>JAVQMG010000126.1:6372500-7775000 GCA_032878915.1 Castanopsis chinensis | reverse complement strand
ATCACCATCACCATTACTAATGGGGATAGTTTTTGTATGAGAAGAAAAATTGGAACAAGTGTTGGAGCATGAGATGATGAGGTAGGCCAAGACTTCTTTGTCTTCAGCCGAGAGTGCCGCAGTGAGGGTTAGGATTGTTGCAGGAAGCAACGCCAAGTGGTCGGCGATGGATGGCGGTGATGGGTGCACTTGGCCTTTCTTGTAGAGTTTCTTCATGGGTTGAGTTCTTGTGGTTGTTCAAGGTTCAAGGTTAATTTTGTGCTTTGGTTAATGGTTTATGAACCGCTGGTTAATTGAGTTGGGACTTGAAAATCGAGAGTCCTCTCTTGGAAGTGTGTGACCTTTGAAAGAGTCATCTATTTGACTTTTTATTGCACTTTATTTAGTCAAGTCTTGTGGAATTAACGTGGAAATTGAGAATGTTGAAAAATGAATTGCTTACGCACAGCGTGACATAGGAGACAAATTGACCTTTCTCGAAAGATGGACAGTGACATATTAAATCAGAAACAAAAGGCTTAGAAGTAGCTTAAGAAAAAAACAATAGAAAATTAAACACAAAATTAGATCAAATTGTCATTGTAGTCCACTCAGTTTAAAAACTACATTTTTTTTTTGTTTTTATAAATTAATAAAATCATCTTTAAATTTTTTTTTTAATGTTAAAATTGAAAAACAAATTTGTTGTAAGAGAGTTAACGGAAACTTTTAACAACAATTTATGGACAGAAGGATTAAGATGATTGCATTATCAAAATTTATGGATTAAAAAGACAAATTTTAAACTTAGTGGACTAAAATAACAATGAATCAAAGTTCTAAGGTGTAAAGTGTATTTTTTGCCTAATTAAATATTTGTGTTTATTTGACAATGGGATAAAAGTATAGAAAAAACTTAGATACAATTTCATAGACTCTGTACATTAGGTTTTTTAATCAAATTTAAACACATGATTGCATTGATTAATGAAATTAATGAAAAACAAATAATAGTCTTTTACAAGTACAATGAAATTCAATGTAACTGTACCTAAGTTTGTTTTCTTTATTTAAATATTGACTCCTAGATAATTTAAATTTTTTAAACTAAATAATTAAGTGGACCAAGTTATGTTTGGTTAGTGAGAAAATGTAGAAGAAAAAATTTAAGAAATATGCAATTTTGATTTTGATTATTATTATTATTATTATTTATTTTTGTTTCTTAAAAGTGAAAATAATCTTATAGTCCATTTTGGATAGAGGAAATCAAAGAATGGAATGAATTGAAAGTTTTTTTTTTAAATACTTCATTAATTCCTCTAATTTGAAGTTTAATAGTGATGGGTATGAGGGAATGATGGAATGCTCAATTCATTCCATTCCATTCCCTCCCAAGCATTCCTCTCAAAGTTGGAAGGAAAGACTCATTCCTTTAACAAAATGGAGGCGAAGTGACAATTTGATTCTTATTTTGAGAGATTTTGAGAGGGAAAAAAATGAGAGGAGAAAGTCTTATTCCTGTATAAACACACTTCACCGAACTCCATTCATTCTTCTATGTTGTATCAATTTCATTCCTTAAGCAAGCTAAATGGTTTTAGCATGCTCCATTTAGTGATTACATAAATACTAAGGGTCTATTTAAATACTGCTTATTGCTGAAAACTGAAAATCGAAAAACATTGTAGCAAAATAATTTTTAAATGTGTGAATAGTATTGCGGGACCTAGTTTTAAAATTTTTTTTGATGAAAAAGGTATTTGGGATCCCGTGAACAGTGCACGAGGCTCACCCTTTTTTTTTCAACTAAACGCAAGAACGTGTGGTTTCCATGCATTCCAAATGCACACTAAGTGATAAAGTTCTAAGCTAAGCTTGCAACAGAAAGGTTGTTGGGGAGAAGAGAAATCATGAACAAAAAGAACAAAATCATCAACATTAATATTGACTCTCATCTATGGGTACGTAGAATTTATTATTAAGCCCTCTCTTATGGAGCATTTGGATTGAAGGGGAGAGAAGGGGAGTAGAGTAAAGTAAAGTAGAGTAAAATTGACTAAAAATTAGTCTATTTTCAATCAACTCTACTCTCCTCTACTCTCCTCTACTCTTCCTTCCACCTCCCCCAATCTAACAGACCCTTAGTGATAAAAATAATTCTATGGCAAGAAGTAATGGAAATGAATCAAAGAACTAAGCTGCTTAGAAGTGCAAGAAAGATTTCCAACTCTTCAAGACTCAAGAGAGTAGTCTTTTGGAACTAATACTGAGGCTAAATCTATATTAACATCCAAAATTGAGTAAAATTGTAAATTTCTCAAGACTATTTATACGAATTCAGATCTTCTAAATTTTTTAGAGTATTCTACCAAATAGATTTCTTTAAATCTTAACCATTCTTTAATGATTTAATGGTCTAGATTTTGTCATGTCAACATTCTACTAACAATAATTTTAATTATTTTGTTTGTAAAATTATTTTATTATTTTAAAAATATTGTTAGTGGAATGTTGACATAGTAGAATTTAGATCATTAAATCTTAGAATTTAAGGAAATCTATTGATAGAGTACCTTAGAAAATTTAAAGGATCTGAATCCCTATTTATACATGCGCGCCTTGGTTGAATTCTAATTCGTAAGGGCTGCAACTATTTAACACATGGCCGAATGCCAGTTGTACTAAATTGTAACTGATTTACTAACAGTCTTCTAACAATTTCAGTTGCTGTTACAACCTACTAACAGATTTTGTTACAAAAAATTAAGCCATAATTAGCACATTCTAGCTATTACAAAAGGAACTAATTAAGTGTTACTAATTAATGGAATTACAGCACAAATCACTACTCCAGCGGCTTGCTAATCTAGGATGCACAGACACTTCATTTGGGGTGTCGTACCTGCGTCGTACGCGTATTGTAATGATGTCCAATATGTTATATCATGTTATAATTTTTCAAAAATTGCTCGTGTCGCCGTATTTTATCTATGTCTATGTCTGTACATCCTAGTTGCTAACTAGCTGTTGATACATTAATTAAGTTGCACCTGATGCTGCAAAAAAGCTACTGCTGTTGCTTGCCTCAAGAGTTGCAGCCACATTAATTTGATCTTCATACTAACTAAAGTATTAAAAGTTGCTAAATCACTTAGCCAACCTGCTCTCTCTCCCTCCCTCCCTTCATCCAATATTACTCGACAATTGTCCCTCTAAATGATCAGAATAAGGTAAAGCTTGAAGATAAGTTTTGTACTCTATTAATTTCTCAATCTCTAGTAAATTGGCGTGGGATTGCTGATACAATGTTCCTTAATATTACTTGATTTGTTTCTACCTTAGACACAAGTTATCATTGGACATGAAAAATTATTGTCATGTTTTGTTAGCTTGTCAAAACTCAAAAGTAACTAAAAATAGAAAGCAAGAAAAAGTAAGAAGTACATTCACATGCGATGTGGCAAAATATGCCGTTGAATTTGATATCTATAGTTGTCTTATGGGACCCTTGTCATAGTCTAACATGATGAAAAAACAATAAAATTGCAAAGTTATTGCTCAATGTGACATAAGTTACTAGTAAATGTGACGAAGTTACAACCATTTGCGACCATATTAGTAATTTTTTACTTGAAGTAACATTAAATTTTCAAAAAGATTTTTTTTTTTTTTAAACATAAGTTAGCAAGCGATGTGATGAAGTATACCATCAGATTTTACACATACAATCTTTTATAAACCTATCATAATCTCACAAAAAATTAAAAATTACCATAAAACTGTGAGGTTATTACTCAATGTGATATGAGAATATAGTCACTACAAGAAATTTGGGTTTAGGTGGGCAAAAAAAATGTTCATTCTTTAGCGTCATTTTATAAAACTGCTGCAATAGAGCTCCTATAGCAGCGTATTTATAAATGTCACCCAAAAAAAAAAAAAATGCTACCTAAACCCAGATTTCTTGTAGTGAATTTTTTTTTTCTTTTTTTTGAGAGAATTTGAACCTCAGATTTCTTATTTAACCATCTAAGACTTTACTAGTTAAGCTACTAAAACCCTCTATGGAAATTTTTTGGTAACTCTAGGCATGTTGTAATGGTAATTTACGTCACATTATTTAGTAACTGGTTTTATAACCCCCCCCCCCCCCCTTTTGGTTATAGTGAGCTTGGTAGGCTCCGTTATGTTATGTGTTAACTTATTTCTTTCTAATCTTTTTTTTTCCAAGATAGAAATTCTACTTTAACTTAATCTAAAAGTATATGTGTGTAAAGCTCACTTCTAGAAACTTGATTGCTCTCAAAAAGGGAGTGTACATAGAGCAGCCAGGTTCAACCATCGTTTTGAGAGCTAGAATACACAACATAGACACATTTGAAAGACTTATAATCAAGTTTGTTTTTTAGAGGACTCAAGTCATAAACACAACCAAAAACACGAAGAGAAATAGGAAAGACAGGGGTGAGTCACCAAGGGTGTGCGGTAGTTTTTTTTAATCTTTTTAAATTTATATTTTTTGTCATTTTTTTGGCAAGCAATAACAAGATTTCACACGATAGTAATTTTTTTTAAGGAAAAGATAGTAACTAGTAATTTTACTACAAGAAAATCGAGTTATTGCGGCGTGTTTTTTGCGGCGGTTGCATGAACTGCCGCTATATGTCACATACTGCAGTGCTTTTTTGGCCCACCGTTATAGATGATAAATATTGCGGCATTTCATTGGACCACCGCAATAGATCTAGGCTTTTGCGACATACTGCAACAGTGCTATATAAACTGTCATAATATATGTGTTTTAGCAGCATTAAACTTAGCTATAGCGACGCTCCATAAACCCACCGCAATAGATATACCCTTTTGTAGCATACTACTGTAGTTTATATACTACAGTGGCAGTATATAAACTAGTCCAATTTTTTCCCTTTGTTTTTTTTTTTTTTTTCCCTTTCCCTTGCCTAAACTTATCACTTTAAAGCCCAACCTTTTAATTTCTCATCCATTTGTCTCCCTCTCAAAAAAAAAAAAAATTAAATAAATAAAAACCTCCCTCTCACCCTCAAAATCTCTCATCACTCTCAAAACCCAGTGATTGATCTTCCCACCACCACCAGCACGCATCCTCACTAGCATGCATCCTCACTGCCACATATATAAAATTGGATTAGTCAATTTTTGTTTCTTTTCTTGCATTTTCTTAGCAACCAAACACCAACCCATTGAGAATAAAACCCAGCAAACACCAAAACACCAAAACATCTCAAATCCAAAACACCAAAACCCATTGAGACCAAAACCAAGCAATCAACAAACCCACCCCACGTCTCACCACCGAACCCAAAAGACCACCACTTCCACAACCACCAACCACCACCACATGGAAGGACAAGGCAAAAAGAGAGAGATCCATCGAGAGAGAGACCCACTAAAAGAAAGACATTTATTTGAGCGAAAAAAAGAGTGAAGCACCAATCTTTGAGAGAGAGACATCGATTTGAGCGAGAGAGAGACCCACCAGTTTGAGAGAGAGAGAAACCAACCTAAGAGAGGAGAAGTTTAAGACATTTGAGTCTAATTTTTTGTTTCTTTTCTTGCATTTTATTAGCAAGCACCAAAACCCATTAAGAAAAAAACCCAGCAAACACCAAAACACCGAAACATCTCAAATCCAAAACACCAAAATCCATTGAGACCAAAACCAAGCAATCAACAAACCCACCCCATAACTCACCACCGGACCCAACTGACCACCACTTCCACAACCACCAACCACCACCACTATGGAGGGACGGGGCAAAAACAGAGAGATCCATCAAGAGAGAGACCCACTAAGAGAGAGAAAATTATTTGAGCGAAAGAGAGAGTGAAGCACTGATCTTTGAGAGAGAAAGACCCACCAGTTTAACAGAGAGAGAGAGAGAGAGAGACAGAGAGAGAAACCAATCTGAGAGATGAGTAGTTTGAGATATTTGGGCCTGATTTTGAGCAAAATTGAGAGATAGAAAGAACAGATTGATGAATGATGAGCAAAGAGCAAAGATGGTAATGCTCGGTCATGGAGTTAAAGAGAGATCTGGTGGTGGCAATGTGATGAGCAAAGGTGGCGGTGCTTAGTCATGGAGATAGAGAGAGATCTAATATTTTTTGGAAAAGTTAGAGAGAGCAAGGATTGAGAATATCTTAGTTGGAAAACCAGTTTGAGAAGAAGGTTTTGGGGCTAAAGTTTGCTTTTGAGTGTGTGGTTGTGTGAGAAAATGCTTAATAAAATGTTATTTTGATTAATTGTTATTGATTTAAGAATATGAGTTATGTTTTGGGAAGAACACAAAGAACATAAACATGTTCTTCCAAAAAATTAATAATAATGAATAGAATAAAAAAAATTAATTTAATTATCTTATTTTATTTTTAAAAAAAATTTAGATTTTTTTTTTAAATTTTATGTGATTTATTATTTATTTAAATGCTGATATGGAATTTTTCCTAAACTATAGCGACATTTTTATAATTCTGTTGCAATAGTTATTAGACAAAACATTTTTTTTTATCCTAAAAATTAAATTTTCCCAATATTTTTTTTATCCTTCCCACAACAATTTTCCCACACGCATAAACTTTTTTTCCCCAAATTTTCATTCGGATCTCTAGCTCCCTCTCTCTTACTGTTTTCTCCATCTTTCCCTCCCAAAATTTTGCCTTCTCACGCTTTCCCTCTCACAAAATTTCCCCAAAATTTTCTCTCTCAGTCTTTCACTTAGAGATTTCATAAGCTCTCTCATTCTCATTCTCATTCTCATTCTCACTCTCTCACACAATAATCTCTCTTTCTCCCCTCACTCCTCTTCTTTCTTTTCCCCTCCATCGGACCCTTCTGCCATCGCAACCCATTGCATAGCCACCCATTTGCCACCGCCACCCACTACACAGCCACCCCTTGCCATCAATGCTAGCCACCGCCGCCGCCATCGTCGACCTCTAATCTCTCCATTAGGTGCGGCTTTTGCTCTCCCTCACTCCATTGCCATGGCTCCTTCAACTTGTACATCGCCATGGCCTTCAGATCCTTCAACTTCTATATTGCCGTCATTGACCTCCATCCTAAGTACCAATGGAGTTGATTCTTCCCGAAGTCATGTCTGTAGATGTGAATACGCTATTGAATGTAACTAGAAGGTGTGGTCTTCTAACTATTATTCCATTCTTAATGTATTGTGAATGATTTGATATTTAGGTTTTTTGTTTTTTTCCTTTTTTTTGGTTGGTTTGTATTAAATGTCTGGGTTGATGATTTGGATTGCTGAAATTGGGTGTATGTCAGAATTTTAATTTTTGAGTCTAAATTAGCTCCATTTTTCTAGATTTTATATGGGTTTTGTTAAAGTTCCGGTTTTTGAATAAGTGTGTAATAGATTTTGATGTGTGATTTGTTTATTATAATTACATTCTCTTGGTTAATTTCCATTATATTTGTAAATACAACTAGGGGCATGGTTCATGCATGTATATGTTTTACCAAAAACTCATTTAGTTATTTTTTTTAAATGGTCCTCTTTTTGTATGCTAACATTACCTACAGAATGTTGCTTTTGGTGTAATAGTCATGTTTGGGACCCTTGGGATGAAATTATGTCCCATGTAGATGACATACTTCCACTGTTTCACGTGATACTCAATTTACTTTGTTATGATTCTTTTTGCCTCCTCTATAGAGGTTGGAATTGGATTGCTGTGCCAAACAATCAATTATATATATATATACGGTTTCAAGTTCCAATCCCTAAACTAGGAAACACCTTGTGCCCCCTTACTTTAATGAAGTTTTATGGTTGTGGTTTTCAATACATCTTACAAATTTCCCAATGAGGAAAGATGGAACTTCAGGAAGTATAGTCTAATCTCCTTGCCTTGAGACAATTATATGGGCTCCTTCAAAATATTAGCCAAGGCCTGCAAAGCAAAAGTTCAAAAATTGTAAGCTCTCTTATCTCGAAACAATCTGCTTCCTTTGACATACCATGTCATGAAGTCTTGACTTTCAATTGTATTACTTTAGTACCACACATTATTTTGGCTATGGGAAATAATAATAAACAACAAGCACTTAATAAACTTTTTCTTTTATTTGTTTCATAATTTTAATTTTTCGTCCCAGGCATTGTGGTGGTAATATATTCTATTCTTTTGAAGAATCTTGAATTGTGCCTCTTTGCGCATTGCACGATTTTATTGTAGTCTTTATAGATGCTTTGAAGAAGTGAAAATCTGCAAAGAATATAGTTTCAAAGATAGAAGAATATAGTGAATATACGCATTGCATGATTTGGTGTTGTATTGACCAAGATAAATATTTAGTTTTACTTTTCATGTCTTTTATTATTAATACAACAGGTGAAGGGTACCTTTTCTATAACAAACCATTCAAAAAATCAAATAAAAGTTTAGATAACATTACAAGTTATAAAGAATCTTTTGGTGGTGCAATATCTTCAAACTATTCTTGCCATTCACTGTTTTTGATTCCTTGTTAGCAGTTTGTGACTTATCTAGTTATCCTTAATAAAGAAATCATTTGTTGAGTATATTGAAATTATGCTCCTACCTAATGAATCTCTTCTTCTTTTTTCTTTTTTCTTTTTTTTTTTGAAAATTGGTCTAGTATAATGCCTACAACTTTTAACGCATGGATATCCTCATAGCATTAAGAATGGATATATAATACTCTACTTGGTTTGATGAAGTTTTTCACAAACCACTAGTTAAATTTTAATTGGTTCATTCTTGTAGGTTGAAGTTAGCATAATAAAATCAACTTCAATTGGCTTCAATATAAAATAAAGAAAATAAAATCAACTACCACAGTCTCTTGCATGTCCTTAAGATGCATATACATCCTTAGAGTGTAGCCATAAATTTTCTCCATTTGGTTCATCCACAAGCAGCCTGCCTAATTTACTTACTACTACACACTTCTTGAGCAGCTATCTATCTCCTTTTGCTTCAGGTACTTTCTCTTTGGTTTTTTTTTTTTTTTTTTTTTTTTTTTTTTTTTTTTTTTTTTTTGTGGGTGCTTCTTTTTCTAATGGGTTCTAAGAAAAAAAAATGAAAAGAGTATTGTGGATTTTGAGTGTTCTGTCTCTTGCTACCTTTTTTTCATGTCTGTGTGCTAGTTTGGATTTGGTTTATCCACAGGCAATCTGCCTAATTTACTTACTACTACACACTTCTAGAGCAACTATCTATCTCCTCGTGCTTCAAGTACTGTGTGTGTGTGTGTGTGCGAGTTGTTGAATTGAGGCAAGCAAGTGGTTTGCATAAAGTTATAAGGTTGTTTTAGTTGATATTGGAAATGTTGATTGTTTTATGCAATTTTGGATGATTCTTGTTGAGTTGCTTGTATTTGATTTGTTCAATTTATGAGCTTCTCTCTATCTTTTTCACACGTGTGGAACACTAAAATGAAATGGGATATTTAAAGAGATATCCATTACTAAAGAATATTGCTAGTAGTGATGTTATAGTTACCAAATGTATTGATAACTTCTTTATGAGTTTAAATTTGTTGTTTTCTTAGGAACATATGTTTGTTAAATTTGGGTTTTGATAGAGGTTGAAAATGATTGTAATGTTTTGGACATAATCTGCTTGTAGTTAATGGGCTATGTTTCATGCTTCATAGAGGTTATGCTTCATGCTATATTTGGTGCGACGTGCTTTTTATATTGGTCAATGAAATGAATTTCTTTGGGTAATAATTGTTTTGGTAATGAAAGAATGGATCTTGAATATGTTGATGGCTGTTTGGTGTTAAAACAATGAGTAGAATGTAAAGTAAAGAAAGATAAAATATTCAACGATGACATCTAGGTTATCCTAACTAATTACAATTAGGTAGGAGAGAAGGCAATTGCACTCTCAAAGCTTAAGATAAGTTGTGAATTTCTTAAAATCTATCTTAATATTAATGTTATTGAAAACAATAAAGCCTTTAAATAGGTTATTCCTACCACTTTCCTAGAAAAATTAATCTATTCTTAGAAAGATCGGGATTACTAATAGCGAAAAAATGTATTCAAGAACATCTAAACAAAATAGGGAAAAGACTCAAAACACAAAATAAGTCTCGTGGGTCTCTAATTATAATTGACCTAGCAATTTTCTAACTCGAAAAATTTAATTCTAAGACTCCATAATAACTAAAGCAGCCTATAAAGTTCAACGTCTCACTTGTTCAAATTTTTTTGAACCATGGCGTATGCTTTGATGGATTTTTTGTTTGGATTTTTTACTTTTTATTAATAATTGTGTCTTTAGAACTAAGACACTTTTTGGGACATTAAAAGCTTATGTCATGCTACATGCTAATGGTGTTGCAGTGGAGAAATAGTTGATAAAATTAAATGAAGAAGCTCAACTAAATACATAGAACCATAACAAGTCCCAAACAAAATCATGGAAAAGTCCTAACAGGCTTGATGAGCTAATATTTATATTCACTTATTGAGTAATCTTGGTTTGTATGCACTTATTGAATGAGCAAGATGAAAAGTCTTAAATTTCTAAGATTTTCTTGTCATTCTATTCGATCCATTTATATACACTTATTGGGTAATCTTGGTTTGTACGTAGGACGTTCCTTCGGTCCAACAATCTCCAGCTTTCCAAAAATCATCAGTTGCTTCCCATCAACCAAGCAACTTATAAGTTTTATGTTGGTGGTCGAGGACTTTTTGTGTACAAAGAATTACATTTGAACAACTGCATTTTTTGCAAATGTTGAAGGATATTTTTAAACACTTTGAAACTTTGATTATGTTATTAGCTTAATTTAAGCGGTTGTTTTATTCAAAGGACCACATCTTTTTTCTATTAATTTTATGATGATGGTATTGACAATGTTATGTATTTGATAATATATTTCTATGTTAATATAATGTTAGGTTGGAGACATTTGTGGTGTTCTTAAATTAGTTACATTTGTGGTATTATCTTAGTAGAACTAAAATTATTACAAATTCTTTGTAATAAGACTATGGTTTTAAAACCCAGGGGGAAAAATTAACCTATAACGGATGGGCAAAAGTGCTACTAACGGTATAAAATTATGTTATAATTGAAGCCCTAACAGTGTTTATAGCCCATCGCTAAAGCTTCACACATATAGGCAGGCGTAACCGTCGCTAAAAGGTGCATATGTTCCGTTGTACATGAAACCCTATAGTGGCGCTTATCACTTGCCGCTAAAGGTCAATTAACCCAAATTCTAACCTCATATGGCGGCAGTTTTCTACCCGCCACAATAAACCAAAGCCGCCGTTAAATGGTAGATCTATTGTGGCGTTTTTTGTTACTGGCGCAATAAATCTATAGTGACACGCAATAGGGGCGGGAAAAACCGCCGCAATAGCACCCGCAACTAAAAGTCAAATGTACCTTTAGCAGCGCTTTTAGCCCGCCACAATAGTCCATTTTTCTTGTAGTGTCCACAGAGAGAGGGGTTAGCAATAGCATGCAATGCAAGTCATCTGACGAATCACAAAGTCAAATTTGTCTTGTGCTTAAATTTTTTACAAATTTGTCATAGTCGAGTTATCCGTTGATGTGAGCTTGCCCTAAATAATAAAAAAATAAAAGAATATATATATATATATATATATATATAAGAAAAAGGTTAGCATGAAACCAAAATTAAAAAAGGAGCACGTCTACAATATTTTCACAATAAATCATAGGTAAGTTATTATAGGTTTTAATTTAAATCCACAATTTAAATTACATTTTTTCTTACCCATAACAGCCAATAAAAATCTACCACTTAAGACTTGTTATGAAAATTTTGTGAAAATGTAGTGAATTTGACACAGCATATCTCAAATGAAAACCAATAAAAATGGTGGAGTTACCAGCTACTCAATGTAATATGAGTACTATACTTGATGTCAAAGTTATCATCATGTGTGACCTTGATACTGATAAGTAATTAAAAAACAAAGTTATTACCAAATTAATAGGAAAAATTACAATTTACCATCCTACATTATCACCCTAAGTAACTAACCCTTCAAACGATTGAAACACATGATCTCACTCCTCAATTATTAAAAATAAATTACACTTAACTCTATGTCATTTATTTTTGTTGTAAACTAACCCAATTTAGTGTTTAAACTTTTAAAGACCAATTTACCATTTAGTAATATATTTAAAGTGAAGGCAAATTGGTATTTCAATCCTAAATTTCATCAGACTTAACACCAAAACAGATAGGGAGACATCAAAATGACATTAAATTTTTGAGGGGTCAATCATGCATTCCAACAGTTTAAGGACTAAGAGTGTAATTGGGGTTATTGTTATTTATTGTGGAAATGTGTAATTTTTCCTAATTAATATGGGGTAGTTACTGTAATTGTGTGTCCTAGTTCCTATCCAAAGTGATTCAAAGAAAATTAGACCCAAAAAAAAAAAAACAGTTTTGAAATAAGGCAATATAACATAAATAAATGGTACCCACAAAAGAATTGTGGGTATTATCAACATACATCAAAACATATATAACAGTGTTCAGAAAAATCATGGAAGCTTTTCGCATAAGCTCGATAGCCGGTCACTGTTGAGAAAAACGAAGAGAAAGATTAGAAAAAACTAGTAATATGTGAATCTATTATTGAAGGTTCCATATACTTATAACATTACTTGATCAGGTCCTCAAGTGGAAAGAAGTAAACTACAAGCTTTGTATTGTTCTATAGACCATATACCATACTATAATTAGGGTTATTCGAGTTTAAGCTTAATAAATATGAGCATGCACAACGTTACTAGCTAGGCCTAGGCATGGCTTGATAAGGATACATTATATATTTATTCTACATGCTAAAACGGAAATTAAAGGAACTCAGCCAAAACAGTCTTCACTAGAAAATTGGAGATGATACTATTGGCTTTTTGTGTGGGGTGGAAGGCATCCCAAAATACATATTTGTCCGCATCTGTGCAGGTGAATAAATTATTTTGATTGCATGAGTAACCCATCTCGAACATTCCGGTTGCACAACAGCCCATTGAAGTCACGTCAAATCCTGTCAATTAATTAAGAACAACTATGTTAATATAGTTATAGTTAAAGTTAATTAAGAGGATACTGTATATATCTCAAAATTTCATGTTTAAGATTTAATATTAAGAACGAAATATGTTCATTTTGAACATAGTTCTCCTTAATAGGAAGGAACCCAGATAATACCAATAAACTACTACAAGATTTCTTATTATACTAATATGTATATATATATATATATATATTCACAAAAATTAATGTTAGTATAGATACCAAGATGAAAATAATCAAAATATCTACAAGTAATTTTCAGCTCAAGTCAACAGTCATTAATTAATGACAATGACAAACAGCCACCAATTAAGCACATATTAAATAATCCTGCAAGAAACTGAAAATTCAAAGGAACGTATTATATATATATATATATATATATATATATATATATATATCTACCACCCCAACTAATTAATTAAAAAGGCTACTGAGTAATGACAGCTTAAATGTCAGAGTAGTGACATAAATAAGCTATCAGGTTTTCCAAGTGCTGGTTGAAACTTGAAAGGATGAAAGGAAAGAAAAGGTAGATTAATTAATTGGGTCATGCTAACGAATGCCCTTAGTGCTGAAAGTTGAAACTTTTATGATAAATGAAAGGATGAAATAAAAACTTTCCTCAAATGGAAAGAAAAGGTAGATTAATTAATTGTGTAGTAATGAGAGAGGGTGAAATATATGGTATGGCAGGGGTGCACATACAGACACAGTTATAACTTACCAAAGGCAGAAGGTTTTCTTATGAGATACGTGAATATATAGTATGGATTTGAAAACACCAATTTGATCCCATAAAGATCCTTGTTCAGCGTAGTTGATAACGTCTTCAACTTTCCATTGAACTCCAAAGCCACATTGTTGTAGCTCTCCACGCATTGATTGCCACCAGCAATATTAGTGGCTCTCTCCAATGGCAAACACCCCATTGGAGGTAACCCTCCTAAGGATATTTTTCGAGCTCCTAGACCATAGAGTTCCTTGATGAAATTTCCGGCGATTCCAATCAAAAAGTCCTCGTACTGTGTAACCGTGAATCGGGATTGTCGACCAGCTGGGAAGGAGTAGTAGTTCTCAAGGAAATCATTCGTTCCCATGCTTATCATGTACAAAGCGTCACTTATTACTTGGTTAGCCTTAGTTTCTCCAAGATAGGCTCTCAACCTATTCTGATAGTCTTTATAGTACACTAATTCCTTCCAAAGTGGTATCACAGACTGCAAGGGAAACAAATTTTTGCAAAACATTAGGTGATAATCACTAATAATTTTAAGTAGGCATGTCGTATGGATCTAATTTAGTGGGTACAAAAATTTAAGTATATATTTTGTAAAAAAAAAAGGATAAGTACACAAAATCTACTTGCAGTTTCTCCTTAAATACATAACCCCTGAAGTTTCAAATGGAACACTTCAAATCCTAGTATTATTTAATTTGTAAATTCTTAAAACATCCATGAAAATAAACAGTGATTTGCTCAATTTCTTATTTGATACTAAAAGTCCATATTTAAAGTTATATTTTTATATAAAACAAGACCACAAAAGAGGTTACGCGTTAGACTAAAAAATTTATGGAATAAGTATTACACAAAATTGTTTACACAGAAAACAATACTGCATAAGTATTACATTCAAAATTTTAGGAATTCCAAGCTTTATGGAACTGTGTATTTTTAAAATTGGGAAACACTAGAAGAAATAGTTAATAATCCATTTAAAGAAAGTTTTTAGGTAAAAAAAAAATTAATTAATATTTTAATAGCTTTTTCTATTTCTCATAAATTTGGTGTGTCAAAACTTTCTTAAAATAGATTGTTAACAATTAGTCTAAGGTTAGTGATTCCATATTTTATGAGAAATTGTGTATTTTTTTAAATTTTATGTTGTTTTGTATGCTGTAGAAACACGTGCATAGAGATTTATAAATATAATAAATTAATGTGTAAAAATAAAACGGAACAAGGACGATTCTACCATATAGGCCATTCAAACAATTGCCCAAGGCCCTAGAGTTGAAAAAATACCAAAATTAACATGTTTTTTTATATAGCAATTGAAAATAACTAATGTCTCCTATCTTTTTTTTCTTTTTCTTTTTTGGGCATGAAAAAATGGTCAATGTCTAACTAAAAACTAAATTAAACCCATACATTTGTTTTGCACTTTTTCTCTAAGTAAAAAAAGTATCTCTTCATAACCAACTACCGTTAAACCCAATCTTTTTCTCTTTCACTACTGAACTTATTATCAAAAATCATAATTAAGGAAGATAAATTTATTTTATTTTTATATGATTATATCTTATGTTTATATAATTGATGTGAAAATTTGTAGTTTTAGTTTGATCTTAAGCTAATTCATCTTTAGTTGTGAAAGTTGAGGTTTTGGTTCATTCTAGTGCTAAGTGAAGTTACAATAATGATTTGATTAATTAATTTATATTGTTCTAAGCTTTAGAATTTATTTTAGTTGTATTATAACTTTATGTTGTAGATGAAATTTCTTTCCAATGTCTACTAGAAAAATAAACATATGGATATTATAAAATTCAATAGATTTTAACTGGGATGTATTGTTAAGTTTGCTACTAGTAGTAATAAGCAAAAACTTAAATTTTTTTTTTAAAAAAAAATTGACATATATGTTTACTTTTAGAGATAAAAGTTTTAAAATAAGTTTTACAAATAGAAGAAAATAATCCAAATGATAAACTAAATTTTTTAAAAGATTATCTTCTTTTACAATACGTCTATTGCTTATAAAAATATATGCTACAATTGCTTCTACACAAATAATTTTATTCCAAAATAAAAATTAATAAAATTCTATCTAATATCAATTACTATATCACAAGAAAAGTGGATTAGTTATATTCAAATTTGAATGCAAAACTTCATTATTAATTTTGCAACTCAAAAAGTGACAAATATAGATTTCAAATTAGAATTTAATGCAGCAAGTTAAACACACGTTCTATAATTAATTTGATATTAGACAAAATTTACTTAAAATTGTTGATTTAATTAGGCCTCAAAATATATCGAGCTGTCCTGTCATGGAAGCGTGCACTTCAATATATGAATTCAAATGCTGAAACATAGGCGATTATAAAAAAAAAATGGTGAAACATAGGCAGAAAGAATGCTTACTGTGTTTAAAGATGCAAATTAATTATTAAAAAAAAAAAAACTTAAAAGATTATGCAACTTTAAATTAGTGGTGGAAAGTAAAACACTGACCACAAAGAGTAAGAGATAGACATGAAACTTGTTTCATATATATATGGCATAATGAAATGATAAGCTGTTATAAAAACTAATAATAATAATGAAATACCACCGAGATGGTGTGGTCCAGTGGTTCTAGGTGATGCACATAGAGCTGGGCTGGGCTAAGGGTGAGGTCTCATATTCGAGTCCGAATATGGACTTGGGTGGAGTTATCTTCCTTGGCAGCCTAAGTCATTGATGCCCCTCGTGGGGTTAGGGAAGCTATGGCTTACCAATCCCCTTGTATTCCAACAGAGCCCGTACCCTAACAGGTAAGGTGCTACTATAATCACGCCCAGATAAGATTGACACGTTGATTACCTTCTTTACCCATTTTTTCATTCAGCAAAAAAAAAAATAATAATAATAAAATGATCTGCTGTAATGAATAGGACTTAATTACCAACACACCAGAAGTCGCATTGTCATAGCCAGTCCCAGCAGAACCAAATGTAACTCCAGTGGCAAAGTCAGATATATTATATGCTGGATCCAAGTATGCTGGTATGGTTGGCTTGAGACCAAACGCCTCAGAAACAAAGTCTGTGGCAATTCGGCCATTAGAGAACCTTCCAGTTGCCTTGCGACCTGAAAAGTCACGACCATAAGGCACAAAATTGCTCCTGGCAATAGTTGGGATCTGGTTGTTATTTCCAGCATCAACGGATGAGTCCCCAAACACGATAATTGCCGGAACTTTGGCACCAGTTCTGGCAACTAGTATTAGAAGGAATAGGGTTAAAAGGAACCATTTGATATAAATGTATGCCATTTGATATACAAAGTTTGTACTACTTGTCTGAAACAACCTTTAACATTGACGTAAAATGGACTGCTGTGACAAATAAATATCGATTGGAAAATAAATGAGCCAGCTTGATTCAAAGTTTAGGTAGATAGGTGGTTGGGAGTTTTAATTGCTATACAAACACGAAGATACTTACACTATGCTACTTGTCTTGTAGAGTGGAAAATTAAGTTCTTATACCTATACGCCCTCAATTAACTGGTATAGATAATATACGGAAAAGGAAAACTACAAATCGTTTGGTAGTTACACAAAATATTTAGTCTGAAGTCGCTTAAGCAAACAGTTTGGCAATAATTCATATATTAGTAACATTCCCGTATCTTAGAAAATCTGTACTTTATTCCATGAATGTGATATATACCAGTATTTCCGGTCATGGCTGCTAATGTGGAAGTGGAACCATACAATATAAATTATATCCAAGAAAGATAATCGTAACCATAATTTATTCACAATATTAACCTCAAATTCTTCCTTTTTGAAATTGAAAGAACTAATTATAAATAGGGCAGCAACTCAATGGCTTCACAACTACCACCGAAAGTTCTACGAACTAAAGTGAGAGCGAGAGAGAGTTATTAAATGTTCCCTCATGTGGTTGAAACCGCCCTAGAGAGTGACAAGCTTTCAGGCATTGAAAGCTCCCCAACAAAAATGGAGGTGCGGGGTTTTGTGCCTAATAAATACTTCATTAATTATATCAAGATGCTTAGACCTCACAATTGAGCTTGAATCGTGAATACTGTGTGTGAACCTGAGAGGAAAGGGGGGAAAAAGTGGACCAATGAAAAGCAAGTCAGTACGAAACTGGCTCGTAGAAAACAAGTTCAGTATGGGTTGACTGGTTGATACCACATGAGGGAATTAGTTGGCCAAAAAATACTCCATTTTTTGTAAATATTTAGGATCATTAAAAAATGGTGAACCATTTAAATTTGAATGACTTTGAACTAAGCTCGATCGGATTGAACCCAAACTTGAAATGATCCGATGCCAAATATAATTGGAAAAAGTTGATGGATACTTAGGGTGAGTTTGATTCAGATTTTTGTAAAAGTGCATAATGAAAAAGTTGAGTTTTTAAAAAGTGCATTTTCAAAAAGCTGGGTGTTTAGTAAAAACTGTTAAAAAGTGCTTTTTGAAAAAGCCAAGTGTTTGGCAAACATTTATAAAAGTAGAGGTTTGAGTTATAAATTACCAAAAAGAACAAGATATATATATATATATATAAGAGAATTTTTTGTTTTAATTATCTATATATATATATATATATATGGACACAATATTTTTACAAAAATTTCACAATAAATCTATATGACAACATTAAATTAGTAAAAAATATAAAAATTAACTAAAATAGACTATCAATTATTTTTTTACTCACCAATATTAGCTAATAACAATCAATTACTTAAAATTTATTGTGAAAATATTATAGTAGCATTTCATAATTCCCATTTTTAATATTAAATACCACAAGTTTGATTATAAAAAAAAAAAAAATAAAATAAAAAAAAAAACCACCCATTTGAATTGAAAAAAAAAATCACACGATCACATAAAAAAATAATAATAATAATAAAACTTAAAGGTTATATTATAACCTCCACCACACAATAATAATAAAACTTAAAAGATAAAACCAGACATTTATCACTTAGAGAGAGAGAGAGAGAGAGAGAGAGAGAGAATCCGAAGCGCCGGTGGTGAAGATCAAGCTGCGCCGGTGGAGTTCAAGCTACGCCGGTGGAGATCGGTGGAGATCGAGGTGCGCGCGGTGAGATCGGAGGAGATCGAGGTGCACGCGGTGAGATCGGAAGATATCGAGGTACGCGCTGCCGTTCATCCTCCTCCCCACCACCGACTGGGTCAGATCGGATTGCTGTTGTTGTTGTTGTTGTTCTTCTTCTTCTTCTTCTTCTTCTTCTTTTTTCATATTTGGTTGTTCTGATCCAAATTTATTGTAAGAACTGGATTTTGTTTTGATTTGATCTGATTTCTATTGGTTGTTTGGATTGTTGTTGTTGTCCAAATTTGTTGTCTGATCTGATTTTTTTTTTTTACGTTTTCTAATGGATTTTGTCCTCCCGCTAGAATGAGAGGAATGAGAGGCAATTTAGTAATTGCTGAAGATCCCCAACAGATCTATTGAAAACGCCCACTAGCTTTTAGAATATGGACCGCAGCCCCTCCATTTTGGATCAGCGCGTTTTCTTTGTTGGAGTAAAACACAACTTTTTCTAAAAAGTTGCGTTTTACTCCAACCAAACCCAAATAATGGGGTACTTTTTTGTAAAAGCCAACTTTTGGCTTGAAAAAGCCCAACCAAACGGGCACTTAAGGACATTGGTTTGTTATATATTTTATAAAAAAAAAAGTAATTAATTTTTTTTCTTACCATTTTTTATATTTCAATAAAAATGCTATTAAAACTTCCTTAAAATATATATAGCTTGAATCTAAAAAGGTGTAAAGCCAATCTCACACATACATTATCATGCACGATAAATTTTGTATATTTTTCAAGTTCAATACTAATTTTGTGTGTATTTTAAGCATAGTTTCCTGATAGAGGCATGAATGCCAAACAAAACAACATAGCCTCCACACGTACACTATATGCGCGGCCAGGGAGCATAATCATTAACCTTATGGCTAGTAGCCACCAAAATTTAATGCATTGTCAGGCAGATTGTTCTAACAACTCACTGCACATACGATTATCAAAAAAAAAAAAAAAAACCCTCACTACACATACAATTCCGATCATTGCAAACATAGAAAAATGACCAAACATAAATTTGTAGAGAATTGAGTAGCCTATTAATTAAGAGGAATGAAACAACGATTTTCACTATAAATGGTCAATTTGAACCTCATTAAGGACATTGTCAATCCTCAAAAAATTAAAGGAATTCATAGAAAGAGATGAAGTATAGAGGAGAGAGAGAGATAGTGAGTCTACTACAATAAGAAGTTCTATGTAAGCTAAGGAGAAATTAGCTCTCTTAGCTAGGGTTGGACTTGTCTAGAAGGAAGCTGCCCCAGTAGTCCAAGAGGTAGAGAACTTGGAATGGAAGGAAGCTGCCCAAAGTTGCTTTCTTTTTCAAGCAAAAGCAACACACATATATAGGTAGACTTTACATGGAGCCAATCCTCGCAAAAATGCACAACACACAACATGATAAGAGAACGACGCTACCCAGCCAGCCAGTTCTTCCCGTTGTACTTGAAATTTTTTTTTTTTTTTTGTATTATATATGTGCCTGCTAATACCTTCCTTGAGCATAAAGGAATTCCCGATCCAATATCTATGGTTTGCAAATTTATTGCTCAACTTAGATTAGGAAAGCGTGCGCACAAAAAAAAAATTAAAATAGTGGCAATGAGTCGAATGTATATAAGGTATCGACACTATATTCTTTTTCATTTTTCTTTTGTGTCAAATAAACAGACAAATCCACTTTATTATTATGTAAATGCTGACATTGTGAATGATGCCTTTGATGTACATTTAATTTATCACTCATATAAATTCTTTTATCATTCATATTAAAAAAATGGTAGGAAGAGCATTGAAATAAAGTTATAATTTTGGGGGTCAATCATGCATTTCCATAATTTAAAAGGTAAGTATAATCAAGGCGGTAATTTAGGGTAAAAGAGTGTAACTTTGTAAATATAATCAATGTGGTAATTAAATATGGCAAAACAGGTCAAAATTTTTCTGACCCGACCCGACCCGAAAATACTCGACCCGAACCCGATTTTTTTGACCCGAGACAAAAACAAGTTGACCCGTGACCCGACTCAAGTTTTTTGAGTTTTTTGCGGGTCAACCCGACCCGACCAGAACCCAAATCACTTTTTTAAAACTATTTTTTTTTTGGTAAAAAAAAAGTAAAATTAAGACAATAGTAGTTTAATTATTTAATGTGAGTTTTAAGAAAACAATTGATACATTTACATATGTAAATTAATTGAAAAATAAAATGTTGAACATTCTGTAATGAGTAAAGATTTTTATATATTAAATAACAAAGTACATGCCAAGATAATATAGTTACAGTAGAGTTAAAAATATAGATTTAAAATTGTAGACATGTATGAGAAATATTTACAAGTGTAAAAATAGTGAAGCCAAAGTATTAAATTAGCATAAATTATGAATGCTTAGACTCATTTTTTAACAATTTATGTCCAAAATAAATGGCTTTTGAAAATAAATTATGATATTTCCTAGAGCGTGTGTTGCTTAACAATGATATGATATTCATAAAAGAGACCATGTACAAATAAGTAAGCAATCCAATTTTAACGTATATCTCAAATTGAAATAGAGTGCCAACTACAATTGATAATAGATTATAAAATTAATTTTTAAGATTGTAAATTTCTTATATGTTTTTATTCTTTATCAAATGAGTTATCCAATAAGTCATTTGTAATTTTGTTTTATATTTTGGAATTTTGATATTGTGTAAAAATAAAACATGTGAATTTGTTTTACTTATATTTGTATTATTTTGTTTTAGATAGCAATGTTAGGATTTGTATAATTTTAAAATTATTGAATAAGTATTAATAAATTTAACTGAATTCATTCTTGATATAAGTGGTGAAGTCAAAATTACATAAAATAATTTGTTGCATAACTTTTCAAATGACAAATACATGTTGTTTTATTTATTAAAAAAAATTCATGTGAAAAATACGAGTCAATATGGGTCAACCCGACCCGACCCGACCCGCAACCTGATTGACCCGAACCCGTTTTAAACCCGATTAAGATGACCCATTTTTTACCCGTGACTCATATGACCCGCAACCCGATTGACCCGACCCGACCCGACCGTTTTGCCATGTCTAGTGGTAATTTAGAGTAAAAAAGTGTAACTTTGCACTTGAAAATATTGAGCATATGCCATAAGAAGAAAATGTAATTCAATAATAAATTTGTCAAAACTTGCATTCAAGAAAAATATAAAATTGATTGGTGATATATTGCTTAAATTACACATGTAATTTAAACCAAACTTTGAGAAAAAATGTAAATAATTATGTTATTCCACTCTTACCAAAAAGATATTTCCTCCTTGGCTTGAACTTTTTTTTTTTTTTTTTAAATACAGAATCCCTTGGCTTCAACTTTTTGCTTAATAATCACTTTTTTTTTCCTTGATAGTTTGGTTTCAATTAAAACTGTACTAATAGACTTAGCTTAGATCTAATGCGCTGAACCCCCTAAAATAATGAGATGTAACCAAAAATGCACATATGTCACCATTGTGACGAGTCCAATATAATACAACTAGACATCAAACCCAATCTTTTCTCATTAATTTAGGCTTAAAAATTTCAATGGATAAATACACACAGGAAAAAAAAAACAAAACAAAACAAAACAAATTCAGGTCGAGATCTATATAAAATAAAAAATCATGTCAAGATTCCAAATACCACTGGATTTAGACCTCGGTTGTTGAATTACAATGGACCCATTGTTGTTTTATTACAGAATAAGGACAACCAAAAAAAAAAAAAAACAAATTAATATTATCAAATCAAAATCTAAAACCAAATAAATACATAGATAAAGAAATCCATCATTATAAATAAAATAAAAGTATTTTAATTGAGATATTATGGTAATCAACCACAACAAAAGTCAGAGATTTTTTTTTGTTTTTGTTTTTTATTTTTTGTTTATTTTGGACGAAAGTAATCAACGAAAATATGGTAGAAGCTTATCAAGTAAATGATTAACGATTATGTGATTTGTTTTCTCTGTCGGGTGGAAGGCATCCCAAAAGACATACTTATTCGCATCCGAACAAGTCAACGGACTGTGCTCACTGCAGAGGTAACTCATTTCGAATGTGCCTGTAGAACAGCATGCCTTTTCTACAACGTCAAATCCTGCCAATCCACAACGTATTTCATATTTGTTATAATGGAAGAACTTACGAGTAGAGGAAAAATAAAATAAAAACAAAAATTGACATGTATTGTTTGTTTCAAATTGGATTAATATAGCAAATAGAGTCTAGAGCCGGCTCTAAGTTTTGGGCATAGAGCATTTGCATTAGTTCGTGTAAAATATCACATATCAAATTATTTATTTTATACTATATTTTATTAAAATATTAATTTTTTATTTTTTTTAATTATATTTTTCTTTGCAAAGAGCAATCAACATTCACTATCTACTCTCTTCATTTATCTTCAAAATACACGTAAAATATAATAAATAACTAAATACAAATGAATAGTTTCAGTAAAAATTTATAAGTTTACTATAATAACCGTATAAATTTACATAATTATATACGAACTAATGTAGATCATTTTTAAATAAAATTATGTAAATTTTATACAATTTTCTATTATACAATAACTTGTGAATTCTGTTAAGGCCCCCATTACAGAAAGATCACCCACACTATTATTTTTTATTTAAAAAAAAAAAAAAAAGGAAACTGTCTTTTTCGCATCCTAATTTGTGTAGTGCACTAATGCAACAAACACAATCTAAACCCATAAAAAAATCGCAATTGTGGCTAAGCGACTTACTTGAATTTACCGTAGAGTCAACACCATAAATTGTGTTCCGAAGAATACCAAGTTAGCTTTAAACGCTCATTAAGGCCCTCACCGACTTCTTTTATGTCTAGTTACAGAGGGTTTATTTATGACTAGTAATAAAGGACTCTTAACTATTTTAGGGGAGGAAAGAGCAACAATTAATGACCGTAGAGATACGGACTTATGTCCTATCACCTATGGTGAAGGTCCATTCTCCCCTATAGTGCCAGGTTGTAAATCTCTCTCAATAGTCAATACAGTGAAGTTATGACATCCACACTACTCTCACTCGAATCCATTTTGTCACCAACGAGAGTAATACTAAGAACACATCATTTGACATGATTTGTATCACACTTTATTACATGACGAGTCTTTACTCTCACATTAATCCGAATTAGGTGGAGCCCTCAACTGCAACACCTCTTTTATGTGAAAAGGAGAATAATTTATTGAATAAATATATTTATATTTCTCTATCCTATATATTTATGTTCTTTCAATTCTTAAAAAATATATATATATATATATATCATTTTTTTTTAAAAGAAACATATTTCATTTCATTGTATTCCGGTCCTTATAATCTACCAATCTCATTCCATTATTTTTATATAAATATCAAAACATGATGTAAGTCATGAGCTAGGATATGGGTTTCCTTGGTCTCTTTTAAGTCTTAACCCAATTAATATAATCGTTGATTTGGACCATATTTTAAAATTTTTTATTAAAAAAATCTAACAAGCAATAACTGTGTGTCTCCTTCACTCATCCTCAACCAAATAATAGGAAAGATATTACATATAGAACAAAGATTAGCTCTAATAAACCACTAAAGGAGAATATTTTTCAACTTATTACATACATGATTATTTGATAGATTATTTACGTGAATTATTTAAACAAGTCAAATAACTAATTAAAAAAATATTGCATTTTATATATAGAGAAAAAAAAATTGAGAATCCAAAGTCATTTAATTTAATATACTTAAAGGAAAATTATTACCTACTTATTAAAAAAAAGGGAGGCATATCATTGTTAATCACAATCATAAACAGGTAATACCAAATTAATTCAGCAAAGAAAATAAAATAAAAGTAAAAGTAAAACCAAATTGCAGTAAGTACAAGGAGTATGAACTTACCATATAAAGAAGGTCTCCTGATAATTTGATTGAAAATCTTGTATGCATCTGCAGACGCTAATCTGAGCCCTCGAAGCTCCTTATTTAGCCTTTTCACCAAACCATTTAACTTCCTATTAAATTCCAACGCCACATTGTTATATTTCTCCACACATTCGTTTTGATCCAAAATATTTACGGCCCTCTCCAGTGGCAAACAACCCATTGGAGGAAGTCCAGTGAGGGATATTTTCCGAACTCCAAGACTATACAGTTCTCTGATGAAATTTCCGGCAAGTCCAATGAGAAAATCTTCATACTGTTCGACAGTGAATTGAGATTGCCGTTTAGGGAATATGTAATAGTTCTCTAGGAAGTCGTTTGTTCCTAGGCTCATCAAATATAAGGCCTCACTCAAAATCTCATTTGCCTTGTCTTTACCAACGTAGGCTCTCAACTTGTTTTGGTACTCCTTGTAGTACTCCAATTCCTTCCACAATGGTATCACATTCTGCAAATTAAGGAAGCACAAGTTCAAAATTGGTATAACTCTCTCATGCACCCGCATTGACAAATTAGAATACCAAAAAGTATGTATTAATTACTCATAAGAAAAGTTTGAATCAATTAATCTTTTACAAGATAAAAAAAAAATGTTTAGCTCCACATCATTTTCAGCTATCTTCTTTCAACACATTATATAACGATTGAAGAAACCATTAATGTGTAGTTTTAGTCGCAAATATTTTAAATGAATTATTTGACTCATTTAAATAGTACACATAGTTTGTTATATAAATTGCAACCTAATGAATAGGAGAAAATAATTCCCAATCAGTTAGAACCTAAATTTGTATAATAATAAAAAGTACTAATTAATAAGAGATGAGGGACCATCAAATAATGTCACAAAGTGGATGACTTGATAGTTACAATAGAGAGGGGATTCCTCTAGAAACTCTAAAGGCCTATTTAGATCGAGTGGGAAGGGAAGGAAAGGGAAAGAAAGAGAAGGGAAGGGAGTAGAGTAAAATTTGCTAAAAATATGCTAATTTTAGGCTAATTCAATCTTATTTTACTCTACTCTCTCTCAATCCATAGGGACTATAAGAGTTGCCAGTTGAGCTAAGAAGCTCTTTGCGTGGTTTTATATTTGTTTTATGCATAGGTTGATAGATATGGTTTGGTTTGATACTTACTAATACACCAGAAGTTGCATTGTCATACCCTGTCCCAGCAGAAGCAAAGCAAACTCCAGTGGCAAAATCTGCTATATCATACGCAGGATCTAAGTAAGCGGGTACTGTTGGTTTGAGCCCAAAAGCCTCAGAAATGAAGTCTGGAGGGATGCGACCATTAGAGAACCGTCCTGTGGGGCGACCACCAGCAAAATCACGTCCATAAGGCCTGAAATTGCTCTTGAGAAGGGTTGAAATCACGTTGTTGTTTCCTGCATCAACGGTTGAATCCCCAAAAACTATGATGGCTGGAACTTTGCTTTCGGTTATAGAGACTAGTATTAAAAGCTCAGTTACTACCAAGAGCCATGGAGTAGTGTATGTGTATGCCATAATTGCTTTGTGTCTTCGTAGCTTGATATGAAGCTATTAGATTGGATGGAAATGGAATTCTGATAAGTAATATATTGGAGAAGAAACGGGATTATTTTAGTTATGGTGGGGACCTAGTTTGTTGGGAGTCTTAATGGCTTAGCCAATAAAAGACATAAATCTCTACCTTCCCGAAATTATGAGTACGAATGGACACAAGAAAGGAATCACAAATACCCCCCATGGGAATGCCTATCGGATGAAACTCCACTCCTTAATTAATATGAGAATTTTTTTTTTTATACAGGATAAAACTTCTACTCTAATTTAATCTAAGAGCAAATGTGTGTAAAACTCTCTTTTAAAATTTGAACTCTAATATTTGTTCCCCACACCTCACAAGCACGTATACTTATGGAGTGACCACCACACTAAAAATGCACGATGATAATATGATAAATTATAATATGAATGTGAAGTGGAAATTTCACTTATAATTAATTTCTTGTTCCGTTCCACCGATTGATCGGTTATAGAGTAATATTATACGTAGAAATGGAGCTTGAAAATGATTTAATATTAAACAATCTTTCCAACAATTTCAGGCAGTAAATGTTTAGAGTTTTAAACAAAGGGATAATTAATGTAGAAGTGGCAATAATTATAGCAAACTAAAATGGAAAAAGAAACAAAAGTGAGAACTCTCTCGATAAACATCATGATAGATTGGTATACGAGAATTATTGGTCCCACTCTAAAAGCACTAGCTTTGGGTGGGTGTAAACATCCTTGAGTTGCTATTTTACAACTTAATTCCTTTAAAACATGCTGTACAGGCATCACTTTTTCAAACCCATCTGTTCATAGGTCCACAAGAATAATTGTCTGCTGAGAGTCCTAACGCTGATCAAGCCAATGGGCTTATCCCAAGCTGGCCTAACGGGCACCAAGCGTCCTTAAAGCAAAAGCGAAACCACCCGTGGTGTGCTCGGCATTGGTAAATCTCTTCGCTCAAGGCCAACACGTCTCCAGGAACTAATCCATGTTTATATGCATTGCATATCTGGGTACCGCCGGGCATTAAACTTACAGACTGTGCGGGTCCCGAGGTCACTATCGTCATCTTCCCTCCACCTAACCACCAACCAAGACTGTCGGCACTAGACCATTCGTCCGTTACTTTAGGAACATTTCCGCCGGGAAACAGACATGGCAGTGGAATCAAGTTCCAATGCCACCATCATTCTCTTATCACTCATAATTAACTATCCACTTAAAGAGAATGGCATTGGACCTCTCCATCCACTTAACTAGAAGACGATCGCAGTGATCCAGCAAGTTGTAACTATAAATAGGGAAGGGGGGATCAAAGAGAAGGGGGCTAGAAAAATCTGGCAGAAAAAGGAGGAGGGAGAAGGGAAATTGGAACATTTGGTCTGCCGAGCAAGGAGTCACCCCATTGCAGGAAACACTAAAAACTTACAATACAAGTAGATTGTGAGCCCAATACATCTTTCAGGCCTAGTCGCTGCTTTTGGGTGCTCATAATTGGCGCCGTCTATGGGGAATCTCCTGCGCAGTGATGGTTTTTCGCGAGGCACCCTGGAAGGATGTCAGGGAGCAGACAGGGAAGTTATGCTGAGAGTGGCTTTGGCGAGTCGTCGCGGGGGTCAGCATGGCGAGAAAGGAGACAGAAGAGGTACGAGGACCGGCGGCAAAATGAGGAAGAGGAGTCCGGGCTTGGAGAAGGGTTGTTCCAGACGCTTTAGGCAATATCTGATGCCTCGGGACGGAGCCGCCGCAAAGGAGAAAACCAAGAGCTCGGACAGAAGGATCGCGAGCTCAAGCATTTACGCGGGTTGGTAAGAGATTTGGAATTAGAAGCAAGGGCCAGACGTCGAGGAAGGGGTCACGGGGGACGCAGAGAAAGATCTGCCAGTATAGAGAACGACCATGCAATGGGATCCCAATCGTCCAGTTCTCATCGGCATCGCGAGTGTTCACGGGAATATGTGAACCGTGATTCGACCTCCCCGGACAAAGAGCGACCTTAAAACACAGCCATGGACGCCATGAGTAGGGCATTGCGCCAAGCTGCCAGATCCCCGTTTTCAAGGAACATTGAGAACGCACGTATGCCGAGCCGATTCACGTGCCCACCGTTCAATTCTTACGCGGGAAAGACAGACCCGGTAGAACACATGAGCCAATACATCCAGATGATGTCTTTATACGCCCATAATGACGCGTTGATGTGTAAAGTCTTCCCTTCAAGCCTCGGTCCCACAGCTCTGAGGTGGTTCAACGGGTTAAGGAAAGGATCGATTCACAGTTTCTCGGCACTAATCCAGGAGTTCGGTGTACGGTTCATGACTTGCAGCCGGGTCCCTCAACCCGTGGACGCATTATTGTCGATGAAAATGGGGGTCGGAGAGACGCTTCGTAGCTACGCCAGCCGATACTGGGAGTTGTATAAAGAGATCGGCGGAGGCAATGAGAAGATCGCGGCAAGTACCTTTCGCATGGGATTGCCCGACAGATCGGGACTAAGGAAGTCATTGACAAGGAAACCCCCCGAGGATATGAGGTAACTGATGAGGTGCATAGAGGAGTATAAGCGGCTGGAAGATAACCGGTTGCGGAATAGGGGAAAGGCTCCAGTAATAAATCATCCTCGGAACAGTGGCTTCCAACCTAGACCGCGGAGGGATCTGAGGATTCAAGAGCTCAGCCCGAGAACAAAAGGGGTGAATGTAGCCTTCAAAGAGCCGGTCTACAGGATCATCGATCAAATAAAAAATGAGCCATACTTCAGATGGCCAAATAGGATGGCAGGTGACCCAGTACGAAGAAACCAAAATCTGTACTGTACATACCATAAGGATAAGGGCCACACTACCGAGCAATGCAGGGTGCTGAAGGACCACCTAGAGCAGTTGGTGAATGCTGGGCATCTTAAAGAATTCGTAGTTACAAGAAACCATGACGCCGGAAATAATGACCGTACACGCGGGAATCCCTCTCCCCCCCCCCCGCCACCTTTGGGAATAATAGAAGTCATCCATGCGGTCCCGAGGGAATTCCCGATAAAGGAAACCCTATCTATGACGTCGGCAAAAGGAAGCACGGACGAATATCCTAGAAAGAAGCTAAGGGGCACTAACCAGCCCATTGCTTTCGATGACGACGACCTGAGGGGCACCATTCAGCCACACGGCGATGCTTTGGTGGTCACGGCCCGTATAAGGGGATTTGTAGTAAAAAGAATAATGATAAACCAGGGGAGTGGGGCAGACGTGGTGTACCCCGCCCTGTACAGGGGGCTCAGACTGAGGAAAAAGGAATTATCCTAATATGACGCCTACAAATGGGGTTCGATGGCCACGTGGTGGTGCCGGAAGGGAGAATTTCACTTCCCTTCAGCATGGAAAGGAAGGAGGCGACCGTAACATTCATAGTGGTTGCATCTTACTCGCCGTACACTGCAATCCTCGGAAGGCCCTAGATTCATAAAATGGGGGTTGTGCCTTCCATGCTACACATGAAAGTCAAGTTCCGCACGGAAGACAGGATCACTGTAATAAGAGGCAGCCAGCAAGCAGCACGGCAGTGCCTAGTGGCTACCGCAAACAATGGGGACGGGCAGATAGAGCCCACCTAAGAGAAGGCCTTATAGCAATCACAGCAACCCCAAGTGGAAGCGGGGGTTAACAGTGCCGAGGACGTGCTGAGGGTGAGGATCCTGCCAGACGGTGATAGGCATTTTCAAATAGGGGCGAGCTTAGGGGGCGAAGACAAGGTGGGGCTATTGCTTTTTCTCGCGCAGAACATGGACGTGTTCGCTTAGATTCCATATGAAATGCCGGGGGTCGATCCCAAGTTTATAGTTCACAAGCTCAACATGGATCCTTTATGCCCTCCTCGAAAGCAGAAACCGAGGAGGTCAGCGAAAGAGCACACCGAGGCCGTAAGGCAGGAAGTGGGGAAATTAAGGGAAGTGGGGGCTATAAAGGAAATCTTCTTCCCTGACTGGCTTGCCAATACCGTGGTAGTGAGAAAGAAGAGCGGCAAGTGGAGGGTTTGCATTGATTTCACCGATTTAAACCGAGCATGCCCAAAGGATCCCTTTCCTATGCTGAGAATTGATCAGCTGGTTGATGCTACGTACGGACACCCGAGATTGATTTTTCTAGACACCTTCCAAGGTTACCACCAGATGGCTTTGTCTACCGAGGATCAGGAAAAAACTGCGTTTATAACACCCGCTGCCAATTACCATTATACAGTGATGCCGTTCGGACTAAAGAACGCAAGGGCCACCTATCAACGGATGATGACGAGGATGTTCAAGGATAAGATTAGGCAAACTACCGAGGTGTACATTGACGACATGGTGATAAAAAGCAAACAGGAAGGACAACTTGTCTGCAACCTGAAAGAAGTATTTGAGACACTGCGGCAACACCGTCTTCGCCTCAACGTCGACAAGTGCACTTTTGGTGTAGGTTCTGGCAAATTCCTAGGGTATTTAGTCTCAAAGTGAGATATCGAGGTCAATCCGGAGCAAATAGAAGCCGTAAGGCACCTCAAACCACCGAGCAATCCGAAAGAGGTCCAGAAGTTAACTGGCATGTTGGCCGCCCTCAACCGGTTTATATCCAAGTTTGCTGACCGGTGTCACCCTTTTTACCAACTTTTAAAGAAGGTTTCCAGTGGGACGAAGAGTGCAACAAAGCTTTCCACGACCTAAAAGAATATCTTAAGTGAGCCCCAACATTGACGGCCCCAGAATCCGGGGAAGACCTCTACATGTACCTCTCGGTATTCGAACACACGGCCAACGCCGTCCTCTTGAAGGATAATGGTGTGCAATTGCCGATCTACTACGTAAGAAAAACATTTGTAGATGCTGAGACGAGGTATTTGCCACTAGAGAAGTTGGTATTGGATCTAGTGTATTCCACTCGAAAACTGCCCCACTACTTTTAGACCCACACCGTCTATGTTCTGACCGAATACCCACTTCAATCACTACTGAAAAGATCAGACTTCACTGGGAGGATAGCTAAATGGGGGACACGTCTAGGCTCTTTTAACATCAAGTACAGGCCGAGGAACTCGATAAAGGGACAAGATCTCGCAGATATTATTGCCGAATTCTCGCCGAAGAGTCCGGATGTTGTTTGCTTGGTGGAGGTTAGGCCGTGGAAGTTATTCGTGGATGGCGCGTCCAACACAGCTAGATCGGGGGCTGGGATTGTGGTCATCACCCCGAAAGGAATGAGGTTGGAACAATCATTCAGACTAGGCTTTAGGGCCTCCAATAACGAAGCCGAGTACGAAGCACTACTGGCCGAGTTACGAGTCGCCTCGGACTTGGGGGCTATAGAGGTAGAGGTGTATTCGGACTCTCGGCTCATTGTGAACCAGGTGCAGGGAAGTTTCGAGGCCAAAGATTCACGGATGGCTGAATACCTACGGATTGTAAAGTAGGCTTTGGGCCATTTCTCGAGCGTGAAGGTACAGCAGATCCCGAGAGGACAGAACAGCCACGCCGACTCCCTGGCTACATTAGCATCCTCGATAGACAATGAACTTCTATGGCTCGTCAGGATAGAGCTGGTGAAGGAGCCAAGCAACAGAGCGAAAACGAAGGTAGTACAAACCATTGCCACCAAGAGGTGCTAGATGGACCCCATAGTCAAGTTTTTAGCCGAGGGTCGAGTCCCAAAGGGCGAAAAGGAAGCAGCCAAAGTACGGCGTAACACTCCTCGGTATTGGCTATCTCCGAATCTGAAGCTACATCGGAGATCTTTTGGGGGTCCATACTTGTAATGTTTACACCCCAGCCTGACAAAAGGCCTTCAATTCGAGCTCCATGAAAGCCTCTACGGCAGCCACGTTGGTGGACGATCATTGGCCCACCGGGCAATGACTCAAGGATTTTAATGGCCACGGATACAGAAGGACGCCCTTGAATATGCACGAATATGCGAACAATGCCAAAAACACGTATCAATGATCCATCAGCCTACAGGGAACCTGAACCCCATTAGCAGCCCATGGCCCTTCGCCTAGTGGGGATTGGACATAATCGGGCCCTTTCCCCGAACAACCGGGAACCAAAGATTTGTGTTGGTCACGGTGGATTATTTCACTAAATGGGCGGAAGCGGAGGCACTGGCGAACATCCGAGACGTAGACGTTAAAAAGTTCATATGGAAGAACATCATAACAAGATTCAGGGCACCAGAATCATTCGTTTCGGATAACAGGCTGCAATTCGACAACAAGGTCTTTCGTGAATTCTGTAGCAACCTTGGCATCCAAAACCGGTACTCCACCCTGGCATACCCGCAAAGCAATGGCCAAGCCGAAGTTACAAACAAGGCTATCGTCAACAGGCTAAAGAGAAGACTGGACAACACCAAGGGCAGGTGGGCTGAGGAGCTACCAAGCGTCCTCTGGGTGTACCGGACAACTCCGAGGAGGTCTACGGGAGAAACGCCTTTTTCCCTGGCTTTTGGAGCAAAGGCTGTCATTCCAGCCAAGATAAACTTGTGCAATACCCAGGTAGCTGAATTCAACCCAACCAAGAACGACAAACTATTGCTGGACCGGCTAGATCTATTAGAAGAGCGCAGCAAAGCGGCGACGATCCGATTGGCACAGTACCAGCAGAAGCTCGCCCATAAATACAATAAGAACGTAAGGAAGAGAGAATTCGTCGCCGGAGATTTGGTCCTATGAAAAGTTGTGGGGAACACTCGGGACCGTAACGCGGGGAAATTGGCCCCATCTTGGGAGGGGCCATACCGAGTAATGACCATTGCTAGTGTAGGAGCCTACTATCTGGAAGATATGAACAAAAAACCACTGGCCCATCCATGGAATGTTTGTAATCTTAAGAAGTTTTACCACTAATCACTACGTGTCAATATAATGCCTGTGCATATTTTTGCGCAAAACTGCATTCTTTTTATTTTCTAATTATTAAGTGTGAACATGGTAATGAAGAACAAGCCACTATTTTCTAAGGACAGAAGCCCGTCCCCGGCTCGATTCCTATCACCAGATAGGTGGAAACCTTATCGCCATTTTCTAAGGACAAAAGCCCGTCCTCAGCTCGATTCCTATCGCCGGACAGGCAGAAACCTTATCACCATTTTCTAAGGAAAAAAGCCCGTCCTCAGCTCGATTCTTATCACTGGATAGGTGGAAACCTTGTCACTATTTTCTAAAGACAGAAGCCCATCATTGGCTCGATTCCTATCGCTGGACAGGCAAAAACCTTAGCACTATTTTCTAAGAACAAATGCTTGTCCTCGGCTCGATTCCTATCGCCAGACAGGCGGAAACCTTACCACTATTTTCTAAGGACATATGCCCGTCCTTGGTTCGGTTCATATCGCTAGACAGGCGGAAACCTTACCACTATTTTCTAAGGACAGATGCCTGTCCTCGGCTCAATTTATATCGCCGGACAGGCAAAAACCTTACCACTATTTTCTAAGGGTAAAAGCCCATCCCTGGCTCGATTCCTATCGCCGGACAGGTGGAAACCTTATCACTATTTTCTAAGGACAGAACTAATATCGGTTCCATCCAACGGCCTAATTTTCCATACACATCTGAACCCGCACAAGGAACGATTATTCTCAGATGGCCAATCATGATCGTACACATACATTGCGACTACCGAGCATGCTTAGGTGCATAAAAGTGTTATGGAAGGAAAAACGAAACACATGCATCCAAGTCATGATAATAAAAATTAAAACCAAACGATATGAGTTAAAATGGTCAAAACAGTTGCTCAAATTGTCTCATCGCCACACCCCAACGACCTGGGTTATTGATTGAAATAAATTAAAATGAAAGTAAAATCTTAAAAAAAAAAGGGGGGGGGGGGGGGGCTTTATATTCTTCTCGTCCTTATACTTGCTGGTCGGAGGGGAGGGTCTGCTCAAGAGGCTATCCGGTACCACCTTCGGCAAGCTGAGAAACAGGGGGAGCCTGGTTCTGTGCTCCATCGTCTTTGGGAGCGGCGTTGCTCAAGGCCTCTAAATCCACCATCTTGACATGAGAATCAATCGCCCGTACAAGGTCCCTTAGGCTCGACGTATCCTCGTCATCAGCACCGGTTTGGCTCTGCGCAGGTTGCGCGACAACCGGGTGAGGGATCTGCTTGGGGTCCCACAAAGGGGAACCCTCGGCAACCCCTGCAGCATGAAGGGCAGCCACCCAACCCTCGCAGAAACTGTGCTGCCGAGCTTGTTGCAAAATGGGCTCCACCGAGTTTTCGGCCTCCGTAAAGCCCACATTGTACCACTTGTCCTCGCAAGCTTCAAGGGCATCTTCCAGACCGATGATTTGGTCGACCTGGGACAGATTCAAGCTATTCGCCTTCACCAGCTCGAGCTCGAGCTCTGTCTCCTCTAGTTTGGTCGTCAGAGCCCCCAACTTGCTCTCCTCTGCCAGCCGCGCCTTCTCGGCATCTACTGCCTTTCTCTTTGCAGCAATGGCAGCCTCTGCCCTCTCCTCGGCCAACACCTCCATGGCATTCCTCAACTCCAGTGCAGGGTCGGTAGACTCGGCTCCCTCCTTTAGCCTCTCATCGATGATGGATGACAGTTGCGCTGCCTACGAGGATAATAATAGCAAGGTATTAAAGTTAGACAAATTCCTACACATCGTCAAACATGATAAGAAGCTAAAAACCTTACCGCGATGGTATACCATTGTAGCCGCCGGGCAAGTGACTCGTCATCTCCATCTGAGTAGATGTGGACATCCTAGGGCAACCGGAGTCCCTGTGCCAGGCTCTGAGCCACCCGTCCCCCATCGCCCTTGTCCTACCTCCAGACGCAGGCAGTCATCGGTAATGGTCCATTACCAAGCATGAAGGTATGCCTCCAACCGATCTCGTCAGAGGGGGAGGGCGCCGCGTCAGCCCTAACCTGGGTAGGTGAAGGGGTAATGACCCACGGCTCTTGGATCGTCACGCCACCCCTCGACCAGGGCGCGATTTTCAACAGCCCCTCACCGGGGACCGCGACGTTCTTCTCAGAGGCCCTTTTTCTTTTCCGAGCCTCGCTGATAGGTTGAAGGACTTGGCTCATGCCAATCAGAGATTGAGGCTGAGTGGACTGGCCGACGACAAGTATGAACCGGGAAAGGGTCATCGTTCTCTTCCTCACCATCTTTTCTCGTTGGGTGGGTGCAGCGACTGCTGGTTCAGCGGTTACCTCCTCGGCTACAGGGGGGTCGTTGGCCGGCTGATCGACCGCTTCGTGTCTCCTTCAATTCTATGACACGCGCTCGGCAGACTCGCCCCTAATCGGTGGGATGTCTTCTGCGGTTGTGTAGCGGGGGCCCAAATCTCGAGCCTTGCCTACCGTGAGCAAGGGAGGGAGGGAGGAATTGCTTATGCCGGACCTCAATGTACAACACAAGGGGACTGTCGACCAAAAGCGCCTGGCCGAAAGCCTGCCAAGTGGTGTACACGGGGCTTACTCCGAGGATCAGATGGGACGCCCTGAGTTGCCCGTCATCTGTTGGATAAAAATCTGGTTTTGTATCGCATACAAAACACATAGCGGAAGCAACAAATAAGGATCTATTTCATTCATGATTGACAACATGCACTCTATAAATTTCAAAATTTAAGAACAAGATAGCGTACCTTGGTATGGAGAATTTCAAAACAAAGATTAGAAGCACTTGGGAAAACTTTTAATCTTCACTCCAATTCCACTTTACGCCCAAGATGTGTGGTCTCTCAATCAGTTTCCAAAGGGAGAACGAAAGTGTGTCTTACACTCTCTCTTTTTCTCTACGAAAAATCGCATTAAAAAATTCTGTATGTTTCTCCCTTTATAACTAACTGATTATCTAATTGGGCCGGCCCATTGGGCCTTTCCAATTGGGCTTTAGTGTGTGGCTTGGAATGGGACCAAAAGGGACCAATAAGACACTAGCTCCAATGGGCCTTGAGCTTTTCCGTCAACTCTTGACAAGTCCAAAGTTACCATTAATTATATTTAATACCACTATATAAATATAATTGCACTCTAGGCCTTATTAATAAATTATATCCCAAGACTTTATTTTACACGCAACCCCTTCATAAAATATTCGTAGTAATACAAAGTCATAAATATAGACTGCCACTTTGAAAATTACTACATCTTATCCTTGAGTACCCGGTTTAATCCTTTAAAGTTATTCATCATATATTTATGAAATCCAATTTCATAAATATATACTTTAGTAATTTCTTACCAAAGTGGTTAGGCCTAACTCTCTGAATAACTGAACCCATTAAACTTATCTCAAAGGAATATTTTATATCTCCATCAAGAGACTATGAATTCCATCTTGAGAATATATGTTCCATCAACACTAAATGTGGCTGCTCAACATACTGAGGTTTTGACCGTTATTTTAGATCTCACTCCTGATATATCAAAGCAACCTACACGTCATGATCAGGTCCATTATTCTCTCAGGATTAAGAGTTCATGCAAATAAAAGTCGTGAGATTTATTATTCATTTGACAGTCGTTAGGAGAATAATAAATCTCACAGCGGTCCAGTTCAATATGTCTTAACTCTTAAAACATATCAACATATCAACTAGAAGTCTCCACTTCCATGATCAAGACAAATCATCTTAGTTGATACGTTATAGTCTGTCATACATAGCATCATACAATAGGATTTAAGGGCACATATCCTAACATCATCATGCACGAAAATTTCTGACCTAAGAACAAAGTTCAGATCTTGAGCGTGGATGACTCTTATGTCCGGCAAAAACCTCTTCGATTCTGCAGCGAGCCCAAAAAGGCAACGGTCAGTTAAACACGCAAATAAAACATAAATCTGAAAGGAATAAAAAGTCTCGATACCGACCAACGTCGCGAGGCGTATGCAGGCAATGTAGCTCCCCGGCGAGCCAATTGCCGCTCACCCGGACGAACTCCCCAGAAGAATTCCTATTTGAGTCCGGCAGGCAGGATATAAGCCGAACTCAAGTATCCCTAGTCTTTAAATAGTAGCCTTTTAAAAAATTCCCGCACAATTTGTACATGAAATTAATATCATGGTGGTTCAGGTGTAGCCCGAACAACTGGTTCAGTCGGCTGATGCAACTGACAACCCTATAAAAGTTGGGAGGAAGCTGGTCGGGACACAGGCCGTAAAACCCTAGGGTACTTATAATGAGGGGGTCTAAGGGGAACCTAACACCTCCCTCTAATATGGACATTAACGGAACGAAGATAACGTTCCGGCCTACGGCCTTCTCGAGAGCAATGTCGCCCTCCTTACAATATGCGATGTCTACATCCTGAGGGATACCAAAGGTCTCTCTAAAATTGGCCAAGGCTGCCCAGGGGTCAGAAGGTGGGAAAACCCATTGCTAAGAGTATAAAGTAGGAAGGAAGTGAAAATAGAGGAGAAAGAAGTAAAGCAAACTTACTTGGGACTCTAAGAAACGAGGAACTGGAGGAGTTTTTTCCGCAAGAAGAATGCTCGGCAGAGAAGATGCTGAGAGGAAGTGCAAAAAGTGAAATAAGGACTAGAAAGAGGGAATATATAAGCGCAAGGGCAATTAATGAGGGAAGAAGCGGGAAAAAGAAACCCTCATTCCCACTCCACCAGGCTTTTTCTTGGGTAAATTGCCCACACACGTGGGCACGGCTTACGAACCGTCGATCTGTTACCATTTGATGGTTCGCCAACCGACAGGTCATAATTACAGAAGTGACAGCCTGTCGCGGCACTGCTTTTCGTAAAATCCTCGGCAATTGCCCTAGCCATGCATACGAAAAGTAACTGGTAATTTTGCCGACACCTGGCCTCATAGACCTTGATTCATCGCCGAGGACTGTGCATGAATCAAGGGGGGCTATTGTACGGGCATCACCTTCCAAAGCCCATCTGTCCATAGGCCCACAAGAATAATTGTCCGCTGAGAGTCCTGACGTTGATCAAGCCAATGGGCTTATCCCGGGCTGGCCCAACGCGCACCGAGCGTCCTTAAGGCAAAAGCAAAACCACCCGTGGTGTGCTCGGCATTGGTAAATCTCTTCACTCAGGGCCAACACGTCTCTAGGAACTAATCCACGTTTATATGCACTGCATATCTGGGTACCGCCAGGCATCAAACTTACAGAGTGTGCGGGTCTCGAGGTCACTATCGTCCTCTTCCCTCCACCTAACCACCAACCAAGACTGTCGACACTGGACCATTCGTCCGTTGCTTTGGGAACATTTTCGCTGGGAAACAGACATAGCGGTGGAATCAAGTTCCAATGCCACCATCATTCTCTTATCACTCATAATTAACCATCTACTTAGAGAGAATGGCATTGGACCCCTCCATCCATTTAACTAGAAGACGATCGCAACGATCCAGCATGTTGTAACTATAAATAGGGAAGGGGGGATCAAAGAGAAGGGGGCTAGAAAAATCTGGAAGAAAAAGGAGGAGTGAGAAGGGAAATTGGAACATTTGGGCTGCCGAGCAAGGAGTCACCCCATTGCAGGAAACACTAAAAACCCATAATACAAATAGATTGTGAGCCTAATACATCTTTCAGGCCCAGTCGCTGCTTTTGGGTACGCACACATGCTACATTCCAATTTTTAAACCTAAAATTTTTTCCCAACCTGCTATAGCAAGGTTGTATAAATACAACCTCACTATAACAGGTTCTTAACATTAACTGAAAACTGAAAACTGAAAATAATATAGCAAAATGTGTGAATAGTACTGCAAGACCCATTTTTAATAAAATGTTGCTGAAAAATGCGTGAACAATACATGCACAGTGTGTGCACTACGCCTCGTGTGCGTACTACGCCTCTTGTCCCCCGCAACAGAACCAAAAAAAAAAAAAAACGCAAGTTTGCAAAACACAACGTGCATCCAAACGGGCAATAAATATTATATTTTATTATCTTTTTCTCTCTCCTCATATTCACTCTCCCTCTCTTTCTCTCTCATTTCTCTGCCTCTTTTTTGCCCAACATTTCTAATTACTCTCTTCTCTCCCATCTCAGCGGCTCAAGTAAGTCTCTCGGTGGCGATGGCAACAACGAAGCAACAGCAGACTAAAGCAGGTGGAGGCGGCTTGAACCTTGCTTGTTTCTGGGTTTGGCTCACGTGGGTCTTGGCTTTAGATCGATGGTTGTTTCTAGGTTTTCGAACGCGGTGAAGGCAACGGCTCAACCTAGCCCTTTGATCCGTCCTCTTCACGTGCGCGCACGCGCACACACACACACACACACACACACACACACACACACACACACACTCTCTCTCTCTCTCTCTCTCTCTCTCTCTCTCTCTCAACGACGGCAGAAGAATCCAGATTTGTTCTCTCATTTTCACTTGAACCCAGCCAAGCACACTAACCCATTTCTTCCTCTTTGTCCTCATCTCAAAACTAAAGGGTATGTTAGGTGTTTGCTATTTGGTGATGGTAGTGTTTGATTAGCGATGGTGGCTGGTGATTTAGCTGTGGGTTTGGTAGTGGTAGTGGTAGTGGTAGTGGGAATGGATCTTGATGGTTGTTTGTGACTTGATGTGTATGAAAATTCTGTTGAAATTTTTGGTGTGTCAATGTTGTAGTGGTGGTGGTTGGTGATTAGTGGGTTGTAGTGGTGGTGGTTGGTGATTAGTGGGTTGTTGTGGTTCGGCTGTGGTGATTGGTTCTGTGTTTTTTTTTTCTCAATTCTATTGTGTTTTAGTGGTGGTAGCGGTTTAATTAGATGGATGGCTTTTGGTGGTTGAGCTAAGTTTCAATGATAGGTAATTGCTCGCTTTGGTGGGTTGTTAAAGGTGGTAATGATTGTTGGCCATGGTTTGACGGAGAGAGAGAAGTGAATTGTTGTTTATATTATATTATTATTTAATTGGGTATTTTATATTATTTTAATGAGTTGTATATAAAAATTGAAATTAGGATGTTGGGTGAGTTGTAAAATGAGATGGTATAAAAGATAAAGTAGGTTTTGAGCATGTAAAATAGGAATTTTTTTGCATTCTCGGATGCTAATGCTCTAAGTACTTTATTTTAGAAAAAATTTGGCTTAAAACCAATTTATAACTATCTTCTTTTAACTCACTATGTGACAATTGAAAAGATCATACATATAAGTAGCTTTAGTCACATAACCTTTGTAATGAGTTATGTGACTTGTTTAAATAATACACATGAATAGATAATAGTCATATAACCACATAATAGTTGGAAAGATAATTTCAAACCTATTTACAGCCAAATTTTGTTATTTTACTTTATGTTTTGTCACTCAAAATGTGTTACCCCTTTTTTACTTAAAAAAAAAAAAAAAGATAAATGCTTGACATACAGTAGTTGAGAAAGCATCAAATGGAAACAGTAAGTGTTTTACTTCTTTTTTTATCACCTACACCTTGTCACATATCCATTTTAATCTTTTCCTTTATTAAGTAACCCAGTGACAAAATTTATCTTTGGAGACCCATAGATAAAATTAGACAACTAATTTTTTGTGTACATGAAATCTAGAATAGTAATGTATAATACAATTTAATAATCAATATATATTTCAAGAATGTGTCAATAGTCCTAAACTTACCTATGAACCTAAATTTATCAAAATAAATTATTAACCATTAAATAAAATGACTAAGATTTTAAAAAATATATATACACTAAAAAATACTAATAATTTAAAGATTGCTAAATAAAAGATAAACAATCATTCAAATTTTGACTAATAAAAAAAATCTAATAAACAACAACTAAATACATGTTATATTATCTTATTAATAAATTAAATGTTATATAGTAGTATATTTTGATCAAGTACATTTATATGTATTATATATATATATATATATATATATATATACACACACATACATATATATATATATATGTGTGTGTATAATATTGATTAAATAATATATCATAAGGAAAATTAAAAGAAAAAAATGAAAAGAAAAGTATCATAAGGAAAATTAAAATTTTTGTAATTAAAAAAATGAAAAGAAAAGGGTGCAACGTTTTGTTTTTTTTTTTTTTTTTTTTTTTCTGGGTTCACTTGGTAATACCAGATCACCTAAACCCAAAAAAAAAAAAAAAAAAAAAAAAAAAAACTGGAAAACCCAGTAAGAAAAAAAAAAAAAAAGGAAAAAGCTATTGAGTGGGTAAAATAAAAAATATGAGTGATGGAAACTGAGTGATGTGCTAAATGGGTAAATATTTTTAAATGATGAGTGATAAGTGATGAGTGAAGAGTGACTTGGGGAACACCAAACAAGACCTTGGTAATGTCTTGAAAGTCTTGGGGATCTTGTCGATCTAGACTAGTTCGCCGTTGTTATTCAAACATTCATATGAAAGCTTTGTTTGTACTATTTACATTGAAAATCACGGAATGGCGTGAGTGGTGCTTGCAAACCCACGTCAAGAAAAGAGAGGTCCTCCAAGAGTTTTTTTCCCACAAAAAATAAAATTTTGAAAACAACTTGACACTTGACAGGTCAATGGTTAGTTGTGAGAATTGAATCATTTTTTTTTTTTTTTGATGGATGAGAATTGAATCAATTGATCATCATAAATTCATGAGACAAGGACTCCGCAACAAATTCAGTTCAACTGCCACCGGCCCATTCATGGTCAACTTTCTTGGCATTTTGTGTTCACCAATTTATTGGTTTAAATTCCCCTCAAAAAAAAAAAAAAACTTATTGGTTTAAATAATTTATATAAGAAATACAGTTCATTTTTAAGAGAAAATATTAAAAATACAATGAATTTTTACCTATACTATTAATTAGAGGATTTTCCTATTTTGTTTTTAATTTTTTACATATCAAAATACTCTCATATAAATTCTGAAATATCATACCTTTTAGTGTGTGTCTAGTATGGATTATTTTTGCCAATTTATTTTATTATTCAATTTATTTTTGTTATTATTCATGAGTTCCACTGTACTTTTTGGTATATTTATAAGTCCCACTATACTATTTCAGTTAATATTTACCTTTATCTAAAGTACTTTCAGCGAAAAGTTTTCAGTTTTAGCAAAATAAGCAGATCCCAAACGAATCCTTAGTTTAATTTTTTTCATACAAAAAAGAAAAAAAAAAGTGAAAATAGTAATACTATCTCACGTGCAAAAGAAAAAAAAAACCGTTATTCTCACCCATTTGTATTCAAATGTCTTATTCCAATCTGTATTTGTTATCTATTTGAATTCAAATACTTCAATTATATTTATAAAAAATGCAAAAGTACTTCTTCCAAAAATTTTAAAAGAGTAATATTATCTCACATACAAAGGGAAAAAAAAAACCCGTTATTCTCACTACTTATTTGTATTCAAATTTCTGATTCTTACATGTATTTGTTATCTATTTGTATTCAAATACTTTGTTAGGGATATTACACAAAATAATAATGAAAGAACAAGGTTAACACAAAAGACAAACAGGAAATAGATAACTTGGGGACACTATATCATTTTCCTTAGCCAATATTTGCCCCCCACACTAATGTTGCTAAAGGGTTACAGCAAATTTGTCCCCAAGATACAACAAAGATGTTGGGTTTTACAGATAGAAATTATTGAGAATGACCACATGATTACTTATGTTTTTCTCTAACTTATTATTTTCAAGTGAACATAAACCTCTATTTATACCCATAGAGTTATATTTCATCAAAAGGCACATATGGTGAGTTAAAATATTTCATAAAATCGTTAACAATGCTTAAAACCTCCTTAATCTTTCTGAACAGTTACTAGAAAATTTTGCAGAAAACCTGTTTCACGATTTTCGATCGATCAAGTGCTCTTTTCTATCAGCCGAACAGGAACCGAATAGCGATCGAGATATCTAGAAACTTCAGGATTATTTTCTTACCATTTTTGATCGATCGAGCCAAAGCTTCGACCTATCAAAAATACTAATTTTCAAATTTTCACTTTGAAAATTCCAAAACTTGAATTTTTTCTATATAAAATCATATTCTCCAAATTCAAACATCATTATTACAATCTATCCTTGTATATACCTATATATATACAACATACTTCAATTATCTTTATAAAAAAAATACAAAATTACTTCAAAAAAAAAAAAACTCTCACTACCTCATATAAAAACTACTCGTTCTTATCCCGAAATTTCTATTTTTTAAAAATTCTTTAAAAAAAACTTCCAAAATTTCTATTATCCAAATTCTATACAGTTATCACAAATCTCCATCCATCAACACTAATGTATATATTTCTTTTGTTTAAATCTCAAATTTTTGTACTTATCACAATTCTTATCCTAATCAATAAATTCAAATGTCTCATTAGATTTCAACTTCTTATAGTTCTCTATCTCATTTTTAAATATTATTCCACATCATCTTACATTTGTCTTTAAAAAACAAAATACACGGTTATTTATATATCACTTTTAAATATTATAACACTAAATAAAAAAAAACAAAAATAAAAAAAAATGTATTATTGCATGTGCAAAGCACGTGCGATGAGTCTAATATTTTATATTGACATCCCAACTTATATAATTTGCACCATATTAAAATACAATAAAATAAGTTCTTCATTATTATAATATATATTATAATATATTTGTTCGTTTGTTTTAGCGAGTGGGTGATGTTAGAACTTAGAAGTACTAAAATTTTTATTATAAAAATCTTATAAGCTGATATGATTCAATAGGTTTCTGAGTTGTCAAGGAGTGTTTCATCTGGCTACTTGATGCTTTCAGAGTTTAAGAGCTGGCACGGGAGAAATTCTTCGAACCTCCAGGAGGACCACTGATGTGGTCCTCCTGGGTCCTGCCAGCCAATAATATCATGACACCTAGCCAAATTTTTAAAACTCAGCTCCAAGTCAGCAAACCCATTAACTTAACTATAGTTAACAAATCAAACCAAAGTTAAAACTTAAAACTCAGGTCCACTTAACCCAAAATCTATTACCCCCAGCCGGACTTAACTCAGCTCTATTAGCCAAAATCAAATAGTGTTAGCCACTTGTCAGTTCTCACCCAATTTCTGAAACCCAAAACTTTATTTTACCCGCTCAATCATCTTCCCTCTTCCTTCCCGCAACATTGGACGAGTCCTGGAAACAATCTTATGCTGGGCTTTCTTTCTTCTCCCTTGGATGAATAGTGAGTACAATTGATTGTAAGCTATGGCTGAAGTGGTTGCTGGAATCCACACACCACCATTACAACTAACCGAGATTGATCAAGGTATGTATGTTACAAAGACTCATTTCACTCTTCAATGTATCATTCTCTTAGCTTTGTTTTGTTTTTATGTAGTTTATAAATATAGTGTCTTCTACATGTTTGATAAAAGCCCAAGATGAGAAAAAATTAAAATAATGGAATTTTTATGTTGTTTTCTTTCTATCTAGTTTATAGATATTAAAATTTTAATTTTTATGTGTCTGTGGTGTGAATTGTTAGAACCCATTCCAAACCCCTGCCTATTTTTTTTTTTTTTTTTTTTTTGGGTTTATTAGATGCCACTATGTTTCTTTAGTCTTGAAACAGAGCACAAGTTCCGTGTGGTCTTCAATTTTTTTTTTTCTTACAGTTAATGGTTTATACAATTTTTTATTATCCTTTTGATTTGAGTTTCCTTAGAAATGTGTTTTGTGATGTTTTTAATTATAGATATTAGAGCCGATGAAGAACTACAAGATATTGAAAATTTGCTTGGAATGGTGGTGCACAGTGAGGAGGAAGCATATAAATTGTATAATGGTTATGCTATACGAATTGGGTTTAGTATTCAAAAAGAAAAACTTAGATATGCAAAAAATGGTGTAAGACAGCGAGAGTATGTGTGTTCGAAAGAAGGATTTCCACGAGATGGTGGCCATTTGGATGATAATAAATTCAAAAAATTACAAACTAGGACTGGTTGTGAAGCTAGTATCTGGTTTACAGTGACAAATGGTGAGTGGAAGGTTACTTATTTCAATCCAAATCATAATCATGAGCTTGCAAAGCTTGAAGAAAGACCATTTTTAAGGTCGAATCGAAAAATTACTGATGCTCAGTTAGGTGTAACAAGAACTTTCAAAGAAGCGGGTATAAGAACAGTAAGTACATATTCCTATTTAGTTGAGGAAGCGGGGGGATTTGAAAATGTTGGGTTTATAAAAGGAGATTGCTATAATGTGGTGAACAAGCAGAAGTTAATCAATGTTGAGGCTGGAGATGCTCAAAGTTTAGTAAACCATTTTAAACAGAAGCAAGCAGAAGATCCCATGTTTTTTTATGCAATTCAAGTTGATCAAGAAAATCAAATGACAAATTTTTTTTGGAGAGATGGTAGATCAAGAATTGATTATAACTCTTTTGGAGATGTAATATGCTTTGACACTACATATCGAACTAACAAGTATAATATGATATGTGCCCCATTTGTAGGTATCAACCATCATTGGAAGAATGTACTTTTTGGTTTTGCATTTCTATTGGATGAAACAACTACTTCGTTTACTTGGTTGTTTGAAACATTCTTGGAATCAATGGGAAATAAAAAACCAAAGACAATTTTTACTGACCAATGTCAAGCAATGAAGAATGCCATAAAAGTTGTGCTTCCTTATTCTTGCCATCGCCTATGCTTTTGGCATATCTCAAAAAATGCTGCAGAAAATTTACCAAGGCATTATGGGAATCCTGAATTTAAGAGTAGATTTAATAAGATTCTTTATAATTGTGAGACAGAAATAGAGTTTCAGTCTTGTTGGGATGCCTTGGTTAGAGATTACAATTTAGTGGGCAATAAGTGGCTTAATACCTTATATGAAAATCGTGAAAGATGGTGTTCAGTTTTTAGTCTTAACATTTTCTCTTGCCGAATGAAAGCTTCATCCAGAATTGAAAGTACAAATAATGTTTTTCAACATATGGCATGCAAAACAATGAGGCTAACAGAATTTGTACATGAGTATGAGAAAGCTTCAAAAAATATGCGCACGGAAGAGTTAGAAGAAGATTTTCGTTGCAAACAAGGTACATCGTTTCAAATAGTCCAAAATTGTGGACTTTTACAACATGCATCATCTATTTATACTGATACAATGCTTAAAAGATTTGAGTTAGAAATTACTTCTACCTTAGGGGTCACACACCAAGATGTTAATTCTGATGGAGTGTCTTCCACTTATGAAGTCATTGAAGGAGGTGGTCAAAGGGTTTGTGTTGTCCATTTTAACTCCTCAAATAATGTTGTAACATGCAGCTGTAAAATGTTTGAAACATTGGGGTTACTATGTCAACATGCTTTGCGAATACTTATTGTGAAAAATGTAATAGAGCTACCTGTTCAATATATTTTGAAATGATGGACAAAAGATGCAAAGAAAGATAGCGTTGTATGTGATCATGCAAAATCAACCGATGCAAATGATGAGTTGTCAATGACATCGCGTCGTAATGAATTAATGCGCTCAATTTATGACATTTTCACAAGAAGTGCAGCAACAACTCGACATACTGAAATGTGCAAAAGAAAAATTAAAGAGATAATAGAATTAGTTGAGAAAGATATGGATGTGTTAAGTGTGGCAAGAGATGATGATGAAGAAAAAGAAAACAGGATTGTTGCTAATAATGCCCATGATGATGTTGAGTAGGCAGATTGCTCTCTCAATAGTTTGCCAATATTAGATCCCCCCTGTGTGCGACCGAAAGGAGTCACAAATGCAAGACTTAAAAGCAACTTGGAGAAGCATAAAAGGAAGCCATTAAAAGATGTTACAAGATCAAGTAAATCTTTGTTCTTTTATTTAAATTTTATATTGAAAAAAAAAATATGTTAGTATTGTGGTTCAAATATTAGTTTGTTGTGAATAATGCCCACGATTTCCTCTCCTTTTTTTAGAACAATTGTCAACAAGAGGACTTCCAACAAGCTCTAACCATGGCCCTAAAGGTATTGATTTCCTCTCCTTTGTTTTTTTGTTAGTCTAGCGGATTTATGTATTTCTGTGTTTGTTACTAATCGGCTTGAATAAAACTAGTTTGAAGGTCAATAAGTGGCTTCAATTGACACATTTGGAGGATGTTAGAAACCGAGTAAGGGAAGGAATGTACTTAAGTAGGGTGTTTTTTTTTTTAATCCGCTTTGATGAAATTGTTGAAGACAATAACCTGTAAATTTGAAAACAGTAAACTGAATGGGTTGATATAAAATGCAATTACAATATGTAGGATCTTTGAGGAAATCCGTGAGTGAACTGTGTGCTAGCAAGGAGAAGTTCTTGAATTCCAACTCTTTCAATTTATATGTTTATGTTAAAAGATAAATAAAAAACACCAAAAAGTTACAAAATATGTATAAATGTTGATATAATTTGTAGCTATAAATGACAAATGAAGTAAAGAACACATGATTCATATTTGATGTTCATAGAAATTTAAACTTCCTTTTTCCTTTTCTTTTGAAAAAAAAAAAATCAACTTTTACCCCCAAAATTATTTGTGTTGTACCTGTGCTGTATCCCAGCCATATCCCACCATATCTGAGCTGTACAGATGCATGCTTTTCTGTATCTTAGGACTTAGGTATGACTGTATCAGATATACTAACTATTTTCCAGTATCTATGTTTCTTAGATTCACATATGTGTGAAAGGGTGACATGCATACCTCTTGCTGCCTGGCTAGCTTAGGCATTGTAACAATCAATGTGTTTTTAGCTGAATGGTTAATGTGCCTATGCGTGAGAAATTAGAGTTGGACTACTTAGGCTTGTGCTTTGGAGATGAATACCTGAAGCAGAGATGTCCTTTGGAGGTTTCTTTGACTTTCAAATTTTAATTTTAATTTACAAAAATCAACCCATGCTCCACAATGTATAGGTCTTTGCCAGCCAAAGCACCCATCTAGTGTACCTAGGGATGAGAGTTATACTAATCAAGTATGATCTAAGCCCTTTGCATCCTCTTCTTTATTATTATTTTTTTAATGATGCCATATTAATCTCTTATAATATTTGATAGGTATTTCTTCCTCTAGCCATGCCAACAACCATTAGTCCAAGCCATTTTCAACATCCAAATCAGGTAAAAGTAAATAAAAATAAATAAATAATTGATTTATGTAATTGAATGTTCATTTAGAAAAATATCTAACATTTAAGCTTGAGTTAATTTGAATGTAGAACCCCTTTTCCTATTGGAGCAATGCTTCTCCAAATTTCAGCTTTACGAGTACGCTTCAAAGTAATGATTTCTTGAATCATTTAAGTCAGGTAAAATACTTGCTGTTTCTATTTTTTATTCTTCATTAGTTATGTTTATTTATAGTTATCACCTTGTTACTAATAACTGAAAAATGTCCATCTCTATTTGTGCAGAATTCTTTCTTAAATGGTTTTACACAAATAAATCCTAGGCAAAAATGATTTGACCCAAAAGTTACCATATAAGTATTCAACTTGGAAGATTTTTGACAAGTTCTCAAGTTGGAAGATTAATCAAGTAACTAATGATTAGAGGAGTGAAAGCTGCAGTAGTTATTTTTGTATTTCGAAGGCAATGAAAGTAGGCCTATTTATAGGAAATGTTAGATTACATTCCTTTTTGTATATTTTCTTTTGTCATGCCTTCTCATCCTCTACTAAAAAAATTGTATGGTTCAACTTGTTATTTATCCAATTGAATATAACCAGTAGCAATGAAAAGTATTTCCAATTCAAATGCTTATTATAAGAAATTTTTGTGAACTTGTGGTGTGGACAATTAGAATATAACCATTGTAAACTGCTCAAATCCTTAGTACAACACAGCAGCAGCCCACGCACGGCTGGAATTTTGTATCTATTTTAGTTTGCTAGTTGGTTCCTTCTCAAGGAAAAGAAAAAAAAAAGGTTTGCTAGTTTGTTCATGGTCGGGAATTTGATGGGAGTGAAATAGTGTTTTAGTAGGTGCCTTATGTGCATGGCAGATGATATTTGTAAGATAGAGTCACTGCAACATGAAATAAAAGTTCTGGAAAGAAATTGGATGATTGGATGATTTCTTATTGGAGTGGACTTTACAAGTCTTTGATGCTAGTAATGAAGCTGGTGTGAAACTGTCATGTACTTATGCAATCCATATGCCTTATTTTTATTTCTAAGTTTATGCAGCTATTCAATTTCTATGAATGCACTAACGAAAAGAAATATTACATTAATTATATTAGGGACAGCTGGATCTTGCTCACTGCTGGAAGAGATAAGGCACGGTTCAATTTGTTTTTAAGAAAATCTTTTCTCATAGATGTGGTTATTTTAATATTTGCAAGTTGTTTTTACATATCTGTGGTCAATCTGGACTTATAGAAACAAGCTGGTTCGTGAAGGAACAAATCCTAATCCTATGGATGTAATACTAACAGCTCAAGCTTTATCTTGCAAGTACAAAGAGGCTTTCAATGACCAATCTCTCTACAACAGGAACTCAAGAGGACCAAAACCAGTGCAGCAACCCGTAGCAGGTCCATGGCAGATCATTTTGAAAATCACAGGAGCAAGATGTAATAGGACTAAAAGATGCTCTTTTCCCTATGAAGCAGTAAATATGCACGGAGTTTGTGTGTTTTTTGGAGTTGCTAGTAGTGCAGCCAGATCAAAAGGTGAAGCAATGGTGGATGCTGCCATCAGAGTAAAGCATCATGGATTTCAGTATATTTTGTTTTTGGGTGATGATAGGAGGGTTGTCCAAGCCTTTAGGAAGAAAAGATCAACTGATTGGTTAGACAATACTAGATTAGTTGATCTTAATATCCTTGCTCAATCTGGGCTCTTTTGTAACATGCTTTTTGTGCCCCACATTATAGTGAAACATGTCTGGTCTGTATAGCAAGGATAGCAACTCAGGTGCCTTTGAACTATTGCTGGTACAACCCATCATTTGTTAACTTTTGTGTATATCTCCCTTTGAATGGTATCAATAAAGATGAATCATCACCTTATTTTTTTGAAGAGTTCATCCATCAAAACAAAATACTTACACTTCTCAATGAGAAATTTCTCTTTTAACAACATTACCAATAATTTGCCCTGATACTCAATGAGAGAGGCACTATTCAAAAACAGTTCATATAAATGGGAACAAGCTCAAACTCAACAAGAAGCAACTTAACAATTGAGAAATTTTATTGCCAAAATTAACAAAATTTACAATGAGATCCAAACACCAAAAACAAAGATCAACCTCATCTGTAAACACAAAAATTATTTGCAAATACAATACAGTAGCAGCAGCCTAACACAGCAGCCTAACTACCTAAAGAGCAGCCCTGCCCTGACCAAAACATGCCAAAACAGCAATTACAACTCCAAATTTAAACAACCATACCAAAACACAACAGCCTAACTAACTAACTACCTCTGACCATCCCAACCAACTGCTCAACTCCTTGGTACAACACAGCAACACCCCACGCACCTCACAGCAGCACCCCACGCACAGCACAGCAGCAGCCCCCGCACATCATAACAGCACCCCACACACCTCACAGCAGCACCCCATGCACAACACAGCAGCAGCCCACGCACCCCAATGCACACCTCAATGCACACAGCTGTGCATCACCCAATACACCTTAATCCCATAGTAATTTTGCTTTAGAGATTTGCTTCCCATACAATTTTGTTTTATGTTTGGATTTGTTGAATTTTAGTCCCATCTGATTTGGTGCTATTACCAGTGATTCTCGTTGTGGATGAGGTAGATGTTGCTAGGGTTTCCATGAGCACGGTTAGCACAGTGAGGCTTGATCTTTGCCGCGAATCTCTGAAACGGAGCGACCGGCAGCGAGACTGGTAGGTTTCGACGACGAGAGAAACGCTTTGATCTTCAAAGACGGAGGTGGCAACGCGACCTTGCCGTACTCTTCGATGAGATTCGTGAGGTCCTCATCAGAGGTGATCGACACCAGAGTGTCTAGATCCTCCGACGACAACTGGCAACGAAGGCTCACCGATGTACCACACAACTCTCCGAGCTTCAACAATAGCACTGTACCATAAATCGAATTCAATTTCAACCAAGAAAAAAAAATTACAAAAAAAAAAAATTTAAAATGGAGTCGGACTAACCGAAAAAGGAAATGGAGCAATCAACGACGTGGACACGGGTTTCGCCGCCTAGGTAACGGAGTTTTCCGTCGGGATAACGGGGGAGGATTTTGCCGCCGTAGCTGCAAAGGAATTTGATGGTGGCTGCGGTGGGTTTGATGGTGGTGTTGAGCGAAAGAGAAGAATGACGCCGGCTTCGTCAAGAACCTGAGTGAAAGCAGCAGCCTCTTCAGTTATGGGTAAGTGGAGCTGAGTGAGAGAAATTTTGATTTTGGGTTTTCGGTTGTGGGTAAGTGGAGCTGAGTGCTTACCTTGGTTTGGTTTTGTTAACAAGAGTTAAGGATAATAAGGTAATGGGTTAGTGCTGATGTGGAGCTGAATCAAGAAAAAAAAAGACCATGTGGCACTTTTTTATTGGCTGGCAGGAACAGGGAGGACCACATCAGTGATCCACCCGAAGGAACACATCAGTGATCCACCCGGAGGAATCGATAATTTCTCTTGGCACGAAGTCATGTACAGATGGGGGGCCATGGCACCCTAGCCTCCATTTAAAAAAAAAAAATATATATATATATATATATATATAGTATATAATAGGGTTTTTATTTAGAAGTAAAGTACCTATAGTAAAAGTTTGATGTTTAATTTATACAGTTATATTTAGCTTACTTTCTTTTTTTTTTTTTTTTTTTTTTTTTTTTTTTTTTTGGAATACAAGATAGAATTCTACTCTAGCCTAATCTAAGTGTATATGTGTGTGAAGCTCCCTCCTGGAGACTTGAACCCCGGCTCTTGCCCTTCATACCCCACAAGCATTTATACTTGTGGAGTGACCATCGCACCAAAGGTATGCGGCGGTAGCTTACTATCAACAAATATTGTCATTGTCTTTTTTTTTTTTTAATGGAGTTTTGTATTAAAATTTTGTTGGGGAGATAACACTTTAGGAACCCTCCAACTACACCATATTTCAATTTGATCTCTAACATTGTAATTGTGTTAATTTTATCCCTAACTTTTTAGTGTCATGTCAATTTAGTCTCTGTCGTTATCTTTGTTTTTCTTTTCTTTTTTTCTTTTTTTACATACATGTTAAAAATAAATAAATAAATAAAAACATAGAATCTAACGGTTAGATTTTTAAAATATGTAGTTATGTTAGTTATTTTTTAGTGGGAGTTGTAGCCAGCCAAGCTTGTAACCAATTTTCGTCTTTTATTATTATATAAACTAGTATATAACTTGTGCATATGCACGGCGCAATTAAAAAAAAAAAAAAAAACTAACTTGTAACCTCGTACATATACATGGATACACTTAACGATATACAATAAGATACATAATATAATTCCTATATATATTTTAAATACTATTGATAGTCATTTTTATATTTTGTTAACTCTTTTAAAAAATTTGTAAGAATATTATTTAGTATAAAATGTAAATTGTCGATTTTTTTTTTAATTATTGTGAAGCACTTTTTTTTTTACAATTCATTTATTATTGACTCTTTGGTTTTTTGTACTTAATAACTTATTTGAATGAATATTCATGATATGATCTCACATTTGATTCTAAAATTAAGAAATAAAACTCTTTCAAAATAAATGATTTAGGAAACATGGCACAAAATTAAAACTCTAATTTGGAATTATAATTTAAGTTTCTCTCAGTTTCATCTATTATTATTACTAGTATGTAACCCATGTTACCGCATGGGAATGGATATAATTTAATAAAACAATAGAAATTAATATATTGCATTTTATTATTTAAGTGATACTATTGGTTTTGTTCTTTTTTTTATTAATCATGAGTTTAGTCATGTTTAAAAAAACTAAGTTTATTCATGTTTAATAAATCTTAGCATTATGTAATTTTTTAACAAATATTTTTATCATACAAAATTCTAAAGAAAGAATGCTACATAGATATATATATATTCAAGATTGATTCATACACGGTATATATAGCTATTGATAATGCGAAGAAAACCAGTAGGCTGGATGCTTCGGGTTCGATAGGGCTAGCGAATGCCTCGGCAGCCTGAAAAAGAAAAAGAAGTGATCAAAGGTGACCGGGGTTGCCGGCCAATAACCCTCCGATGACAAAGTCAGTTTTTCTCTCAGATATTTTCAAGTTCCAATTTTTCAGGAATGATTTCACGTACCTTTTCCTTGTCTGAGCCAGTGTTTATATAGTGTCTTAAGAGCGGTTATTGGATTTGTAACCTCCCCTAGAATTGAGGAGGTTTGTATTTGAATGTAACTTCCAACTGTTTAGGAGTTATCCTTTTTGCGCGCAACGGTCACTTGGAGGTTACTTGTACAATGCGGAGACATTTTAGACTTTTATAAATTTTGCAAGTGTTCACGTGTCGTTCATAATTTCTCGTCCTGAGACCTTCAAGAGAGCTTACCTCGTCTTGAGCACGTCGGGACAGCTTACCTCGTCTTGGGCACGCCGACAGCTTACCTCGTCTTGAGCACACCGAGACAGATTACCTCGTCTTGAGCACGCCGTCAGCTTACCTCGTCTTGGGCACGCCGACAGCTTACCTCGTCTTGAGCACATCGAGACAGCTTACCTCGTCTTGAGCACGCCGCCTGTCCTGGACGATCTCCATGGACAAAATCGGAGTTGTATTTTATCATACCACATCAGTTGCCCCTTGTCCATGGGTCGTCTAGGATTCACATTCACTAACGTCGCTATTTGGACAGGTGTCCTTATGCCAGCTGTCGTAGGTGCCATTTGTCATGATTTAACTGGAGACCAATCATGTCAGCTCGTTTTTCGAGGGACGTGCCATTTGTCGCTTTTTGGTTGGTCGCGTCGCTTCGTGTACTGGGTCAATGCCTATAAATAGTTGAATTCCTCCACTGCCCTCCTCATTTTCTCAAATTTTCTTCTTCGACCTACCTCGTCTTAGCGCCTCGTCTAGAAGTTTCCTGCGTCAGTTAGTCTCCCCTCGTCTAGTTCCAGGTATTCTCTTCAATCCTCGTCCTTAGTTTTTAAGCGTCTTTCTTAAAAATGTCTGAGGTAGTCCTTTCCTCGTCTAGCGATAGCATTGCCAAAGCTATAGACGAGTATCAGGACCCTAGTAGCTTTAGTGGCTCTAGCGATAGTTCTAGGAGCAGTAATAGTAGTAGCGATGGGAACACTACAGACGAGTACACGTCTGGTGTTCCAGGGGTTCCTCCCGAGGTGTTTATAGAACAACATAGGACGAGGGTCAAGTCTGGTTCTAGGGCTGGCACAAGTGCTCCCTCGTCTTCTGCTCAAGACGAGGAGGAGGAGGTCGTTTATACTTGTGCTATAGGGGTTGGTTCTAAGACAGACGAGAGAAAATTAGAGCTTCTCAAGGCTAGATACCAAATCCCTGATAGTTTAAACCCTAGGGTACCCGTCCGTGGGGAATGGTGTTGTCAACCCCGTTTTGGCGTGGGTGTTTATGAGGCTTACCTCTTAGGAGGTTTGAGGTTACCTCTAAATGCCTTCGCTAGGGAGTTGCTTTCTAGGTTAGGTATAGCCATATGCCAACTTAACCCCAATGCATGGCGTCTAATAGTAGCCATGCAAGTTTTGTGGAGGGAGGTGTTTGAGGGGAACCGTCCTCTTTCTGTGGACGAGTTCCTCTATTGCTATAAACCCTCCGAAATTAACCAGTCCCTTGGCTTTTATCAATTTACAGCCAGAGGGACAGATTGTAGATTAATTGAGTCACTAGTGACGTCAGACAGAAACTGGAAGACGGAGTTTTTCTTCGTCTCTGGTTGCTGGGCTGGTCGTCCTGGTGAAATTGCCCAAGATTCTTTTCCCCCTTACACTGGAGAGTTAGGGAACCTTCGTCCTGAAGGTATGCATTTTTCATTATGTTGATTGCACTCGTCCTTCCTAATGGTCGTCTAACGTTTTTTGTGTGTTTTGTTTTGAAGGTGTTAGACGACCCCACTTAGATAGTATCCAATTGGAACGAGTCCAACGAGCTCGTCTTTACAGTGACAGGACCTTCCACTTCTTGGTTACTCTTAGGCGTCTTGCCACCTGGGGATTAGGTCCTGACCCTTCGGACGAGGCAATTGCTCACGAGGTTACAGTAAGAAGACGTAAGTCGTCTTTACTCTTGTTCTTCTTTTGCTCTTTTTTGTTTGTTTGTTTTGTTGTTTTTTTTTTTTTTTTTTTTTTTTTTTTTTTTTTTTTTTAATATTGACGTCTTTACTTGCAGGAATGGCTACAATGAAACAAAACAAAGGCAAGGATGCTATGGACGAGGAGACTAGGCCTGGGGTGAAGTCCAACCCTCGTCCAGCTTCTGGAGAGAAGAGGAAAAGCCTCTCTCTTGGCGTTGATTTGGGAAATCTCCCAAGTAGGCGCAAAGAGAAAAAGGCGAGGCTCAAGTCGTCCAAGTCTCAAGACGTCCAAGCCAAGGAACGTGGCCCTCTCGTCCCTCCTAGCCCTTCTGTCCAAATTTTGGACGTTGAACCAGAGCTCTCTCCGCCCATCCCGTCCATAGTCCCATCCTCAACTCAAACTTCCATCCAAGTTCCTCATAATCTTCTTGAGGACGAGAACTTGGCTTGGGAGAAATTTGAGAAGGCTGTGACGGACGAGGACATAACGGCATGCTACAACATGTCGTTGAAGGAATTTGAGCGCTCCGGCGTTCATGACCTTTTTAAGGTATGTAACTCTTATATATGTCTCGTCTTGCAATCAGTTTATACAACCATTCTAATGAAGTTTTGTACAATGCAGGCAATGTCCAAGTTTGTTGCAGCGTCTAGGCAGGCAACTGAGCTGGACAAGACGAGAGTGCTGCTGGAAAAAACTGTCCAGAAAGGGAGGGACGAGACCAAGAGGTGGGCAGAGGTGGCGGCTAAGTCCAAGGACGAGGCAGAGAACTTAAGAAGCGTGTCGCTAAGCTGGAGGCTGAATTCTTGGAGAAGGACGCTCGTCTGATCTTTCTTGAAAAGAGGAATGAAGAGTTGGACGTCCTTCTGGAGAAAGCTAAAGGAGACGCCGTTGCGGAGTTCAAGGCGTCCAAAGAATTTACTGATTCAATGGACGCCAACTATGCAGCTGGCTTTGAGGATTTCAGGATGGACGCAATGGACAAATTCCCTGAAGTGGACTTCAGCTCAATCAAGCTTAACCTTGGAGGGGCGTCTACAAGTTCTCTCGTCCAGACTAGCTCAGAAGACGTCAACGTGGACGATGATGCCACCACCTTGCCACCTCAAGACGAGCCAAACGCTGACCCCCCAGCCGTCTAAGATTTTTTGTTGTTTCTGATGTAATTCTTCTTCTTCTTTTTTTTTTTTTTTTTTTATTTATTAAAATGTATTTGAGTACAATAGCCTCGTCTAGAGTGTTATAGACGAGTGTATTAACAATTGCCTTTAAGGCTTTATTTGCAAGGGTTTTTGGACGATGGACGCCTACCCTTTTATCTTAATTTAATGAATGTTTATTTTTATTCATTACTTGTTTGTGTATGGACGTACTTTGTTTTTGTTGTGATAGAAACTTGTATAATCCTAAGTATTAAAAGGTCGTCCATATATTTTGCTTATGGATATTGTTCTATCATTTGGTTCTCCCATAGACGAGTTGGTGATCACCTTTCGTTCATAGGTCTGACCTATTTTCCTCGTCCATAGGTTTTGGCTTATTTGCCTCGTCCATAGGTTTTGGCTTATTTGCCTCGTCTGTAAGCCTTTCTTTGGCCTTTGACGTTTGCTAGCATTTGAGTCGTCCTAGAGTATCTGTTTGAGTCAGATGCTCGTCCATGGACTTGTATCAATTTTTTGTTTCTTTAGCTTTTGCACTTTATCCTCGTTTTGAGGAAAGTCTGCGAACGTTACATCCCTGCGTCCAAGGATTTTTCATTCGTCTTTGGATTTTAGCCCCCTTCGTGGGTTTGACAATGGAACTTAGATTTTACGCATAAAATACACTTAAAATCCAAACCATATTATATAAGCATTGTTCACAAACATAGCACCTGCTTGGAAGCTAGTGCATTATGAAAGTACTTAAAATACACAACCTTGTCTTTAACAAACTTGTCTGTAGACGGCGCAAATGTTTAAGAACTAATGCACCTTTATTCTTAGTACACACCATAGCAGTAGTAAGAACACTAGTAGATATTAAACATAGTAGTGGGGTCGTCCATGATAGAAACTTCATCTTTGATTAACCTCGTCCAAGCTCATTGATAGTACCTTCTCAGGTGCTCCACGTTCCAAGGGTGTTCCAGCTTTCGTCCGTCCAAAGCTTCTAAGTAATACGACCCTTGCCTTTTGCAGTTTACTACCCTATATGGTCCTTCCCAATTGGGTCCCAATTTCCATGAGCTGGGTTCCTAGTCGCCAAGGATACTCTCTTAAGAACGAGGTCCCCTATGCTGAAGCGCCTGGGTTTTACCATGGCATCATGCTGTCTGGCCATAAGGTTCTTGTACCTTGCTGTCCTCTGCTCCGCATCCATCCTTACCTCATCAATAAGGTCAAGGTCAAGACGAAGTAGTTCTTCATTTTCCTTCTCTTGATACTTCATCACTCGATGGTTAGCCATATGAACTTCCGCCGGTATGACCGCTTCACTTCCATAAGCTAACTTGAAGGGGGTTTCTCCTGTCGGGGTTCTCACAGTAGTTCTGTAGGCCCAAAGAACACCTGGTAACTCATCTGGCCATATCCCCTTTGCCCCCTCTAGCCGAGTCTTGATGATTTTCAGCAAGGATCGGTTTGCTACCTCTGCTTGTCCGTTCGCCTGTGGGTGGGAGGGTGAGGAGTAATGATTTCTGATTCCAAAATGCTCACAGAAGTCCCTAAATGGTGCGTTGTCAAACTGTCGTCCATTGTCTGATACTAGCACCCTCGGTACTCCGAACCTACACAAAATATTCTTCCAAACAAAATTTTTAACGTTTTGCTGTGTAATTTTTGCAAGAGGTTCAGCCTCCACCCACTTAGTAAAATAGTCAATCCCTACGACCAAAAATTTCATTTGTCTGGTACCCGGAGGGAAAGGACCTAGGATATCCAGTCCCCATTGTGCAAAGGGCCATGGGGCCATCATCGGGGTCTGATACTCCGACGGTTGCCTAGGGACATTGCTGTAGCGCTGGCATTGGTCGCACACTCTGACATAAGCCTTGGCATCTGCCTGAACCGTGGGCCAATAGTAGCCGGCACGAATGACCTTATGGACGAGGGACCTCGCCCCCGAGTGATTTCCACATGCTCCTTCATGAACCTCCCTCAAAACATAATTTGCTTCGTCTGGAGCTAGGCACCTCAGGTAGGGTTGAGACAAGCCTCGCTTGTAAAGTACTTCATTTATAAGGACGTACTTTACAGCCCTAACCCTAAGTTTCCTAGCTTCGTTCTTGTCCTCTGGAAGCCTTCCATCTTGTAGATAGAGTATAATTGGACTCATCCAATTTTCTTCTCCTCCAATTTGCTGTATTTCCGGGAGGTCTATGCTCGGCATGTATTGGACTTTGCCATGTTCGTCCATGACTCCACCTGCCGACGCTGCTCGCGCCAGCGCATCTGCTTCCATGTTTTCTTCCCTCGGGAGTTGAACAAAACTCACTTCTGAAAACTTTTGTACAAGTCTCCTCACTTTGCTGAGGTATTTCTTCATTCGTTCTTCCTTGGCGTCACACATTCCATTCACCTGGTTGATGACTAGCTGAGAATCACCTCTGATTATTACTGACTCCGCTCCCAAGGACTTAGCCAATTCCAGCCCTTTGAGAAGTGCTTCATATTCAGCTTCATTGTTGGTTGTTTGGTACTGTAGGCGGGCTGCATACTCCAACTTATCCCCCTCTGGGGATTGAAGTATGACTCCAATTCCTCCTGCATACATCGTAGATGATCCATCCACGTTGATAACCCACCTTCTTGTTAGCTCGTCCTTGACCAGCTCGTCTTGGCTTGGAGTGAACTCCGCGATGAAGTCTGCCAGCGCCTGCGCCTTGACTGCATTTCTTGGCTGATACTTTACATCAAACTCACTAAGTTCCACCGCCCATTGGACTAATCGTCCTGCAGCTTCCAACTTGCTCATCGCCTTCTTCAGGGGATGATCCGTCAAGACAATAATAATGTGAGCTTGGAAGTAGTGTCTCAGCTTCCTTGAAGCCGTAACCAAGGCAAAGGCTAACTTTTCCATCATCGGATAACGTCCCTCCGCTCCTCTAAGTGCCCGACTAGTATAGTATACTGGTTTCTGCACTCGTTCTTCTTCTGACCAGCGCGGAACTTATGGCATGCGGGGATACCGCCAAATACAAATAGAGCTCTTCGCCAGGTACGGATGGGCTCAGCAATGGTGCCTTGGTGAGGTAAGTCTTCAAATCTTGGAAAGCCCTTTGACACTCGTCCGTCCATTCGAACGCCTTCCTGAGGACTTTAAAGAACGGTAAACACTTGTCGGTAGCTTTCGACACAAATCTGTTGAGGGCGGCAACTCGTCCAGTCAGGGACTGTACTTCTTTGATGTTTTTCGGTGGTTCCATGCTGAGTATCGCTTGGATCTTATCTGGATTGGCTTCAATACCTCTATGTGAAACCATGAAACCCAAGAACTTCCCCGATGAAACCCCAAAGGCACACTTACTTGGATTAAGTTTCATGTTGTACCGTCGTAGTGTGTCGAAGGTCTCTTGAAGGTCGTCTAAGTGCTTTCCCTCGTCCAAACTCTTTACCAGCATATCATCAACATAGACTTCCACGTTTCTGCCAATTTGAGGACGAAACATTTGGTTCACCAGCCTTTGGTAAGTTGCCCCTGCGTTCTTCAGACCGAAAGGCATTACCTTGTAGCAAAACAAGCCTTGGCTGGTGACAAATGAAGTCTTCTCTTGGTCTGCCTCGTCCATCTTGATTTGGTTGTAGCCTGAAAAGGCGTCCATAAAGCTTAGCAACCTGTGACCAGCCGTCGAGTCTACCAGCTGATCGATGCGTGGGAGCGGATAACTGTCCTTCGGGCAAGCTTTGTTTAAGTCAGTAAAGTCTACACACATTCGCCACTTACCATTGGCCTTCTTTACCATGACTACATTCGCCAACCAGTCCGGGTAGTACACTTCCCTAATGAACTCCGCCGCAAGCAACTTCTGCACTTCTTCTTTGATGGCGTTGTCTCGCTCAGGAGCAAATACCCTCTTCTTCTGACGTATTGGTTTGGACGAGGGAATTACATTCAGACGATGGGTAATAACACTTGGATCAATCCCAGGCATGTCTTCATGATTCCATGCGAAAACATCAAGGCTTCTCTTCAAAAACTGGACCAGCGTATTCTTCGCCTCTTCTTCCATGCTTGCCCCTATTCTAGTAAACTTCTCAGCTCTACTATCGTCTAAGGGGACATCTTCTAACACCTCAACAGGCTCCGGTGTGATTCTTCCAGCACCCTCGTCTATGTTCATCGTATGTAAATGCTCGTCCATAGCCAACATAGCTAGGTAGCATTCCCTAGCAGCTAACTGATCTCCTTGCACTTGACCCACGCCATGTTCAGTTGGGAACTTGACGGACAAATGGTAGGTAGAGGTTACTGCCTTCCAGCTATTTAAAGTAGGTCTTCCGATAATAGCGTTATACGACGATGAACAATCGACCACGAGGAAGTTTACCTCTCTGGTTATCTGCTGCGGATACGTTCCAACCACTACGGGCAGTGTGACACTGCCCACTGGTTGCACTTTCATCCCTCCGAATCCTACCAGGGGCGAACTCACTGTGCGAAGCTGATCTCGTCCTAGCCTCATTTGTTGGAACGCAGGGTAATAAAGAATGTCCGCCGAGCTTCCATTATCTACCAACACCCTTCTGGTCGTATAGTCGGCAATAAGTAAGGTAATGACAATTGCATCGTCATGGGGTTGGTGAATTCTTCCAGCGTCCTCGTCCGTGAACGTGATGGCTTGTTCATCAGCATCCCTCGTCCATGGAGATCGTCCTGACAGCTGGACGTTCTGAACCACCTTCAGGTACGTCTTTCTGGATTTGGATGACTGTGCTGCCGAGGTTCCTCCTATAATTACCCTTATTTCTCCTAACGGAGGCCGCGAGGACTCTTCCACCTTGGCCTTCAGCTTCTCGTCCTTGTGGTCTCGTCCAAGGAAATTTTTCAACTTTCCCTGCCTGATGAGGTTCTCTACCTGCTGCTTCAAATCAAAACACTCGTCCGTGTCATGCCCATGGTCCCTATGGAAGCGACAATACTTGTTCCTATTGCGCTTGTTAGGATCTCCCTTCATTTTCTCCGGCCACTTTAAGGACGGATCATCCTTGATTTGCATAAGAACCTGCTCTAGCGGGGTGTTCAGAGAAGTGTACTGACTCCTTGAGGATGAACTTGCCTTCCTACCATCCCTATCCCTTTTTTCTCCTACCTGGGCTTTCTTAGGACGAGGAGCTTGATCTGAATGTCGGTGCCCGGCTTCCGAGCGTTCTGACCTTTTCCTCTTCTTGGCTATTATTGCGTCCTCGGCGTTCATGAAATTTTGGGCTGAATGGACGAGTTCAGCCATGGTCTGAGGTTCCTGCTCATACAATTTGTGAATGAACAAGTCAGAATTAACCCCATTATGGAAAGCAGCCAACAGCAACTTATCGTCCATCTCATCCACTGTCAAGGCCTCCCTGTTGAAACGGGTAATGAAGGATCTCAAACTCTCATTTTCCCCTTGCTCAATCGTTAATAAACTAGAAGAAGAACGCTTGTGGCGCTGTCCTCCAATGAAGTTATTAACGAACATTTTACTCAATTCTTCGAATGATCCAACAGAGTTCGGTGGTATTTTGCTAAACCACACCCTCGCTGGCCCCTTCAGCGTGGTTGGGAACGCTCTGCACATAATCTCATCTGGAACTCCCTGAAGATGCATGGTTGTCTTGAAAGTAGCAATATGGTCACACGGGTCGCGGTTTCCATCATATGAATCCAAGGAAGGCATCTTAAATTTGGGGGGTAGAGGATGACTGTTGATGGAAGCCGTGAATGGGGAATCCGTTCGATGAACTAAGTCTTCCACCGGGTTCGTCCGCCTCATATTCTCCTTCATCTCTTCCATGGCTTTCCTCATCTGATCCATTTCTTTCTCCAAATGTGGCACCCTTCTTGAAGTAGTACCCCTTGTCTGATCCTCGGACTCGGCATTTTCCCCCCTACCTTCTTGACCCTGGGGTCGTCCTTCTGCATGTCCTTCACGGTGCTGCCTCCTCATGTTGATCTCCCGGTTCAACTCTTGATTTTGGCGGGTCAGTTCCGCCATAGCAGCGGCCATGGACTGCATTTGTTGAAGGGACGACGGTTGCGCGGCAGGCACTGACTGGCGGTCGCGGTAGGGATTACTGGAAGCATCCCTGCTTTCTTGGTGGCCTGGGCTGGTAGCCCTTGATCTTGTCCGAACCATTCAGCCTTTTTGTCTAGGAACAAAGAGTGATCGAAAGAATGAAACAAAAACGAAAATCTCCGAATCCCCACAGACGGCGCCAACTGATAATGCGAAGAAAACCAGTAGGCTGGATGCTTCGGGTTCGATAGGGCTAGCGAATGCCTCGGCAGCCTGAAAAAGAAAAAGAAGTGATCAAAGGTGACCGGGGTTGCCGGCCAATAACCCTCCGATGACAAAGTCAGTTTTTCTCTCAGATATTTTCAAGTTCCAATTTTTCAGGAATGATTTCACGTACCTTTTCCTTGTCTGAGCCAGTGTTTATATAGTGTCTTAAGAGCGGTTATTGGATTTGTAACCTCCCCTAGAATTGAGGAGGTTTGTATTTGAATGTAACTTCCAACTGTTTAGGAGTTATCCTTTTTGCGCGCAACGGTCACTTGGAGGTTACTTGTACAATGCGGAGACATTTTAGACTTTTATAAATTTTGCAAGTGTTCACGTGTCGTTCATAATTTCTCGTCCTGAGACCTTCAAGAGAGCTTACCTCGTCTTGAGCACGTCGGGACAGCTTACCTCGTCTTGGGCACGCCGACAGCTTACCTCGTCTTGAGCACACCGAGACAGATTACCTCGTCTTGAGCACGCCGTCAGCTTACCTCGTCTTGGGCACGCCGACAGCTTACCTCGTCTTGAGCACATCGAGACAGCTTACCTCGTCTTGAGCACGCCGCCTGTCCTGGACGATCTCCATGGACAAAATCGGAGTTGTATTTTATCATACCACATCAGCTATGATTAAGCTGCTTTATTACAAACCATTTTTAGCAAAATATTTTAATCAATTAAATATAAATCTCATAACATGCATCTCATAACAATATATAACAATAGAATAACGTGAATCTCATTAAAAAAATTTTAATCAATTAAAAATCACTAAAATTATGAGCATAAAACGTAAAGACAAACAAATAGGATAAGTTCTAATTGTATATATGATCTGCAAAACATCTTGAGTTCATGTCTTTGCCAATTGTATATAAATCTGAGTTTTGAAATCCAAGATCTATGAGTAAAGATTTAAGAAGACTGTGGTTCAATCTTGAGAAGATTCTCATATTTAATAATTAAAAAAAAAAAAACTATACATCCAAAGTCTACCTTTGCAATAAACACTATATATCTCTTTAACACTCCAAAGAAAGAAAAAAAGAAAAAAAAAATACCCATCATCAATCCTTTAAACCAAAAATTCTTGAGAGAAAGAGATTGAGAAAATAGGACGAAAATAAATAGATCTAATGAAAATAGAGAGTGCTAGCTAGATTATAAACTCCATAAAACTTGCAAACAAATAATAATAATAATAATAAATCGTATCTAATTAACAATTACCTTGCATATGAAGCTTGCCTTTGTAAAGGAGATCTATAATTGATATGCAAAACAAAACGAGAGAAAGAGAGATTAGACTGAATTTTGCAGAGATGGGACGAAACCAAAAAAAAAATCTTAATAAAACAGATTTAGTAAAGAAGTAGAAATTGAATTTTGCAAAAAGAGAGAGAGAGAGAGGAGGTTCGAATGAATATGAGTAGTGGAGGCGTGTTTCTTCTTCTTCTTCTTTTTTTTTTTTTTTTTTTTTTTTTGAGAAAAAATACATGAAATCAAAAAATTACAATGGGAATTTATGGAAAACCTTTTTCTTATATAAGATACAGAAATACCCAAATACATGCATCATTGATACCAAGGGATTCTTTTCAAATTCCTTATCAAATTTCATAACATTCATTGAACAATAGGAGAGTTGTATTGGAGAAAGGGAGATGAACATTGAAATATGCAGATGTGGGGAGATGAATCTTAAAATGCGCAGGTGTGATGAACCTTGAAAAACGCAGGTGTGGAAAAAAAAAAAAACCCACCAAAATTACAACTTATCTACTTAAATTTAGACAAATGGAATAACATGGATCTTGACACATGGCACAAAATTAGGATTCTAATTTAGAATTGTAATTGGAGTTTCTCTCTGCTTCACCTATTATATATACTAGCGTTTAACCCGCGCAATGCGCGGGATCATTTTATAATTTAGATTCACCTTTACATCACTCACACCATAAAACTCCTTTGATAGGTTTGACATTTTGTGTTGTATATAAGACATGCAAAAATAATTAATTAATTTGACTTTGCATGTCATCAATTAATTTAATCCATCTATGATAGACCAAGCACAATAGATTAATAGGTTTTTTGATATTTAGTTTCATTACTTGAAATTAGAAGCTTTTTAATTAAGCACCAATAAAAATGCATACTCATAGCATTCTCAATTTTCATCAATCTTGTATTCCCAAAATAAAGTTGCACTGAACAGTGTGACAATCTAACAAAGACAATTGAATTGCAATTTACAATTATAACTGAGTTCAAAATTAGAATCACATATATTACAAAACTTAAATTCATGTTGATATAAGAGTCTTAGGATGCTCAAATTACAAAACCATAGCCTAAAACAGAAAATTAAGTAAATAAGAAAAGGGTATGAAGAATAAAACTTGGTGCATAATTCTTATGCATTTTTTTATGCTTCCAAGTCTTCTATTTCAGCAACTATTTTTCTATTATGTAAGAAAAGTTATCCATCTAGTCTTTTGGGAGGTTATTTTGGCAAAATTTCCTTTGTGACTTTTGGAATGTCAAAATTGATGTAGAGCTTTGTTGCCCATGTGAATGACAGTCGATAGTGGCCTACAAATTTTTTTAATCAGTTAGGCATTAACATTTGTCATGTTTTCATTTAAAGTATATGAGAATAATATCTAATAATATTTAAGAGAACAATTAAAGAAGCAGATTAAAGAACCAAACAGATATGAAGAATGCAATTACAGGAAAATACTCCCTCAACACAAATCTATCCTAGTAAACCACAAAATCCACACCCCTTCTTGAAAAAAATTGAATCACCGAAGTACTTTACATCCTCTTTACCAAAGTAACAGACAAATAACCAAATACTTATAGTGATCAGGCCTAATTAGGGGGAAAAATCCATGAATATGCCTATTAGTAGCACAAATAAAAACATCATTTCAAATCTCCGTAAAATTTTTGTAGACAGGGAAATTTCCAAGTAGCCCATTTGATAGCCTCTTTGCTAAAAGTGAGACAAAAAGATAGAAGTTAGCTTATTTTTGAAAAAAGCTAGTTTTGGGGTTTTATTTAAAAATAAAAAAGCGTGAGATAAAAAGTAAAAAATCTGGATGCATACATTTAGCCTATTCCCTAGTGTACTCCACCCCCCAAGAGCATGTGTTTTGGGTAAGTAATTGCTAGAGTGTGATGCACTATCGAAAGGTAGTAAAAACCATGGCTTGTAAACCTGCATGAAAGCCTTACCTGCAGTGGAAGTAGTGGTAAGCAAACTGAATAGATAAGAAGTTAGATATACCTTTGTGCATATTTTTTTTTGTAATTCTTTTAGGCTATGTCGTTTTCATTATTGTGTGCAATAAAATACCATTACTTTATAATAATAAAAAATAGTCAAAATATAATCATGAACAATGTGGTGGTCTTCAAATTTCAATAGAACACAGTAATACATAACCTTTAACTTATGGAGCACCATTCAGTTACATTAAATCTCTTTTGATACATACCATTCAGTTCCATAATTAAGCATACCATATTTACAAAATCAAACAAAACAGATTCAAGAGTGTAAATGTAGGACACAAATAAAGCAACTATATCAAAACCAAGTAAAATACATAGCATCAATTAACCAACTCAAGGGCTCATAGAATACAACCATTATTTGATAAATAACACGGAAATTTCAAAAGGCACGTTTGTTTAAAACTCCCAATCTACATAAAGCAGAATGTAACAACGTCTAAGATATTAAACATAAATATAGAACTTAGTGGGTAATCATCACATAGTTTATGACAGTTCATCTATACTATTATCCCAACACATGTACAAGCTTTTAACTTACGTAGATGCAAAAATGCCAAGTAATACCAGCTGCTCTTAGAGGCATTTTTTTGAACTTCTAGCAGATATAACCAAGAAATAGAACTCAGTTAATCTACAGGTGTTGAAAATTGAGGGAACCATAATTTCCAGTATCTAAGACTTATTTAGAATAATGGAATTCACAATTCAAAAACATATTGATACATCAAGTAAAATTTAACGAACCAACATTAGACTACCTAAACTACTTCCGGAAACTTTTTTAAAAACAAATCAGGTAATAAAAAAGATAACAAAAAAACTATACTTGGGTTAGATATTGGAGTGTAGTAGAAGAGGGCAGAGAGTAGGGCAAACATTTTCTTATGACCGCACCCACATTTTCTTACTACATCACCTTTGCCTTTTTTTCCTCATTAATTGGCAGTTTTTTCCTGTATCAATATTCATGAGCCAAAAAAAGAAAAAGAAAAAAGAAACTGAAGTTTATATGATATCCCAAAGCATTAATTGGGAAACTAAAACAATTCCTTAACTCAACACAAATCAAACAAAACAGAGAATCAAACAAAACACAACAAAAAATCTATTTGGGTTTCTCATAAATGATCCTAGAAACCAATGCTTATGACCAATCTTCAACAAATAATAATTCCCACAATTGATATTTGAATAAGAAATACGTACCCACTTGAAAAAGACAGCCCTTGGCTTCTGCTTAGGGGATTTTGTGGGAAGTTTTTTGGGACTATGTGAAATCAATCAAAACGGGGAAAAATAGAAGCAAGAGATCCTTAAACTTAATACCTGATCTTGAATCAGTGGGAAAACAAAAATAAATAAATTCAGATAAAAGAGGAGGAGGAGAAGAAACATACCTAATAGCAAGCGATCTGGTAGAGAAGGAAGCAATTAAATTGTAAGATTTTCCTATGTATTGTGGGTCTTTATTAGGCCTTCAGTTTGGGGGTAACAGAGACCACTTTTCTTTTCTTTTTTGATAGGTAAGAAAGAAAATATTATTAAAAAATGAATAGCAGGAAAAATACATAGGGTTCACAATAATGAACAAAGAGTAACAGAGACAACTTGTAGTTGGATACTTGGGTTATAATTTGTAACCCTATGATTGATTGACACCCTCTAGTCTAGATGGAAATCAATTTTCTTAGAAAAATTTCAGTATAACCAATCAATGTGGCAAATTATGCAGACGAGAATCATTAAAGAATTATTACCTTTGCTTGTTTAAAATAGAATCAACCAAAGACGTCTTTCTAGGATCAACATGAGCCACAATCTTTATATTCCTTACATCCCCTCATAACCGGTTCTTCTCTAATAGGCCACAACACATAAACCTTTATCAAAACTAAGCAATCCATAACAACCAAACCTAAATCAAATATAATGCCAAAATTTTGTTTATAAGAAAATACCTTTACTATTGTGGTATGTGGTATTACGGTGGTGGGATGCCGCCTGAAGGTGGTTGCTGGCCTAACTATGCTGGCAGCCCTCAGACTTATCTTTCTTTTCAATGTGCCTTACAAATGTTTTTATTGCTTTGGAGCTTTGCTTGCAAATAGGGTAAAACTTGTATATAAAAATTGTTGTTGCAGGAAATAAAGTTCAGAGAGCGGGGGAGAGAGGGGAATGTAGAGAAGAAAGAAAGTTTGAGCAATCAAAATCAAGCAAGCTGAATTGAAAATTAAAATTTCAAACACAACCTCACTATGAAATTCTACCAGAATTCAAATATCACTTGGTTTAAATAGAAGTAATAAAACTAACCCCAAAAAGTATCATTGTGGAAAATTCTTTTTAACAAATAAATTCAAGCAATCAAAATCAAGCAAATCCATCTTAAAATTACAATTTCAGACACAATTACACAAACCCACTATGAACACATACGCTTTCATCAAACCATTTGATTAACAAAATTGCATTAAAAAATAAAGCCAATAAAAAACACCAATAAAGGAAAACCTGAGAAAAACCGAAAGAGAACGGTCTGATATGGTCTGTACTTCTCTACTGTGTTCAGCATCTTGTTCTTTCTGTTTTCAGCTTCTTGTTTCCTTTGTATTTGGATTTTAGGGCTGTCTTATATGTATTTGTTTTCATCTTTTATCAATAAATAGGAACAAAAATCCAATTCAGATGCAAAGTCTGCAATCTTAGCCCTATTGACACAATCACTGCAATATATGAACTATATGGGGAAAAAATCTAATACAAAGAAGCATATACTAGAAAAACTTAATAACAATGCTAGAAAAGAAACATGGGAAACGAAATTATAAAGGGAAAAAATGTTTCAACAAAAAATTTAAAACATGAAAAATAAAATGAAAGCTTTAAAGTGGAGAGATTTACTCAAAACAAATTAAACCCAAATATCCCAAAGGAAAACCAAATCCAACACAAATAAAGGATATTAAAAACCATTCTTAATCCAAATTCATTATTCAAAACCAAATCTAAGCCAAACAATTTAATGCAATCCAATCCCGTCAAAATACCCAGACCTAAATCAGATTTGATCCTAAATTATAAAAATAAATAAATAAAAAATAATAAAAAAATCCAAAACACCAAAAAACAGAGACTAACCAGTGGAGGGAATGGGTTTGCCGATGGCAGAGGCCTGGACTGTCGCTTGACGCAGTTGAGGGCAGATTTCTCAGTTTTTTTTCTCTCTCTCCACTCTCTGTGCCTAGGCCTCATCGCCTCTTTCTCTATTTCTCTCCGTGTCCTAGGCTTCTCTGTATCACTAGGTCTTTCTTTAGTTCCAAATAAGGCGGCGACGGTGAGGGTTTCGTCGTCGAGTGGTCCGACACGGTGAGGGTTTCATAGCCTCTCTCTCGATTTCATCGCCTCTCTATCTCCACCTCTCTATTTCTCTGTCTCTTGATCTCTCTTTCTCCTTTCTCCCGTGTACAATCTCTCTTTAAGCGGTTAGTTTCTTTTATACTAAGGGCTCCCAAAACAGTATTTTAACCGGTTATTCTTTTGTTTATATACTGACAAACTATCAAACGGGGTCAAAATTGTGAAAGAATATATCTTTTTGTTTTTTAACTGACACGTGTCTGATTTTAAACTGTCTGACTGTTTTAAAGATGTGATAGGAAGCGTTTCCAAACATTGCACCGAGCGATTTTTCAAAGATTAAGTTGTATACGTGTCTAAATTTTAGGTAGTCAGTTATCCTATTTGCCAGCACCTCCTTAAATGTAGGAATGAACTTTCTCTCAACTTCTGCTATTATATATATTATAGATATAGATATATATATATATATATATAGATTATTATTATTATTATTATTATTACACACATATATGGATTCAAATTACTCTCTCTTCTATACTACTATTTAAGGGGTTTTCCTTGTTTAGATTCCTATTTTTTTAGTTCAAAAATGTCCCTACAGTTCCATGTTTAAGTAGAGACAAAATTAAAGGACAATCCGGTAAAAACTCATTTTTTAGTTCAAAAATGCCCCTGCTGTCCTATATTTAAGTAGAGACAAAACTAAAAGACAATCTGGTAAAAATGCAACTCCAACTCCAACTCCAACTAAAATATTGCCTAAAAAATAGGACCACTCTTCTATTAATTTTTAAATTGATTTATTCACTTATAAATTAGATTTTTTAAAATAAAAACCATATATATATAATAATTAAATACAGTTTTTTTTTTACAAAATAGGACTACTAAAAAAAAAAGTCTCTGCGCGTGCGATGAGACTAGTATTTTTTTATTTTAATTTCTTTTGGATATACACATGAGTTTACTTTTTTTTTTTATTAAGTTTTTGATGATTTATTTATATTAGACCATTCCTCTTTTGCACCTCATTAACTCAATCAGGACACATGGCACAAAATCAGCCAATAATTAGAATCCACTTTAAAACCTAAATGACCTATTACATAGAGATATGAATAAAGTTTCTCTCCAAACTAGTTTAGAAAAAAACTCTACAAACTCCTCATATCTCTCTATATTGAGTGTGAATTTTGAAAATCCAACTGTTAGATTGTATGTTCTTATTATATTCTATATGCATGTAAATTTCAAGAAGATCAAAAAAAAATTGCAATGCGATCAAACAAATGCTAAAATTTCAAATTTTTATGATCTAAAATTGTGTATAAAAAATAATTTTATTGATCGAATAATAAATAATATCTAATTTAAACGAAATTTGATATACATGTTAAAAACATAAGGAACATGAAATTCAATGATTAGATTTTCAAAATTTACACACAAAAAATATATATATATATATATATATAGAGAGAGAGAGAGAGATGGGTTCAAGTTACACTTGGTGTAATTTCACAAGAGTTACACATTTTTTGGACCATTAATTACTATGAGATCTATGAGTCAAAAAACACTCATAGTAATGTCATTATTACTTCCTAGAAATTAGTGATTTTGAGTGGGTTTCGGTTAGCTCAGCTGGTAAAGTCTCTGATGGTTGTATAAAAGATCTGAGGTTCAATCTCGGCCTACACCAAAAACTAATTGGTGCCTTGGTCTGGTAATAAAAAGATATTATCAAAAGCAGACGTCATAGATTTAAACTCTCTAAAAAAAAATAGTGATTTAGGCGTTAACTCTTCTTATTAAGAAAAAAAAAAAATTATAACATTAACTCTCCACTGTCCACCACGTCATCATTTTCTTCCTCTCAACCTCTCTCGCATCTTTCTTTTTGCACTATTTACTTTTAGGCCATCGCCGTTATTACGCCCTTTGAGACTGTACCCAGTCAGTCAGTCAAAAGAGCATTTTGGTGAATAAACCGACAAAATCAGAGCCTTTTGTCCAGCATCTGTCCATGTTTCCCTTTCAACCGTTTGTATTCAAACATCATTCTAAAGTCAAGGTGCACTTTCGTAATTATTCCCCAATCCCAAGCCCATTTCCACAGCTTTAACCTTAAGCCTCTTAATTTACCTAAGTCTCTTAATTTCTTTATGTTGCATAAATATTCTCTCTAAAAGAGTTTTTTTTTTTTTTGGTAAACCTCTCTAAAAGAGTTTACATCATGCATGTTCTGTCTTTATGTTGCATAAATATTCTCTCTATAAAAGTTTACATCATACATGTTCTCTTGGTTCACGTTTCTTGAATAGTGTAATATGTAAAACTTTTTGAGGATGAAGATTATGGATAATATTCTTGTATTAATGCGTGTAACATGTAAACTTATTATTATGCTCTGTTGCTTTGTACAGATTCTAGAGGGCTTGGTTGATTCTAATCTCATGCAAATGTGGTAAGTTCTTTATTTTCCAGATTATAAAGAAAAAAGGTTCTTTAATTTTTGTTGGGAAGAAAAGACCGAGTGAGTAATATATTACTCCCTAGAAATCAATGGTGATGGCCTAAAAGTACATAGTGCAAGAAGAAAGATGTGAGAGAGAATGAGAGGAAGAAGATGATGACGTGGAGGACAATGCAGAGTTAATGCTATAGTTTTTTTTTTCCCTTTAACCAGAAGAGTTAAAGCCTAAATCACTAATTTGTAGGAAGTAATAATGACATTACTATCAGTGTTTTTTGACCCTTAGATCTAATAGTCAGGGACGGAACCAGGATTCAGAAATGAGGGGGCCAAAAGTATTAAAAAAAAAATTGGTATAGACCAAACTTAACATAAGCTTGTTCAATTGCATTGTGTTAATTAACATCATAATATATTCGTGGTAATTCTAAATTATTCTATAATGAACTATTACCAATTTTATATATGGTGATTTTTCAAAAATTTATTTGATGGATTTTAGAAATTGGGACATCAAACTAGATGTTGACAATACTGCATTTTCAATATGAGCATCTAAATTATTTTGAATTTTTCTTAATAAAAAAAATTGAACATTATTTTTCCATGATCTTAATAAAAAAAGGCAATAATAATTAATTATAAGGAACTTATCCTACGTCTACCCGACCATTTAAATAATATTTTGACACAAGATTGACTAATTTCTCTCCTTTCTTAAAAAGTAACATTACCAAACAATTTATTACAGTAAATTCATTATATAATTTTTTTAATAAAAAAATGAACATTATTATTATAACAAACACAACTAAAAACTTATCGAAAAGTAACTTAAAAAATATAACATTAAGCACTTCACAATTCACACCATATGAATTGAAAATCATACATTTGATAATGCCAAATTTCTGCTTTACTTTTGTTGTCAATATTAGTTTGTCTCCAAGTAATTCATGTTATTTTTAGGGCAATTGGGTTTCTTTGGACCAAATTTATTGTAATTATTCTTAAGGCAGCTAGGCAAAAGGGATAGAATAGAACTTATACTTTTGGATTTTATGGGCTAATTTATAATTTTTTTGGATGGAGGGGGCCAAGATTGCATATTTTGGGGCAAATTGAAAATTTTCTTTGTGTACATAGCCCCCCCCCCCCCCCCAGCCCAAGGCTAGATTCGTCTTTGCTGCTAGTAATTAATGGTCCAAAAAATCAGGTGTAACTTAAACTCATCTCATATATATATATATATATATATATATATATATATACACACACACACACTATTATTTAAGGGACTTTCCCTATTTAGATTCCTCATTTTTTAGTTCAAAAATACCCTTATACCCTTATGTTTACATAGAGATAAAATTACAAAACAATATGGTAAAAATGCAACTCTAACTCTCACTAAAATATTGTCTAAAAAATAAGACCACTTTCCTGTTAATTTTCAAATTACTTTATCCACTTATAAATTAGATTTTCAAAATAAAAATTATACATATAAAAATTTTTTTTTTAAAAAAACATACTTTTTTTCTACAAAAAAAAAAAAAAAAAAAAAAACACATTGCACGCGCTTTGCGCATGTGATGAGACTAGTGTGTGTGTGTGTGTGTGTGTGTGTGTGTGTGTGTCTTACTATTATTTAAGGGGCTTCCCCTGTTTGAATTCCTCATTTTTTTTTAGTTCAAAAATACCCTTATACCCCTATGTTTAAGTAGAGATAAAACTACGGGACAAGCTAATAAAAATACAACTCTAACTTCTAGTAAAATATTGTCTAAAAAGTATGACCACTTTCCTATTAATTTTCAAAATTACTTTACCCACTTATGAATTAGATTTTCAAAATAAAAATTATATATATAAAATAAATAAAAAAACACAGTTTTTTTCTACAAAATAGGACCACTAAAAAAAAACTTCTCTTGTTAATTTTAAAATTACTTTATCCACTTATAAATTAGATTTTTAAAATAAAAATTATATATATATATAATTAATGTTTTTTTTTCTACCAAAAAAAAAAAAACCTCATTTTTTTGTTCAAAAATACTCCTACATCCCTATGTTTAAGTAGAAATAAAACTAAAAGAGAATCCAATAAAAATATAACTCCAATTTATGCTAAAATATTGCCTAAAAAATAGGGCCACTCTCCTGCAGATTTTCAAATTTCGTTATCCACTTATAAATTAAATTAAATAACAATCTGGTAAAAATACAACTCTAACTCCCACTAAAACATTGGCTAAAAAATAGGATCATTCTCTTGTAGATTTTTAAATTTCTTTACCCACTTATAAATTAAATTCTCAAAATAAAAATTATATATATAAAATAAAAACACAGATTTTTTTTTTTTTTTGCTACAAAACAGGACTAGCTACTATATATATATATATATATATATATATATATAAAGAAGTTTGTAGAGTTTCTCTTTGTTCCAGAGATATAGATTTTTAAAGGAAACAATACCATTCATAGTTTCAGAAACGACAACGTTTAGCTTGAAACTCCGACTCATGTAGGCCCTAGAGAACTTCCTTCTTGTTGTGCCAGAATTGTACGAGATTGAGGAAACCCATTTGCTGCCTGCCTCAACCTCGAGAAATTATACAGTTCTTTGGTGGACCACATCACTTGTCTACCATTCCACTAAAAGGCTCCCACTTGTTTAAAATTGCTGAGTCAGTAATTAGTTTCTATTTAAAAAAAATTTCTAACTTAGCAATTTTAAATAGGTGTGAGTTTTTTAGTAGAATGGTAGACAAGTGACATGTGGACCTTATAATTTCTCCTCAACCTCAACTCACAAAACTTGTCTTGTCTTCAACTGTAAGTTCCTTCCTTTCTCTTTATTTTGTAAACTAAATATCCAAACCTGAATTGTTGGATTTTTTTTTTCTAATCATAATATGTACTATATATATACTATTATTTAAGGAGCTGCACTTGTTTAAATTCCTCATTTTTTAGTTCAAAAATGCTTCTATACCTCTATGTTTAAGTAGAAATAAAACTACTGAAAAATCCGGTAAAAATGCAACTCTAACTCCCTCTAAAATATTGCCTAAAAAATATGACCACTTTCCTGTTAATTTTCAAATTACTTTATCCACTTATAAATTAGATTTTCAAAATAAAAATTATATATAATTTAAAAAAAAAACACTTTTTTTTCTACAAATAAAAAAACCTCATTGCACACACAAGCTAGTGTGTGTGTGTGTGTGTGTGTATATCATATTATATTATATATAATAAAAGTTGGGCTTAGACGTCGTGATTGCGCCAAGTGCCTGCGCCAAATTACAAAAATTTTATTAAATTTTTAGATTTTTAAAAAACTAAAAATTCATTCTTATCATTAAGCAATTTATATCATGATGATTCTAACTCATTCTTATCATTAATTAGTTTATCTAAAAAAAAAAAAAACTACTTCACGTAAAAGAAAAACTAATCTCACCTAAGAATTTTGTAGTAGTTTATCTTAAAATAAATAAATAAATAAAAGCTACTTCACTCTACTTCACCTGTTTCACGTAAAAATTTATAAATTTATTCATTTTTTGTAGCTAATAACATTAACTATTTTCTGGGATAAAGTATACCTAAACTTCTTGATTAGATAAGCTCCTTTTTCTTTTTGTTCATATCAAGTTATTTACTTCTTTTTGTTTGTATCAAAGTTGGGCTTAGACGCTGTGGTTGCACCAAGTGTCTTCACCAAATTGCATAAATTTTATTAAATTGTTAGATTTTTAAAGAACTAAAAATTCATTCTCATGAGGATTTTAATTCATTCTTATCATTAATTAGTTTATTAAAAAAAAAAAAAACTACTTCACGTAAAAGAAAAACTACTTCACCTCAGGTAAGAATTTTTTAGTAGTTTATCTTAAAAAAAAAAAAAAAAAAAAAAAAAAAAAAAAAAAAAAAGAGTAGAAAAGAAGAAGAAGAAAGAAAGTTACTTCACTCTACTTCACCTGTTTCACGTACAAATTTATAAATTTATTTCTTTTTTGTAGCTAATAACATTAACTATTTTATAGGGATAAAGTATAGCTAAACTTCTTGATTAGATAACCTCGTTTTTCTTTTTGTTCCTATCAAGCTATCTACTTCCATTTTGTTCATATCAAGTTATTGTCTTCTCAAATCCCAGATTTACTAATATTCCAATACACTAAGCTATTTAGTACTCCTGTCATTATGTGAGCTCACCGCCACAAAAAAGCTGATTAACTTCGCCCATCACAAAAATCTATAAAATGCAATGCAATGGCTCAAAACAGTAATCAACTCGTGGAACAAGAATGCGTTGACAGAGAATAGTCGTGGTGGGACTACGAGCACTAAAACCTTTGAATCTTTGATTCTCTAAACCAATTTTCGGATATAGGATTTCACCATATGGGTCAGGTATACCCACCCTTCTTTAATTTTGTTTTATTTTTTTAGGGTGTGAGGATGAGGTAAAGAAAAAAAAAGAATATTTGAATTTGAAAAAGAGTACAAATAAGTCGAGTTTGATTTTTTTTTTTTTTAATGAACTCAAGTAGTTCCCAATATAAACAATGCAACACAATCGCCACAAGCTTGATCCAATGATTAGGAGGAAGAACAAGACGGGGTAGAGGACCATTAAATGATAGCATCAAGGTATTAATCATTACCAATTTTTTTTTTCAAATATAAATGTAATAATGATCTTAAAATAAATAAACTTATATAATTCTCTTAGACTATATCTAATTATATATAATGATTTAATTAAGTAAATAAATCTATTTATTTACTATTTCTTAAGTTTAAATATTACTAAAAAAAATTCTAAATGATATAAGTGGAAAAATTTTAATTCTCTAATTTAATGAAATTAATTAGGTTAGAGATAAAATCTCTTTGGAACCATATAAAATATTTAAATGAAATAAGTTTTTTCGATTTTAGATTTATAGATAAACATTTAATTATAATTTTTTTAATTGAATCTTTTACTAAACCGTGTTTTAAATTATTTTATGGATTGCATTTATATATTCAATCTTAGGCATTTTCATTTATATCTGTGTGTATATTGTGGTTTTTTATGTTTTAACTTAAACTAAAATAGTACTTCACTTCCAAAAAAAAAGTAAAAGAATAATTTATTTTTATTATCTATTTTATTATTTAATTTCAATGAAACTAAGAAATAATTTTTTATTTTCAGTTTACATGCAATTCTTGATTAAGCCCTATACATTGTACGAATATTTCTGTACTTTTTTTTATTAAAAAAAAGATATAAATTTTTTTTCTTATCTTCTTCTCCTATAATTTCTAAGTTAATAAATTAGATTACAATCCAAATTCTTCATCTAATCCTTTTATTATTAAGAGTAAATAAAATCCTATTTCCAAAATAAATGGATTGTAGAGCCATCATTTTGTTTAGTTGATTTTTTTTTTTTTTTTTTGAAGCCAACCCCATCATTAATATATAATTAACATCACAAAAAAAAATAATTTATGAATTGTATTCATCTCATTTTGGGTATTATTATTATTATTATTATTATTATTATTATTATTATTATTATTATTATTTCAATCTCACACAATACACATTCATTATATAATTTAAAAGAAAAATATTCATTTATTTTTATTTTCAATTTTATTATTTAATTTAAAGTAAATTTGTAAGGTCACAATTCGCACTTGAACCCAACAGTATGAAAGGGATAGGCCCAAAAAGCCCAATACAATAAAATTTATAGAGAGTAGGCTTGAAATCTAGGTTCTAAGGATGTTGGATAACAAAAATGATGGGCTAGATCCACAAGTCATATGCAATAAACTATTTATATAACACTATTATTATTTGTATTATCTTTCCTTCTTCCACAAGTAGGTTATAATTGAGGGTGGTGGTGTATACTGTTGACACCTCATTTTGCAATCCGCATTTAACCTCACTTGGAAGGTAAAAATGTAATTTCATCTTGGAAATATGCATCTTGATTCTAGTCATCAGATCCTTAATCTCATTTCACCAAAATGATCTTGATGTTGTAACGATCACATCGACTGGTTATAAGCCCTAATCGGACCATCAGATTGAAAGTTATCATCAAATCAAGTTTTAATGGCAGGGATGCACTATCACAAATTGAGTCCGACCTTATGTGATTATGAACAATTGATTCCAATTGGTTATAATTATAATCAATTTAAAATTAATGATGTGTCATAATTTGATTGGTTAGGACTACATTTTATGGTAAGGTTGCATACACCTAATTAATTAGATAGTTAAACATTAATTATTCAATGAGTAATTTGTGCAATTATCTTTTAATTAGAGTAAATTTGGAACTAATTAAGTTTGAAATGAGAGTGATTGGAGCCATTTAATGTTAATTGGGAGCTAATTTGGGATCTATTAAAGTTAATTGTGCTGAAACCATTTTCTAACAAATGACCTCTGCTCACTATTTCATCGATATCTCTAAGAATATTTTGAATCTATGAATGAGGTTAATTTTTCCAGAAATTAGACATCCGGGGTTTCAATTTGAGTACAAGAACAAAACAATTCCGATCAGAATTGAGTCAGATATGATTTTTTGAAGTTAGCTCTACAAGCTGTTACAGCAGCTATGGGAAAACCGAATTTTGGCTTGCTCCTCACTCCCACCAATCTCTACATTTAATACTCCAGATTTCTCCCAATGCTAAAATGAGGTCTAGGTTCATGATTATTTGTCAACCCTCATTAATGACCTTCCATTTATATTTCTTCCACCACTACTATATAAACCCCCCATCTCCTTCATTCCATAAAAAAAAAAAAAAAAAAAAAAAAAAAAAAAAAACCTCCCTCTCTTTTCCTCTCTTGAGTTCTAGGAAGTTGAGTAGTCTTATCATATCTTGGTCTTCTTGAGACTCAAAGTATTGAGTGAGACTCACTCTTCCTCTCCTAACTCTTTTTTTCCTCCACCCATAGGACCTCCCTTAAGAGTCTCCTCATCCACCATATAGATCTTGCATGAAGGAATAATATCTTTCCCTAACTTATTTTTTGTATTGTCATGATGAGAATTTAGGATTAAAGCATAATAGTAACTATTTAAATTCATTTAAATATGTTTGAATGTTCTTAAATGTTCTTATGTGTTCATCACATGTTCTTGGTTGTTCATCACATGTTCATGCATAACACTAGTTTTAATCTTAAATTCACATAAAAAAATATGAAAAATATGTTTGTTTCATAATTCTTTCAAATATTTGAATCTTGGATATCACCATCCACACACATTCACTAGAATTCATTTTTCAATCCAAATGCAATGCTTAATAAATTGAATTAGGTTTCATCACATGCACACACCTTAAATTTAACATGTAAATTGATTGACATATTGGATGATATGATATGAATGTTGGCCACCATAGTCTAGAAAACCGGTTTTACAGGACAAGGTGGGTACCTAACACCTTCTCACCTTGTAACATAGCCTCCGAATTTAGATCAAGGGTTAATAAATCAAATGCTTATCCTTGTAATTTTCAATTTTTAGATTGTAACTAAGAAACAAAGTCATGTACTTTATCTTAGATTGTATCTAGGACCAAAGTCATGTAATTTTCCTATAACCAATGTAAATTCAATTGAAAATTAATAAAATGAGAAATTTTTTAATTTTGGTTTTCTTATTTTTCCAATAATTAAATAAGTGGCGACTCCATTGTAAAACCCCTAATCTAAAGGGGAAAATATAACTAGTCGAACCTTCATTTTGAAAGGCAATAACATGACTCCACCCATTCACTTGGATTTGGCCTAACACTCCTAAAAAACGGGCCAGGGCGCAGTCTCTCACATATACAATTTTTCTTTTTCTTTTTCTCCAATCTCTCCTCTTGAATGCCTTTCTTTTTCTTTTGTATCATCCTCCTTCTTCTCTCCCTCTTCCACGTATAGATTAGATTACCGATCTAGACACTTGTCCCATCCACCGCCCTCTTGAAGTCTTCAAACAATAATTGTAAGACTGATCACCATTGTTCAAATGTCATTTCCTCATTAATGCAGCTAGAGAGGTAGGTGCAAAGTCTTTAATACGGTGATAGAAGTTTTCTTCAAGATACTTCCCATCCATTCTTCCTCTCTATAGCCTTGTGAAACATATCTTTATCTATAAGACCTTTTAGAATATCCTTTTAATTACTATGGCATACCATGCTACCTTCATTTTACCTAGCTGAGAAGACACCCCTTCTCAAACTACTCCCACCAACCTCTCTCGCAACAATTTACTCGTGAGCCTTTAAATTTGATTTTGTTATTATTTCCAAACCTTCCTTGGACAAATAAATACGCTCGGATCAAGCCCAAGACCCAAGAACATGCCCTGGACCCTTTGTCCTCACAATAGCCCCTCAAAACTTCATTTTTTCTTCTCCATCTGAGGAGAAAATTGAGGTTTTGACCCAACATTCCAACTTTCGCACGCTTCTTAAGTGGTTACACATGAAAACGTCATTTCCCTCCTTTAAAATTGTTTCTGATGCCTCAAAATCCATAACGCCCCTATTAATTGCTCCAAGCAACGCATTGTCTCCCATGTCCAACGGTGGGATGTACATCTAACGTTCCGGATCTATCCTTGAATTTTTGAGAGGGATAACTTCCATTGAATGTCGTCTCTCATATAAAACGCCTGGGAAATCACAATTTTTCCATTACTCCGGAAATCGACCAGCTCTAAAGAATTCCTCACCGTCTTAACTCCCAAGAAACTCTTGGAGAATTGTCTACTCCTTTTCTCGTAAGTTTTCATGTTTTTAAATTCTTTTTCTCCTCGGCCATAGTCCTCGGCCATTAACTGTACCCCATTTCTTTTCTAAATCTTCCATTTTACCTCAACTAAATGGGTAGATTCAATTATTTAGTAGATACTGACGCCGGTGTGGAGGGTTTTCGAGCCAAATACTACATTCCCCAGGAAGTGGGTTTAAGGCACTGTACCCCAAAAGCCATAGCCGATGATAGGAACGAAGGAGAAGTTGTCATTTTTATAATCGCGTTTTTAGAAGGAGGAATGACACTTCCCATGAAGAACGTAACCAGTGAATACTTGCGTAATCATAGATTATGCCCAGACCAGTGTACACCTATCATGTTTAGAATCTTAGGTTGTGTCGATGCTCTCAATGAGCAAATGGGTTTGAGGCTCACATGGCACGATGTTGTCCATATGTACGAGTGTCACAAACTTAAAGACATGGGGTATTACCTCAAGTCCAGGTCTAACATCGTTAGACTTATATCGTGTCTTCCCAAATCTAACAAAGGCATGAAGGACGACTACTTAATCGCCTCCAAGAAGTAATACAACAGTCCTCATTGTCCAGTCACAGAGGGAACACCAGGTGTGATTCCATAGAGTTTTAGGTCCCCCGGCATAGGGTTCAGTTCTTCTAATTTGTCATTTAGATTCATATTGCACTTTACTTTTTCTTTGTTTAACATCTATTGTTGGTCTAACCATGTATGGCTTCTTGGATGTTTTTACAGATAAACAGCACATGTCACCCTGTTTGAGCCTATCTAACATCGCGGACCTCAATAAAGTCTTAAGATCCAAGGTATTTGTGAGCGAAGACGGGCAGATGAGGGCAGCCCATCTTATCCTTGGGTACGAACCTCCATCGACCATTTTCCAAGGCATCGGCAACGCAATTTTTGCGGGTGACAGAAGATGTCTCAAAAACAAGTCTTACATGATCTGCCAGACGACCCCTCTGTCATTCTCTACATACGCCCAATAACAACAATCCCTCCACTTGTACAACCTGAAGCAGCCGTTTGAGAAGAATCCACATCTTCACGCTTGTCCCTTAAAGAGGAAATAGACCAATTCCAACTTGAGGAACCAGAGAAACCTTCAGAGGGCCACATTGTTAACCTCTCAGATGAAGAAAACGAATCCGACGAGAACTCAGGTATCAGAGGTTTGGTAATTGCACGTGTAGATAGTAGCACCGAGGAAGAGGAAGAAGAAATGTCTCGACAACTAGGGACAAGTTTGAAGGATCTTCTTGCTAGTAGAGGTAAGCAAGCCACCATGAAGGGCACTTCGGGATCTCAACCTCCCGCCAATCTCCCACCCCCTCCTCCTCCTTAAAGCTCCCTTCTTCCTATACCCAACCCCAAAAAGAAGAAAAGAGCGGACGAGGTTGAGGAAGGGGAGTTGGCCCCACAAAAAAAACAAAAACAGCAAAAGGCAATAAAGGGCCAAACATGAGCTTCCTCCGTGGAGAGCAGGGAAAGCCATGATTTGGCCGAGGTGCACCAAACTCAGTCCCATTGGTCACCTCCTCTAGAATTGGATGAAGTCCCTATTCCTCACCATTCAACCATAAAGGAATTCCAATAAGGGCACGCTCACTACCTGGTCGAGGCCCTGGAGCAGCCCATCTTATTACCAAAAGACATGGCTGCCTTGGAGAAAATGAGGCAACCAAAATTTTTTTTATCCCTAAAAAGGGACTTAGCTTTGGTATGTGCCATTCGATTACCTAATCATTGCAATTTACTTTCTTTCAATCCTTATAAATATGTATACATACTTTTATATTATCCTTGTCATAATGCACTTATTCACCATCTTTATGCAGGCAATCAAGGAGATTTTCGTAGCGGAGAAATGGGTAAAAGATGCTTGGAACATGGCTAATGCCGAGGCCAATATCAAGATCAAAGTAGAAAAAGCCCTAGGTCAATCTGAGCAAGAGAAAAAAGAATTTTCCGATAAATTGGGGGAAGAGGGAAAGAAAAGAAGAAGTGCCGAAGTAGGGCTTAAAACTGCCGAAACTCAAGTAGAGGAGCAGCGTAAACTACTTCATCACAGAGAAATAGAGCTAGCCATAGCTCAACAGGAAGCTTTGGACCTAAGGAAGGAGCTTGCCCAGGCTAAGAAAGTGGCTCAGACTATCAAAGAGACTGTGGACGCCGCATCAATGGCTTCCTTCAATAAAGGGGTTAAAGAGATGGAGATCCGATTGGCTGAAGAACTCATTGAAGTGTGTAGGGATTACTGCCAATAGGTATGGTATCCCCTAGATATCCGTGCAATGAAGCCGTCCCTTCTCTTCCAACTATCTTAGCCTCCGAGACCGTACTACCTACATAGCCAGTCATTATCCAAGATTCTCTTCCACCTCTTAAAGCATCTACGGGTTCTGATCAAGTGGCAGAGCAAGTTGAGGAAACTGATAAGGGTATGAGCGAGAAGGCTAACCAGGGTGACCCTCAGCCAGGGGCAAAAGGCAAAGGAAAACAAACCATGACCCTGTCCGAGATCAAATCTTCAAATGCTCCTCTAATCGTTAAAGAGGTGGCTTCTCAACCCAAAGAGACTGAGCCCAAACAAAAAGGGGCAGAGGACAAATAGGTAAAAGAAGCTGAATCAAAATCCAAAGAAGATCCTCCACCGAAGACCAAGGCATAAAACTACTTAAGACTCTTTCTCTACTCTCGGCTACCCAATGTTAGGACAGCTTTAGTTTGTTACAAAATTATTTTTGCAGACCTGAGCATGCTTTTATCTTCAATGTAATCACCTGACTATAATGACAAATTCACGATTTTCTTTATTCTGTATTTTGTACATATTTTATTTATTCGAGATGTTTAACGTGTCGCCTTAATACAATTCATATACCCGGTGTGAATAACTTGATGCTCAATTAAATAGGGTGAGTCTTAATACAAAATTTGATAACATAGGTCATCCAACAAGGAAAATAACCTCATTTCTAGAATGGATGAATGACTTCTTAACACACTTGTGCAGTTACTTTATATACCCCTATATTTTCATTTGATAACTTGCATATTGGGATTATTTTCCTTAACAAGCAATAGCAAACAAATGAAAACCAGTGAATGTGCATGAACCCAAAGCGTGAGAGAAATAATCTAAGACTAAAATTTATGTAATACTTAGGCAAACAATGAAAGATACCAACCTCGCCAAAGTATGTGGTCCAAGGGTCCAGACATAATCAAAGTCCTGTTTGATTCTTAGAAGAATGAACTAAAGTGTTAATTTTCTCAAAGTAGATGGTCTGAGGACCAGACGTAACTAAGGTTCTATTTAACACTTTATAGAAATATTAATTTATTCAAGGTATGTGGTCCGAGAAGCTAGACATGACCGAGTTTCAGCTTGATATTTAGAAAGATGAACCGAAGTGTTAATTTTCCTAAAATAGATGGCCCAAGGACCAAACATAACTAAGATTCTGTTTAAAACTTAATATAAATATCAATTTATCCAAGGTATGTGGTCTGAGGAGCCAGACATGACCAAGTTTCAGTTTGATATTTAGAAAAATGAATCGAAGTGTTAATTTTTCCAAAGTAGATGGTCCGAGGACTAGACATAACTGAGGTTTTGTTTAACACTTAATACAAATATCAATTTATACAAGGTATGCGGTCCGAGGAGCCAGACATGACCAAGTTTCAGTTTGATATTTAGAAAGATGAACCGAAGTGTTAATTTTCCCAAAGTAGATGGCCTGAGGACCAGACGTAATTAAGGTTCTGTTTAACACTTAATACAAATATCAATTTATCTAAGGTATGTGATCCGAGGAGTGAGACATGATCGAGTTTCAGTTTGACATTTAGAAAAATGGACCGAAGTGTTAATTTTTCCAAAGTAGATGGTCCGAGGACCAAATATAACTGAGGTTTTGTTTAACACTTAATACAAATATCAATTTATCCAAGGTATGTGGTCCGAGGAACTAGACATGACCAAGTTTCAGTTTGATACTTATAAAAATAATAATCAATGTAACACAGTGTCAAGAGAAACAAAATGGCAGAAGTACCTTTCATTAATAATAATACCTTTGTAGGTTATTTACATTCCAGGGACGTGGTACAACATGTTCATCTAGATCTTCGAGATAATATGCCCCTACGCCAGCAACTGAAGTGATACGATAAAGTTCTTTCCAGTTTGGTCTCAATTTTCCCTATACTTGGTTCTTTGCAGTACCAAAACTTTCCTTAATACCAAATCCTCAAGCGTAAGTGGTCGTAGCTTCACATGAGAATCATATCCCAGATTAAGTTTGTGCTGATAGTAAGCTAGCTGTACCATAGCACTTTCTTGGCATTTCTCCACTAGGTCTAAACTTTTTTCTAACAAATTATCATTACTGCTTAGGATGAATGAGCTCGTCCTTAGTGTCGGGAACCTAGTTTCCAGAGGAATTATAACCTCGGCTCCATAAGTCATAGAGAAGGGCATCTCTCTAGTGGATCTTCGAGGTGTAGTTCGATATGTCTATAAAACATGTGGCAATTCTTCCACCCACCTCTCCTTAGCATCATCTAACCTTTTCTTGAGCCCACTAACTATAATCTTATTGACCGCCTCAGCTTGCCCATTCCCTTGCGGATAAGCTGGAGTGAAACATCTATTCGTGATGCCTAGATCACAGCAATATCTTCTGAAGGCCTTACTATCGAATTGTAATCTGTTATCTAAAACAAGAGTATGCGGGATTCCAAACCTGGTGATAATACTTTTCCAGACAAATTTCTTCGCATCCACATCCCTAATGTTTGACAATGGCTCAACTTCAACCTATTTAGTGAAATAATCTATTCCAATGAGCAACCACTTCCTATTCCCTACTACTTTTGGAAAAAGCCCTACAATGTCCAAGCCTCATTGAGTAAAAGGCTAAGGATTAGACAAAGGGTTCAGGACACCCCCTGGTTGATGGATATTGGGAGCAAATCTCTGAAATTGGTCACACTTCTTTGCATAATCCTATGCTTTTCTCTGCATATTAGGCCACCAATACCCGTGTGTAAGAGCTCTATGAGATAAAGATCTTCCCCCTGTATGACTTCCACAAATCCCTTCATGTAACTCTTCCAAAAGAAATTCTGTTGATTCAGGGTGTATACATAGTAAATACGGTCCTAAAAATGAGCATTTGTACAACTTCTGGTCCTCAGACAGCCAAAACCGAGGTGCTTTTCTGCGTACTTTGTCTGCTTCAAATTTCTTCTCGGGCAAGATATCATTTTTAAGGAAGGAAACTATGGGATCCATCTAACTAGGTCCCATTCTAATTTGATGAATCCGAATGGTAACACTATTCGTTCCAACGGGTATACACAAATATTCAATAAGGATGACTCAAGTTTGACTTTGTGCCGAGGACGTCGCAAGTGTGGCTAGGGAGTCAGCATGGGTATTCATACTCCTGAAGATATGTAATAAGGTAAAATATTCAACTTTTGATTGTAAAATTACCCTTGCATTCTCAAATCTCTAGCCTCTAACTTTCCTTCCACCTGACCCACTACTAACAAATCAAAGAATATTTGCATTGTTTTTCCACCCATTTTCTGAACCATATCCATTTCCACTAGTAGAGCTTCATATTCTGCCTCATTGTTGGTGGCCAAGAACCTCAGTCTCAAGGATTTCTCAAAAGTAATTCCCTCAGGGGACACTAAGACTAGCCCCACACCAGATCCTCTCAAATTCGCTGCTCCGTCAACATACACTTTTCACATCAAAGGTTCCTTGCACAATCATGCCAACTGATTTTTCATTCATGTCCAACCTCTTAGGATTCTCTTCTAATGAAAGCTCAACAAACTCTACGACCAAATCAGTAAGAATTTGACCCTTCATGAAGGTGCAAGACATATACTTGATATCAAAAGCTCCCAAGATGGTGCCTCATTTATCAATCTTTCCCATATAATCAGCACTCCGAAGTACAGACTTAAAAGGAAGTTGAGTTAAAACAAAAACTGTATGAGAGTGAAAATAATGTGGAAGCTTACACGTAGCATGCACCACTGCTAGGATTGCTTTTTCCAATGGTAAATAATGCACCTCAGCCTCATGTAAAGATTTACTCACGTAATAAACAGGCCTTTGCACATCTTTATCAACACGTATCAAAACCAAACTGACGGCATGATTAGCCACAACAATATATGCGAACAGAACTTCGTCAATTTCGGGCCGAGACAATGGGTGGTCGAGAAAGATACTCCTTAAGCTGTTGAAAAGCTAAAACGCACTCCTCGATCCATTCAAATCCCTTCCACTTATTCAGTAACTGAAAGAAAGGTCTGCACCTATTTGTGGACTGAAAAATAAACCAGTTGAGGGTAGCAGTCAACCTTGTCAGCCTCTGAACTTCTTTAGGATTCTAAGGTGGTTGTAAGCTATTAATTATCCTGACTTATGCAGGGTTAACTTCAATTCCCCGATGAGTTACCATATAACCCAGAAATTTACCAGATCCCACGCTAAAAGAACACTTGGAAGCATTAAGGCGCAATTTATACTTCTTTAGCGTCTGAAAAGTATCATTCAGGTCGTTCACATGCACGAAAACTATTTTACTTTTTACCACCATGTCATCTACATACACTTCAATAGTCTTCCCCAAATGTGGCTCAAACATCCTGGGTATCATCCTTTGATAGGTAGCTCCTGTGTTCTTCAAACCAAAAGGCATCACCTTATAGTGATAATTCCCTGTAGGAGTGACAAAAGTTGTATTCTCCTAATCATCCAAGGCTAAAGGTATTTGGTGATAACCTTAAAAAGCATTCAAAAAACTCATCTGAGGATGCCCAACAGCATCCACCAACTAATCTATACGAAGCATTGGGAATGGATCTTTAGGACAAGCCTTGTTCAAATCTGTGAAGTCTACGCATACTCTCCATTTCTCATTCTTCTTCTTCACTACCACCGTGTGAGCCAGCCATTCAGGATAAAACACTTCTTTGATAGCACCGTTCTTTTTTAGCTTGAGTACCTCTTCCTTGACGGCCTCGAAATGCTCTTTAAATGAACGCCGAGGTGGTTGCTTCCTCGGCATCATAGCCGGATTGACATTCAAATGATGACAAATGAAACTCGGATCAACCTTGGGGACCTCATAAGCATCCCGTGCAAATACGTCCACATTCTTCTTCAGAAACATAATTAGCTCTGCCTTCTCCTAAGGTGGCAACAGAACTCCCACCTGAAAGAATTTTTTAGGATCATCATCTATAAGAATCTTCTCTAAATCTTCACATGCAGGTTCTTCCACCGCTACTACTCTGGGTGTGGCCAGAGACAGTGATTGCTATGAACCCCCCTCAGCCAAGGTTGAGGATTCCGGCCTAGGCTAATGCAGAATTGTAGCCGCCATGCACTGCCTAGCCACAGATTGACTCCCAATTAATTCCTCGATCTGGTCCCCAGATGGAAACTTGATCTTGACATGTAGAGTTGAGGACACGGAACCCAAATTATGCAACTAAGGTCTTGCCACAATAGCAGTGTAAGGGGAATAGGCATCTACCACAATGAAATCCACGTCCACCACTTCCGGACCTGCTTGCATAGGCAACCTAATTTGCCCATTTGGTATGACAACTTTCCTCTCAAAGCTTATCAGTGGCAAATCATAAGCCGTAAGATCTCAAGCTTCAAGTTTAGCCCCTTAAACAAATTAGGGTACATAATATCCACACCACTACCTTGGTCAACCATTACCCTCTTCACATTGTAGCCCCCTATCCTCAGCGTAACCACCGAGGCATCTGTTGGATAAAATCTGGTTTTGTATCTCATACAAAACACGCAGCGGAAGCAACAAACAAGGATCTATTTCATTCATGATTGACAACATGCACTCTGTAAATTTCAGAATTTAAGAACAAGATAGCGTACCTTGGTATGGAGAATTTCAAAACAAAGATTAGAAGCACTTGGGAAAACTTTTAATCTTCACTCCAATTCCACTTTACGCCCAAGATGTGTGGTCTCTCAATCAGTTTTCAAAGGGAGAATGAAAGTGTGTCTCACACTCTTTCTTTTTCTCTACGATAAAATCGCATTTTAAAAAATTTTGTATGTTTCTCCCTTTATAACTAACTGATTATCTAATTGGGCGGCCTATTGAGCCTTTCCAATTGGGCTTTAATGTGTGGCTTGGAATGGGACCAAAAGGGACCAATAAGACACTAGCTCCAATGGGCCTTGGGCTTTTCCGTCAACTCTTGATAAGTCCAAAGTTACCATTAATTATATTTAATACCACTATATAAATATAATTGCACTCTAAGTCTTAGTAACAAATTATATCCCAAGACTTTATTTTACACGCAACCCCTTCATAAAATATTCATAGTAACACAAAGTCATGAGTGTAGACTGCCACTTTGTAAATTACTACATCTTATCCTTGAGTACCCGGTTTAATCCTTTAAAGTTATTCATCATATATTTATGAAATCCAATTTCATAAATATATACTTTAGTAATTTCTTACTAAAGTGGTTAGGTCTAACTCTCTCAATAACCAAACCCATTAAACTTATCTCAAGGGAATATTTTATATCTCTGTTAAGAGACTATGAATTCCATCTTGAGAATATATGTTCCATCAACACTAAATGTGGCTGCCCAACATACTGAGGTTTTGACCGTTACTTTAGATCTCACTCTTGATATATCAAAGCAACCTACATCTCATGATCAGGTCCATTATTCTCTCAGGATTAAGAGTTCATGCAAATAGAAGTCGTGAAATTTATTATTCATTTGACAGTTGTTAGGAGAATAATAAATCTCACAGCGTTCCAGTTTAATATGTCTTAACTCTTAAAACATATTAACATATCAATTAGAAGTCATCACTTCCATGATCAAGACAAATCATCTTAGTTGATATGTTATAGTCTTCACAGATGAAATGCCCAATTTCATCACCGACTACGAACTATAAATTCTGAGTTTACAAAGAACTTGTGATTTATATCTTCTGTGACTTTTCACATAAATCACATACTATGCATCTCATGGACTATATGATAATGTCCAAATATTCATCTTGCCATTATTTTAGATAAAAATAAACAACTTTATTAAACACAACATTAAGTCATACATAATGTCATACATAGCATCATACAAAAGGATTTAAGGGCATATATCCTAACAGCATCATCATGGGGTTGGATAGTTCCGATCTTATTTTCTTCCAAGAAACCTAAAATAGGTGGACACTCCCTTTAATCCTTTTCGGCTCTGAGCTAGACTCCTCTACAAGGGTTCATGTCACAGACATCACTCTGGAAGGACAAGAACCAGTCCTACCCAGAGCGGTGAAGATAACATTGATCGTACCCAGAGGAGGCCTTAAAGTGTTGTTACCCTAATTCACCGAACCTGAATGATCTCTCTGCCCATTGGGATGATACACTACTCATAGGCTTTTTGGTTTCCTCTCGTGCTCAGAAAGGAGGCCAACCTTGAAAGTCCTTATTGCTACGTCGTCAAAATCACCATCAATCTCATTGAACTGTTGACACCTCATTTTGCAACCCGCATTGCTTCAACCTCCTTTCGTTCACCAACTACTCCAAATGATTTCACAGAGTCCTACAATCCTCAGTAGTATGACCCATTTCATGATGATAGTGACAATTGAGGTTCTGATTACGCCTCAATCGTGCTCAGAAGCAGGAGCCAACCTTGAACTGTTGACACCTCATTTTGCAACCCGCATTTAACCTCACTTGAGGGTAAAAGGGTAATTTAGCCTTAGAAATATGCATCTTGATTTTGGTCATTAGATCCTTAATCTCATTTCACCAAAATGATCTTGATGTTGTAACGATCAAATCGATTAGTTATAAGCCCTAATCGTACCATCAGATTGAAAGTTATCATCAAATCAAGTTTTAATGGCCGAGATGCACTATCACAAATTGATGGAGTCCCCTGCCATCTTGTTAGGCCACTTGAAGTATGATTCATTCTGGACTTTCTCTAACACCTAATGCACTGGTTCTCGGAATACAGTGTTAACCACTTAAGGAGTGGTAAGACCAGATTGCCCGACATAATCTCTCCAAGGCCTGTTGTTGTTGTATCTATCTGACCTGAAATCCCTCCTCTCTTGAAGGATAACCTTCACCTTTCCTTTACCTTGCTGTTGATCTTCCTTTACTCGTTTGTACTCGTCAAGACTATTCATGAGCCAACGTACACTACTCATAGGCTTTTTGGTCAGAGACTTCCTTAAGTCGTGCTCAGAAAGGAGGCCAACCTTGAAAGTCCTTATTGCTACGTCGTCAAAATCACCATCAATCTCATTGAACATCTCCAAGTACCTGTCAAAATATGTTTTTAAAGTTTCCCCCTCTCTCATGGCCATGGACAATAACGAATCCAGAGGCCGAGGAACTCTACTGCAGGTGATGAATCGAGACCCAAATTCCCTAGTGAGTTCAATGAAGGAATCAATAAAACCTGCCCTGAGACCATTAGAGCAACTCATCGCAACAGGTCCTAGGCTGGAGGGGAAGACTTTGCACATTAAAGTCTTATACTTAGAATGCATCACCATCCTTTGATTAAAATGACTCACATGCTTTACGGGGTCCATTTGGCCGTTATAAATAATGAAATTTGGTTGGGTGAAATGCCGAGGGAGCTTCCCTTTCTCCACCCTGCGTGTGAAGGGTGACTTGGAAATTTGGAAAACACCCTACCCATATCATCATTTCCTAAACCTTTAGAGGAAGGCTTCTTGCCTTTGCGACCATGACCATGATAATTATTTGCATTGGAAGAAGAAGATTCATCAGGAGGAGTTCTTGACCTGGACATATAACCACAACCCTGGCTATCCTAAAAAAAAGCGGGAGTTCGCCTTCACCTCTCGCAGTGCAATTTCTTCTCCAAGTGGTCAATCTTTTGCTGCATGGCTTTAGCATTTGCCTTATGAAGAATTCTACTTCCACCTCATGAACAACTCCTAGAGGTGTGCCCCGTGTGCACACTGCCCTCCCGATCTCATTCCTACTCAAGATGTAGGAAGTGATCCTCATGCTGGGACCTTATAGACTCTGCATGGTGTGGACCTGAGCCTGCCATAATGTTACACTTCCTAGAATACAAGATTTCCCATAGACGACGCCAATTGTAAGGTCACAATTCACACCTGAACCTAACAGTATGAAGGGGACAGGCCCAAAAAGCCCAATACAATAAAATTTGTAGAGAGTGGGCTTGAAATTTAGGTTCGAAGGATGTTGGATAACAAAAATGGTGGGCTAGATTCCCCAAGTCATATGCAATAAACTATTTATATAACAGAATTTCTTATCGGACATAAACCGAGGACTATTTGTATTATCTTTCCTTTTTCCATAAGTAGGTTACAATTAAGGGTGGTGGTGTATACAGTTTTTCTTTTTCTTCTTCTCCGATCTCTCCTCTTGAATGTCTTTCTTTTTCTTTTATATCATCCTCCTTCTTCCCTCCCTTTTCCATGTATGGATCAGATCACCGATCAAGATACTTGTCCCATCGACCGCCCTCTTGAAGTCTTCAAACAATAGTTGTAAGGCTGATCACCACTGTTCAAATGTCATTTCCTCATTAATACGGCCAGAGAGCTAGATGTAGAGTCTTTAATGCGGTGATAACAGCTTTCTCTAAGATACTTCCCATCCATTCTTCCTCTCTATAGTTTTGTGAAACATATCTTCATCCATAAGATCTTCTAGAATATCCTTTTAATCACTATGGCGTACTATGCTACCTTCACTTCACCTAGCCGAGGAGGCCCCTCCTCGGACTACTCCCACCAGCCTCTCTCGCAACAATTTACTCGTGGAACTTTAAATTTAATATTGTTATTATTTTAAAACCCTCATTGGACAAGTAAATACATTCAGATTAGGCCCAAGACCCAAGAACATGTCCTGGACACTTTGTTCTCACAAAATTAATTATAAAATTATCTACATATGAATTTTGATTAAGTCGTGCATCGCACAGGTATAATGCTAGTATATTATATACATCTATACTATTATTTAAGAGGCTTACTATTATTTAAGAAGTTTTCCCTATTTGGATTCCTCATTTTTTAGTTCAAAAATACCCTTACAACCCTATGTTTAAGTAGAGACAAAATTAAAGGACAATCCGGTAAAAATAAAACCTTTACTTCTACTAAAATATTGCCTAAAAAATAGGGTCACTTTCCTATTGATTTTCAAATTTATTTATCTACTTATAAATTATATTTTCAAAATAAAAATTATATATATCAAATAAAAAATATAGATTTTTTTTTGCTACTACTGCTAAAAAAAAAAAAGCCTCATCTCATGTGCGAAGCGCGTGGGATGAGGCTAGTAATCTTTACTACTATTTAAGAAACTTCTCCTATTTGGATTCCACATTTTGGATGCCTAAAGTACCATCATCATATCCATTTACAAGCTTTCAACTAATAAGGATAAATATGTAAATTAAAACTCCTACACTTTAAAACCCACAAACTCATGTACGCTTTGCAGTTTCTATCTCTCATTCTTCTTCAGATTGAAGATATTTAGTTTAGCTCTACATCATTTTTTTTTTTTCTTTAGATTAAAGACATATATTGTCAGAGGCTTCAACAAATTTTTAGATTCTATCTTTTACAAGTTCCTCTTTGTTTTCTTTTCTTTGGTTTATGAATAACTTTCTTTGAGTTCTACTTTTTTTTTTTCTTTTTTTTTTACATGTATCACGTTAGCTCTTTTTTTTTGGAATGTAAATTTAAAATTTTAATTAATGATCAAAATATAAATGATCAATTATTATTTCCTTCTATTTTCTCACCTTTTTTTTTCCTTCTTCATATTTTTGTTTTCTTTTTAAGAATTTTTTTTTTACCGTCATTGTATATGTTTTTGGCGTTAAATTTTTTTTATTTAGTTATTTATTTAAATAATTAATGATGTGGTGATTAGATTAACTCTCTTTTTTTTTTCTTTTTTTTTTTTTAAGAATTTTTCTTTTTAAATGTAATTTTGAAAATTTGATTAATGATCAATTACTATTTCCTTCTATTTCCTCACTTCTTCTTCTTTTTTTCCTTCTTCGTATTTTTTTTTCTTTTTAAGAATTTTTCTTTTTACCATCATTGTATATGTTTTTGGCGTTAAAATTTTTTTATTTAGTTATTTATTTAAATAGTTGATGATGTGGTGATTAGATTTTAAAGAGTCCATGATAGAGTTAAATTCTAAAAAATCTTTATCCTCTATTTCCTCACTTCTACTTCTTTTTTTTTCCTTCTTCATAATTTTTTTTTCTTTTTAAGAATTTTTTTTTACCGTCATTGTATATGTTTTTGGCGTTAAAGTTTTTTTTTTTTTTTTACCATCATTATATATGTTTTTTGCCATTAAATTTTATTTTTTTATTTAGTTATTTATTTAAATAGTTGATGATGTGGTGATTAGATTTTAAAGAGTCCATGATAAAATTGAATTCTAAAAAATCTTTATCTTCTATTTCCTCACTTCTTCTTTTTTCTTTTTTTCTTTTTTTCCTTCTACATCTTTTTTTTTCTTTTTAAGAATTTTTTTTCCCATCATTGTATATGTTTTTGGCATTAAAGTGGCTAACTATTATCGATTCTTTTACTGTAAAACAAATATATTTGAAATTAAAATCTTTTTCACTTTTGTTATGGATTTGTAGTAAGTGGCTAACTTTTAGGATTAAAATAGTACATGTAGTTTTTAAACTTTGAATTTGAAAAAAAAAAAGGGGTGGTCGAGTAGTTTTTAAATGTGGAATAGAAAGTGGGATTTTTTTTTAATATTACATGGATAGAACATGGGATTTTTTTAAATGTTTAGTTTTTCTTTTTTTGATAAACTTTTAAATAAGGATAGGGTCACACCAATTTTCCACTTTAATCTTTTAAATTTCCCTAAAATTTAGCCTTTTATTTTCTTTCAAAATCAGATATGTTAGTGCCTAAATATAAGGATATGGATGGAGAAGTTATAGTAGTGGTTTTATAGTAGGAGTCTTTTTTTTTCCAAAATATGGAAGAGATTTAAAAGAAAAAAGAAGAAGAGGGAAACGTGAATTTGAAAAAAATAAATAAATAAAAGGTGGTCGGGTAGTTCTTAAACGTGGGATAGAAAGAGAGATTTTTTTAAATAGCACATGGATAGAATACGAGATTTTTTTAAACATGTAGTTTTTCATTTTTTAATAAACTTTTAAATAAGGATAGGGTCACACCAATTCCCCACCTTAATCTTTTAAATTTCCTTAAAATTTAGCATTTTCTTTTCTTTCAAAATCAGATATGTTAGTGCCTAAATATAAGGATATGAATGGAGAAGTTATAGTAGTGGTTTTATAGGAGTCCCCCCCCCCCCTCCCCCCAAAAAAAACATGGAAGAGATTTAAAAAGAAAAAAGAAGAAGAAGAGGAAAACGTGTATTTAGAAAAAAAAAAAAGTGTACAAATGAATAAGGAAAACTACCAGACCACCTTTATCCTTTTGTGACTTAAAAAAAGATTTATCCTTTTTTCTTTTATTTTCTACTATATTTCTTTTTCAGGTTTTTTATTTTTTTTTTATTTTTTTTAATTTCTGTACAGATTAAGGTGTTTACATATTATGGGGATTGCATTTTTCACCTCGTAGTGGTTATGAAAAAATGGGAAATTATTTTGTGAGAATTAAATAATAAGAAAAAGCAATCGGCAATTTTTTCTAAATCAGGAATATTTTATTGGATAATATAATATATTGGCAAGCAGAATTTGAATTTGAATGATTATTTTTTAATGATAATTTGATAATTGGAAAGATTGATTTGAACATTGAACTTCTCCATTAAAATAGAATTATTGATGTACATTACCGTGGGATAAATAGAAGGTATTTTTAAACTTTGAATTTGAAAAAAAAAAAAAAAAAGTGGCCGGGTTGGGTTTTTTTTGGATCGAACGTGGGATAATTTTATGTTTTTTTTTTCTCAAAACAGGGGTACCTTTTTTTTTTGGATAAAATGTACGACTTAAAAAAATGTTACGTACCTTTTTCTCAGTTTTAAAGGTTGTTGATATATTTGAAATTTAAACTCTTTTAATTTGAAATTTAAACTCTTTTTAACTTTTTCTATGGATGTGTAGTAAATGGCTAACTTTTAAGACTAAAAAAAATAAATTTTTGGATTAAACAAAAATTGATAAATGTTATTATTTTTTTTTAAAGACCAACGACACCAAAAATAACGTGTATCTCTTGTCATAAAATTTTAAATTTAAGCTTCTTATGTTATGGATGTGTAGTAAATGGCTAAATCTTATGATTAAAAAACTACATTTTAGGATTAGACAAAAAATGATAACTGCCATACATAAAATTTGAAAAAAAGAGGATGTTTTCATTATGCATTTTCAATATATATATATATATATATATATATATATATATATATATGTGCTGGGTTCAAAGTACACCTAGTATAACTCTAAGCAATGTTACACCACTCAATATTTTTTAATTGGATGAGAATATTAACAAATCCACCGTTAGATTACATTATCTTCGTATATTCTTCATGCTTGCAAAATTTCAAGGTGATCAAAAATTAATAGCCATGTCATCAATCAATTGTTAAAATTCAAATTTTTATAATTTAAAATAATGCATAAAATATGAATTTATGGATCAAATGGTAAATAGTTTCCGATGGATATGAAAATTGGCATGCATATTAAGAACATATAGAACATGTAATTTAACGATTGTATTTTCAAAATATTAATTCAATAACAAGTTATTATGTGGTGTAACATTACTTAGAGTTACACTAGGTGTAACTTGAACCCAACTCTATATATATATATATATATATATATACACACACACTAGCCTCTGAGCACGCACATGCTCGGAGGCTCTTCTATTTTTTAAGTAAGAGTTAATTTAGAACATTTACTATAATTTAGGATTACTACATTTTTTAATTAAAAAAAACCTAGGTGTGTGATGAAAAATTATTTCACTGCACATAATACTCATCACAACACTAGATTTTTTTTTTTTTTTTTTGTGATTGAAAAATATAATAATCTCATATTATAATAAATACTCTAAATTAATTTTTAACTAAAAAAAAAGAGTCTCTGAATATGCGCGTGAGAGGCTAATATTATTTAAGGAGTTTTTTTATGTTTGGATTCTTTTTTTCTTTTCTTTTTTTTAAGATAAAAAATTCCCTAGATAAAACAGGACAATCTAGTAGTAGTGTAGTAGACAATACCATTCATAGTTCCAGAAGCGACAACGTTTAGCTTAAAACTCCGGCTCATGTAGGCCCTGGAGAACTTCCTTCCTGCTGTGCCAAAACTGTACGAGATTGAGGAAACCCATTTGCTGCCTGCCTCAACCTCAACTCACAGAACTTGTCTTGTCTTCAACTGTAAGTTCCTTCCTTTCTCTTTATTTTGTAAACTAAATATCCGAACCTGAATTGTTGGATTTTTTTTTTTTTTTTTTTCTAATCATAATGTTTATGCCCAAAACAAAATGAAAGGATTTCATCTTCATTTTGCTTTGGTGTACTGATACTTGTATGTAAAAGACTCAACTTTTGAATGGTGGCTCAAGTGAATTCTTTTTCTCTTTCTTTTGGTTCCTAAAATTTCATTTGGAAGTTCTGTGTTTGAGTCATGCAGCTATATTTTCTTGAAATTAGATCTATAAGGAAGAAGAAAATATAATCCTTGAAATTATTATTGCTATTTTTATTTTTGGGTGATATAATAAACACTTTTTTCAGTTTTTCTTGGTGGTATGAAGGATTTTAGAATGACTCTTGTTTTGTGCGCATAATGCTGAGGGTCAGGGAGTGTTTGGAAATGTTGTTCAGAACAATGTGGAAACCGAACAGCGGGAATAATGTGCGGTTCTCAAGTCTGATGAGGAGATATATATCAGCCTCAGGCAGATCTGTATTGGATACGGCTGCAAAAGATGGGGAGTTGAGAGTCTTCATAGTTTCGGGAGAGGTTTCTGGGGATTCCATTGGTTCCCGTCTCATGGTATCTTTAAAGAAGCTCTGTCCACTTCCTATCCGTTTTTCTGGTGTGGGAGGGTAAGCTATTACTTTCCCACAATTTTCATTTGATATATAGTTTTTCAGAAGATATTTCTTTCATATGTATATAAAGCTCTCTATGTTTCATGTCTTAATGCCAAGGGTCTTGTAGCTGAATTGACACTTTCCCATGCAAAAAGTGCTTTGGGGTCTAGGGAAAGAAAGAGTTCGAGCTCTGAGATTAACAGCATATTGTAATTGTTAAAAAGATTTTCTATGAAAAAAATGGAGATAATATCTATGCAATTTGTTGTATATCATAATTTAGTGTTTATCCTTCAATGAAGTTTGACAAAGTATTCTTTTAGTTTGTTGGCAATACAGACTATATAGTTGCAAAATTATTATCAATTTGTAATTTTTATAAAGGAGAAACACCATATGAACCTGTCATCTCTTTTCTTACTGTATTCTATATGAATTCCCTTTAAGAGATTACGCTGCTGTATCTGTTCAGGTCCATGATGTCAAGGCAAGGATTAATATCCCTTTTTCCTATGGAGGATATTGCAGTGATGGGAATATGGGAATTGTTGCCACATCTTAATAAATTCAGAGTGAGTAACGAGCAATATAATAGCTTCTTAATGTAAACCCATGCTAATTTGGTCTTTTTACTTTAATATGTATCTTGTATTGTGAGGGAAAGCCTTTGTGCTTCCTACCCTTGATTTTAATACTGTAACTTGTAAAATGTCAGTTGAGGCTGAAGGAAACGATGGAGGCTGCTTTTCTGTTTCAACCTCATGTTGTTGTAACAGTGGACTCAAAGGGGTTCTCATTTCGTCTCCTAAAGCAGTTGCGGGGTAATGTGCACCAGCTTCCCGGAGTTTTAATCATTATTAGCATGTTGCTTATATCATAAGTATGGTGTAGGAAAATTGGGGGATCCTTTTTGCAGCTAATTACAGTCAGCAAGGATTGGATGGTCCTGTACACTTCCATTATGTAGCACCATCATTCTGGGCATGGAAAGGGGGTGAAGCAAGACTCAAAGGCCTAGCTGAATTTGTGGATCAAGTATTGTGCATACTTCCAAATGAGGAAGAAGTTTGCAAATCAAATGGCTTGGCTGCAACATTTGTGGGTCACCCCATTCTGGAGGATCTTTTGGAGTTGAATTTGGTATGAATTTTTCTTTTGATTGTAAGTGGACTGTATTGGGTCTGGATGGCTTTCACATATTGGATTAGTTAGATATATTTTTAGGGGGTGTTTGGTACTGTTGTTTAAACAATAGTTTTCAATATTTAAATACTACAACTTGTATTTCCACAATACTTTTTAATTTCATTGTTGACAAAAGTACCATAGAATTTTTAATTTCATTTATGTCAATGCTATTCAAATTGATTTCATTTATAGTTGGTTTGGTACTTAAGCTTTGTAGTGATTGTGTTTAGGGAAAGGATACCTCACCACATGAATGGAAGGTAGAAAGAAATTTTGAAGATTTCAGAAGTAAAAATGGCATACCTGCAGGTAAATTAATTTAGTAAAGTTCTACTGGCTCAGTTGTTCTAGATTTTTATTGAATAGTTTGTATTGTATTCTCTATCTCAGAGAAATTTACTACTTTATTACTAGGCTGTACCAGTCTCTGATATTTCTAATAAGGGCAGTGGCAGAGATTAATAGGTAGGAACTCATGTATATTTAGCAAGCTAAGATTCCTTTTCCTAAACCTTTTCGATAGTGTAACTTCACTTTCTTATCAGGTGATATCTGTGACAGACATTTTTAGTAAATTACTGAAAATTGTAAAGCTTACGTGATCTCCTAATAGACACCATCTTTTTAAATCACTAGATATGGATCCTTTTTCTTGAATCATTGTGATGTCATATATTTGTGTTTGTGTGTATGTGCACTTGCATGTGTGCATTCTTTTTTTTTTTTCTTTTTTTTCAATATTGAAATCCACACCACCACCTTATTAAAACTTAAATGTAATTTATATTTACAGAAGCCACAGTCATTAGCTTGCTTCCTGGAAGCAGATTACAAGAGGTCACACAAATGCTTTCTATCTTTTCAAACACGATGGAATTATTAAAAGATTCCTTTCCTGAGTTGATGTCAGTGATCCACGTTGCTCCGAATCAGCATGTACAGAAGTACATCACTGGAATTGTTCATAAGTGGCCTGTTCCTGCTATATTAATTCCAGGAGGATTACCTCACCTGAAATATGATGCATTTAGTGTAAGTCCTCCTATTCTCCTCTCTATGTAATAGTTGTTGATAATATTCAGTTTGTCAAAAATGTATAGCTAAGGCAGAATATGGAGGATTACCTCACCTGAAATATGATGCATTTATTACTATCTTGTGATTGCATCCAGGGATAATTAAGATGGATCAATTATATAATTGGTTAGAATAAAAGAAAAAAAAGCTGATATATGTTCATCAAGAACTAGCTGAACTCTCTCCTAGAAAGTTCTATCTATTGAATCCTATTAAAGCATATTGGTCATCCCATTTCTGTTTCTTAATGTAAGAATGGAGTGTGAATCATTACTTACTATTCTCCAGAGGTGGGTTTGGTTTCTCAGATGTAGCTTCATCATTTCTTAGACTTGATGATACCAACTCTGGCATCTAGCTGGGTGTGGGTCTGGATACTTGAGATACAACTTGAAATGCAGTTTCTTCCTATATGATGTGGATGACATAGAATTGATTCAGATAATATGTCAATTCTTTATTAAACTTATTAGCCAGAACTTGTTAAGGTTATTAATTGAATTGAATACCTTGCAGGCAAGTAGGGTTGCTTTATGTACTTCTGGTACAGTTGCTTTGGAGATGCAGCTTGCACGCTTGCCTTGTGTTGTTGCTTATCGAGCCCATCTTCTAACTGAATGGTTTATTCGTTATAAAGCAAAGATATCTTACATCTCCCTTCCCAATATTCTCTTGGATTCTGCAATTATTCCTGAAGCTCTCTTCCAAGCATGCACACCTTCAAAGCTCGCCTCATTGCTCATGTACGGTTTTTATTGTGATAGAAACTTAAAAGTTTTATTTTTGCTGTTTTTTGGTTGAAATATTAGCTATATATAGAAGTGCAAAGCTTTTGAAATCTGAATTACAGGGACCAGGCTTTTCTCAGTAGACAATGGGCATGCTCCAGTTATTTTTCCATAGTTTCCAATCTTATAATTTCATCTTGGTATGAATAACCTGAGCATCATGATCCAATGCAGGGAGTCGATACACAATGAAAGCCTACGAGAAGAACAGATTGTTGCTGCTGAAAAGGTCATCCGGCTTCTTTACCCTACAGAAAGACATATAAAGAGCTTTTTACAGCCGGATTTTACCGATTTCACACCAAGCATAATAGCAGCATCCACCATATTATACTACGTTAAGCATTGATGACTGATCAATATATATTTATTGAAAATTGCTGCCCAAATGTTTACATCATATAGTTAACATATCTTGTTGGCTCCAAAGATCGAAGGTAGGGAATTTCATGATCATTCCTTTTATTGTGAACAAATATACCACGTTGTTTCTGTTATGTATCTATCTCAATAACGAATTTGCAAATTTAGGAGCCGTGAGTTTGGAAGAGAATATCACTTGAAGTATTGGTCCAAAATGAAAGAAATACGTGGATGAAAATTTTACTTTGATGCTTATTTTAAAAATAAATAAAAAATGAAAACCTTGGCAAAGTATCTTGTAGCTCAATTGGTATGTAGCACCTCTCAAAAGGAGGCATCTAATGTTTCAAATTTATTTTCCTTATATGTCGAACTATCAGGAAAAAAAAACGATGTAACTTACTTTATCATGCCATTGGACCATATGATTCGGCCATAATAGGTGCTCATATGGGCAGCCCATTAGAAAAAGGCTAACTAAAGCGATTAGGGTATGTTTAGTTGGAATGGTAAAAAAGTGAGAGGATAGAAAATAGTAAAATGATAGAATAGTGGTAGGATAAAAAAGATATTGATTTTCCTCTTTTTTATTTAGTTGGGAGTGAAAAAATGAAAGGGTAGAAAAAATGATACTCAATTCAAAAACAAGAAAATAATATGTAATTTTAAAAAAAAAAAATCACCCAAGTTTTAAAAAAAAAAAAATCATTTCTAGAAAAAAAAAAAGAATCATTTTTAGTTAAAAATATATATATACACAAAGCATCATGCCCAAGAAATCAAAAGAAATTTTTTTTTTTTTTTTTAAAAAGGAGGCAACGTTGCCAAGGAAACCATAAGAAGGGGAAAATAAACACAGCACCATGCCTAGTAAATCAAAAGAAAAAAAATATATAATAATAATAATAATAATAATAAGAGGAGGCAACATTGCCTAGGAAACCATAAGGAAAAAAAGGGGGGGGGGGGGAGGGAACTGGATTGCACATGAGCAATTTTGTCATTTCACCATCAAACTCCTTCCACCTAGTTTTCTCTCAATTTTGGAGAGACAAATTTTGTGTGGGCCCGTGTGAAAAATGCCTGGGCCCCACATAAACGTTTTCCTTTCTCCCTTCCCAATTAAACAACACACAAACTTATTTTCTCTCCTATTTTCTCTTTAACGTTTTCCATTCACCCTATTTCGCCTCCAAACAAACACACTCTTAGTGTAAGAGGTCATTTAAACATATTATTTTAAGCAATATGGTGTTTTAAGAAAAGAGTGGCCTCCCATAATCTCATAGACAACTGCTTATAGAGGATATCCTAGCCTACTCTCCCTTTCTCCTTGTTCTAGGGTTTCATCAAATAATAGCCTCAGAATTTGGTTTATAGACAATTTTAGGCAGTCATGTATTGTTGTTTATGGATTTAAAAGCAAAAGGGAGTGTGGAATTGAATTCATTAGTGAGGCTTATAAAATGTTAGCTGGGCTTTGTACTATTTTGCTACATTCACTCATTGGGTTTTTCACTAAATAGTAAAATAAGATTCAAAACCCAATTTAATTTGATGCAATATCGTGTAAATCTCTTCGTTTAACTAATTCATAACTTGTAACTTGTGGGTTCCAGTTAAATTAAATGGTAAAATCTTTAATTGGTGTCTTATTCTAACGATAAAGAGCTATTAGTAGAAATGGACGTCATAAGTTAAAAACTTTCTATAAAAAAAATAAAAATAAAAATAAAAACTAAATCCTTAACCATAATTTCATCCAACTATAACTGGTTACTTAAATCCGTTTTGCCACTCGATAAAACCTTACTAGAAGTGGAATAACTCTAATTAATAAAAATCGATAAAATTGGTATAACTTGTATTTGTGTCATACTTATCCACCGTAAACATGTGCCACGCTAGCTTATTGTGCTCTAGAACCCTTGCTTCACATGGTGTGCACTAATTCCTTGAAACTGCTTTGCCTTATGACTAGCTCAACTCAAACAAACCCCTTTAAGACCACAAACGCAGCTATCTTATTATAGTAAACACCGACTCCTTTAAATTCCAACACAACTCTTTCAATTCCATTATTGAAGCTAAATCAAAATCCTTAACCCACGTAAATTCAGCACAAAAAATCTCTCACACACACACAATCCAATGGCTCTATCCAGAAGGACAGTTATTTTGGGCCTAGGGGCACTCATGGTTTGCTTATTGTTGATGAAAGTTACCGAGGCTAATGACTCTGAGCCTAACTATGCCCCTATTCATGCAGTAAGACATGATGGTAAACATTGTGATGGTGGCCAGGCTAATAATGGTAACCAATGCAGAGAAGATGATGATAATAACGGGGATGTGGATGATGATGTTGATGATACTTACAAGGTTGTGAACAAGATGTCAGTCTCTTTCACAACCTCAGCTGGCCAATCAATGGACCCATCAAATGTTCCAGATCCAAGCTTTGATGATTTAGAAAATCATGTGACTGTATTGGGCCACTGATTCTGGTCATAGACCCTCATCAAATTTCTGGAGGAGCCCTACATGTTGCTGTTCGTGCTTTTTCGTATTTGTCTCCTATAAATTCTTTGTTTTAAATTATACAACCCAGCCTTTCCTTTCCTTCTTTGAGTTTTTATAAGCCGTGGTCGATTGTGAATTGGGTTTATTACTTTATTATACACATATATTGTTTACTCCTTCCTTGCCTATAGTAAATGTCAAGAGGCTTATATCTTGATGATTATACTTATTTGGTGTTTCCAGCAAGGATGTTCGAGTTCAAATCCTCTCTCCTCAACTTTCAAATTATCAAATAATAACATTAAGGCAAAATGATTCTTTCTTTTTTCTTTTTCTTTTTTCTGGTCTTAAAGCAAAAGGCAAAATGATTCTAAACAACAAAGTGTAGAGATAATCGATCGGAGAAAAAGATTCAAAGAAAAGTGATGGTTGAGGGATAGACTTGTTATTTCTGTAAAACCCAAATGGTGATGCACATTGTTCGGCCCAAACAATAATCTCATACGGGCTGGATTTAACCCCATTTGTGATAGTAAAATTTACCCAAATGACAAACATTTTGTTAGATCCAAATGACAAGCATATGGTCTAATATGCATTAGATCCAGTCCTGACAGCACGTGTATTAGTTTATCTAAATATGGCTATTAGTTAATTCAATTTGATAAAGTCTTTTTTTGTTATTAAATAAATGATTTGATATAGAATTTCACCTAAAGGATGGAAGAGTTTTGTTTTGTTATTTTTTTTTAAGGAAAAAGGATGGAAGATTTTAAAAGAATGGAAATGATTACCTTTGATTCTGAAATCCACAAACTCATAGGGCAGACAATAGAATAGACCCCAGAAAATCTAGATGCCAAAGTGTATTGAATTGATTATCACAATAGACAAGTGGGCTTTGAGGTGTTTGGGTTTGCAATTAATAAGTAAAAATAATATAATTAGAGCATCCACGTTAGTCCGTTTATAGTCTTCTAAAATAGAAAAAAGTACAATTTTTACACATTTTAAGCCAAAAAACACCAGCATCGGCCCGTTTAAAAATGTGTTAAGTCTTCTAAATTTTTCAACGAGCTATAGTACCCGTGTAAATTTACACAGGCACTGTAGCATTTGTATTTAATTTTTTTAATAGTTTTTTCTCTATCTCTGCTCTCACTCTCACTCTCACTCTCACTCTCACTCTCACTCTCACTCTCACCTGACTCTCTCCTTGTCTCTGCTCTCACCTCACCTCACTCCCCCTTTTTTTCATTTGCTCTCACTCTCACCACAGCCGCCGGTCAAACCATGCCTCCACTGTCGCCAGTTAAGTCCATCACACTTGCCCCCATGAGCGAAGGTGCTTCATCATACCCTCCAATCAAGTCGACCAACTTCAATCTAATTGTCTCTTACCCTCTTTCGTTTTCTCCATCAGATCAAAATAGCGAACCAATCCCTTGCCGCCATTACCACCGATTGCCACCGCCACCGATCGCTGATCTCTCCACCGATCTGATTGCTTTCCTTTATTTTTGGTTGTTTGATCAGTGGGTTTCGGGTTGAATGGGGTTGATTTGGCTTTCATTTGGGTTGAATGGGGTTTTAAGATCAGATCAGAACAGCGAACCAATCTCTCGCCACCACTACCACTAATTACCACCACCATCGATCGCTAATCTCTCCACCAATCTAATTACTTTCCTTTATTTCTGGTTGTTTGATCAGTGGGTTTTAGGTTGCATGGGGTTGATTTGGCTTTCGTTTGGGTTGAATGGGGTTTCAGGTATGTGGGTCGATATGGCCGGATGAGTTGCTGATGTTTGGCTAGATGGGTTGACGATGGTGAAGGTTGGTTGCTTGGTGATGGCGGTTGGTCTGTGGGAGAGAGATAGGCAGTGAGTGAGAGGGATGTGAAGAAAATAATAAAAAATAGTAGAAGGATGAATATTTTATTGAATAAGTGTGTAGAACAGATAAACTGATGTGGGTATTTTGTAAAAGTGGACTTGTAAAATAGAAAAAGTAAGTTTTTTCATGTAAAATAGATAGAAAATTTAAACAAACTGATGTGGATGCTCTTACTATGGTAATGTAAATGTACACCACTTTTATCGCCGAATATTTGATTGATTTCCTTATTATTTATATTATTTTAAATTTTTATGTCTACCTTTTCTCTAAAAGCAAACTGAAACTCTCTCTCCCGGTCTGTACTCTCTCGCTTCTCTTTTCCCTCGTCTCATTAGCAGCTGATACTTGCTCTCTCTCTAGTCTCTACCTCCTCACTCTCTTTCTCCTCTTTTATCATTGTACGGTACCCCACTCTAAATCTATCTCTTCATGTTTGCCGCTTACATTAGAACTGGCGATGCCGTCATCCTCCTCCATTTCAACTCCATCCAAGTCCTCTTCAACACTAACTAATGAGATTTAGTAGTGCAAAGATGCAGTGATCTCCTCTCTCTCTCTCTCTCTCTCTCTCTCTCTCTCTCTCTCTCTCTCTCTCTCTCTCTCTCTCTCTCTCTCGATGCAATGTGATGAGATTTAATTGGAGCAGAAAACGATCGGCCCTTGTGTGTATCTCTCTCACACACATTCCTAAAGCAAGAGTATAAAAGGATGAAGTTTAGGACTGCCATGTCAGAGTCAGAGGCGCATGATGGGACCCACCCAGTTAATATTGCTCTAAAGTTTGTACATAAATTGGCAATAACAAGATAGTAGTGTACAGACCCATTTTGTGGAGATGTCAAGCCCGAATCTCTTCATATATTATATATTTCTAATTTTCTGTGAAAAAGGTAAGGACAAAACCAGGATTCGAAAGTGGGACCAAAGCTTACAACAAAAAGAGTTTACGAAAAATCAAAACTAATGTCTATTCTATATTAAGAAAGCATAACCTACAAAAATAAGTATTTGTTAATACATTTCAATTCACTCATCTATCAAAATGGAACTTAATGTTCTTTAAAATCACAAGAATTATCTATAATTGATTTTGTATCAAATTTTGCTACAAACACTATCAGTTATTAATAAAATAATAGTTACTTTCATGGGAAAAGTTTGGATTTAAACATGTTTCGAACTTTGGACTTTTAACTACTAATAGAAAGACGACATGTGTCCCATTATGTGCAATGCACATGACTCACTTGGTTATTTGGGTTAATTAAGTCAAGTATATTGCACATGACAATGACAAATAACATCTTCTTATTGATGGTTGGAACCGAATGCTCCAAACATGTTTAAAGTTAAACTTTGCCCTATTTTCATTGACATGTAAAGCAAATAATTTTTAGGGAAATATAGCTACAAAATTGGTTGTAACTTAAGGTTACAATCTTACTTAATATTATTAACATTACCACATATTTCAAAAATCTAATCGTTGGATTAATCTTTCACTTTTTAGAAAATTTTTAAGTATGGAGTATAAAAGATGAAAATGTAATCAAATGGTGGATTGGTCAAAATTGATCTACTTTGGTCCTATTTGGTCCACATTGGTCCTATTCTGTCCACTTCATTTCCATTCGGTCCACATATGGTCCAATTCGGTCCGTTCTATCAACTTTAGTCCTATTCCGATCAGTCAGTCCACATTAGTCTTATTCGGTCCATTCTATTCACTTTAGTCCTATTCAATCGACATTGATCCTAATCTTCAAAGTTTTTTTTTTTTGGTAGGAATCTTCAAAGTGTTAATTTTATGGTGGCTAAAATTTTTTAAAACTTAAATGAAAATCAAGCAAATAAAAACGGCATTTAATTTTACATGTCACATTTGCAGAAGTTTCCCTCTTGAAAATCAAACAAGGAAAATAATATATAAAGATCAAGACGTATATAACAATATTGAAAATTGCCAAAAATAATAATTACGTTGATATCATTTTTACACCAAATGACAGCACCAAATTGAAGAAAAATTGAAGAATTTTTTTAAATAAAAATTAAATATTAAATATTATGTATATCACTATATCCTATTATAATTAGGAATTGTAATTAACATGTTTGTTGTTATTCATTATAATTAGGATTTTTAATTAACGTGTTTGTTATTATCCCATAAAAAAATGGAATAAAAAAAGTTCATATTTTTATGAATAGAATGAAGAAAAAAAATGTTGATATCAACATAATGTAAAAAAAATTTAAAAATAAAAATAAAAACATGTGAACAAGGAAATAAGGATATAAGATAGATTTTTTTTTTAAAGGACATATATTGTTAGAGTCCCATTTGATATAAAATTTAAATCCTATTGAAAATAGAATTGTTAATCAACGTGTTATATTGCCATACTAAAAAAAAAAAAATAGAATTAATAAAAAACAGAAAGGTCATATCATGAATAGAATGAAAGGCAAAAAAAACTCATCATTATTTTTTCCAAAAAAAATTGTACGGTTTCTCTATATTAAAATCCTATATCAATTAGGTTATATTCCATCTACTTTGCATGGGCAAAAATCATTTATTGTATCCAATAAATCTAAGATAACAAATATTATGTCATCACGAAAGGTAGGTACAATTTAGACGCAATTTGTAACATTAAGATGGAATGGTAAGAAAATTTGTGTTATTAATATGTTCAATCTATCACCATATCACAATCTCAGTCTAACCATAAACAACAAAGGCAAATGACTCTCATACATATTTTTTTTAATAGGAATTGAAAGCTAATAGTAATTTTGAAATGGTGTTGATTTTCATTATGGAATAATATATTTTTGTCATATTTTTAATTTTTTTTGTTATAATATACAATTTAAAGGTTGTATAATATACAATTCTATTTTTAATTTAGTTTAATTTTTTTTTAATTTGTATTTTCAATTTCAGCTATTGGAATATGTTTCATTCCATTTGTTATATGTTGTAATAGTTTTTTTTTAAAAAAAATTTATTTTCGATTTTTTCGTAGGTGATTCCCAGCAAGCATCCCATAAATTGTTGAAGAATCTTCAATTGGCATACAATTCAAAGGTTGTAATCTATGTTATTCTATTTTTTATCTTAGATTTTAATCTTCTTTCTAATTTGTATGTCCAATTTTAGTTATTGTTATATATATATATATATATATATATGTTGTTTTATCTTTTCTTTTCTTTTCTTTTTCAGTGTTGTCGTCGTAGGAGATTCCATGGATTCTATGACTATTGAAGACTCTCGACACTCAATCCCAAGGTTGTAAAGTGATGATGCACAAAACATCGTCAGTGAGTTGATCGTCCACACATGCGTCAATGGGTGCACCTGAAGAACAAAAGAGAAGAACTAATCAAAGGACACCGGTGGGGTACCGGCCAAAGACCCTCCGAAGGTTAAGTCAGAAGAGAGCTCCAACAATGCTAGAGAGTATGAGCTTTAGAGACATTGTGCGTACCTTGATTTATGAGGGTTTTAGGGTATTTATAGTAGTGTGGGATTGACATCCATGCCTTGGCCAAGAAGTTCTTTACTTCCAAGAAAGAACCTCTTAGATTTTGTATATCTCCTAGAGTTCCTTTCCTTATAGGAGTCTTCTTGATTATGGTTAAACGTGTGGTGCAAGAACTCTTCTTATACACATATGCGTGGAGATCAAGCAAGGCTATAGATAGAGGTTCGCTTACCCTCTTCAGCTGTTTTCGTCTTTGTAAGTCTAAAAATACCCTTATCAGTTGCCCCCTCAGCACATGTGTCCGTCAGTTTCACCCTGAACGGACTCATGGGGTGACAGATTCTTGTAGCCTTCGTCTCTTTCCTCGAGAGTTACGCTTTAATTGATGGGGTAGTTGAGGGTATTAAATGCAAGGGGACACATCGTGCGTTCTGAGTGGGTGCACTCATCTTTCGAGGCGTTGCTTCGTCTCCCTCGCTTTTTTATTTATTTATTATATATATATTTTTAGATCTAGCCCATCCGCCGCTTCCAAACTTTTGCTTGTTGTCCATTGGCTAGGGTAAGTTCCCGCCTCTTTTGTTGCTGTCTCTTTGTACTTTAAGACTTGGTTTAAGCAATGAGTGGAACAACAATGTTGATTCCAAATTGGCATCATGTGTAGCTTTCCACTTTGACTTTGTATAAAACCGATTAGAAGGCAAGTAGGCTGTCAGTAGACCACATTGTTATCAAAGAAATATAAATATGCCAAGGGAAAGCTAGAATATATCATCAAAGGTGTTGGCAAAGAATCACCACAATATTCTTCCAATGAATGCACGTGAATTCATGTAAGCTTATTGTGCAAGCAGTATATTGCTTTTAACTTTTCTTTCCTGTGCGATCATAAAGGAAGTTATTGAATAACAAGCCAAGTGTAAAGGCAAATAAGGTGAAGCAATAACGGTGTATATAAATTTATAATGACTGTAGCCAGATTCACCCAAGAGACCTATGAAAGCATGTATCAACTCATGGTCTAGTGAATGTTGGTGTGAAGTACTTGAAAAGATCAAGGTAAAAGAATTGTTCTTAAAGAGCATGTATGTGCCATATACTGGCTAAAGCTTTTAAATGTGAAAGCTAGCTCAAATATTTGGTGCTCAAGCACTTGATAAACATCACTATATTTTCAAATCTGTCTAATCATAAGGACATGCCATTCAACCAATATGAGCTACTTAAATATATGTTTAAACATTCACATGAATGGGCATTGTTTCTTAATAGAATAGTGAGATGATTAAGTAAGATGGCAACGAGAATACATCCCTGAGCCCTATTCTTGAGGGCGAAGCCTTTACAAAGTCTTTGACTTCATCGAAAGTGAGACTAGTCACCTTGGCTTATAACGCCCATGTTTGCATTGGCAACTGTGACGCCTAAGAAATATGCACCCCCTTTTCTTTTAAGCTTAAGGTGATCCTTTTGATACCATGCTAGATGGCACCATGCATGAGCATATAGATCCCTACCAAGTAAGGGTTCCCCTCTGATCAATCCAATGGCATATTATATGGCTTTTGAGAATACCAATGAGGTAAGTGCTATCATTTGCAGTCTTCAAGAAAGAAGAGCGCCATTGGTAGCCCCCCCAGATATTCCTGAAATCCTTGCTAGCTTTATAGCTAGCTTATGGAGGTCTGTGGGGATGATAACTTCCATGTCATAGACTAGAGAGAAAAGGCAAAGCTTCTGTGGCTTGTAACTTGAGTTTACAATGGACCTAGAGGGTTGCAAGGAGCTCCTTTGTGTTTGCTATGCCTTAAGGAAGATGGGATCACCATCACCTTGGCATGCTAGATAGTGATGATAATAAGCCATTTTAGCCACCAGTATGCATTAAGTTTGATGACCATTCAAAGTAAATCATGTCTGATCCATAGAATTCCAAGAGGCAACATAAGGCCACGCCTTGCATAATGGCTAAGAAATAGCTTTGCTAAACGAGTCATAATTGTCATTAGAATTTTGTATAACATAGTAGCCCTCAATGACTTGATAAAATATCATTTCAAGGAGTAAGTAAATTGAATACCACACATATGTGGTTAATAGATGAATCTAGGTCTTCACCAAAGATATTGGGGGTAAACTAAATTAGCCCCTTAGTAATTACCCAGAATCAATTTGTTCAATAAAGTATTTATTTTGAAAAAGCCACCATGGGACTGCCAAAAGCAAGGTCAAAAGACAAGACTGAATTACTTTCATCCACTATAAATTTCGTAAAGATAATTTTCATTAGTGATGAAAGATCAGCAAGTAAATTAGCCACTGAAATTATTGAAGGCAGTCATGTAGTCAAATCTATACATAGACACAAACATGTGAAATGGGAGGAATTACTCTCCGGTTAAGCAAAAAGGGATACCATGATTCAATAGAAAGCTATTCATGCTTTTAAGAAAGAGTCAAGGAACTTCCCTGAATTTGTTGCTTAGGAGGCTAGAGATCATTCCCATTATTGGCGATAAGGTTCCACAATGTTGCCACTGAGTTAGTAGTCATTAACTGCATTCTAAGGCCATTTGGGCTCATGCCTTGACAAGATGTACTGTCACTATCTTTCCCAAGCTAGATTGATTGGCTCAAAGTGACATCCAAGCAATACAACTAGATAGTCGAAATATTTGTGAGTGTCCTGTAACGTCATTACAGATTAGCCATATGGCATAAAAAATAATTTACTTAACCTGCAAGAATAAGATTAGTACTACTAAATAACTAGTTTGTAGTTAAATAAAGCTAAATCAGCCATTTAGCCTTGTGTAGATACAGGTCCATGGTCAGGAAATCATAATGAGAAAAATTAAATCTTGTAATCATATATTAAGCTTGTCAAAACTGGTCTTGAGAGAAAATGCTGTTTAGGCATTACTCTCAACTCAAAGAGCCGTGTTTCTAGCAGTATATGAGAAAATATCAAAGTGAAGAAATTTCCCTCAAGACACAGATTGGAGATTTTAAGAACGTGCCCTCACATTAAGTGGATGCTAGCTTTCTATGGGAAGTATCTTTGTTTCTCCTTTCAGCTTCCATTGGTGAAATAATGCCAAATGTGATGAGCTTGTTGCTGCACACATTAAGCTTGTTGCAGGCAACATGTAAGCTCCAACCCATAGTGTTCCTGCTGTCAATGATGCGGAAGATGAGACCATCCTTAAGCTAAACACCTTGACAAAGAATATCTAGTGTGAGTATACTGTGAGTATACATATTTATTTCAGCAAATAGAAGCAAGTAATATAAGTCATGTCTACTACATAAACATCTTCAAAATTGGTGGCTACTTGTTAGGCCAACCAACATCAGCTTCAAAACGAATTAACAGCCATATTTTACTTTCAACCCAAGTGCGAATGTGATTAAAAGCACCTTAAAGCTTCACAAGAATCTTAAAGAAGAAAATAAATAAAAGGGAACATAAGCCAATGAAGGCTCTTAGCTGCAAAAGGTAGTAAAGTCTGGCTTAGGCATCATCCAAAAGGCTTAGAAAGAACATAACACTTTCTTGAAGGTGCTCGTAATAAATAAGCTGACTTTGAAAAGGCTAATTGGAGAGGAAAATATTTGATAAGCATGGTATGTGTCCTGTTCATCGGATATTGGGCTTCAGGGCCTTCCAAACGAGCCCGGTCATGGCCCATTTAGGGTACTGTAGCCTTTGCTTGATCCACACGCCTAGGCCCCAAAGGATAGGGTACCCTTACAAGGGAACAGATCAATAGGTCTACACAACTATAAATACGCCAGAACTCTCATAAACCAAGGTATGCACAATCAGTTGAACTCTAGCGCTCTTGAGTTATTAACGAGGTTCCTAACTTGACCTTCGGAGGGTTTTTGGCCGGCACCACATCGGTGCCCCCTTCCAGGTCTCCTCCTGTCGTCTTTCAGGTCTTTATTTCGCATCGTTCAGGACCGTGCAGCTCACTGGTGGAATTCGGCATCATCAGTTGGCGCCGTCTGTGGGAACACGCTAGGACGATCGAACGTTGTCCTACACCTAAGACAAAGGGTTGCATGGTATTCACAAGGTCAATGGCAACAACTAACAACCGAGGCGACGAACCTCACCCAACTGTTGGATAAAAATCTGGTTTTGTATCTCATACAAAACACACAGCGGAAGCAACAAACAAAGATCTATTTCATTCATGATTGACAACATGCACTCTGTAAATTTCAGAATTTAAGAACAAGATAGCGTACCTTGGTGTGGAGAAATTCAAAACAAAGATTAGAAGCACTTGGGAAAACTTTTAATCTTCACTCCAATTCCACTTTACGCCCAAGATGTGTGATCTCTCAATCAGTTTCCAAAGGGAGAACGAAAGTGTGTCTCACACTCTTTCTTTTTCTCTACGAATCTTTTCTTAAAAAAAATCCCTCAAAAAAATTCTGTATGTTTCTCCCTTTATAACTAACTGATTATCTAATTGGGCCGACCTATTGGGCCTTTCCAATTGGGCTTTAGTGTGTGGTTTGGAATGGGACCAAAAGGGACCAATAAGACACTAGCTCCAATGGGCCTTGGGCTTTTCCGTCAACTCTTGACAAGTCCAAAGTTACCATTAATTATATTTAATACCACTATATAAATATAATTGCACTCTAGGCCTTATTAATAAATTATATTCCAAGACTTTATTTTACACGCAACTCCTTCATAAAATATTCATAGTAATACAAAGTTATAAATATAGACTGCCACTTTGTAAATTACTACATCTTATCCTTGAGTACCCGGTTTAATCCTTTAAAGTTATTCATCATATATTCATGAAATCCAATTTCATAAATATATACTTTAGTAATTTCTTACCAAAGTGGTTAGGCCTAACTCTCTGAATAACCAAACCCATTAAACTTATCTCAAGGGAATATTTTGTATCTCCATTAAGAGACTATGAATTCCATCTTGAGAATATATGTTCCATCAACACTAAATGTGGTTGCCCAACATACTGAGGTTTTGATCGTCACTTTAGATCTCACTCCTGATATATCAAAGCAACCTACACCTCATGATCAAGTCCATTATTCTCTCAGGATTAAGAGTTCATGCAAATAGAAGTTGTGAGATTTATTATTCATTTGACAGTCATTAGGAGAATAATAAATCTCACAGCGGTCCAGTTCAATATGTCTTAACTCTTAAAACATATCAACATATCAACTAGAAGTCACCACTTCCATGATCAAGACAAATCATCTTAGTTGATACGTTATAGTCTTCGCAGATGAAATGCCCAATTTCATTACCGACTACGAACTATAAATTTTGAGTTTACAAAGAACTTGTGATTTACATCTTCTGTGACTTTTCACATAAATCACATACTATGCATCTCATGGACTATATGATAATGTCCAAATATTCATGTTACCATTATTTTAGATAAAAATAAACAATTTTATTAAACACAACATTAAGTCATACATAATGTCATACATAGCATCATACAATAGGATTTAAGGGCATATATCCTAACAATCTCCCACTTGCCCTAAAGACTATTGTGCACTAATCTAACTCCCATTCCCTCCAAATGTGACTCGAAGGTCCTTTGAGGCAAGGTTTTGGTAAAAGGATCTGCTAGATTATTTGCACTTTCAATCTTTGCCACCACAACATCTCCACGAGCAACAATGTCTCGAATGATATGGTACTTCCTCTCAATGTGCTTTCCTTTCTTGTGATTTCTTGGATCTTTGGATTGGGCAACCGCTCCACTATTATCACAAAACAATGTGATGGGAACTTGCTCCATTCTTATAACACCAAGATCAGAAAGGAATTTCTTGAGCCAAACAGCCTCCTTTGCCGCTTCACAAGCAGCAACGTATTCGGCTTCCATGGTGGAGTCTGCAATGCAAGATTGCTTAACACTCCTCCAACTTATGGCTCCACCTCCCAAGGTGAAAACACATCCTGAAGTGGATTTTCTGAAATCTAGATCCGATTGAAAATCTGAATCTGTATAGCCAATGGGAATCAAATCCTCACAATGGTAAACAAGCATATAATCTCTCGTTCTCCTAAGATACTTGAGAATGTGCTTTACAGCTTGCCAATGTTTTGGTCCTGGATTTGATTGATATCGGCTGACCATGCCAACTGAATAACAAATATCTGGTCTAGTACAAAGCATGGCATACATGAGACTACCCACTGCAGAAGCATAAGGAACTTGTCTCATCATATTTTCTTCCTCTTGAGTCTTAGGCCTTTGGTCATCAGACAGAGGAACTCCATGTCTAAAAGGAAGTAATCCTTTCTTGGAGTTTTGCATGCTAAACCGTTCTAGAACCTTATCTATATATCCAGCTTGTGATAAGCCTAACATCTTATTCTTGCGATCTCGCCAAAGCTTGATCCCTAGAATAAAGTTAGCCTCACCCAAGTCGTTCATATCAAATTGGCTAGACAACCAAACTTTAACCGATGACATTACCCCTACATCATTTCCAATGAGTAGAATATCATCAACATAAAGCACTAGGAACATTACTACTTTATCTCGATGTCTTTAGTACACACATGGTTCATCAAGATTTTGTTCAAAACCAAATGACTTGATTGCTTGATCAAATCTGATGTTCCATGACCTAGATGCTTGCTTAAGTCCATAAATGGACCTATGCAACTTACATACCATATGCTCTTGGTTCTTTGCTATGAAACCTTCCGGTTGCATCATGTATATTTCTTCTTCAAGATTGCTATTAAGAAATGCAGTCTTGACATCCATTTGCCAAATCTCATAATCATAATGAGCAGCAATGGATAAGAGAATTCTGATAGACTTAAGCATGGCTACTGGCGAAAAAGTTTCATCATAATCAATACCTTCCTTTTGTGTATACCCTTTCGCCACTAGTCTTGCTTTAAAGGTTTCAACATTTCCATCTATCCCTCTCTTCCTCTTGTAAACCCATTTGCAACCAACAGGTTTAATGCCATTAGGCGCCTTTACAAGATCCCATACATGATTGGAATACATAGAATCCAATTCAGATTTCATAGCTAAGACTCAATGATGTGCATCTATATCATTAATTGCCTCCTCATAAGTGTAGGGATCCGATTCTGCCTCTTCTGAGATAGCTTCATAGGTTTCTCCCAAACCTATAAATCTTATAGGAGGCCGAACAATTCTCCCACTACGATGAGGCACCTGTGTACTAGACATTTCATGAGTAATATCTTGTGGTGTATCTAATACAGTCACATCATCCCTAATTTCATCCATTGGTTGTTCAACTACAGGTTCATTCATTTCAGCCAAGACAACTCTACTTCTAGGAGTATAATCATTCATATAGTCATTTTCCAAGAATTTGGCATTTGTGCTAACAAATACTTTGTTATCCTTATGACTATAGAATAAACCTCCAACAGTTCCTTTTGGATACCCCACAAAGAAAACCACTTCTGTTTTAGACTGTAACTTGTCAGACTTTCCTTTCAACACATGTGCTGGACAACCCCAAATGTGGAGATGTCTCATACTAGGCTTACGCCCATTCCACAACTCTACAGGTGTTTTAGGAACAGACTTCGAAGGTACTAAATTCAGAAGATACATTGCAGTATTTAAGGTATATCCCCAAAAGGAAATTGGTAGAGTCGAATAACTCAACATGGACCTAACCATATCCAAAAGAGTCCTATTCCTTCTTTCTGCTACACCATTTTGTTGTGGAGTTCCAGGTGCAGTCAACTGGGACATAATCTCATTTTCAGTCAAGTAATCCTTGAAGTCACCAAGAAGGTATTCGCCTCCTTGATCAAATCGAATGGCCTTTATGCGTTTACCTAATTGATTCTCAACTTCAGCCCTAAACTCTTTGAAATTTTCAAAGGTTTCGGACTTCCGTTTTATTAGGTACACATAACCAAATCTAGAGTAATCATCAGTGAAAGTAATGAAATACTCATAACCACCTCTTGCTTGGATTGACATAGGACCACATACATCTTAATGCACTAGTTCTAGCAAATCTTGGGCTCTTCTACCTTTTGCATTAAAAGGCCGTTTGGTCATTTTACCTTCCAAACAAGATTCGCAAATTGGAAAACCATCAAAGTCCATGGGCTGTAAAAGTCCATCTTTGATTAGTCTTTGAATCCTACTTGAATTAATATGACCCAAACGCAAGTGCCAAAGATATGCTTCACTAGTAGAAGGAAACTTTCTCTTTAATGATTTTACATAAGAGTTATTATCTATTTCAGAATTGTATAATTCATGCATGTCAGGAGTTAAAATATAAAGATCATCCACAATATTGCCAGAACAGATAAACATTTTATCCTTCTTTATTACAACATTGTCTTTCAGGATAACACAATATCCATGTTTACCTAAATAAGTTGCAGAAATTAAATTCCTACAAACATTAGGTACATACAAACAGTCTTCCAATATTAACACTCTAGACTTAAAACACAAATTATACACTCCAACAGCTACAACCGGAATCCTGCTCCCATTAGCCAAAGTAAGAAATAGTTCTCCCTCATTCAACTTTCTGGTCTCCTGGAACCCTTACAAAGAATTGCAGATATGATTAGTACAACCTGAATCCACACACCAGGAATCTGTTAGATTCTGTACCAAACATATTTCAAGAAGAAAAGAACTTTTCATACCCTTATTCTTGGCAGCCTTGAATATTGGACAATTCCTCTTCCGATGTCCTTTCTCACCACAATGGAAACACTTTCCTTTGCTATTCTTTCCTTTATCGGCAACCCCTAAAGCAATTTGTTTACCAATTTTCTTAGTGAAGTCCTTCTTCTTCTTCTTACCCTTGCCTTTCAACTTAGGTTGAGAAGTAGAAGCTTCACCCACATTGGCTTCAACACTACAAGTACCAAAGATGCCTTCCGCCGCCACTAACTCATTCATTAATTCAGACAAAGAGTAAATCTTTTTGTTCATATTATAATTCAGTCTGAATTCCTTGAATGATTCTGGTAGTGACTGGAGTATCATATCCACTTGGGATTCTCCATCAATATCGGCACCCAAAACTTCTAATGTGTTCATATTAGCAATCATCCTAAGACAATGCTCCCTCATTGAACTTCCTGCAGCCATTTTGGTATTATAAATTTGCCTCATGGTTTCTTTCCTTGTAGACCGGCCTTGCTCACCAAATATCTCCTTCAGACTTAGCATGATGTCCGAAGCATGTTCTACATCCTGCATTTGATGCTGTAAAACATTTGAAATAGATGCTAGGATATAGCACTTGGCCATCTCATTAGATTTCTGCCAACGATCATATCGCTGTTTTTCCTCAATAGGAGCATCTAATGAAGGAAAGCTAGGACATGGTTGAGTAAGCACATATTTGTGCTCTTCAGCAGTAAGAACAATGTCCAAATTCCTTTTCCAGTCAACATAGTTGGATCCAGTCAGTTTATTTTGATTAAGAATAGTAACAAGTGGGCTAAATGATGCCATGATTTAAATCTGAAAATAATAAACATGAATACAATAAGTAAACTGGACATTATCAAATTTAGCATATAAGCATATAATATGGAACCTTAATAAAACCATAAAATAATACATGCAATGACAACCAAATCTCATATTCAATATCCCTCAGCATAGAGTGAACATTAAATACTATGATTGATTGAGAACTACTCTCATTATTAGTGCTATCATGATAACTCTTATCAAACACTAATAATATGCCGTTTTACATTTAACCTCTAAGTAATAATAACAAGAACTCAGCAGAGAGGATACTAAAATACTTAGTCTAGTGTATACCATTGTCTAGAATCATGTGTAGCCACATTTCATCCCTTTAACAAGTTTATTTTGTGGTACCATGATAAAAACACCCTCCGCATGGAATGCAAAGCTCGAAGCTAAGACAAGGTGTTTATCAAACCACTATAAACTAAGAAATTCAATCTTGTAGGACCATGAAATATATACTCTCCGCATGGAATGCTAAGCTCGAGGCAAAGACAAAGTATATATTTCACACTACTATGAACCAACAATGGAGGCCGTGAGATACAACCCTTGCATCTCTCTCCCACTAGATATTTTAAAAATAAGGTTTTTAAAGTCAATGACCATAATAATGCTAGACACTTTGAAAACATAGTCCCAATCTCATTAGGAATAAATTTCATTAAACTAGCATTACTATATATAAATATATATAACGTAACGTAAATTCATATATATTTATAAAATTATATTATATTATATATAAATATAATATAATATAATATAATATTATATTATATTATATATATATATATATATAACTTTTGGAAATATGAAATCCTTCAGGTACGGATTCCACATCCATCAAGACAAACTAATCAATTGTCTTAACTTTTGAAACCATGCACTTATACTCCATGCAAAGTTACGTTCATGCCATGCCATGCAATCCATGCAATGCCAACCTTGGTGTTCACGTTCAAGGCATGCAGAAATTAAAATATCATCCATGATGGCCATACGGTACAATTATCATGAAAAGGCATATGGCAGTTACATCATAAAGCAATAACTACCAAAGAAAAATTTTGCAATCTGCGTGTCGTGAAGCAAATATTGCCGCACTATTGAATCTTCATTCAATCTCAGTTGCAGTATATATATACACGGATTTCATGGAAATTAAAAATTATGGCACAATACCACAACTTGATGTAGAAAATTGTAACACAAAGATAACGGTTTTCTTAAATTCTAAAAATTTAATCACATATTATACAATCATGATATGAAAACCTGGCTCTGATACCAATTGTTGGATAAAAATATGGTTTTGTATCTCATACAAAACACACAGCGGAAGCAACAAATAAGGATCTATTTCATTCATGATTGACATCATGCACTCTGTAAATTTCAGAATTTAAGAACAAGATAGCGTACCTTGGTGTGGAGAAATTCAAAACAAAGATTAGAAGCACTTGGGAAAATTTTTAATCTTCACTCCAATTCCACTTTACGCCCAAAATGTGTGGTCTCTCAATCAGTTTCCAAAGGGAGAACGAAAATGTGTCTCACACTCTTTCTTTTTCTCTACGAATCTTTTCTTAAAAAAAATCTCTCAAAAAAATTCTGTATGTTTCTCCCTTTATAACTAACTGATTATCTAATTGGGCCGGCCTATTGGGCCTTTCCAATTGGGCTTTAGTGTGTGGCTTGGAATGGGACCAAAAGGGACCAATAAGACACTAGCTCCAATGGGCCTTGGGCTTTTCCGTCAACTCTTGACAAGTCCAAAGTTACCATTAATTATATTTAATACCACTATATAAATATAATTGCACTCTAGGCCTTATTAATAAATTATATCCCAAGACTTTATTTTACACGCAACCCCTTCATAAAATATTCGTAGTAATACAAAATTATAAATATAGACTGCCACTTTGTAAATTACTACATCTTATCCTTGAGTACCCGGTTTAATCCTTTAAAGTTATTCATCATATATTCATGAAATCCAATTTCATAAATATATACTTTAGTAATTTCTTACTAAAGTGGTTAGGCCTAACTCTCTGAATAACCAAACCCATTAAACTTATCTCAAGGGAATATTTTGTATCTCCATTAAGAGACTATGAATTCCATCTTGAGAATATATGTTCCATCAACACTAAATGTGGTTGTCCAACATACTAAGGTTTTGATCGTCACTTTAGATCTCACTCCTGATATATCAAAGCAACCTACACCTCATGATCAAGTCCATTATTCTCTCAGGATTAAGAGTTCATGCAAATAGAAGTCGTGAGATTTATTATTCATTTGACAGTCGTTAGGAGAATAATAAATCTCACAGCGGTCCAGTTCAATATGTCTTAACTCTTAAAACATATCAACATATCAACTAGAAGTCACCACTTCCATGATCAAGACAAATCATCTTAGTTGATACGTTATAGTCTTCGCAGATGAAATGCCCAATTTCATCACCGACTACGAACTATAAATTTTGAGTTTACAAAGAACTTGTGATTTACATCTTCTGTGACTTTTCACATAAATCACATACTATGCATCTCATGGACTATATGATAATGTCCAAATATTCATGTTACCATTATTTTAGATAAAAATAAACAACTTTATTAAACACAACATTAAGTCATACATAATGTCATACATAGCATCATACAATAGGATTTAAGGGCATATATCCTAACACCAACCGCACTGGAAAGACAAGTCCAAACGTTAGCAGCAGCAGTCGAACGCTTGACCAAACGGAATTATGACTTGGAGGAACAGTTACGCCGGAAGGATGGACACCCCGGAGGCCAAGAGGAAGGAACAAGCGTGGAAAGGAGGGATGACGAGGCCCCAGAGGGAAGTAACGCGCCAGGCAAACAGGAAAGGCGGGATGCCGATCTGCCGGCCCCTTCTGAGATCCTACCACCCCACGTCGCCGCAGAAATGCAGGAGATGCGGGAACAAATGGCCATAATGATGAACGCCCTCAAGGGACGGGTATCTAACGACCTCGACGACCTGGTCCAGCGAACCGATTCACCCTTCACGGCGCATGTCACTTCGTGCCCTCTACCACCAAAGTTCCGAATGCCTCAGGTGGAGTGCTACGACGGAACCAAGGATCCCCTGGACCACTTGGAGTCCTTCAGGACCATAATGCACCTACAAGGAGTGCCAGACGAGATTATGTGTAGGGCTTTCCCCACCACGTTGAAGGGGTCCGCGAGGGTTTGGTACAGCAGGCTAACGCCTAACTCAATTGGTACTTTTAAAGTGCTAAGCGCCCAGTTTGTGTCGCACTTCATAGGGGGCCACCGGTATAAAAAGTCCACAGCATGCTTGATGAGCATCAGGCAGAGGGAAGAAGAGACACTAAGATCCTACATAACACGGTTCAACAAAGAGGCTCTCTCGATAGACGAAGCAGATGATAAGATACAAGTAGCGGCCTTTACCAACGGGCTGCGGAAGGGCAAGTTCCTTTTCTCCTTATATAAGAATGACCCGAAAACTATGTCCGAGGTACTTTACAGGGCGACGAAGTACATGAACGCAGAGGACGCACTGATAGCGAGAGACGGTAAGCCAAAGAAAAGGGAGAGACAGGACGAAACGTGGTCAGAGGGAGGACGAAAGAAAGCTAGGACGGAGGGCAGAAGGGAAGATCGACGTCCGAAGCTGCCCATACAGAGATTTGCCAGCTTCACCCCTCTAACGGGCCCGATCGACCAAGTACTAATGCAAATAAAAGACGAGGAAGCCTTAGCGTACCCCGGAAAGTTGAAGGGGGACCCCAACAAAAGGTTGAGAAGCAAGTACTGTCGCTTCCATCGTGATCACGGCCACGATACATCTGAGTGCTATGACCTGAAGCAACAGATCGAGGCCCTCATCAGGCAAGGGAAGCTACAGAGGTTTGTCAATAAGGAAGGAACGGATTTGTCACAAGGCTAGCTCCACCCACGAGGGAACGAGCGCCCGAGACCACCCATCGGGGACATAAGAATGATAGTGGGGGGTACCCCCGGACCGTCCAAAAGGGCTCGTAAAGCCTACCTACGGATGGTACAGAACGTGCAGACGACCGGCATAACAACGAAGTTCGCGCGGGTAGAAGTACCAACCTTTGGTTTTTCCGATAAGGATGCCCGACGCCTTCACCACCCACATGACGATGCCCTCGTGGTCAGCATACGAGCTGGGGAGTACAGCATACATCGGGTGCTCATTGATAACGGAAGTTCAGCCGACATTCTTTATTACCCCGCATCCCAACAGATAGGGATGGATAGAGACCAGCTTGTCCCGACTAATTACCCCCTCGTCGGATTCGGGGGGACAAGAGTATACCCCCTTGGGACCGTCACATTATCCGTAACGGTGGGAGACTACCCACAGCAAATCACCAAGAATATGGTCTTCTTGGTGGTAGATTGTCCATCTGCCTACAACGCGATCATTGGGCGACCTACCCTCAACGCATGGAAAGCCGCGACATCGACATACGACCTGATGGTTAAATTCCCCACCGAATATGGAGTCGGAGAGCTCCGCGGAAATCAGGCTACGGCGAGAGAATGCTATGTCGCCATGACGGAGATGGATGATCACTTGCAAGCACTAAGTGTTGTGGGACAGCGAGTCACAGCTGAAGTAGTCGAAGAACTGGAAGAAGTAGTGCTTGACGGCACGAGGCCTGAACGGACCACGAGGATCGGTACGATGATCAGCCCCTCATCGCGGCAAAGCCTAACCACCTTCTTGAAGGAGAATCAGGACGTGTTTGCCTGGAGTCATGAGGACACGCCGGGGATCGACCCGATGGTAATAGTACACAAGCTGAGTGTATCGCCATCATTCTCCCCCATCCGACAGAAGAAGCGAGTATTCGCTCCAGAAAGGGACCGGGCTATCGCCGAAGAAGTCCAAAAATTGAAGCAAGCGGGCTTTATACGAGAGGTACAGTATCCAGACTGGCTTGCAAATGTAGTCATGGTCAAGAAGGCGAATGGGAAGTGGTGAATGTGCGTTGATTTCACGGATCTGAATAAGGCTTGCCCAAAGGATAGCTATCCACTGCCGCATATCGACACGCTAGTGGATTCGACTGCAAGACATGAACTATTAAGTTTCATGGATGCTTTCTCTGGCTACAATCAGATAAAACTCGACGAAAGGGACCAAGAGAAAACCTCGTTCGTCACCAGTCAAAGGCTCTTTTGTTACAGGGTGATGCCCTTTGGGCTCAAGAACGCAGGGGCCACGTACCAGAGGTTGATGAACAAGATGTTCGCACATCAGATTGGAAGGAATGTGCAAGTCTATGTGGACGACATGCTGGTAAAGAGCGCTCGGGAATGCAACCATCTGAGCGACCTACAAGAAACTTTTAACACCCTTCGGTCCTACAACATATAGCTGAACCCCAGCAAATGTGCGTTCGGGGTGAAGGCCGGGAAATTCTTGGGTTTTATGGTATCTTAACGGGGCATCGAGGTCAACCCAGAAAAGGTAAAGGCAATTGTGGACTTGGCTCCCCCGAAGACACTGAAGGAGGTCCAAAGCTTAAACGGCAAGATAGCGGCCTTGAACAGGTTTGTTTCAAGGGCAACAGACAAGTGCCTACCATTCTTTCGTACACTGAAAAAATCATTTGAATGGACGGACGACTGCCAGAGAGCTTTTGAAGACCTGAAAACATACCTCTCCTCTCCACCACTACTTAGCCCATCGAAGCAGGGTGAAGAGCTGTTATTATACATTGCCGTCTCTCCCGCGGCTGTCAGTGCAGCTCTTATTAGAGAAGGAGACAGGATTCAGAGGCTCGTCTACTTTGCAAGCAAAGCGCTCAGAGGGGCAGAAGAGAGATACCCCCCAATGGAGAAACTGGCTTTCGCATTGGTGACCGCGGCCCGAAAGCTAAAGCCGTACTTCCAAGCACACGTAATAAACGTGTTGACCGATCAGCCCTTAAGAAGAGCTATGAGTAGTCCAGATGCTGCGGGACGAATGGCACTATGGACGATCGAGCTGAGTGAGTATGACATTCGGTATCAACCTCGAAACGCGGTGAAGGGACAAATCCTGGCGGACTTCATTGCGGAATTCACCGACACAACAGACCAGGGGACGAACGAGCTTCCCGTATGGAGGGTTCAAACAGACGGGTCCTCCAACAAGCACGCCGGAGGAGTCGGCGTGGTGATCCACACGCCAGAAGGGGATCAGATCAAGTTCATGATCCGCTTGTGCTTTTCCGCCACGAACAATGAAGCAGAATACGAAGCCGTAATAGCAGGGCTAGACATCGCCGCTGCAGCTGGAGCGGAGAGAGTGGATGTCTACTTCGACTCCCAAGTCGTCACGAGCCAGATTAATGGCAATTACGAGTGCAGGAGTGAGAGAATAAAGAAGTACCTCTCTGAGGTGAGGAGTCGGATGAGCAACCTACAGGTCAGGTTAATTCAGGTGCCAAGAGAAGAAAACCAAGAAGCTGACCAGCTCGCCAAGGCAGCTTCCGCCGAGCCAATGATTGCCCTCGACCAAGCACTATCCTTCGCCCAAACGTCACCAGCAATCGACGGTACGAGTCTGCAGGTGGTAAACGATGAGCAATGCTGGATCACTCCGATAGTTGCATACTTGAAGGACGGCCTACTACCAGACGGTAGGGAAGATGCGAGGAAATTAAGAGTCAAGGCATCCCGGTTCGTCATGATGAAAGGTGTGCTGTACAAAAGGGGTTTCTCTCGACCCTATCTGAGATGCCTCGCCTCCGAAGAGGCGGACTATGTCATGAGGGAAGTTCACGAGGGAATCTGCGAAAACCACTCGGGATCAAGGTCCTTAGTGCACAAGCTTCTTAGGGTGGGATACTACTGGCCAACGATGCAGAAGGATGCCAACACGTATGTCAGATCTTGTGATAAGTGCCAACGCTTCAGCAACCTCATCAGGCAACCTACAGAGGAGCTTACGCCCATAACAGCCTCGTGGCTGTTCGCACAATGGGGACTCGACATTATGGGCCCCTTCCCAATAGCGGCCAAGCAGCTAAAGTTCCTAGTGGTCGGCATCGACTACTTCACTAAGTGGGTTGAGGCTGAGGCCTTGGCAACCATCACCGAGAAAAATGTCCGGAGCTTTGTATAGAGAAATATCATTTGCAGATACGGCATACCACGAGTCCTGGTGTCGGATAACGGCAGGCAATTCGACAACGAGGCGTTCAGGGACTTCTGTTCCCAGCTGGGAATAAAGAACCACTACTCGTCACCCACACACCCCCAAGCCAATGGACAGGTTGAAGTTACAAATCGATCCTTGCTCAAAATCATCAAGACTCGGCTTGAGGGGGCAAAGGGCATATGGCCGGACGAACTGCCGAGTGTCTTGTGGGCGTACAGAACAACGGTAAGAACACCGACTGGAGAGACGCTGTTCCATTTGGCATATGGTGTTGAGGCTGTAATACCAGCTGAAGTAGGTCTCACAAGCTACAGAGTCGGAAACCACGACGAGCGCAGAAACGACGAAGCCATGCGACTACAGCTTGATCTAGTGGACGAAGTAAGAGCGGCTGCAGAACAAAGGATAGCCCGGTACCAGGATCTAATGGCGAAGCACTACAATTCTAGAGTTCGTCACAGAAGCTTCCAGGTTGGAGATTTGGTCCTAAAGAAAGTGCTCAGTGCTACGAAGGATCCCACCCAAGGGAAGCTTGGACCAAACTGGGAAGGACCATACAGGGTCACAGCGTGGCACAGGAAGGGAACGTACTACCTAGAGACCCTAAACGGGAAAAAGCTAAATCACCCCTGGAATGCAGAGCACCTAAAGAAGTATTATCAGTAGAAGAGAACAACAACCAACCTTTGTATCTTTTGTCAATGTTGTAGTTTTTGTCCCTTATAGTACTACTTCCTTATCGCCTAAAGGCTACTCTTCATGTTGTTTATCAAAGCTCTACGTACCCGTCGCAATAGTAGGAGTGTTGGAACGTCTTAACACTCGAACGACATTTAAATCCAAACGCATAATCTACTGAGTCCACAAAGTGGACGGACCATCTAAAAGATGGAATCAACCCAAGTCCACAAAGTGGACGGACCATCTAACGGATGGAAATAATCAACGAAAGTCCACAAAGTGGACGGACCATCTAAAAGATGGAAGTAACCTACCACATCCACAAAGTGGACGGACCATCTAAAAGACGTAAATAACGTACCACGTCCACAAAGTGGACGGACCATCTAAAAGACGTAAATAACGTACCAAGTCCACAAAGTGGACGGACCATCTAACGGATGGAAATAATCAACGAAAGTCCACAAAGTGGACGGACCATCTAAAAGATGGAAGTAACCTACCACGTCCACAAAGTGGACGGACCATCTAAAAGATGGAAATAACCCCAGTCCACAAAGTGGACGGACCATCTTAAAGATGGAAGTAACGTAAGTCCACAAAGTGGACGGACCATCTAAAAGATGGAATCAACCCAAGTCCACAAAGTGGACGGACCATCTAACGAATGGAAATAATCAACGAAAGTCCACAAAGTGGACGGACCATCTAAAAGATGGAAGTAACCTACCATGTCCACAAAGTGGACGAACCATCTAAAAGATGTAAATAACGTACCAAGTCCACAAAGTGGACGGACCATCTAACGGATGGAAATAATCAACGGAAGTCCACAAAGTGGACAGACCATCTAAAAGATGGAAGTAACCTACCAAGTCCACAAAGTGGACAGACCATCTAAAAGATGGAAGTAACCTACCACGTCCACAAAGTGGACGGACCATCTAAAGGATGTAAATAACGTACCAAGTCCACAAAGTGGACGGACCATCTAACGGATGGAAATAATCAACAAAAGTCCACAAAGTGGACGGACCATCTAAAAGATGGAAGTAACCTACCACGTCCACAAAGTGGACGGACCCTCTAAAAGATGGATACAACTTACCAAGTCCACAAAGTGGACGGACCATTCAAGTAATGGATATAATCTATCAAGTCCAAAAAGTGGACGGGCAATTAGAAATGGTCAATCCACCCGTCCATAAAGTGGACGGGTCGTACTTGCGATACATGCGGTGGACGGATAGTTATTCGAAACATACGCAAAACTCCGAAAAGCACTTAAAGCATTCATGAAAAACGTGCGACAAATAAATATTGAACTTAAATAAATTGTTTACAACAGTACACATGACGGTCTTAAAATTACATGACCAATTGTTGTTAAAATTACAATCCTTTTCCAAAGACATCAAAAACAAAACTTATTCTACTCCGGGGGCGTCAGCTGGCACTCCGGCACCGTCGGGATCGTGAGGGCGGGCATCATCATGGTTGCTTTGAGGGGCATCGCCTCCGTCGGGCACCTCGCCGAAAAGATCAGCGGTTTCCCCGGACTCGACGGTGCGAGCGGGGGTCTGGCCTCCAGCGTCGATGTTGATGTGCCCGACGCTAAGGTCGGGGTACGACGCCTTCACTTGACGGAGACAGTCGTCAAACCCGTCAGTAAAGGAAGCACCAAGCTCCATCAGCAGTGCTTCGGAGTCTCGGTACTCCTGGATGGCCTCCGCCTTGGCCCGACGGATGCTGTCGTCTTTGGCCTTCATCGCTTCCCTCAAGGCCTCCGCCTCTTTCTCCAACGCCTCACGAGCTTGCTCGGAGGCTTTTAGCTTCTGCTCCTGACAGAGCCTTCAAAGTTTTAGCTCGTCTAGCTCCTCCCCCGTTGCCCTAGCCTTGGCACGTGCACGGTCCAAGGATTTCTCTCGAGCCAAGCAACGGTCCATTAGCCCCTTCGCCATTAGCACCGTCTGCATCAAAGAAACGGAAGTTAGCATAAAAACACATGACACGTCAAAACAAGAAAGTGGACGGACATATACCTGGGTCAGGCTAAACAGAGCCGTCTCCCCCATTGCCTCCGTCGCGTGGTTATTGAGGTCCTCGTAGTCTTCCTCCTTAATGATGGAAGTGATTTGAGAGAGGGCATACTGCGAGTCCTCCCTGAGCAGGACGGGAGCAGTTTTTTCCGGAGTGGGGTTAGGGTTAGTCATGAGACCTTTGCCTTTGCCAACACCAAGCCTCGACGGAGCCTTGGTGACATCTTGGGGGGCCGGCAGACCGACCGTCGCCAGCCTCTGCCTCTTTGACGGGCGGTCCGTCTTCTCGGGCCCCTTTGTACCAGACGGAGTGAGGGACATAAAGGGGAGATCACCACCACTCTTCTTCTTGTTGGCGGCTTGCTGCTTGATAAAGGCTCGTCTCTTGGCGTCGTCCATTTCTGCAACAAGTAAACAGTGAGAACATACGATGGACATAAAAAGCAAACATGCAAAAGGTCGACGGACTTACGCTTGCGTATCCCCTCGTCGTACTTTATGGCCGCAGATGAGGGTTCGGGGCCGTCACAGTACCAATTGAGGGTGTTCAATGTGACGAGCTTGGCCCAAGTCCTTTCTGACAGTTGAGTTTTCTGGAAAATGGACTCGAGAAAGCCGAACTGCTCGACGGTAATGTCCGGACGGCGGCGAGCTGCAAAGATAGACGGTCAGATTAGAACAACCAAAACAATAAGCATAAGACGGACACAGAAAAAGACGCATACCAGACGGAGACACTATGCCCCATGTTCTATCGACGGGTGTGAAGTCTGGGTCGTCATGACGACCCATCCATTCGTCCCCTTGTAGGAAAAAGTACCTACTCTTCCAATTCCGGTTGGAGTCTGGGGTCTCGGACACTAATCTAAGCAACGGGCTTCTTGCCACGAAGCTGTACATTCCCTTTGACTTAGCAATTTCGTCCAGACGGTAACAGTTGAAGAACTCCTCCATTGTTAACCGCCTTGTACCATTGGACATGACTCCGTACAAGACCTCTACACTTAAGAACACCCTCCAGGTGTTCGGGGAGATCTGGGTGACGGACACGCCCAGATATTGTAGAAGTTGACGGTGTAGGGCGCTTAGAGGGAAGCGAAGGCCGGCCTTGAGCATTTGCTCGTACACGCCAACGTCCTCTAGCCCCTCGTGGTAGCACCGTTCGTTATTAAGGGGTAGACGAATGGGAATTGTGTCTGGGATCTGGTATTTTTACCTCAGAGTATTGAAGTGTTGCAGACTGATAGAGGACGTGAAGTAATTCACCGTCCACTCTGGAAGCAAGACGAACTCCCTTAGACCGTCCTTGCCAACCACGGATCGAACGGAAAGGTCTACGACTTCTACTCCCTCACTCGAGTCATATTCTGACCCGTCTTCTCCTTGCCCTTCTTCTTCTGTGAAGGAAGGAGAGCTGGATGACGGTTCTCTATCCTCGACGGAGGTGCCCTGGTCTCCATGACCTGACGGGCCCACCTCCTCATAGCCCGCTCCCTCACGAACAAAAGATTGACCGCTGGAAGCTTCGCTAAACATCGGACACCTACAAAGGACGGGGAGGGAAACCTAAGACTCTTTGTCTACACTGACGACGGACTAAAGTTTGAAAAGAAGAGGGGGGTGCGAGGAGTAAGGAGTAGGCTTACGTGTGGTTAGGCGACGGTAGAAACTTGAAGCAGGACTGAACGGTTGATCTACGTGACGATGCTCGCGAGGACGACGGATGTGCTCTGACCAACAAAAATTTCTCCAAAATGCGAAAATAACTTGAGCAAGGGATGAATATATAGGGGTAGCGACACGACTCACGAAGAGACGCCTCGATTCCAGTTAACTGTCAATAGAGGTTCGCCACGTGTCCTCGAGCATTTATGCTTGTTCCAACCTGGCAGTTCACCTGCGACATGGACATGACGGATATACGAGGACGGGTAGACGTATCCCGTTTGTCCGTCATGTATAGTGACGAATGAAGGTGATCGACGGGTTGGGCAACCTATTCCATGGACCCGTCATGTAGGGCGACGGATTCATGGAATGGGGGGCAGCTGGAGAGGAAAATATTTGATAAGCATGGTATGTGTCCTGTTCATCGGATATTAGGCTCCAGGGCCTTCCAAACGAGCCCGGTCGTGGCCCATTTTAGGTACTGTAGCCTTTGCTTGATCCACACGCCTAGGCCCCAAAGGATAGGGTACCCCTACAAAGGAACAGATCAATAGGTTTACACAACTATAAATACGCCAGAACTCTCATAAACTAAGGTATGCACAATCAGTTGAACTCTAGCGCTCTTGAGTTATTAACGAGGTTCCTAACTTGACCTTCGGAGGGTTTTTGGCCGGCACCACACCGGTGCCCCCTTCCAGGTCTCCTCCTGTAGTCTTTCAGGTCTTTATTTCGCATCGTTCAGGACCGTGCAGCTCACTGGTGGAATTCGGCATCATCACTAATAGTGATTGTAACAAAGCAAGGACCATATAAAAATGTCTTGCAACCATGCGTGAAGCCAAATTTATACATTGGTTCTCAAATTGATATAACTAAATGATGTCAAGCTTCAAGAGAAAAGTAAAGGCAGAGGATAAATAAAGTAGAGAAGACTTCCCTGAATTTGGCGAAGAGCTTTTCAGCTGGAGCCGTGATTGAGTTAAGGAAGGGAAAGAGCTTTCTCTGTTTCCTTTTTCTTGCCAATCCCTATATATATATATATATTTTTTTTTTACTCTTCTATTGAGACCCAAAGCTTTAGTGTGTCAGCTAAAGTTGTATTGGCCATAAGGGGTTTTCATGAGATTTTTGGCAAACACCTTAGCAGCAAGGCAAGAAAGGAACGTCATTTACATGAGCACGAGTTGTTAAAGAGCAACCCCATTCGGACCCATCTTCAAGAACTCAAATTAACCTTAGAAGTGTGATTTCTTTGAGAAAGGAATTTTCTTGTTTTCTTCGACTAGGCATGATCCGTTGGGTCATGTAGGACTGGTTGTGGATCTACCCAATCAGTCAATGGCTCAACTTCAAAGGAGAGGCGAGTTACAAAGAGCACAACCATTGTCACGGTCACTTCCATGGCGGAGTGGGACAATTTGGTCAACAAAACAAACTTCTTTGATATTAGACTCATGGGAATCTTGCCATACGGTGGCCATGGAGTGGCCTATGAACTGCGAAACAACCGTACCTGACAATAAGGTTGTCGCTCATTGGTTTTCTGAGCTTTCTTTGCTTCCGTCGCCCTCATATATTTGTGCTTGATCTCTTTCTTTTGTGTCATGAAAGGTTCCTAATTGCTTTAATCCGTCCTTCTTGCAGACATAGTAGTAATTTAGGTACGTCTCACTATACATCTTTCATCCGTCCACATTATATATCTTTCATCCGTCCACCTTGTGGATTTGTTAGATGTGTTACATATCTTTCATCCATCCACCTTGTGGACTTAGTCAATGTATCCGTCTATCCTATGCACATAAATTTGGAATTTTTTTTTTTGACACATCCATTCATTTTGTGGATATATAGTTTATATATCCGTCCATCTTGTGAACTTATAACATGGGTTGGCATCCATCCACCTTGTGGATTTTATAAAAAAAATTTATACGAGTTTGTATCCATTTATTCTATGGGCGTAGTAAATTTTGATCACTAGTTTGTATCCGTCTACTTTATGGGTTTAGTAAATTTTAGATACTAGTTTGTATTTGTCCACTCTATGGACTTGTAAATTTTGGAAACTAGTTTGTCACTTTGGTGACTTGGTTTGATGATTTCTATTTGAGTTAATCATCTTTGGAGGATCGCTTGGATCGTTCGTCACCTGGATCGTTCATCACCCCATAGGTAGGGAGATTTAGATCTTTTACCAAGGTATTAGTTAGTAGCTTAGTTCATTCGTCCACCCATAGGTAGGACTATTGGCCAAGGTACTTGTGGGTGACTGTTTTTGTCCCTTCAACCCCATAGTTAGAAGGACTTAGATTTTTTACCAAGGCACTCGGGAGTGGCTTAGTTCGTCCTTCCTCCCGTAAGTAGGAAGACTTAGACTTTTGACCAAGGCACTCGTGAGTGGCTTGGTTCATCCTTCCACCCGTAGGTAGGACTTAGAATTTTGACCAAGGCATTTATGAGTGACTTAGTTCATCCGTCTACTTGTAGGTAGGAAGACATAGAATTTTGGCCAAGGCACTTATGAGTGACTTGGTTCGTCCGTCCACCTGTAGGTAGGAAGGCTTAGAATTTTGACCAAGGCACTCGTAGGTGGCTTGGTTCGTCCTTCCACCTGTGGGTAGGAGATTTATATTGCCGAAGCACCCACAAGGGGGCTTGGTTCATCCTTCCACTCGTAAGTAGGACTTAAATTTTTTACCAAGGCACTTGTGGATGAATTGGTTCGTCCGTCCACCCGTAGGTAAGAAGACTTAGAATTTTGACCAAAGCATTTATGCGTGACTTGGTTCTTCTGTCCACCCGTAGGCAGGAAGACTTAGAATTTTGACCAAGGCACTTGGGAATGACTTGGTTCTTCCTTCCACCCGTGGGTAGGAGACTTATATTACCAAGGCACCTATGGGGGGCTTGGTTCGTCCTTCCACCCGTAGGTAGGACTTAAATTTTTTACCAAGGCACTCGTGGATGACTTGGTTCGTCCGTCCACCCATAAGTATGAAGACTTAGAATTTTGACCAAAGCACTTATGAGTGACTTGATTCGTCCGTCCACCCGTAGGTAGGAAGACTTAGAATTTTGACCAAGGCACTTGTGAGTGATTTGGTTCATCCATCCACTTATAGGTAGGAAAACTTAGAATTTTGACCAAGGCACTTGTAGGTGGCTTGGTTCGTCCTTCCACCCGTGGGTAGGAGACATATTACCAAGGCACCCATAGGGGGCTTGGTTCGACCCTCCACTCGTAGGTAGGACTTAAATTTTTTACCAAGGCACTCGTGGATGACTTGGTTCGTCCGTCCACTCGTAAGTAGGAAGACTTAGAATTTTGACCAAAGCACTTATGAGTGACTTGGTTCATCTGTCCACCCGTAGGTAGGAAGACTTAGAATTTTGACCAAGGCACTCGTAGGTGGCTTGGTTCATCCTTCCACCCGTGGGTAGGAGATTTATATTACGAAGGCACCGATAGGGGCCTTGGTTTATCCTTCCACCCGTAGGTAGGACTTAAATTTTGACCAAGGCACTCGTGGGTCACTTGGGTCGTCCTTCCACCCGTGGGTAGGAAGACTTAGAATTTTGTCGAAGGCACTTGTGGGTGGCTTGGTTTGTCCGTCCACCCGTAGGTAGGAAGACTTAGAATTTTGACCAAGGCGCTCGTGAGTGGCTTGGTTCATCCGTCCACCTGTAGGTAGGAAGACTTAGAATTTTGACCAAGGCACTCGTGAGTGACTTGGTTCGTCCGTCCACCCTTAGGGAGGAAGACTTTAAATTTTGTCCAAGGCACTCATGCGTGGCTTGGTTCGTCCTTCCACTCGTGGGTAGGAGACTTTGTTTTGGATAAGAATCAAGTGCCGCTGGCATCCTTGATCGTCGGTAACCTTGTTTGTTGATCCATCCCATTAGGATGAGAATTAGGTGCCTGTCGGCTTCTTTTTGTAGTGTTTAGGCATGAGGTCTATCTCAGGCGTTGGCATTTGTCGTTTGCTTTTACGTAGGATTGGGCATCCTTCTGCACGGTAGGTCATTAGTACATTGCCCCCGGAACGTGTGATGCCCGAATTTTCAACCTTTGAGACGCGTTGTTGTCCTCCATGAAGTCCTCTTTAAAAGATTATAGGACTACCTTGATCCCTCCAACATGTCTGTTGGATGATCCGTCCGTTCAAACCTTCTATAGGGCTGCCCCCCTACCTTCTACCTTGTTCGTCATAATTTTGTGATGAAGTTAGCTAATGCTTAGGCTGAGGCTTTCTTTATGGGGGGGATATATTTTTTCTTCTTCCCTAAACGCTTGACTGGTGTAGCATACGGGTAATTGTACACGATTCTCATTTTGGATGAGAGCTGAATTAACAACCGTGGGGGATACGACCAAGTAGAGGGAAAGCTCTTCATTGGGTTCGGATGGATTAGGGAGTGGTGGAGATGCGAGGTGTGCCTTCAGTTCCTTAATGCTCTTTTGCTCCAACAACTCTCTAGGGAGTTGGGCGGGTTTTTGATCACTTGGTTGATGGAAGCCATTGATTGTCTGAACCATGCAACTCTTTGTCTTAGGAGCGGTGATATGGCTGATCACTCGTTTTCCCACAGACAGCGCCAACTGATGATGCACAAAAAATCGTCAGTGAGTTGATCGTCCACACATGCGTCAATGGGTGCACCTGAAGAACAAAAGAGAAGAACCAATCAAAGGGCACCGATGGGGTACCGGCCAAAGACCCTCCAAAAGTTAAGTCAGAAGAGAGCTCCAACAATGCTAGAGAGTATGAGCTTTAGAGACATTGTGCGTACCTTGATTTATGAGGGTTTTAGGATATTTATAGTAGTGTGGGATTGACATCCATGCCTTGGCCAAGAAGTTCTTTTCTTCCAAGAAAGAACCTCTTAGATTTTGTATATCTCCTAGAGTTCCTTTCCTTATAGGAGTCTTCTTGATTATGGTTAAGCGTGTGGTGCAAGAACTCTTCTTATACACATATGCGTGGAGATCAAGCAAGGCTATAGATAGAGGTTCGCTTACCCTCTTCAGCTGTTTTCTTCTTTGTAAGTCTAAAAATACCCTTATCATAAAGAATGATTGTATAGGCTTTTAAGGTAGATTCCCATTTTATCTCAATTTCGTTTTTTAACTTAATTTTAATATTCGTCATTTTACTTAATATTAATATAGGATTTTGAGGTAGATTCCTATTTTATTTCATTGGTTTTTATTTTTTATTTTTTTATAATTCAATAACTACACCAGGGCTATTTCTTGGGTTTCATAGAATGCAATGATTAACTTTTTTTTTTTCTTTGTGACAGGTGTTTAAGCTGTCCAATTATTGTAAATGAAAAAACTTTTACCAATAATTTACTCTACATAAAACTCTATCATCTAAAATATAAATTCTCTTCAACTATAATTCTATTACTAAAAATTTGTGGTAGTTTAAGATAAATTTAATTGAATATATATATAAAATTAATCCATTTTTACATACTATATACCATACTTGCACAAAGTTACACATATTATAAAATTAATCCATTTTTATCATATGGCTCACTTATTATCAATATGATTTTAATTTATTTACATATAATTTTTAAATAAGTCGTGCATCACCCAAGTATAATACAATGGAGAATTTCGACTACATCATCAAGTAGGCTGAGAGCTGTGATGCTGAATGAATTCTCTTATTATATATATATATATATATATAGAAAATTGAAAATTTTTTATTTTTTATTTTTTTAATGCTTTTACATTTGGATAGCTTATAAATTGTGAATTTTATATTGATACTAATTTAATGTTTAGATATTAATTTACATTGACATATTATTTTGTTAAATGTTGGTATTAATTTTTGTTGTTTAGTTTTATTAGACAATTGGTACCGTTGAAGAGAATTCTCAAATGCATTATTATATATTGTATTTAATAAGTTCTTGACCAAAATCATGCAACACACGATCATTCGACTACTTTTTTTTTTTTTAAGATTCTAAAAAAAACTAATTTTTTTTAATATTTATAAGATAAAAATATATTATAAAATCCGCCTGTATATATATATAGACTAATATAAACTCTAGAAATTATCATTAAAAACCATTGTCCAATATATAATTCAGTTTATATAAAAATTTTAGGAAATCAAGCCTTAATCAATTAAAAGAAAAAGATCACAAAGTGTAAGAAAATTCCCACTTAAAATCTCTATATTTAATTAATCATTCTTTTAAAAAACGCAAGACTTTCTTTAGATAAAATAATTCATCATTACCAAAAGTCTTGTAACTTAATTAACCGTTCCCAGATTTTTGGAAGGATTAAAATGTCCAATACCAATAACATGATTCAAACACTAACTTTAGATTGCCAAGAATCTTACGGCTTAATTTACATCTCATGCACTACAAGAAAAAAAAGACATGTTTCAATAAGAACTATTACAACAAAAATATCTATATATATATATATTTTTTTTTAAGGTAATATATATACTATTGCATCTGTGGATTTTTTTTTTTTTTTTGGTAGTAGTAACTTAAATATATTACATAAATTTAAGATTGTTACAAGAATTACCTTGTTACATCTAAATGTGTTGTTGTAATAGTTAAATCGTATTTTATGTTGAAACATATTATTGCAATAAGTAACCATTTATTTGACATCAAAATATTTTGTTATAATAACTAAAACCTTGCTTCATATCACATGAAGTTGTTGTAATAAAGGTCAGGGGCGGCTTAATGCATTTGGGGGCCTAAAGCAAAAACTGAAATTGAGGTCTTTTATACATTTAAAGCAAAAATACACTTTTGGTCCCTACATTTTGACCAATTCTCATTTTGGTCTCTAATATTTTGGAGTGTCTATGTTGGTCCCTGAAAATAGAAAATTGTTCCTATTTTGGTCTCTACTATTATCTCAATAATAGAAATTGCCTGCGTGGTAAACGAAGTGCACTGTTAGCAAGTTAAATATTGCTAGCATGGCTAATAAATAATAATAATAAATTTATTTGGCATTTAAAAAAGCCACATCAGCAAAATTTAAACAAAATTTAAATTAAATTAAAAAACAAACCTTCAATCTAATTAAATTAAATAATAACTTTTTTGTTGTTTTTTCATTTTTTTTTTTTTGGAAGAACATAAGAACATGTTCTTCCCTAAATCAAACGTATCCAACACCGAATTCTTCCTGTTCTTCCCCAAATTCTAACACAATTAATACTGAATTCTCCAACATATCAAACTCATAAACATGTTCTTCATGTCCTTTTCTTTCTCTTTTGAAGCCCAATCCCTCTCACCTTCTCCCTCTCGACTAAAATCAGGTCTCTCACCCAAAATATCTCTCTTCTCCATCTTGCAACCAAACCAAAGCCTCTCTCTTCTCATTGACTCTCAAAAATTTCATACCAATTTCACTAGTCTCATATCTCTTTGACCAAAACCCAAAGCCTCTATCTTCTCATGTTTGTTCTCATGTTTTGAATTCATGGGATTGGTGGAAGGTGGAGGTTTGTTTGGTGGGTTATGGGTTTTGTAGGTTGTGGGTTATTGGGTTTCAAGGGATGTTTGGTGGAGGCAATGGTGGCGGTGGGTTGTGGAAGTGGGTCATTTTGTCGATGGTGGTTGTTGATAGTATATACTTATGGCTATGTAGTTTCATGTAGTTTATTTTGATTGAGTTAAAAATCTTGTTTTGATTACCTGCTTGTTTGGAAACTTATTTCTGTGCAAGCATGTGGGATCATAAGCAGCTTGGAAGAACTGAATTGTAGAGATTCTAATTGTTTTACTTGTTCAATAAGTTTTGTGAACTATTTTGTAATAATCTATATGTTATTGTGTGAATGTCTGTTTAGAATATAAATGTGATATGTAGTAGAGATGGAGGTGATAATTATTTCCCCCAAATGATCGAAGTCAAATAAACTGAACAAATTTTTGTTACTCTTTTAAGAAACCAAGCCAAATGTTCAAATCCATCTCTATTTTATAATTCTATTGCTAAAAATACAATTCCTACAACCATTCTTTCTTTTTGTGTGTTTTCTTTTTATCTAAGTATGTTACTGCTACTCTTTAGTTGAATAGAAATTGGTGAGAAGTGAAATTTTAATTTTAAAAATCAATAATAATATACATCATCATTTTTAACCACATTGAATTTATCTTCATCTCCATATGTTGACATGTAAACTTGAAGTGTAGCAGCAGTAGTTATTTTAAAAGCTTGTATGGTGTTATTATGTTGCATTTATAGTGTTTTCCAACTTTATACTTATTTCCTTTTCTTTCTTTTTTTCAATTTTATAGGTTGGAGGCCAATGAAGTGGTTGTAAAGCATGAATGGATATCACTTTTTGAAAAAAACTTTTCTTACAAGCTATGTATATATTTGTATATATTTAGGGGTGTCAATGTTCAACCCAACTCATGAACACAACACGAACCCAACACAGGATTTTGCGGTTAGGGTTTGGCTTATAAATGGGTTGATCTGAAAGCGACACGATAAAAAATGTATTATAAGCGAGTCAACCCACATAACCCGCAATAGACATGTTTGACGTGCTAATTTATTTGTGTCAACCCGAAATGACCCATTTAATACAACCTATTTAACTCGTATAATAAATAAATATTTATTTTATTTTAAATTTGTCAAATACTTTTTATATCCAACATTTATTTTAAATTTAAAAAGAAAAGTGAGTAGTTACAAAAGTTTACAAGGGATATAATTGGAAATTGAAACTTTACAAACCCTAGATCTCTCTCTCTCTCTCTCTCTCTCTCTCTCTCTCTCTCTCTATGGATGATAATCGTAGTCATATTCAGGATTAGTCTACTGTTTGCTCCAATTCTTTCAATATTGATACTTATCTTTTAGCGAGTTCCAAGGATATTATATTTTTGTTGAACTATGTTAATTTTGTTAAACTATGTTGTTTTGAATTTGAGTTGAAGTGTATACATTTCTTTTAGAGTGTAAAGAATGTATTTCTAGGTGAATATTATATTTTTGTTAAATTATATTATTTTGAATGTGGGTTGAAGACTTGAAGTGTATACACTGCTTTTGGGATATAAAAAAATTATTTCTAGATGGATGTTATATTAAATATTACTCAGGTTGAATTGGGTTGTGTTACATTTGTATCAACCCAACACAACTCGTTTATTAAGCGTGTCAAGATTGAATCAGGTCAACCCGCCTTATTAATAGGTCGGGTTAGGGTTGAAGGATCATGACACAATTATTAAATGAGTCAGGTTAGGGTTGAGTCATTTACTCGAATACTCCTACCTCAACACGACACAAACCTGACACGTTAACTCGAATTGACACCCCTATATATATATTTGTGTTTTTGGACATATTAATTTGATGAAGTACTTTGACTTTTGCATTTTTTTTTTAATTTGTATCTTTAATTTGTTATTGTAGTTCTCAAATATAAGGTTTATATTGTCTTATAATGTCTATATTGCAAGATAGGGTAATAGAAAAATTAATTTAATAAAAAAAAAAAAACTCAACCTTTTGCAACAAGGTTGTTTGTTGTAATAAATTATTACAACAAAAATTTGTTGTAATAAGCTATGACATTTTTTAAGTATTTCAACAAAACCTTTTGAAGCAATAAAATCTCCCTCCCCTAACTACCGACTTATCCAATTATAAGTCATTAATTTTAGGTGGCACCCACAACAAAGATTAACGAAAACATACCTGTATTTAGAATAATTTTACTTATGAAGTCCAATTCCAATCTCCTATGAGTTTGTTTGGCATCACCTTATAAACTTAGCTTTTATGTACATTTTTTTAAAATCTTAATTTTTCCCACATTTTTTGAAAGGATATTAAGAACCTACTGATCTAATTACCACTCGGCTATGCTGCATTGCTGTGTCACTCTTGAATGAAAATATTTTATTTATTTTTAGTTTAGATCATACTTTTTCAATTTCCCATGTTATTTGATAATTTTATTAGAGGTTCAAGAATTATGTTCTTTACATGTGAATATACAATTTATTAATTTATATTAAAAATTATTTTATTTTAGACAAAATTTTTTAATTTGAAAAATTACTAAACACAAAATTTTTAAATTTTTTTATGCTTTTATTATTTTCTATCCTTATAAAAATGGTGAAAATTCATTTGAAATTTTTTTAATTTTTTTAGACATAGTTTTAGTAAAAAAAAAATTTAACATTCGTCATTTTAATACCTTTATTTGTATTTTATTAATTATGACATTATTACAGTTCGTCCTCAGTTGAACCCCAGTCCAATCTTAAGAATTTTGAACCTCTCATTTTTTCAGTTCATTAAAGGGTCTGAGTCTGAAAACTATGCTTTTCACTAGTAAGACAAATGCCAAAGAGATTAGCTATGGAGCTACACAAGAGAATGTTCTTTTATTTATTTATTTATTTTTTAAATACAGGAGAGAACATTTTTAAATACACATAGGAAGTGCTAAGAAGAATTGTCAAGTAGGCATTCCTGCTAATCCCTACAAAAGAGAGGTTGCGAAGCAGAAAATAAATGTCATGTCATGGTTAACATGCAAAGCCTCTATTCGCACTAAGTTTAAATAAGGCATTTTAGGCCTCTTTTTTTTAATTTTTTTTTATTTGAAAAATAATTACAACATGCTGCTAACCCCGTAATTCGAACTCTTTTCTCCCCCCCTAAACCCCACTTTGTACATAGGGAGGTGTCAATTTAGCTACAAGACTTTTAGCAAGACATTTTACGCCTTAGTGGCTCAAGGGATTGATGCTTTTTATGTTTAAATTAAGTCCTTTTATATACTTAAATTTAATCAAATATTATATACTTTTTACTTAAAATCTATTCTTCTAATTTGTCTAAATGCAAAAAAAATTAGTTTTTTAATGAATTTTTTGTTCATAGGTGATTTGTTCATCTATTTTTTTATAATAAGTTTTGTTAATTTCTATATTCTATCCAAATTAAACCCTTTTGTATAAAGAAGATATCCAAATTAAACCTTAAATATTTAAAAATTTTAGCATGAAATAAGGGTTCTTCTACTGTCACAAACAAACTCATAATTTTTACCACAACTTTTTTATGTGCAAACTAAAATTAGTTGTCCGTTATTTTTACATGGCAATTTTTTTTCCACCAATCATTGTTAGCCAGAGTTGTGACAAAAGTTGTACAGTTTGTAGTAATACTAATTTTTTTCAATACAAGATAAAAATTTTACTCTAACTTAATTTAAGTATATATGCGTGTGAATGATCTCTTCTGGAATTTTGAAATCTTAACTCTTGTCCCTCACATTCTACAAGTATTTATACTTGTAGTGTGACCATCACTCCAAGAGTGCATGATAGTTAGTACTAAAATTTTTACAGAGTGAAAATAGTAGAACCACAAATTTTGTAATAATTTGCTCATATAAAAAGTTGCGAATAATGAAGCAAAAGTTGAGACAATTGTGACGAAAACTATGGCCATTTTAAGTCCTAACGTTAATAATGAAATAAAATCTCTCAATCTTACGTACGTCAGCACATGCGTAGTTAAAGTACAGTGTACACCGATGACCGCTCATTTTAGTGTGATGCTACACGAACCGCTATAATGCACCGCCTCATATCCTCAGCCCCCGATTCCTATATATATATATATATAAATTGGCCAACCAGAATTTCCAATTTTTGTTTTTAAATTTTGGGTGACTCTTTACAACTTCAAAAAGTCTTTCTTCTCTAGAGTATTCGAATCTCTTAAACAGACAAGAGAGAGAGAGAAAGAGAGAGAGAGAGAGAGAAAAGGAGTCCGATCCTCACGTGAGGTAAGGTCTTCGAAAAATCTATTTATCTGGGTTTGTTCGATTATGGATAATTGTCTCCTACTTTCCAAGATTAAGGTTGTCTTCCATGAATTGCTAGTATAGTTTATCATTAAGAAATCTTTGTCTTTTCATGGTTTGGTTTTTTGGGTGTAAAAGAAATTATGGGTATGGAGGTTTGTGATTCTTTGAGCAAAGTTTGTTCATTTATTTGTTAATTTTTGCTGGTTTTCCATGAATTATTATGGGATAGATTTTATTTGGGTTGGGTTATTGTTATTTTTCAATGGATTGGTGTTATGAACGAAGGAGTAACTTTAATTTCCATTGAAGTTGAGGATTTTATCTGGGTTTTGTTGTTTTTTTTTTGGAGATTATGGGTTTTGAGTTATGGAGGATTAAAGCCCAAGAGTTAGGCCTATTTGGATATACACCTTAGTTTCTTTAGAACCTTCTCCCATCTTCTCTTGTGTATTTTAAAATACCTAGTATTCTTAAAAGAAAAAACAGTGGCTTAATCCTCCGTTGGAAAATGAGTGTGAGTTATAGAGGTTTAAAGCCTGTGTTGAGTATCCAAGAGTTAGGCTCTTTTGGATATAGACCACTGTAAGTTTCTTTAAAATCTTCTCCCCTCTCCCCTTGTGTGTGCGCATTAAAATACTTAGTATTCTCAAAAGATTATGGGTTTTGTTGTCTGTGTAATCATTAATAATAATTAAAAAAAAACAATTAGTTTGCTTAATCGCATATGTGAATTTGTATAATTTCAATTATTGGATTACTTGGAGCGAGTGTATTCTATTTGTTTGTTGAAGCATTCTGTGAAAGTTGTAACCTGTGGCATTTTGTGAAGCTTGAGAACTTGATTAAGTGGCTTCCTTGGCACATGATTCCACATCTACCCATGTCATTTGTGCAGCAACCGATTATATTTTAGTAGAATTAATGTTTCATTACCTTAGCTTTATTCTAAATTCTATTCAAATCTATGTGTGGCATGTGGGGGAAGGGGGGGGGGGGGGCATCATACTTCCTTTTAAATTTACAGCCAATTCAATGTACCATTTTGTTTCCTCCTCATCCTTATAGAATCCACACACACATATGCCAGTACTAAGCTAAGATACTAGTGTAGTCACATCATTTTTGGGTTTCGATAAGTAGACATTAACAATCTTTCTAGAAGTTGTTGATTTTCATCTTGGAGCAGGTTTATACTTCCACATAATTTACTTGTGAATGATTATAAATATTTTTCATACACTGTTCTTTCTTTCAGCAAAACATGCAAAATCCAGAGAGTACACAACATATCTCAGTTGTATGGAGGGGGAAGACATTTACCATAGAAATGAATTCAGGTGCTACTATTAAGGAGCTTGGGCTTGAACTGCTAAAATTGACCAATGTCAAAGCAGATACCATGCGGCTGATTGTTCCACAATCCTCCAACAAAAGCTCAAAGCTGTTGTCTCCTTTCTCTGATGAGCAGGCATTCTTAAGTTTGCAAGACACTTCCATAAGAAAGGTATTAGCACTTATTATTCTATATTTGGTTAATCTTTTTAAACCATTATGAGTGTAAACTTTCCTGATATTAGTATATTATTTTTTGTCTAATAAGTGTTGTTAGTTACTGGCAGCACTTAGCAGGCTCTATCGCTCAACTTTTAGTACTGGCAGCAATTATTATTTTTATTGCTTCTGAGATGAGCTACTTACTTGCTGGCAGCTAATTCAGTACATTATAAATTAAAGTTGAAATCACTCCTCTACATATTTGAAGAAACACAGAGTTACAAAGAAACACAGAGAGAGAGAGAGAGAGAATTTTTCTTTATTATAGATAAACTATGATTGAATGGCTTAACTTACAAATGAGCGAGACTTGTACATTATATACCAAAAACAAGAATCAGAAAATATCTAGAAACAGTTACAAGATCTATTAACAGCCTCTCCCACATGCACACATATGAGCACTAACAAACTTAGTACATATACACTAAGCAACACCATTCTACTTAAGAGAAATGGCACCGTTTGTGACTAACTGAGACACGCGTGTACTGTTCTTCTTAGATGACACCATTTTTAGTGTTACCGTTGGAACAGTGTCATCTTCAATCTCTTCCAATCTGCAATTGGGGCTTTCATCCCCCCTCAAACGAAAGGGGAATTTCCACATGAGTTTGGAGGTAAGCCAATGAAAATGTGGAGAAGGCAAACCTTTGGTCAAGATATCAGCAAGCTGATTATGGGAAGAGATTAACTACTTGAAGATCAGGCTTAAGAACCCTCTCACGCACAAAATAATAGTCCACCTCAATGTGCTTTGTGCGAGCATGGAAGGCAGGATTTGATGCTATAGTCAAAGCACTAACTTTATCACACCATAGCAAAGGAGGATAGGAAAGAAAAATCCCCAAATCATGAAGAAGCACGCGAATCCAACACAACTCAGCTGCTGTGGAAGCTAATGATATTCTGCCTCAGTAGAGGACCTAGAAACTGTGGCTTGCTTCTTGGCAGACCAGGTTGTAGGTCAGTTACCAAAGAAAACAACAATCCCAGTGATGGATTTATGATCAATTGGATGCCTTGCCCAGTCAGCATCACTATAAGCAGATAAGGAAGGATGGCTAGGAGGAAAAGCAAGACCATAATGAAGGGTGACTCTAATATACCTCGGGATGCATTTAGCAGCTTGGAGATGGTTCTGAGTAGGAGTACTCATGTACTGACAAGCTTGCTAAACAGCAAAAGAGAGATCAGGTCTAGTAAATGTTAGGTATTGAAGTGCACCCACAAGACTTTGGTAAGAAGTGGGATCAGGTAAGACTGGACTATCATTAAGAAGAAGGTGTTGATTTGGAAAACAAGGAGTTTTACAAGGTCTGCAATCTGTCATAGCAAACTTTACTTACAAATCAGAGGCATATTTAGATTGATGAACAAATAAACTAGAATGAGTGTAGTCAATTTGTAGCCAAAGAAAGTAATGTAGAAGACCAAGGTCTTTAAGATCAAATTCAAAACTCAGTTGTTGAATCAGAGAAGCAGTGAAACTGGATTGTTTTCTGTGAGAATAATGTCATCCACATAGAGTAATAGGAAAACCAGATGTGAACCATGCTTATAAATGAACAAATTACCATCTGCACCAAAGCTAAGAACCCAATAGAAACAACTGAGTAGTGAACCTCTCAAACCAAGCCCTAGGTGCCTGTTTAAGGCCATAAAGAGCTTTATGAAGCAGGCTGACATGCTTAGAAAATTTAGGATCAATATAACCTTGAGGCTGCACCATTTAAACCTCTTCCTTCAAAATGCCATGTAAAAAGGCATTGCTTACATAAAGTTGCCTTAATTCCCAATTATGGTTCACTGCCAAGGCCAAAAGCAATCTCATAGTGGCAGGTTTAACAACTGGACTGAAGGTTTCTTTGTAGTCAAGGCCAAACTGTTGAAGATAACCTCTAGCTACGAGTCTAGCCTTGCATCTAGCTGAAGTGCCATCACTATTTTTCTTCAATTTGTATACCCACTTACAAGTAATAACATTCTTATTAGGTAGAAGAGGTACCAAAGACCATGTCTTTTGTTTCTGAAGAGAGTGAAACTCAGAATCCATGGCAATCACCCACTGAGGGTGCTTAACAACAATAGCAAAGGATGGAGGTTCTATCACAGTATAATCATGATGAACCTGCAAAATTTTAGGCTTATATATACCATGTTTTGATCTTGTAACCATGGGATGATTGTTGTGAGTGACAGTGAGTATGAAATTAGAAGGGACAGAAGGATTGGGAGTAGAAGTGGAAGCTGGAACAATGGAAGTGGAAGGAACAGACTCAAAAAGAGAAGTAGGAATAGAAGAAGGAACATTAGAGGGAGGTGGAATAGCAAGGATAGGCAAAGAGGAAGTAAGCATAGATGGTAAAATTGAAGATGTAAAATCTAAAGGAAGGGAAGGAGAGGAAGAATCATCTGTAGCAGAAGGAATATTAGTAACCTCAGAGACATTAGGAGAAGACTGTGGAAACCAATGGGAGAAATCAGAAGTAAAGGGTGTATGAGGATCAGTAGAAGTAGAAGATTGAGCAAAAGGAAAAAGGGACTCATTGAATAAGGCATAACAAGCAATATAGATTTTGTTAAAGGATCAAGACAGATGTATCCCTTTGACAAAGGAGGATATCCTAGGAAAATACACTGTTGAGACCTAGGCTGTAATTTGTTCTTAGTGTACGGCCTAAGTTATGGATAGCAAGCACAGCCAAAGGCTTTAAGAGCTTGAAGAGGGGGTGGTCTAGAGTAAAGGGATTCCCAAGGAGATTTGAAGTGCAACATAGAAGATGGTAATCTGTTAATGAGATAAGCAGCAATTGAAAAAGCATAAGACTAGTAGTTATAAGGCAAGTGTGACTTATAGAGAAGAGAAAGACCAGTTTCAACAATGTGTCTGTGTTTCCTTTTAAAAACACCATTCTATTGAGGTGTATGTGGACAAGAGGTTTGATGTAGAATGCCATTAGAGGAGCAAAAAGCTTGAAAAGCGTTATTAGTGTATTTAGAACCATTATCTGTTCTAAGAATTTTGATTTTGGTAGAATATTGGTTCTCAACAAGAGCTTTAAAGTGTTTAAACATAAAGAAAACTTCATTCTTGTGTTTCAACAAGAAGAACCATTTAAATCTAGTACAATTATCAACAAAGATAACGTAGTAATTGAAACCAAAAGCAGAAGTGAGAAGGGCTGGACCCCAAACATCACTATGAACAATGTCTAGAGCAGAATTAGACACAACAGAAGTTTTATTCAAAGGATATCTGTACATTTTAGCACTTATACAATATTCACAGGTTGAACAAATGTCATCAATTTGAGACAAAGAAACAGTGTAATGCCAAAGTAGAAGTTGATCAGGTTTGATTGCAGTAAAAGCAGACACATTGGACGAAAAATTATTAGGTCCACTAGGAGGACTGTTAATGTGGTCCTCCCTGACCTCTCAACCAATAAAATGTTGTTATTTATTTCTTGTGCTGATTAGGAAGCTCACATATACATTTGCATAAATGACATCATCTCATTGGTTAGGGAGGACCACATCAGCAGTCCTCCCGATGTGAATAATAATTTTTCCATTGGACACAGAATTGAAAGCAGCAGATGAAGATAGTGTGGAAGATGAGGGAATGGGATACACCCCATCTTTACTCAACCTTTCATAGAAGATCCTCCCCGAAGGCAAATCTTGAATTGATAACTTTTGAGCATCAAAATACCAGAATGCATTATTTTGAAGACATAGTTTATGCATAGACATAGACAAAAGATTGGATGCAAGATCAAGAACTCTTAAGTATATTATTAAGCCTAAAGTTATGAGTTGAAGTTTGAAGCTCACCATGACCTGTGAGTGACAGGAAGCTCTTGTCCATTGCCTACAGTAACTGTCTTTGAACTGGTTGCTAATGTAGTGACAACTGAGAAAGGTTAGGAATGACATGGTCTGAACATCTAGTATTTGTGAGCCACCCATTATAATTCTGCACTTGTGAAGAATTGGCCACCATTGAAGCCAACTTGGCAGGAGCATGCTTTCCTTGATATGCAAAATCCATTCTATGATAGCAATCAGTTGTTAGATGACCATTCTTGCCACAGATTTGGCAAGTAGGCCTATTGGACTGAGATTGACCTTGTCCTCCATGTGACTTGGACCGGTCGTATTGTGATCCTGAGTTGGAATTATATCCACCAGAATTATAACCACCATTAGCATTATATCCACCATTGGAATTATATCCACAGCCACCTCTTCCTCTTTGGTTACTATTTCTGCCTCCTCTTCGTCGAGAAAAGCCTTGGCATTGAGGCTGACAGTTCATAGCCATAGACATTGAATTATTATCAACAACACTAGACCTCTTCTTGATTACTCTCTCTTTAGCATTGTGTAGAGTATTTATCTCCTCAACAGAAAGAACATCACTATGAGTCCTGATTGCAGAACTGAAAGAGTCATACTCAGATGGTAATCCATCAAGAGCCATATGAAGAAGCTCTTCATCATCCAAAAAGACTGAAACAGCAGCTAGCTTATCATGTACTTGCTTAATCTTTTGGAAATAACCATCAATAGTATCAGTACCTTTCTTTATTGCACTCGACTCATTATGAAGACTCATCACATGAGATCTTGAAATTGATGCAAATCTCTTTTCCAACACTTTCCAAACTCCCTTAGCAAATTTTTGCCCAATAGTGAGAGCAAGAAGTGCAGGAGATAGAGTTGAATTAACGAAAGTAAACATAGGGTTCGTTTGGATAGAATTTATTGCTGAAAACTAAAAATACTGTAATAAAATAATTTTTTAATGTGTGAAAAAATACTGTTCACTATTTTTTTACTGATCATATGCCTTGGTGCACTGTTCATGGGACATGAACAGTGCATTAGGCTCTGGTCTTTAAAAAAAAAAAAAAAAATGCAAACGCCATAGGAAACGCGAATCCAAATGGGCACATAGCTTGTTCACGATTTTTCCAAGAAGTGAAACTAGGATTAACCTCAATAGGGAAATTACTAGATGAATCTTTTAGATAACGATATGGTGCTATAATAGAATCATCAAGAACATCAATCATTGAGTAAGTTTCCAGAATTACCTTAATCTGATGCTTCCAAACAATGTGATTGCTATAGACAAGCTTGAAAGTCATCATCGAAGACATGTTGGATAGTAGAAACAGTGAGGCATTAGCAGGCAAGGCTGTACTAGCCATAATAGGAATTGAATTCGAAGTAGAAGATGAAGTAGACGAATTTGTGGAAGCCATTGTTGTGGATCGAAGCTCTGATACCATGAAGAAACACAGAGAAACAGAGAAGCAAAGAAACAGAGAGAGAGAGAGAGAATTTTTCTTTATTAGAGATAAACTACGATTGAATGGCTTAACTTACAAATGAGCAAGACTTTTTTTTGTTTTTTTGATAAGTTACAAATGAGCAAGACTTGTACATTATATACCAAAAACAAGAATCAGAAATTATCTAGAAATGGTTACAAGATCTGTTAACAACCTCTCCCACGTGCACAGGTATGATCACTAACAAACTTAATATATATACACTAAACTACACCGTTCTTCTTAAGAGAAACAGCACCGTTTGTGACTAACCGAGACACGCGTGTACTGTTCTTAGACGACACCGTTTTCGGTGTTATTGTTGGAATAGTGTCATCTTCAATCTCTTCCAATCTGCAATTGGGGCTTTCAATATTAGAGACAACTAATAATGGATGATTGACTTATAATATAATCTAAAGGAGTTATTTCTAGCATTGAAAGGATTTTTGATGCAGTTATGGAAGATCAATTTGTTATGATTTCACAAATTCATCTATTCAAGATTTATTTTTATGGGGCCCACATGTGAAGTCCAATTGAAGCAAAATTCATGTGATTTTAAGGGAATTTTATAGGGTTAAAATATTTGTTAATCTATGGTTTACAAGTAATGGTTAGTTTGTATACAATGTCAAAACTGTATTTGTCTACAATCTTGTGAATTAAGGGTATTTTTGTAATTATTTATTTTTTAGTTTACTGGTCTAATTAGGAGGTTTTAGTCTAATAGGAGCTCAAGTTCTATTAGAAAATTTTAAGATCTAAAACCTATATAACTGTGTCATATTGTTTAGTATGAGACACATTAGCCTGATTGCTCTTTTTCTGCATTTCTTCTCTTTCTCTATGCTTCAATATTCTCAATGCTAATGCTTATTGTTCATGTGCATTGTTCACAAATTGTGGGAAAATTTGATTTCCGTTGCTTCTTATCTCATTTGCAACCATAACTCAAATCTTTTCCCTTTCCTAAGCCCTAAACATCCCTGAAACTTAAATGATGCAGGAAAACCAAAAATATTGTGGCGAAGAAAAAGAAGGGGAAACTAAACAAATGTTTATTATCAATATCAAAATTGTCTTACAAAACTGAGAATTGTGCTTAAATAGAGAACAAAATGCATGACGAAACCCTAATTATTAAATGACTGGGCGCAAGTATTAGCAGGCTTCATCTATAAGGCCACCAGTTGGGTTATCTTCTTTTTGCTTCTACGCCCGTAAGTATATATAATAGGAGGCCCGTATCTTTTGTCCGCCCCATTAATTCTTCTTTCGAAAAATTTTAAACCCTAAATTCACAAATTCTACTAACTCTAGACCTAGCATGAGCACACATTCACTGGGATTCATTTCTCTTTGTGAAATTGTTTATATGGTGTGTTTACTGATAGGATGTTTTGTGAATTTAGATTGTTTATGTGAAAAAATAAAAGGTGACTTTAGACAGTTAGAGCATGTTTGGTATGCTGTAATAGATCTTGTAATGGAATGCTTATTCCTTTGGAATAGATATTCAATAGTTTGGTTGAATTTTTATTACATGGAATGGTTATTTAGGAAAAGTTATTCCTTAAATTGAGGAATGCTATTCCTCTCTTAAAGGTATTCCTCTCTAAAGGTATGTAATAGTCATTTCTTAATATTACTTTTGAAATTATTGTATTTCCCCCAAAAAAAAAAAAAAAAAAAACTATTGCAATATGTAAAGTAATTATAATATTACATGGAATAGTTATTCATTAGGAATAGCTATTCCTTAAATTGAGGAATGATATTCCTCTCTTAAAGGTATGCTATTCCACTCGAAAGGGATGTAATAGTCATTCCTTAATATCACTTTTAGAAATTATTATATTTCCAAAAAAAACAATCTCTATGTGAAGAATAAGTATAATAATTACAAAATTATTATGTTTCCCAAAATGCAGATTTGTGGTTTTATTTCTATTTCACAACGTATTAAGAGGAATAGTTATTCCATTACATCACATTTTATTCTCAGTAATACGCATTACCATTCCTAACATAATCATCATTTAGTTTACCAAGTGTATGCTTATTGTACTTAAGATATCTTCTCAAATTGTAGACAAGTTTAATTTCTTAAAAAGATGCAATGGACGCATAAAAGGAGTTAAATTGGGTTTAAAAATCTTTAAGTTGAACTTCCATGACTGGATTTTACAGAATTTTCCACATGCTTGCAAAAAATCAGCCATCTCTTCTTTTCTTTTCTTTTTGATTTTGTTAATTCTTTATGCTGAAAGATTATTCATCAAGTTGTGCGAGTCCACTGATTGCCTGTTTCTTGTAATTCAGGGCAAGTCTATCAGAATGATGGGAGTGTCTGAAAGTGAGGTTGATGAAGTTCTACAAAATGCAAAAGCAGACTTGAGGATACCTGGATTCGAAGAAGAGGAAAAGAGGCTGAGGCAGCGAATATCAGACAGACCTCATGCTTCACTGAAACTTCCACAAGGACGTTATATCTTTCATGATTTTTGCACACTTGAGATCCCAGGAGTAGAGGTGTGTTGACTTTGCTAATTCCTTTTTACCTCATATAATTTGTAGCTTAGATAGAATGGGTGCTGTGTAGATAAAGAACTATATGTAAAAGAGAGAGGGTATAAAGGAAAGACACAGAGATTTAGTCGCTTGTTCTTTTTCATTTAATGAGTACTTTTTTTATCTAATAAGTTACTTGATACTAATATATTTATAATTGTACAATATGGACTTGAAATATGTTTTGAAAGAAATGGAAAGATGGACTTGAACATCAGTCTTAGACAGAGACACAATTGTTAGACACCGTGGCTATGACATATTCTGGTCTATATGCACGTGTGTGCACGTGCATCTATATATATATATATATATATATAGGAGATCTGCTAGGGCACGTATAGTCTATACCAATTAAAAAAATACACAATTGCTGAAATTTACATGTGTGTTTAGTTGCAGCTTTTGTAAAGATCATTCATGTGTTTGAATTATGAGTTGAACAGTGACCTCATCATGAACTTGACAATGAAAACTGTTTGGAAGGGTGCCTTACTAAAATTTTTTATATGTTATCAAGATTCATTTGCAATCATCAACCAATAAATGATACTATGTAACTATTTTCTTTTTCGCAGACAATAATTTTTACTAAGAGTAGACTGTGGGTTGGTAGGTTTGTAGGTGAAGTCCGGATCTGGGTATATGTTTTTCTATGAAAGGATATACAGATTGAACGGCATTTTTTATTTTATTAATGTACGTGCTTTGAAGTGAATGTCTATGTCTTTCCTTGGAATATGTGCTTCTAGAAGAAAAAAATCAAGCTGCCAATATCTTGAACCGATTATCAATTGATTTGTTTGCTACTTGTTTACAGTTGAATCCCCCAGCTTCTGAGGCGTTGAGAATAATGCACAAGCTCGCTGCAGATCCTGGAATTGTTGCTATTATGAACAAGGTGCATTGGATAAAGTTGGCATGCTTAAATATTTTTTTTTAACAAGCTCCCATCATTTTGTTATGTCATCATTGATGAGTTGTATTTTGGTTGCTCTTTACAGCATCATTGGTGTGTAGGTATTATGACTGAGATGGCACCCATTGGTTATGTTGGCATAAGTCCCAAATGCATTCTTGGTTTTAACAAGGTAATGGCCATTCTAAACATTAGTATATCATTAGTGTTTTATTTTCTTTAATTTTTTGTCTTGCTGACTCTTATTTTCGCAGAATTATGGAGAGGAGATATCTCTGCGTCTTAGAACTGATGACCTTAAGGGTTTCAGGAAGTATGAGAGCATCAAGAAAACTCTTTTGCATGAACTTGTAAGTTAAACAACTTTTCAGTGTGAGAGGATTGTGCTTTTGTATGTGCATGTGCATGTGCATGTATGTGTCTCTCAGTGTCTCTATGAACCTTTATACGTACAGACAAAATGTTACTGTTTAATGAATGACTAAATTACTTTGGTTATTCAACTTAAAATGAGATAGTAGGCAATAGCGCTTTAATGAGTTGATTTTGAACTAGCTGGTCGATATTGAGAAAACTCAAATTATTCTTTATTGCTATCAGGCTCACATGGTACACTCTGAACATGATGCCAACTTTTATGGTCTGGATAAACAGGTAAGAACATGTTCTCATTCATGTGTTTTCATGTTTTAAGTGCAAATTTTACTTTAAGCTCATTACTGAGTGGGCATTTCTTGATTTGATGTGGTTTTTTTTTTTTTTTTTTTTGGTAGTTGAACCAAGAAGCTGCTAGTTTAGATTGGACAAGATTAAGAAGTCATACCTTGAGTGGAGTACAGTATTCAGAAACTTATGAGGATTCATTTGTTGGAGACAGTAGTAATTCTTCTCAGAAGCTTGGAGGAAATACATCAGATCAGCTTGCAAGCGCTCGTGCATCTTCAGTTGCTGCTGCTTATCGTCGTTTAGCAAATGCTTCTGAAAACAGCTTGGGAGGGTCTATGGTAAATGAAGAACCTGACCCTGATGATTCTGGGTTCAATACACGTGAGGAAGATGATTCTATGTATTCCATAGAGGAAGAAAACTTGGATATTTGGAGTCCAAATGAAGCTGAGAGAAAAACTGCTTATGAGCCTGATCCTGATGATCATTCTGGCAATCATAACAAGCTTGAGCCCGATCCTGATGATTCCCTTGGTGGGGAAGCTTTGGAGTCCGAATTTTATCCAGAATTTACTGGAAGTAAAACAATATTTCGACAAGATTTCAATAACACTGGGCCAACACAACTCTTGCCTCCTCCAGAAACCAACTTGATGCTGAGAACCTCAAAGTTGCATGAAGAACCTGATCCTGATGAATCTCAGGAGATGGAGATTCTGGACAGCGGAATTCAAACAAGCAAAAACATTGAAGAACCTGATCCTGATGAATCTCAGGAGATGGAGATTCTGGACAGCAGAATTCAAACAAACAAAAACATTGAAGAACCTGATCCAGATGACACGGCAGAAAAGCAGAATGGTTTGGAATATGGAAACATCATGGGACTAGATCTGGATGATTACCCAGAAAATGAGACCATCAGAGATCAAGCCTGTCTAAATAAGGCTTATGAAGAACCCGATCCAGATGAGACTCAGGCAAATGGAGTTCTGGCTGAACCTGATCCTGATGATAATTTGGTGCATCCACTGGGAATATCGAGAATGCAAACCTATGAGCCAGATCCAGATGATCAAGAACTTCAAAGAATCCAAGACCCTGTTACAGTTGTTTGTAGCCGTCTGCAGAAGGCCATTGAAATGCTGCAAGTTGAAGTTACTCCCATGGAAGCTGCTGCAGTACTACAAACTCTGTTTAAGATAATTAGGTACATTTGTCAAATCATTGATTTCATTCATCCTTTTTTTATTGAATTTTTCTTTTTTGGTGGGAAGACATAGAAACACGGTTTTCCTCCCAGTATAATACAACCGGCCTGCATTTGCAAGCTCTTGCACTGAGTTTGCATAGGAAGCCCCCAGCATATATATAGCCCAGCAATATCATCAGTTATCCAATCTATTTTTGTACTTTATCTATTGAGTTATTGACAAATGCTGGAATTATGTGTATTTGCTTGCAGGAATGTCATTGAACACCCAAATGAGATGAAATACAGAAGACTGCGAAAGGTATAATTATTATTTCTCTCGACCTTAGTGAAATACCAAAACTTTGCATCCTAGAGTTTCCTCATTAATCTTTTAATTGATAGCTAATGGGTTATGCATTTGCAGGCTAATCCCATAATTGAAAGGAATATTGCGAATTATAAAGGTTTGCTTCTTTTCTCATTCCAAAGTATCAATTTTACCAAGTCCTGTGAGAGTCACTGGAATTTTCCTTGAGTGAAATTGTTGGTAGGTCCCAGATATTTGAAAATTATGAACTGGAAGCTGAAGGGAGTTAGAAAATGATATATAAGCTTTGGAATTCACTGTCTTGTTAAGTATAAATAAAACATGCATGAGAGAGAGCCGGTCAGTTGGAATCACAATATTGCTGTACCATGTTCAATCTTGCGCCATGTTCAATCTTGCATTGACATGTGCACTGAATGGAGGGTTGGACCTTTAATCTCTTACAGGATGAGATATATTAGCCATGTCAAACTTGATATATGTCAATTAAAGATGGCATAAGATAGATTATGTGAATTTGGCAATTGAAGGGACATCTTACTAAAGTTTTCCACTTACTAAATACTACCCCAAGGGATTGCCGTAATTATGTCATATTACTATATTAGTGACCAAATATCTCTCACCCTAAATAGATGGGAGGGGTGAAAATTAAAATATTTAACAGATCCATATAGGAAGTTAACTTTATGACATATCTAAAATGAGGGCATTGCCATTAATCCCTTTCTGGTTTTTGTGCTTCCAGCTGCTATGGAAATTCTTACTATGATTGGTTTCAATGAAGATGTTGTGTCAGACGAGATTGGAGAGGCAGAAACTTACATAGTTTTGAAGCGGAATGATCCAGGGCTATTGTGGCTTGCAAAGTCTTCCCTTGAAGCATGTATTGCTTACTAATAGTAATGGTAGAAGTGCAAAATCGATGGAGAATTTTTAAAACAGCAAATGTGCCATGTATAGGGTTTGCTTTGTGTTATAGTTCACAAAATACAGGATTGTACATTTGTACGGTGATATATCAAGTTGATATTAGACTAATAAATGTAGATAAAGGGGTTTGGGAATCCGATTTCAGATTATTGCATGGTTACGGTTGTGTTATTGTCCAATTATGGAAGTTCTTGATAATATACAGAGAATACTACTAGTTCTATTGTATGTTGTTTATAAAGCATTTCTGATAATAGTTTATGTAAAGCTGTAACAACTCTTCTGATGCTACCATCGTATGGTGATTCAAGTACAACGATCAGCATGTGACAAAAGGCTAGTGAATTGAAAACAGCTTCATTACCAAAGAGAGACGCTACACGCCTACACTATATATGGTAATTAAACTCGTAGAAGGATTGGACGTAATTTTAGTTTCAATTTGGTTAGGAAGAAGGAAATCGAGATTGTACACAATTCATACAGTAAGTTTGTATGATAGAATGGTTGCCCATTGGTATACTATGTTTAACACCTTTCTCCACTCTTGTTCACAACTTCTAACAATTCACTTCTTACAACATTTTAGTTTTACACCGTTAGGCAAGTGCCAAGGCCGAAGAGGACCTTGATTGAACCCAGAAGAATAATAAGTTTATGGAAAAATATGTAGAAGCTTTATTAAACTGTTCATGATCGAAATTCTAACACTATATCAAAACTTCAGCATGAATCAATGTCATCATTTACTTTCATAGTTCTATAAAGCTCAGCTTCCCTCCTCTCTCTGATTGAGAACCTAAAGCTAATAGGACCAAGCGGACTGTAGTGAGTGATTGTCTTCGCTTGCAAGTTACAACGTGGAAAATAGGGTCGTGCAGGCCATGATAGATTTGCCTTCTGTTGGAAAAAAAAAATAGATATAACTTCTCCGTTTCAAGCAAAATGAAAGAATTTATCTATCTATACTATTTATAAGGGGATTTTTTTCTTTAAACTGGACTTTTATGTGATTCAAAAATATCTTTAACTTTACATTTGACAGAGAAAAAAATTTGAGGACAACCCAGTGAAAATGTATATTTAACTCCAATTAAAATGCCTACAAATAGGACATTCTCCTATTAATCCATGTCTTCAAAACAAACTTATCCAATTTTTTTTTTTTTTAAAGCAAAACTATATCACTAGACAAAAAAAAAACCTCATCACAAAGCGCTTGTGATGAGAGGCTAGTTTTACAAATAAGATTTTAGTTGTTTGTATCTAAAGTACATAAGACCGATATTTAAAATTTTTAAATAACATGACACTAAATGAACTTTTAGATTTATAATATTTGTGGATTTTAGTTAACTCAACTGGTAAAATCTATAATAGTTAAATAAAATATTTGGGATTCGATCCCTGCCTACACCAAAAACCGATTGATATTTTGATCTAATAATAAAAAAGTATAATCATCAGAAGTGGACGCCATAGAAAAAAAAAATTATAATATTTAATCTTGACCATAGAATTAAACTAGTTAAATGGAGATAATTATTTTTCTATTGATTTATACGAAAATGGGACTCAAAAAGATGCCTTATGTTGATTGTGAAATTTGGCCTCTGGGTACCTATTGGAAAAGTTATATTCCCTTTACCCTCATGAGTTCTTCACTTCTTCCTTAATGATAAATGCAGGCGGTTGCTGCACTTGTATAGTATAGTAAGTGCGGCCTAAGAGACACTAGCCAAAGCCGCTCACTCCGGGAAAGAGGCAAACATGCATGTAAATGTAATGTATACAAACTAAGATCATATCACCTACCAAATCTTAGGACACGTATAATACGTTACATTGGATGGTGATTATGTAGGGTATGAGAATCAATATTGCCATTTGCCAGTAATACAAAAAAGTTAGTATTTCTATTTATCTTATTGATTACACTAGAAGTAGAAGGAACTATAAATCTATATTCCATAATCTCTCTCCTGTGACCACCTCCCCACGTCTTCAGCTATTGATCTTGTTGGCAAAGGCTACAGCCTACATCACTATCAAATCTTCAAGCTGCAGCACGGTCTCGTCATACCTCTCAAACCCTAGGTTCTCAATTACGCTAGCAGCTCCTTTAAGAGCTTCGATCAAGCTAGCATCACCCATTTTGAGCAGCTGATGATGTCCCTTTGAGATCATACATTCCTACACAAACTATAATTGACTCAAAATTGTTGGCTACTCATTAAGTGTGCGTTTGACATAGCTTAATTTTGTTAGCTTATTTTACTATTCAGCTTATTTTTAGTACTATTTATAGGTCTGATTGTACTTTTTGATACTATTCATTAGTCCCATTGTATTATTTCAACTAATTTTTACTTTTATTTACAATACTTTTATCATAAAATTTTCAGTTTCTACAAAATAAGCAAATCTCAAACAGACTCTAAATGTGTATGAGAAAGGCTACAAATATTTTGGCACTATGAAGCAATTCCATTGACCACCACACGCTTGAGTACGAGGGAATTAGGTTGGGGGGGTTGTGTTGGGGACCAATATAAATTTATGAATACTTTTTCACCAATTTAGATTTATTACTTAAGAATAAATATTCCCCATAACAAAGGTCAACTATATAGCTATTTAAAAAAAAAAAAAATACACTCGAAATATTTGTGTATCAAACATTTCTTTAATGCAATGGACAATGATTTTATGCGGCATAATCTGCAAGAATGGCCCGTATAAACTGTCTATAGGCTTTTAAGTAAACCCTAAACCCTCCAAACACCCCCCCTCTTCCCCCACCCCCAAAAAAAAGGAAATAATGAAATTTAAATAACGAAAGCATTGAGAAAAGAGATAGATATACCCTACTAAATCACTTGTATAATATTTGGAATGAGTCAATATGATGTTGCACTTTTGAACATTAGACTCGAGAAAACAAGGCAGCCATACTGACCAACATGTCAAATCTTACAAACCAAAACGTTTTGAGAATTTTACTCCCACTTTACATCCAAATTGTGTTAAAAAGAAACTCTGAAAGTCAGGAACTTAACTTCTGACCACGGGATCTCGCAAAAGATAAAGAGACAGGAAAATCAAGAACCATCCATTTGAATATCACTGCCATTTGGATTCAGTATATTATCATTATTATTCTGAGTCTGGCTGGCTCCAAAAGTAAACTCGTTCAGAGCAATGTCTAAAGGAGGACGGGCAAAAATAGAGGTTGTACCAACATTGCTGAAAGCAGGAACAGAAACCGGATCATTAACCTTTGGGAAGCCGAAGCTAAACGAAGGAGGCACACCTGTAGGTGCAAAAACAGGCAGGACAGGGTTGCCAGGATCAATTGATCCAAAGATCTTCTGCTCATACTCCTGCAGTTGCTTGTAGACAGCTACATTAAGAAACAAAGAAATGAAAGTCAGAGATATGGGGGCCATCTCATTCATACTCCTGAAGTGGTTGATTTCAACTAATATGCATGCTTTAATTATTTGCAAGACAATTCCTTCAAATGATTAAGAGCTATCATGAGCAATTCATCACAGCATCAGAATGGGACAGCTGCCATGCAAGTAATGTCTTGCAAAATGAAAAACTTTCATAAGTTAAAAGCTTTGAAATATGAAATTTGCATGCTGATCCAACTCCATTTAAGACCCCAAACAAAGAGGATTAGGAGGAGGAGGAAAAAAAAGGAAGTTATAAAAAATATCGGTTTCAGGTTTCAACCCATCCACCTTGCAATTTTCCAGAATCCAATATAGATTCCAATCAGCTTGCATAGCTTAACCAGTTAAAGTCATGATCTGGGGCTTAACAATGTGGTAGTCCTTTCTGATATTCCATTTAACCAAATAGCTAAGCAATTCGATGCTTCTTTTTACAATGCGAAAATAGACCATGTGCATACCTTCAGATAATTCAACAGATGGCCTCCGCTCTTTCACCCACTGGTAACTTTGGGCAAGTCTCCATCCTTTGGACTTCATCAAGTAAGCCATTACAATTGCTGGTGACCTGTCAAGGGAACAAAATGAGTACATCAGAAACAAATATTTGGAGAATCCAAATCATCTGGTATGGAGGCCCCATTATGTCCAAATTATATTCCACCGCTAAAAGCTCTGGGATAGGGGCCCGCTAGGGTCTTTCACTATGGTTGGTATGTGATGCCCTATTTATAGCGTTCTTGATGCATTTGCGGGTGGGTGGCTGACAGGTGTGGCTATTTATGCTTTCTGTATGTTAACCTTAGCCTTGCATGTGCAGGGAGAGGGGGAGAGGGCTAGAGACCCAAATTATTTTGCAGTAAAAATTTACCTATTTTTTCCAGACATACAGTGCACCAGAACACGAGCTTTGTCCCTTTCACATTGCTCTGCAAAATCAAGCAAAAGTGAACTCAAACGGCCATCTAAAGTGACTGAGAATATCTTGTGGTACAATTAAAAAGATCCAACAGTTAACCTTTAGTAAATTAGTACTAAAGTTTATTGTAAGTCACTTGGTTTCATTATAAATAAGCTAGCTAAAATTTGTTTAACCAAACTCCATAGGTCAATCCTAATAGACAACCTTCCTTTTGTCAATCTTTAACTTCTTTAAATGCTGACGTTAAAGATTTGTTCTGCACAGTGACTGATTTTATTGCATACATTTAAATCTGTAGTCTTTATTTTTAGAGATAATTTCAATCATGGCATTTGCTACTGATGATTGCTCTTTACCATCAGACCAAGATACCAATTAGTTTTTTAGTGTAAGCAGGGATCGAACCTAAGATCTTTTATTTAATGACAAGAGACTTTATCAATTGAGCTAACTAAAACCCACATTTAAAATTGTAATCTTGTTTTGTCAATATTAATGATATCAGAAATAAGGGCTTTCCTCTATTATCCTTCTGACCCTCCATTAGCCACTCTTAGTCCAGATGCCTTACATCATTTGACTTAGGGTCCTATTTAAAAATGGCTCCACCATAGGAAATAAATCACCAAGAGAGAGAGAGAAGGATAACCAACATGAAGGTCAGAGGGTGACAAGAGAACTCATCCAAAGGTGTACCTAAAGGCTGGGAGGCCTTAAAGGCTGTGGGACTCTTGGGAATATTTTGCTAATGCAGGATAGACACCAAAAAAAAAAAAAAAAAAAAAAAAAAAGACAATTAGTCAGGCACATATACTCTCTCCACACTTTTCATCTCTATATAAGATGGCTTCCACCAGATTTTTACGAGGTGTAAGGACCCAATGATAACTGGACGAGGTCCGTTTTATGAGAGGAATCAAGAGACATAGGGGACAAGTGGAGTAATCCATGGTGCATTGCTGGGTATATTAATGTTGTGTAATTTCCCAGTGAGGATAAGGGACGTAAGATTTACACCAACAATGGGGGAATTTTCAGATTTGATTCATGAGAGAAATTTAATTGTCCTTTCTCTGGGGGAGAAATTTTTACCTACTCTTATAATCATGAGAAAACCACCAGACCTGGATTGATACTTTCTAGTTTCGACAGATTGGGAGGAACAATTTGAGAAATCCATCCAAAGTATTCTAACTCAAGCTGTGTCAGACTATTGTTCCATTAGATTGTGGCACTCTCAAACGTGGCAAAGCTCTGTTCAATTTGAAACATGTGGTTCAAAGCTGAAGGATTTCAGGAAAAGGTGAAGCTTTGGGGGAGAATTATCAGTTTGACACCTAGCTATGTTTTAACTAGGAAATTGAGAGCATTAAAGGAGGACCCACGGAAATGAAAAAGACCAATTTGGTAATGTAGGGGTGAGGAAGAAGTCAATTTTGGATGGTTTAAAGGAGCTTGACAAAAATGGGGTATCAACAGTCCCTTTGGTTGAGGAAAGATTACAAAGGGATGAGCGAAGTCAGAATTCAAAAATTATGTACATCCACAAATGATTAGTCGGAGACAAAAAATCTAGAGCCATTTGACTACAAGCTTTCAAGTTAGGGTGAATGGCAGAAGAGTTGTTGATAGCTCCCACATTCTTTTTGTAGCTGACACCATTGTATTTTGTGATGCCTCACCTCAACAACTTGGTTTTCTTCGTTGTGTGCTTATTTCCTTTGCAGCCACATCCGGTCCTAATCTAGATCTAAGAAAAAGTGAACTGGTCCCAATGGATGAAGTAGAAAACCTAGAGGGTCTTAGAAAACCTGGAGGGTCTTCCAGAGTCATCTTAGGGTGCAAGATCGGTTTACTACCTATGACCTACCTAAGCCTACTTTTGGGCTTTCTTTTCAAATCCAGTAGTATCTGGAATCCTATTTTGGAAAAGGTGGGAAAAAAGTTAGCAAGATGGAAAAAGCTAGGAGGAAGGACAAATTTGATCAAGGATACATTATCTTCCATCCCAACTTATTTCATGTCTTTGTTTATGATATCTACCCTTGTGTCCAATAAGTTAATGAAGTTTCAAAGGGAATTCCCCAAAAATTTCATGTGGTGGAATGGAGAGCGGTTTGTTCCCACATAAAAGAGGGAGGTTTGAGCATCGGGAAACTCAGTTCATTTAATTAAGGGCTTCTCAGGAAGTGGCTATGGCACTATTTTAATATTAGCTACTGCATGTTCCAACAACAACCACCACCAAAAGAGGAATAAAAAGAAGCGATGTACCTCAAATTCAGTTACATCCTGCCATTTTATCATACTTAACAAAAATAAATAAAATCCAGCTCGTTACACTCAAATTTACTTGTCCTCAATTAAAAGGAAAAAGAAGGGAGGGTATGTTTGGTTGAGAGGATGGGAAAATGGGGTGACCAAAAAAATAAGGAGGAAAGAAAAAACCTTTGTTTTTCCCATGAGTTTTTGGTATGAGGGATAGAAAAGTGAAAGGATAGAAATAATATTGCAATTATGCCCATTTTTTAGTTTAAAACATTGGGAGTATCAGAGGTAATTTGGAAGGAACAAAGCCTGAGTTGAAATTCCCCACCCACCCCATATTCTTTACTCTCCCTTTTTACTCCAACCAAACAAAGAAAAAACATAAATCATATTTTCCTCTCCCCTTTCCACCTTCTCCCCTTTTCACCCCAAGCAAACACAAAATAAGAAAAAAACAGAATTCCTTCTTATAAGAAAACTGCCATGCCTGTTTGGCTTTCCGTTTTTAAGCCACCCTTTTCTAGGTACAGCTTTTTCAAATAACCCATTTTCAAATAGCCGAAAAAAATAAACATTACCAAATGGACACTAAAAGTCTAAAACAACTCCAATGAACAGTACAGTAATGCACAAGCATCTAAACAAAATGCAGCAACTGAACTAAAGAATATAAACTCATTAGGACAAGGAGGAAAAACATACCTAAAAATTGAATTGCATCATCAAAAGGCAAATTTTTGTCCTCTTGCAAGCAGTGATAGGTGAACGAATTCTTGTAGAGATTTTGACAAGCAGGTACTGTCTGCATATATACAAAAAAATAAAATAAAATAAGTAATAAGTAATAAGAGAATGTCAGCCCTTTTATTGTACTAGATCAACTAAGTCATTGTTTTACATGAACAGATGAATACAAGATATAGTTTCTGGTATGATTCATTGTCTATCTCCAATAAATCCATCCTTCTTGACAAATGTTTTACGAGATGCAACCCAAAAGAAGGTATTTGAAATTGATAAATGCAACTAAAAAAGTGTAGAAATATGGACAGCCACAAACAAGCACTCTCCTACACACCGTTAGAAGTTCACATTAGCTAAATCTAGATAAACTCATTCTCTTTGTTAAATCCGCATTTCATAAAACTTTCCATGCTTATGTACAGTATTGGACTACCTCAAGAATCACGTGACAAATATCAGTCCACCAATTAATTTATGAAATACTATTGATTGTAAAAATAACCAAACAACCTCCTCAATTTAACTACTTGGATTTGAATAAATAAACTTTCATTTGTATTCAATTCTAAACAAGGCTAAATTTTCAGCTATAAGTCACATGCCTATTGGTATAAACCCCATTCACCTTCATGTAGACTTCACATTGTACTTTATAGCTCCTTAACCATTTAAGTTGTTTCACCCATCTTGTCCTCGATTCAAGTTGTTTCCATTTAAACGGCATGTTACTTCTTAGCCACAAACTTTTGACATAAAGAAAATTGTGAATACGTTATAGCTCTATACATGAGTTGTTTGATGTTCTAGGGAGTAGGGCGTAAGCTAGGTTCGTTCCCCATGAAATATCTGGGTCTCCCTTGGGGTGCTAAATTCAAAGAGAAGACAATTTGGAACCTAATTCTTGAGAAGGTGGAAAGGAGGTTAGCAAGATAGAAACGTTTATATCTCTCTAAGGGGGTACAGTTAATTTAAAAATTAAAAGTCCTCTATATAATTTACCGACCCATTTCTTGTCCTTATTTCCTATCCCTGTTGTTGTGGCCAATCGTATTGAGCAACTTCAACTGACCTTTCTTAGTTTCTTTGGAGTGGTTTGGGAGACGATTTCCATTTGGTAAAGCGGTCTAAGATTTATGCTCCTCCCCAATTTGGGGGGTCTGGCTATTAGGAGTTTGACATTTTTTAATGAAGCTTTGTTGGGGAAATGGTTGTGGATATTTGGGATTGAGCGAGAGGTGTTGTGGAGGACAGTGATAGGGGTTAAGTATGGCTAAGAGGAAGGTGGTTGGTGCTCTAATTCAGTTACTAGTCCTAATGGGGTGAGTCTGTGGAATACCATAGGATACGGTTGTACTACCTTTTCTTGCTACATTCAGTTTGAGGTTGGGGATGGGTATAGAGTGAAGTTTTGGCACGATATTTGGTGTGGGGAGAGCCCTCTAAAAATGAGTTTCCTAGAGTTATTCAGAATTAGTCGGGATAAGGAGGCTAATGTGGCAGCTGTAACGAAGTTTTCCAAGGGCATTCTTTATCGGGATCTCAATTTCATGAGAGCTGTTCTAGAAGTCTTTGTTCAATTTTATGGACATTATTTATGGCATTTCTTTGAGTACAATGGTGGGGAGGATAGGATGTGTTGGAAGACAGCCAACTGTGGTTTTGACGTGTTAATGATCACTCCTTCCTTTGGAAGAACATTTGTAAGCAGGTCTTGCAGCTTTGGAGAAAGTTCTGACGAATTAATAATTTACAAAAAAGGAATGTTCAGATTTTGAATCGGTGTTATTTGTGAAAAGGTAGTGGAGAATCAGTAGACCATCTTTTATTTCATTGTCCTATTGTCACTAAGTTGTGATCTGTGGTTTTCATCTTGTTTGGAATCCATTGGGTGATGCCAAGGACTGTAGTTGATCTATTAGCTTGTTGGCAAGGAAAGCTTGGGCGCCATCATAACAAGGCTGTTTGGAAGGTTGTCCCTCATTGTTCAATGTGGTGTATTTGATGGGAAAGGAACAACAGGAGATTTGAGGATTTAGAAAGGAATTTACCGGAACTGAAATTGTTTTTTTCTAGAACTTTATTGGATTTGATGTCAGCTGTGGGAAGTCACTGTTTATTTTCGGTTTGTGATTTGATTGATGTTTGTAGTTGGAGTGTTCGATTGTTTTTGGTCCCTAGTTGTATACAACCTGTATTCTTGGTGACTGGGTTCAATAAACACATGTATGTGTGAACAAATACCACAGCTAAATCCAATTCCAAATCACAGATTCAATCAAGGTGATAATTTCATTGAACACTCAAATAGACTAGCACTAATACAATGTATAAAACAACCAAAACATTCATAACCTTAATAATCCAATTCCAAATCAAATATTAGAATACCAACTTACATTGAGAACACGAGAGATTCCCTGAGTCTTAAGAAGTTCCGAGCGTGAAGCGTTATCATAGCTACCTAGATAGAGAAACTCAGGCAGGATCTCCGATGGAAAGGCGCTGACTTGAATCGAAGTTTTCTCAGCCGAAGCCGGAATCCGGTGGCCACATATCCCACATATCTCTCCTTCTTCGTATTTGTGATAGTGCCCACAAACCCCACAAGGGTTCTCTCTCTCCCTCTTCCTCATAGCCCAAGACACAAAATAAGCGTAAATCACAAAACAAGAAAGACCCAGATGAGGAAACGGCTTCTATATCAGAAAACAATGAAGACCCAGATTAGATAACAGGGAATAAAGCCTAAACCAACAAGGAATTCAACAAAAGTGAAAAAATTGAAGAGGGTATTAAAGATTTGTGCTTGCCTAAAAGGTGCAAAAAGAGAGATAGAGAGAGTGATGTAGCTTCTTCCTAGTTCTCTCGTTTCTCTGATCAGATTGTGTACTTGGATTTGTTATTTTGCTCTCTTGGGTGTAACAGGGTTGTCCTTGTTTAGGCGGTACAGCTACTAAGGTAAGAGATCGAGCTCGTACTTATTTATGAGAAATATATAAATAATAATAATATGTATTGGGTTTTGAGAAAAAAACTAATAAGATGGTTTGTTACGCCAAAATAAATAAATTAGAGGGTCTGGTATGACTTGATTCTTTGAAGGGGGCATGGGCATTTTGTTAATGAATAGCCCAGATTTTGTAATTGTTTTGCTCTTTTGATTGCAAACGACTTTGCCAAAAACCCTTAGGTCCACCATCCATAATTACCCAATCATGCAGTGCCACATAATTTGCCCTTTACAATTTTTTTTTATTGGCACCTTTTACTATTATATGCCAGATCATTTTATTTGGTATTGGATTAAACAAAAAAATTAAGTAAATTCAATGGATGGTTTTTTTTTTTTTTTTTTGGGGCCCATAGGCATAGGTAATTTTAGGCTATGTTTTCAGTTAGGCCAAATAATTAAAATTAAAAAATAATTAAAAGGATGAAGAGGAGGAGAAAATCCAAAAATAGCCAAATTGGGATTTCCAATGGGGGCCATGGTAAAGAGGGAAACTAATAATATCTTCAGTTTGTAAGTATCATTCATCATGCATATCAAATTTGTATTCTTCTCCAAGAAAATATGTCAAAGGTTTAAAATTAAAATGGAACTCCTTAGGAATGTAAAATCTTTATCTCACTTTTTGTGTTCCACTATATATTTAACAAATCACAACTTATTATGTATTTATTTAATTTTCCTTATAAAATTACCTAAGTTTAAAATGGAAAAAAAAAATACATGACATACCATAATTAGTGGAGCATAAACTGAAATAATAAGGATGGGATTGAAGACCCATAGCCCCTCCTCAATAGTCATAAGAAAAATTATTTTTGGTCAAAATACATTGTTAAACCTTAAAAAAGTTTACCTTCTAAGCGTTTTTTGGCCCCTAACATTTCAAGAGAGCTATATTAGTCTTTGAAGTTTAAAAAATGTGCGCTATTGGTCTTTGAAATTAAAAAAAAAAATAATAATAATAATAAGCATAGTTGCTCTGTTAGACACATAAGGAAAAAAAAAAAAAAAAAAAAAACTAACGAAAATTGATGGAGAGACCAATAATGCTCATCTTTTTAAAGTTTATGAACCAAAAGTGCTTTTTTTAAACTTCAGAGGCCAACAAGACTAAGTAAATTAAGAGACCAAAAATGTATACATGCCATTATTTTAGTAAACAATCTCATAGCATATGTGGGTTTTACAATAGTGTATTTATGCTTATATACATGGGCAAAACTTATATACAGTCTCTTATGTCCTATACCTTAAGTTCTCATTTTAAAATTATGACATGTGGCAACTTAACCAAATTCCTAAACTGCGTTAACTTAAAAACATTTACCTTTCTTGGTGAGGAAAAAAAGACTCGATCTCTCTTCATTTGCTAGAGAATAGAGATTAAAAAAAAAAAAAAAACTTTAAAAATTTGAATTGGACTATCTGTGCATTTTCTTAGTGAAAAAACGTAACAAGAAAAAAAAAAGTTTCTTTCAATTCTACAATGGCAGAAATCTTTGCGGAACCTCCAAATCCGACACCTCCACAACACACACCAAAAATCCGAATTAGACTTAGAGCCCAAGCCTAGGCTTTGCAAAACCTCCAAATCCAACACCTCCGCAACACTCATTCCCTCTGTCTTTATCTTCTTCATCTTCTCCTCCCCTTTACTTAGGAAATTTGTTGAAATCCATTACCTTCCATGTCCCTTTTGTGAAATTGACTCCCTCTCGTCCCAAATCAAATCCGAAGCGCTCCACTTCAGTTTCGTGAAATCGATTATGGTGTTATTTGGTCTTTAATCAGCACTGTGGATTAAATCAAATTCCCTAAAATGCCCTTATTTATAAAATTACATTGGATTTTGCTAATGTATGCCCTAAGGGCACACAATAGTTAATCATTTTTAGAAATATTTTTTTGGAAATTGAAAAAGTATTGACAATTTTTTCAATTCTCGAGAAAATGTTTCTAAAAATGGATGCTTTAATATGTGCCCTAAGGACACACATTAACCAGACCCAATTACATTTAGAGTCCGTTTGATAAGACTTATTTTTGCTTAAACTGAAAACTGAAACTGAAAACACTGTAGTAAATTGTAGTAAATAAGTAAAACGATAATTTGGGATATACAGCTCAACTGAAACTACTGTAGCACATAGATAGAACTTTTTGTGTTTTTTTTTTTCCTTCCTTCGTCTATCGCTTCTTAGAAATCCACACAAGTAGCCTCTCGTTCTCAAGCAAACTTCATTCTCTTCCTTCCTTCTTCTATCACTTCTCAGAAATCCCCAACGTAGCATCTCGTTCTCGTTCCACGGTGTTGTGATTGACAAGCAAACCTTGTTCCCTATTTGTCTCTCTCTCTGCGCTCGTTTCTAGATTCATCTATTCCGATCACTCCGCCGCCTTATCGTAATCCATGGCTCACCGCAGCTCCAGAGGTCAGTCTTCTCTTTCCTTTTCTTCAGATCTTTGTGTTTGTTTCTTTCGAAGCTGTTTTGAGCTTTCTATTTCTCTGTTTCATTTCTAGGGTTTCAGATCTTGACTCTTTACTCCCTCCGATTCCAAAACACAATGGACGCTCTGAGAAAACAAGCCAGTAAGCTTAGAGAACAAGTCGCCATTGACTCTTCACTTCCATTGTTTATTTCATGTATGTATTAGCATTTTTTGAACTGAAAAATGGAAGAAACTATTTTTGGTTCAAATGGGTGTTTTTTTATTTGAATAATTGAGTTTTTTTTTTTTTTTTTGGTTCAAATTTTGCAGGCTGTGATAAAGCATTTTGGTGGAACTGGGTATGAGAGCTCTGATGTAATGGTTATCAATGAGGTTGAGTTGCAGAGACATCAACAACTAGAGAAACTCTACAGGTCCATTTGCAATGGAAGGGTACAGATCTTTTTTTTTTTTTTTGAAATTGAATTTGAGCTTGAAATTGTGTTTTTTTTTTTTGATAATTGGATATTATTGGGTCCTTTTGTTTGAGCTTTGTATACATTTTTTTTTTTTTTGCTGATTCTATATCATTATGAAAGACATTGTATTAGTAAGGAGCTTTCTACATTCGGGTTTTAATAACTTCCCGCATCGGAAAAAATATAGAAGAGAGGAAACTTACTTACTATTAAGGGATATTGAGATTGGAGGGTGATGCAAATGATGAAGGACGACATTTAATGTTTGTGAAGATATGTGTCAGGTTTTGTTTTATTGTCTGTTTGCTATTTGTCTTAAGTAGCTCCGTAGATTTTTTCTGTGAGGTGGCATTATATTAAATGGACATGGTATTTGGGGCAATTGAATTGGCGATGGAACAATGCACCGTGGATAAGTTGCTGGATATGGTGTGCTGAATTTAATATTTAAAGACCAAGGTAGAACTTAAGTACAAATGATAATGGAACCAGACAGTGATGTGGGATTGCTGGCTGTCAAGGTCGTCAAAGAAGGAAAGTCAAATTTAAGTTGAAGGTGTATCTTGACCACCTCTGTAGGCCATACTCCAGGATCATTCTTGTCGGTGATGTTGTCATGTGTAACAATGTCTAGTAATTGTTATCTTGTGTTGACATTTATGAAGAAACTGGGGGATCTTGTTGATCTTGTCATTGAGAAAGGGGTCTTGTTTGGTAGCTGAGAAAATTTAATTGTGTTTTTTTTTTTTATTACTTTTCTCAAGATGATTGATTTCAGGTAGGATCTTTTATTAATATCACAGTGTGAATTTTCTCAGGACAATGTTGGTCAAGGAGACAGTGAAGATGAGGAAGAAAGCCATGGTACTACACGTAAGGGTTCTTACTCCGTATGATTTGTCTTGTAAAATCGAATTGATGTTGTGACATGATTTTGAATCAGTCCATTCTGCATTTTATTAGAATTTGAGTGCATAGATTGGACTGATTCAAATACCATATTCATCAAGTTCTATTGAGTAGTCATGAAATTTCCTAATGACATCCAAGCTCCATAATAGAACTAAATTTGTGTGTGTGAATGTAGTTAATTATTCTTATGAGTTTGCACCTGTTTATGATTTATGGCCCACTAGTGTGTTCTTCTAGAACCTGATCTGTAAGCCAGTGGTTTTGTTTGATGTGTTCCTATATCACTGATCAATGCTGATATTGTTTCTCTTTTGAATACTTTATAGATAATCTGGCAGGAGTTAAAGTTCTTCATGGCATTGACAAAGTAGTGGAAGGTGGGGCAGTTGTTTTAACGCTAAAGGATCAGAATATACTTGCAGATGGTGACATCAATGAAGGTAAACTTATGAATTGGTGATACTTTTTGTTTGTCAGGACCTTTTAAGATGAGTTGACACATTTACATAATAGAGGTTTTTGGTCTGGTGTGACATAGATTGATATGCTTGAGAATGTTGCCACAGTATGATGACCCCACTGCAGATGAGGTTTGATTTTTGGTTTTTCCCATCACTCTTTTTTTAAATATTAGTCTGAGAAATTGCTTTTCCTTTTTCAATTATAACAAGAAATGTTGTGCATGGGGATTGGTCATGAAATTTTTCACTTAATTTATTCTTCTTTCCAGGGGTTAGCTCTGGATGAAAGAGGACGTTTCTCTGGCGAGGCAGAGAAAAAACTCCAAGAGGTAATTCTTTCTCCAAATTAAAAAAAAAAAAAAAAAAAAAAAAAAAAAAAAAAAAAAAAAACTCGGAAAATGTAGTAGAAGAATGGTTGTGTTTGAGGATGAGGAACTGTATGCGTAGTCATTTCATTCTTCTAATTATTGTTTGTTGTGACTTCCTATTTATTCAAGTTGTAGTCCCATTCTTTCTACTTTCTGCTCTTTTTTATTGTACTGAATTTGTAGGGATAGGATTTTCCCATTTGAAATGAATTTTTATTTCTGTTGGTGATTGAATGCATTTTAATTACTTAACTAGTTTTTTTCCCCCTAGCTTATGAACATTTTTTCCCCTTATTGCCAGCTTCGTAAAAGGTTAGAGGGTGCTTCCAATAACATTTAATTTGAAGATCTCAATGCAATTGGGAAGATTACATCAAATTACTATACTCAAGAAGAAATGCTTAAATTTAAAAAGCCCAAGAAAAAGAAATCCTTGTGGAAGAAAGAGAAGCTGGATTTGGATGCGCTTGAAGCAGAAGCTCTCTCTTCAGGCTTGGGAGTAGGGGATCCTGGCTCTCGGAATGATGCAAGGAGGCAAGCCATCAAAGAGGAGCAAGAAAGAGCAGAGGCTGAATTGAGAAAAATTGCATACCAGTCAGCTTATGCTAAAGCCGATGAGGCATCAAAATTACTGCGGATGGAACAAACTCTTCCTGTTAAATTAGAGGAAGATGAGAATCCTACTTTTGCAGATGAAGATGATGATCTTTATAAATCTTTAGAAAGAGCAAGGAAATTGGCTCTTAAAAAGCAAGAGGAGGAGGCAACATCTGGTCCTCAAGCAAGGAAATTGGTGCTTTTTGGTTTTTGTCTATCTATTGTCAGTTTACTTGCCATTGTTTAATGGCTCGAAATATGTTGTAAACTTGGTTTAATTTAGTATTGTTTGGTTATAGTTGTGGTATCTTAAACTCATTGAATGGCCTTATATTGGTCATTTCATTAAGTAATTTGAATAAAGTTTCTTCTTTCGTATATGATTATTTTGTTCTTTATTATTTGGTTTTTGCTGGTTTAGACTTTAGAGCAGTTAGTTGATGGTAGCCTTTGCATTTGGAAATATATAGAGGCCCCTAAAATTTCATCTTCGTTTTCATGTTTGATTAGCTCGTTGCTTGTGCATAAATCAAAGGTATTACAAACATGTCAACTAAGTACTCAGTTCTACTTACCAACAATATAACAACAAATGGTATTACATTTGTTCAAGTTTGTGAACCATCACTTATGGTCCCCACAAAAAAATTTCCATAATGTTAATGGTATTTTCAACCACACCAAAAATTTATATTGTGGCAAAAATAATAATCACCATAATCAGTTCTGGTTCGTACATATCAATGCTGTGATATTGTCACGAACCTCTTTCATCTCAATTTCGTCCAAGCTTGAGATCATATGTGCCACGGGATCGTAATAACCACTCTCATTGTGTCCAGATGTGCCTCCTGTAGATCTGAAATGTTCAACGTCATTGTTTATCTCATGTGCTCTAATGAAATTGTGAAGAACCATTGTAGCAACAATGATGTACGATTGAGTGCGTATATGAAATGCTGGCATATTTTTCAAAATTTTCCACTTATTCTTCCAAACTCCAAACGTTCGTTCTATGACTGAACGGAGTGATGAATGGAGATAATTAAATCTCTCCTCTGGACGATGCAGTACTTCATTAGGCTGAAATTCGGGGATGTGGTACCTCTCCCCCTTATATGGTGCAAGGAACCCTTTCTTCATAGGGTACCCTAAATCAACTAGATAATATTTTCCTGCAAATGAACACGTTTAATACATTAGCATTTTCACTACATTAATACAAACTTTAATATTATAATTAAACTACATATTTACAAACTTTAATATTATAATTAAACTACATATTTACAAACCAGCTGGAGCTCTTGGGAAGTTGTAACTCTCATTGTTGAGGCAGCTTAAAAAAATCTTCGTGTCATGCGCTGACCCTTCCCATCCAACACATGTGAATGTGAACTTCATGTCAAAGTCACATGCGCAAATGCAATTTGTTGTGGTGATCCCCTTCCTGCTATAGTACGGGTGTTGCTCATCAAGTGGTATGACTACAGGGACATGGACCCCATCAATTGCACCAATGCAACCCTAACCATTGCCACAAAAAAGAATCGTTCCCCATGAAATACGTGGTATGACCATAAATATAATTTGAATAAAATAAAGTGAAGATACTAAATTCACAAAGTACCTTGAAATGTGGCCAATATCGACTTGAATGTTGAATATGTTCTGGCATGTCCTGAAATGTACGATCAGCAGGCTTGATAATGTCCGCTGCCATAATGGTGGCTAATAATGTAACTACTGTAACCACGTGTCGATGCACTGTCTCACCCGAGTGCTGAAATCTATCCTGCACTAATCTGTTACCCTCATCATGACCAAGTACCACCAATGTCATTGCTAGAGACTCTTCCAAGCAAACTCTTCTGATATCGTTATATCCATACTGGCGCAATGTATTACAGAATTGTCGAAACACATGGCTTGACATTCTAAAATGTCTTCGACATTTCTCAGGATTTCCAGTTAATGTATACTGTACCCATTCATACCCTGTTTGTATATTCGTATGCAATGGTGCTTTGGTCATATAGGTCTCCACGTAAATTGCACATGTGCACCCGGCTAGATATGCTGCGAGTACAATGTCATCGCTCAGGTCGAAGTTATTGTCCCTGCATATTTTACCGACTTTAAAAGCATGTACAAATACTAATGTGATACTTATGTACGCTAAAAACAAATTGTTAAACGTGTTTGAACCTTTATTACTACTAGGGTCAAACTATGGTGGTACTAATTAATTAACAATCCTAATCGTATGCTTTCACGATTTCATCCAAGATTTATACAAATTGTATATTCACATCTAGCGGGGAAACTATAGAAACTCACTGGTGCTGGGAATCAGCTGCGTTGTTTAGCAAAGCCATCCTGTTGTATGCCTTTAGGTTGCTTTACAGCTATTGAACAATGATCTAAAAGATATCGAGCTTAAAATTCAGAGCTTTGACATACGGAAGATACTAATGCTACAAAACCAAGAAAATTAATTGAAGTGAGGGACTGTGGTGTTTGTAGTTTCAACTTTCAAGATGTAAATTATATGGACAAAAAGGTGGCGAGATGGATATAAGGCTTCAAAAGCATAATATTTGTATACTTTTAAGCAAATAATCTCACAACAAATAAGTTCGCCAAACTCACGTAGAGAGAAAATATGCGGCAATTGAAAATTTTGCAAAAATTATATTCTATATTTGTAGAAAATATACATAAATGGCCTAAATCTTTATATTTTTGCAATCAAAGAGCTGGCATTCAATATGTACAAGAAGATGAATGATCCGTATGGATCATCTTCTATCTTCAAATAGTGAAGAAGAAACCAGCAAAAAGGAAAAAGATATGTATACTTCTGACTGTTAACTTTTTCCCCCAATCAATTCCTGCTTCCTAGTGATTAGGCACCTACTGCCATAAACATTCCCACACTACTTGCTGCCACATCCTACTTGAAAAGGAACATTCAAAGGAAGTGTGATCCCTGGATTCACACTTGTTTCTGCAGAATCCACACAACAAATTTTTTCTTGCCAGCCACATTTAACTAATCTATCAAAAGAGGAAAGCCTATCCTGAATAGCCAACCAAAAAATAAAGGCATGTTTTGGCATTATGGCAGCATCCCAATCAACTTCATTGCTTCTATATCTAAGGGCTTCCCAAGCAGATTTACAAGAAAATATACAATTTTTAGTTAGTCCATACTAAAGTGTCTTCTTCGTGAATAGGAACCAACTGACTAAGGACCCGTAGAGGAAGCCAATTATCATGCCATAGACCCCATTCCCATCTCCAATTTTTCATTTAAAAAAAAAAAAAAACCTCTCACAGATTCCCTAAGCTTCAGTTTCTCCATCCCCAAGAGAAGTTGGGGGGGGGGGGGGGGGGTGTGTTTACCTCCCAAAAACTTTGCCTTTTAAGGGGTATTTGTGTATCCAAGCCACCCACAAGGAGCCAGCTTGCATAAGCAAAATCCAAATGCACAAGTAAGAAATATTACCGGTGTAATATTTCTAAACCACTTAAAACCTTTTTTTTTTTTTTTTTTAAATCCTAAACGTGCCCAATCACATGAAGACCAGATTAGCATGTAGACCAAATTATCTCATTCTAAAAAATTTAAGGACTCAATTACTATTTTAGAAACTCTAGCTAAATAGGAAAAATGAGGCAAAATTTAATGACCAAAAATGGCTTTTGCTCGGTATATATATATATATATATATATTTACACTTTTAAAATAGACCCTAAGGTTGTCACTAGGGTCACCTCAGATCGATGCAACTCCCACACTCTATACAACATAACACATTTACTCAATAAAAACCCCTAACAAAACACAACTCTACCTATAGTTAAAAGGTTAAAGCAACTTGTGTTTGGCCTAATCCTATACTCTATTGACTTTACACAGATGCAAAACAATATGTCAGGTACACAACACAGTATCAGAAGGCAACGGCTGATCATAGCAGAAAAATCAAAGCATGCCTAATGAAATGAAAAGTGAAACAAATTTTCATACAAAATATGGATTGGATGTGACACTTTCAGCATATAGAAAAACATAATAACATAAGTCTTCATTTAGATTTACCATTTCGTGCTTGCGAATGACTCATCTCGTCATCAACCAAAACCACAAAGTCATATTTAACAATTTTGAACACTCTTTAGAGCATCTTCTTCTACCACAATGGGAATTTTTGCCATCATCAGTCCAATATTATTTGGGGGGATATCCCTCCATGTTTAATGTGGACTATTTGACAAGAAATAGGCATACTTTTGAGGGGACAGAACGTACATCATTGTAGTTGAAACTATTTTTGCTGTGATTGTTGTACGGTTGGATGGCTTCGTTGAACAGGCTATCTTTTTTCTCTTTCAAGGAGTTTGCTGTATGGTTGGATGGCTACATACCTTCCATGTGGTCACTGGTCATGTAGTTGTGGGAAGGATCAAGCTTTGAGGACTTAACTATGCCTAAAAAAAAAATAGGTCTACAAGGTTATTAATATTAGAACATATGAAAAAATAAAAAATAAAAAATTATAATGTTTTACAAGGAAGTATTGAACAAAACACGACATTATCTATTGTCAAGACAAGCCATACATTAAACAGAAACCTTAAAAAAATAAACAAAAAGTTTTACTAGTTTCAAAACTGACCAGAAAAAAAAGAAAATGCAACAAGCAAAGAAACAGGTAAGCATAAGAAAAGGAAAGAAGTAAGCATACAGTACACATTTTAATTAATTGGTAGCCATTGTCTTACATACACACCCATGGTAAGCATTAGTTTCTATCAATAAAAACAAAAGAAAAAAAACACAGTGCAACAGGCACAACACTGAAAATCCAATTACTACACCAATCCTATCGAGACAATCCCCTTTTCTTCACTAAAAATGAAATTCAGGGTGCCTTTGGTACTCATTTTGTAGCCACTTCAGCTGGATGTCCTTGTCATCGCAAAGTGCTGCAAACATGTGCCTACCTTGCTCTTTTTCTATGAAGTAGAGGGTGCTGAACAGATGAAGGTAATGACCCGAGTGCACCCCGAGAAGACTCAACACCCTGTCCAAAATTGCTTTAACCTGAGTAGTTGCTGTGGAAGCAATTGGTGTACGGTTACTTACACTTCTACTTTAAGAAAAACCTCTAAGATGCTCTTCAAAGAGTCGAACATCTCTTGTGCAACTGAGCGTTTTTTTTTATTTCTTGCAAATTGGCTTGAAAAGGTGGACAGTAGTTGCCAAGCCTTTCCTTTTAGTCACTGTCGGTCCTGCCTTCGACGATGATGGACCTTGAACCTCCATTGCATCAACATTCACAAAGGGTTCCCATTGGGGGTCAACAAATTTCGTGCTATCAGCGGAGTCCCCAGACCCTTTGGTGGTTTCCTTTAGCATTTGACCACTCGTGCAAAATGCATTTTTTCCCGTTGCAACCGTGCCTTCATACATGATGTTCATCAACTCACGATTCGGCAAATGTTTCTTTTTGAAGGTTTTTGCGTTGGGACATGCCTACAAGTGGAGAAACAGTAGTTAGAACGCAATAATATAGTTGTAGATAGTAAAGTTGTTCACAATCATGTCAACTGAACTAACCGCAATCTTTCGGTTCCACCATTCCTCACTGGCCTGAAGCAGCCCAGTGCCAACATCATAACCCAATCCAGACTCATTGTCAAAGCACTCTTTATATTGCCTCCACCCTTTTTTCAGATGATCCCATTTGTTTTTCATCTGTAAGGGAGTCACCACTTTTCCTATGCCACCCAACTGCCGAATCATTGCATCAACTCCAATTTTGGTATGATATCCTTTGTTCCTCTGCCCTTCTAGGACTTGAGCAGCACAGAACTCACAAAAAGCTTGTACTTCCTTAAGGTCTTTCCAGTCAGCTCTCGAATCATTACTACCACCGTCCTTCAATTTCTCCTTAACCATTTTTCCTACAACTTCCGTCTATACTCATTGAGGAATTTCAACAAACAGTGCGTGTGCATATCATATAATCAGTTAGGTATGCCCATATGAAAAATGCAAAGTGAAATCACATATTACAACAGAGGTAGGAAGAGAATTTACATGTAGTATTACACGAAGGATCAAGAAACCCACATTATAGTTTCATGGAAAACACAAACGAACCACACACAAATATTGAACACAAACACCACACACAACTATTGAACAAAAAAAAAAAAAAAAAACCACAGATTGATGATAGCTCATGGATCACAATATAACCACACCAACACATGAGAGAGCATGAGAAGTTAGACACAACTTACCCGTGAATGCAGAGACCCACAGTGGCGGCAACGATTTCCCAAGTGGAGAGAAGTTTCGCTCGCACGAAGGAAGAACAGAGGGGGTGATTTTAGAGAGTTTCGCATAATGGGTTTTCTTCTACCGTGTGTGCTCTGTTTTGATGGTTTTGTGGTTGGTGGGTAGGTGATTCTCATTGAAGAGGATTCGAACGGAGCATTGAAGAGCGTTGAAGACATTCTGCAACGGTAGTTGGGAGAAAAGAAGAATGCTGAAGAAGAGAAAAAAGATCCGTTGGAGGTATGCTTGTGCACCGTTTTGATCAGATGGAGCAGTGGTTGCACACCGTTTTCATCACAACTCGTTGAGAGAAGGCTACACGGACACCCCATGCTTTGTACACGCACGCGTGGAGTTTAATGAAACGGTGCGTTGAAATTTGTCTCAGCTCTTTCAAATAAATTTTGCTGGCTTTGAAGGTGTCCATGAATAATGTTGGACGCGCATTTTTCTTTTAATGAAACGGTGCGTTATATTGCGTTCAGCTGATATCTTTTGCGTTTCCCTTCAACGTTTTTCTGGCTATTGTACAGTTGGGTCCTAGCAATTCACAAACGCAAACGCACAGACACTTTGGTAGCGTTTGGATCCAACGTTTCCTACGTTTCAGCGTTTGCGTTTTGGGCATGGGACCCACGCTACAGTGACAGGAAATAAACGGTCTCGCTAACTCAGCGTTTCCTCTTCTTTTTTTTTTTTCCAGCCGTTAATGTTGACTTTTTCCATGAACAGTGAATTTGTGCACTGTTTATAGGACCCACAAACATCACTTTTCAATAAATTTTTCATTAAAAGTGGGTCTCACGGTACTATTTATACATTTAAAAATTATTTTGCTACAGTGTTTTCAGTTTCAGTTTTGAATAATTCGGATCCAAACAGTCACTTAGTGAGCCTTTTGGGAAGCACGTTTTGTGCTTCCCAAGTCTGCGTTTTCTTCGTGTTTTTTTTTTTTTTTCTATAGCTGAGTGCCTCTTGTACTGTTCATTATTCATGAACAGTGTATTTAGGCATGTGAACAAATAGTAACTAACTTTTTTATTATTTTTTTTTATTGTTTTTAGTTCTTAGCAAAATAAGCGGTATCCAAATAGAAAAATTGAACAATTTTATAATTAATATATATATATATATATATATCTATTTTCCAAACTTCAAAATTAATTACTCCATAAAAGTTATAAAAAAGAAAAAAGAAGAAAATGATAGCACCTTAAATTTTAACTCGTGCTTGTGTGCAAGATGTATTATTTTGATAATTAAAGTTCAGTTGTTGGAGCCGAGCCATAGACTGACTAGCAAAAAATCTTTTTAATATAGAAATTATGGCCTAAAGAACCATAGACTGATTCCCAAAATATAAAAAAAAAAAAAAAAAAAAAAAAAGAAGAAGAAGAAGAAGAGGAAGATGAACAACAACAATGATGGCCTAATAAAGAAATACTGTTTTATGAAAAACATAGTCTATGATTTTCAGATTTTGGCAGGTTGTGGCTTTCAAATTTTCGCAAATCCTCATTGAATTTGGAAACCATAGATTAATTAGCATGTAACCTATGCAAACACATGAATATATTAAAAATTAAACATAATTTTTATTATAAAAATATAAATAATTAGTCAAATTATTATTAAAAAATAGCATGTAACACATCCATTAATGCATACATATAGTTACATTTAAGATTAAACATAATTTTTATCATAAAAATATAGATAATTAGTCAAATTATTTTTTTTAAACTAAACGTACGTAATTAGTCACATATTAAAATTCTTACCTAAAGTTAATAATTCTTATGATCATTTTTTCTAATAAGATAGAACGTGTGATAATTTTTGTTATGTGGTGATTTTTATTGAGTATATGTGATTTATTTTATTTTTTATTTTTTTATTTCATAGCTCATTAATATTAGATTCTTAATATTTTGTACTCATTAACTCACTTGATACAAAAATTAAAAAACTTAGGTGGACACATGACACAAAATTAAGTGAATAATTATAATGTGGTTCCCACATAAATTTTGACACAATTTTTATTATAAAATTATAAATAATAAGTCAAATTATTTTTAAAAAATAACACGTAACACATGCATATATATGGATACATTTAAATTAAACACAATTTTTACCATAAAAATATAAATAATTAGTCAAAATATATATATATATATATATCTTTAAAAAAAAGTAAATGTAATTAGTGACATATTATAATTTAATACTACTTATGATAATTTTTTTTCTAATTTTTAATAAGATAGAATGTGTAGTGATTTTTATTGAGTATATGTGATTAGTTTTTTATTTTAAATTTTATAGTTCATCGATATTAGATTCTTAATATTTTGCACTCATTAACTCACTTGGTACAAAGATTAAAAAACTTAGGGTTCGTTTGGTTGTAAGGATAGAAAAGTAAGAGGATAGAAAATAAAGGGGGGATGGAAAAGTGGAGAGATAGAAAAGTTTTTAGTTTTCTTCATTTGTATTTGGTTGAAAGGGTGGAAAAGTGGAGGGATAGAAAACTTTTTTGGTTTGGTTGAAAATAAGGTTTGTATAAATTTACTATCATGTCCCTCTTAAATAAAATAAAAAGTAATATATTATATTTTTTTAAAAAGTTGTGTATAGATAAAAATAGCATAAGAAATCATCTAAAAGTGTTTTCTTAAAAAAATAAAAAATAAAAAAAATTAAGAAATAAAAAAAGAAAGAAAAGAAGAAGAGCCCACCACTTGACAAAACCAAAAAATAAAATAAAATAAAAAGCCAGCGTTACAAAGAAAAAGTAAAAAAAAAAAAGAAAAAAGAAAAAAAAAAAAAGAAGAAGCCAGAAACGTTAAAAGAGGTGGGGACAATTTTGTCCAAATATTTTTTTCATTTTTCACTCCAATTTGGAGAGAATGCATTTTGAAGGGAGAGGAGAGAAAACTTGTGAGCCCCACCACTTTTTTCTCTCCTTCCCCCTTTCAACAAAACAGTGAAAAATGTCATTTTTCACCCTATTTTTCTCTCTTTATTTTTCATCTTCCCTGTTTTCACCCTAACCAAACATACTCTTAAGTAGACATATGACACAAACTTAAGTGGATAATTAATTAAGTAAGATCCCCACATAAATCTAGACACATAGTACAAAATTGGGAACTCTAATTTGGAATTTTAATTTGAGTTTCTCTCAACTTCACCTATTATTATTATTATTATTATATGGCAGTGAGAGAGAGAGAAAGAGAATAAAAAGGTTGAGGGTAGCGGCAGATTGGGGGCTTTTTGGAATTTTCCTTATAAGTGAATTAGGTTGGGTTAAGGAATAGAAATTACATGGCTTTTGATAAGGAATGATTATTTCTCATTGTAAAGAATAGATATTCATCATCACTATTTTTTTGTAATAAAAACATAACCAAACAACTTAACCTCTGTTTGGGTGAGGCCTTTTGCGTTTATGTTTTGGTAAGCTGCGTTTTTTGGCTGGTCCATGGCACTGTTCATGAACCAGCCAAGTGCAAATTGTGGGTGAACAGTAAATTTAAGTAATAAAAAATATTTTGTTACAGTGTTTTCAGCAATAAGTTTTTAGTTTTCAATTTTCAGTAAAATAAGCGATATCTAAACGCACACTTAATAATTATTTCTTAAAAATATCTATTACATTATAGTGTCTATTATAATCTACCAAACGTCTCCTTAGTAAAATCCTCATTTAGCAACACAACGACTCATCACCAGCAATAAAATTCACTCAATAGCAACCGTTTTCATTATGTGACTGCTGGACTTGTTCAAATGCAAAGTATTACTCATTTAGCAACGTTCTTAGACATTTATCACATAGTACTCATCTATGGCAGCCTTTCTACATCCAATGATATCCCAAAAAAAACATGAACTTAATGGTACAAGATGAAGACATTGAGGATGAGCCTTGTAGTTGTTTCACGTGGAGTTCTTGGGTTGCGACAGATGCCTCGAGTTTCTCTTTACCTAGTATTGGTCAAATTTAACATTCCCTTTGCATTGGACATGTAATTCCACCACTGTTGCATCTTCAAGCTACAACTAACTATGCTTTCAAACATGATGCAAAGTGAAAAAAGATATGATAATCAACACAAAGCATAATTTTTTATAAACAAGGGTATCAAAACCTTTTTAAGTATTTGACTATTCTCTTTGGTTGGCATAATCTAAAGTGTTAATGATTTTTTTCTTTCTTTCTTTTGTCTTGACTATTTTAAATGTATTCTAATTAGATTGGTGGGACAAGAAAAGGAAGAGTACTTGTAGGGCTATCCAAGCAACTAGTGGAACCAACCCACCCACCCCAATTGACTGGATTCGACCCTTCGTTGGTGTGTTAAGGGTAGGTCATCTTTGCCTTCAGAAACTAATTCCGGAGAGTCAATTGGTGAGTCGTTGCATGAAAACCCAATTCCAACTGACTTGACCAATCTCCACCATTATAGGTAGTCATTCTCTGCCAATACGAGGCGTTCTTGACCAATATGAAGCTTCCTTAATCGACATAAGGTTTTCTTTGGTCAGCTTTGGTCCATATTTGATGAGATATGGTGAGATCTTGCTAGACTAAGTAGAATTTTGGCAAGATCCATTGAGTTTCCGACATATATGTTCTTTGTGAATTTGACCGACATCCAATTGATACTTGAAGAGACTTGACTCATCCAAACTGAAGCTTATTCTCGATCTGCAATGAGTGCCATTCTTGGGGACTTAAAGTGATCAGATTGGGCACAAAATCCTACCTGTGGACAACCTTAAATATTTGGATAATGCTTTTAAATAAAGTAGGATTACCTTTTTGATCAACTAAATTAGAAAGAATGGATATTGAAAAATTTTACGTAAAATGATTGTTGAAATTCCTTTTTTAAATAAGAACTTGGGGGGGGGGGGTGTTTGTAGTGTCTTTGTTGGTGTTTGTGGATGGAAGTCTCACAAGTGTGCTGATCACATTGTAGGAGGCAAAAATTTGTTAAGCCAATTACAAAATGCCACATACAATATTTAGTAACAAACTCCAAATTAATATATCATTAAATTAATTAAGTCAAATGATGACATTTCATCCAAATTGATATCACATTGGCATATTGAAATTTGTCACATGTCATTTAGCCCACAAGATAAAGATAAATTTCTTATTCAAAATTTATGGATAACTAGTATGAAACCCGTACTACCGCACGAGAATGAATATAACTTAATAAAACAATGAAAAAAAAATATTGCATTTTGTTATTTAAGTGATACTATTGGTTTTTTTTTTAATTTTTTATTAATCATGAGTTTATTCATATTTAAAAGGCTTAATTAAGTCTAAATTCATATTATTAACTAGAAAATTTCATTAACAAAACTTAGCATTATGTAATTTTTTTACAATTGCATGGATATATTTAAAAAATACACATTAAGATGCACAGTATAATTCTTATATATATAATTTAAATACTATTAGTAAATTGTCATTCTTATATTTTGTTAAGTCTTTAAAAAATCTTGTAAGGATATTATTAGATAGATTTATTCATATTTAAAAGGCTTAATTAAGTCTAAATTCATATTATTAACCAAAAAATTTCATTAATAAAACTTAACATTATGTAATTTTTTTACATTTGCATGGATATACTTAAAAAATATACATTAAAATGTATAGTATAATTCTTATATATATAATTTAAATACTATTGATAAATAGTCATTCTTATATTTTGTTAAGTCCTCAAAAAATCTTGTAAGGATATTATTAGGTAGAAAATGTAAATTGTCCATATTGTATTTGTTTAAAATTTATTAATTCTTAATTTTTGATATTGTGAAATACCTTTTTTTTTTTTTGCTTGCGTATTTTCTAAGTTACAATTGCCTGCTTCATAATGTTTTTTTAATTATGATTTATTTATAGGAAAACTTCATATGATGTAACGAAATTTTTTTATTCATTTGGATTAAAAAAAATGAAATCAATATTGAAAATGAATATATAAGTTTGAATAATATTATTATAAATATCTTTTGTGCAATTTAAACGTATTTGCTTGCTTGTTTTCTAATTAATAATTGTCTGCTTTTAATTTTACATAAACCAATGTAATTTTCTACAATTAATATTGAACATGAGAGGAGGAGAAAGAGAATTCTAGATGTTAGAGCCATGAAATAATAAAACATAACAAACAAATTTCAATTGAATATAACTTTGACAATAATATTGGTTAATTCGGTTCTAAATTATAACACATAGAACCAAGTCAAACAAATGAATAAATTAAATTGCATAGCATACAAAACTAACAAAAAATTCAAATGGAGTAAATAATACTTAGCCCGAAAACACATAACAAAGTTTTTCCAGACTTAAACATGTTAGTAGTATAAACTTAAAGACTTTTAGTAAGCAATCAAAAAGGAAGAAGCACCACAAATTAATCCCCCAACCCACTCATATTTTACATGATAATAATGTTATAATAGGTACATTCAAAACAAGATTGGTAGGGAACGTTCAAAAGGTATATATGTCCCATGCAAACTCAATTTCTTCATGTGGGCTTGGTTGGAACAAAAGAAGGAAATCATATAGCCAATAAACATTAACATAAAGGAACTGGAAAAAGAGGGAGTGGGGGTTAATGGAGACTCTGCCTTTTTGATCTTCATCATACCACTAAAAAAAAATGATTGTACAAATCGTAAACCAAATTGGGGGAAAAAAAAGAATATGAAAGCAAGGGAGATAGAGAGAAACTACCTTTAATGCCTTTAAAAACTCAGAGCAAAGATTATGCGTTTAAGAGATTGACGAAAGCTAAATGCGAAGATTTATGCGAGAGTGAAAGTTTGTGCTAGTTTTAACTTTTTAGTAGTGGAGGCGTAGGAATGTGTGTGTGCATGTGTGTGTGTGTGTGTGTTTTTTTTTTTTTTTTTTTTTTTGTGTGGAAAATGTGGTTGGATATTTCTAGAAGGCTGTATGTTTATGTTTATACGAACAGCGAATGGGATGGTAGGGATTTTTATAGTGTGTAAGTTAAATGTTTTTGCTTAGGTGAATGAACTTGATTATTGTGGTTTTCTAACTTCCGTGTTAGGTGTTAATGCATGCACAAAAATTTAAAATTTCAGATAAGATACATGATGAAAAATTAACTATCCAATTTAGAATTTAAATTATATTTTCTCTTAGCTTTGATTATATATATATATATATATATATATAATTCCTTAGGCACAAAAATTAAGAAACGATTTTAAAGTGATTGGGATTGATGTGAAAAAAAAATGTGAAGAGTCAGGTTTTTATATTCAATGAGATGTAATTACAAATTTTTGATAATCACAAGGATAAGGTTGATTATACTTTGAATTTTCTACAATCGATAATCATTCCTTTTGGCAAACCATTAAGGAAATCATAATTGTAAAACTTTTGTAAAGCTTAACAAACGATTTATAAAGGAACAGAATGTTGCATCTTATTATTTAAGTGATGCTACAATAAGGGTAACAAAATATAATAAAAGAGACTTAAAAAGCCTATTCACCAACTTAAACATTTCAAGGTTAATTGAGCATCTTTTGCACGTAACTAAAAATTCTTCATAACCGTAAGGATAAGGTTCATCTTGGTTCCAATGTCCCATTTCAATTTTGTGGCATGCTTGAAAGTTTGGAATTCAAACAATTCCCTAGTTTCCTTGCAACTTGTTATGAAATAGGAAATAAACATGTAACATCAATCATAGGCAACAAAAAAACTTTTATAATTAAAAAATAAAAATTATTCACAAAAAGGACGGAAACAATAGGCAGATGAAAGAAATGAGTAATTAAACCTTAGGAATAGTTGGAATTCATTTTGTAGACCATAAACTAGGACCATTAAAATTCTGAGTTTCCTTGCAACTTTTTATGAAAGAGAAAATAAACATGCAACATCAACGATAGGAAAATAAAAAAAAATTTATCATTAAACAATAAAAATTATTCACAAAAACGAACGAAAGTATAGGCAGATGATAGAAAGAAGTAATCAAACCTTAGGAAGTAAAAACCAAGACCATTAAAATTATGAGTACAATCAGAATATATGGAAAACCTCTTCTTATATAAGATTCAGAAATACTTAAATACATGCATCATTGATATCGAGATATTCTTTTAAAATTCCATAGCATTCATTGAAGAAAAGGGGAGATGTATATTAAGGTGCCTGAATCGATGTGGTAAATGGGTACATGCATCATTAGCTGAGTAGGAGAGGAAGGATTTTAATTTTTGATTATTGTAGAAGGGGAGGTGAACCTAGAAATACGCGGGCGTAGAAAAAAAAAAGTACACTAGAATTACAATTGATCCCACTTAAATGTAAACAAATGGAGCCACATAAATTTTGACACATGTCACAAAATTAGGATTCTAATTTAGAATTGCAATTTGAGTTTCTCTTTGCTTTACCTATTATATATATATATATATATATATAGATTATCTTTATTGAAATAAATTAATAAAATAAAGATAAAGTTTTTATTCAAAATTGATGGATAATTATCTTTGTTAAATTAAATAAAATAGAGATAATTATATGTCTTTGTTAATTATTATCTTTATTAAAATATGATCTTTATCATAATAGATAAATAGAAATAATTATCTCTAAGCAAAATTTGAGCCAATCAGAGTCTACCACAAATTTTAAGCATGTCAATTCAAAATGAAGCCTATCCTTTAAAATCACTATAAATAGAGGACATCCTCTCTCATTTTCAACACCAAGTTTTCAAGGAGCCAAACTCTGAAGAAATTCTTCCTCTCAAACACCAAAGAATTTCAACCTAAAATCCAATAATCTTTGAAGAACTTGAAGAACATTCGAAGGAAAAACTTGAAGAACAATATAACAAGCTTAAAGCCAGAGATTTGTTGTGAAGACTGTTCAATCCATCTTCCAACCAAAGTCAAGAAGATTTCTTGTTCAAGTCAAGTTTGAAGACGATAGAATTAGAGTAGCACTTTTTGTAAAAGAGTCAAGAGAGAGATTGTACTCATTACTTGATTAATACAAAAATATATTTGTGACACCTTTTCTAAATTGTTTGATTTGCAAACTTTGAGAAGGTTGGTGTTTTCACACATATGTAATATATTCTCCCTTTCCTTCTTTTCTTCTTCTTCTTCTTCTATCATTATTTCAAACTCTTTCTCACTCTCTGTCTTATCAATCCCATTTTGGCTTTTCATTTTGTTAGTAGAAGGAAACTATAACTTCATGTGCTTTGGGTTTTTTTTTTTTTTTTTCTTGTGTGTCTGATATAAATATATTCAAGTTATGTTTTTATTTGATTTTGTATAATTTAAATTTCTTAATGATTAGCTTAGAAAAATTTCTTAGAGTTGTCACTGAGTTCAAGAGATTGATTGCTTGACAAGAGCTTTCTAGCTCAACTTGCATCTCCAATTGAATTCAATCGAGACATTCAAAGTTTAAATACATCTAACTTGAACAAAGATCTCTCTTTTGAGGAAATATTCAAAGGTAATTTTGGAGCATGGAGAAATGGTGCTCCATTTTCTTATATTCTTCGTGGTAGAGCTTACCATGAATTTAATAAGTGAACCCACTATTAATGTAAAAGAAAAAAGTACCTGAAGTACCATTTTGCATTTTCTGAAAGTATTTAAGAATTACTGGAAGTATTTAAGAATTACTCTTATTTGAGTACCAAAAACTTGAGCTAAAAACCATCTAAAATCTTTTTTAAGTTTGGAAAAGAAGGGGTAAAATCACTATTTTAGTTGTTACATCTTAGAGCATTCACATTAGTGGGTGTAAAAGTTTCTAAAATACAAATAACTACCAATTTTACACATTTTGAGCAAAAAAGCGCCCACATCAGTGGGCGTAAAAATGTCTAAAAGTGTGCATATCCATCCACGAGCTACAGTAACTGTGTATATTTGCACGGCTACTGTAGCTCGTTTATCCCATTATTTTACAATTTTTCGTTCGCTCCCTTTTTTTCTCTCTCATTTCCGTGCTCAACAAACCCAACAAACCCAGTTAAAACTCAACACAGAGATACACTTAAAAAAAAAAGAAAAAAAAGATACACAAACACAGATCAGAGCCGCGAGGAGTGGATCGGAGCCGTGGTTCGTGAATCGGAGCCGCGGGGATCTTGGATCGGAGCTGCGGATTGCAAATCGAAGCTGCGGGATCGTGGATCGGAGCCGCGGGGATCGTGGATCAGAGTCGCAGGGAGTGGATCGGAGTCGCAGGGAGTGGATCGGAGCCACGGATCGTGAATTGGAGAGGGAGAGTTGATGGAGAGGGACCATTGATCTGAGATGGTGGATCAGAGGGAAAGGGACCATTGATCTGAGATGGTGGATCGGAGAGGGAGAGTTGATGGAGAGGGACTGTTGATCTGAGATGGTGGATCGGAGGGAGAGGGACCGTTGATATGAGATGGTGGATCGGAGAGGGAGTTTTGATGGAGAGGGAGAGTTGGGGGTGGAGAAAAAGAGCAAAAAATAAGAAATGAGAACGGGTAGAGAGAGAGCGCGTATTATATGTGGGTAGTTAGGAAAATAATAAAGAATTGTTTGGAAATTGATTATTTAATTAAAAGATGCGTAAAATAAATGAACTAATGTGGTTGTTTTGTACAAATAAATATGTAAAATAGAAAAACCAAATTTTTAGTATAAAAATAAATGTATAAAATGGATGAGCTGATGTGAACGTTCTTAGTGATTATAATCACTCAAAACGTAAGAAGAACGGAAAATTTCCGCGTTAAAAAAACAATCATCCTATAAAGTCTTAAAAAAAAAAAAAAAATTATGGCACCACTGACCATATAGAGACGGTTGAGAGTTGAGACGAGACAATCGAATGAAAATTGAAAACGCAGTTTCGCAGTGTCTATCGCAGTCCCGTACCCACTCTCAGATCATTCTTAAAACGAAACGAAAAAACAGTATGTACTGCTAAAATTAAAAACCCAAAACAAAAAAGCAAAAATTCAGAAGGGTCTTGGAAGCCATGGCAGGCCCTCCTTTTCCTTGGCGTAAACTTGTAGTTCCCTCTCGTTTCCATTTCAGTCGTCGCATATCTTCTTCTTCTTCTTCTCCTGGTTTCGGAGCTTTTGATTCCCCTCCTGTAGTTCATTCTCGAAGAGTAGTTGTTACCGGTAACTCTCTCTCTCTCTCTCACAAACACACACACACAAATGCAGAAACCCATTAAAGATTAGAGCTTGAAGCGTGTAATTTGACTGTATATATATGCGTTTGTGTTGGTTATGCGTGTATTTTGCATATGCATAGATACAAATACATAGGGACATCTGAACTATATATAGCCTTCAAGCTTCAATTTTGTTGGGTTTTTTTTTTTTTTTTGGTTTTGTTTTGTTTTGTTTTAATTTCTACTGTTGATTATTGTATTGTCTCTCTGACTTTGGCCAGTACTTGCTATCTTCATTTCCTACTACAATCTCCATTGTTAGATTAGCTGTGTTTTGGTATTAAATTTTATTGTTAAAGTACTTTTTTTTTTTTTTTCAATTTTTAAAATTTAAGGTTTAGGCATGGTGACTCCACTTGGCTGTGGAGTGGAGACTACGTGGAAGAGTCTAATAGAGGGGGGATGTGGGATAAGAGCAATAACACCTGAAGATATCAAGATGAATTCCTTTGACAGGGAGACCCAGTTGCATACTTTTGATCAGTTGACATCGAAGGTTGCAGCAATTGTACCTTGTGGAACTAATCCGGGCGAATTCAATCAGGATTTGTGGCTTAATTCTAAGGTAAATTTCTCCTCTAATATATTGCATTAAGGCTCAGTGCTTGCTTTGCCTTTGAGTTGCTTTTTAGTCTTTTGTATAATTTGGTTCTTAAGCTTTATAGTGGGTGTGGTAACTAGGGAATCAATTTGTTTGGTTGGAATCTGAATTTTACATTGTGTAATCTATGAAAAGGTATGGTTTTGATGATTTGAGATATGTGTGTGATTTTTTTTTTTTATAAATAACGTAAGAGTATTATTAATAATAAAGAGATTGCCAAACCGAGTACATTGGGGATGTACTATGGGGGCACAAATCAAGAAACAAAAGAACAACGGTCTAGAAAAGTAGAAAAGGAAGAACAAGAAAAATGAGAAAAAACCACACTCCATTCAAATAGAGTGTGTAAGAAAAAAGACTTAAGCTCCAACAAAGAGCGTTCGCAATCCTCAAAGCTTCTAGCATTCCTTTCTCGCCAAATACACCAAATCAAACAATGAGGCACTAATTTCCAAACATCAATGTGACGGTGTCGCGCAAATTTTCCTTGCCAAGCCTCAAACAACTGAAGAACAGTCCGAGGCATAACCCATTGAATACCAAACAAGCAGAAAACCAAAGACCACAACTCCCAAGCTATGGAGCAATGAAGAAGAAGATGATCCACCGACTCCCCACACCTCTTACACATATAGCACCAGTCAAGCACTATCACTCTTCTTTTACGAAGGTTGTCTGTTGTTAAGATCTTGCCTAAGGAAGCAGACCAAGAAAAGAAGGCTACCCTTGGAGGAGCCTTTGATTGCCATATCATTTTCCATGGAAAGGAAACAAGATTATGAGGGTAGAAGGAATTGTAATAACCTTTCACCTCAAAACCTCTATTCCTTGCAGGCTTCCAACAAACCTTATTTGGGCCAACCCTCCGCACTGACGAGGAATAGACCAGCCCCATAAACCGGTCAAAGGCTTCTTCTTTCCAATCTTGAGGTGGACGACGAAATTGCACATTCCAGTGAAACCTCCCAGCAGACCAACCCATAACTTCAGCCACCGAGGAATCCTTTGACCTACTAATACGGAAGAGCTCTGGAAAAGCCTCTTGGAGAGTACAATCCCCACACCACACATGCTTCCAAAATTTCACTCTAGTACCATCTCCCACATCATAAACAAGGAATTTAGAGAAGTTCAACCAGCCACTTCTAATGTATCTCCACAAGCTAACCCCATAAGGACTTGTCACCTTCTTCGTGCACCAACCACCCCAAATGTTCCCATATTTTGCCTCTATAACCCTCCTCCATAAAGCATCAGTCTCCGTACCATACCTCCACAACCATTTACCTAGTAAGGCAGAGTTAAAATTACTCAACCCTCTTATACCCAAGCCCCCAACTTGCAAAGGCCTACAAACCTTGGTCCAATTAACCAAATGAATTTTAGATTCACCATCAATCCCATTCCACAAAAAATCTCTCTGTAATTTCTCCATACGCTTAGCCACCTTACCCGGTAAAGGAAGAAGGGAAAGAAAATATGTAGGTAAAGATGACAGTGAGCTCTTAATGAGTGTCACCTTACCCCCTTTAGATAAATACATTCTCTTCCAACCTGCTAATCTCCTCTCCATTCTCTCTAGGATAGGATTCCAAACAGATAAGTCCTTAAATTTTGCCCCTAATGGAAGGCCCAAATATTTCAAGGGCAGAGAAGACTGCCCACACCCCAACAAACCCACCAAAACCTCCAAATTGGGAACCCCACCAACTGGAACCAACTCAGACTTCCCCAAATTAATATGAAGCCCTGACACCTCCTCAAATCTAGACAAAATCACCCTCAAATTAGCAACCTGAGAAGGTTCAGCATCACAAAAAATCAGAGTGTCATCTGCAAATAAAAGATGAGACACCATCACTGATGGACCAGTCGGTCTACCCACCGAAAAGCCTGAGAATTGCCCAGCGGAGGCAGCCACATCCAACATACGACTTAATGCCTCCATCACAATATCAAACAACAATGGAGATAAAGGATCCCCTTGCCGAAGCCCCCTAGAACTTCCAAAGAAATCAGTTGGGCTACCATTGATCAGAATAGAGAACTTTACAGTTGAAATGCAATACCTTATCCACTTTCTCCATTTCTCTGAGAAACCACAACGCTGCAGCATATACATTAAAAAATCCCAACTCACATGATCATACGCCTTCTCCACATCCAATTTACACAGCACACCTGGAACTCCTGACTTCAATCTACTATCAATACATTCAGAAGCAATCAAGACTGAATCCAAAATCTGCCTACCTTTCACAAAAGCATTTTGTGAATTCGAAATAATCCCATGCACCACCCTACGAAGCCGATTAGCCAACACTTTAGAAATAATCTTGTAAATCCCACCAACTAAGCTGATAGGCCGAAAATCCTTGACCTCCACAGCATCCACTTTCTTAGGAATAAGGGCAAGGAACGAAGCATTAAGACTCTTCTCAAACACTGCCTGAGTATGGAAATTGTGGAATACAGCCATAATTTCTGTTTTCAATACACCCCAACAAGACTGGAAAAATGCCATGGAAAAGCCATCCGGGCCAGGTGCCTTATCACCATTACAATCATGGATCACCTCCAACACCTCTTCTTCCTCAAAAGGCCTATCTAGCCAACTCGCATCTTCCAACGAGATGCTAGCAAAATGCACATCATCTAAGACAGGTCTGTGAGCCACCTCCTCAAAATAAAGCTGCCTATAAAACTGAGAGATACAGTCTGCTATAGCAGCTGGGTCCGAGGACAACCCCCCATCCACCATAAGCCTATCAATAGAATTAACCCTCCTGTGAGAGTTAGCTATACGGTGGAAAAATTTTGTATTCCTATCTCCTTCCCTAACACAGAGAACTCTAGATTTCTGCCTCCAACATATTTCTTCCAACAGAGTAGCTTTTTCTAACTCATCACGAATTCTTCCCATTTCCACCCTTTCCTCCGCTGATAATCCCCGCCTCTCCTCCATATTCTCTAGAACACTAAGGTCCTTCCACAAATTTTTAATCCGAACCTCAACATGACCAAACACCTCCACATTCCATCTTTTCAAATCATTTTTAAGGAGCTTTAATTTATTGGCCAGAATAAAACTCGGTGCACCGTGAACCTGGTAAGAATCCCACCAAGACCGAACCCTATCCACAAAACCCTCATCCTTAAGCCACATATTCTCGAATCTAAACGGCATACTCCCTCTCTGAAAAGATCCACCCTTAAGGACAATAGGAAAATGATCAGAGCACAACCTAGACATCCGTCTTTGAGAAACTGATGGAAACTTATCCTCCCAATCTGCAGAAAACAAAAATCTATCCAGCCTAGCCTTCGCAGCATCTTCTCTAGAATTTGACCAAGTAAAAGGACCCCCTTGCAACGGCAAATCAATGAGACCCTGATCCGAAATAAAGTTGGAAAACTCCCTCATAGCAGTAGTGAAAGAATTAGACCCCAATCGTTCAGAAGGAAACCTAACCACATTAAAATCACCACCCACACACCATGGGACACTCCACCAGCTATTCAAGCCACAGAGTTCCTCCCATAACAGTCTCCTATCTCGGTGTAAATTTGGACCATAAACACCAGTAAACGCCCAAACAAACTGATCTGTCACATTTGTAAACTTACAAGAAACCGAAAACCTCCCCACTGCTTCGTCCATTTTATTCACTACCTGATTATCTCACATCACTAACACCCCACCAGAAGCACCACAAGAACCTAAGTAAGACCAGTCAACATGATGGCCACCCCACAAACTACGGATCACCGCTCTATTAATCAGCCCCATTTTGGTTTCTTGAAGACAAACCACATCCGGCCCCCATCTCCTAATCAAATTTCTAACCCTGAGCCTTTTCTCCTGCTCATTCAACCCTCTAACATTCCAAGAAATAATCTTCACATTCATCGATAAGACACAACCGCCCGCTCAAAACTTGCACTCCTTGCCTTATTTGTATCAAACTCAACATTCAAAGATGACAACAAATTCTTCAACTCCCGCTGACCTTTCAATCCTGACTTGACCAACTTCGTCTGATCACCCACCACAGGTTTCTGTTTATCTCTCTTTCTGGCCTCTATGACTAACAACAAACCAGTAATCTGCTCCTCAAAACCTTCTAACGAAGTGCCCACAGATTTCTTGAAAGCCTTTATCTTATTGGTTACCCATTGTGAAATTTGAAAGTTATCCACGCTCTCCTTACACCCAATCTCCTTGATATGACTAGGCACCAACTCCCCCGGACCTTCAGTAGCCAAAGGTACCACAACTAGGGGCTCATCATCTCCCTCACAAGACCTCAACCTTTCATCAGATTCCCACAGCTCACTCACTAACCCAGGAACCATATTCAAAGAGTCTACTAGCCCCTCACTCGCATCAGCCCAACTAACCCTCTGCCCTTCATTATTACTAGAAACATTACCCGATACACAGTCTCCCTCCAAACTTGAGCAGACTGACATACAATCTGGAGAACGATACAGTGACAGAGGGAGCACTAATTTCCTGCCATCACGCAACTGTAATATCCAATCTTTGGAATTACCCCAGGATTTATCCAAGTCTCCGACCAAATCCTTTATAGTTGGGCCAGGTAGGTGAACTCCCTCACAATCAGAAGTAACTGAACCTTCCAAACCCACAAAATCCTCTTCCCCATCCTCCGATGCCACTGGAGAAGTCAAAGGCACCAGCTCCGACACTATCGGTTCAGCAAAGCTCATTACCGGTTCTGAAATCATGGCCGGTGACACCTCCGGCACCAACCTCGACCCACACGGAGCACTGACCGGCGAGAAGTGATCATTAGAGGCTTGAGCCACTGCCGCCGGACCTGTCGGCTCAGAGGGTGGCTGAGCAACTCTAAACGAGCTGGACTGATCTCCTTCCGCCACTGTTAAGTCCACTGCTAGGTCCATCGGTCCCTTCGGCGCCGTCGCAGGTTGTTCCGATGTGGTGGATGTGGCCATCGGTGCCTTTAGTGACAACCCAGGTTGCTCCGATGTGATGGGTCTTACCGATGAACTCTCAAGCTCCTTCGTGTCGCTAATTTCATCTCCACCTGAACTTGGCAACGTGAGTCCAATCTGATCAGAAGGCTCCATAGTCCTTGGTCCACTAAAGGAAGTCTCACCAGCCTCAAAAGTAGATGGGCTTAACAGACTTAGGCCCAAAATGGGCTCTTTATTTCCCAATGAGGCTTGGGCATTCTTCTTGGCTGGACCCAGACCCAAAATAGAATTAGTAGCCCTATTACGTGGAACCCATTTGCCAGCTTGTTGCCCTCTTTTAACAGCATCCCAAAACACCCGCCTCTTTCCATTTTCATTCACAAACACAGTCAGCCCTCTCCCTAACCAACGTCCCTTCCTATGATCACGCAACTTTCCAAACTCAACCCTTTTTGAATTCAAATCAGCCTTCAAAGGAATATTGCAAATATCTCCTTCCGTGATTTTCTCTTCACCATTATTTTTACCATTAATAACACCTTCTCCACCCTCACCACCACCCATGGCTGCCTGATGAAAACTTCCAGTCGAAGTTTCAGCAACTATTGCCTTTGTGCGAAAATTGTCACTCGGGATCTCCACCAAATTCTTCACGGTACCGACCTTAACCTTATCTTTATGGAGGGGCTGCTGAACATGCTCCAACATTGGCTGCACTGGAGTGTTGACAGCTTCCACATAGGACCTGGTAGGATGATGATTTGGGATCTGCTTAAACCTGTATGGTACAAACTTCAATCCGCTCAGCGCATATTGAGAAGGTTCCAAAATCCTTCGTAATTCAATCCCAAAATTTTTCCATCCTTGTTGTAATTTTCCAGCAGGGATAATGATAGTTCGCCGCCGCCCGCCGACCTTAAGCTCTGTCACTGATAAAAACTGCCCAAATGAGTTAGACTCCCGTTGCAAGGTGTACGCCGTATCACCGTTCCTGATCGTGAAAAATTTCTTAGGACTAACCCCAATCACAGTGTGTTCCAAATTCCGCATTAACCAAAGAGCTACACTCTTGCCCATAAACACCGATTGCATGTAGTATTTTCCCCGTTCAAAAATCTTCAGGGAGAAAAAATTCCCTCCTTCCTCCACCACCAACTGAAACAACTTAGATTCAATAAAGAAACTTCGGAATCCCCCCATACTAATCCTAAAACAAACGAACTAAAACAAAATTTGTGGCTAATTCGAGGTAGCCGGGCCTCTCTCTAGGGGAGACTCATATCATAAAGCACAAGAAGGAATGTTTAAGATATGTGTGTGATATTTAGATGAAAAGAGGAACTGTGGGATATTAGTTGTGCTAAATTCTATATTTCTGTTAGCAAAAGACTTTGAGGGTGACAATATGAGTGAGTACATATTGAGTGCAGCTGAAGTATGAATTACTTCTGGATGGGTTGAAGATGGGTAAAAATCACTGCTTTACCACAAGAAAATCATTTTAACCTTGTCAATCATTTGGGGTAGAACTTGAAAATAGGTAGTTTGTTTGAAAAAAATGAGGGAGCTCCATTGACAAGAAAAGGGATTTGGTTGATATCTTGCATGATTTTACTTTCAGTTGTCGGGTTGGATATATTCTGCTCTGCTCTATTTCTTTTAACTGGTCTCTAGTGTCTAACATTGATGGTGGATGACTTTGGTTAGGTTATAAAGAATAGTACTGCACTTATTATTTTCTTCTTACTGTTCATCTATTCATGCTGTAATTTCTAATTCATTTATATATATATATATTCTATTTTTTAATCTCTTCAAGTTGATCACAATGATAATTCTCAGGAGCATCGATCAATTGCAAGATTTATAGGCTATGCACTGTGTGCTGCTGATGAAGCTCTAAAAGATGCAAAATGGGTGCCCTCTGAGCAGGAACAAAAGGAAAGAACGGTAAATATTCTTCATATGTGAATAATACATGACATTTTTTTTTCCCATACCATGGTTATATGCTTTTTTTTGTTAAAACTTGAAGAACACCAGGGAGTCTCAATTGGTGGGGGAATTGGAAGCATCACCGACATATTGGATGCAGCACAAATGATTTGTGAGAAGGTTTGTTTGTCCTACACTGTTCTAATATTTACCAGCTCTTAGAACATGTTTCATGGTTATTAGCTTCTCCTGATCGTCATAACTGTAGCCTGGAACCATCCTGATAGCTCCATAAATGATTAACTCTATATGTATTTTTCCCCGCTTAATGCAGCGCCTTCGTCGGCTTAGTCCATTTTTCATCCCGCGGATATTAATTAACATGGCATCTGGTCATGTGAGCATGAAATATGGATTTCAGGTGCGTAGATAACTTTTGTCTCGGAAAAATATCTTTTTTAGAAATTGGGGGAAGGGGGAGTTGTGTCCATGTTTGTGTGAGCTTATGAGGACAAAGGGCCAGTCATGGAACTAAAACCTCATGTGGCAAATTGATGCATGGATCACAACTCCCTGGTTGGGGCTTTATCTCCCTAAAGTCAACTTCTTGAGGCTGAGCTTGAAATAACCTTTGCTTTCAACAAAATTATCGAAGTGTAGGCAATTACTTGGTCCAGTTTCTAGGTTACTCATTATGAAAGATTGGGATAATTAATTGAACCATTAGAATGATGAGTTGCCAAGTTCTTCTGTACAAAAAAGTGGTAGAGCTCATTGTCCTCAATAAGCTCATGAACACTTCCCCATTTCAGTTACTCTAACCAATGATACTCTGTTATTTGAAGGACTCATTCATTCTTATTTTTGCAATAAAAGATATTATTGTCTGGTCTGGTCTTGTTTCTGAGAATAGGGACCAAACCATGCTGCAGTGACAGCATGTGCCACTGGGGCACATTCTATTGGCGATGCTGCTAGGATGATTCAATTTGGAGATTCTGATGTTATGTTGGCTGGAGGCACAGAGTCTAGCATTGATGCTTTATCAATAGCGGGATTTTGCAGGTAATTAGTGCATTGAATTTTGTGCCTTATCTAGAGCCTATGTACTGCAACAAAGTCTGCTAAGGCTGTTGGTTTTTTCTTTTTTGGCGCCGGGGGGGGGGGGGGGGGGTGGTATTACTTTTTTTTTATTTTAAAAAACAATTCTTGTCAAGTCCAGGTCAAGGGCTTTGACAACCAAGTACAATTCTGCTCCACAAGAAGCTTCAAGACCTTTTGATTGTGGCCGGGATGGGTTCGTGTAAGCATATTCTCATAGCTTCCCTGTTTTTCAAATTTATGTCTTGTTCTGTTTTGATATGCTTTCATTATGCTGTCTAAATTTTACATTGAACTCAGGATAGGAGAAGGCTCTGGAGTCTTGGTGTTGGAAGTGAGTTGAAACATCTCTTTTTTGAACATTTAGATTTTTTCCCCTTTCCTTCTATCCTTATTGAGTGGTTTTCATTGTTTTTCATTTGGATTGGTATTTTTCTTTTTTCTTTGTGAAGGAACTTGAGCATGCAAGAAAAAGAGGTGCAAAAATCTATGCAGAGATTCGTGGCTATGGGATGTCAGGTTGTTTATCATGGACATAATAACTGTTAAATTTGTCATTATAATGCTTTTGTGGATTATTGGTTTCTGAAGATTATAATGTAGTTTAGGTGATGCATATCATATTACTCAACCACATACTGATGGAAGAGGCGCCATTTTGGCCATGAAGCATGCCTTAAGTCAGGTAACAATCTAATTGATTGCATTGAACTGTTTATGTAATGTACACTAACTGTTGGCATGCATGTGTATTCTTGTATATGCATATATTATCATTAGCTAATTGTGCAAATGATATATGTAGATCAATATATGTTGTACCTGATCAACTAATTCTATTTTTATTTTGGTACTCTTTTGTGGTGGTAGCACATATCTAGGGTGTTGCAGACTATTAGTGGATATTGTTTTATGATAAGTAAGAAAGATGTATATTCAAAAGGCTACTTTACGCATGAAAAGCACAAAGCAAACCAAAATTTACAAAGAAAAGAAAGAAGCAAAGAAGAAAAGAAAACAAAGAAGAAAATTAAAGAGTTGGTAGTACTTTCTATTGAGTTGGTGAATGATGAATGTTTTCAAAATTTAATAGCTGTGAAGCTTTCTTTATGGTTTGTGTGGTGCAACCCTCTCGGAGGTGTGATGCCAAGGAACCCTAGGTGTGATGCTTAGGAAGTGTAGGTGTGATTCCTAGAATTGATCTATCTTCTTTAATTTTACTATTCACGGTTGCTGTTAATATTATGTTTATAGCAACCTAAATCTTGATTTTCACCTTTGTTTTCATTCCCAAACCCTATTAATCCTTGTCCCCTTTGGAAACCCTATAATCCCTATTATTTTCTAGTCTATTCCATACCAAAACTTAACTCTAATTCTTCAAAACCCAAGCTATACCAAATCTGCCTGTGGTGTTCTAAATCAGATTTTATTGTTCGGTTGCATTGTAATTTCTGTTATTTTTTAGGCCCAAGTCTCATAGATTAGGAGTTATGTGGCAGAAATAGATTTCTTTGGAGGCCTGGCTACCTCAAATTAGTCAGAAATACTGATTTAGTTTAGTTCTATGGATTGGTATGGGTGGTTTCCAAAGTTTTTTTTATTGAATCTAAGCTGTTTCAGGTAGTGGTTGAGGAAGGGGGGAATTTTTCTCCCTTAAGATTTTCGAACGGGGAAAATACTACATGCAATCAGTTTTTATTGGGCAAGAGTGCAGCACTTTGGTTAATGCAAAACTTGAAACACACCATCATTGGGGTCAATCCCAAGCAGTTTTTCACGCTCAGGGAAGGAGATACTGCCTACACATTGCAACGGGGGTCCAACTCATTTGGTCAGTACTTATCAGTGACTAAGCTTAAAGTAGGCGGGTTGCAGAGATCTATCATTATCCATGCCGGAAAGTTACAACAAGGTTGAAAGGCCTTCGGGATTGAATTAAGAAGAATGTTAGAACCTTCCCAATATGCGTTGGGGTGGCCGGAAATTGTACTGTACAAGTCTAAGCAGTTCTCAGAGTTTTGTTCTTCCCGGTCCTTTGTTGAAATTGTAAAAGCTCTAGTGCAGGCAAGTTTGAAGCATGCTGAGCAGTCTTTCATTAGAGAGAAGGATAAGAATAGAGTCGTGGAGAAAATAGCGTAACCTCTGAGAGAAAAATCTTGCACACAGGTAGTAGTTTTCAAAGCTCAGGGCAGGAGAATAATACTGAGGCGAAAATCCCAGAAGGAAATAATCTCAGATTTCTGTTGAAGTTTTATTTGAATTCAAAATTTTTTGATTTTGGAAAGGTGCATGATATTAGGGAGTCACGTTGGTTAGGGAATGGGCTAATTGTGGATGTGAATGAGAGTGGTAAGAGGCGGGTATCTTGGGATCGCTCTAAGTGTGGTGAGCAAGTTGGCAAATGGGCCCCTTTGATCAAAAATCCCAGGTAACTCTTTTGGGCAGTAAACAAACATACTTGGGCCTGTGTTTGTCAAGCCCAAGTGTCTTTGAGGTTGACAACTGTTCCAAACACGCTCAAGCAAACTTTGGGCCCTCTCTTACGGGCCAAATTGTCCTGGAATCATCTAACTTGAAGTGCCACTTTGACCTAAGCTCAGATACAAGTGGTTCGACAACTACGGAGCAACCAATGAGCTTGGTGGTCTTGCCTACACCATCGGGGAAGCTTGCAATGGTGCCCTTGGTCACGATTTCCTCCATAGCAATGGTGGAAGTGGTAGGCGATGTTGGTGTTGGTGGTCAGATAAGCTCGATTCAACATACCCAGCCATCCACCATACTGATCTTGCTAGTGGTGGTGGCTCAGGCATCCCTCGAACCAATATTGGCTTATAGTGCTCCAATAGTCCAGCCCACATGCTTTTTCAAGAGCTCATTTAATGAGCAAGTCTTTCATATTTCTTATCTTTTCTTCATCATGTACAAAAGTCAGCATGATTTATTGGAGTTGGTTGGCTTAGGCGCGTTGGAGACGTTGAGGAGAAAAAGAAGAAGAGAGGGGTTGATGCATTAAAGGCCATTTGGCCAAGAGAGCTGAAGAAAGAGAATTTTTGGTTAAAGCAAAGTCAAGTTAAGTGGCTTGCATTTATCGTGACTAGATGTGAAGAGTGTGAAAGAGAGAAAAGAAGGAAAAGATGAAGCAATTAAAGGAGAGGCCATTCGGCCATTTGAAGAAGTGAAGAGAAGAAGTGAAGTCCCAGTGTGTGAGGACTGATGCAGTCTTGAAGAACTGCATGAGTGAGAGCAAGTAAAAGAGAAGAGAAAACTAGAGAGAGTAAGAGAAAATTGTGAGAGATACACAGTGTGAAAGTGAGCAGTGAGTGAAAAGAAAAAGAGAGTTTTTTCTTTGCTTAAGTTGTATCTCTAAGTGTTGTAATCTCTATTTAATATAGTGAAATTATTTGGAGTTTGTCCTGTGGTTTTTCCCTTCAAGGAGAAAGGGTTTCCACGTAAATTTTTGTGTTGTGCTTTTGCTGTGCTTGCTGAAATTTATTTATAGTTATATAGAATTTGTTCCCAACAAATAGGGTTGGCGATAGGGTTGGGGATGGTGCTGTTGGTGCCTTTGGCCACGGTTTCCTCTATAATGGCGTTGGAAGTGACATGTGATGATGGTTTTGGTGATCAGAGAAGCCTGATTTGACATACCCAGTCCTCCACAATGCCGATCTTGCCAGTGGTGGTGGCCCAGCAATCACTCAAACCGCTATAGGCTTCTAGTGCTCCGATAGGGTCGACGATGGTGACTTTGACATCTCAGGTGGCAACAGAAGATAGGGATGAGGATTTTGTGGGTTTGGAAGTATCAGCCACTACTAATGAGGATTCTGATCTTGAGGGGGTTCATCAATCTTGGCCCACAATTAGGGAATTGGTTGGAGTCTTGGATAAATCTTGGGGTAACTCCAAAGAATGGATGCTAAAATTGCGTGATGGACGGAAGTTAGTGCTCCCTCTATCACTATATCGATCTCTAGAATGCATGTTGGTTTGCTCAAGCATGGAGGGAGTCTGTACCAGGTATTAGTTCTATTATTGATTAATAAAGGGCAGAGGGTTAGTTGGGCAAATGAGGGTGATGGGCTAGTAGATTCTTTGTCTGTGATTCCTAGGTCAGAGGATGAGATTTGCGAGTTTGATGAAAGGTTGATGACTTGGGAGAGAGGTGGCGAGCCATTAGTTGTGGTACCTTTGGCCACTAAAGATCCTTTGGATTTGGAGTCTAGTCTTGTGAAGGAGCTTCAGTGTAAGGAGAGTGTTGATAACAATCAGCTTTCACAATGGATAACCAATTGGATAAAGGCTTTTAAGAAATCTGTGGGAACTTCTTATAGGTTTGTTGTTAGCTATAGAGGCTAGAAAAAAAAAAAAAAAAAAAAAAAGCAACATGTGATAGGTGATTAGACGAAGTTGGTCAAGTCGGGGCAAAAAGGTCAGTTGGAGTTGAAAAATTTATTGTTGTCTTTGAATGTTGAGTATGGTTCATAGAAATTAAGGAGTGCAAGTATGGAGTGGGCTGTTGTGTCTCATCAATGAGTTTGAAGATTATTTCTTGGAATGTTAGAGGGTTGAATGAGCAGGATAAAAGGCTTTGGGTTAGAAATTTGATTAGGAAATGGGGGCCAAATGTTGTATGTCTTCAAGAAACCAAAATGGAGTTGATAAATAGAGTTGTGATTTGCAGTTTGTGGGGTGGTCAACATGTTGAATGGTCTTATTTAGGATCTTGTGGAGCTTCTGGAGGGGTGTTACTGATATGGGACACACGGGTTGTGAATATAGTGGAGGAAGCAGTGGAGAGATTTTCAGTTTCTTGTAAATTTACTAGTGTGTCAAATCAATTTGTTTGGGCCTTTACTGGTGTTTATTGTCCTAATTTACAAAGAGAGAGAAAGGAGGTTTTTATGGGAGGAATTGTGGTTTGAACAATTGGAGTGTTCCATAGTGTGTGGGTGGTGACTTTAGTGTGGTCAGGTTTCCTTCCAAACGATTTGGGTTCTAATTCTTTTACTGTGGCTATGCGGGAGTTTTCCAATTTTATTTCGGAGCAAGGCCTCATTGATCTCCCTTTGCAAGGGGGAGCTTTTACTTGGTCAAATTCTTGAGAAGTTGCTTCGAAGGCTAGGCTGGACGGATTCTTGTTCTTTGCAAATTGGTTGGACAAGTTTCCAACGGTTTCTCAAAGATGGATGTCTAGGTTGTTCTTGGATCATTTTCCAATTGTCCTTGAGGGTGGATCTTATCAAAGAGGGAGTAGGCTATTTAGGTTTGAGAATATGTGACTTAAGGATGGTGGTTTTGTGGATAGGATACAATCTTGGTGGAAATCCTATCAGTTCTAAGGTGCTTAGAGTTTTGTTCTGGCCAATAAACTAAAACTTTGAGAAATGACTTGAAAAGATGGAATGTGGAGGTTTTTGGTAATGTTGAAGATTGGGTTAAAAAATTGTGGAAGGATATGAGTGTTTTGGAGAATATTGAGGATAGTCGGGGCGTATCAGCGGAGGAAAAGCTAGAATTGGGAAAAATTCGTGATGGGGTAGAAAAAGCCACTTTGATGGAAGAAATTTGTTGGAGGCAGAAATCTAGAGTATTTGTATTAGAGAAGGTGATAGGAATACTAAATTCTTCTATCGTATAGCCAACTCTCACAGGAGGTTTAACTCCATTGATAGGCTTATGGTGGATGGAGAATTGTTTTTGGACCCAGTAGCTATAGCAGATTGTATCTCTCGTTTCTATAGGTAGCTTTTTTTTGAGGATATGGCTCATAGACCTGTCTTAGATGATGTGGAATTTTCTAGTATCTCAATGGAAAATGCAATTTGGTTAGATAGGCCTTTTGAGGAGGAAGAGGTGTTTGGGGTGATTAATGATTTTAATGGTGATAAGGCTCCTGGCCTAGATGGCTTTTCCATGGGCTTAATTTAGATTCACAGAATGCCTTTGTGAAAGGTAGACAAATTTTGGACTTTGGATAGCCTCTGAATGTATTGATAGTAAATTGAAGTCAGAAATTCCAAGTGTGTCGAGTAAGTTGGATGTGGAGATGGTGTATGATCATGTGAGCTGGGATTTTTTTAATGTATATGGTTCGGCACTGTGGGATTTTAGAGAAATGGAGAAAATGGCTAATGTACTGCATTTCAACTGTAAAATTTTCCTTTCTGCTTAATGGTAGCTCATTTGATTTCTTTGGAAGTTCTAGGGGTATTCGGCAAGGGGATCCTTTAACTTTGTTGCTTTTTGATATTGTTATGGAGTCGTTGAGTCGTATGTTGGATGTGGCTGCTTTCGCTGGGCAGTTCTCCGGCCATTTTGTAGGTAGTACGGCTGGTATGTTGTTGATGGTGTCTTATTTTTTATTTGCTGATGACACTCTTATCTTTTGTGATGCTGAACCTACTCAAATTGCTAATTTGAGGGTGATTCTTGTTAGATTTGAGGAGGCATTAGGGTCTAGTATTAATTTAGGAAAATTTGAGTTGGTACCTGTTGGCATGGTGCATAATCTGGAGGCTCTGGTGGGGCAGTTGGGGTGTAGGAAGTTTTCTATTCCCTTGAAATATTTGGGCCTACTAGTAGGTGCTAAGTTTACCGACTTATCTATTTGGAATCTTATCTTAGAGAAGATGGAGCAGAGATTAGCAGGTTGGAAGGGACTGCATTTATCTAGGGGAGGTAAGGTAACTCTTATTAAAAACACGCTCTCGTCTTTACCTATCTACTTTCTTTCCCTTTTGCCTTTACCTGGAAAGGTGGCAAAGCGTATGGAAAAATTATAGAGAGATTTTCTGTGGAGTGGAATTAGTGGTGAATTTAAAATATATTTGGTTAAATGGGCCAAGGTTTGTAAGCCTTTGCAGGTTGGGGGGCTAGGTATAAGACGATTGGGGAGCTTTAATTCTGCCTTGCTAGGAAGACCGATGTTTTATGGAGGAGGGTTATAGAGGCAAAATATGGGAATACTTGGGGTGGTTGGTGTACGAAAAAGGTGACAAGTCCTTATGGGGTCAGTCTGTGGAAATTCATTAGAAGTGGCTGGTTGAAATTTTCTAAACTCCTTGTGTATGATGTGGGGGATGGTAGTAGAGTGAAGTTTTGGAAGCATGTGTGGTGTGGGGATTGTACTTTCCAAAATTCTTTTCCAGAGCTTGATTGTCTTAGTAGATTAAAGGATTCTTTGGTGGCTGAAGTTATGGGTTGGTCTGCTGGGAGGATTTATTGGAATGTGCAATTTCATTGTCCACCACAAGATTAGGAACAAGAATCTTTTGGTCGGTTTATGGGTTTGGTCTATTCTTCGACTGTGAGGGGGTTTGGTTCTGATAAGATTTGTTGGAAATTAGCAAGCAGAGGTTTTAAGGTTAGAGGATTTTATCGTTCCTTCTACCCTCCTACTTCTTTATCCTTCCCTTGGAGAACGATATGGCAATCGAAGGTTCCTCCAATGATAGCTTTCCTTTCTTGGTCTGATTCCTTAGGTAAGATCTTAACAACAGACAACCTTCGTAGAAGATGTGTGCTTGTTCTTGATTGGTGTTATATGTGTAAGAGATGTGGGGAGTTAGTGGATCACCTTCTGCTTCATTGCCCCATAATTTGAGAGTTGTGGTCATTGGTTTGTTGTTTGTTTGGTATTCGCTGGGTTATGCCTCATATAGTTATTGAGTTGTTTAAGTCTTGGCAGGGAAAGTTTTGGCGACATCGTAACATAGATGTTTGGAGATTAGTGTCTCATTGTTTGATATGGTGCATTTGGCGTGAAAGGAATGCTAGAAGCTTTGAGGATTGTGAATGTTTTTTGCTAGAGATTAAGGGCCTGTTTGGCAGGCTATTTCAAGAATAGTTTTCAGCATTTTAAACACACTAATACACATTTTTACACACTTTTTCACCTATACGTATATAAAAAACACTCAAAAAACATTACTCAAATTCCTCTATCAAACACCCCTAAGTCTTTTTTCTTGCACACTCTCCTTGAGTGGAGTGTGGTCTTTCCTCATTTTTCTTGTTCTTCCCTACCTGTTTTTCTTGATCGTTGTAATTTTGGTTCTCAATTTGTGCCCCCATAATACATCTCTAATGCACTCAGTTTGACACTTTTATTAATAATATTTTATGTTATCTATCAAAAAAAAAAAGAAAAAGAAGATTTTGTTATTCCCCCTTGTCCTATGTCACAGATTCATTTGAATTCAAACTGAATCTTTATGGAAATCTCTTTTTATTGCCTACCAGGATTGTCTCCCCTAATTTAGCATCCACATTAAGGCACTGAGGTCTCATGTCTCCCCCTCCTACGGCTGTTGGACATGGGTTGCCTGCCAGAATTGCACTCAGCACCACCTGTGCATGTTCTGCAATTGGCTTCACCACCCTCTCATCACCTGATCGAGTATTCCCCTTATTTGTGGTACCCAGCTACTGTGATTGATTCCTATCAGAGGTTTGAATCTCAGAAGTTGGCTGAGCAGTAAATTTCAAGTGGCCTGAACCACCCACAACATGTTGGTTAGGTTCCAACATCATTCTTAATTTAAGCCTGAAAATCCTCCAACCATGTTTTGCTTTGCCTCCCGGGATAATAACAGACCTCCTAGACCCGACAGTCTTAAGTTCAGTCAATAATAAGAAGTGGCCAAAGGAGTTGAAACTCCGTTGAAGAGTGTATGCAATGTCACCTTCCATGAACGTAAAAAATTGCTTCGGATTAACCCCAACGAAAATTTGTTAAATATTCCTCTTCAGCCATTGTGCTGCATTCTTACCCATAAAAACTGATTTCATGAAAAATTTGCCCTGTTCAAAAATCCTTGAAGAGAAATAATGGTCCCCTTCCACTATCACTAACTGAAAGAGTTTGAATTCAATGAAAAAACTGCGAAAACCTCATATGCTTGATCAGAAAAGATGAAAAAGAAAGAAAGAAAAAAAATGTTCAGCTAATCAGAGGTTGGGCCCCATTTCTTGCCACAAGTATTTTTCAACCAATTTAGAAGTGGAATTTCAGGCTTCGCTCTACTGGGAACTCATAGGTTTTGGTTATGCTTGGTTTACCTGCATTGGTGGATATGTATTCAAATTAACAAATTGTTATATGCATTCAATTGATTTAAATGATTGTTTAAACCATCCAAATCTCATGCGATCAGTTTCACATGAGAGCACAGAAAAATCGGTGGATGTATGGTCATAATGGGTGCGGGGCTAAATTGTCTTGGCGACTGACTTCATTTCTGTTTCACTCTTTTCATTTGCCATCTTAGTATGACACTTAAATAGTTCTTTTGTAAGGTTGATATAACAGTTGCCTCAACAAAATGCTTCTGATTAAGTTAAATTTTATGCCAATATGCATTAAAGGATAATGGTGGTTTGTTATAATATGCTTACTTTTTTATGACCTGCAGTCTGGCCTTCATCCTAACCAGGTGGATTATGTAAATGCCCATGCTACTTCTACACCTTTGGGTAAATCATATGGACCTTCACAACTTGCTGCATTCTGATTCCATAAAGCTGGCTTAGAATGTTTTTTGCTCAAACTGATGCATGTGGCCCTGTCTCTGAATCCCTTATTCAGGTGATGCGATAGAAGCCAATGCTATCAAAAGTTTATTCTCAGAACATGCAACATCAGGTGCTTTGGCCCTATCCTCCACAAAGGTAAGCTTTGGTACTTCAAATAGGTTGGTAACCTATACATCATATCCATCCATTTTATTAGCTTAATTTATGTTCAGAATGTTGGCTGGCCTCCACAAGCCCAGTTTCATCTTCCCATCAGTGGTCACAGAGGAGTAACATAATTTGTAGATGATTATAGAAGTAGGAAGCCTTCAGTCCTACACAAGTATTTGTGTCCATTAAAGAATATTTTTCTTATAGATTCTAGCTTTGTTTTAAGATTTTTTGTTTAAGCCTGTGATGATTTTCCTGCAGGAATCTGTCTCAATACATATTTTCTGTTGCAAGTTCAAAATTTGGTGGGCTTTGACGTCCTCACCCATATATTAAGCTGCTTTGAGAAAGAAATTTATCATCTTTTTATTGTTGAAATGTACCAATATGCAACATATACATCTGCTATTACTTTGTTTTCTTACTCACTGGTTCTTTTGGTGGTTTATGTAATTACAATTACTTTCAGGGTGCTATAGGCCATCTCCTTGGAGCAGCTGGAGCTGTTGAAGCAATTTTTGCAGTTTTAGCCATACACCATGTGAGTAATTGTGGTTACCTTACTCCTTGGAAAATTGACGTGAAAACCCTAAATCCATTGTATGAGTTCCTGATTGATAGTACAAAGTTTTTTGGAGATCTCATGATGAGAAGAGCATGCTTAGCTGGTCTACTTGAGCATGAATTAATAATGAAACATGACAATTTTTAGTGAGCATGAATAGAGAAAGAAGCAAGGCTTTTTTTATATTTTTTTATTGGTAAGTTATACACACACTCAGTGGGCCTTGAACTTAAAGACCTCACTCTCCAACCAAGTATTGTGAGAGAAGGAAGCTCATTGGCATGAAGCAAAGACATTTTTTTTTCATTGAAACTTTTTCTTACTGGATTTTTCATGAATATATGAAATGATTCATGGGGTAAGATATATTCTCGAAAAAGAAAAGATTTGTGGAGATTTCCTCAAATACCTGAAACTAAAAAGAAATTACTTTGAGCTTTCTTAACATGCAAATTAGTTATCAGCCTTACTAAGTTTGCAATCATGACTAAGTGGCTTGTGTTCTATTGCAGGGAGTTGCGCCATTAACACTTAATCTTACTAAACCTGATATCATATTTAATGATGCTTTCATGCCTTTGACTGCTTCAAAGAAAATGCCAATCAGGGCAGTTTTGTCAAACTCATTTGGCTTTGGAGGAACAAATGCATCACTGCTGTTCACTTCTGAACCATAAACAATATCGGTTGGCTGCATTTTTTTTCTCTGGACTTCTGAAGATGCAAATCTCATTGGTCTCAACTCTCAAGTATATCCATGACTTTTTAAGCCATGGCTTATTGGGAATGACCGTAGGGTCACAAAAGCATAGCCCCCCAATCCCCCCTCTTCCCTTTTCTCTCCTTGATATTGTTGTAGTATCTTTTATTCTGTTTTAGATAGGGTCACGTTTTTTTGGAATTTTGAAATGTTGATTAGTTGAGCTTGGTAGTAAGGACCAGGTAGGTTTGCAGAGGAAGTATCATAACCATGAGGTTTATACAGAGATTAGAAATTGTTGTTCCCTCATTAATATCCGGCAATTTAAGATGACCTCTACTTAAAAGAGAAAGGAGGGATGATAACATTTATAAAACATGCTTTGTGTTGAGAAGTAGTGTCTTGGTGATGTAATCTTGACCATTATCAATTACTCTTATTTTGTATACATATGCACATTTACTTCTCACGGAAGATAGTATTTTGTTTCAATATTTATTTTTAGAAATTTTTTTTGGAGCTATCTTCGTCCAGTACACCATGTGACGATTGAATACTGTCTTGGTGATGTAATCAACGTACTCTTATTGTGTTGGTGATATGATCCTGACCATTATCAATGTACTCTTATTTGTGTATATGCAGGTAAATATCTCATTGAAGATAGTATTTTCATATTTTGTTTCAATAATTTATTTTTGGAAAAAGTTTTTAGAGCTATCTTCCTTCAATGCACCATGTGACGATTGAAGAGATCATTTATGTATAAGTTTAGTCGCATGACTCGCATGGTTTTTTAATGATTAATGCTACTTGTTTTAATAATAAACGTGGATTGACTTATAAATCGTCACGTAGTGGGTTGGAGAAGATTCTTCCAAACTGGTTTAGAGCTAAATTTTGTTATTTATTTTTCTCATTAAGGGCTGGTGGTTATGATGTTTTGAGTCAATTTATATTTCTCATTAAGGGCTGGTGGTTCTGATGTTTCAAGTCAAGTTATACATGTAAGCATCATCATCAGTACACATTCGGTCTAGTCTTCACCGTTAAGAAGCATTTGCTGCCGTAGTACTGTTTGCATATCTTCTTCTTCTCCTTTGTGTGTAAAGAGAGAGGGGGGGGAGGAGGAGGAGGGGGGGTGTTGCTGACCCCACTGAGTAAAAAGTTTGATGCTCTTAGGAGACAGTTTAATGGTTTTCTTACTTTATATTATTATATTTTATTTATATTTTTAATTTAATTTAATTTTCTTTTATGAAATGGCAGTACAATGACCCGTCCCCCTACGATGGTAATGGGAAGTTGTATAGTGTGTGTTTGAAATAAATTAAAAAACTAGCTTATTTTACTATTTAGGTTTTTTGTTATTATTTATGTGTCTTACTGTACTTTTCGATACTATTCATGGGTCTTATTATACTATTTCAGTTAACTTTTATCTTTATCTACAGTATTTTCAGCAAAAAATTTTCAGTTTCAATAAAATAAACGGATCTTAAACGGAATCATAATGCTCTCCTAATTATGAATAGTGACTGTTTCTGTTTGAAAATGTCAAAATGTTGAAAGATTGTCTCTAACTGTAGGGTTGGTTTGGTTACAAAAAGTGGTGTATCCACTTTCATTTTCTTTATTTTATATTCAAATCTTGAATTTGAATATCAAAAATGTATTTATATTCACATGGGGCAATGTTTGGTAAGTTGTCTTTAATATATAATTTGGGTTTAAAATACATCATACTTGAGTTTGGTCATTGTTTTCTATTAAAAAAAAAGGTAAATTTTCTCTCTCACACACATCATATCATTCAAAAGAGAGTAATTTTTTGTTTTCACAATATTTACGAATATGTCACTGTATTTGTATTCATAGAAAACGAAAATACAGAAAAATTATATTCATTTTTTGTATTCAAATCAAACTTTTAGGATATTGAAAATGAAAAGTGAATACAAATGTTAAAACTAAACCAGTTTTTTAGTGGTGGAACCTACTAAAAACTGAAAATGAAAACAAAAAATTTACCTTTTTTCAGCTAACCAAACAAGCCCCTAAGGGCCTATTTGGTTTATGATGAGATTGTATTTAATTTCTATTTTCACTTTTTGAACTCATTTTCTATTCTCAAATCTTGTACTCATTTTTTGTTTCCATTTATTTTTTTGTTTGATATCATTTTCAGCTTTGTCTTTCCCTTCACTTTTTTTTATGACAACCACCAAGAGAGAGAGAGAGAGAGAGAGAGAGAGAGAGAGAGAGAGAGAGAGAGAGAGAGAGAGAGAGAGAGAGAGAGAGAGAGAGAGAGAGAGAGAGAGAGAGAGAGAGAGTTCTTTGATGTGACAAGTTAGTGATAAAGGGACCCACAAATTTATTTTTTTACGAAAATGCCACTGTATTCATTTTTAAGAAAATGGAAACACCAAAGAGTTGCATTTAGTTTTTGTATTCAAATCCTATTTTTTTGGATACTAAAAATGAAAACTGAATGCAAATATAAAGCTAAACAAGTTTTTTAGTTGTGAATCCCACAAAAAATTGAAAATAAATACAAAATACACAATTCTTTTGCTCAAACCAAATTGGCACTAAAGTTTTGGGTATGTTTCTGAAGCTTTCAAAATATTTCTTTTGAACCTCAAAAGCTTCAGAACATGTTCCATACTTTCATTTAAAGCTGACAGTTTCAGAGAGTTTCATTTAAACCTACCTTAGAGTTTTGGGTAAGTTTTATTTAAACTTTGAAGTGTGAAATAAATTTCATTATTACCAACTAATCATGTGATGTTTACATGAAACGTTTTTAAAAACTTTGAGGTTTAAATGAAACATTATGAAAGTTTGAAGTTTAAATAAAATATATCCAAGACTCTAAAATTTAGAATGTAATTTATCATAGTATTTATCTTCCTATTTACTCATAAAAAAGTCTATATTCCTATATTAAATTATAATGGTTGCAGACCATTTTATGTTGATTATATAGATGTTTTACAAAATATACATGTTATGAATGAGAGTTTTCCTTTGTATAATTGTTTTAAATTACAAGAGATATTATTGACTTTCTACACGTAACATGATAAGGATAGAAAAATTGGTAAGGTCATCCACCTTAATGGACGATCTTGTGTCACCAATTTGTCATCAAAGAAAATGATGTAACTGTTCATGCACATTCAACAGATTAAATGACGACCGTTATTCAAAAGTTTTAAACTCTTATCAAGATGGTGCCAGTTACACCTAAGGTAATAACTACCTCCAATTATGTGAGAGATGGCATTAATGAGTATAACGACTACCTTGACTACATATAAAAGGGACAATCCGCCTCATTTGCTAAGGTATGAGAAAAAAACTACAAAATACTATTTACATACAAAATGCAGAGATTGATACTAATTTAAGCTTTGGAGTCTCCTCCAACGGAGCACTTCTCAGTGGTCTATTTGATTAGCTTTCTTTTTTTGCAGATTTTAGAAGACATTTTAAAACTCCAGATTTGGACAAGTAACCCAATTGGTGATTTTTAGCATCAACATACCATATACCAAAAAAAAAAAAAATTTCTAGCTCATTTTCAAGATCACTACCAAACTTAGAAAATAAAATTGATTAATTTTCTGTAAAATGTTTTCTTGAAAGAAGTAATTTAAAAAAAAAAAGAAAAAGTCAAAACAAACCTAGTGTTAGTAACTTACTGTATAATTGTGCACGAGCCAAAACTACACATCTTTGGACAACTTACAGAGATGAATTTGACAATATCTTTCAATTTTTTGGACAAAGTTTTAATGATAAAAACCAGTAGTTAGGATACTTGAAATTTGGCAATTCTGAATCAAAATTTCAAATGTCACAGAAACTCAATACCCTTGTAATTAACCTAATCTACTCATCCAGCAAGTCTGAAATTCATCGAGATATACACATTTCTTGTCAAACATCAATTCTCCTAACTTGAAAAACTATTTTATATTAAAACTATTATTTACCTAGCAAACCTAGGTAGAAAAACATAATAAACCTACAATTAATGCTGAACAGAGAACTTCTAGAAGAGGCTAAAACTTGTAGTAGGATTCTTGTGTGAAGTTGCTAATAGCTATGAACCATACTTTCCCATCAAATGTCCCGATCTTTTTTTGGTTTTGCTTTTGTTTAGACTGATATCTAACAAACAGAGAGAACAAAGATCAATTAGGAGTAAAAATTAGAACATTTACAGTTTAAAATAGATAAAAGATGAAACCTCAAAGTCATTACAACAAAATAAAATTAAGTTTATTTCAGAGAACAACAAAGTGTGTATTAATGCCACTCAAATTTATTACATATTTGTAGCTAAATTTATTACCTATTTAAAGTGTATACTATTTCTTATAAGCCGTAACATTGATCCAAAGAACATAGAAAGAAACATGAGATAAGATTAACTCTAAACAGTATAGTTGAGTTTTGTAAATTTATTTTATAATGTTTGTGGATTATTTTTGGTGAAAATGCATTTTTGGTTTTTACATTTTGGGTTTATTTTCATTTTGATCTTTACTTTGATTTCGCGCCTACCTTAGTCCCTAAAAACGGAAAATCACATCCATTTTGGTCCTTGATGTTAATCTACTAACAGAAAATCCTAAGTGACAAACAGAGCGCACTGTTTGCATAATGATGATGTGAAGAAAATCAGTAGGTTGAATGTTTTGGATTAGAAAGAACTACTGGCTGTTTTGATGGCTTGAAAAAGAAAGAACAGTGATCAAAGGTGACAGGGGTCGCCGGCCAAGAACCCTCCGATGCCAAAGTTAGTTTTTCTCTCTCAAATTTTGGAGTTCCAACTTTTTAGGAAATGTCAAAAACGTACCTTTGTTTGGTCTGAGTGAATGTTTATATAGTGTTTTAAGAACAATTATTAGACTTGTAACCACCCCTGGATTTGAGGAGGTGTGAGGGTTTAGGAATAACTTCTACAACTGTTTAGGAGTTACATTTTTCTCACGTAACGGTTACTGGAAGTTATGCTTGTGATAAGGAGTTGTTGTACACACTTAGAAATTTTCCTGTGTTAAGGGCTCGTCCAGGGGTCCTCCTATCGAGCGTACCTTGTTTCCAAGGAAATTCGTTTCTCTATGGACTACCTTATTACGGATGAGGCTAATGGCTCCCTTGGACGAGACGGTGTGGTTTCGTCAAACTTGACCATGCGAAGCTCGTCCAAGCACCTTCCTGCATGGACGAGCATTTATAGACGAGGTTCTTACAACCTTAGCTTTCCTGGTCTTGTCCTGGACGACCTCCATGGACGATATTGGAGTTCATATTTTTATACCCCATCAGTTGCCGCCTTGTCTATGGGTCGTCTAAGGAATGTATAAGCTGACGTCATCCTCTGGACGTGTGTCTTTGTGTTAGCGTGTGCCACGTGTCATGATTCAATTGCCGACTGGTCACGTAGACTCATTTTTCGAGGAACATGCCACGTGTCACCTTTTGGATGGTCGTGTTGCTTCGAGTACTAGAGTTTACTATTTATAAATAGTGGAATTCCTCCGCCACCTTTCGTATTTCTAAAATTTTCTTCTTTGACATTTCTCGTCTTAGCGCCTCGTCTAGAATTTTCCTGTGTCCATAGCTTCCCGTCGTCTAGATCCAGGTAGTTTCTCCAACCTCATCCTCAGGTTTCTAGTTTTCTCTAAGAATGTCTGAGGTTATCCTTTTTTCGTCTAGTGATAGTGTGGATAAAGCCATAGACGAGTATCGTAACCCAAGTAGCTTTAGCGGTTCTAGTGATAGTAGTAGTAGTGATTGCAATAGCAGTAGTGAGGGAAACACTATAGACAAGTATACGTTTGGTGTCCGTGGGGTTCCCTTGGAGGTTCTTCAGGAAAGCCTTAGGATGAGGGCTGAGTCCGGGCTAGGGTTGGAACAAGTGCTCCTTTGTCTTCCGCTCAAGACGAGGAAGAGGTAGTTTATAGTTGTGCTGTTGGGATTGCCTCTAAGACAGACGAGAGAAAATTAGGCATCCTTAAGACTTGGTACCAAATTCCTGAAAATTTGAATCCCAGGGTACCTGTTCGTGATGATTGGTATTGTCAACCCCGTTTTGGCGTTGGCATTTATTAGGCTTATCTCTTGGGCGGTTTGAGGTTGCCCCTTAATGCCTTTGCCAAGGAGTTGCTGTCTAGGTTAGTTTTGGGCATATGTCAATTCAACCCCAATGCATGGAGGCTAATTGTTGCTATGCAAGTTTTATGGAGGGAGGTGTTTAAGGGGGATCGTTCTCTTACTGTGGACGAGTTCCTCTTCAGCTATAAGTCCTCTGAGATTAACCAATCCCTTGGTTTTTATCAGTTCACAGCCAGAGGGAGAGATTATAGGCTAATAAAGTTCTTAGTCACCTCAGATAGGAAATGGAAGACGGAGTTCTTCTTCGTCTCTGGATTTTGGGCTGGACGCCTTATTGAGGTTGACAGGGATCCATTTCCTCCCTACACAGGAGAGTTAGGGAACCTTCGTCCTGAAGGTACATTTATGGCTATTTACTTTTTGTTATTTACTCTTGATTGTAGTCGTCTAATCACTCCTCTCTCCCTTATTTATTTATTTATTATTATGATTATAGGTGTAGACGGTCTCATTTAAGCAGGTTTTATCTTGAACGAGTTCAGAAAGCACGTCTATATACTGATAGGACTTTCCATTCCTTGGTGAGCCTTCAACGTCTTGCCACTTGGGGTTAGGACCAGAGCCATTCACTGAAGCTATTGCCCACGAACTCACTGTTTGAAGACATAAGTTCTTTTCTTTCCTTTTCTTCTCTTTTTTTTTGGTGACTGACATCTTTCTTTCCAGGAATGGCGACGATGAAAGAGAACAAGGACAAGGAAGTGGTAGATGAGGCAGCTGGGCAAGGTGGTGGAATCCCAGCCTCGTCTATCCAATGGTGATAAAAGGAAGAGCCTGTCACTCAGGGTTGGTTTAGGGAATCTTCTAAGCAGGCGCAAGGAGAAAAAGGCTAAGCATAGGTCGTCCAAGCCTCAAGACGCCCAAACTCAGGACGACCAGCCCAATCCTTTCCTCGTCCCCTAGGGTCATTTTGTCCAGATTTTGGATGTTGATTATGAACCTAAGGATTCCCCTTTTGTGGAAATCCCATCCAAGGTTGCTACTCTTGTCTCGTCTCAACCTTCTCAATAAGTGCTTCAAAACCTTCTTTCCAATGAGAACTTGGCTTGTGAAACGTTTGAGAAGGTTGTGACAGACGAGGACGTAACGGCATGTTATGACATATCTTTAAAGGACTTTGAGCGCTCTGGAGTTCATGACCTTTTTAAGGTATGTACTCTTTATATATGTATTCCTTGTCTTGTTAGTAATATTTGTATATATTGTGATAAGATTTTAATGTATGCAGGCAATGCCTAAGTTTATCGCTGCGTCCAGGCAGGCAACCCAATTAGACAAGACGAGGATTCTACTGGAGAAGACGGTCTAAAAGGGGAAGGACGAATCTAAGAGGTGGGCTGAGGTGGCTACCAAGGCCAAGGAAGATGCAAAGAAGTTGAGAAATAAAGTTGAGGAGTTGAAGACTGAGGTCAAAGAGAAGGACGCTTGTCTTGACCTCCTCCAGAAGAAGAACGATGAGTTAAGCGCCCTTATTGAAAAGGCTAAGGGAGACATAATTGCAGAGTTTAAGGTGTCCAAACAATTCACCGATCTACTAGACACCAAATATGCAGCTGGGTTTAAAGATTTCAGGATGGACGCAGCGGAGAAATTCCCTGAGATTGACTTCAGTCTTATTAAGCTTAACCTTGGTGGGGCAGCTTCAAGCTCTATCCTCCAGACGAGTTCAGAGGATCAACATAGAGGACGATGCCACTACGAAGCCACCTCAGGACGACCCTAATGCTAATGCCCCTCCTGTCTGAAGCCAAGATTTTGATATTTGCTATTCAAGTGTTTGTTTTTGTTTTTATTTTGTTTGGTCCATTGTTTTGGAACTTTTGATGTAACTCAAGTACATTTACTTCGTCCACAATTTTAGGACGAGCTTTCAAACAATGTAGCTTTATCCTTTTCTTTTTAAGGGTTTTTAGGCGTAGGCCGTCCGCCCTATTTAAACTTTGATGAATATTCATTTTTGACGCATGATTAAATGTTATTGTATGGACGAGTCTATCCTTTGTTTTCATGACTAATGTTATTGGCTTCTAAGTAGTCTGCCCATTCAAAGTATTGGAGGGTCGTCCACTCATCTTTCTTATGGACGACCCACTTATGCATGGGCGTCCTGTGCCGTTTACATCTTCACTAGTGTGACTCGTCCTAGAAGTGGCAATGATGATTTTGTCAGTCCTTTTCTTCATCCATGGGCTAGGCAGTTGGCATTCATCTTTCGTTAAGACGTTTCTAGTGTTTGACTCATCCTTGAACGCCTGAGTGTCTTGGCTAGATGCCCGTCCATGGACTAATGCTTCACTGTATGCCCTTATCTCGTCCGTATATTTTCAGACAAGTATGCCTTAGCTAATTTTTCTTTACTTTATTCTCATTTCGAGGAAAGCTTATGAACGTTACATCCCTGTGTCCAGAGATTTTAATTCGTTTTAGGCTTTTGCCCCTTTGTGGGTACTATTATGGGAATTATATTTATGCATTAAATACATTAGAAATCTAAACCATATTATTATATAAACATTGTCCACAAATATGGCACATGCTTAGAAGCTAGTGCCTTGGGAAAATACTAAAGGAAATACTTTTACATACATAAACTCGTCTTTCTCAATCTTGTCTGTAGATGGTGCAAAAGTTTAAGAATTAGTACACTTTTTATTCTTAAAACACACGATAGTAGTAATAAAAACACAATAGTAAATGAGTAAACACGTAGACCATAGCAGGTAACTTCGTCCATAACTGTAACCTTGTCCTTGGTAAATTTCGTCCAAGCTCATTACTGATAGTATCTCCTCAGGTGCTCCACGTTCCATGGATGCTCTAACTTTTGTCCGTCTAGAGCTTTCAAGTAGTACAACCTTTGCCTCTTGCAGTTGATTACCCTATAGGGTCCTTCCCAATTGGGTCCTTCCCAATTGGGTCCTTCCCAATTGGGTCCTAATTTTCCATGAGCTGGGTTCCTGGTTGCTACGGACACCTTTTTAAGAACAAGGTCCCCTACGTTGAAACGCCTGGGTTTTACCATGGCATCATACTACCTAGCCATAAAATTCTTGTATTTTGCTATCCTTTGCTCTGTGTCCATCCTTACCTCGTCTATGAGATCGAGGTTAAGACGAAGTTGCTCTTCATTTTCTTTCTCATGGTATTTCATCACTCGATGACTAGCAATATGAACTTCTGCATCCATAAGCTAGCTTAAAGGGGGTTTCTCCTGTCGGTGTCCTCACAGTCGTCCTGTAGGCCCAAAGAACACCTGACAACTCATCTGGCCATATCCCCTTTGCCCCCTCGAGCCGAGTCTTGATGATTTTCAGTAGGGATCGATTAGCTACTTCTGCTTGTCTGTTCGCCTGTGGGTGGGAGGGCGAGGAATAATGATTCTTGATTCCAAACTGTTCATAAAAGTCCCTGAAAGGTGCGTTGTCAAACTGTCGTCCGTTATCAGATACTAGTACCCTAAGTACTTTGAACCGATATAGGATATTTTTCCAAACAAAATTTTTTATATTTTGCTGAGTGATTTTTGCAAGAGGTTCGACCTTCACCCACTTGGTAAAGTAGTCAATTTCTATTATCAAAAATTTCATTTGTCTGGTTCCTAGGGGGAAAGGACCTAGGATATTTAGTCCCCATTGTGTAAAGAGCCATGGGGCCATCATTGGGGTCTAGTACTCCAATGGCTGTCTAGGGACATTGCTATAGTATTGACACTGATCACACACCTTGACATAAGTCTTAGCATCTGCATGAATTGTAGGCTAGTAGTAGCCTGCATGGACAACCTTATGGACTAGCGATCTTGCTCCTGAGTGATTCCCACATGCTCCTTCATGAACCTCCCTCAAAACATAGTTTGACTCGTCCGGAGCTCAGCACCTTAGGTAGGGCTGAGAAAATCCTTTCTTGTATAGTACTTCGTTTATGAGGACGTACTTGCGTACTCTAACTTGTCACCCTCTATGGACTTGAGTATGAGTCCAATCCCTCCTACGTATAATGTGGACGATCCGTCTACATTGATAACCCACCTTCTAACTTCTTCATCTTTGTCCAGCTCGTCTTGGTTGGGGGTGAACTTCGCAATGAAATCCGCCAACGCCTGTGCCTTTATCGCGCTCCTTGGCTGGTATCTGACATCAAACTCACTAAGTTCTACTGCCCATTGGATTAGTCATCTTGCAGCTTTCAACTTGTTCATCACCTTCTTTAGGGGATGATCCGTTAGGACGTTAATAATATGAGCTTAAAAATAATGTCTCAGCTTCCTAGTAGCCGTGATTAAAACAAAGGCTAGCTTCTCCATTATCAGGTATCGTCCTTCCGCTCCTCTTAGTGCCCAGCTTGTATAGTAAACTGGTTTCTGAATCCGCCACTCTTCTTTGACCAATACCGAGCTCACAGCGAGCGAGGACACTGCCAAATATAAATACAGTTCTTCACCTGGTACAATTGGGCTCAGCAACGGTGCCGTCGTGAGGTAAGTCTTCAGGTATTGAAAGGTCCTTTGACACTCGTCCATCCACTCAAATGCCTTCCTGAGGACTTTAAAGAATGGCAAACACTTGTCAGTAGCTTTCGAAACAAACCTGTTAAGGGCGACAACTCGTCTGGTAAGAGACTGGACTTCTTTGATGTTCTTCGGTGGTTCTATATTTAGTATCGCCTGAATTTTGTTTGGATTCGCCTCAATTCCTCTGTGTGAAACCATGAACCCCAAAAGCTTCCCCGAAGAAACTCTGAAAGCACACTTGTTTGGATTTAATTTCATGTTATACCACCAAAGTGTATCAAAAGTTTCTCGAAGGTCCTCTAGATGCTTCCCCTCTTCCAAGCTCTTTACCAGCATATCATCTACATAAACCTCCACATTTCACCCGATTTGAGGACAAAAAATGTGGTTAACCAGTCTTTAGTAAGTCGCCCCCACGTTTTTTAAACCAAAAGACATTACCTTGTAGCAGAATAACCCTTGGCTAGTAATGAATGAAGTATTCTCTTGATCTGTCTCGTCTATTTTTATTTGGTTGTAGCCTAAAAAGGCATCCATGAAACTAAGCAGTTCTTGACCTGCCGTCGAGTCCACCAGTTGATCTATGCGTGGCAATGGATAATTGTCCTTGGGGCAAGCCTTGTTTAAGTCAGTAAAGTCCACACACATCTGTCACTTGCCGTTGGCCTTCTCTACCATGACTACATTTGCCAACTAGTCCGGATAATAAACTTCTCAGATGAACTCCGCGGTAACCAGCTTCTGGACTTCTTCTTTGATAGCATTGTCTCGCTCAGGAGCGAAAATCCTCTTCTTCTGTCGCACTGGTTTGGAGTAGGGACACACATTTAGGCGATGAGTAATGACACTTGGATCAATACTTGACATGTCCTCATGACTCCACACGAAGACATCAAAAACTGGACCAGAGTATGCTTTGCCTCTTTTCCCATGCTTCCCCCAATTCTAGTGAACTTCTCCAGGCTGATTTCATCCAGAGGGATGTCTTCTAACACCTCAATAGGTTCTGCTGTAATCCTCTTCTCATCTATGCTTATTGTCTATACGTGCTCGTCCATTGCCAACATGGCTAAGTAGAACTCTTTGGCGACTAGCTGATTTCATTGCACTTGACCCACGCCATGTTCGGTTGAGAATTTGACGGAAAGATGGCAGGTAGAGGTTACCGCCTTCCAACTATTTAAAGTTGATCTTCCAATAATAGCATTATATGATGATGAATAGTCAACAACAAGGAAGCTTACCTCTTTGGTTATCTGCTGCGGATACGCTCTAACCACCACCGATAATGTAATGGTGCCTACAGACTGCACCTTCATTCCTACAAATCCCACCAATGGCAAGTTCACCGGTCGAAGTTAATCTCGTCCTAGCTTCATTTGTTGGAAGGCGGGGTAATATAGAATATCCGCCGAGTTGCCATTGTCTACCAACACCCTCCTAGTCATATAATCAGCAATGAGTAGGGTAATGACAATTGCGTCGTCGTGGGAGTGGTGAACTCTTTCAGCATCCTCGTCCATAAACGTGATGGCTTGCTCGCCTGCTTCCCTCGTCCTAAGAGGTCATCCAGACAGCTGGACATTTTGCACTGCATTCAGGTATGTCTTCCTTGATTTGGATGACTGGGCTACTGAGGTTCCTCTTACAATGACTCTTATTCCTCAACTTTCCTTGTCTGATAAGATTCTCTATTTGCTGTTTCAAATCAAAACACTCGTTCGTGTCATGCCCATGGTCTCTGTGAAAGCGACAATACTTGTTCCTATTGCGCTTGTTGGGATCTCCTTTCATTTTCTTTGGCCACTTTAAGGACGGATCATTTTTGATTTGCATAAGTACTTGCTCTAGTGGCATATTCAAGGGAGTGTATTGCTGATTTCTCACTAAAGAGCTCGCCTTTTTAATATTTTTATCTTTTTTCTCTTCTGTCTGGGCCTTCTTTGTATGAGGATCTTGGTTTGGATAATGCGGGTGACCCGCTTCTGAGCACTCTATTCTCTTCCTTTTCTTGGCTATGATCGCGTCCTTAGCATTCATGAAACTTTGGGCCGAATGGACAAGTTCGGCCACAATTTGTGGTTCTTGCTCATAGAGCTTATGAATGAACAAGTCAGAGTTGACCCCATTATGGAAGGCGGCCAACAACAACTTGTCATCCATCTCATCCACCGTCAAGGCTTCTCTGTTAAACCGGGTAATGAAGGACCGTAAACTCTCATTCTTCCCTTGCTCAATAGTTAGTAAACTAGAGGAGGAATGCTTGTGGCGTTGTCCTACAATGAAATTATTGACAAATAACTTACTCAAAAACTCTCTGCACATAATCTCGTCCAAAACCCCTTGAAGGTGCATGGTGGTCTTGAAGGTAGCGATATGATCACACGGGTCACGATTCCCATCATATGAATCCAAGGAAGGAATTTTGAACTTTTGAGGTAGGGGATGACTATTGATGGAAGCCGTGAAAGGGGAGTTCGTTCAGTGAACTAAATCATCCACGGGGTTCGCCCGCCTTATATTCTCCTTCATTTTATCTATAGCTTTTCTCATCTGGTCCATTTTCCTCTCCAAGTGTGGCACTCTTCTTGAAGCAGTACCCCTTGACTGATTCTCGGACTCAACGTTTTCTCCTATACCCTCCTGACCCTGGGCTGGTCCTTCCGCATGCCTTTCGTGGTGCTGCCTCCTTAAATTGATCTCCTTGTTCAACTCTTGATTCTGACGGGTTAATTCCACCATAGTGGCAGCCATGGACTGTATATGTTGAATGGAAGGCGGTTGCATGACAGACGCTGATTGGCGGTCACGGTGGGGATTACTAGAAGCATCCCTACTCTCCTAGTGGCTTGGTCTGGTAGCCCTTGATCTTGTCCGAACCATTCAGCCTTCTGTCCGAGAAAGACGAATCGCTGAAATTATCGAGCGAAAAGAACATTGATTCCTACAGATGGTGCCAACTGATGATGCGAAGAAAATCAGTACGCTGGATGTTTCGGATTAGAAAGAACTACTGGCTGTCTTGATGGCTTGAAAAAGAAAGAATATCGATCAAAGGTGACTGGGGTCGTCAGCCAAGAATCCTTCGATACCAAAGTTAGTTTTTCTCTCTCAAATTTTGAAGTTCCAACTTTTTAGGTAATGTAAAAAACGTAACTTTGTCTAGTCTGAATGAGCGTTTATATAGTGTCCTAAGAACAGTTATTAGACTTGCAACCTCCCCTGGATTTGAGGAGGTGTGAGGGTTTAGGAATAACTTCCACAACTGTTTAGGAGTTACATTTTTCCACATAACGGTTACTGGAAGTTATGCTTGTGACAAGGAGTTATTGTACACACTCAAGAATTTTCCTAAGTGTCAAAAGCTCATCTAGGGGTCCTCTTATTGAGCGTGCCTTGCTTCCAAGGAAGGTCGTTTCTCTATGGACGACCTTATTACGGACGAGGCTGATGGCTCCCTTGGACGAGACAGTGTGGTTTTATCAAACTTGACCATGCGAAGCTCATCCAAGCACCTTCCTACATGGACGAGTAGTTATAGACGAGATTCTTACAACCTTAGTTTTCCTGGTCTTGTCCTGGACAACCTCCATGGACGATATTGGAGTTCATATTTTTATACCCCATCACATAATAAATGCTGATATAGTTAATAAAATAATAATAATAGGCAAATTAAAAAAAAAAAAAACATTAAATTTATTTCTTTTAAAAAATTAAAAAATTAATTAATTTTTGTTGATTTTCATTATTTATTTGAAAGAACATAACAACATGTTCTTCATGTTTTTGCCCAAATCAAGACATTATAAGGCCAACCCCTTAAAAAAAAAAAAAAAAAACATTATAAGGCCCTCTAGCATTGCTGAAATCTCCCAACTGGGCGGAATAATGCTGGTTCAACTTGTTCTTCTAGCCACATTGCCACACCCACACCACACTATTAATTAATTACCATAAGCCTTTTTTTTTTGGATAGCTAATTACCATAATTTATGTAATTTACACAAATATCCTCACTTTATAGTAATTAATTACCAGAAACCTTATTTTTTTTTCAATGTTTATAGTCTTTCTTTGAAGCATGGTCTTTGGGAGGAAAATGGGAAGGAAAAGATGCTGAATGATGTAATTTACATAAATACCCCTCACTTTATTGCACTCATCTACCCCTCTCACTTTCCCACCATACAAATATCTATTTCTTAGTTATATTATATAATAAGGATATAGTAGTCAATTTATATAAACTACAGTCAATTTATTTAAAATTGAAAAAGTTTTTTTTGAATTTTTTCAGTTTAAATAAAAAAATATATATTTTTTTAATTTATATACTTATGTGCATTTTTAAAATGTCAAATAAAATTTTTTTTATTATTATTTTATTAGCCACATTAGCATTTACTGGTGCATTCCATTTGCTACGTAAGAATTTCTGTTAGTAGGTTGACAATAGGAACCAAAATGGATGTGACGTTTTGATTTCAGGGATTGAGGTAGGTGCGAAATTAAGTTAGGGCCCAAAACAAAATTAAGCCCAAAATGTAAGAACCAAAAATGCATATTTCCTATTATTTTTTTTTTTTTATTGTGTAGTTGGTTTACAAAATACAAGTTATGAACGAGAGTTTTGCTTAATTTTTTCCCCCAAAAAGTTTACAGTTTTCAATTGGGTTGGATTTTTTTTTTTTTTTTGAGAAACACACACACACACACACACACACACACACACACACATACACACACACACACACACACACACACACACACACATATATATATATATATATATATATAGGGGAAGGAGGATGAGATAAATGAATACACTCACATGTCAACACCAAAACTGCATACGGCAGTTAGTGTCACGGAATAAGTGATAAACCACTTTTCAATATCACACCTTACTGATATGATATTGGAAACCTTTTTGGAGGTCAAAAAAATAGTACACAAGCCTTCATTTTAACCATTCATTATCCTATAAACTTGAAAAATACTAAAGATAATACAATTTCTGCTACATAAAGTACAAAATTAACGTGTTAATGAATTTAATTAGTGAATTTCAATTACTTAAATAATAAATAAATGTTAATTTTTTTTTTTTTTTTGTGTGATTGGTGATACAAAAATTGGTAATATCTTCAATATCATGCAACCATTTTGGACATTTTTCAAGGGCAAAATCTTTAAAAATGGGGCCTTAGGCTTCGGCCTAAGTTGCCTAGGCCTAGAGTCCACCTGCTTGTCCAATATAAAAAAGACGTGGTGAGGTCAAGGAAGGACGAAAAAACATATCATTCTACGGGTTTCCTTAAGTTAAAGTTTTTAAGTTTGTAAATGTGAGCTTATTAATATTATATCAATTAATCAATCTTGTGAACACGAGTGTACGATTTAGTCTCTTAATCACTTAGCCACTCGTATATGAATTACTTCAACAATAAGAGTAGGCCGATGTTATATCTTATTAACAACTTTATAAATATACTATAAGTGGATGTAACGATAGATTGAATGCAGAAATGGTCGATATATGATTATGTTGTAAATCGAAGTAATAGATTATTTATACTGGCTAGAAATTGAAGGGATGAAAAACAAGACTGGTTGAGATCAGAGCTGATGGTATCGTGTCACACAAATTCGTGGAGCGATATCATTTATAGAACATGTGTAACTATATATATATAGACCAAGAGCAAGAAGGTCATAGTTGACGTTCAGTCATGGTTTTATTCCTACACCTCTTGAAGCTTTATTCATAACATTAAAAAGTATCAAAGCACCATAACTTAGATAATTATTGCCTAAGTTTTAAGGCTTGGCTTCGGTTTCAACATCAACAGCTTCACCAGCATAAGAGCAGCACCTGCTGCAGCCATTTCCATAGTAACCCTCACGACAACAGCCATAGTTGCAACGCCCCCCGCCATGTCCACCACCTCCATAGCCACCATGGCCAGGGTTTCCTCCATATCCGCCTTGACCAGGGTTTCCTCCATATCCTCCTCCGTGGTTTACACCATATCCTTCATGTCCACCGTACTTGGCATCATCTACCTCATTGGTCTTTGTGGAGACCTCCGCTGCATGTATGATGAAACATGTTAGATGATGTAATTATGCTATTGTGATAATCAAAGCCACTATGTATGTACTTAACACACTATGTGGCATGTGCTCATAAAAAAGACCATAAATATTCTCTTTTTTTGATAAACAGACCATAAATATTCTCTTACATTCATTTTATACACTTTTTTATCACACAATAGGTACAATTGCATGTATTGTGTACACATTTTAAAATGTGAAAAAGTAATATCCACATTTAAAATATAAAAAGTGGATGTGAAATATGTTGTGTGAGAGAATTATTATACTCGACAAGAAACACACACAAATTATGTGCCTCTAATATTGCCGCAAATTAACACATCAAAATGCCGCTCTTTATATGCTGAGGCCAACGTGTAAACAATGCATGTTCAATAATTCTTTAACATGTTTTACAGTGCTACAAAAGAAATGTGCTTGTTCTATTTTTCAAAAAACTCAATTATTTCAGTAACATGGGCACTGGTCATTGTAAGACAGAAAAAGATTCATGCACCATACCTTCATTATTTATTGCTACACAAATAAAATAGAAATTAAACGCAAATTTCTAACATGAAAAAATGTAACCAAGGGGACAAAATCTAGAACCCAACGTACAGTTTTTCAGGTTAGAGGAAGTCTCAGCCAACTCCCTAGCTGCCACGTCCGAAGAGATGGGAAGAACAATGGCCAACATAAGAGCTAGCCAAAGGAAAGCCTTGGAACCCATTTTTCTTAGCAAACACTATTATCAAAGAAACTAGTATTGGACAAGGATGATATAAAACCAATGTCTTTCTTTTCTCTCTATATATAGGGATGGAAAGAGCGAAACAATTAATTAGGAAGTATGTAAGTAGAGTTATGAGTTATGACCTCACATTGTGGTTGGCTGTTGAGGAGTACTTCTCTTCAACTTATTCAATCTTATCTTTTGTTTAAAATACCCACATGATCAAATACACGTCTTTCTTGTTCTTAATTTTTAATTTTTATAGTATATAGTAATAAAGGATGGAAGGCGATAAAAGAGCAAGCTGTTTATTTAGTCAAAATGGCTAGGCCTAAAGTTCACCGACTTCCTGATCAATGAGTGATACATTGGACCGGCCTTGTTATAGCAGTATCAAAATAGGAGTACTATGGGATCTAAGAAAATTGTGCACCACTAGGGAATGCCCATTGCACTGAGACTTTTGTGGTATGTATAATATATAAATAAATAAAACTTTCCCTTTTCTACGAAAAAAAAATTATTGGCACCCCATGAAAATAAATATATCAATGGCACCCAATTAATATGATGTATTAATATTTGAAGACACTGAATCAAAAAAATAAAAAAAAGAAGACACAAGAAAGCTTGTAAAATGCAAATAGTACTTCGTACGCATGCATGGGGTTTCTAGAAATTGAAAATTCACAAAACGGTGGTTAAAACATTAATGATGAGACTTCGAGAAAGTCTAGATGCACAAAATTTAAGAACAAATTGACACTTGTTGATATGGTAGATTATTAGTGGTAGGTGAAAAAATGATGTTAATGATGGGTTTAAATGAGAACCAGTACAAGCTTACCAATTCAACTGATGTAAAAAATGTAATTGTCAATTTTTTTGTGTGCGTAAGATTGCTTATGATAGTTCAAATCCACTTTCTAGTCAACCCTGAGAACTAATTGTCAAGCCTCTTAAGGCCTTAGAGAGAGAAGTTGCTATTTTGAATTAGTTTTGAGTGTTTTGACACAAAGTCAAGTATGTGTACTACACCATCTAGTTCGTTGTTGATCATTAATTAACTGTCTACTTAATTCAAATCAATTGCTAAAAACTCTAATGTCAATAGGAGTATCATGTTTTTTGAATTTTGAGATAAACCCTTATTAAATTTTATCATCAATATTCCTCGAAGGAAATGAAATTTGTTAAGTGGCTAAAATTTTAAACAATGTGGAACCATCACAAGGTCAATGATGAGATTGAGCTATGGTAAATCATTGCAACTGGATGGGTCCCTTGCTAAGAAAGAGAAACCCTACTTCGTCCCAAACCAGCAGAGGTTGGTAAGGAATGCTTTGACGGTTAAGAGCAAACATGTGGGAGAACAAGAGAAATGAAAATGATAAGTCTCAACTTGTGAGATTGCGTACCTAATTTCGCAGAAGGGAGGGGGTATTAATTTATAATTTTATAGAGAGCATGGGGGTGTTGTATTTGGTGGGAAATTACCTAATTTCGCAGGAATAAATTCAATGACTTTTGGGTTTAATCAATGTTAATGTGAAGGAAGCTAGTGCGCAATGCTTTTAAGGGTACTTTTAGCAATGGATGACCAACAAGGAGGAAGGGATCCGAAGGTTGGTGGCCATGTCTTACTAATTAAGATTGATGATTGCTCTAGTTGAATGACCTGAAGGAAAGAGATCCAAAGGTCGGTAGCTAGGTCACCCAAGATGATTATGTACATATATTAGTTCTTAGACAATTCGGTCTTTGCTGGTTTGGGGTCAATCATCTCTTTCCTCCCCCCCACATACACACCTAGTAATTGGTTTATCATTGAATATGAGTTCTAATCACTTTAACTTTTGTTTCATTCATCTCTTTCCTCCCCCCACCCCACACCTAGTAATTTTCATATCATTGAATATGAGTTTCTAATCACTTTAACTTTTGTTTCTTTGGGAGGATTATTTGATTGAAAAGGAACAAATTTTGAAGTTTGAAGCAAAGATAAACAAAGTGCCGTGAAGGGATTCACAGTTGGTGGTCTTGATGAACCCCAACTAAATTCATACAAAGCAAAATTTAGCAAATTGTTTAACAAAGTAGATAAATGATAGGGATTAGAGGTGCATGAGTTGTTAGACTATGTGAAGCTTAGTTTGTGTTTGACCTAGATTATAACCCGACTCAATATAAATTTATTTTAGTTTTTTAATAGGAGATATTATGAGGCTTAATCCATGAAGTAGAAGCTTAGGCTGGTAGGCCCAAACTGGAATGCTTATCCACTGTACGTGATATAAATACCGTTGTTTTAGATTAGGGTTGAGGTGTTGTTTTAGATGGAAAAATTGTACTGTTGCATATTGTATTTTTCCTTGAAAATAATGAAACTATTGCAACTCTATGGACATAAGTAGATTGCCGAACCATGTCATTTCTTGTGTCATGTGATTATATTACCTTTTGAGTGTATGTTAATTTCTTTTTGTATTTTGCATCTCATAAATTTGGGAATTCATATATATTCCCAATAGGAACTACAGTTGTAAATGCATACCTTTCTTATCTCAAACGCATGATATCTAATTTTTTTGTGATGCATCCTCCTTTTTCCTATTTATGTACATAAGCTATTAAAGTTTATATTTTACTCTTTTTTTTTTTTTTTTTTTTTTTTTTTTTTTTTTTTTTTTGCTTTTAGAAAGATGAAACCTTTTGATTATGTTATAGGACAAACTCTACAAATTTAGTTGTAGTCTAAGGCTACAACTTCCATTAAAATAATTACATTATTACATATTTTGAAAATCTAACTATTAAATTGTATGTTCTTTATGTTCTTAACACATAAGTCAAATTTTGTGCCAATAGGATTTATTTACTATATGGTCCATAAACTTATTTATTATGCATAATTTTATACTACAAAAATTTGTAATTTAAACAATTGATTGATAACATAACTATTAATCTTTAATCTTCTAGAAATTTTGCAAAAATGGAAAATATAAGAATTAAATGCAATTCAATGTTAGATTTGTTTAAAATTCACATCTAATAAAAAAATATTTAGTGAAGTCATAGTTTGTAATCAAGTTTGCAGCCAAACTTTATCCTATGTTATATAGTTAATATTGTAGGCACTACATATTGTAAATCTCTTAAAAACTATTATTTCCACTTTTAAACACAGCATAAAATCAATTCAACAGTTTATGTGATAATTAAAAATCGTATTCATTATCATTTTAATTAGAAGCCTTTAATAATAAAATTGATAATAATATTTTTTTTTTTGTATTTCTTGGAGAAAGAATTGATAATTGATAATAACTCAAGTATTCTCCATTCCATATAAGTTCGTAAATTTTCGTATATTTAAGCTGTGTTGAATCTCCGGCCTCCTTGAATCCCATAAGTCATGCATTTTCAACTGTTCCAAATCCAACTTTGTGGATGAACAAACAGAGATAACATCAATCATCCTCTTTGATCGTTAGCTGTGTCCGGTGCTAGACTGTAGCCATCCATTAATGTGGATCTCACTTTCACAAAACAGTCGCCATCCATGCCAGTCGATCCAATGACTCAGAAGATTTTAATATTGGAAAAAATTACGTGCCAAAATAGTGTTCATTCGTTAGTTACTAATTTATTTATGGGTCATGCTAACGAATGCCCTTAGGGCATTGGTTAACAATCCATTTTAGGAAAGTTTTAACATCACTTTTATAGGAAATAAAAAAAGTTGTCAAAACAGTAATTGCTTTATTTCATTTTCCTATAAAAACTTTCTTTAAATGAATTGTTAACCAATGCCCTAAGGGCATTCGTTAGCATTTCCCTTTATTTATTTATGAAAAACCTGCATTAGTTAACCATATCTTGACGCAGATCACAATCGCATGGTAGGTTATGGCATCCCATTCTTATCTCATTTATACTTACGGGGACAACGCAAAAATATAGGCACTTAAATCATTGACAATCACAAGAAAACGACAAGTTGTTTATTTATTTTTTTAAAAAAGAGCACAAACTTGCATTGCTTGTGATAATTCCAAGGGAGTTACAAGTTCCACCAGATTAAATTATCTATCTAGGTCTTTTTTTTTAATCATTTAGAAAAATTATCTAGAGTTTTACCATAGATTTTTTTTTTCTTTTTAAAAAAATTGTCTATAAATAAATAAGTAAATTATAATAGGGTCATGCTAACGAATGCTCTTAGAGTATTAGTTAACAATTCATTTTAGGAAAGTTTTTACACAATTTTTATGAGAAATGAAAAAAACTATCAAAACATTAATTGTTTTATTTCATTTTTCCATAAAAACTTTCCTCAAATTGATTATTAACCCATGCCCTAAGAGCATTCGTTAGCATTTCCCATTATAATATACTACTTTATCAATAAATTAAATAGGACACATGTTGAGTCCTTAATTATCTATACTAGCATATAACCCATGCAAACGCATAAATACAATTAAAATTAAACATAATTTTTATTATAAAAATATAAATTATTAATTAAATTATTAAAAAAATAACATGTAACACATACATACGTATGGATACATTTAAAATTAAATACAATTTTTATCATAGAAATATAAATAATTAATGAAATTATTTTTTTAAAAGTAAACGCAATTAGTCGCATATTAAAATTCTTATCCAAATTTAATACTATTTATGATTATTTTTTTTCTAATTTTTAATAAGATATAATGTGTGGTGATATTTGTTGTGTGATGATTTTTATTGAGTATATGTGATTAGGTTTTTTTTTTTTTTTTTTTAAATTTTGTAGTTCATTAATATTAGATTCTTAGTATTTTACACTCATTAACTCACTTGGCACAAAGATTAAAAAATTTAAGTGGAAACATGGCACAAACTTGAGGGGATAATTATGGTGTGTTTTCCACATAAATATAAACACATAGCGTAAAATTGGATTCTAATTAAACTTTCTTTGAGTTTTACCTATTTATATACATATAAACTAATTTGTAACCCCATGCATATGCACGTGGTTACTTAAAAGATATACATTAATGTGCATAGTATAATTCTTACATATATAATTTAAATATTATTGATAGTCATTCTTATATATATATTTTTAACTCTTTAAAAAGTCTTGTAAGAATATTAGGTAGAAAATGTAAATTGTCAATTTTTTTAAATTTTTTTATGTTCATTAATTCAAGACACATTAGTTTTTATACACAATAACTCACTTGGATGAATATTTATGATGTGGTCTCACATTTGATTCCAAAATTGAGGATACATGACTCAAAATTGGACTTCAATTGTGAATCTAATTGAAATTTTTTCTTAAATTTACCTACTAATAATTATATATAGACTGCTATATCCTTGGCTTCCTCTGTTTGGGACCTTCAATTTAGATTCTCAAAATAGCCTCAAATTCATTTGTTTCTAAGGTTTAAACCATAGGGTTAAACATGTAAAATTAGTAATTTAAAAACTCCTAATTTTTAGTTAAATTAAAAAAGAAAATAGTTTTTTCTCTCACCTCTACATTTATCTCTCACGCTAGTTGTCAAGTACTAATACAACTTCTTTTTTCTACAAAAAATAAAAAACAACATTGCACGCACAAAGTGCTTGACAAAAAACCTCATCGCACGCACAAGTGCGTGTGATGAGGCTAATTTTGTTTATTTATTTACAAATTCTCTCTCTCTCTCTCTCTCTCTCTAGACTTGAAGTCCAATATCCATAGTCAACCAACATGTCCATCCGCAAATACGAGCACATTCCCACTAAGTTAACATTCAATCTTTCTAACCTATTGCCCAAGCCCATTGACAATTCTCAAGTATGCAATAATAGGAAAAGTGGTCTTACAAGTAGGGGAGTGATCTTGTATTGTTGACAGACTTGGTAGCCATCCTCTCGGTCAATGTGTTTAGATTGGAGCCGTGAGCAAGGTGATTGGCTCACGTATTTCCTCTCAATCCTCCCATCAGAATGAGTTGTTATCTACTACATCAAATGCCCCTAAATAGTAAATGCCCTTTGACATTCCAAGAAATCCTCTTTTCTTTTTTAACTAAAACCAAGTACTTCTTTCCTCTTAACAAATTCTCTAACTAAGAAATAAAGCCAAGTTAGCTAAGGAACGGAATTAGGATCTAAACTTTGGGGGGGGGGGGAGGAAGCCTAAATAAATAATAAATTATTTAAAATCCAAATTAGCATATATGTTAAGAAAATATCATCAAAAGAGAGAAGAAACAAAATAAACGTTTCTTAATACATTGTAACTTAGGGGCTGTTTGGATCTGCTGTTTCTATAACTCATAACTCTGTTTCCATAACTCATAACTCAAAAATGGTGGGACCCATGGTTGAGAAGTCTATTTGGATTTTGTTTCTAGTTTTTGTTTCCATCACTCAATTCCCTGATTTTTGAGTGATGAGTTATGGAAACTGAAAACACATTTTAGGTGTTTTCAGTTTCTAAAACTCTATTTTCAATAGCATTTTCGTAATTAAAACTATATATTGGGTCCCACGGTCAGAGTCAGCTACAACTTTTGACCTTTTTTTTTTTTTTTCTTCACTGGGTTCGGTGAGTTTAGTTTCTTCATTTTTTTTTTTCTTTTTCCTTTCACACCAGGTGGCTTCTTCTTCTTCTTCTTTTTCTTTTCTCTTTCACGCTGGGTCTTGATCTTCTTCATTAATTTTTTTTTCTTCTTCTTTCACTAGGTTCGGGTTTCTAGGTTTTATTATTATTTTTTTTCACTGGGTTCAGTGAGTTTGGGTACTGGGGTTGAAGGAAAAAAAGAGAGGCTGCACCAAGTAACAAGTATGAGACCCACAAACAGTTGAAAAATTTGAGTGATGACAAGTTGAGTGATGATGCCAAACAGACTTTGTGTAGGGAGTTGGGGTATTTTAAGTGATGAGTGATGAGTGAAGAAAATTGAGCAAAGAGTAATGAGTGAGGAAAAAAAATCCAAACAGAGCCTAATAATCATCTAAAAAAACAAAAATCATGCATCTATGGTTGATTTTGTATTAAAATTTGCAACAATCTCCTTTTCAATTTATAAAATTAATGTTAAAAAATATTTAAACAATTGATTTACAATGGTCAATCCTAATTTTTGTTAATTAATGTTACATCAATTTATAAAATTTATGTAATAAAATTTGTAAATCCTTATAGCTACACACTACACATTAGCACAAATTTATAAACACAATTGTTCAATTTCATAATGTCCCACATGAAAGGAAGAGAAATGCTACGTACACAACATTTTCACAACACTTTTACAAAAAAAACCTAAGTGGTAGATTTCTATTAATTGTTATTAGTGGACAAAAGAGTAATTTCAGTTGTGGGTTCATATTAAAACTAATAACAACTTACTACCATAATTACTTGTGAAATATTATGGAAATATTGTAGATGTAACACATCTCTAAAATTAACACTAATTTACTAACAAACAACCATAAAAAACTTAAATTTTTTTTTAAAAGAGATTTAAATATTTTAAGTTAAAAATTAATAGCCACACACACTTGCCACCCCATCCCACACACTGATTAATGGCCACACACACAGCCCACTCTCACTCACTACAAGTACGTAAACTTGGTTTGTAATTTGTATTAATCTCTCTTTCTATTCAGCAAAAATAGTCATATCTCATTCACAAATTCAAATAGTCAATCTTAGTACTCATAAAAAAATAGCTTTGATATGTGAATAATGAATGAGAGATAGTTGTTGGGGGCTGATATTTGCTGCGCGGCCATGTGTTGTCCATTGAAGGTTGACCTTGCTAGGCTCGGATTTGTCTGGGGAGTTGAGTTTGAAACTCGACATTGGACCGCAAAGTCCAATGACTTCCAATGTATTTTTAGGCCTATGAAATGGGCGAAACCCAAAGTCTAAGAATTATGATAATGATTGAAATAATTAAATAATTTGTGTTTGATATAGTAGCTTTGATTTATGGTTGTAATAATAGTTGAAATAAAGTAATATGTATTTAGTGTAATTGTCCAAGTTATGAGTTAAAGTTCTTAATAATGTATATTGGGTGATGTCAAATATTAGGGAGTAATTAATTAAGTGTCATATGTTCATCAATAGGATGGATCTTGTTTAACATAATAAGATATGACCAGCAAAGATTTATGTTCAAATAATGTATGTCCAGCAGAGGTTTATGTTCAAATAATATATGTCCAGTAGTGACAGATTAATTAATTAATTAATATATGTGTTTATTAGTGAAACACTAGTGAGTTCATGTTTATTAAATAGTGTAATATTAAAGTAGTTTTTATTTAAAGGTGAAGTAATCATGTTGTTAGGTTCTAAAAGTTTAGAACAATTGGCAAATCATGAACAAAAACTTGTCTAGATATAGATCCTAGAGTTTTTAGGTATTATTAGACAATGCTCAAGGTGATACAAGTCAAGATTCAAGAATATACAAGCTGCAGAAAGAAGAGTTTAGAAATTGCTTGGTTCGATCAATCGAAAAGATAGGCTCGACCAATTGAAATACGGGTTTGCAAAATTTTAAGTTGGGCCCAACAGCAATTCAAGCCCAAAAAGGATTAGGGTTTCAAGTCTACTTTTTCTAATATATAAAGGAAAACCTAAGTACATTTTTAAAAGGCTTTTCAGAGAAAGAAAAGTGTGCCTCCTTTGTATCTAGGATTTTGTACCCAAAAAGCTCTCTCATATCTTTTACTGGTGTTATTTCTTGAAGAATTTCAAGATTTGGTGTTGTAGAAGTTGTTGCTTTCTCTAGTCATCAAAGGTGCTTATGATCTAAACCTTCAAGTGTGATCTTGGAGTCACAAACAGGAGAGTTTGTGTTGCTAAATTTTTTAGTGGAGTCTCTAAAACAGAAGTAGGAGAACTTGTGGTTGTTGCAGATCAAGGAAAAAAGTAGCCTGCGGACTCGGAGCTATCATGAGGTCGTGGTAGTAAGTTTTCTATTCGAGGTAACAATAAAATGTTAGTGGTCTAAATTCTATTGTACAAACTTCAATTCTTTCATAGTGAATTTATTTTTTACCTTGAGGATAGTTAGGTTAAATCCTCCTTAGGTTTTTTATCGGTTAGGTTTTTCTGGGTTATCATATCGTTGTGTTATTTACTTTTCCGTTGCTTTGCATGATATGATTATTTTGTTTCAACCTAAATCTGAATAATAAAGCTAAGTATTCACTTGGTTAATCAATTAGGTTAAAAAATCTAGCTTAAGGGAATCTAAGAACTTAATAAGTGGTATCAAAGCGGGTTAGCTCTTGTTTTTAGGTCTCTTGTCCTAGAGTTGATCCTTAATTCTTGTTATCGTGGATAATATTAAGTGTCTTACTGTTTTTGATTGTGATGATATGAATAAAAAAGACACTGTTGTTTCAGTTGATCTTTTTAAGGCTTGTGAAAGAAATTTGCAGGATTTCATTCTTTCTTAGAAGATTGGTGTAATCCCTCAAATACACTCTGCTTCTCAAGGATTTTCACCTACAAAATTGAAGACTCATGCTATATGGGTGAGAAAAGATTTGCTAAGGTGAGTGTTGTTCACTTGTCCCTGATTTAATTCTTTCAATTGTTTGTGGACATGTTTTGTTTTTGTTTTTGGATTTTTTTTTTTTAGGTTTTTTCTATTAAAAAAAAACCAAAAACATTGAAAATTTTCAAAAAGACAAAAATATTTTATTTTGTGTCTAGTTTTATTTTTCTTGAGGATTACATGAATTATGATATATCTCTCTTGATTTAGAATATGCTGGACATTGTGGAGAAACTGGAATAGTATGTATTGCTCAACTAAGTGCATGATTATTTTGAGATAAATATGATTTTGTACGAGTATGTACTAGTTTGTACATGTACTCTTGGATTACTTAAGAAATTGATATTTCTTGTTTGTGTACCCTCTATAGCTTAGTTTAGCACTGTCATACATTGTTTTTGCATTTTATTCATTAAGCATAATGTGTGCATTTTATTATTGGTCATAAAATATTTTTTGAAAATCCAAAAAGATTTTGTTTTTATTTTGTGTTACACATCATAAATGTGTAGTTGAGGTTGGCCTATGAAATTTGCACTTCATGACTATGTATCTTGTTAGCTTAGATGAGCTTATATTTCTGCACTTTGCTAGTTTTAGTTATGTAGTGCATGTTGTGTGTGAGTTGTTTATAGTTTTTGATCACATGATCTTAATTTTGAAGTCACATGTCTTTGATTGTAAGGACTAAAAAATTATAAGAAAAAGACATAAATAACCATCTCACTACTATTTACTAGCTAATTATGAACACCTTAGTGCACATCATTAGAATTTGTGCTCGAAAAAGTGTAGCACATGCACAAAAAGAAAATAAAGTGTAGCCTTGGAATAAATATATATATATATAAAATAAAAATAATAAAAATGGTCTGTACTTTATAATACTAAAAAAAAGGGCAATAAAATAAAAATGGTGTGTACATTATAAGGCTAAAAAAAAAAAAATTACATGATTGCAAGCTTGTTTTTTAGAAGATGTGGGAGTTATATGATGTAACTCTTTAGGTAATAGTCACTTTCAAATTTTTGTGATGGATAATGTAGAAATTGTGTTTGATTACTATCTACTTATCACCCCATATGTATCTCATGCTCTTACTAGTTGCACCCACATCACAAGTAATTCTTTGCTAAGCTTTGTACATGAGATTGTGTGTAAACTAGTGTGGCCCAAGATTACACTATTTGTGATGTTCGATGCAAAATTTGGTTATGGGTTGGTTCATTTTGTGTGTTGAGAGTTATGAAAACTTTGCTTTGAATACTTAAGTTGAAGACAATGGGTTTTTGAAAACATCTGAAATCATTCACATGCATTTCATTTCATGAAATCCTATTTTGAAAAGTTTTTTTGCAAAAAAAATTTCAAGTTTTCAAAATATTCAAGTTTTTCAAGTCTCGATCAATCGAATCATATATTTGACCAAAAGGAAATGTTCAGGTTTTATAGCAAAACTCTCTGTCTGATTCGATTGATACTCGACCGATCGAAACTGAAAAATTTTTAATTTTTAGATTTTTTACCAAATTTTTTTTCATGCATCATTTATGTTTGGGATTCACATGCATTGCATTATTTTTTGTATCCATCTTGCAATTTTACAGTCATATCTCTCATTGTTTTCACACATAACATGCATACACTTTGCTAAATTGCGTACTCAACTTGATTTAGAAATTGATTGATTAATTTTTGAGTTTTGTACATTTTAGTATATGCTATTTTTTATGTGTGAATTGACTAAAATAATTTTTTTGAGATATGATGGATAATAATGTGCAAATATTTTCTCTACTCATGCATTTGTTTATGGGTCACATAGTGTCAAGTTTGCATTTATTGAAAGAGAGAATATATTTTTTTAAGTGTATCCTCAACTTATGTTCCTTTTAGTTAATCCCTACCTCCTAAATTTTCCCCAAAATTAATTTTCCCAACACTACAAAAAAACGGGGCTGTCCCAGCGTTTTTAAAAACGCTGGGATAGCCCCAAAAAACGCTGGGATAGGGTCAAAATTCCTATCCCGGCGTTTTTTTCCCGGCGCTTCAAACCGCCGCGCAGTGACAGTCGGTATAGGGTCTCCGGACCTATACCAGCGTTTTTCAAAAGCGCCGGGAAAAGCATAGACCCTATACCAACGCTTTTGAAAGCGCTGGTATAGGCCTTTTAAAATGTATTCATTCAAGACCTATACCAGCGCTTTTCAAAGCGCTGGAATAGGTACAACCTATGCCAGCGCTTTCAAAAGCGCTGGTATAGGGCTTGAATGAACATAATTTAAAAGACCTATACCAGCGCTTTTAAAAGCGCTGGCATAGGCAACACCTATTCCAGCGTTCTTAAAAACGCTGGTATAGGTCTTAATTGAATATAATTTAAAAGGCCTATGCCAGCTCTTTCAAAAGCGCTGGAATAGGTCCTTTATAAAAAAATAATAATAATAATTTTTAAAAAAAAATAATAATTTTTTTAGCACCTGTAATGTACATAAAATATATTTTTTCCAATACCTATTTTATAGCAACTGTAATGAATCACAACTCATATTTTCCAATAGCAAATGCAATACCACATTAAGCCAAGAAACTAAATATATTTAATTACACCATATCAATAATTACATCTCAAATGTCTAGAATTTTATACCCAAAATAATACATCACAAGTGTCTAGAATGTTAAAAAAAATAATACATTCTAAATAACTATGTACAAATTCCTACAAAAAAAGAATACACTCTAATTGTCTAGAATGTTATAATAAAGTTTCCAACTAGGATGTGTGTATATATATATATATATATATATATCAAAGTTTGAAACTTTATTATAAATATCAAAATGTCATAGTAACTACTCCAAAATAGGTGCCCAAAGTATCACCATCACCATCACCATCCTACGAATTAAGAAACACACAATGAATTAGTGTACTAAACAACAAAGTTAGTAGCTAAATGACACAATATCACTTGTATTACTACCAAGTGTCACATTAGCAATTAAAACACACTCAAAATTTGAGATTTCAGTCAAGCATTCGAACATTCTATTCCTTCAAAAACTCTCAAATTTATCTCCCTTGAAATGGTCCATAAAAGGCAAGTCAGAGTAGCTCCGCACAAAGTAAAACAAGTCTTTTTACCACACAGTCTAGACCAAATAATGTGCAAGTCTGGCACCAAAAATAACCTTGAATTGCAGTAAGGTATTTAGACTAGTGTGGTAAAAAGTGTAGAGAAAAGGTTCAAACCTTAACTCTAACTCTCCTAAAAAGACCCAAGTAATACATTAAGTTATATGATAAACATGTTTTACATATCACATTCTATATTAGCAGAACACTTAAATAAGTTCAATTAAATACTACATCTTTCAAACTTATTCCTTCAAGTGGGCACTCTCATGTTGCCCTATCCAACTTATTTAGTTCACTCATAAAGTCACTCATAATTTACCAACTAAAAATTGCATAGCAAAAGTGACACCACTCTTCAACCAGTACATAAAAGCAAACTTCCCTAGTATCAATCAATTACTATGCCTTACAAATCACAATATTTTATGTCTCTCCATCCTTCCTTCCCCTCTCTTCTACTTCTTTCTCAAATTCAAATAAACTCAATTGTCTTATTTTGCTAAAAGGAAACTAATTCTTTTTTTCTTTTTTTTGGAGAAACACACACACACACACACACACACACACATATAGAGAAATGAGGATGAGATAAGGGAATACACTCACACGCCAAAATTCCTAAGCGGCTGTAAAGGCAAAAAACATATATAATAATCTTTGACTGCACTATCAGGAGTAAAGTGAGATATAAGGTTCCTCTCATTAATAATTCATCACACATCACATTTACAGGCTTTTGATGTGCGTGTTTGTGACTCATTTTACTAACAAATTTTGACAATTCTATGTTAATAGAAATGTGAAAATTCCACCACAAAAGTGTCAAAAAGTTTAGCTTTCAAATCCAATGTATTAGACTTTCTAATGCCAAAAATGGTGCATGTTTGCCTGGAAAACCCTAATGCCATTTTGGTGATAGAATGGTGATCTAAGCCCGAGGAAATTAGCAAATATAGGACAACTGAATGCAAAGATTGACAACTTGTTTGCATAAGCATGCAATTATGACAAATTGAACCACAACTAATGTCCTTGGGGGTCTAGCACCATATTATTAACCCTAAAATATGGTGCATCTTATTATTTACTTATTTTTCTAGCACAACAAAAAAAAAAAAAAAAAAATCACTAATTATTTGTCATGTCTACTGGCTTTCCATTATTTTTTTTCTAACAACAATGTCATTACATTAAGAAAAATAGAGCAACGGTGTTGAAACACATTTACTTCTACTTTAAAACACAAAATGATTTAAGTTTGATTATATTTTGGCATGTTACTAATATATAAATTTTAATTCTTACAAGGAGATCCACCATTTGGGCATAGCTTTTGGAACCACAAGTATGTATCTCATGCTTCTCAATTATTACCAAATGGCCTTTTGGCCACTTTTACAAATCATATTTTCCATGAAAGACATAAAACAAGCACAAAATAAAAATTCAATCTATAGCCAACTAAGAACACATTTTAAAGAAATAACAATCAACACTCCCAATAATGAAAAGTAGACCACCTTATATCACCATGTAAGCCACCTGCTTACTCCAAATCAACAACCCACCACAACAGTAATTTTGACATATAATTATAGAGTAGTAGGATATTATGAAGCAGATTTTACTCACCCTATAGCAACTCACTGCTCGACTCAGAAAGAACTCAAACTTATAACAAGCTGCTAATCCTGCAAAAGCTAAGTCTAAATTATAAACTACTAAGATAACCAGTGCATAAAGATAAAGTAAAGAAGGTATGAATAGGATGCATCAATTTACTTCCTCAACAACAAAAGTCTGTAGTGAGAATAATAATTATCATCATCAATTTTTATTTTTTATTTTTGGTTTTTTCATTCTTAGTATATTAGGCTAGGAAGTGTTGACCAACTTATAGAGCCCACATCATCCATGAACCATATAACATATAATTGATTTAATCTTTTTTATTCAATGAATTAATCCCAATTTAGATTGTTCCCACCATCCAAGCTTCAAGGGGCAAACAAACAACACCGAAACCAAAATTTAACTTTGGTTGAAATAAAAACCATATAGAATAAACCCACTTTAAACCTACCATAGAAATTATTTCATTTTATCCCTATGCTGAGTTCCAAAATAAAGAGCAAATTGACTTTGGAAGTTCACAGTACATAGACTTCCACATAAAATGAGATGCACTCACACAACAGAAATTGTAACAAGATAAATCCTCTATCATTCCTTAAAGGTGGATATATAATGCAAATAAAGTAAATAAATAAAAAAACTACAAACTTGGTTTTATTGCAAATAAAATCACAACTACATTTTTTTTTTTCATACTCAAACCAATTTTTATATTTGATAACAAAATCTGAAAACAAAGATTGTAAAAGATGAGAAAGTTGAAAAGGAATGAGGATAGAGAGGAAGTAGTAGTTCATGAGCTACTTAGTAATGCTGGGATATATATCAAATTAATGGGAAATAATGAAAGTAAATTACTAGGATATTTATATATATATTAAGGAAGAAGGTGAGTCTTTGGAAACACACTAGCTGAATGTTCTTCAGCTCACAGCTTTTTTCTACAAGTGCATGATGTTGGATAGGAAGTTGAGGATCACCAACAGCCTTTTCAGTTTCTTCTAGAAGTTGCACAGGAGTTAGTTTGGCAAACTCACAGACCCTATCTTGTGGTAAAAACTACATCACCCCCACCCCTCCCCCTCCAAAAAAAAAAGAAGAGAGAAAAGAAAAAGCAAATTTAGTTTAAAAGGCATGTCTCCTATGAAACATATATCTAAACCAGAAATTCATATTTAAAAAAATAACAAAAAACACGTAGCTAAAACATATATCTAATAAAAGAAACAAAATATTTTTGTTTCTTATATGGTCACACAATCGTACCACCATGTTGCAAACGAGAAAGCACCAGCTTGAGGAGAAAAAGGAACTTCAACAGGATCCCAAATTGAAGAAAAGAAACTACTACCAGCAGATCACAAGGGCCATGATGGCACTCAATCAGAATAACTGGTATATGAGGCTAAGGACGATGCATAGGTATTACCATATTAGATAAACATTTCTAAAGTGTTTCATACCAAATGCAAACAGACATGCTTAAGTGTGCTTTCAGGCAATGAGTTCAATTTCAATTACAAAACCATTCTTCATGATGAGAAATTGAACATATATAAATATATATATACAAATGTAAAAAGAAGCATAATCGCATTTATTAAATTACGTTTTATAGTTGATGCATGTGTCCTAATCTAGATCCTTCAAACTTACTTGAGTCAAATTGTTGACTTAGACATTGAACCTTTGAATGACTTGAAGTATATCTTTTTTAGGCACAGCCTCTCCTGAAACCAACAAATGACGGATAAGAAATGGCTAGACTGTTATGCTTTCTTTGTTCTTATTATAAAAGCTATACCACTCTTCTTATTATAAAAGCTAAACCACTCTCCTTTATAAACGTATCATGAGAGAGAGAGAGATACTTAGCAAACAAATAAAACTCAGCCTAAGTCCTATATTTCTTGCACTTAAACCGCTAAAATTTTCAAATTTTCAATCTAATGTAGAAGAAATGCAATTAAAAAGGGGTTTTCAGTATTTTTAATTATTTTTGTTTATGCTAAGTATGTACAGCTAGGATGAGATTATTTTAATGGCTAATATAGGTTGTTTGTAAGTTTTATGGGATTTTACTTTATTATGCTGAAAACATTACAATGACTTAATATTAAATAAAATGCCCCCTCCCCTTTGGTTTTTAGTTCTTTTGGGGCGCTTATTACTTAAAATGGCACCTAAAGTGAAGTTTCCTCAATATCTTCATCTAAGAAAGGCTTCAAAGGAAAGTTTAAGTACACTTTCACATTACAAATCAACCCTCATGAAATCAAAATCTAACCAAAAAAAAAGTAATATTTGGCAAAACTTGAACATAAACTGTGAATGTGATCTGAATGTGGGATGTTTAATATGAATGCCTTGTATTTTAGCCATTTTAGCTCCAATGTTTTGTACTAACTCTATCCCAAATTGTTGGTTCTCTATTCCATTTTGGAATGTCCCAACATGTAGTCCTCTTTAAAAAGTTAATAAATAAATTTCCTAACTTACTCATTCTTTCACTAAAAGAAAAGGCATTGAATGATGTTCCCTTAAAAATTTGAATTTTCTAAACATGACATACAATATGGGATGGAGGTAGGAATTAAAAATAGGCTGAGGGAAAGTAACAAATGAAGTATAAATGATCTACACAAGCTAGGGCAGCACTAGGCCAAGACCCAACCACGGCTCTTTAGGATTGTCCAAAGCCCAGGCAGGCCAGACTCAATCAATACTTAAAGTACTAAATATCATACCATTAAACAACCACTCAAACTTGTTACATGTATCAATTTTTTATTATTTATTTTATTAATAAATATCTTAAGAACTCATGCCAAATGAAACTGACCCTAGTAAACACACACAAAATTTGGAGAATTAATTACCCTCTTATAGTCTTCTCATAATTCCACCAATGCCCAGTGTTTAAGACCAACACATCTGCATCTCTCCACTTCACAGAGTTCCAATCCATTTTATCCAACTTCAAGGTTGTCCTCAAAAAATAGAGCAAACTTTAACCAAAATCAAAAATAAAAAGCCAGAAAATCAACTAAACTTTAACCAAAACTAAAACCCACACAATCAACCAACAATTACAAAAAAATATACACATAACCCAAACCAAACTTCAACCAAAATCAAAACTAAAAAACCAGAAATTTAACAACAAATATATATACAAATATTGCTACAAAATAGAAATGAGAGCTAGAGAGACTTACCTTGCTTTGGGTAGGGTTTGTGGTTTTGGGTAGAATTTTTGTGTTTGAAATTTTGGAAAGGAAATGGTGGGTTTTGAGTAAAGACCCTAGTAAACACATACAAAATTTGGAGAATTAATTACCCTCTTATAGTCTCCTCATAATTCCACCAATGCCCATTGTTTAACCAAAATCAAAAATAAAAAGCTAGAAAATCAACTAAACTTTAACCAAAACCAAAACTAAAACCCACACAATCAACCAACAATTACAAAAAAATTTACACATAACCCAAACCAAACTTCAACCAAAATCAAAACTAAAAAAATAGAAATTTATCAACAAATATTGCTACAAAATCGAAATGAGAGCTAGAGAGACTTACCTTGCTTTGGGTTGGGTTTGTGGTTTTGGGTAGTATTTTTGTGTTTGAAATTTTGGAAAAGAAATGGTGGGTTTTGAGTAAAGATGAAGAGAGGAGGTGGGGAAATGGGTTAAGGAAGAGGGAGAGGGAGAGAAAATGTGGGTGAGAGGAAAACATCTGAAGTAAAGAAGTGGGAGATCAAAAATGAGAGGCCCAAGTGGTGGGAAGGTGAAAAAAATAAGTGGGAAGTCTGAAAATTTTTTAGTGGTACGGGGGACTTATTGTGACGAAAATGGAACTTATTGCATCAGTAAAAACCGCTGTAATAAGTTTGCAACTTATTATGGCTACTTTTTCACTTATTACAACGACTTTAAACCGCCACAATAAGTCATGAAATTTTCAAATTTTTTAAAAAATTTTGGAAGACCGGCTTTTTACTTCAGACCTATAGCAGCGGTTTTAAAACCGCCGTAATAGGCCTTTAGGGATTTTTTTTCCCTACACTTTAATAAAATTAATAAAAATTAATAAAATTATTTTATTAATACTAAAAATTATTTAGTATTTAGGGCCTTTAGTATTTTATTAATACTAAAAATTAATAAAATATAATTTAATAATTAATAAAATTATAAGATGAAACTCTAGGACCAAAATTAATAAAATATAATTTAATAATCATTAAAATGACTGAAATACCCCTAAGATTTAATATAATACTTCAAATTAATAAAATATAATTTAACACTACAAATTAATAAACTGAAATATATTAATTAATATAAATATATTTTCATAATTAAATTTAACAAAATTTAATTGAATTTAATACTTCAAACTAATTTAATATATTTTAATTTAATACTTCAAATTAATAAAATATAATTCCTCGCTACAAATTAGTAAGATATGATGTACTAACTAGGAAAAAAAATGTAAGATGAGACTGGAGGACCAAAAAATTAAAATATAATTTAATATTACTTTGAAATGACTAAAATACTCCTAAAACTAAAAGAAGGTCAACTTACCTGCATAACGGTAGAAAATGACCGAAACACCCCTACCACCCCAAAAATGGCTGAAACACCCCTCAAGTAAGAAAAATCGCAGGTATTTACAATAGCAAATACAATAGCAAATATATTTACAATACCACATTAAACCAACAAAGTAAATATATTTACAATAGCAAATACAATACCACAATACCAACAAACTATTTACACTAAAATGGTACAAAAATGAGCTAAATTCACAGGTATTTCAATATACTTTCAACTAAATTCATTAGATTATACTCTTATTACACCTAATTTTCACTCAAATTTCAAAGCAGAATATAAGGCAATAATTCCTTGCATCTAATAATTTAACTATACTCAATTTCCATGATCTACAACACTGATTATGACAATGCATTTAATGAATAATACAAAATACATTAGGTTGATAGTTACACTTTCAACTAGTACTTTACATGATAAGCAAAAAAGGAAGGAATTTATATAAATGTTTTCTTTTCACGTGCAATGCAGTGACTAAAAATTAGAAAGTTGCTATTTTTTTATAATACACTATATGTATTAAAAAAAAAAAAGATTAGACGAATTTGATGAATAATTTGGATTATAACATACTACACTAAGAAATAAGGATTAGATGGATTAGGTGAACAATTTGGATTAAAACACACTATACTAAAAATATATGAAGATAATGAAATCTAATGATAGATTTGTCTTAATTCACATCGAACTAAGAAATATAGGGTTGGGTTCAAGTTACACTTGATGTAACTCTAAAAAATGTTACACCAACCAATAACTTATTGTTGAATTCATATTTTGAAAATCCAGCCATTGGATTACATGTTCTATATGTTCTTAACATGCATGCTAATTTTCATGCCAATCAGGTGTAATTTACCATTTGATATTTAAAGTCATCTTTTATGCATTATTTAAACTACAAAAACTTGAATTTAAATAATTAATTGATGACATGGCTGCTAATCTTTGATCACCTTCAAATTTTGTAAGCATGAAAAATATATAAAGCTAATGTAATCTAACGGTAGATTTGTCAAAATTCACATTGAATTAAGAAATATATGGTTGTGTTCAAGTTTCATTTAATGTAACTCTATAAAATATTACACCAACCAATAACTTATTGTTGAATACATATTTTGAAAATCCAACCGTTGGATCACATTTTCTATCTGTTCTTAACATGCATGCCAATTTTCATGCCAATTGGATGTAATTTACCATTTGATCTTTAAACTCATCTTTTATGCATTATTTTAAACTACAAAAACTTGAATTTAAACAGTTGATTGATGACATGGCTATTAAGCTTTGATTACCTTGAAATTTTGTAAGCATGAAAAATATATGAAGATAATGTAATTTAACGGTAGATTTGTCAAAATTCACATCGAATTAAGAAATATAATTTAATAATTAATAAAAATATAAGATGAAACTCAAGGACCAAAATTATTAACATATAATTTAATAATAATTAAAATGACTAAAATACCCCTAAGACTAAAAAAAGGGCAAGATACCCCCATAAACTTACAAAATGACGGGAACACCCCTACCACCCAAAAAATGGTTGAAATACCCCCTGCAAAATGAAAAATGACCAAAATACCCTTGAAGCCTACAAAAGACCAAAATACCCTTGAAACCTTAAAAAAGATTGAAATTGATAAAAATATAATTTAATAATTCTTGAAAATTACTGAGGGTATTTTGGATATTTTTTAGGTTTCAGGGGGTATTTTGGTAAATTTTATAATTTTAGGGGGGTATTTTGGTAATTTTTAGGTTTCAAGATTATTTTCATCAATTTTTAGGCTTCGGGGTTATTTTGGACATTTTTTAGGTTCTGGAGGGTATTTTGGTCATTTTTAGGTTTCAAGGTTATTTTGATTAATTTTTAGGCTTTGAGGTTATTTTGGCCATTTTGAAGGTTTCAAGGTTATTTTGGTCATTTTTTAGGTTTCGAGAGGTATTTTGGTCATTTTTTGGATTTTAGGGGTATTTTGGTAATTTTTAGATGTCAGGGGAATTTGGGCCATCTTTTAGGTTTCACGGGTATTTGGGTCATTTTTTGGATTTCAAGGGTATTTTGGTAATTTTTTAAGTTTTGGAAGTATTTTGGTCATTTTTTGGGTTTTAGGGGTATTTTGGTCATTTTATGATTTTGGGGGTATTTTAGTCATTTTTTTAGTTTCAAAGGTATTTTGGTCATTTTCTAGAAATTTAGATTTTATGTTGTTTATTTAAATTTTAGATGGCTTTTAGTGGGTACTAGTGGGTTTATCCATTAACACTCATATAATTAAAAAACCAAAAATACATTATAGGTGACCTATCCCAGCGCTTTTTGAAGCGCTGGAATAGGGTGACCCTATTCCAGCGCTTCAAAAAGCGCTGGGACAAGTCTATCTCCATAAGGGAATGGAGTGACCCTATCCCAGCGCTTTTGGAAGCGCTGGAATAGGGTTCACCTATTGCAGCGCTTTCAAAAGCGCTGGGACAGGTCTCTTAATTTTCTTATGGAGAAAGACCTGTCCCAGCGCTTTTTGAAGCGCTGGAATAGGTAGACCCTATTCCAGCGCTTTTAAAAGCGCCGGGATAGGTCTCTCCATTCCCTTATGGAGAAAGGCCTATCCCAGCGCTTTTTGAAGCGCTGGAATAGGGTCACCCTATTCCAGCGCTTTCAAAAGCGCTGGGACAGGTCTCTTAATTTCCTTATGGAGAAAGACCTGTCCCAGCGCTTTTTGAAGCGCTGGAATAGGTAGACCCTATTCTAGCGCTTTTAAAAGCGCTGGGATAGGTCTTCCCTAGAAGGGAAATCAATTACCCTATTCCAGCGCAATTAGGCTACCTGTACCAGCGTTTTTGAAAAGCGTCGCTATAGGCCTCCTATTGCAGCAATTTGTAAAGCGCTGGTTTTGAGCCGCCGTAATAGGGTTTCCTATACCAGCGCTTTCAAAAAGCGCTGGTATAGGCTTATCTGTTACAGCGTTTTAAAAACGCTGGAAAAAAACGCTGGGATAGACTGATTTTTTTGTAGTGCAAACCTTGTTTTGTTTTTCCTATTTTTATAGGGGGAGAAATCTATTTTTAAAACCTATGTTCTTCGTAGGGGGAGTTGTTGCTCTTCATAGGGGGAGTTGCCTCTATTTTCTAAAGAGCTTGAATTTTGTGGTTCCTTAGTTCTCTTTTTTCTCTCATTTTTATTGTCAATCTACTCTTTGTTTGAGTTTTCTTTGTCAATACATGAAAAAAATGGGGAGAAATAGATGAAATTTGGAAAAGGTTTTTAAAATGTTTTGTTTAGGGGGAGATAAAATTGTTTTTTAAAGGGGGAGAATATACAAACTTTTTGACGTATCTAACTTAGGGGTAGAGTTAGTTTACTTTTGTTATTATATTGTGTTTCATATTATTGTTTATATGTCTTTCTTTCCACACATGCGGTGATGTGTTTTATGAAGTGTTTTCTGGAAAGATAGGTACATTCTAATCAAGACCTACCTCTTCTTGCAACTTTTAGGTTAGGAGTCTTAGATTGGGATTTTTGATGTAATTGGGCATTTTATTGTATTGGTTGTTCTTGTATTTGAGAATTTCATTTTCTATGTAAGTTTTGTCATGGATTGCCAAAGGGAGAGATTAGTAGGTTCTAAAAATTTAGAACAATTGGTAAATAATGAACACAAACTTATCTAGATATAGATCCTAGAGTTTATAGGTATTATTAGACAATGCTCAAGATGATACAAGTCAAGATTCAAGAATATACAAGCTGTAGAAAGAAGAGTTCGGAAACTACTTGGTTCGATCGATCGAAAGATAGGCTTGACCGATCGAAATACGGGTCTGCAAAATTTTAAGTTGGGCCCAATAGCAGTTCAAGCCCAAAAAGGATTAGAGTTTCAGATCTACTTCTTCTAGTATATAAAGGAAACCCTAAGCAAGTTTTTAAAAGGCTTTTCAGAGAGAGAAGAGTGTGCCTCCTTTGTATCTAGGGTTTTGTACCCAAAAAGCTTTCTCATATCTTCTACCAGTGTTTTTCCTTGAAGAGTCTCAAGATTCGGTGTTGGAGAAGTTGTTGCCTTCTCTAGTCATCAAAGGTGCTGACAATCTAAAGCTTCAAGGGTGGTGTTGGATCACAAACAGGAGAGTTTGTGCAGTCTCAAAGTCACAAGTAGGAGAACTTGTGGTTGGAGCAGATCAAGAGTAGTCCATGGACTCAGAGCTGTCACGTGATCATGGTAGTAAATTTTCTACACGAGATAGCAACAGGATGTTAGTGGTCTAAGTCTTATTGTAAAAACTTTAATTCTTTCATAATAGATCTATTTTATCTTGAGGATAGTTAGGTTAAATCCTCCCCAAGTTTTTTACTGATTAGGTTTTCCTAAGTTATCATATGGTTGTTTTCTTTAATTTCCGCATTATTCACATGATATGATTTATATGTGTTAACCTAGAACTGAATAATTTATTTAAGTAATTACTTGGCTAAATAACTAGGTTAAATATATTGTGTTAAGAGGTCTAAAACTTTACATAGACAATGCCATTTGAGTCAAAAGTCCTTTTGTAAATAGTGTATATATATATATATATATCTTGTTTTGTCATAATAGAGAATTTTACAAACTTGAACAAGAAAAGAGTAGTTTACTTATATGTCTTGTTTCTACCTTTTTTTTTTTTTTTTTTGTAAATTCAAAAAAAAAAATGTACTTCTATGTTTTCCATGTTCTGAAACTCATTAATTATACGATTATTTCTAAGTTTATAAACATGTACAGTGTTGGAAGCAAAAGAGGAAACAAACAAAGTGGATGGCTGCAAAGATGGATGTTGTGGTAGACTTTTTCCCAAATGCAGAAAATGCTGCAGCTATCCTGGCGAAAAGCGTAAGTTGATGCAAACTCCATACACTTAAATTTATTTCAAGGGTATTAGAGATGTGAATATAAATCCCTCGTCCTATTTTTTGTTCCTATCTTCCCATTTTATTCACTACTTATGTGCTATGAGGTGCTGTATCTATGTCGTAATAGTGGTCAATTTGCAATATTATGTTATAATTTTTTAAAAATTACTTATGTCATTGTATCGTTCATGTACCGTGTCTGTGTCTGTACATCCTAGTTTATGTGTCTACATATATATATATATATATATATATATATTTATACACACACATATATGGCCTCATTATTACGATATTATTACTTTGCCATTGGATATGCATTTCAGATGCCAATAACCTTATATTCTTCACATTCTGATGGCATCAACATCCAAAGTTCAAATTTTCATTTTCTGAATTATTAAAAAAGTACATATCAATTTAAATTTGTATCACGACATATTTAAATAGATAGCTTAAATAACTATGGTAGAGACCTGGGACAAAAGCAATTTTTCAACAATAATAATAATAATTGAAATTCATTTAACTTGTGCATTTCATGCAGCAGAACAATCAAACCTGGTAGATGACGCAAAGTATGGTGGACGTAGAGGAGGGTATGGTCCTGGTCGTGGTGGACATGGAGGGCGTGGTGGTGGGCTTGGTGGCGGCCCACAAGGAAATGAAGCCAAGCCCCAGAACTAGAGTTTTTAAGAAATGCATCTATTTGCAAAAATGTTAAATATAAACTCTTTTTTGGTACGTTAATTGTATACTCTGGAGTGTGTGTATATATATATATAAAATATAAAAAAAAATGTAAACTCTAGAGCAGGAGAAAAAATATAAAAAGCAAGCATGCAGCTTTTGGTAAAACTTTTTAATTGTTGACCACCGACTAGTGATTACTCCTTCTGCCTCCAATTTTACTCTTGGGTAAGGTTATCAAACTCGGTTATTTCCAACAAGAGAAAGGTCAAATATTGTGGGTGTTCAACCCAACTCCTACCTATAGCTACAGTTGGTAAACACATCATATCAGCTCGGATTCGGGTCAATAAATTATTGTCTCAAAAGTTTAACGGACTAAAAGAGGTGGCAATTATTATATTCTTTACACAATCTTCAATGGAGCAGATCGAATCAACCCATAATGACTAGTATTTTTTGTCATAAAAAAAAAAAAAAAAAACTTTTAACATACTTTTGGATTATTTTTTCTGTATTTATTTCAATACAGTGAAAAAAAAAAAAAAACACATAAAGATAAACGTTGAGTAATACGGAAATCTTTAAATTTATTATCTGATAATTAATTTTAATTGCATTTTAGTCTAATAATTCAATGAAAAAAGAAAAGAAAAGAAAAACTCCCATACATGTTATAAATGATATATGAAGTAAAGTGAAATCATCTATAAAATAAGTGTGTTATTAGATTAATTTTTTAAACAAAATTAAAGTTTTTTTTTTTTGAAAGCAAAACCAACTTCAATTAATTAGCAATAGAAAAAGAATCCAAATACAAAGCTTCTAAAGCCAGTGGAGGTTCCTCCAGCCAAACAATATCCTCACTAAGATGCTTAGCATATCTAGCCAAAGAATGTACTACAATATTGGCACTACGCCTAATACTACGAAATTCCACATGTCGCAACCTCCCAGCCAACCAGCGAATATCATCATAGATGTTCCCTAGGCGAGACCAATCTGTCCGATCTGAAATAATGGAACACATGACATTTATGTTATCACCTTCCACCACCAACTCTGAAAACCCAGCATCTATTGCAAATTCCATAGCTTGTCGGCATGCCAAAACATTTGCCTCTTCACCCTCCAGAACTGCCAAACCCTTTGACAATGCTGCCATAACCTGACCTCTGTAATTCCGAATAATAACACCAACTCCTGAGGCTGCCAAATCCGTGAAGACCGCTGCATTGAAGTTAAGCTTATACCATGTTCCTTCGGGTGGTTGCCATGATTGAGGGACACCATTAGAAACAGGTATTGCAGGCTGAGATTGTGCCTCCTTATACTTCGTTAGAAGGCTGCTAGCTCACTCATTAAGCCTACCAGGCTCCTGTAACTTTGCTCCATGTAGAACCATATTACGTTGATTCCAAATTAACCAACCTTGCACCAAGAAAAGCTCAATTGCATCATCGGATAGTTTGTGTATCAGGTTCTCAAAAAGCTGCATCACATTGTCTTGATCAGTGGTACCCTTCTGCAAAGATCGGTGAGCATCTCCACACTCCCATAAAGCATGTATGGTCGTTTCTTGGGAACATTGATAAATTGGGCACGTATCATCCCTAATAATCTGTCATTGCCGCAGCCTCTCAGAAGAAGGGAGAATATTGTGAAGTGCTCGCCAGCCAAAAAATTTTATCTTATTAGGGATGTGAAGCTTCCAAATTTTAGCCCAAACCTTGCTGTTAGATATCGGAATTGACCCTTACCCTACCTAGTTGGCCTCCTTTAGCAACATCCTTGTATTGTGATAACCTGACTTCACCGAATACCGTCGATTTTTATTATGCAGCCAAACCAACACGTCTGGAACACACCGTCGACTAAGAGGAATCCGGTAGATAGCTTCAGCATCAAATCTGTGGAAAATCGAATCCATCAAATCATGATTCCATTGGAAAGTTGTCCAATCTATTAACTCCGACACATGCCAATCCGCCTCTACTTCATTTGATGGGACTAGGATTTTATTGGTTGGGTGACACGACAGCCACTTGTCTGATAACACCCGAATGGAAGAACCTGTACCCACTCTCCAACAACACCCTTTTTTTTAAATAGTTTGAGCCGTAAGTAAACTTTTCCACACATATGAGCTGTGAGGATGATCAACCGCCTCCAAAAAGGTGCATCGAGGAAAATATTTAGCATTGAAACATCTAAAGAGAAGAGATCCTTGATCTATCAACATCCTCCACCCTTGCTTTGCCAACATAGCTAGATTAAAACTTCATATATCTCTGAACTAGAGACTCCCAACTCTTCTAATGTATCTTCTTTTCATCACCACATTGACCCCGCCAAAACCTCGCACACAACATATTTAATTCATTACAAAGTTTCACTAGAAGTTGAAACACTCCCATCGTGTATGCAAGAATGGATTGGGCCACGACTTTGATTAAAACTTCCTTACTTGCTTTAGATAGCAGCTTCCCTTTCCATCCCTGAATCTTCTTCCAAACCCTCTCTTTAAGAGAAGAAAAGGCTTAATATTTTGACCTACCAATCAAAGTGGGCAGCCCCAAGTAGGATTCAAATCTTTCCACTTCCTTCACCCCCAACATATTTGTTATCCACTCTCTTTGTGTCTCTATTGTATTGCTACTAAAGAAGACTGAAGATTTTTCTAAATTGATACATTGGCCAAAAGCTATAGTATACAACTCCAAAACTTCAAAGAGCACTACACTTCTTCCTATTTAGTTTGACAAAACAAAAGAGAATTATCAGCAAAAAGCAAGTGGGAAATAGTAGGGGCAGTCCGACTAATAGAGACACCGTGAAGCCAACCATTTTCCTCCTCCTTAGCTAAAAGTGAGGTAAAAGCCTTAATACAGATCAAGAATAAATAAGGTGATAAAGGGTCACCTTAATGAATCCCTCTAGTAGGCATGAAATTGCCATATGCCTTACCATTAATCTGGACTGAAAAAGAAAGAGTAGTGACACAACTTATAACTCAGTTAATCCACCCTTGCGGAAACCCCAACTTGATCATCATTCCCATCAATAAAGACCACTCAACCTTATCATATGCCTTACTGATATCAAACTTAAATGCGAGAGCACCTTTTTTTCCCTTCCTCCTAAATGCATGGCATGCAAAGTTTCATAAGCAATAAGCACATTATCAGTTATCAAACGGTTAGGCACAAAAGCACTCTGAGTGGGTGAGATTAGTTGGGGTAGAATCAACTTCAATCTATTAGCCAGAACCTTAGATATTATTTTATAAATAACACTACACAAGCTAATAGGTCTGAACTCCGACATTTTCTCCAGGGCCTTCGCTTTAGAAATAAGGACAAGATGAGTATAATTAATATCAGGCAACATGATACCATTATTCAAAAAATCCAAAACAGCATTAGTCACATCTTCCCAACAATATGCCAAAATTTTTTATAAAAGAGAGCATTCATACCATCCGGTCCAAGAGCTTTAGTTGGTCCCATTTGGAACAATGTCGTCTTCACCTTATCAACACAATACTTACTAGAAAAAATATTTATCATCTCTAGAGACGTCCTGTGGGTGACTGCAATTAGACATTCCTCCACCCGATCACACATACCTGAAGAAAAAATATCCTCAAAATAATGTACTGCCACGTCTACTACATCCTTAATTTGATCAACCCACACACCCTCAGGATTTTTAATGCCCTGTATGAAATTCTTTCGACGTCGTTAAGAGGCCTTTGAGTGGAAAATTTAGTGTTCTTGTCTCCAGACTTTAGCCAAGCCAAGCAGGAATGATGTGCCCAATAAATTTCTTGCTTAAGAAGGAGATCATCAAGTTGTTTACTTGCTACCACAAATTCAAATCTAGTTGCCTCATTTTGATCACTTTCATTCAGCCTTTCAAGCACTTTTTTCAGTCTTTTTATTTTAGCCACCTGAGGATTTGTCCTATTCAAACCTAGTGAGGGATCACGCTCCCAATGTATCTTTCCTAATGGAGACAAGACTTGATAGAGATGGTTTTATGAAACATTGTCGAGACCTAGCTTATCCGAATAAATTAGCCAATGGACAGACTTTACAAACATCATTACATGAATTTTGCAAAAAAGGAAAAGAATGACCTATAGCTTGAAGTTTGGCATCTGAAGGGTGGCCTAATCTTGCATGCCAAAGTGAAGAAAGTGAGCTTGTTGATAGTGCATCTAAGAAAGGATGAAAAACATTACTTAGTCTGTGGGTAGCTAAAAAGTCCGAAAAAGTAGTAGCAGAAGGTTGTTGAGAAGTGCCACATTGTATTAGGTACGATCCTTCAACTGCATGTCCCATTCCAATCGTTCTTTAAGAGGTAAGGTCCTATATGAAGCAAACTTCAGATAGAAGAACAAGACAAAAGGGCTTAGATTTGGTAAAAGAAATGACAGAGAAGAGACTGAAGGGAAAGAAGGGTACACAAAGAACATCACGAAGTACAAGAAAGGAGGATAAAGTCATAGTCCCAACATGAGTTACTGAAGCTGTTTCTCCATTAGGTAGTTGAACAATGGGCATAGTATTGGCAATGATAGTTGTCAAAAGATGCACTGAACACACTATGTGATCAGTGGTGTGATTAGTGGCACCAGTGTCAATGACCCAAGTAGTGTAGTCATATGCCTTCCTATTAACCACTTGTGCAGAAAATACTGAGTAAGAGGCATACTTGCCATTGCAGAACTATTAGAAGATACCACATTAGCCATGGTAGTTGCAAGAGGATCTTGCCCTTGAACAGGTGAAGCCAAAGGAGAACCAGAGTTGCCAATAAGAGCAAGTAGTTGCTGATACTACTCTAGAGTAAAATTAGGAGTCACAGGACTTCGAGATGTTAGGCTTTATGGAGCTTAGTTTATGTTTGATCTGGTTGACGACCCGACCGGACTCGAATAATGTTGTGCGGTTTTTAATGGAAGATTTTCTAAGGTTTGGTCCATGGAGTGGAGACTTAAGATGTAAAAAAAAAAAACGCTGTTTTATGATTAGGGTTTTGTGATTGTCGGTTTTGAGAGAGAAAATAGGACTGTAACCGCACTTTGTATTTTTTCCCCTATAATAGTAAAATCTCTGCAACTCCGTGGACGTAGGCAAATTGCCGAACCACGTAAATACTGTCTTGTGCATGTGATTATTTTTCTTTGGCGTGTGTTTTCTCTATATTTTGTTTTTCACAGGTTTAGGAATTCGTGAAAATTTCCTACAACTGGTATCAGAGCCTAGGGTTAGGTTTGAGTGGGAGCAATGACAGAGGAAGCAGGAAAGGTGTCTGGAATAGAAAAGTTCGATAGCACAGACTTCGCATATTGGAGGATGCAGATTGAAAATTATCTCTATGGGAGGAAATTACATCTGCCTCTTTTGGGGACAAAACTTGCGACTATGAAGGATGAGAAATGGGATCTTCTTGACAGACAAGTACTGGGAGTTATCAGGTTAACGCTGTCTAGGTCTGTTGCACATAATGTTGTGAAGGAGAAGACCACTATAGATCTGATGAAGGCTTTGTCTGGTATGTATGAAAAGCTGTCAGCAAACAACAAGGTGCATCTGATGAAGAAACTGTTCAATCTGAAGAGGGTAGAGAACGCATCAGTAGCACAACATCTGAATGAATTTAACACTATCACAAATCAATTGTCGTCTGTAGAAATTGATTTTGATGATGAGATCCGTGCATTGATCGTTTTAACTTCTTTGCCAAACAATTGGGAAGCAATAAGGATGGTAGTAAGTAATTCTACAAGAAAAGAAAAGCTGAAGTACAATGGCATATGAGATCTAATTCTGGCTGAGGAGGTTCGTAGGAGAGATGCAAGTGAAACCTCAGGATCTGGCTCTGCCCTAAACCTTGAGACAAGAGGCAGAGACAATGATAGAAATTCAAACCGGGGCAGATCAAAATCCATAAATTATAACAGGAACAGAAGTACATCTAGATCAAGCCAACAAGTACAATGCTGGAATTATGGGAAAACAAGTCACTTTAGTAGGCAATGCAAAAATCCTAAGAAGAAAAATGAAGATGACTCTACTAATGCTGTAATAGAAGAGGCACAGGATGCATTACTTCTTACAGTAGACAGTCCACCTGATGATTGGGTTCTAAACTCAAGAGCTTTGTTTCACACCACTCCACACTAAGAAATCATACAAAATTACAGTGCAAGTGATTTTGGTAAGGTGTATTTGGCTGATGGTTCAATCTTGGATGTTGTGGGTATAGGAGACGTCCATATATTGTTATCCAATGGGTCTATTTGGTTACTGGAGAAGGTTTGACATATTCCTGACCTAAGGAGGAGTCTAATTTCTATTGGACAACTTGATGATAAAAGGCATGCAATACTATTTGTTGGTAGTACTTAGAAGGTTACAAAGGGAGCTAGAGTATTGGCTTGTGGAAAGAAGACTGGTACTCTCTATATGACCTCAAGTCCAAGAGACACAGTTGCAGTTGCCAAAGCAAGTACTGATACAAGCCTATGGCACCACAGACTTGGTCAATGAGTGAGAAAGGGATGAAGGTGTTGCTGTCAAAAGGAAAACTACCAGAATTGAAGTCTGTTGATTTTGACATGTGTGAAAACTGAATTTTAGGAAAGCAGAAAAAGCTGAGCTTCTTGAAAACTGGCAGGACACTGAAGGCTGAGAAATTGGAGTTAGTACACACTGATTTGTAGGGGCCTTCTCTGGTTGCATCCTTTGGAGGTTCAAGGTATTACATCACTTTCATTGATGACTCAAACAAAAAGGTATGGGTTTATTTTCTGAAAAATAAATCTGATGTATTTGAAACTTTTAAGAAGTGGAAGGCTATGGTTGAGACAGAAACAGGTTTGAAAGTAAAATGTTTAAGGTCAAATAATGGAGGAGGGCACATAGATGGAGGGTTCAGAGAATATTGTACTGCACAAGGAATTAGGATGGAAAAGACCATTCCTAGGACACCACAGTAGAATGGTGTGGCTGAGCGCTTGAACAGAACTCTCAATAAGCGTGCTAGAAGTATAAGGTTGCATTCTGGACTACCAAAAACTTTCTGGGCTGATGTTGTTAGCACTGCAACTTACTTGATAAACCGAGGACCATCAGTTCTTATGGAGTTCAGACTTCCTGAGGAGGTTTGGAGCGGTAAAGAGGTAAAGTTTTCCCATTTAAAAGTTTTTGGTCGTGTTTCTTATGTTCATATTGATTATGATGCTCGTAGTAAACTTGATGCAAAGTCTAAAATATGTTTTTTTATTGGCTATGGTGATGAGAAATTTGGCTATAGGTTTTGGGATGAATAAAACAAGAAAATCATCAGAAGTAGAAATGTGATATTTAATGAACAGGTTATGTATAAGGACAGGTCAACTGTAGTGCCAGATGTTACAAAGATTGATCAAAATAAATCTGAGTTTGTCAACTTAGATGAATTGATTGAAAATACTGTCCAAAAAGTGGGTGAAGAAGATAAGGAGAATGTAGATTCACAGGTAGATCAGTGTACACCTGTAGCTGAAGTCTGCAGATCTTCCAGGACTATTAGACCTCCACAGCGTTATTCACCCGCTCTGAATTATCTCCTGTTGACTGATGGTGGAGAGCCAGAATGCTATGATGAAGCCTTGTAAGATGAGAATTCAAGCAAGTGGGAGTTAGTCATAAAGAATGAGATGGATTCCTTGTTGGGGAATCAGACATGGGAACTGACTGAACTGCTAGCAGGAAAGAAGGCTTTGCACAACAAGTGGGCATACAGAATAAAGAATGAGCATGATGGTAGAAAACGTTACAAGGCCATATTAGTTGTTAAAGAGTTTCAGCAGAAGCAGTGCATTGATTACACAGAGATATTTTCTCCAGTTGTGAAGATGTTAACAATTAGACTGGTACTGGAAATAGTGGCTGCAGAAAATTTACATCTTGAGCAGTTAGATGTGAAGACAGCTTTCCTTCATGGTAACTTGGAGGAAGACATTTACACGATTTAGCCAAAAGGGCTCATTGTTTAGGGACAAGAGAATTTAGTCTGCAAACTGAGAAAGAGCTTGAATGGCCTAAAACAAGCTCCTAGACAGTGGTACAAGAAGTTTGACAGTTTTATGCATAGAATTGGGTTCAAAAGATGTGAAGCTGATCATTTTTGCTATGTTAAGTTCTTTGACAATTCTTACATCATTTTACTATTGTATGTGGATGACATGCTCATTGCAGGGTCTAACATTGAGAAGATTAATAATCTGAAGAAGCAATTGTCAAAACAGTTTGCAATGAAGGATTTGGGAGCTACAAAGCAAATTCTTGGGATGAGAATCATTAGAGACAAGGCTAATGGTACAATGAACCTTTCACAGTCAAAGTATGTGAAGAAAGTTCTTAGCAGATTCAACATGAATGAAGTTAAACCAATGAGCACATCCTTGGGTAGTCATTTCAAACTAAGCAAAGAACAGTCATTGAAGATAGAAGAAGAAATGGACTATATGAGTAAGGTGCCCTATGCCTTAGCTATTGGCAGCTTGATGTATGTTATGGTGTGTACAAGGCCAGACATTGCACATGCAGTGGGAGTTGTGAGTAGATTCATGAGTAGGCCAGGAAAGCAGCATTGGGAGGCAGTCAAGTGGATTCTAAGGTATCTGAGGGGTTCTGATCAGATATATGTCTTTGCTTCACAGGTGCAAGTTTGAAACTGCAAGGTTATGTAGATGCTGATTTTGCTGGTAATATTGATAGTAGAAAGAGTACTACTGGGTTTGTATCTACTTTGGGTGGTACAGCTATATCTTGGGCCTCAAATTTGCAAAAGATTGTTACTTTGTCTACTACAAAAGCTGAGTATGTTGTAACAACTGAAGCTGAGAAGGAGGTGATTTGGTTGCATGGTTTCTTAGATGAATTGGGTAAGAAGCAAGAGACAGGCATTCTACATAGTGACAATCAGAATGCAATTTTTCTTGCTAAAAATTTGACTTTTCATTCAAAGTCAAAGTATATATAGACAAAATACCACTTTATTCAGTACCTTGTTGAAGATAAGTTGGTAATACTTGAGAAGATTTGTGGATCTGAGAACCCAGCAAATATGTTGACTAAGGGTGTCACTATTGAGAAGCTAAAGCTGTGTGTAGCTTCAGTTGGCCTTTTAGCTTGAGGACAGAAGGATGAGTTGCAGGGATGAGGGATTGTGTTTGAAAGATAGCGGCTGATGTTGGTGATTGAACTAGTCTCCAAGTGGGAGATTTGTTGGGCTTTGTGGAGTCTAGTTTATGTTTGATCCAATTGACTACCCGACCCGACCCGACTCAACCCGACCAGAATAATGTTGCGTGGTCTTTAATGGGAGATTTTCTGAGGCTTGGTCCATGGAGTGGAGGCTTAGGATGTTAAAAAAAAAAAAACGTTATTTTATGATTAGGGTTTTGTGGTTGTTGATTTTGAGAGAGAAAATAGGACTGTAGTCGCACTTTGTATTTTTTTTTTCCCGATAATAGTGAAATCTTTGCAACTCCGTGGACGTAGGCAAATTACCGAACCACGTAAATATTGTTTTGTGTGCAGGGACGGAACTAGGATTCATATATGAGGGGGGCTAAAGCTTAAAGTCAAAAAAAATTATAAAAATAAAAACTAACATCTATTTCATATTCAACAAAATACTACATACAAAATAAGTATTTCTTAAATATTTTATATTATAAAATACATCAACAAAATATAACATACAAAATAAGTATTTCTTATTTTGTGCATGATTTTTGTTTAGTCCATATTTATGTTTTTTTTTTATTTTGTTTTTGTAGTTAAAGGGGCATGAATTTTATTTATTTCTTTTCTTGTAAGTCAATATCTAAATATTTTAGAGGAGGAGAGATAAATAAATAAATATATATATATAAATATTTAAGGGCAAACTTTAATATTTTTTATACCAAATTTTTTTTTTTTTAATGGGGGGGGGGGGGCCATGGCCCCCCTCTGCCCTACTGTAGTTCCTCCCCTATTTGTGTGTGTGATTATTTTTCTTTGGCATGTGTTTTCTCTATATTTTGTTTCTCACAGGTTTAGAAATTCGTGAAAATTCCCTATAGGAGAGACCATAAAGGCGGAATCTTAGGGCTGTGAAAGAGACACCTGATGTGCCATGACATTCTTTCCTTTAAATTTGTAACCAGAAGGGAACTGTGCAATTTGTAGCACTTGTCTATGGTATGACCAGATTTACCATAGTGAGTACAAAGTGGCTTATCCTTGCCTTTATTCCAATTGTTCCCAAGAAAATTGACCCCAAAATTGGTCTATGATTTAGCAATCAAAGCGGTTGATTCAAGCTTAAGATTGTAACAATAAGTAGCATACCTTTGTTTTTCTTCTTGAATCAACAAGGAATGCACTTTACTAACAGATGGAAAAGGATCCATAAGTAGAATTTGTGTCCTAACTTGTGAAAAAGTCATTAACCCCCATCAAAAACTTCATAACAGATTCTCTAGATTGCAATTTAGTGAGTCTTTTGTTCACATTACATGTACACTTCCCACAAGTGCAAGAAGGAAAAGGACTATTGTTCTATAACTGATCCCAAAGAACCTTCAATTGAGTGAAAAAATCAGTAATGGAAGTCTCACCTTGATGAAGATCTGCTATCTCTTTTTGAAGATTGTAAATCTTAGGACCATTGTTTTGAGCAAGATGATCCCTCAAATCATTCCAAATTCCTAAGGCAGTGTCTTCATAGATGATACTAACTTGAAGCTTAGGAGAAACTGAGTTTGTCAACCAAGTTCCCACCATATTATCACACCTGGTCCAAGCTTGAATAGCCGAAGGTGTGGATACCAATGGAGATGAAAAAGTGAGTGTGCCATCATAGAGCATTCTCTAAAGTGGATGCAAATGTAGAGGTAGCGGAAGCCATTGATGATAAGAAAAGAACTTCAACAAGTTGAAGAGAAAGAAACCCTGAAAGAAAATCGAAGAGAAAATTGAAGAAGAAAACCAAACCCTAGACTGGAATTTGGAAAAAATCTAGAACTTCAGAGAAAATTCTAAAGAGAGTGCTCTGATACCATGTCAAGGAATTGAGATGACAACTGTAATTCTCATTAATTAGCAATCGAATACAAAGCTTTGTATATATATGTACAGAGGAAGAAGAAAATTACCAAAACTAACTAACTAACTTTTACACATGCCACACAGTAACAATAACTAACCTACAAACGTGTCAACTAATTAATAGAAAAACAAATATACCAGCTACAAGTCATTTTACTGCTCTTTAATACATTGCTACTGCCATTTGTCTCCAACCCTGTTCTGTAGTTGACCTTGCAAGCTGAATCCTCTTTTGTCAAGCCTATCTGCTCCTGTTTATGATCATTGCCTTGATTCTGACAAATTCTTGCGTCAACACAAAGACGTTTCAATTCCTCTAAGGCATGAGCTAATTCACCAAGATCGAATTAAAAAGAACAAGATATGGTAAAACTGTAAAAGCATGAAAAGTTTTCAAAATCAAAATGAGAATTTGGCTTGCATGGAAACCCTCCCCTAAACTTGGCTCTAGTCAAAACTTAGTTAAACAATCCCACAATCGTGCAAGTTATATTTATTTGAAAATATCATATGGGAAGACTAGTTTTCAATGGTTCTAAGCAACCAAATTTTAGAAAAACTCACATATTATGAAACAGTGTCAAATGCCATGTTTGTGCCTTTTCCCATACACAAGAACACTGGAAGTAAGTCACTTGTATTTTTTTGCCTTCTTCGTTGGAATATACAATAAAAGTTTGGGCTTCCATTGAAGAAGGAAATTTAGAAGTTATCTGTACCCAAAATGACAAGTTCATTTTCATGTACTATTTGCTTTGTGTGATGCGTGACTCTAGTTTTGCCATGTTAAATTGAACAAGTGTCTAGTTAATACAGGAATTTGATTACTTTCCTATAATGATAGCTGTATTGTAAAAGTCATATGCAGAATAGGCATGGTCGTATCTAGTTGCAGTGTCATGTAGCAAGTCTTTTCAGCATTTTCTATTAAAATTTGTCTCAAATTTCTACTTCGACATGGTTTGAAAGATTGTTTTGTGACTTTGAATCAAGGAAGAAATTTTTTAGATCTTGTCTTAAATTCTTAATTTGAATCGATTAGGTTTTTTTTTTTTTTTTTGGGGAGGAAGGAATGTTGTCTATTCCTTGTTCACCAAGGATGGCATTCTTTTTCCACCAAGAATATTATTCCTTGTTCACCAAGGATTAGATATTGAATTCTTACATATTAATATAACTATGTACATAGGGATTGGTGGCTTTGACCCAAAGGTATTCCCATATGGGAGAGACTTTGAATTAGTTTGTGAGAAGCTCTCTCTTGGTAGTGAGTAATTTTTCATATGGTTTGGGCAGCACAACTTGGTATTTGTTTGTGGGTTATTGCTTGTTTTGTGTGTGGTGTTGCAGCTTGGTATTTGTGAACTTTTGGTCTATTGGTTTGAGTTAGAGTAAACTCTCCTTAAGTATGGTGTGCAATCGATAAAATTTTCTTTTTATTTTATAGGTGAAGTCCCTAATCTTTGTATTTGTAAGAAAAATTCATTTGGATATATTAGGGTTTGAGTTATGTGAGAGTGTTTTTACACCAATTTTATATCCTCCCTTACTAGCTGTGGGCGTAGGCTATTGTTAAACCACCTAAATTTTTAGTGTTTTATTGATTTGGTCTATTTTCTTTTTAAATTCTCTTCGTTACTATTATATGTTTTGAAAATCTTTCTCAAAGTCCATAATATTTTCATAATAACTTCTACTGCACTACAACATAAAGGGATGACTGATGCAACGATAAACCAATCTTATATAGCTCGTGTGGGCAAATTTGTCCACCTGTATGAAATGTTATCTACATGCAGAAGTCTCCAAATTATTTGCCACTTGCCAAAACTTCACCCTTGGCTAAGCTCAACTGACACACGTCTTTGTTCAATCTGAATATCAGTCAATGGGAAGTGCTGAGAATTTGAAAATGCAAACTAAGAAACAACATATATATACTTAAAAACCAACTAAGCTTTTGGTTATAAATGATGCACCACTTTAAATTGCTAGTGTCTTATTCTTTATCCCTTTCGTTTTTTAGTGCTGCTCCAGCACTATAAATAATGGTTAGGACAATCCAACAGTTCTCATCCTCCCCAAAATCTTATAGTGTGGTTTCTGAATAGTGTTTTGTCAAGAAAAATGAATCCGAAGGCTTTTATATACTTAGCTCTTCTGTTTGTGTCTGTTCTTCTCATCTCCTCAGCCTTGGCGACCGAGACATCTATTGATGAGGGAAAACGTTAGTCTAGCACCCATTATTACTGCTAAATTTCTTCCATTTTCATTATATATTTTCACCTATCTTTCTAAAAACGTAAGAAAAGATTTCTCTTTCTTATAGTTTTTCTTTTAAAAATAAATATCATGAACATGTAGTCACAAATATGTAAAAGGAAGAAGAATTAATTAATTTTTTCCCTTTTCACAATCAAGAATTTAATAATATATCAATTATATACTAATCAAGATTATATATGTATCTTTCTAGATAAGAAAATAGTATTTTAAGTATCAAGTAATGCTACCGAGTCACTTGAGCGGTCATAATTAAGTATTTTGCAAGAACAAATGCAGAGTATTTTACACATGTTTTTGATGTTCTAGAACACATTAAACGATTTTTTCTAAGTTTATAAACCTTTAAAATGGAAGCAATAGAAGAAACAAACCCAGTGTATGATGCAAAGCCTCACTGCAAATGCTGAAGATGCTGCATCAATCAAGGCGAATCTCAAGTCACCAAGGCTGAAACCGTGCCCGAAAAGTGTAAGTTGAGGCAAACTCTAACACGGGTTTAATATATCTAAAAGTATGTTGCACAAACATAAAAAGTAGTACCTTTAAATACATGAAGACTGAACCAAGAAATAAGTGAAAAAAAATTGATTTAGTGAAGCTCAATACTAGCATCTATCAAGACTGAATGAAGAATTTTCGACACAAGCTCAATCTATTGAACTCTACGATTTTAGAATTCTCAGATCTAAATCTCGGCCCATAATAACTTGAATTGCTAGGGTTTCGTTCTCTAAACCCTAAAACCATATAAAATGCTTATTTTAAAGTCATCAAACACATAGAGACTCAATAAGAGAACTCATACACTCTATGAGAAGCTACTGTGTTTTGTGTGCCTTAAAATTTTGTAATCAAGTGTTGTCAGATCTTCAATATGTTTTGAAGTGAAGAACTTTACAACCAACAATAATCATTCAGTTGCTATGAGTTAGTCATGTACTGGGATTTGTGCTAAGAAAGAAGTCTCTACAAGATCAAGTTTAATTGGAGATTATTATTTTTTTTTTTTGAGTAAAGTTTAATTGGGTATTGAAGTAAAAGTTCAACTCTAGGTTTGTATTTTTGGATAGGCTAGGGTAGTGTTAAAATTCATCATGCTGGTAACCAATTGTTGTTGATTAGCGAATTTTTGGGAGTGGCAACCTGAAAATTACTCGATGAGTATTTTTTTTTTCCTTGCGAGAGGTTTTTTCCATTCGTCAACAAATCACTGTGTTATTTAATTTCCGTTGCACATTAATTTATTTGGTAATTTGTTGGCGTCTCTACGATTTGCATGTAAATTGACCTAATTAATTAATTTGGGTAATTGAATTAATTAATCGAAGCCAATCCATAACCCAACAATAACCAATGGACAAAAAATTTCATTCTGTCTTGTTTTGGCCAGAATGAATGAAATTTTTTATTATAGCGTGTAGACTAGTGCAAGTAATACCTTTGTTTTCTCTTGCTTCAAATTCTAGCTTGAACCAGTGTGCTAATTGAAATACTTGTTCTGGAATGTAGTTGTAACACAGTGAGAGAGTGAAAAATTAGGAAGAGACATGGAAGTAAGAGACAGAAAATGAAATGACTAAGTGGTTTTGCATCCAAAATGCAGAAGATGACAACGGTGATGGTGTTAGACAAGAGCTTGGCTCACTTGCTACCTCCAAAAAACTAAAGAAAGAAAGAAAAAAAAAATTAAAATAACCAAAGGTAGACACAAAAGGAAAAGATTTCTCTACAAACTAGTTTGGAGAGAAACCTTTTAAACTCCTCTTATATTTTTTTATTAGATGTGAATTTTGAAAAAATAAATGTTGAATTGCATGTTCTTATTATAACATCTGTGCTTGCAATATTTAAAGAAAATCAAAGATCAATAGCTAGTCATAAAAAAATGTTTAAATTCTAAATTTTTGTGATAAAAAATTATGCATAAAATTAAGTTTATTAATCGAATAATAAATAATATCTAATTTAAACAAAATTTGGCATGCATGTTAAGAATATAAAGAACATACAATTCAGTGGTCAGATTTTAAAAACTTCATATCCAATAAAAAGATATAGAAAGAGTTTAAAAAGTTCTCCTCTAAATTAATTTGGAAATAAACCTTTTATGAGATAGACAAAACAGTGGGGAAGAAATGAGAGAGAACATTGGGAAATTGAAAATTTGATTTGACTTGACAAGGCATTCACGTGTCAGTTGGTTGAAGAGGAGAAGGAGGAAAATAAAAAGAAAACGAAAATAGATTTTAAATTTATGTTGCATTTAGTTTTGGGGTTTGACCCCATCTAAATCCAATTTAAGTCATCTCAAATTAAGCTCAAGCCCAGCATAAAATTAATTAATATTATCAAATATTAATAATTTTATAAAAAAAAAAGACATTATTATTATTATTATTATTATTATTATTATTATTATTATTATATATTATATTTACACCATGCATAATAATAATAATAATAATAATAATAATAATAATAATAATATATAAAGTAGTGATTGGACAAAAAAAATGAAAATTTCATCCATAGATAGAAATTTAAATATGCATATCTGGTGTATAATCTCAAAATGGCTCACTGGTACACTTTTGTACCGAAATATTCTGTTCTAATAACCAATCTAGAATAGAATTCAAAACCTTGTTTATAGCAGCAACCTTCCAAAGAGAGAGAGAGAGAGAGAGAGAGAGAGAGAGAGAGAGAGAGAGAGAGAGAGAGAGAGAGAGAGAGAGAGAGAGAGAGAGAGAGAGAGGAAACATTAATTATTTTCTTATATTCTTCTTGTTTTGGGTCTGGGATGGTGAAAATTTGTCGTGTATTACGGCACTGAATGGCCATGATGATGTCCTAAAGTCTCTTATTTTGCTATAATCAGTATTTGTTGTTATGTTCGTTGGATTGCTTAATAAAGGTTTGGGCTTCTGCAGAAGAAGACAATTTGAACCACAATCAATTTATTGAACTTGTTTGCTTTACCCTTTTTAGTACTTGTAAGAATCTTAAAAAAAAAAAAATTTCTTATATTGTTAATGTAAAGTTGTTGTTTTTGTTGGCTAATTCCATGACATATTTTCTTGTAATAGTGCTTAATTTTCATGAACTTTTTAGGTTTATTTGTAATTGGGTAAATCTACTTGAACCTTGGTCACTATTTTTCTGAAGAGGACTTCGCTCCCGCGAGATGGTGGACCCTTGCCGCGAGTTCAACATGTGGCAGAAAAAGGAGAGGCCCTTTCAGGAGCAACTCACTCTCATGAGTTACTTGACGATAGCGTTCTTAATATCTCTTGGCTAGCCCATTTGAATCAACCCCAACCCACTTCAATATGATCCTATGCATGTGAAACATCCTTGAGAACTAGATTGTGAGTTTTAGAGGGTAATATTGAGATTTTACCTTTGAGGGAGAGAGAGAACCCCCTCCATTGAATAAACCATAGCCATTCTTTCATCTCTTTCGCTCTCACCATTTTCATATCCATGAGAGGAAATTTAAACTATCACTGCTTGCACCTTATTTGAGTGTTAGAGAGTTGATCAGTACTGGAAGCCATTTGAAGCAACATCACTAGGCTACGTTCTTGGTGGCTTGTGGTTGGCCGCTCAATGCACGCTTTCTAGATACTAGTTGAAAAAAGGAATTGGCAGAGTGAATTGTGTGCAGAAGTTTGAAGGGCTCAAGTACTATGCTAACTAGCTTTATGTTGAACATTTACTATAACCCTGTACTACAGCTACTCACTAGTGGAGGTTTTGGTGTCAATGCCACAAAAAGGTTTTTCCATTTGGGTGCTCGCACTACAAAAAAAAGGGCAATTGCGGCGGGCCAGAACCGCCGCTAAAGCCCAAAAAACCGCCGCTAAAGGTACATATGACCAATAGCGGCGGGCGGCCCCGTCAGTGTTCCGGTGCCGCTGTAGGTATATTGCAGCGGTCACCCAAAAAGCCGCTATATATGTGACTTTTAGCGGCGGGGGAAGGTTTATTGCCGCTAAAGGTCTCTACGTTTAGCGACGGTCAAGAAACACCGCTATAGGGTGACCTTTAGCAGCGGTCCAGAAATGCCGCTATAGGGTGCACCTTTAGCGATGGGCAGACAGCGCCGCTAAAGGAATTCAATCAAAGTGGATAAATTGCACCTTTAGCGACGGGTCATGCCCGCCGCTGAAAGTGGACACCAAAATTAGCGGCGAGTATTTCTCTTCAATAAATTATAGGTGTTATTGTGTGGTTTGCATTTCTTTACTGCTATTTTTATTGCTTCACTAGTGGAGGTTTTAGTATTGATGCAATGAATTGTGAATTTGGTCAATAACGTATATTTGAATTTAATGCTAATTTAAAGTAAAAGTAATTAAACCGTAAAATTAGTTGATTAGTGGTTTAAATTTAATACCTAAACCTAGAGTGCTAGGTAAAATTTATTGATTAGGGGTCTAAATTTAATACGCAGGCCTAGGGTATTATGTAAAAGTGATTAAGCTATAAAATTGGTTGATTATGGTTGTAAATTCAATACCTAGCCTAGGGTGTTAAGACTGTTATTATTACTCTCAGTTAATGACAGTTGTATTCAGGGACGGACCCAAGTGGGGGCCTAGGCCCCCCTAGGTCCAATTTTTTTTCTTTTTTTATATAGTTATTATGTACATTATTTTTGTATTTGAGCCTTGTTTCAAAACCTTAGGCCTCTGCTTCTTCTCAATAAGCCTAACTAACCTCACATAAATAGCAATTATCCAACCTAAAAACTTAACAAAAACAATAAAAACAATCACAATGGTGATTGATTTTAGCAAAAAACTATCTTACTACCAAAGAACCAAAAAATCATGTGTTATTGAAAAAACTAAAGCTAATTTTTTTGCAATTAAAGTAAACTAGTAGAAATACCAGTTGACTGTAATAAGTTGTTAAAAATAAAAAATAATATTTTATTAAGATTATATCTTTTCCTTCCATTAAAAAAATCAAATTCTCTTTTTTTATTATTATTTTAATGAGTTGTTTATATTATTTTAAATGAAGTGATAAAAAATATAGAACATTTGATATTGAGTGTATTGTAAATTGAGGTAATAAAATAGATAAAGTACCTTTTGGAAGTGCTAAAAGCTAAAAATTTTAACACCACAACTATGAATGCTCTAATTTCAACCAAAAAAAATATCCTAGCCAGCTTAGTATTAAAAAAAAACCTTTTTTTTTTTTTTTGTCTTTGTTGGTAAATGATGACATCTTAATATATTTAGAAACAACGATTTTGAGTATTCATATTTTTTTAATATCATATAGATGTCTATTTAGAGTTTTTTTTTCTCTTTATACTCTAGTTCCTGTTACTTAAAATCCTGAGCCCATCTCTAGTTGTATTGTTAAAGCCTTTCAACATGGATGTAGTTTATTTCACAAGTACTTTATGCCCATAATTTGTGGATGACTAATACGGATGCTGGACCAATCTTCCATTACTATTGTGTTGACAAATCTGTCCACATTTATGACCTACAATCGTGAGCGCATGCAGAAGTCTCCAAATTTATTTGCTACTTGGCACCACTTCACCCTTTGCTGAGCTCAACTAATAAACTTGTCTTTATTCAATCTGAATCTCTGTCAATGGAAAGTATTAAGAATTAGATAATGCATACTAAAGAGACAACGGCCAACAGCCAACTAAGCTTTTGGTTATGAATTAATGACGCAACACGTTAATAATCTATTATCTTTTACGTTTAGACCCTTTCGTTTTTTAGTACTGCTCCACCACTATAAATAACGGTTAAGGAAACCTAACAGTTCTCATCCTTCCTAAAATCTTTGAGTGTGATTTCTAAATAGCGTTTGGTCAAGAAAAATGAATCCGAAGGCTTTTATATTCTTAGCTCTTCTATTTGCTTCTGTTCTACTTATCTCCTCAGCCGTGGCTACTGAGACATCCAAAGATGAGGAAAAACGTTAGTCTAACACCCATTATTATTGTTAAATTTCTTTCATTTTCTCTTTACATTTTTCACTCATATTTCTGAAAAAAAGGTAGGAGAGCTTTCTTTTATTTATTTTTTATTCAATTTTTTTTTTAATATGAATATCATGATATCTTAATATTAATCATGAACCTGCAGCCACAAATACTTAAAAAAAAATGACGAATGTGATTTTATTTTTACAATTAAGAACTATACATTATATAGCGATCATGATTATATGCTCTAGCAAGAAGTTAGTATATATATCGTTTCTTTTATTATTTATTTATTACAAGTATAGGATAAGGGAAATAAACTTAGGTTTTTCCTATGAAAAGAATGAGGCAGTACCAATAAACCAGAACACTCTTTTATGTATATATTTCTTGATCTGTCGTGACTAATTGCTTTGCACTGAGTTATTTTACTTTTGCATTGTACGCAGCAGAAGAATCAAAGCCTGTAGAAGACTCAAAGTATGGTGGTTACGGAGGAGGGTATGGCGGTGGACGTGGTGGGTATGGTGGTGGTGGACACGGAGGGTATGGCGGTGGACATGGAGGATATGGAGGAGGCCATGGTGGAGGAGGGTATGGGCATGGTGGAGGCCATGGAGGATATGGAGGAGGCCATGGTGGAGGAGGGTATGGGCATGGTGGAGGCCATGGAGGCCGTGGAGGTGGCGGCCTGGATGGAAACTGAAGCCAAGCCCTAGAGAACTAGAGTGGAAAAAAGTATTATGCATGTATTTGTTTGAATAATGTAGAATGTAAGCTTTGAAGTATGAGAAAATATAAATAAGCATGCATGCATGTGTTTTTTTGGTTAAACTAGTAGTCTGCACTTTTCCACATTATCACCCTCAAAAAAAATTATAAAAAAAAAAAAAAAAAATTTCACAGTACCAAAGTCCAAATGCCATCGATGTTTAACTAGGCACTTGTTACAACCACCTCGACCACGGCTACCTCCACGTCTACCGTAAGGAGCTATGCTGTTTTTGTTGTAACAAATTGAATAAAAATTATATAAATTGGGTTTTAGTTTGAGAAAAAAACTGACCTCCCAATTAGCAAATTTGCTGAATAATTTTCTGATTGATTTTTATTGATATAATGTGAAGCTATATAAATAGCTTTACAGACTTGGATAAAAAATAAACAACTCTAATATTCCTAAACAACTTAGCAACTAGATAAAGATAAGTAAGAGTGCAAGACTCCTAAACCAAACTCTAATATTTCAATCCGATAACTATTTAGATTGTTATTATAAAACCGAACTCCTAATACTCTAATCTGATAATTATTCTTATTGTCATTATTATCTTCCCTGACTCTACTAGCACAGAGAGACTATAAAAACAAATATGAATAAAAGGTAACGGATTAAATAATTCAAAACAAATGAACATCCAATAAATCGTGTGAGGACCCACAACACTATTGCTCCCATGAATTTCTGGCAAAGTAGTGCCCTGTTGGTCATTGTGGCCAAGTGACTATTTGAGGTTGGAAACATAGAACATAGGGTGAATCTTGCAATTTTCTGGCAATTTAAGCTTATAGGCAACAACACCAACTTTTTGTATGATCTGGAAAGGTCCAAAGAATCAGGGAGAAAGCTTCAAATTCCTACACAAGGCCACAGATAAATGGCGGTAAGGTTGTAACCTCAAGTACACCCATTCCCCCACTTCAAAAGATCTCTTTCTACGCTTCTTATCTGCATAAAAATTCATCCTCAACTGTGCAACAAAATATTTTTCACAAAGCTCCTTCAAAAACCTCATCCCGTGCTATCAATTCGTTCTCCACTGCTTCAGTTCTAGTTGTACCTGACTACCTGCAACATATGACAATAAATTTGGTGGGGCCTACCATACACAATTTCAAATGGGGTCGTATGAATGCTAGTATTGTAACAATATTCAACCCAAGAAATAAAATTGAAGCTAATTCCATTAAGGAGAAATAATTCCTCCCAAAATTTACTTATGAATGTAGTATCACAATCACACACTACCGATTCAGGTAGCTCATGCAACCAAAAAACATGATCAAAGAACTCCTTGGCCACACTCTGAGCTGTGTATGGGTGAGAAATAGGAATAACATGTTAGCATTTGGAAAGCCAATCCACAACCACAAAAATGGTTTATTTACCCATAGAAGTTGGCAAACCTTCTACAAAATCCATAGATATATCAGACCATACCTCAAGAGCTAGTCACGAATACCACATGAAGCAACAAGCTTCAAAAGATGAATCAGTGGAATTCGTGACTAGCTCTTGAGTAGCTCGCAATAAGTAACCCGCGAAAAGGTCAAGTGTAGAGCACATGATAGGAAGCTGAAGAGTCATGTCAGACTGTTAGTTTCGTGAGTATTTCGAGAGAAGTGCCAACCAGTGAAGTACCCGCGAAAAATTCTTTTTGGCAAAAAGTTATGTTACTTTACCAAATTCTTTACCCACACTATATATACTTTCATTGCCCATGAATTATAAGGAGTGCTTTTCAAAGAGAAAACTCTAGCAAATACACTTGAGAGTTAGAGATTGTTATACCCACAATCATTTACACATTTCCTTGTGGTTTTTCTCAACTCCTACCTCTCCATTTCTAGATCCTTGAGAGATTGCTAACCTAAACACTAAACACACTCATTTTGAGTCTCAAGTGAGATTTTGGTGCTGTTGGGAAGTATTGGAATGAGCCATTTATTGGCAGATGCAATTGGGCTAAATTGCATGATCTAGAAAGCTATAGAAGACAAGACTCTGAGAAGTCCGTTGGTAGCAAGAGCTTGGAGGACTCAAATGCATAGGGTAAATTAGGCTTGGAGGGTTTTTTGTTATTCGTGCACTTCAACTTTATTCTCTCATGAATCAATTACAACTTGGAGGGTCATTGAGAGGTTTTTAGCCGAGTTCTTTGGTTTTCTCTTCAATAATGAATATTCAAAAAGTGTGTAAAACACCTACAAACGTTTAGACCCCCAATTTATAAATTACCAACACAAGCTTATTATCAAACAATGTATATGCGGAATATGAAAATAAGCTAAATCAGAATTAGTAAAACAATCTAAACCAAAATTAATTACAACCATAGCAACAATTAAAAGGTGAAGATTAAGGGAAGAGAGATGCAAACACAAAGACAACACAGCGATGTGTTATCGAAGAGGAAACCAAAGTTCTCAGCGTAAAACCTCTCCACCGCCCTCCAAGTGGTTAATAATCCACTAGAGAATGAAGTTGAGATACATGAACAGCAGGAGACCCTTCAAGCCTAATTTACCCAATATAGCTAAGCCTTCTAAGTTTCTTACTCCAACGAGATTACGCCAAACCTTTGTCTTCTCTAGTTTACCGGATTCCGCTATAGCCCATAGCATCAACCAATATCAATTGGTCCCTTCCTAACTGCTTCCCAAGTACCAAATAACATTCTCACAGATATGGGTATAGTGAGAAAAAGATTTGGCTAAATATACCTCTCAAGGATGTAACAATGGAGAGGGTGAGAGCAGAGGAATTTAGAGAATCAAAGGATGAAGATTGTGGATGAGTCAATCTTATTTTTCTCTAGGGTTTCTCTCTAAAAAATTCTCTCTGGAAGCTCTTTACAATACGTAGGTATAAGGGGTAATTATACTGGTATGTGTTTAGAATGCGAAAAGTCAATTTTTCCCAAACGGAGTGGTCTGGCGAATTGAACTGGCAACTTGACTGAGTCGCAAGCTAATTGTCTGGCTAGACTGGAAGTTTTGTCTTGTAGTGCTCCAGCTGGCATGACTCTTTAGCTCTTCTGCATGCTTCACACGTGTGCCTCCTTTGGTGACTTGCCAGTCGCGAGACCCAGTTTGAGTGCACACTCTTGAGCTTTTCTTCACACTCTCTCACGCACTACCCTTACATGATTTTCACCTAAATATAGAGTTTCTAAATGTTGAATTACAAGCAAATGGGTACGGAATAAACCCAAAAAAATGATTGAATAAATTCAACCTAACAAATAACACATCTTGGTGTTATCTAGTGTTTGCATCTCTCTTCCTTACTCTTTAATCTTGCATTATATTGTTGATGATGGAGGAATATGGCTTAGGGTGGTGTTATCAGTTCATTGCGCACATTTACTCTTATTCTGCACTTTGTTTAAGTTAGAGTAAAAACAATCTAGCAGTAATTTTTATTTGGGAGTCTGAACAAGCGCTTTTAGTTTAGCACAAATCCAAGCTTTTAATTAGTATCATAGAGGGTACGCTTTTCTGATATCAATATCTTAGTGTAATTGAAGACCCCGTGTGAGATGGATAGATCTCAATCCCTTCATGCACCTCTCTACTTTGATGGGAGTAACTATGATTTTTGAAAAGTATGTATACGTGCTTTTCTTTGTGCTATTGATGAGACTATGTGGGATTCGGTTGAGAACGAATGGGTAAGGCCCACAATAGCCAAATTTGAATGGGATAAGGCTACTCTTGCTTTGGAAAATGCCAATCGCAAATCCATTAATGCTATTTTCTATGGTTCCTCTACTGATGAGCTTCACAGGATTTCGCACATAAAGACTGCCAAAGGGGCATGAACCATTCTTGAGACAACCTACGAAGGTACCAAGAAAGTCAAGGACACCAAGCTTCAAATGCTCACTACTCGATTTGAGGAAGTAAAGATGAGCAACGATGAGTCGTTTGATTCCTTTTATGGGAGACTCAACAAGATAGTGATTTTCAAGATCAATCTTGGGGAGAAGATTGAAGATGCCAAAGTGGTGAGGAAGATCTTGAGATCCTTACCCGAAAGTTTCCGAGCTAAGGTCACCACCATTGAGGAGAGCAAAGATTTAGATGATATTAAGATTAAAGAACTCATTAGCTCTTTCCAAACATATGAGCTTGGACTGCCCTCTCACAAGTCTAGCAAACACTTTCTCTCAAAACCATAAATGAGAAATTGGGTGATTCATCCAATGAAGACGATGTGGAAAAAGAGGTGGCATTCCCTGCAAAGAACTTTTGAAAATTTCTCAAGATGAAGAACAATGGGAAGTTATTTGGCAAAGGAAAATTCTCATCCTCCAAAAATGACGAGAGATTTCAAGAAGAAGGATAGGAAAAACTTGTCATCGACTTAAGGAATCGTATGCTATGAATGCAATGGTCACCGGCATCTAAAGAAAGAATGTTCAGACTACTTGAGAGGAAAGGGCAAAGTACTTGCTACTACCCATAATGACTCGGAGTGCTCAAACTCTAACGTGTAAGGAGAATGTGACAATGATGGAAATTATTCAGCTTTCATGGCAATTACCACCGTCGATTCTAAAGATGAGTTGAGCGACTTGGTTGATGTGCTAGGTGTACATTCCAAAGGTGAAGAAGTTAATGATTTGGCAGATGAGGATGTGTACCTCAATGAGGGTGAAAAGAATCTTTAAGAAGTGTACAATGCATTGCTTGAAGATTGTGGTAAATATGCCAAAGTTGTGAAGAATGATGTTAAAAAGATGAAGAAAATTGAAGTAGAGCATAAATCCATTCTTGTGCAACTTAAGGGGGCTAAATGTGAAGTTGAAGAGTTGAAGGAAGAGTTGTTGAATACCTATTCTAAAATCAAGTTCCTTTAACTTGAAATAATTCAAGTGAATGTCAAAGTGGAGTGCATTTCCACCAAGAAACTTGACAGTGTGCTTTCTTCTCAAAAACCTTCAAATGACAAGACTGGTTTAAGCTATATCAATAAAAGAAGCTCAAGCAATGAACCTAAGAAGGAAGTGAAGTTCATGTTGGCCAAGAATGTAGAGAAGCCCAAGGTTGAGATCCCTACAGTTGTAAAGAGAACCATTGGTCCAAAACCAAATGAAAAAAGGAAGTCATTACCCAAGAATCAAAGGGAACCTCAAGTGTAGCATTTCTGTCATCATTGTGGCATGCGAGGGCACACAAGACCAAATTGCTTCAAGTTTCAAGTTCTTAAAAGGGTTGACTCTCTACATAGTCAAGATAACTCAAGAAGAATGCCGAAGGGAAATCAAGCTAAAGGAGAAAATGAGGGACAACTCATTGGAGATGTTGAAAAACATTTCATTATGTTTTGCTAGCTTCACCCCAAGGTTTTAGAATTATGCTGATCATACCCCTCCTTCTAAGGACCTCACCCAAAACACTCATACAGTGTGGGTGAAGAAGGGTATTCATGCATGATTTCTCACTATATCCATGCATTAATACTTTCAGTGTGATAGGGTCATAGTTTCATGCATCATAACATATGCAATCTTCACTTGTCATTACTTTCGTTCTTAAATGTTTCTTTTATAGGTGTTTATTATTTTACCTTGTTTGTTGATCTTACTTTATGTCTTTGTTTCTGAGTGTGTTGAAAAATTCAAAAACCCATAAAAAGTAAAAAATCTCAAAACGTTTGATCGTTTGTGTTGTGTACATCACATGTTGAGTTTGGCCTAGTATCTCCGTACTAATGGCATAGTGCATTTACGAACTTAGCTTGTTGCCGATAGATTTTCAAGTTTGTCATGAATGGTTAGTTAATAGTCTTGTTTGATCTTGATACATGTGTAAACTTGTATTTATATATCTCCTCACATTTATTTTTTATGTCAAAAGCTCTGCAAATGTCAATCTCTAAAAAAGAAAGAGCTAAAAAAGTCTTTCTTCGAAAACTAATTTAACTAGGAAAAGGTGGAGCAAAAATGTATTTAAATATATGGTGCCAAAGCCAAAAGCTTATTCATTAAAAAAATTCATGGCATCGCTTCTCAAAAATTAAGTTGTATTGATCAAAAGTATGAAAAATGGAAGTCAAATGAAAAGCTTTCAATCAAATGTAAACACTTTGGTGGGGGGGTCATATATGTTCATTTCTACAAGTGAGATTCACTTGACTTTATGCTAGTTGTGTATTACTTGATTGAATTGATCATTGAAGTTGCATACTAGACTATGGACTAGTTCATACTTGATTCACATACACAGCACACAAGTCTAATGTTCAATGAATACCTATTTCATTTGTGTGATTGTACGTGTTCAAATGTGATATGTGTAGACCCAATTGCTAGATGATCAGACTCAAAAAGATTTTTGAGTATTTTATATGTTTTTTAAAGTGTTTTTGTATAACATTTTTGTGTTTTAAGAGTTTTTCCAAAAAGCCAAATCTGTTTTGTTGGAAATTCCTTCAGATGAATTTTCGCGAGTAAGTCGTAGCCTATCTGCGAAAATGAGGAAACCTATTTCTAGTTCTTCCAAAATTTTACACAAAGAGTTTTGTGACTCTCTCGCGACTTTTTTGAGATTAGTAGCTTCCCACTAAATGTGCCCTTTGCATTTGAGGCATTTCGCGAGTGCTTTGCGAGAACCTTACTTGCAAAATGAGCAAATTTTCAATTTTTAAAGGCCAAACAATGACAGTTTTTCAAAAAATCATTTTGCCTCCTTCATGCCTCTCCTAACCCAAAATACCATTTTCTATCAAATCTCACCCAAACCTCTAGGATTTCAACTCTAAGACTCATCTAAGGTTTGTTTTAACACTTTATCATCTTTGATTTCTTAGATTAAGCCTTAGGGACTGTTTGGTTTTTATGTTTCCATCACCCATAACTCAAAATAAGTGGGACCCACTCCAAGAAAGCTTGTTTGGCTATTTTTTTTTTTTTCATCACTCAATTCTCTGATTTTTTAGTGATGAGTTATGAAAACTGAAAACATATTTAAGGTATTTTCAAGTTATGGAAACAGAGCTATAATGACATTTTTGTAAATGCACACATTGAGTCATACTTCTCAGTCACAACTTTTGATTTTTTTTTTTTCACTGGGTTCGGTGACCTTCTTCTTCTTCTTTTTTTCTTTTTCCTTTCACACCGGTCTTCTTCTTTTTTTTCTTTTCCCTTTCATGCTGGGTTTGGTCTGGTCTTCATTTTTTTTTTTTTTTTTCACTAGGTTCAGTGAGTTTGGGCATTAGGGGTGGAAGGGAAAAAAAAAAAAAAAAAAAAGTAAAAGCTGCACCAAGTCAATCTATGGGTCCCATAAAAAAGTAGAAAAATTGAGTGATCAGAAGCTGAGTGAACTGTGCCAAATGGATGGATATAGGAAATTGGGGTATTTTAAGTGATGAATGATGAGTGGTGACAAAAAAAAAAAAAAAAAACCAAACAGCCCCTTAGATTCTAGGATTTCTAGGGTTGGGTTATTTTGAAAGGGGTTGGGAAAACTTTAATTTCTTGTCAAAATTTCTTTATTTTCTTGATTAGGTTGAGTCCCAATATGTTTGTTTGTGTTTGTGTTTGCCCCAAATGGCATTTTAATATGTATTTAGGCAAGTTTTACATCTGTTCATGCATTATTTCATATTTTAGTAGAAAATGTGCACTAAGTGTTCAATAAAATGCTTAAATGATACCTTTTTCGCTGTTTTGGACTCCATTGAGTACAAATTTTTGGAAATTACCATGTTTCTACATGCTTAACATGGTTTTATCATTGGCTGTATGTTTTACATACTTTTCCCCATGAGTGCCTTGTCATGCATTGCTTATGCATCTCACATGCACACCACAAGCACACTTGATGCACACACTATATCACTTAACATGTTTTTGCATTTCATTCATGCTATGTAAGTCTTGTTAGACCTTTAGCACTTAAAACATGTTCTTGTGACCTTGTTTTCTTGTCTATTTGCTTTTTAGGACTATTTTGTTCATTTCTATGGACTAACTTGTATTGAATCAAGTTTGTTTCAATGTTTGTGTTTGTTTTGTTTGTTTGTGTGGTTGTTTATTTTGCAGATGTCTCGTCGATCCTCTCACGGCAAGGAAGATATGATTGATCTCACATCATCTCCTGTATCAAAGAGAACTCATCAATCATCAAGTGACTTTGACAACAAGAGATTCAAGACTCTTTTGGACTCTCAATCCTTCTACAGCAATTTCAAGAGTGCACCTACTGTGATGGAGAGGGTTGTAAGATTTGACACTTTGGGATCCACCTTTATCCCTAAGATTTTTGCGGATAAGGATTGGGCAAGCTTGTTTGGTAACTTTAAGGATCCCATTAACTTAGAGGACATGGCTTGAGACTAGTTTAATGAATAGGAAAACTAGAACCAAGCCTTACAGTTTGAAAATTTGTTCTATTGTTCTATCGAAGATGTCTACTATTTGAAAATTTGTATATGACATTTTAATTTCGAGTACTTTCATCCTTATTTTTTTTAGAAGAACTTTCATCTATTTTTATTACTGAGATAGTCTTAAATGTCACAACTTAAAATGGTGTAGATTTTTTTATTTATTTAAAACTATGTTGTTTTTAGCACATGGAAAACAATTTGTTTATAAATCTTTTTAGTAAAAAAAAAGCTTCTTTTTTTTGTTTTTCTCTTTACCTATTTACTATGCTTAGTTTCCGCCTGTCCTATGTGTTTGGAAGAAAGATTTGGATTTGAGTGATTAAAATTAAAATACATTATTTTGATAGTTTAAAATTTTTTCAAGAATTTGAAGGTCGAAAACTTAAGGAGCACCAAAAAGTATATATTTTAAGTTTGCACCACTAATAATATTTACCCCACAAAAGTAACAAATAAATAAATAAATGGCATGGATCATGTCAAGTTATCATTCTCCTTAAGTGCACATGTTCCTACTACATTTAAAATAATAATAATAATGTTAGATTATTTAGAAAGATTATTTAGGAGGAGTTGGAGCAATGGAGGCATGGAGCACTAAGTGAGAGGATGGAAATCTCCTAGGTTTGCTGGGTTGGACTTTTTCTTTTAGTTTAGTAAATTCAACTTAAGTTTTGTCACTTTGTGTAAGTAAACAAGTAGTGTTAGTAACTTAGTAGTGTTACTGTTAGTGTATTATCAAATCAAATGTTTTGAACTCTCACTCTTTTTTTTTTTCTATTTTCTTTGTTTACTTGTTTTCCTTACAATTTAGCTACTTCTTTTTTTAATAAAATAAATAGGTTGTCATGTGACTCATATCACTATTTACTCTTATTGGCTGCTGGCCAAGCAGTAGGCTACCAACTTGCCATGCTTTGTGCTTTATGCACCTAGCACTCAAGGGTGTAGTCTAAATACTTTTTAATGATTTTTTTAAAAAAAAAACTAGTTGGGTCACAGGTTAGCTGGGTTGGGTTGGGTTGGGTTGGGTTGACTTGTGAAAAATCAGGCTGAGTCACGAGTTAATCCATTTTCGCTTCAAGTCAAAAAATTTTGGTCGGGTCAAAAACTTCTAACCCATTTTTCCATGTCTACTTATTTCCTCCTCTTCAAAATTGGGGATTATGTGCTTCAAGTTATTTTAGGATTGATTTTGGAAAAGAGAGATTTGGGTTTGATATAGGGAAAGAGACACCCATTCGAAAAAGCATTGAATTGGAAAGGTTAAAAAACGGATTGCTCTAGGTTTGTATGGTCTATTGTGTAATTTTTTACTATTAAAAGAGTTGCTATGTTACTTAAATGAAAATGACAAATCATTACTTTTTCTTTTTCTTTTTTTGATAGGGGACATATCATTACTTATTTACACATAAGCAAGGAAACAAATGGATGTTGACAAATAGACCAATAACACTCATTTTTAAATTTTAGAGCGCCATATTGTTTCACACTCATCTTTTAAACTCTCTTACACATAACTCCTACAATTACACGGGTGATGTACACATATTTATTGATATTTATTCACGTGAAATAAGATGTTTAAAATGAGAAAAAATAATGTATTATACACATTTCTTCCTCTTACATCTCATCCCTCTCAGCCACAGCCCCTCAACTGAGTCAGCTAACTATTCTGGTTTTGGAGCATTCTTATCCAAGATTCCAAAAAAGTACTATTTTACACGCTCAATTCCTACTTTATTTATTTTATCATTTTATTTTATAACCCACCCAATGTCTCAGTTTCTATTTCTATATAAAACTCATTAAAATAATATAAACTCTGACGTCAAATAATATAAACAATTCACTCTCATCTCTTTCCTCTTTCTCTCTCTCCAGTAAAGCCACACAACCCCTCCCACCAAAACTTAGCTACAAACACCAATTCGTCACCACCAAAATTACCCAATAAAGAAAAACGTTCGCCACCACCACCACAGACAATACCCATCCCTAAAGCAAACCCCATAGCAAAAAATAAAATAAAAATAAATAAATAAATAAATAAAAAACCTCAACCACAACAACCACCATCCCTACAATCCACAACCACCACCACCATCAACGACCACCAAAATCACAGAGTGGGAGGCCCAAACAAGATAGAGAGAGAAGTCAGCAAACATTGCTGCCAAATCCACCACCGTTGCCAAACCCAGCTGCCAGCAAAACCCCCCACCAAACCAACCATGACCAAAACCCCCTCAAACAACCACCACCCCACCACCACACACCACCAAAAAAAAAAACGGCAACCCCACGGTCCCCAACACCACCTCTAACACACAAAATCCCACAAAACCGACCCAACCACACTCAACCAATCTACACCGACCCAACCACGCTCAACCAACAAACCTAAACCTCGCTCAACCCATAGACCCACCACCATCTACCTCCACAGACCCACCTCACACTCAGCCACCACTGATCTACACCTATCTGAGGGAGAGAGCAAGGTCTGAGAAAGGGAGAGAGAAAGGGAATGGTTGGCAAGAGAGAGAGAGAGATGAAATAGAGAACAGGGAAAGAGAATGTATTTTTTTTATTTATATGGAGAGAGAGTGAGAATAAGATATTATTTTCGGTTTTACATTTGTTTGTACAGTAAGTTCTAATGTTCTATATTTAAAAACTGACTGTTCATAAGTTGTAAAAAAAAAATTTTGAAATACATAGCCGAATGGAGCTGTATTTTGGCTTATTGGTAGGCAAAATAGAAACTGGGGGTGTTTTCACCCCTCAATGCTAATGCTCTTATGCAAGTCATTTCCCACAATGGATAAGATCCTTATTTTTCATCTTTCAACTCTTTTCAATTTTCTTTTTTTGAGATAAGAGATAGAAATATTATTTAGTGAAACATGTAAAAACAGTACATAAGAACCCTGTACAAACAAAATAGGGGAAAACCAGACCTCTAACCCTTTGCTAACAGCAACATTTATACTTAAAAAACAACTTTAGCATAGACAAGACAAACTACAACCTATGCAATAGGGAAACCTGATCCTCTCCTAACAGCATAACAATTATGCAGAAAAATTTTGTAGAAACAAAACATTACATCCGAACCCTTTAAACAAAGTAGGACAACCTGTTGCAGAAACAACAATACCAGACCTATTATGTAGAAACAACAACAATGCAGAAAAGTAGAACAATTACCTGCAGAAACAATTATGCAGAAACTAAACACTATGTAGAAATACATCAGACATGCCAAATGTGGTTAGATCACTGTAAATTGCTTCATTGAGTAGCTACCAAATGTTGATACTCCTGCAGAAAACCAATTGCTCCATCAAGAATGGACTTGGGGTGAATCTGGACATGTTCAAAATAATATTTATTTCAAGCATTCCAAATTGTCCAAGTTGTCACCGCCCACCTTTCCTGCTCTTGTTGAGAAAGTTTGTCCACCAACCTTCTAAATAGCATGAAGATATCTTGAGCAACATTTGAACATTTTTGAAGTTGTCCTCGGCAAAGCGCCCAAACATTTTGTGCAAGAAGACATTCCCACAACATTTGGGCAGCGGATTCCACATGCTGGCAGCAGATTTCACATCTTAGGTTAGTATTGAATTTTCAGCAATGTAAGCTATCCCAAGTAGGCAAAATATTTGAGCACGCCCTCCATACAAACATTCATACTTTAGGAGGTACATTCAAGCTCCACAATTTCCTCCAAATCCTACCGTCCCCCACCATACTAGAGTGTTCAACCCTTTGCTTCTGCCCCATCCGAAGTGCAACCTAATATGCAATTTTCACAAAGAAGCATTGAGAGTTATTTTCCTTCCAAACCAATTTGTCTCTTGATGACAGCCTTGACAGTGGCATCTACAGAATTTCCATTTGTGTCTTATAAGCAAAGAGATCGAACACCTTCTCTCTATCCCATTGTCCGATGGCACCATCAATCAAATCCTTCACCAACAAATTAAGTCTAACCTCTCCCAAAAAAATTGGGTCAACCATTTATAAGTTGAGACTTTAATATAGCTTCCATCACGTACCTGCCACTGTGAGCCTTCCTTAATAAGGTCTCTAGCTGCCAAAAGACTTCTCCATACATAAGAAGGATTGCTGCCAATCTCTGCATCCATAAAGGAACAATTTGGAAAATATCTTGATTTATATACTCAGTAGAACAACGAGTGAGTATTATGAATTAAGTGTCATGCTTGTTTAGCTAACATAGCCAAGTCAAAAGCTTGTATGTCCCTAAATCCCATACCACCACACACCTTTTTATTACAAAGTTTTTTCCAATTGATCCAATGGATTTTCTTTTCATCCTTTGATTAACCCCACCAATATTTAGCCACCATGGAATTGATAGCATCACATAAAGCTCTTGGGATTTTAAAAATACTCATAGAGAAAGTAGGAATGGCATGAGTGACTCTTTTGATCAAGATCTCTCGACCTGCTTTAGAAATATATTTTTCTTTCCATCCTAGCACTCTGTTAGCAATTTTTTCCCATAGATCCTTAAAAGTATTAGCCTTAGATTTTCCCCTAACAATTGGCAAACCAAGATACCTCTCACAATCCTCCTTAATTCTTGCACCCCACAAATCTCGTATATCCTGCTTTACCTCTAATCTTGTGTTTTTACTAAAAAATATTGAGGTCTTTTGTCTATTAATAGCTTGACCAGATGCTGACTCATAGCATTCAAGCAAATTCATAAGATGATGACATTCCTCCACAGTAGCTTGACAAAAAATAAAGCTATCATCCGCAAATAGAAGATGAGAAATACATACCCCATTTGTAAATGATAAAATTCCATGAAGAGTTTGTGATTCCACTACCTTCCTAATTAGAGATGAAAGGCCTTCCGCACATAATAGGAATAAGTATAGGGATAAAGGATCTCCTTATCCTATACCCCTAGAAGGTATGACAAAACCTTTCAGCTCACCATTAATAAGCATCAAATAAGAAGTAGTAGTCACTGTTTCCATTGCTAGTTGTACCCAACGGGCATCAATACCCAATTTTAGCATAATATGCCTCAAAAATTCCCATTCAACCTGATCATATGCCTTGCTGATATCCAATCTGATAGCCATCTGCCCTTTCTTCCCTGTTCTTTTATTCCTCATCCTGTGTAATACCTCAAATGCTACAATAGTATTATCAGTTATTAACCGGTTAGGAACAAAAGCACTTTGTGTGTCTGATATAACATTGGGCAAGATAAGTTTTAGGTGATTGACTAAGACTTTTGAGACAACTCTAGATACAACATTGCCTAAACTGATAGGCCGACAATCAGAGACATTTCTTGGATCATTGTTCTTGGAGCATATGACCAGAGTGCAAGATAGATAACACTGCTTCAATTAAATCATGGCCTACAACATGCTAGTATTTTTAGAAAAAGAAAGAAGACATACCATCTGGTTCGGGTGATTTGGATGGATGTATGTGAAAGAGAGCTCGTTTAACTTCGTTAGGTGTATACGGTTGAAGTAGTGTTTGATTCATATTAGGAGTAACCACTCTATCCACTGAGTTCAGAACCAGATTCAGATTTGTCGGATTACCAGAAGTGAACAATTTTTGGAAGTAATTTTCAGCCACCCTTGCAACTTCAACTTTGGCAGTACACCATCCCCCGTGATCATCCAATAAACTTGAGATCTGATTTTTCCTACGTCTCTGACTTGCTCTTTGATGAAATTACTTTGTGTTTTTATCCTCTGCAAGTAACCAAATTGATCTAGATCTCTGCCTCCAAAATAATTCTTCTTGTAGTAATAAAGCATTTATCTCATCCTTAACTTGTTGGATCACATCAAGTTTATTTGCATTATTCATTGCCGTAAGATGCTCTAATTCCAATTTCTTCTCTTCTAGCTTTGTCTTGGAGTTTCCCAATTGTCTACTCCATCTCACCAAGGCCATACGGGTTGTCTTAATTTTTTCAAATAATCTGTACATCGAACTACCCACAGATATTGCACCATTCCAAGCTTCATGAATAATTCCCTTACATTCCGGGTGCGTTGCCTACTTCTCTTCAAATCTCTTGGGAACTTTTTTCTTGCCTAGAACTTGTGTGTCCAAACTATTTTTTTTTTTTTAGAGGGAACTGGAAGAACTTTCATTCCAAACTGAGTAAGGAGGAAAAACAACAATGCCAGAAAGGAAAAGAAATTACAACATGTCATCCCTAATGATCTGAATAATACAAGGGGGAGAAGTGTCTTTCCAGATTTTGGTTTGGCCCGAAATTTTTGCTTCTTTTGCCAGGGTATGAGTTGTGCGGTTGTTGTCCCTATTCAGATGGTTAAAGGAGCAGTGACTAAAGGAGCTGGATGCCGCCCCTAATGTCCTCGAGGATGTGGCCAAGCTCACCACCAGCCTCGCCAGAAGAATGAGCAAGAATAACGGACAGAGCATCACATTCAAAAATGGCAAAATCAACCTGCAACTCTTGGGCAAGAAGGACCCCCTCGAGCAATGCAAAGGCTTCAGTAATTTCAGCAGGGAGGTAGGAGGGAAGGACCTTGCTGAGGGCACCAACAGCAGCACTTGAAAGGTCCCTAATAATAACACCAATGCAAGAGTTTCCTCCCTCCCCGTCAGTTGCGCCATTGGCATTGATCTTTTGAAAACCTGGAGGTGGTGCGGCCCAAGGGTGGAGAGTAGATGGGAGAGTAGGGAGAGTGTTGAGGCGTGAGACTTTGAAATCATGAAAGGCTCTATTTGCTGTTTCCTAAACTTGAGATGGTGGGATAGCAGAGTCATTATGGATAGCTTGGTTTCTATTACCCCAGATTGACCACGCAACCATGAAGAATAAATCCAATTCACTGAGTTTTCCGAGTTGCATAAACTGAGCAGCAAGGTCCATAATGTCGGGACCACTAGTTGTCAAGTCCACGGGGCAGTCAAGCCAAAATGTCCAAGTCTGCTTTGCATGGGTGCAGTGAAGGATGGCGTGTTGAAGAGATTCCATATCCTTGTCACAGAGTGGACAAAAACCAAGGGAGTTTAGGCCTATACACCGTAAATTATGCATTGTTGGAAGGCCATTTCTGCAAGCTCGCCATGCAAAAATACGGACTTTTGGGGGAACATTGAGGTGCCAAATTCTTTTCCAAAAGAAGCAAAGATTGTACTCAGCTGTGCTGCCCCTAGATTCAGCAGCATCAACTACACCCATAGCAATGTAGTAGGCACTCTTCACGGTGAAGGAACCCCTTTTGTTTCCAATCCAAATGAGTTGATCTTCAGGGAGTCTGAAGCTAATAGGAATCTTGAGAATGGAATCAGCTTCAAAAGGCAGAAAAATAGCTCTCACTAAGTCAGTTTTCCACCATTTTGAGTCTAGGTCAATAAGAGATGAGACCATTGGGAAGTTGCCGAAAGCAACCTGAGGGGAAATCACTTTGTAAGTGGTTGGAGTTGTGAGCCATCTATCATCCCAGATGTGTATCCTCTTGCCATTCCCAACCCTCCATCTTGTGCCTTCTTTAAGGACCCGCAAGCTGTTATGAATACTTCTCCAAGCAAAACTAGGATTACAACCAATTTTTGAATTCAAGATATCGTCAAAGGGGAAATATTTAGCTTTATAGACCCGAGCCACCAAGGAATTAGGATTTGAGAGGATCTGCCACCCTTGCTTGGCTAGTAAAGCAAGGTTGAAGGCTTGGAGGTTCCGAAAGCCCATGCCACCATATAATTTGGACTTGCACAACTTTTTCCAACTAATCCATGCGATTTTTGATTCTTGGTTTCTTTGGCCCCACCAAAAATTCCTCATCATTTTTTCCAAGTCGTCACACAAAGTTTTGGGGAGTTGGAAGCAGCTCATGGTGTACGTGGGCACCGCTTGTGCAACGGCTTTGATAAGGACTTCTCTACCACCAATGGAAAGAAGTTTTCCCTTCCACCCCGCAAGTTTCCTGCCTACTCTTTCCTTAATTTCAACAAAAACCTGGGTTTTTGATTTCCCAATCAAAGAGGGAAGACCAAGGTACTTCTTGTGCCGAGAGTCTTGCATTGGGCCAAGGATGTTGAGAATCTCATCTTTAATGGCGGGATGGGTGTTTAGGCTGAAGAAAACCGAAGACTTATCCTCGTTTATTTTTTGGCCTGACGCCTTCTCATAGACATTGAGAATGTGCAAAATCTCATTGCACTCTTGGGCATTTGCCTTGCAGAAAAGAAGGCTGTCGTCAGCAAAGAAAAGGTGTGTGATAGGTGGGCAGCCCCTACATAAGGAGACCCCATTAAGGGCTTGGGTTCTTGCAGCTTGGTGGATGAGAGCCGAAAGACCTTCAGCACAAAGGAGGAAGAGCCCCAGTGAGAGTGGGTCCCCTTGCCTAAGGCCCCTAGTGGGGGTGATGCTACCATAAGCTTCCTCGTTGATGATGACGGAGTACGAGACTGATGAAATGCACTGCATGATGAGAAAGACCCATTTGCTGTTGAAACCCAATTTTACCATGACTATCTTAATAAAACCCCACTCAACTCTGTCAAAAGCCTTGCTCATATCAAGCTTGATGGACATAAAATTTTCTTTCCCCTCAGTTTTGTGATTTAAGTAGTGCATGAGTTCAAAAGCCACGAGGACATTGTCGGTTATGAGTGTCCAAACTAGTTGTCAGCATTATTGGATCATAATCAGAATAGGATGCTTAAAGATGGGTAATCTTGCTATGTGCGAACAAAGCCCTCCATTTCATTGCAGCACATGCTCTATCTAGCCTCTCTTGAACAAAGGCCTCTCCTAGTCTTCCATTCCTCCATGTCAAGATATTGCCATTGAAGTCAAGATCAATTCATCCACATTGCAACAAAACACTCAGGAACTCCTCCATGAATCTATTTGACCTTGCAATCCTCCCTTGTTTTTCATTGGAGGATAAAATTTCATTATAATCTCCAATGCACAGCCACGGTAATGAGCTTCTAAACTTCAAATTTCTCAAATATCCCCAAGATTCTTATTTACGATGTTCCTCTGGTCTGCCATAAACGCCAGTAATTCTTCATGGTGAAGTCAGATCAGTCATAACATAAGCATCAATATGATTGAGGGAATAGGTCTAAACATGAAATCAACCTCTTGTTTCCATAACATGGCTAAACCACCAGCTCTTAAGATAAAAATTAACGGAAAGAGAAAGAATGACAAAAGGCTTAGTATTTTCAATAATTAAAAAAATAAATTTTAGGGATGGATATATGAAACTACAAAACATGATCTGTGGATTTCCTTGTTTATGACCCGAAACCTACGTCAAGGATCCAAGTATTAAAGGTGGTCCTCTTGGATACATTTAAAGTCGTTTCCTTTTGATTTTGACTTTCTAGAGACATACTAAGCCGGTGGATTTTTAACACAGGCCCATGGATTCACGAGGAAACAATAATATTAATATAAAAGCCACCTTTTCTTGCATAGACCCATTTCAAAAAATAGGACCGGATCGGAATTATCACACCGTACGATCAAAGAGCGATGACTCGAAATGTGCAAAAATAGTTTAATCAGAATTCAGATGTTCCTGTTGCATCGAGATGTTCCTCAAAAAAAAAAAAAAAAAGATGTTCCTCTTGCATCAAACCTTAGTGATAGATATTTCATGGAGCAAATATACGCAACATCTTTCTTACATGACATATGATCTAAGTTCCATATGTGATACAAAGTTAATTATTAAATAGTAATAAATACGAAAAGAGCATCCTTATTTTAGTTAGAACTTGTTTGATGAAGACCAAACCTAATTTTATAAGAATTTTTTTAAAGATAAAGTTTAATTACAAAATTAGTTATAACTTAAAACTACAAACTCACTCAACAAAATAAATATTATAGCATATTTTAAAAATCTAACTGTTGAATTGCATGTTTTTTATACTTTTAATACACATTAAATTTTGTGTTAATCGGATATTATTTACTATATGATCTATAAGCTTATATTTTGTGCATAATTTTAAATTACAAAAATTTGCAATTTAAAAAATTTATTGATGACACGGCTATTGATCTTTAATTTTCTTGAAATTTTATAAGTATGAAGGATATGAAAAGAAGATGTAATCTAATGGCGGATTTTTCAAAATTCACCTCCAATAAAAAGATATTAAAGGTGCGTTTGAATACCACTTATTTTGCAAAAAACTAAAAACACTGTAGCAAAATAATTTTTAAATATGTGAATAGTGCTGTGAGACCTATTTTTAATGAAAAAGTTGCTAAAAAATGAGGTTTGTGGATCCCATAAACAATGCACGAGACCCACATGTCTGGGTTGAAATGCGCTTTTCCAAAAAAAAGGTAACGCAAACACTGAAATGCGCCTCTTTCAACTATACCCAAACAGGTACTAAATAAGTTTGTAGCCTAAGATTACAACTAATTTTATATCTAACCTTTGTCCTTTTTTTAATGTTATATTTTTCTATCCCAAAAGGCAGTGAGTTATTATTATTTTAAACTAATAATTTAGTATTATCTATAATTCTAAAAACCAAATTAAAAAATATATACCAAAAGGATGTGGTGTAAAAATGTAGGTTTCAAAAATGGGTAGGACTTAAATACAGTATTTTTGGTGTTGTTTTTAAGGTTTCCCTCTTCAGATTCTCTCATGTGGTTTTTTCTTAATGAGATTGGAAGTGTATTTTTTTAGTTAAGTGGCCACATGTCAAAATCTTAAGAAGAATTCTAAGGAACAACACCTAAGGTATTGTACATCAATTTTATCTTTCAAAAATTTATGTGATAAGTTGCATTAAACTAAATTATTTAAAAATCAAAAGCCTTTCATTTATATTCCGTTACATAAAAATAATTCTAATTATAATCAGCTTTACACTGTGCATCATAGACCAAAATATTACCATTAAAGTAGAAGGCATTAGCCTACCATGCATGATGATGCGGGATGCCTCCCGGAACCATCAAAATTGGTCGGTTTGCATAAGAAATCACAAAAACAAAGGCAAAGAGAAACCACGGGCTAAAAACATGGGAGTGTTATGTGTACACAATTCACTATTTCAACAATCTAACGCCACTAGACATGGTTATATATATATATGAGAAGGACACCATCTTTTTCATCAAAACTTCAAAATCAAAATATTCTTATTCTTCTTAAGTTCAAAGTTACCTTTTATCTTTTCATTTCAAGGCTAAGAAAAAAAATGAGTGTAGAAGTCTTGGATGCTGCCACCATCTTCAACTTTGTGGAAGACGAAGAAGCATTTAATGTCTCAATATGTGACCGTTTTGCTAACCTCGACACCAACCATGACGGCCTTCTGTCATATGCAGAGATGTTGAAGGAGCTGCAGAGTTTGAGGGTCTTTGAGACCCACTTTGGCATTGATGTGAAGCCAGATCCTGCTGAGCTTGCTCATGTATATGACTCCCTATTCATGCAGTTTGATCATGACTCTAATGGGACAGTTGATCTGGAGGAGTTCAAAGGGGAAACCAAGCAAATGATGCTTGCTATGGCTAATGGAATGGGGTTCTTGCCAGTTCAGATGGTCCTCGAAGAGGACAGCTTCCTCAAGAAGGCCGTGGACCGAGAGTCCATAATGACAAGGGTGACCACCATTTAAGTTTGTTGCAACCTAAATACCTAATGCTAATGCATCCTCCATGTATTACTTTCACCAAGTGAAACAGTTTTATTTTAGGTTTTGTTCTATTTCCTAAATTTAGATCATAGTAGTAACGGAAATAAATACACTTTCTTTTGCCAGTCAACATGGTAAGAGTTCTAGAGATTATTACTATTCTTAGTGTAATGGTTATTTATGATCAGTAGCTATTATGGATGACTACATAACATGGATTTCTAAAAATTACAACTACTCATATATTGTCAAACACATCCAAATTCCAAATAATCTAGCACATGATCAAGATCAACAATAACAATGAATGCCATCAAAATTTAGCAGAATTTTACTGAAAATTTGATCTTGAGATCTCTATCATTCAATCTTCAAATCTGTATACATAACCATAAAAATGGAAGCTTCCATATTTGTACAAATGGTCACAAGAACAAAGACATCTCGGGAGCTGGAATGAAGGATAAAATACCTTCACCAAACAGCTCAAGCAACGATATCAGGAGATGCCCAGAATCCAAGTCATTTTTCCATATCTGATTAAGGAGAGCTGACTTCTTCAGAGCATGTTTATCACCTTTGTCTCTCTTACCCATGCCATCAACTCTCTCATTAGGTGTCTGCCCAGAGGATGAGGATGGACCCATGTTAGAATCAGTTCGTGGAACCACAGATATCCCTTCCATGTGAGATGGAGAGGAATTGGTAAAAACTGGAAGAATTGGACCATCAGTTGCTGTTTTCTTGTGGGGTGACTGCTCTTCCAAGTGCTCCATGCTCTCCTTGCGTTTATCTTGGTGATTTAAATAAGGGTTAAAAAGCTGTTATAGCATGACTTCAACTATAGGAATATTGATCAAATATAAAGTCCAAAGTTGAAAGAGGTAGATCCTGCTCAGAAATAGAATAAAACAGTTCAGGTATACTGCATTTTGCAGTTCTCCCCTTGAACACGAGTGCCAACCTCCCCCCCCCCCCCCCCCCCCCCCCACCCCACCCCAAAAACCACAAACCCCTTTTTTCCTTAAAAAGCAAGAGCCAATTCTACGGGATCTTCTCTCCTACAATTGAAGAACCTACAATGTCTTGAAATGAGCAAGAAACAGTAAGCCACATCAATAAAAAATGCTAAGTCAGTAATTAATAGGCCAACTCAGCTCTTAAAAATTCAACTCAGAAAATCTGAAAAAATTACAACCTTCGCAGCTCCCACCACAAACACCCCCCCCCCCTCCCACAGATGCCACCACAGTGCCATCAAGTCCAAGGCAGGATGAGATCTCGACCTCAATCTTCACCATATCAAAGCTGCAGCAAAAACATTAAATGAACCATGAATCTTCTCATCAATGCAATGAACGCCTTTTCACCTCATTTTTCCTCCACAAAGCCACCTTTCCCCAATCCACCAAACTATGAATCTGCTCATAAATGAATCCAGGGACCTTCCATTCCTCTTAGTCTCCCCTTCCTCAATCAATTTCAACAACAGACATGCTTCAAATCCGCATCTCAAATCTATCACCCCTAGCCATTTCCAACCTAGTGTAGGGAACATGTGTAGGCTGAACTGTTTTGGGTTTGTTTAGCAATGAGGGTTGCTTAGAACATTTAGTAGGTGGTTAGGCACCTCTACAAGAACACTAAGTTCCAAAGAAAAGCACACAAAGGCTTAAAATCACTAATTCTCAAAAATTGGTTACAAAATGAGAGTACAAGACTACTTATACAATCTGTCCTACAACTAACAACCATTAGTATCTTGCCAAAGGTGTTAAAGTAACACTGGCTACATCTAATACAAGTAACTAACTCATTAACAAGACTAACTAATTCAAATAAGAATGACTGCCATATAAGCTAACTGCCTTAAGGTGCTTGTTTGGACACAAAGATAGTTGTAACCAACTGTTCTCAACAGCTACGGCTGCTAACTAGAACTCAAACAAAGGCATCTTAAAACAGCTTAGATGCTCCTGCATCAAAACCAAAGCCTCATTCTTGGCCTCAAACGGCACCATATCTGCCACGACCTCCAAAATCAACATGGCAAGGAACAAGCAAGGCATCTACACACTGAAACACGTCCCCAGATTTCATCATTCTGGACTTGGATGCGGTGGGGTGTCTGAGGGAGAGGGGGTTCTTGAGGGAGGGGCAAAGGTAATTTTGTTTGATTTGCTGAGTTGGGTTTTAAGAGCTGAGTTGGCATATTGATTAATGGCTTAGCATTTTTTATAGATGTAACTCATTGTTATGGGCTCATTGCAGGACATTGTAGGTTCATCAATTGCATTGGAAATAGTCCCCAATTCTTACCCCCCCTCCCCCACCCCCCAATAGAAGAATCATTACAAAACACCTTTCCTTTGCATCATAAGGTGGCAAAATGTTATCATGAGTAAGAAGCACGTAACATGCATGTAGCTAAGAGCTAACAACCTGACCCTTGAACATACTTGTGACCATAAATGTGTGCCCAATCCTAGTATTCCAAATAAATCTTAAACACCATTTACCCAATCTTGCCCTAATTGCAGTTCACTTGAAAGTTGAAACCCTACATACATTTACAAGTGTAAACACTTGAGATGTTCGAATGGATTATTCAATTTAAGCCAATAAAAAAATCAGTATATTTCTTACTTGGCACTGTGGTAGTAACTCTTGCATTGGACCTCCATACTGCATGTGCTGGCAGGGATGTCAGAGGTGGGAACATCTTGAGCAGATCATATATACATTGACCTGCTGCATGCTGGCAAAAGCAAGGTCTTATTACACCCATGCAAATCCAACTTAAAACTTCCACCAATGTAGAATCATACAAGGATTGGATAAGAAGAGAATCTCACCAGCAGGGCTCCATAAACACGCCAAGCTTCATTCCTCTTCATCTCATTCTTTTGCTTCTCAAGAAGCATCTCTGGTTCAAGAAGTCGCATATATGGCTCAAGATTTGGAAGTATAAGAATGCGAACCTACTTGTAAAGAAGAACAGAAGCATAAAAAACAACTCAAAATCCCTGTAGATAAGTACAAATACAATGAAGAAACTCAAACATAACATAGATTCAGATACATAACAATCACCCACATTTATAAAGAGGGAAAAAAAAAAGGTACAAAATGACTCAAATGAGAGAGTTCAGATACTGCCTCAGGTTTTCTTGTTTACTTTTTTCAAAGAAAGGTACTTTAGAGTTTAAACTGTGAAAGCCTCATTGCAAATGGAATTAAGTATTGTGTGACTTTCCTTGAACCAATTTTGGTATAAGAATTTGGGAGGAAACACTAAATACAATTTGAATCATAGTGGAAAGGAAACCCTATGCTGAGACTGAGGGAGATTACTTGCAAACATCATTTTTAGGGTTCAAAATTGAGAACTTCTTAATGCTGGACCAATAAACTTCCTTGCCTGATATTACCAAATCTTAAATCTCTCATTGGGTTGCAAGGAAAACTATTAAAGGAAAAATCATAGAGAAAATCATATGAACCAAATCCTCCTTTCAAGAAAAATCTTATTTGAACAAAAGACAAAAATTAATTTTAGGAAATTGAGAACTTCTCAAGACTGGACCAAGAAACCTCCTTCCTGATATTACAAATCTTAAATCTCTCATTTGGTTTCAAATAGAAAATGGTTAATAGAGAAAATAGAAAAAAACTATATATCTTTTGCAGGTCTACAGAGATTCAGATAGAAACTATAAACAAGAGGAACAAGAGTTATGAAACATAATGTGAACTAAATCTTCTTTTCACAAAAAATCTTATTCAAACAAAGACAAAATTTAAATCTCTCTTCTTCTATTCCATTGTCGTCTACAAGTCTAATTCCTCTTTTCACTCCCTCCGCTTATCTTAAGCCAACAACTTAATCAGTTAAATTGGGTTCTGAAAGATAAAGCATGGACAACAATCTGTGAATTACTTTCAAACATGGATTTAATAGTAAATAAGATTTGTTTTCGTCCTCAATTGAAAGGAGCATGGGAGTTGAGAATACCACATTGGGTCCTAAGGCTGCTAAGCCTTGAATTGCACCATACTGTTGAGTCAATGACCGTTTTGGGTCCAAAAATGCATTGAGCAAAGTTTTTGTCAAACGTGTCTGGAGATTGTTATAAACATGCCCAAATCTGCAATGGAATTTGACCCCAAAAAAAAAATGTCAAATCTACAATAAAGTATCTGCATGGACCATGTAATAACAGGGAAAAAATTGAAAATTTCTATTTGTAAATATGCAGAGTAACACTTTCATAACCGGAACAGTTGTAATCAGCATATTGGATTAGGATACAAATCAATTCCATTGGCAGGTCAGTCCAGGTCACCTAGAGTGAAGTCAAGTTATAGCTAAATTACTTTTCAAACTATTTAGATGTGCAGCAGAAACCCCAAATAATCCATTTGAACAATTTGTGTTGATGTGGTCACAATGGTTGCTTTCTTTATATATAGGTATAAGAAGTTGCAGCAGGTTTGTCAGTGATCCAAATCTTGGTCTGGGAATGTCCAAGCCATCAGCCCAATAGTTTAAACAAGGAGAATGAACTGGAATGTAGCACTACCGCAATGTTAGTCACATCAACCAACTTGGCAGAAAGCGGAATATGCATAAACACGGGGGTCTTCCAGTATAACATGCTTTTGAATATTATGCATGAAATAATAGTATATTGATCACATACTTGTTGCAACCATATCATCATGAGAGAGGTAATCACAACTGCACAAGGGAAAATCTCACCTTTTGCATATTGAAGCAACCAGATTAGCTGTGAAGTCTCTAAGTTCCCAGTGGTCATCTGCAAACCTATTTCCCAACCTTTTTGCAACAAGGCATGTTACCACAGAAGGCATCAATTGGTGTAGCTGACAAGAAAACCAATAAAATTTTCAGATTCACACATATAAGACCCTTCATAAACATTGTACACACAAATTTCATAATAATAAATCACAGTCACAAAATAGGGTAACAAATGAACAACTTGTATTGATTTATATGAAAGTGGGTGCATTTCTCTGTATGACTCTTTACAATGAAAGAATACAATAAACTCCTCTGATTCGATCTCCAAGAAAATTTATGATCCAAAGAGCTATGAAGCTTGATCTTGGATCGTGCCTTGATGTCTCCATGTTGAATGCGTTGTTGAACATATTTGATTTGATGCCAAGGGCTGTTAGCTTAGTCTTGAACCAAATTGAAGGAACTTGAAGGAAAATCCCTACTTTAATTTGAAGTAGGAAGTGGCCTTGGTTTTGAATGAGAAAGAAAGCATTTCTTTTTTTACTTAGAGATGACTCTCTATTTTGGTAGTGATGCAGGAGGCAATAGGAAGACAAATTTATTATATTTTATTTGATTTTATGTATCAAGGGCAGTTTTGTAATTTCATAATATTCTGGAATGGGCTGTGCTAACAGTCCATTAGATCTTCTTTTGGGCTTTATTTTAAGTTTGGTTATTTAGTTGGGCATAGTAGTAAAAGCCTAAGCCGAAGCCCAAGTCTTATTAGGGTTTAAAGAAATCCTAGTTCAGCTAGGATTAGGTATTAGTTTTCTATTTAAAGAGTTGTAGTACTTTCTATTGAGTTGGTTAATAATTAATGTTCTTAGAATTTAAGCTAGGAAGCTTTCTTATGGTTTGTGTGATGCAACCTTCTTCGAGGTGTAATGCCAAGGAAGCCTAGGTGTGATGCTTAGGAAGTCTAGATGTGATGCCTAGAATTTATCTATTTTCTTTAATTTTACTATTCACATCACTGTTCACAACAACCCAACTCTTGATTTTCACCTTTGTTTTCATTCCAAAACCCTATTAATCCTTGAACCCTTTGAAAACCCTATAACCCCTATTATTTCTAGCCTATTCCCCACCAAAACCTAACCCTAATCCTTCAAAACCCAAGTTATACCAGATCTACCCCTGGTGTTCTAAATCAGATTTTGTTGTTCCCCCTTGTCCCCTTTCTCATATTAGCAGCTTCTATTTATAGACCGCTCAATGGTCTTTAATTAGGAATTTTCTCTTAGCATTTATTGAGATTTGAGAATTAATTACAAATTTTGAATTTAAATTCAAATTTGAATTTTATTTGGTCTTACATTTAGTAAGAACCTTCCATATGAGTCTTTTCTTCTGACTCTTCATTTGAAGCTGCCACATGGCTTTACGTGGCTTGTGACACGTCATTCTTATGTGAATCAGGGACAATTCAAAGGCTTGACATGTGGCTTGATTTCATTGGGTTGAGACTTGTTCATTGTCCGCTATTGAAACATCATCAATTATAAGTTAACTTGATCACAAATATTTGATCATGATCAATCAAATGACAGTAAATACATCAAGAAAATTTTGATGTCTACATCCATATCTTTATTGCAATAATTAAAAAGAATTCCCTCTTAGATAAACCAATAAAAGACCCTTCACACAAATTACAAGATAAATTCATATATGTTATATTAAAGATGTGTTCAACTCAACATTTGCTTGAATTCATTAAGGAATTGCTGCATCTGAATGAGGGAATCTCTTTGGTATTATTGAAAAAATAAAATTTAAGTAAAATTTCATTCAAGAAGCTGAAAGGGCACCACCCAAGTACACAGAATGTGTACAATAGGTACACCAAAATTAAACACTAAAAGTACATCAATCAAGCAAGTCAAGCAAAGAAGCAACAAAAAAAAAAACCCCAAAGCATTTATCCACTCAAACAAAGACTTAAATAGAGTTGCAGGTCATGAACTGATCTTTGACAACCTTCAAAAGCCCGAGCATTCCCCAACCACCATATACCCCACCCATGAGGCAATGAGGGATCATGCTCCAAATCTCAACATTACCACACCTCCTGATCTTGCCTTTCCAAAATTCCAACTGGCTGAAAGCTCCAAACACCTTTCGGCATAACCCAATAAATCCCAAACAAAGAAAATACCATGGTCCAAAGCTCTCCAACAAGCGTGCAATGGAGAAGTAGACCATCAATAGTCCATCTGCAACACAACTTTATCACATCTCCACTTCCAGAGGATATCAGTAATTACAATATTCCCCAATGCTGCTGTCCAGAGAAAAAAACTAACCCTTGTTGGAACTTTAGGCTTCCACAAACACTTCCAGGGAAAGGAAGGGTAATCCACAATTACTCAGCCATGGACAATGAAAGTCTATGAATATACAGAATGCGGTTTTATTATTGAAAAGCCGAAACTTTAAGAAGGCCAAAAAGGATGAGGGTAGGGGCAATGTGAAAAGACATAGTTGCCAAGCATTTGAAGGAGGTTGTGGGTCTAGAGTCTAGATAGTGCTGATTGGCAAAGGAATCATGCAGCCACCCCGTGTAGTTGGGAATATCTAACAGATTGGAAATGGAATCAGATAGTAATGCCATTCTGACTATTATGCTTCTTTTTTAGAGTGTAAACTCTTTTCATTGTAATTTGTTAAGAGAGCTTTGTGTACACACCCTGTGTATAAAGAGCCACTCCTCTTTCTTCAATAAAGTTATTATCTATCCACACACAAAAAAAAAAGAAGGCTATGCTGCTTTCGTCCTCTAAGAAGATATCTCCTTCTGCGATTCAATTTCATTGTTGAACTTTCAGAATGTTCATTCCTGTTGGATCTACCATTGCTTCTTGCTCCATTTTTTAAAAAAATAAAAAATAAAAATCCTTCCGCTGTAAACTCACAATCCAATTTTAATCCACACCAGAGATTATTAGGTCAAATGCTTTCAAAATAGGCAGAAGATTCTGGAATATGACTGGTTAGAAGCCAGTTTCATTTGAATCAGTGGCTGCGATCTAGGTGGTCTTCTTTGAATAACCTAGTGCCAGTTTAACAGGTCAACAGATGCTACATCCACATTAAAATGCATGTTTAATGGGACTGTTCTTTTGAACGACACCCCCCCCCCCCTCTCTAATGGTCTACCCAATAATAATGATACTCAATTTAAACAAAATTTAAGCTTAATGTACATAATAAATAATTCCCCCCCCTAAATCAGAGGTAAACTTACATAAGGCTCAATGTGAATATGAGGATTTTGAAGAAGACTCCGCACAACACGCATCAAAGCAAACAGAAGGGAATAATCACTTAAACCACGAGATACCTGAAAATATTGGATAATTCAAATTTCAAAGGTGGAATTAGCAACAAAAGACAACTATTTACATCTATCAGTTTTGTTGATACTATAATCACAGAGTATTTACCTCATCAGCTATGAAATATGTGAAATACGGAACTAATGGATGAAGTCCTGAGTCTGTTGCCAAACTCACTAATGCTTGTTTAAAAAGGACCGAATCAGACCTACTCATGGTTAGCTCAGTGATTTTGTCAAAGTAAAGCTGCAAAGACAACAACAGAGGACACCTAACAAACTGCAGGATGAGATAAAGAATAAATTGAAAATGCACATAACATATCATATACCTGAAGCTCCCTAGACAATATGTGCTTAACCGGTAATTTAATATCCACAGGAAGTCCATCATCCTTTTTTTCATAATCTTTGACATTAGAAGGAGCTGTAATTACTGCAGACAGGAACAGAAAAGTGCAGGTAAAAAGTTTTTATTGAAGAACTGATCTAATCCCACAAGACAAAGCACAGATCCCAATCCATCCAAAAAGCACATCATATCACACCATTCATGAAAAATCTTGTGCTATGAATGGGTAAAAAGCATGTCAGCCCCTGACACAAGTTAAACATAGAAGGGGACTCTATAAACCCAGTAAAATGCTTTGTTTGCACTCCATCAATCATCTACCAAAGACTTCTTGAAGATACATCCTAATTAGTCAAAATAACAAGTCCAACAATGTTGTGTTTGCCAGCTGTAACTATGCATATACCAACCTTCTACAGAAGCATTTTCCGGAATAGCAGGTTGTACACCTTCAATGGCTAGCCAGTGACAAAGAACGGCAGCATCAAGAGGTGCTTTTGGTAAAGAAGCCTCAATCACCTACAAGTCAAACAGAATTACTAAACCTCATAAGGTGCTGCACCCAATTAAACAGGAATGACAATGAAAATTACCAGAAAATCCTTACATCCTTAAGATCCACATCCTTGTCATCTATGTAAAACAAATCCCTATGTCCAATAGCTCTTTTGAACCGTAGAGGACCCCCAGAGGCAAAGCCATATATTGGCTGATGCAAGAAGATTAAACAAAATGAGATTGAACAAAAGAAGTTTTCTAAAACAATGAAAATAAAAATAAACAAAGTTATGCTATCATATTCATCAATAATTTCATTCAGCGTCACAAGCACTAGCTATAGTAATGATAGAATTTACAATTTATTTGCTTGTGGCCTTAAAAGTTCTTTAAGCCTGTGTACAAAGGCAGTAATACATTTTGGTGATACACAGGACTGACCCAACCCCAACTCCCCGCCCCCCACCCTTTCCGAAACAAAATACACTTCTTACTTTAACTAACATTTTGGAAGAAATACATATAAAATTAAGACAGTTGACAAGAATGTATTGTCCTTACAATAACTTGCAAAAAAGTGCAAAACCAAAATATAAACTTCGGATCTGCTTATGAAGAATAAACCAAAGCACTACATATGCTGTAGCTGTCTTGCCACCTTGCAATTCTATAAAATGAAAGTGTATCCGTGGGCAAACTATAAGCATCTTAAAGATTAAAAAAAATAAATGTCATAAGAAAGCAACATATTAATATGCGCCAAAAGCCTACATTCTAATCATTCTGCAAGACTAACCTCAACGTTTCTCAAGTTAAGTGCACCATCAACATCCTCTGCTGTCAATGTTGTTCTCTTAGAGTGACGCATGCATTTGACCGCCTCCTGCAATTTGTGAGAAGAAGTTTTACTAGGTCTTCGGTAACTTTATTTCCTTAAATAACTGTGTTATCTCCTCCAACTGTAAGAAAACTCCTCACACTATAAGTAAAATGGAGGGGGGAAAAAACAATGAAACCTAAATTCCAATACTGACATTACTAGCCTCACTTTGACCGTATAATATGCCTCTCTTTTCAATTCTACTCCTATGAAATCTATACCATATTCCAAATGTTTGCTATTCTGACTTGAATTTCAGAGACAACACCCAAGGCTTCTTGTACAGTAACACTCCATATGATATATTCACTAAACACAAACATCTGAGGCCACGCAACTTTATTAAAACGGGATTGCTAATTCATTTTCACAAACTGGCTCAAATGTACTTGATATCGATAATGAATCTAACTTAGCTTTATGATGGCAAATGCATTCAACAAAAATGGAAAAGCCAACCATTACTTGCTGATTTCTTACTCAATTAGAAACACATACTAATTCCTATATAAAAAAAAAAAAAAAAAAAAAACAATGCCCAAGAACAACCAAGCAATGCAGGCTAGCAAATCACACTTACATATATCAAAACAGCAGTGGATAAAAAAACTCGTATCAATAACATTACATAAAGCTGAAGTCTACCTGCATAATCTCACGCATTCTATATTCCACATCGGGAGCAAGAGCAAGTGCAACATCTGGAGACAAGTTGTTAATCCCAATGCTTTGTGCAATGACCTCAATGGTCTCCTTGGGCACAATACTCATTTTTCTTGTCTTCAGTATTTATCTCATTACTCAAGCACTTCAACCATCCACCCCAAACAAAAAAAACTTACCTATAACAGAACACAGGCATGTAAACAAAACCCAAAAATTATTTGAGGTTCTCATAACTCATAAACTAAAACCCAAAAAAAAAAAAGAACTTGCAAGCTAAATTGACATATTTGATAGTACCATATACAACTGTGTGTATATCTGTATGTGCATCCACATTGTTTATCTCATATTTCAAGAACCTCATATATCAACAAAAAAGATAAAACACAGGCATGTAAGAAAAACCCACCAATTATTTAAGGGGTAATAACTCAGTTAACCATAAACAAGAAAGCAGGGACACGGCAATTTGCCTGCCGTGCCCGTGTCGTACGCGTAAAGGGACACGGCGAGGAGAGGGGAAAAATTGGTAAAAATCCTAACCTGAAACGCTGCGTTTTGAGAGCATCCCTTGTACCCAAAATCAGTTTCCTCTCTCTCTCTCTCTCGCGATCTCTCTCCTTCTCTCAGTCTCACTCTCACTCTCACTCTCTCACGCCTATCTCCTCTGCCTCTTCTTCTTCTCCTTCTGCCAAATATGCCCTTACATATTTTACAGTTTTCCCCTTTTGCCCCGAATTGGGTACTTTTGGTTTGGGAGATGTAACGGGTCAGAATTGTTATGACCCAACCCGACCCGACCCGACCCGAAAAATACCCGACCTAAATTTGATTTTTTTTTTTGCTCAAAGTAAAAATGAGTTGACCTATGATTTGACCTGTGTTTTTTGCAAATAAACCTGACCCGACTCGCAACCTGAAACATTTAAAAAAAAAAATTTGGTAAAAAAAATAATAAAATTAAAATAATATTGGTCTAATTGTTTGTTGTAAGTTTTAAATAAACAATTGAGACATAACTGCATGCAAATGAATTGAAAGATGAATGGTTGAGCATTCTATAATAAGTAAAGATTTTTAAATATCAAATAGTAAAAGTATATTCCAAGATAATCTAGTTACAGTAGAGTTAAAAATGTAGATCTAAAGTTGTAGACATGTGTGAGAAACATTCATAAATGTGAAAATATTGAAGCCAAAGTATCAAATTAGCATAAATTATGAATGCTTAGACCTATTTTTTAACAATTTATGTCCAAAATAAACAGTTTTTCAAAATAAATTATGATATTTCCTAGAACACTATAAAATGATATAGAGTTTATTAGACAATGCTCAAGGTACTACATGTCAAAATACAAGAACATTCAAGCTACAGAAAGGAGAGTTCAAATTCAGTGAATTCTGACCAATAGAAAATTAGATTCAACCGATCAAAAATCAAAGAATTTAAATTCAGTGAATTCCAACCAATCAAAAATTAGATCCGATCGATCGAAAATCGCAAACATGAAATTTCTGTAGAATTCTATTTCAGCTTAAACTCTACTTAAATGTTTTGGGTTTTAAATGAAACACTTCGAGTATATAAGGAAAAACTCTAACTATGTTTTCAAAACTTTTGAGAGACTTTGGAAGTGCTCTTCTGAGATCTGAAAAGTATTGTGTCATCCTCTTTCAAAGTCACTACCAAAAATCATTCTTATATCATTAAATCCGGTAGATCTAAAGTTGCTGCAACAAGATCAACAACTGCTGATGATCTAAACCTTCAATGGTGGTCTTGGAGTCATAAATTGGAGAGTTTTTGTTGTTGAAACCTTGGAGTGGGATATCAAAGTCACAAGCGTGATGCTTGTGTGGTGTAAATCCAAGAAGAGAAGGAGTCCGTAAATTCGGAGCTTGCACATGGTTATGTCAATAATTTACTACATGAGGTAGCAATAGATTTAGGATTACATCTGATTATAAAAAATTTGGTTCTCTTATAGTGGATTTGTTTTACCTTGAGGATAGTTAAGTCAAATCTTCCCTAGGTTTTTACTTGAAACAACTCGTTTCATCAGTTTTCCTAGGTCATCATATCGTGTGTTATTTACTTTTCCGCATCTTTGTATAATATGATTTATTTGTATTTAACTTAGATTTGAATAATTAATCTAAGTAATCACTTGGTTAATATATTAGGTTAAACAATCTGGTTTAAGGGGTTTAAACGAACAAATAAATACCACGTATAAATAAGTAAACAATCAAACTTTAATGTATATTCTCAAATTGAAATAAAGTATCAATCATAATTAATAATATAATATAAAATTAATTTTCAAGATTGTAAATTTCTTATATATTTTTATTTTTTGTCAAATGAGTTATCCAATAAGTCATTTATAATTTTGTTTTATATTTTGGTATGTTGATATTATGTAAAAATAAAACTTGTGTATTTATTTTACTTATCTTTGTGTTATTTTGTTTTAGTTAGCAATGTTGGGATTTGTATAATTTTAAAATTAATGAATAAGTATTAATAAATTTAACTAAGTTCATTCTTGATATAAGTAGTGAATTCAAAGTAATGCATTTTATATCAAGTAGTTTGTTGCATAACTTTCCAAATGGCAAGTGCATATTATTTTCTTTATTATTATTTTTTTTAAGCGTAAATGCACTTTAAATCCCTACATTTTGCATCTTTTCCATTTTGGTCCCTACATTTTCATTTCATCACTTTTAGTCCATAAATCAATTAATGTGTTCCATTTTGGTCCTTACCATTACTAACTTAACAGAAATTGCTGATGTGACAAACAGAGTGTACTGTTGGCACATTTAATGTTAACTTGGCTAATAAAATAATGTTAAAAATGCCACGTCAATATAAAATAATGATTAAAAAAGACACATAAGCATCCACATTAATTTTTGATTTTGAAAATTAATTTATCTATTTTAACAAAATAAAAAATGAAAAAAACAAAATTAGAACCTAAAATATATGAATTTAGATCTGCCATCCTCTTCATCAAAAAGATAGAAGAGCACAAAACCAAAAAAAATCATACAAACCTAGAAAATCAAACATAAGAACACAAGAAAATCAAACCCTGAAAAATCATAAATGAATATTGTACAAACAAAATCAATCAATCTATGTGTATATAGATAAACCAAATTATCCAAAACAAAATAAATCCATATATACCAACACAAACCCAGCTCAACCATACAAACACAAAGCAAAATTAAAATTAAAATAAGAGCACAAATCCAGATTAAACATAAGAACACAAACTCAGATTAGACATAAGAACACAAACTCAAATTTTCTAGGATTTTCTTACCCTTTCCTGTCAACCAAACACAAACACAAACTGATCTCCAACAAGAACACCAAAACATCTCAAACCTAGCAATCAACGATCAACAAACCCACCCCACGACCCACTCCAACAATAAACCCACCCTTTAACCCGCCATCGGACCCAACTGACCACTGCTTCACAACCATTGGCCACCACCAGCAATTTTTGTTTCACAACTACCACCACACCGATCTCAGCCTCTCTCTAAACCCAGATCAAAACTATGGAAGGTTGTGGAGAGGGAAGGAAACAAGGAAGGGTGAACAGAAAGAGGAATTGGGGAGGGAGAGACACCGGTCTGAAACAGAGAGACCCACTGAAAGACAAAGATATCGATCTGAGCCACAAAGAGAGAGAGAGAGAGAGAGAGAGAGAGAGAGAGAGAGAGAGAGAGAGAGAGAGAGAGCAAAACATTGATCTGAGTAAGGAGCTTAAGGCATTTGGGTTTGAGTTTGGGTTTGAGCAAAATCAAGAGATAAAGAGAATGGGTCAATCAGAGAAAGAAAAAAAGCACCACAACCAATTGTGGTAGTAGCGATGGTGATGAGCAAAGAGGTAGAGCTCGAAGCTTTTGGCCATAAACATGTTTTGGAATGTTTTAGAATGGTTGGGAGAACCGGTTTTTGATAAGGAAGTTTTGGGTTGAAGTTTTTTCTAGGTTTGTGTTCATGTGATTGAATATTTTGGTTTTGTGTTCTTTCTTGTTCATATTTAAAATGAGACCAGATCTGAATTCATGTGTATTTTAGATTCTAATTTTGTTTTTTTCATTTTTTATTTTGTTAAAATAGATAAATTAATGACAAAAATGCCAAAAGACCCCTTGAACTTTGGAGTAGTGGCCAAGAGACCCCCCTGAACTTTTATTTGGGCCAATTTACTCCTTAAACTTTACTTAAAAGCCAAATTGAGACATTCGTTAACTTTCCGTTTAAACTAACTAACGTTGATTCAAAATAAATAAATAAACTGACAAACATTGATCACGTGACAAGCACACGCAACTTGCCAAACACCGCGAGAAAAGCTAGGCTAGGTTCAACATTAACAGAGTGCAGTTGAGAGGAGAGAGATGATGCAGCTCGCTGGACTTCATGGTGCTGCCATCACTGGTCTTGTCCACTGCCGATCTTGCCATTCTTGGCTTCCGCCGAAAACCCATTACTAATTAAAGGGCAACACGAATTGATATCTTTTGATGTTGGACTTGAATGATTCTCCTTATTTTGGATGAGTGGCCCGTGGGAATAATCGCAAGCCAAATCAAACCCGCACATTTTGATTTTTTTTTTTTTTTTTTTTTGTTTAAGTGGTTTTGCTTTTCTTTTTCCACTGCTGGAATGGCTAGCCATTACTAGTGCTAGGACAAGCATCAATATTCTGTATGTTTTTAATCTTGCATTCCTCTATTTACTTAATATTTATGGGGAAAAATAAAGATCTCTCTAGAAGCATCAGCCACAACCACAAGTTTATCTTTGTCAAACTTGGCACAGTCAGGTAAATCAATTGATGGGTTTTCAATCTTTGGATTTTTAAGAGCTTGTTTGAATCTGTCTCTCTATTTATCAGTTGTTGTTAGGGATGGCCATGGGTAGGGTGTAAGTATACCCGATCCATACCCTACCCGAAACTTAAAACCCATGGATACCCGAATATCAATACCCATTAGTATCCATACCCGAATCTTACCCGGATTTATTATCCATGGATATCCATACCCTACCCGAAACTTGAAACCAATTTATTTTTTTTTTTTTAATCCAAATCATTTTAACTTAAAAACGTCAATAGCTTTACCTTAAAAAAGAAAAAACTAATCAACAAAAAATTTTAAAAAAATAATTATTGATTAGTTTGTATCTGCTTCTTTTTTTTTTTTTTTTGAGATAGAGATTGAAATTTTATTAGATAAAAAATTTAAAAAATAAAATAAAATAAAGAAGCAACACATGTTATTCACAGGAATTGACTCTAAAATAAATTTTATATTTTCCTCTACCTCTTCAGCTGTTTGTCAACCAAATGCCAACTCCTAAAACAAATTTACAAAATCCCTTAACATGAAGGTCCATGTACACTGAATAAAAGTCATCTAAACTCCATATTATGTACTATCATCACAAAATACTACTATTTCCATGGTTGTGAAGATCAGCATGTAAAATTGCATCAAAACTTAGGTCTATGTTTTGCAAAGTCCACATCTTCTGCAAGTTGCTTTCCTGCGTTTTGAACACCAAAAATTTGCCAGCAATCACCACAAATTCACCAGAAAGAGCTCTTAAAAAAAAGTAGCAAAGAAAACAAAGGTAACAAAGGTAAACAGAGAACATACCAGTAATGTTCTTATCCCTTGGAACATCAACTAACAGTGCAGGACTTGTCAAAACAAAGATTAATAATCATCAATGTCACATAAATTAATCAATATATTGTAAGTAGGAAATGAGTTCCAATGTAAAGGAAAATAGAAATGGAAAACTGCTTTTATGGTTGTAGCATGCATTATGCCTCTCTCTAATTAGCATATCATTCTAACTCTACCTAAACTAAAGTACTAGTTTCCAAACATAGACCAAAATCAAGGATAATAATACCTGTCCATTAGTTTGAAAGCTCCATGGCATGACTTTCCTTCACTTCATTTTCTTCATAATCATCAAGAACGGTTTGAATGGTAGCATGTACACCTTTAAGTTTGCTCCATAACCAACTCTGTCCACACATCAATGCTTCTAAGGCATTATGATGAAGATGGCTATAGTGTGGACTCAACAATCTCCCACTAGTGCTAAAAGCCGACTCTGAGACAACTGTTGTCATAGGAATAGCCAAAATATCCCTTGCAATGCGTTCTAAGGTAGGATACTTACTACCATTATGCTTCCACCAACCCAAAACATCAAATTGTTCAGTTCTAGGTGACACTTTCTCACTAGCATAAAGTTCAAACTTTGATATAATATCTCTACTCCTTTGGCCTATGTTAGTAGTCGCATTACTAACAAACAAATCATAGTCCCTCATTGTATCATCATGTTCATGTGCAGCACTTGATGTAGATGTAGATGTAGAAGATGAAGCTTGAGAAAAAATGACTCTTCTATCAATGTTTTCTATGTCATACTCCGCAAATAACTCAAAAAGAAGGTTCTTAACCTTGTCAATTTCTTCGTTAGCCTTACTACCATACATTTTATTAAAATAAAATGTCAATAACATCAATTTATATCTTGGATCTAAAACAATAGCCAAACTCATGATGTCATGAACGTCACTCCAATATTTATTAAACTTAGCTAACATCTTTGCTGCAATTTTCTTAACCAACTCATCTTCACTTGAAAGCCACTGATTTAATTTCATCTTCAACCAGAAGACTGAAGGAAAATAATGATTAGACGTAGGATAGGCAGTACCAGAAAGCAACTCAGTAACTTTATGAAAGTAACCCAACTTCTCACAAACAATTTGTGCTAACTCCTAATCCCTATTAGTTGGAGTAGACTGATACTGAGGCTCACAACACAGCAAACGGGAAAATACATCTTTATAAATCAAGGCAATTGAAAACATCAAATATGTGGCATTCCAACGAGTCCTACAATCAAGTACCAATTCCTTAGTACTTGCAATATGTGATTGGCGAGATATTTTTTCAAAAATTTCTGTTCTTTTTGGCTATTGTGTCCAAAAATATACACTACTTCAAACCTTCTCAATACCATCACCAATTGCATTCAAACCCTCTTGAACAACCAAATTTAGAATATGTATTGAACAACGCACATGCAACAATTTTCTACCTAAAATAAGTGAACTAGCTTGAAGCTTATCTGAAATAAGTTTCATCATGCCATCATTGTTGATAGCATTATCTACAGTTATGGTAGATAACTTCAAATCAATGTTCCAATCAGAAAGAAACTCCAAAAGGATTTTAGAAAGAGAATACTTATCATGTGGAGATAGCATACGAATAAACCTAAAAAAAAATAAACATAAATACGATTAACTAAAGAAAGCAATAAGTTAATAAGCTTGCTTGAGAATCTAAAAACTAGTACAACAAAATGACCTCAAAGAAAAAAAAAATACCTTATAACTCGGCTTTCCAAAGTCCATGAGTCAAACTTGACACATACCCAGCTAAATTTAAACTCTAAAACCAAAATCTAACACACACTAGTTGACAAATTCAATCTAGAAAAGTAAACAAAAGCGTCAAACCCAAATACCCAAAAAAAGATTTTTCTTTTGAAACCAAACTAGCAAAAGGGGGAGAAAAGAATGAGTCATTTACTTGAGGAAAGCAAGTGGTAGAAAAGACCAAGCGCAAAACAGAGAGAGAGAGAGAGAAAGAGAGAGAGAGAGAGAGAGAGAGAGAGAGAAAGAGAGTGACGGTGAGGAGAGGCATAGATTGGAGAGCTCTAAGAGAGGGAGAGTGTCGGTGAGGACTAAGGAGAGGCAGAGAGAGTGTTTGAGTGTGAGTGACGGTGAGTGAGAAAGGTTTAGGGTTTTGTTTTTTTTTTTTTAAATACGAGTAGGGTTTGGATAATATCCATACCCTACCCGAATAATTAGGGTAATATCCATACCCAACTCGATTAAGCTCTACCCATGAAGAACTAGGTTTTACTCAGAACATTTTGATCGGGTAGGGTTGGATATCCATTACCCAATAGGTATGGCCATCCCTAGTTGTTGTCAGAAACCATAAGCGGCAGCAAAAGCCAAGGATGGCAAGATCGGCGGTGGAAGAGACCAGTGACAGCGAGACCATGAATTCTAGCAAGCCACAGCCTCTCTCTCCTTCGTCTGTACTCTGTCAATGTTGAACCTAACTTTTCTCTCTCTGTCCATCAATTTGGGTGTTTGGAAAGTTGCATGTGCGTTTCACATGAGCAATGTTAGTCAATTTAAATAGAGAGTTAAGAGATGTCTTAATTTGGCTCTTCAAGCAAAGTTCAAGGAGTAAATTGGCTAAAATTAAAGTTCAAGGGGTCTCTTGGCCACTACTTAAAAGTTCAAGGGGTCTCTTGACATTTTTCTCTAAATTAATTTTCAAAATCAAAAGTTGATGTGGATGCTTACATGTCTTTTTTAATCATTATTTTATGTTGATGTGGCATTTTAATATTATTTTATTAGCCACATCAGCATTTAATGTGCCAATAGTGCACTCCGTTTGCCACATTAGCAATTTCTGTTAAGTGAGTAACGGTAAAGATCAAAATGGAACGTGTTAATTAATTTAGGGACTAAAAGTGGTGAAATGAAAATGTAGGGACCAAAATGGAAAAGATGCAAAATGTAAGGACTAAAAGTGCATTTACGCAAAAAAAAAATCATGTGATTATACGGGTCAGCCCGACCCAACTTGACTCCACCTGCAACCCAATTGACCCGAACTTATTTTTGACCCACTTAAAATGGCTTATTTTTTACCCACAACCCGTTTGACCTATAACCAAATTGACCAACCCGACCCGTCCGTTTTGCCATGTCTAGTAAACCCATGCATGGTAGCCAACCAGGTGTTTCATATTTTGAGCGTCTACCCCTACTTGTGTGTATGTTTTTTTTTTTTTTTTTTTTTTAAGGAAACAGTCTTTTTTTTTTTTTTAATTATCAAAGTAGATAGTATAGTAGGCATTAGACACATGGAAACATGGAAATATTATTAGTAGTTAGGCTTTAATATTCTTCCAAAAGAATTTTTAATATTTATTTTTAAATAATTATTTGTTATAAAAAAAATTTTATAAACTTTGAAAATATATATAATTAATTAATAGAGAAAATTTTAAAAATATGGAATTGCTTAAACAGTTAACCTTCTACTCAATTGACCTTAATAACCAAATAAATGGATATATTGGCTAAACAATAAGTGAGACTTTCATTCTTTATTCAAATTTAGAGAGGGAAAGAGTTTAATTAACTAAATAAACAAACTAGACCCAATTTTTTTTTCTTTTGCTATATATATTTTCTGGGCATCCAAACAGGCAAATTAAAAAAAATTTAAGAAGAGTTAGGGTACCTTGATCTTTAGAGGTTGAGCTTGGTTCTTCCAATAAAGAATTTAGGGAAGAGAGTTTGCTTTTGACTTTTGCGTGAGTGAATATAGTTTGGGGAAAGAAGAGTTTAAGGACTAAACCTACAGTTTTTGGATTGAAATTTTGAATATAGCTTAACAACGAATATTAATTTGTTTGTGAGAGAGAAAGAGGTTTTGGAAGGAGGGTTTTTCAATTCACAAAATATTTCACAACTTCTTTATTATTTTAGGTTCAACTCTTTTTACAAGACTGCTGCTTTATGAGTCTTATGACTTGTTTAGTGAGTATCACAGTTTTTGGATTTTTTTTTTTTCCAAAAGTTAAAACGAAACCTAAATAGCTAGCAATTTGCCCACAAGTGGCATGCAAAAGAACCTAATTAGAGTGCTAACTATGCAAGTTGGGACAAGCCATGTCGCAACAAGGATGCAAACTACACAATCAAACTAATCCATTTTCAGATCTTTTTTATATCCACTCTGATTATGTCAACGCACATTATGTTTTAAAACAAATTTTATAAGCCTTGAAAATATATATATATATATATATATAATTAATAAACGTATCCTCATCGTACCCGTGTCCTACTTTTTCAAAAATAGTCGTTTTATTGTACTGTATCCTTATCCGTGTCTATGTAGATGCTTCTCAAACCATAAACTATAGACATATAAGACTTCACAAACTTAATTCACTTGCCATAATATACAACTGTGTATGTAACTATGTACATATCTCTATATGGAAATTACAGTTTCATATGTGTGCAATCCTAAACAAATCAAATTTTTGACAAATTATGTTTAATAAATTATTGAAGTGGAACTAGAACTTGAGCATTTTAGGAGAGATGAAGAGGGTTTAAGAGTTGAATAGAAGTGCTTACTGTTACTAATTTTTTTTGCTATATTATTGTCAAAGTTTGAACCCAACCTAGATATGAATTAGAGTTTAATTCATACATATAGGAAGCCAAAGAAGCGGTCGGGACGATGGGCAATGTGGTTATAATTAAGGGCATGGGAACTGGGTTCTAATGCCTGAAATTTTTTTCCTTTCTTTTGGTTTTTTTTTTTCAAAGCTCAGCTAAAAACATTTACTCTCATAAAAAAAAATATATATATTTTTATAAGACAGATTTATGAGACTTATCTCTTGCAACATATAGGTCTCAAATGTTGTGAAAGAGTGGTGTCATGAGCCGTCTCATAAGATAACATGATCATCTTCCTATAATTTTATGGGATATTTTAATTTTGGTTCTTTCTAAAAAAAATGATTCAATTTAGGTCTTATATTTTTAGTGAAATTTTCATTTTCATCCTTATCATCATCTCATTTACAAAATTAGATAATGTGATTGATAGATTGACCAATGTGACACATGACATTTTATTTAAATGGCTTATCAAAACTGACATGGCTATTGAAGCTAATTGCCACATTAATTCCCACCTAAACCTTTCATTCCCAACTAACACCTAAAAGGAAACCCTACTCTTTAAATTGAACAATTCCAATTTCTTATGCCACGACCCTAAATCCCTATCTTTCTCCTTCATACTCATTTATCTTAATGCAAAAAACTATTTATTAATGCTTACGGAAAGTTTAAGAACTCTATTTAGTGCTCCATTTTGAATTTATTGTTTTTTTTTTTTAATCCTTTAAATGGCTTGAGTGTTTTTTTGAGGTTTTAGTTTTCTCTGTTTGTGTAACAGAAGGTAAAGTACTTTGTTTTTGAGTTTGTAGTGAGTTGTATAATAATAGTTTACAATTTTCTCTTTTTATTGGTTTAAAAAATAATAATATTAACTATAAACATTCAAAAATACATCCAAAATCTTGAGCTTCTAATTCCATAACATTAGAGACCAAATTACGTTTCCAATACAAAAAAGTCCATCCAAAATGTATCAAAAGTTTACAACCTTCCAAAATACATCCAATTTTTTAAAGATAAAACTTTCTAAACTGCATCCAAAATGTAACAAAACCCAAAAGTTTATAGATTTCCCAAAAATACTCCTATCCTATTCCACCAAAATTTGGACCATGCACAAATTATTGGCTTACAACAACTTTAAATGCATCCATGTATTGTTCCTAAATGCATTCCTAGTAGTCCTCAATGTCTTTGATGTTACAATTATCTTTTTGGATTCTTAGGTCCTTTGTTGGTGTTGCAACTAAGGGCTTCATATGTAGGAGTAGGTGCGATGGTGGTGGGTGGTACACTTGTTGGAGTTGTTGCACTAATGGGTGGTATATTTGAAGTTGTTAAACTAGTGGGTGGTACACTTGGAATTATTCTGCTTGGTCCTTCCCTTTCTTCTTCTCCCTCCCCCCAACTCTTCTACTTCCCTTTCCCCTTTGCAATTCTCTAATCTTAAAGAGGTTTCTTTAACAGGTAGTTTAGCCAATCCATTTGAGATATTAGAAAGGGTTGAAAATTAAGCATGTAATGTCTAATCTTTTGAGTAGCTTAGATAAGTGCAACAAGAGATTTTTCTAAGCATCATTTATAATAAGTTGACATCTCCTTGCTAAAATAGTATATGACACTCTTTTTGTGACTCATCAACATATTATGACAGTAGGGCTCCCACTATTGTATTTGTAGTGCTCAAATACAATAACAAAATATGGGCGCAAGCACTCTTGACAAGTCATTCCCCCACTTTTTAGGGAGTAGCCTTGGCCTAGTGTGGACCATGGCAGAGGGTGAAAATGGAGTCACCACCTAGTTTAGGTCTAGGAACCATGAATATAATGCCTTTCGTGGAGTAGCTAATATTTACCAGAGCACGTGTTTAGAGTTTAAGTATGGGGATGAGAAGGTGTTAGACACCCAACCCCACCCAACCCCACCACTCGACCCGTGGGTCAACTTCCACTCATTTTATTCCAAATCTTAATCTCATTAAAGGCAAATTTAACACATTATTCTAACTCACACGCACACTAGCATGCATCTAAATCAAGCAAACATGGCATAATCATCCTAAGCCTAGCATTCATCTATCATGGCATTAAGCATACATTTTCCAGGGGTAGAAATATCATAAGGCAGATCTAGATAAGCCTATCATGACATCTAAACCTCAACATCGTGGGATTCAACCAAGCATATTCATATTCATCAACCATCACAGTTGTCACCCAAATCAAGTGCATGTTCATGTGATTATGCATGTTCATGTGATTATGCATGAATTACTACAGTTACCTCATTGCATTACAACACATATATATCAATGCATGTTCATGGTATTCAAATAAACAAAACCTTAATAAGCACCAAAGAGATCAAAACAAAATAAAACAGAGAAGCAAATACTTAAAGACGAGTTGAATAAGTTAAAACAAAGGCTAAACATGTAAATAAGACAAAGAAAAAACAAACAAGGATGAATTAGGGTTTCTAGGCAAGAGTATGTGTGCCCATCCCAACTACATGCGTACGCATAGGGATGGCAATGGGGCGGGGCGGGCCGAAGGATAGGATCTTCGCCCCCGCCCCGTACAGATTTTTCTTGCCCCATCCCCGCCCCGCCCCGCATGACGGGGAAAATTTCTTGCCCCATCCCCGCCCCTTAAGGCCCCGCGAAGACCCGCGAAGCCCCACCCTACACAGTAAAACTTTATTTCTTGTTAATTTTTCCTACAACTATTACCATTTAAAAAAAAAAAAAATGACATGTTTCAATATTAAAAATATACTTGGAATTATAAATAAATTTATCCTATCAAATCAAAATAATTTTTAGCAAAAACTAAATAATGTTATCTAAATGTTTAACAAGACAATGTCACAAAAAAAATCTCATAGTATGACACAATAAAATAATCCAAACTCCTAATAAGATGATGATATTGATACCTTACTTCCAACTTTGCTAGGGAGAAAAAAGAGATAGAACCACATTAGGTAGAATAAAATAAGATGATGATATTTTTGTTTAAATAATAAGGTTTTAGAGTATGAAAAAATTACAACTTAAATCTTATTAACGAGGGGCGGGTATGGGGCGGGGCGGGTATGGGGCGGGGTGGGTTTAAAAAGTGTAAACCCATCCCTGCCCCGCCCCGTGGTGCGGGTCTAAAATCTCGCCCCATCCCCGCCCCATCACCTTTGCGGGGCGGGGAAAACCCGCACGGGGCGAAGCGGGGAGGGGCGGGTCAAGCGGGGCGGGGAAAAATTGCCATCCCTACGTACGCATACTTCGAGTATGCGTATGCATGCAAGGAGCATGGGCACACATACACACCCAAAATCCTAAACCAAAAAACACAAAAGAAGATACACACAGAAAGCAAGAAATCTAACAGCCTAAGTTAAAACAGAGGCTAAATATGTGAATAAGACAAAGGAAAAATAAACAAATACGGATTAGGATTTCTAGGTAAGAGTATGCGTGCCCATCTTAACTATATGTGTACGCATACTTCAAGTATGCGTATGCATGCAAGGAGCATGCGCAAACATACACACCCAAAACCCTAAACCAGAAAACACAAAAAAAGAAACACACCTAAAGCAAGATCTAACAACCTAGCATGATTCAAACACAAACACTATATAAACCTAAACTAAACAAACATGTTAAACCAATAAAACATATATACAAACAACCATAAACAAAGAAAAGTGAAGAGACAAAGTTAAAAACTTTACCTCAACGCTAGAACTCTTTAGAGCTTGATTTTGACCGTTTCTCTTAGTCAGTCTATTCACAGTCAAATCAAATATGGATTAGTAAAATTAGAACTTGAAGATCAAGACCAGGAAATGTCTCAATCAAGGCAAATTTTGACTTGATGATATTTTGTAAAAAAAAAGCTCCCTATTTGATTCACTATTTTCTAGTGAATCTTGTGTGTTTTTACTAATATTTTGTCCGTCTTTCCGTCTTTGAAAAAGTGTCTTTTATGGCTTTATATAGTCGAAGAATAGGGATTTGAGGTGGCTCCTATACAATGTGGAATTCATTCCAAGCCAGATTTATTGCAAAAAAAAACTTTCCTTAAATAGTTTCTAGAACCCTAGCTGCATACGCATACCTGTAAATGCATCCACATGCAATAAGCATGCGTACGTATGGCTTAAATGTGCGTATGAATACACATGTATGCGCGCACACACTTAGGGTTTCTTGCAATCCTTCTTTTCCAAAAATAGTGTTATTCTTCAAAAAATAAGTTATATTTTCTACAAATATTTTCCTCAAGTCAATCTTTATTTGATTGGGCCCTAAACCAACCTTGGGCTTTAGAGTACTACCATCATTGGAAAACAGGAGCCCGAGTCGTAAGGAGTACAAAATGCGGTGACAATAGCATTAGAGGATTAGTAAATACTGTTTGGTCTTGTCAAAGGCTACTTGGCATTATTTATTCTATTTTATAGACATTTTTCTTAAAGCAACTTGAATTGCTAGTTATGCAATGAAACGAGTGATATATTAAAATCAACCCGAGAAAAATTGGGTCTTCTTCTCATTCCTAGGTTCTTTCATCTTTGGAATAGCCTTATCTTATCCAAGTCCACTTCTATACCTCTGTAACTGACAGTAAAATCTAGTAGCTTCCTAGAAAGAACACTTCTTTGGATTTAGCATTTACTTGTAATGACAAATTCTTTCAAAGAACTTCCAAAGTATTCACATGCCTCTTGTTATATTTATACTTCACTATCACGTCATCAATATAGGTTTATACTTCTTTATGTATAATTTCATGTAGCAACGTGGTAGCTACACATTGATAAGTGGTTCCAGCATTCTTCATGTACCATTTAGGTTCATTTTCAAATTCTAAATTAACAAATTCAATTTCTACATTAATTGGTTTGACATACTTTTCCCTTTTTATAATCAAACCGAGGTTTTTCTTCATTGTTATTACAATTATATTATGTATTAATGCAACAATGAAAAACGTTTAAGGCCAAGATATAAGCGGAATCAAACTTCCTCTTATTGGAATCTTCAAATGGGTCAACGAACTTGGACTTGGACTCAGAGGTGGACTCAGAATTAGAGACAAACAAAATTAGACCCGAAAGTATAGACTCGTTTGAGACACACTCTGTATTTAACAGACTCAATGAACTTGGTCTTAACAACATCTTGGTGATTATCTTAGGAATCATCTCCTTTCGAAGTCCAATTCTTAAGAGTGGCTTCTGTAGGAACAACCAGATCTATTAGATCAAGTGTGTGCTTCCTCTATTTAGCATTCCGACATTATCTCCTAGTAAATTCTTCATGGCTTTAGCATCAAGCTTTTGATCCAATATCCAGTCTTTAGCTTCTTTATTCCTTGGACCAAATCTTCAATCTCAATCTTAAAATTTGAAAAGTTCTCCCAAGTAGGCTATCTTTTTGTAGTATTTTGATTATACTAAGGTTTAGAAAATCTATTGGGGAAAAATTGCAAACTAACACCAATCACCAAACAATTTCGTTAGTTAGCAATGTTTCCAAACTATTTAGGAAACTAGCACCTCTAGTCTAATGGAGTTGAGTTCAATGTAGGAAATCGAGTATGAAAGACTCAATTTCTATAAAAATCGAGTCTCTAAGACTCGAGTTCCACGAAAGAAAACCAAGAAATCAAAAAACGTGTAAGTGTTCTTCTTCTGGTCTCCCTCTTCTCCCTCTGAAACAACACAAACACAAGCAATAGACCAAAACAGAAACCACACAAAGCAAGAGATCAAAATAGAAACCACGAACCTAGGCAACGAACCTAGCGGCGAACCCACGAACCCAACGGCAAACCCAAGCAACAAACCCACGAACATGTGATTCCTTCGGCAAAGGTTTTATTTTCCCTTTGTTTCTCTCGTTTTCCTCTGATTCCTTAGGCAAAGGATTTGTTTCCTCTAATTCTTTAAGCTAAGTTCTTGGCAAAACCGTGTTTCTTGAACTCGAGATGCTAGTTTCTTAAATAATTTGAAAACGTTGTTAACTAATGAAATTGTTTGTGAATTGGTGTTAGTTTGCAATTTTTTCCCATATGTAGTAACACCATTAAGGATTAACGTATGTAGTTTCATTCCTATCCACAAAAAAAAAAAAAAAAAAAAAGTATGTAGTTTCATAGAGATGAGTTCATAAGGGAGTCCCCGAGCTCTGGCTAAAGCACGGTTTCAAACCCTTCATTATTGCATCAACGACAACGGGCCTTCTTCAGTGGGCTTGTATCCAAGGCCCAATGGAGGTGTGGCCGTAGGTAAATCAGGAAATTCAGGGATGCCTTGTTTCTTCTCCCATATTCCCATGCCAGAAAAGTCATTCGTGTTCTTCATTGTCACAGGCATGTGAAAATATTCCACTCGTCCTCAAAAAAATTGAGGACATGAACCTCATCAAACTCAAATCCAAGAAGTATTAAAACCCCATTTTTTAGATGGACCATAAGGACTGGCCCGCTGGCATTTATAACTAGGCTGTCTCCATGGATTGTTTACCACAAACTTTTTGTAAGGGGATTTCACTTTTTGATACAATGATGAGGTACTGCTTTGGACACGCACACACATGCGTCCAAGTCCTACTTTGAAGAATATGGTTTTGGGCTTTTGAGAGGGCTCATCAGGATAGAAATGGTGACTTGGTCCATTGAGTGCTGATCACCACTATTTGTTGAGTTAATATATTTTTTATTTGCCTTCTTGGCCACTTTGACTAGAAATTTGATCTGTCTCAGTTGGTTTAATGGAATTGTAGTCTATTGGAGACGATTAATCTCCAAGAATGAGGAAAAATAAAGGAAATTCTGGTTTAATTCTCTGTTACCTCTTATTCATCATGGTTCAACTTAAAAGATACCAAATAACCATATCTGATAACAATGACAGCTATTCTACTTTAGCCGAAACTTTGGCTAAACTAGATAATAACTATAGCACTTACCCTAGATAAAGATAACAATCTAATAATAAATGATAATAACAAAATATAACAGCAACTTAATCTCCTAGTTACAAGCAACTGAAGGAGTCCTTTATTAAACTAAACTCTTGGAGGCAGAGGCAATCTTCTCAGCAAATTCACTGTTACTACTTAGCGGGTGAATGTAATCCAAACACAAGGCTTTAGGACAACAAAATTTCTACGGTGCATTATCAATACAATACACGCCTATGATAATAAATAATGTCATGTACGGTAGTACTCTTCATGTTGAAGAATGAGGACTATACCACAAACTTTTAGGACCCGTTTGGTACATGTATTTAAAAATTAAAAATTGTTGTTTGAAAATATTTGTGAAAATATGTGTGGGTTAAAAAGTATGTAGAAAATACGTGTGGGTGAAAAAGTGTGTAAAAATAAGTGAAATAAGGGTGTGCATGGGTCGGGTTGGGTCAAGTTGAGGGAATTTTTTGACTCAACCTACCATGGTTGGTAAAAAAAAATTCGACCCAACCCAACCCATCACATGTGTCCAACCCAACCCACATGGGTCGGATTGAACCCATGGGTTTGACATTTTTTTATTATTATTATTATTAAATTGAACCCAAAATTTTTTTATTAGTTATATAATATATTTAAATATATATTAAAGAAAGTAATAGGATTTTATATTATATATGTTTATAGGAATTGATGAAGTGCTTTACAGCTGGATTTTAACATAAAAATTAAATATATAATATATTTTAAATATATATTAAAATATAGGTGGGTCGGGTTGGGTTTGTAATTTTATAACCCAAATCCAACCTGACCCACTACAAAAAAAATTTTATAACCCTACCCAACCCAACCCAACCCACCAAGCCCTAAAAACCGACCCAACCTGGCGAGTTGGGTTGGGTTGGGTTGGGTCGGGTTTGGCTTGGCGGGTTGGTGGGGTTTCTGCACATCTCTAATGTGAAATGTTGTTTAAAAACTGAAAATTATTATTTGAAAACACGAACCAAACACCCCCCTTCCTAAAGGACAATTGTTGATAAAGAAAGGCAGCAGCTCTCATAATTATAAGCATAGACAAGCTTGAAAAATCCATCATCCTCAATTATTTCCACGTGAGATATCGGCCAGGTACATACATACATACATATGAATATGATGGACCACTTCTGGAATGATGATGAATAATTAATGAAGCTCAGCATTCTTATCCTCAGCTACAAGCCACAAGGCCTTCCAGCTTAAGACTAACTAACCCCTCATTCTATGCATGGTAAAACTAAACCCCCTTTAGTGTATGGCACATGCCACCCTTTTATTTTATCGTGTAATGTCAGCCCAAAGAAAGACCAAAACAAAAATAAATAATAGAACTAACAGCCTTGTGTGTTTAACTGGATCCATATTCGCAGGACAAAGTGAAAATTTAGTCATGAGCAAGAGCAACGCTATATTTAGGCATAACTCAAGTGTTGGCAACACCAAGATTTTGAGTCGAATAAAAAAATGCTGATTAGGACCATGATTGAGCTGATAATGACCTTCACATGTCTGATGCATCAATGGCTGGCACCCCTATATCTCATGATTTTCTTGCACCCTGAAATATCAATTTTTAGATTTGCAGTGTTTGTTTTTAGATTTGTAGTGTTTGTTCATAATCCATATGATCTTATTGAGCAGACAGACAGAGGTTTCCTGGCATTGAAAATTCAATGGTCCTGAAGTGCATGCGTAGTAGCATGTCACCATCACCAATCCTGATTTTAGTGTCACAATAGTTTATTAAGACGCACCAATCTTTGCAAAAATAGCCTTAAAAAATATTAAACATTTCATCATAATTAAACAAATGGTAGCTAATTTGGCATATGAACATTAGTTTATTCCTAATGTGCAAGCGTATCAAGTCATAGTCACCCATCCTAGTATCACAAGAACTTATTAATTTGCTCCAATATTTGCAACCAAAAAAAAAAAAAAAACCTTGGTGTTACCACTTCAGCACAATAACAAATGGTCGCTAGTTAATAGTTTAAGGGCATATTTGGCATCATCTATGTCCATCTGAGGTCAATAACAAGATTTTTGGCATTTGCTACTGCTTAGAGCATTTTTTAATATTTAAAAAAATAAAAATAAAAAAGTCAGGCTAAACAGTCCCTGACCAAAAATTTTGGCTTCCTAAACAGTCCCTAAAATTATTTGTTGTGCTTTTCATTTTCAGGATCGACAATAAACTGCAGAAACCCAAAACCAAAAGAATCAACTTAAGGGTAGGTGCAGTAAGCTGAAAGGAATAGACAACCCCTATAGCAAGCAAACTTTTTATTAGGCCAATCTTCTGCAAGCCATGTGCAAAAAGTATATGCAAAAGTGATAAAAATATGTACTCTCAAATATGTGCTTTCTATCTAAACTTTACTTTTCAGCTTGCATTATTTTTGTAAATTATAGGTCTGAATCCAGCTCTAAAGCTCTGCAATCCCTGAAGATCCTCTGATCTAATTCTAGCTTAACATGTTGCATTACTCTATTTATTAAAACGTGTTAGCTATTTTCTTTATCTTATTAAGTACTATTATCCAGTAAAGCATATTAGGGACTGCTACTGAAAGAGAACGTCACTTGCACTTTCCAACTTTCATTTGCAATCATGCATAGACGAAACTCAGCAGTTTTAATGGTTTTCATTATAATTGAGGACAATTTTCTTGAGAATTCTTTTTGAAATTGCTCATTTGAGATGGGCATCACTGGAGAGTTGGTACGGAGTGTCTTCTCTAGAAACCGGTCTGTTGGGACTCATGAAAGCAGTGTGAGTGTCTAGTTCTACTACTGCAGTTTTACAGTTTTCTTGAAGCTATCATGGTCTAGATTTTAGTTATAGAAAATGCCTATTCTTTGCATTCTTGTCGCTTGTAATCAAGTATGCCATATGCATCAAACACACTTTATGGGTTGTGCTTAGTCGTATGTCTACACTAGTCTCGTTTTCCTAGTCTACTTGGTCGATCACATTGTTTTTTAATCGAGTAAAATACCTATCTGGTTTTCTATTTTAATTCTATTTAGGTAAGGAGCAATGTGGTGGAAAAGAAACGATGGAGCTCTGTTAGAGCATACCTTTGTGGTGATGAATTCAATTCAGTTGTTGCAGAGGAGGATTCAGCTTCAGTTAAAAGCTCTGAGGCCACTGTTTCACAGCCCATACTAGAAGACTTGACAGACAAAGTAGATATCCGAAGTGAAGAAACCAAGGAAGATATACCAGAGGAAGAGCAGGATTCAACCCATAAGTTCTTGTGTGAAGAAAATGCCGCAACCATCATTCAGTCAGCATTTAGAGGCTTTCTGGTTAATTCATACTTTTAAAAATACATCAATTTTATTATTCAAAAGCTTTAGTTCTCGTCAAATTTAGATATCATGTTGAATGGAATTTATCTTGATTAATTAAATTACACATGAAAGTATCTTGGGATCTTTAATTTTGAAGAATAAGTTTACATGCATGCACTCCGTTCAATTTTACCGGAAAAATCTGCCTTCCAATGGAAAACATTATGAGAAAATGCCAATTTTCAAAACGAGAACTGAACGTGCATTAAATATCTATGTACCTTTACATTACCTGCATTTGACAACCAATGAATCTGCTTTATGGCACTTGCAATTCTTGAACTTTACGGTCATTGGGGTGCTCAAATTTCAGGTTAGGCATCAAATTGAAAAAATAAAACTGAGAGATGGTAACCAGGATCTTATTGTGGAAACAGAAAGTCCAAGTAGGGAGTCCGTGGGCACATCAGTTGAAGTTCAAACAGGAAATTCTGCTGAAGTCTTCTCAGTACAAGAAGAGAGAGTGGCAATTCCCCACCGAATGCTACAGAAGGTCAGAACTCAAGTTCTACAGCTGAAGGTAGAACAAAAATCAATTCTAACTTCTGTGCTTTAGTTCTTAGAGCCAGATATACTAAAAACAAGTAGTGGCAAATTTTAATCAGAGGAAAATATGGAAATCATAATAGCTTTAAAAATAACGTAATTAAGAATAAATGGAATGAACAAAGATGACTTAAGAGTATTGCGCCAGAGGTGTTTTCAAGATTGGATGGGTTTATGCAAAACAGATTCTTGCACAAATTCACTTGAAATCTGAAGTATGTATACTTATTGAAATGACTAAACTTGGAGCAAATTTGCTGATTCGCTCAGTTAGGATTTATGGTTAGAAACACTCAAAACTTCAAACAGCTAGTTCTCATTTCACTATTTCTACTTTTTGCATGCTAAGATTTGAACCTGACCCTCCCAACCCTTGACTTGCGCCAAAGCTCAAGTACAATATTTATATATTTTACCTCATGAAATGTACAGGAAGACTGGGATGATAGCACAGTGAGTAGCAACATATCTAAAATGAGGATTCAGAACAGACTGGAGGCAACAACTAGGCGTGAGAGAGCACTAGCTTATGCTTTCTCACAACAGGTACATCTGAAATATTTTTTCTGATGTAAGTTTAGTGCTGATATAAATCTACTTGAACCTATTTGTTTGTAGCTTCGAATCTGTTCAAAGAGAAAACAGTCCAAAGCCAATGGCGAAGAACCAAACATGGGTTGGAGCTGGCTAGAGCGGTGGATGGCAACCCGCCTTCCAGAAAGCTCAGTTGAAAGCCATATAAACAAGCAGCTTGAACCATTTGACAGTAATCAAAGACTCATGCTCAGCAAACGATTTTTCGATGTAGCAGGAGAAGAAAAAGAAAGCTGTGGCTCAAATGAGGTGTCTGTCCAATTTGACAGCTTTAAAGTAGCTGCACCAAAAGTGAAAGATGGATTGAAGCCTAACGAAAAAAGGCTTAAGGCTCCCAGAACTGTGTCTAGGCGGAAGACTGTGCCAAGCTACCATAGCACAAAAGAGTACACGAAGGTAGAATGTTCTGGCTAGAGTTATAGTAATATAAAAATATATACAATTTTGAATCATGAACGATGATCCAAATCAACTTATAAATCTGCAGACTTCAATGGTCAAAGAATTTTCGTTAAGCATGAGAAAAATTCTTGGATTTTTTATTAACTTTTGACACTCAATCTAATTAACTTTTGACACTCAATCTAATACTACATAGTACAACAATCAAAGTTGATTGAAATCTGCTAATGGCAAATTTAAGTATGAGACTATGAGTCATTGTGTTGTCTTCTTTCTTTCAGTTCATTGACACTTCTTTCAAACTGGGATATTTTATGATGCTGTAGGTGAGTATGAAGGATGGTTCAAGGGAGACTGAAAAGGAAATAAAGAGCAATCAAAACCAAGAGGGCAGCAAAAGAGAAATTAAATACAAAAGTAATTCATCTTAACAGTCTCCTGATTTCCTGATCAGTAACTTGCCAAAGAGGTTCTAAAATCTGTCAATACAATCCATGTTTGTTTTTACAGTCTAGAATGTATTCTATCAATTATGTGGATTCTAAATGTCTCTAAATGCCCTTGTAAATGTCAAGACTCAAAATCATTATTGTATCTGCTAAACTGCTACCAACAAGCATCCAAGAACACATATCTTAATGTTTCCTTCTCTTTTTTCATCTCAATCCTTTAACTTTAATCTATTTTCAATTTAATCCTTCCATCTGGTTCTGTTCAATCTTCCATCCAATTCGACTTAATGGTGTGAAATGGATGGGGGAAGGACTACATTGGAAATGAATGGAAGTTAAAGAATCGAAATGAAAAGAATAAAACTTAAAAGTACTAAATTGAAAACATGTCAAACTTAGAGGGTGTAAATTGTAATGTGGCCTAAGAATTATGTTTCTCAATAATCATACATGCTTCAAGTTTCTCAAATTTTGACACAAGCACAAAAGAATTGCACATCTCTGCCCATGTAAAATTTATAACCCGTGCATAAAGCACCTTCAAAATTTTATACCCTTCAAAATTCATACTCCATTAAGAAACCAAGAACAGGTGAGTATAACAAAACATTAACAATCAGTCCAAAAGGCAACGATAGCCATAGTAGTCTAGCAAAGGCAAACATAACTGACATTAATTAGTACGAGGTGTTAATGGAATACATCCAATTCACCCCAGAGATCCAAACTCACAAAGTGAGTTTCAAAGTTTTGACTAATATGTGCCATTAACCGCAACACTTAAAAACTGGAGATAAAATCCACACAGATTTGATTCCTAAGCTCATATCTTATCAATATCTTCATCCTCAAACTCAATATAATCATCACCACCACCGTCCTCCTCATCATCAATGATGCCTTCATTGAGACGCGTATTCTCAGGAAGCTCACCATATGCCTTCAGAAGCCTTGCTTCATCTGGCATGTACTTGAGGATCACATCAGCCTTGTCATCCTGGTAATCACGAAGACCAACGAGTATGATATCACCAGCTGCAATCCATACTTTCTTATGCATCTTCCCCCGAATGTGGCAAAGGCGCTTGGAGCCATCAATGCACATTGCTTCGCACCGGCCATTGCCCAGCATGCGAAGCACTTGGGCATACTCCTGCCCATCTTCCTTGAAAACAAGCTCACGTTTTTCATCATCTGCTTCGTTCTTTCCCCTCTTCCTATTCTTTCCTCCTTTTCCCTTGTTTTGGCATGTCTACTGACTCTGTTGCTGCATCAGAGAAAATTAACTTAGTCAAAACTAGGGATGGCCATGGGTAGGGTATGGATCGGGTATACCCGTACCCTACCCGAAAAGCTTACCCATGGATACCCGATTATCAATACCCATTAATATCCATACCCGAATTTTACCCGAACAGACCCAACAACATAGGTTCATGAGTCGCTCTGTCTTTTAGACAGTTCAAAAATTAAAAAGCTATCATTGAACTCTCTGCTTAGTGATACAAGAAAACATCCAGGAGGGGGAAGCCCTAATTACAACTTCAATATAAAAAAATAAATAAGTAAAAAAATTAAAAAAAAAAAAAAAAATCACATAAAGACACAAATAAACGCAACTAATCCAACTTCAGAGCATAATCGGTTGGTGTACTCTGAGAGAAAACCAGTAAAAGAAAAAAGGCTTGATTGGAGGGTTTAAATAGTAAGCTCATCTTCAGATTGTAAAATTACCCTTGACAATTAGAAATTTCAATACTCCATACATCTGATCTCAATGTCATTTCAATTTTCTCAAATGTCTCCACCAGCAGTCAACCAATTAGAAGAACTTGATTTTCAAATTCTAACATGGTTTCTACACACACACACACACACACACACACACACATATATGAAGCCATAACACTAATTGAAGCCATTTAAGTATAACATATCAATAAAACTTAGCATAGTCATTATTAATGGCCTACCAGGTTATGAAATGTCTGGCTACGACTTGATCTAGTCTAAAACAAAAACAAAGGCATTAAAGATGAACATAATACATTCTTGTGACTGTGAGAACACAACAAAACAGATGTCAGATGTGAAAGCAGCTATTTTTTACTGCCTGCAAATGCAATTGGCTGTGTTGAATTAAATGGCTGAGCAGACAACATAATATAACATATTGCAAGCAATTCAAGTCATGCAAAAAATAATAATAATAATTTGAAACATGCATGTAACTCAAATTTCTCCACAAACAACAAGTGCAAAGTGCATAAGCATTAAGCAAGCAACTGCCATATGAAAATTTTCAGTCTTGTCTTGTCTTGTCTAACTAGTAGTACATTATCTGATTAGTTTAAAGAAACCCTAATTTGGAACATATTTATTACTATTAGTAAAACAAAAACAAGTTAAACTCATCAGATGAAGTGAGACAAAATTCGCACCAAACAAAGAAGATAGAGAAGAGAGAGAGAGTGTGTTACCTTCAGCTTCAGGCTCCAACCATCTAGTCTAAGTGTTTTTCTCTGCAAATACAAATTAGATTGAGAAACAAAAGATTAAAAAAAAAACTGCTGTGCTGGCTGCTGCGATCGCAACAACTCTATGTTGAGACGATAGAGTTTTAAAATTAATCATCATGGATGTTCTTGTTAGAAACTCGGTAGGGAGTGCTTTTAAAAACTAACAAGTAAGTTACTTCAACCGGACACAAATAATATAGTAATATTTTATGTAAGATAATTTTGAAGAATGTTGAACATGTATTATAGTATAATTATTATAAAATTAATGAGTTTATCATAAAAAGCATCAGTTATAAATTGCATATGCATATCCATTATAATTATTCAATTGAAGTAAGGAGAAATTAAAAAAAATTGAAGAAAAATAATAGAATGTGTCTATTTCTTTCTTATTAATTATAAAATAAAATATACATCTCAAACATCTACGTTTTATTTCGTCATTTACAAAACTCACAAATCAACAATGTCCAACCTTGACATCAATATAAAATGCAAGCTCTCGTTCCTGTGAGAATCATTCAGCAACTTCAAGTTGAGAAAGTAATTTTTTTTTCTCAGTAAAGTTTATTTATTTATTTATTTCATGTGACTATGGTGACCTTTCATGATGGCAAGTGATACTTTTAATCTACCTAGATTTTTAATATTAAAATTTTTTTGGTGACGTAGATTTTTCAACTTATAAATATGATTAACCACAACACATTGGTGTTTGGACCAAATCAGATAATCTATATATATAATAATATATAAAGCAGAGAGAAAATCTAATTAAATTTTAAATTGGAATTCAATTAGAATGAGTTAATTTAATGTAAAAATTGAATTTCAATTAGAGTTTAATTTTGTGCTACGTGTCTCATCTAATCTATATTTTTAAATTTTTTGTGCCAAATTAGTTAATTTAGTGTAGAAAACGAGAAGTCCAATATAATAAACCATAAAAAACATAATCATATAACTAATAAAAATTCAAATTTATAAGTCATCTATATGTATATTAATAGGTAAAACTTAGAGAAAATTGAATTAGAATTTGAAATTATAATCCAATTTTATGCCATGTGTCTAAATTTATGTGGGAACTACACTATAATTATCCATTTAAGCTTATACCATGTGTCTACTTAAATTTTTTAATATTTTTGTCAAGTGAGTTAATGAGTGCAAAATACTAAGAATATAATATAAATAAATTATAAAATTTCAAAAAAAAAAAAAAAAAACAATCGCATATACTCAATAAAAATCACCACACTTTCTATCATTTAAAAATTAGAAAAAAAAATGATCATAAGTAGTATTAAATTTAGGTAAGAATTTTAATATGTGACTAATTACGTTTACTTAAAAAAAAAAAATTTGACTAATTATCTATATTTTATGATAAAAATTGTGTTTAATTTTAAATGTAACTATATGTATGCATGAATACATGTGTTACATGCTTTAAAAAAATTAATTTGAATAATTATTTATTTTTTAATAATAAAAATTATGTTTAATTTTAAATGCATCCATGCATTTGCATGGAGTTACATGCTAGTTTTACAAAATTTAAGATATGAGTGGACTAAATTAGTGCTAAAATATTATATAATTCTATTTATAAAGTTTGCATGTATATTCACTTGAAGTATAACCACTGTGGTTCATAGCATAAGTGATAAAATCTAATTAAATTTATAGGCGGCTTAAACCGCAAAATATGGTTATATATGTTATAACAAAACAAAATAACGTGGGTTCCTGTTAATTCAATTGGTAAAATTTCTTAATCTCTGTTTAATCAATTGGTATTTTGATCTTATAATAAAGAACTATATCAGGAAAGAACTATATCAGGAAAGAGCTATCATCAGGAGCGAAGGCTATAAGTTGAAACTTAAAAAAAAAATAATAATAATGCAACTTAAAAATTAGTTAATTTATTGATAAAATTTGCTTATATTTTCATTGAATTATAACTTTTATAAGTTCTATAACAATATAAATTCCACCATACCATTACTCTGTGTACAATTCCAGAGAAACATTGTTAATTTAATTATTTCTTCTTCTTCTTTTGCTGAACTAAAAAATGGATAGGGGGGAGACAATTTAATTATTTCTTATAATTGTTTTGCATGTCTTCCAAAACATTAGATCAATTTTTTTTCGATTCTTATAATTACGAGGAATATCCTTAATTCTAATTTCAAATTTCCTTACATAACACACTTTCTCGTTTACTTTCTATTATTATTTTTTGATAATCATATACTTTCAATTATTTATTTCGCTAAGTTAACATTTCCCATGTACCACATATCACAAATATTACTAGGGCTGTCCAGGCAAACCGCTCACCCGCCGGAACCGACCAACCCGACCGGAACCGACCCGTCAAGACCCGATCCGACAGCTAAGGTGGTCGGACGCGGGTGCCGATCTCCGGCGGTCGGTTTCGGTTCCCTTCCTTCAAAACCCGTTCAACCCGACCCGCCCGAAGAGAGAAAGACTTGCCGAGATTTCAAGTTTTCCGACGAGCTTCCGGCACGATTTGGCGTATTTCGACGACTAAAACACCAGATCCGGCTTCTAAAACACCAGATCCAGCTTCTAAAACACCAGATTTAGGGGAAAAAGCATCGGATTTGGTGAAATTTCTGCCAAATCCGGCTAGATCGCACCGGATCTTGGCCGGATCGAGAGAGAGAACGCCGGTTTTTTTACTTTTTTGGTTCTCTCCGGCGGGTTTCGGCCTCACCCGAAACCGCCGCTCACCCGACGGGCAACCGACCCGTAAAACCCGATCTCCAGACGGGTCGGTTGCGGGTCCGGCGCCTCCTCACCCGATCTCTGCGCGGGTCGGTTGCGAGTTGGGCACAAACCCGACCCACCCGACCCGTGGACAGCCCTAAACATTACGATGAGTCCTGACTTGGAAATAGGGATATGACTTGAAAGGAAGCTTTGCTATAACTTTAAATAGCACTTCACGGCAAAAATGGGCAAATGCCCATTTTCCAAAATAATAAGGAAAATACCCTTCTTTTGAAATTCGATTTTCTTAAAATCGAGTTTAAAAAAAATAAATAAATTAGAGCCCTATAGCGACGTTTTAAGGACTTACAGCGGCGTTTTGTAACTCGAGTTCTACGAACTTGAGTTCCATGCAAGTTTTTCTTTTTTTTACCTATGACCCGATTTCATGAAATTGAGTTCCAAAACGTCACTATAAGCTCCTTAAAATGTCGCTATAAGGCTTAACTTGATTTTGAGAAAATCGAGTTTCAAAAAAGGGACATTTCCCTAATTAGTTTAGGAAATGAAGTATAATGCTATTTTTTTTGCACGAAAAGGGCATTTTCCCATTTTGGCCCTTACTTCACCAAACTCGTGAGCAAAACAATTCTATCACATGAAATCAATTTGATAATTATGGCCTCCTTCGATCTTCTGATACAAAATTGCAAAAATTTTAACATTCTTTTCATAGTCTTAGTTTTTCTCATATCAATGAAGAAATCTTTGTAACTCACAAACTTGCTAAAAATGTAATTTACGTCACAAGTTTTCTTTTGTGGATGAAAAATACCCCACCACACATTTCTACTGAAATTCAAGTTGATTTAGCTATTGTTTCTGCTTAAGCTTGATAAGAATTTTTCTAAGAAGTTCATGTGAATGAACGCTTTTTAGTATTTATTATTATTATTACTATATACATATATATATATATATATATATTTTGAGAACATGTGAATAAACTTAAGATTAGACCAACAAACAGTTTCCGCAGGTAGACCTATACAATGAGAGAAACACTTTATCCCTGCCATTATTTTCTATTTTCATGTATGGCTGAAGTTTTTCCCCATATCTAAATTGCATAGCTTTCAGCTAAATTCTAAAAATATCCCGAAAATCTTTCTTAATGAGGAAAATTTGAGTAGTTTCTATTGAGTTAATTTTATATATGCTACTGATAACTTCCCAAATTTGTGTACTTTATTGATTGCTAAATTACAATCTTCTAAAACAAAGTAATACAGTAGTAATTTATTCAATTCAGAACGGTTAAGAAAGAACTTTAGGAAGTTCAAAGCCACTTTTCACACATGGGAAGGTTAAGAAAGAACTCTAAGGACTTCAAAGCCACTCTTCAGTCTTCACCCAGGTGTTTCCGTGCAAAGGAAACTTTCAAAATGCAGACTATACCCAATGATTTAATTATCTTTTTCCCAGGGCTTTATGTTGTGTTGTGCCAATCTAACATCACATACTAGGACAACTGCACAAAGTATATAACACAGACTGGCCTTGGATGGATTTTCAACAATGGCTAAATGAAAATCGAACCATTGAACATGCTAGTCTTAAATTGGTCATTGAAAATACGATGTCATCAGCACCATTGAGATTATGATGCTTTATTTTGAGAAAGAATAACATTGAAAATTACGCTTGTACCAAAATGCTATCACTCTATACTCTCCCAACTGGGGATGTACAAATCAAACACTCAGAACACATTTATCACCGGAAAAGAATTAAGGAACCCCATAGAGCCATATACATCTATGGAATCAATAGGAAAACGTTCAGCTCACAAAATCAATGATATATTGAAGACAACAAAATCATGTATATGAATTCATAATATCTCAGCCAAAGACATCCCAACTGGATATGACCTGTGAATTCTATTTTTCAGTGTTGGAGCTTTTTCCCCAGGGAAGTTGTCAAGATCAATTTTCTTTGCGGTTCTCGTCGATATATCAATCACACCTGAGTCCTTCGTTTCGGCAATGAATTGGAGTCCCTGAAATAAAATCATTACACCATGTAATTGGTGTATGAAAATATAATTATACTGAAAAATGACACTCAAGATACCTTGAGTGAGTTCTCCTCAAATGTGATTGTTGAATGATTTGCTACTGTATCACTGACATCCTGCCGAGATACAAGGAAGCAGAAATTAATAACATTTAAGAACTAGAGAAAATGATTCCATGAAAAAATAGTTTCCCATCCCTCAGAAATTTCGATCAAGTATCACTATTATAAATATAGGCCACACCACCACACAATTGGCTGTCACCTAAATCAGTAGACACTGCTGATTTTGGCATGAAGTGTTCATCTAAATCCCAGTTATTAGCCACAGCTTTAGATGCTTAGCTATTCATCCCATATAGGCATAAATATAACACACAGATCTAATTTCTGACCTTAAAAAGTTTAGCATTAAGCCCATCTTTGAAGCCTCCAGCCACTTGGCATAGATACCATAGGCCCGAGTTGGTCATATCCTGTATGATGTTGGGAAGAAGATAAAGGAATACATCAACCACCATAGAAACATTAAGTGAACACATACAGCAAAAGGCACTAAATTTAATTTACATTAGCAGAAATATACCTGTTTGCTTTCAAGAAGCTCAATCTTTCCTTCCTGTCAAGTTCATCGGCATATAAAAATCAGAAGCCCCAAAAGCTTAGTTGAAATTAGCATGCCAGAGAGAGAGACTAATTTATAATTTGAAAAAAGGAAAAGAACAACTCACCAACCCAGATAGCATTTGATGGATCGATTCAACATCAAACCCAATTTGAGAAAGGTTTGACTTCACCTCATTAACCTTCAAGCATAAAAGATTGCAAATGAATATACGCATAGTTCAATATGTACCCCAAGCACCAGTGGTGCCACTATCACCTGAATGTATTTATTGTGAACCCAAATCCAGATGGCACAAGCGACACAGATATCAAAAGTTAGGAGTATCTATTGTGATCTCAGCAAGGATAACAAACTAAAATAGGTGGTAATTTGATCCTCTGTTGATCGGGAATTGTGATGCTTCAAACAAGCGAAAAGGAAGAGTAAGGTGATTTGGTCTTTATCATATAATAAGATTCCCCCCCCCCCCCCCCACACCCCCCCGCATCTCGTGTCTTATAAATTGAAATCTAGAGAGAGAGAGAGAGAGAGGAGAAGAATAGTTCAGTACATCATTTGCAATAAGCTTGGATGTTTCCTTATGCTCCTCAACCTTCCAGTCCAAGTTTTCTAGCTTCTGGGTTAGATGCCTCTTTGTCGCCTGCACAAATTGATATTTAAAACAGGGGTGAACTCTAAACACTGTAAAGGAAAGAATTACTATTTGTCAAGGGAAATTCTGTAATTTCCTAGTTTCTGGACATGGCCTGTTCTAATAGTCTGCTGGGTCTTATTTTGGATTTATTTGAGTAACTTTATTTAGTTTGGGAATAGTAATAAAAGCCCAAGGGGTCCAAGTCTGACTCTTAGTCTGGGTTCAAAAAGGTGCAAGTTCTAACAGAATAGGCATTTTCATCTATTTATATGGATGTAATACTTCTATTAAAGGGAACACGAATAAGTTTTCTAAAGCATACAGAAGCTATAAAGTTTTGTTTAAGGTTTGTGTGATACAACCTACTCTGATGTGTGATGCCAAGTAAATCCTAGATGTGATGTCTAGAAATTTATTACTTTTTTCTCTGTTCTTAAATTTCCGGCAACTTAATACCTTGCAACCACACATTGATTTGTCATCTTTTAAAACCCTATCCCAAACTTCATAACCGTAAACCACCCACCCATCAAATAGCCTCAAATAATCAACAAACAGCCCAATTAGAGGTCACAGCCCTGGAATAGTAACCCAGACCTTGGTTTTTTCCCTTTATGACACCCACAAATGCTACTATTTCTTTTCACCTTTAGAAATCACATACTCCCTAATATATTCCAGCCTTTTCCCACCAAATCCTAACCCTAATTCCTTGAAATCAAAGCTTCCCAGGAACTGCCAAACCTGATTTGGTTTTGCTCCCTTTGTTTTATGTTAGGAACTTACTATGAGATGGCAAAGCAAAAAAGCAATGCTACTTACAGACAGCGCTTCATTGACATTCTCTAATTGTTTGGAGACAGTTGCAACAGCATTTGCCATATTGTGCTTTGTTACAAACATTACATCAGAAAGTGACCATCCCTGCACAACAAAAGAAAGAAATATTACATATTCACCCATAAATAAGCAAGAATAGCTTGCCATAAGTGCAGTACCAAATACAACACGTTTGTTACAAACAAAATCTATGGATTTGGGTTACAAAAGCTTACCTTCCACCACATGTAACAATATCCCATTGCTCCAAGTGCAGCAGCAGGCATTAAATAAGAAGCATAACTCCCTGTGCACATAAAAATATATATGCATCTCTATATAATTAACCCCCTCTAATAAAAACCATACATATTCTACTTGTAAAAAAAAAAATCATACATATTTTGAAACGCAGCAAATAATATCCTTTGAAAGATAAATGTTGAACGAGAATAAAACTACATTAGATAGTAGAGAATTACTGAGGAATTCCTTCTGGTAAACAACTAAGGAGCAACAATGGCAATGATAGAAATGAAAAGGGAAAGGGCAGAACTTAAGTACAGCACCTTATATCCTGTACCTTAGGCTTTCTCATTAAAATTCACCCATGTGACTATTTAAATAAATCACTAAACAGCATTAAAACTTAAAACACCTTCTACTATCCCCATTGCTAAAACTTACTTGCATTGAACTCAAGAGGCGCTTTCTCTCTCAGTCCCCCTCATCTTTCTTTGCTAGTAATCAAGCACCCAAGCCATCTTGAATAGAAATCAAGCACTTTTGGTGGGTGTTTTCTGCTGAAAGTTACCAAAGGCTATTCTAAAAAATGGAAATTGGAAGGTGGCAGAGGAGGAGAGGGTTGAAAATCGTAGTGGAAAGACAGATCTGTTCGTCTTTCCCTGTCTGATTAAACCCTCATCAATTTTATGAACATTCATACAAAAAAATTTATATAACATTCCATAATCATTTCCAGAAAACTTTAATTATGAGGAAATACTTCATGTTAACCAAAAATATACCTTGGTTTTCAACAAAAAAAATCAGAGGGAAATATCCTTCAATTTGGTGGCATTATAGTGGGCAACCAAGGCAAGAATTTCAGCAACAGAGTTGATAGAGATATCCTTGTAGAGGTGATCCTCGCACACCTGTATAGGCCTCTCCAAACCATACTAATTGGCCACAGCTAACAACTTAGCTGTCAACATGTTGGATTCCGGACATTTACAAGACAAATTTGGCGATATAGACACTACTTTTTCTGTAAGTGAATCTATGTATATAAAATGCAGCCCCATCATCCTCTCCCACAACAGAGGGCCTGGATTGCTTGATATTTGCAAAGAGAGAAGGGGGCAGATAGAGTCTCTTGAATTCAATGCAAGTGGGTTTTCTCATGGGAAGGTAGAAATTGTTGTAATGCTGTTTGGTGATTTAGTTAAATAGCCACATGGCTGAATTTTAATAAGGGAACCTAAGGTACCTGTATGTTAATTTTTCCCAAAGGGAAGAAATATAATTTGTTGACTCTGAAAATATTTTTATCCACAAGCTCAAATAGAAATATTTAGGTCCTTTTTCCTTTGTTCTAGAGAGATGTTCTGATTTATATGTTGACAATTGATCAACTGATGTAATCTGTAAAGAAACACAGAACAAAAAGTTTATTCTTAATTGCTCAAATCAAGCCTATCAAACTTGATCATCTGATTCAGTAAATTCAAGTGCTCAAATGAGTGAATCAATTCACTATCACTCATATCCAAAAGCAATCCATTTAATCGAACCCTCCATAAATCTCACCCAGAAGTTCTGCAAAGCAAAGTGGCAAAAACTAGACAAAGATATTGATAGATTTGTTGACACTATAACAATTGTTTGCCAGCCTAACCACCTTGTAGAAACACTAAGATTTTTGTTTTGTTTTGTTTCTTTTTTTTTTTTTCCAATATTAGAAAATATGATTCAGCTAAAGGGAGTGAAGGAAAAGTAACAAAATATGCCAAATCAGGGTGTCAAAAAGATGGAATGGAAAAAATTAAACCATGCTAAAAATTCACATTTTTCAGAGAAAAAAGATACAATACAATTAATCTACATACCACTGGAGGCAGAGTTCCCATTGAAAACAGTTACAGGATGGGAAACAGCTAACTCCCTGATCTCTTGAGCCAATTGTCGAATCTGACAACGAGAGCACACAAATATGAGCATATATAATATCACTAAATACCAAATTTGCGAAGCAGAAGATATAAATGGGACAAAAATTAGGTATACTTTCTTAGATGTTCTACCTTAGGTTTTCCAATTAAGTTTAACCATGTGACTGAATTGACCAATGAGTCAAGTTGAATTTAATTGTCCTCAAGGTAAGATAACACTTTTTGGGCGGCATTGATCAAATGCAGCCACATCACATGGTTGAATTCAATTGAGGAATATATAAAAGGTATTGTAACTAAGTTTTGCCCATCTACATATATCAGTTCAACAATTAAAGCATCCCTCATCATATAGTAATCATGTTAAAGGCAATGCAATGACATTCAGGAATTTGAGACCAAGCAACCTGAGCTGTAAGAGCCGCACTGTCATACTTGTCAGACGAGATTTCAGCTTCATCTACGCCTCTGAGTAATGCTTGAAGTTGCGCAATGAGTTCAGACAATCGCCCGCTTCTCAAAACAACTGAACAAGTCCAACCTAAATCACGGAACACATTACAAATGTGAGAGTCATCACCGATTCTAGCATTAGAAAGGTGATTTGTTTTGAATCGTTTTGCATATTTGCTATCTAGTAAGTTTGCATATCTTTACCAGCTTAGATTGAGTGGTAGACTACAAATAACTGAATAAGAAAGAGCTAGCTTATAAATTTAGTAGGTTAGTTGTGGTCTATGACAATCAAAAGGCGAATGTAATGCATCTTTGTTTACTTTTATTAGGCAATAGGATTTTGATTTTGATTTTATTGCCTCGTCTCTTTCGTTTTGGATTATAGTTTAGGAAGTTATCTTTCATGGCTATATTTATTTCTATATAAAGCTTACGATCAATTGCAAAAGTATGCAAGTGAAACGAGAAGCAAAGAGTGGCTCAACTGGGTGTTTCCAACGGAGAAATCCCCTCTCTCCCGTTGTAACTATCAAATTATCAAAAAGAAGACAAGTGTGGTGTAGCAAATAGCAAAACGTGAAATGTTTTTAAGTATCAACAAAAAAGCTTCGAAGAATTGTGGGTTTTTCTAGAGTGTGGGGAGTTTGATTGTTACAAAAGACTTTATTTTGACAAGAAATTCGGCAACAAAAAATGCACCATATCATAACCATATACAAATGAACAGCATATATGAAAACAAGAAGAAGGAAACTAATTACAGCATGAATAATAATGAAAACCTGGAAAGTGAGTTACAGCTAGCAAACAAAATAAAATAAAAAAAAGTCAATATGGGTATAAACTAAAAAAACCCAGAACAAAACGAATTAAGATTGAAGACCAGAACAGAACCCAGTAACCAAAGAAAAAATGAAAACGATGATTTTGACCTGCTCCGGCAAGAACAAGAACCTTGGAGGTTGAAATCCCGGCCTGTAAGGCCATTTTGCCTGCTCTGTCTGAAAAAGAAGAATTTAATTTAATTAGTGTTAGTATTTGGATTGGTGGCGAGGGAGTGAATTGACCAACCTACCCAAACTAAACTAAACAGCCCAGCCCTCCCCTCACGCTTTTTTTTTTTATTACACCAATTCTTTTCCCACCACTACCACCACCACTCGCTATAATTTATAAGTTTTTGTTATAAACTTGTTTCTGGTTAATTTATTTTAACCTTTATTTTCTGTTACTTTTTTCAATTTATAAATAATAAAATAGAATAATAATGATAATAATAATTTATATGAATATAAGACAATAAAAAAAAAGTAGAGAGGGTTCAACTGATAATCTAATGCAATGATTTTCTTTATAATGTCATATGTTTGTGGATCTGAACTCACATCTACCCTTTTTTACTATCTACCTATCTAAGAAAAATATGTAAAGCGTTTCACTCGTTGCATTATATTCACATTAGAACCTTGTTTATTTATATAATTAAAAGATGAAAATTTTGATTTATTAATACAAGATTTGAAAAGAAATATTAATATATAACTACATAAGGAAAAAAAAAAGTATAATTTAGTTCTAGTGCAATCAAGTAAGGAGGAAAAATTTCATCAAATAATAGTAATATGGAGAAAAAAAAAAACTTGAATTAATTTATATAAGACTAACCTCTTTCACTCACACTGAGTGTATTTAGAGAATTTGGATTTTTTACATGATTTTAAATTTAAGAATTTTATTTTATTAAAGAATTTAAGAATATTTAAGAATAATATGGAAATCAAACGTTAATATTAAGAGAGGGAGAGAGAGATTTTGACTCTATTTTAACTCTTATGATATACAATTATGATATATTATTATACTTTTTATTATTTGAAAGATAGAATATAATCTTTCTTTTATCAACTTTTAAGAGTGTTTTTATTTTATTTTATGCCATGTTAAAAATAGTTACAGTTTTTTTTTTATGCCATGTTAAAAATAGTTACAAGAATATAAAGCTAATACCAGGAAAGCATTTACAAAAATGGCTGGGTGAACCCAGCAGTAGCGTGGGTAGGGTATTTAGAGGCAATGCAGGCCCTTTCTTAAAATTGGACACAATACCTGTTCCCTAAGGTAATACAGGTCATTCATCATCGCTTGTTCATGCCACTGAGGTCTTCTTCTTTGATACTAGATGATGGGTAATCAAAAAGTGTTTATCGTCCATATGAGTCGTCCTCAAGAAGAAGGTTTATCCAAAATAATAGTTTGGAAGGAAAAGTGAAAAACAGTAATACCAAGGAGAAAGGTCGTCCAAGAAAGATAGATAGTCTACGCAAAGAAAAACTGTAGACTACCAATGAACACTTCTTGGCATACAGCTTACTGATTTCACACATCATCACTAGATACACTACATATTTCTGTGCTCAATCAAAAAAATGACATGTAGATAGCCTAGCTCCATAGCTTTCAAAATGGCTTCTACTAACGCTTCTTGGCTTGCCATAAACATAGCTCTAGCTCCGCTACAATGACAAGCTTCAAATTAAATATGGTTGGTACTTGTTACTACCATGTCTTTTGCTACAAAAGCATATGCACACCCTCTGGTCCTCTGGTGTTTAGCTTTAGCTATCAAAATAATCACATGCCAATGAGTGTGGCAACTGTTGCCTTCTTTTCTCTATTTTTGTTTGGTACCTGCAAATAAGATGTTGGGATGTGAGAATGATTTCATAGGGATTTGGAATCTTCCTCTCATGTATGACCTGGTTCCTATGAATCCAGATTGTCCAAAGAGTGGTGAAAACAATTTGCAGATAGCACACAGCACTTTATCCTAAATCTTTGTTTCTAAATATACAATTAACTGGCCAAATCCTTAATGAGCAATGGTTAAAATTCGAGGTTCTTATTGAAAAAGTAGATCCTAACCAAACAACTCTGGCTAATGAGCAAAAAAGGAGATTTGAGATGGATTCATTCATCCTCCACCGAGCAAAGAGGACAAATGCTAGTAGAATCCTCCATACCAATGTAATGATTTTGGTAGGTAACTTCACTTTCCAAATCAAACTCCAGACTTCTGCTAAAATGTTTGAGTTCCTGTTTTCCTAAGGGTTACCTTGTAAACTATTCCTAAACAACAGATCATAAGCTTGCTTGACTTGGTACTCTCCCGAAGTAGAGTGCATCCATAAAAACCTATCTTGTGTCCACCATTAGTAGGCAGGGGGGTTGCAAGAATTTTAGCACTAAACTCTACTCTACTTTCTACTCTCTACTCTCTACTCTCCCTTCATCCAATCAGGCCATAATGTCTGATTGGAACCCAATTTTCGTCCAACTCTCCTCTGCTCTCCTCCCTTCCTTCTATCCAATCAGACCAAACTAACATATAAGAAAGAAGATAAGAAACCTGATCAAAAGAGTGAGAAATAGCAAAAGCGCACCGCCATAACAAAAACTACACACTATTATATACATTTGCATTGCAACAACCCATTGTTTGGTAGCTAACAACTTTTGTTTGATTACATAGGGCTTTAGTGTAAAAGGCTTGTTAACTTGTTTCCTTGTACACGTACTATCCACATGTATGTGACAGGAAAGTTCCACTAAATATTTTAGTGATTAATGCTAGGATCTATATATATATATAAATATATATATATATATATATTATATATATAATAGGTGAAGCAGAAAGAAATTCCAATTGAAATTTTAAATTAAAATTCTAATCTATTGTTGTGCCACGTGTCAATGTAAATATGAAATTAGATTCTAATTTGTAATTCCGATGTGCTTTTTTTTTTCTTTTTTTTTTTCACACCCGTGTTTTTTTAGATTCACCTCCCTTTTCCACACCCACGTATTTTCAGGATTACCTCCCTTTCTTTCAGGTTCACCTCTTTTTCCACACCCACGTATTTTCAGGTTCACCTCCCTTTTTCAGTTCACCTCTCTTTTCCACGCCCACGTATTTTCAGGTTCACCTCCCTTTTCCACATGGAATTTCAAAAGAATCTCTTAGTATTAATGATGCATGTATTTGGGTATTTTTGTATATTATATAAAAAGAGGTTCTCCAAATATTCTGATTGTTCTTGTCTTTACAATTTTGATGGTCCTGGTTTATGCTCTGCAAAACGAATTCCAACCATTCCTAAGGTTTGATTACTACTTTCTTTCATCTACCTATACTGTTGTTCCTTTTTGTGTAAATTTTTTATTATTTAATTATATAATTTTATGGTTTTCCTATGATTGATGTTGTATGTTTATTGTCTTTCATCTACCTATACTTTCTTTCCTTTTTGTCAATAATTTTTATTGTTTAATTATAAAATTGTTTTGTTTTCCTATCATTGATGTTGCATATTTCTTTTTCTTTTTCATAACACATTATCAGTACGAGTCTCTACCTAATTTCGAAAGGAAGTTGTAATCCCATTATTCTTCAAATATCAAAGATTATTTATGTAGTTTTCTCAACTCATTGTAAGTTTTCTTTTAAGGACTTAGTATTTATCCTATTTCTTTGTCTTTACGTTTTATGCTCATAATTTTAGTGATTTTTAATTGATAAATTTTTTTTTTATGAGATTCATGTTATTCTATTGTTATATATTGTTATGAGATGCACGTTATGAGATTCACATTTAATTGATTAAAATATTTTGTTAAAAATGGTTTGTGATAAAGCAATTTAATCATAGTTATATGTACTATGAATGAATTAACCTTGAATATATATATGTCTATATAGCATCCTTTCATTAGCATTTTGTATGATAAAAATATTTGTTAAAAAATTACATAATACTAAGTTTTATTAAACATGAATAAACTAAGTCTTTTAAACATGACTAAACTCATGATTAATAAATAAATAAATAAATAAATAAAAAACCAACAGTATCACTTAAATAATAAAATGCAATATATTTATTGGTTTATTAAATTATATCCATTCCCGTACAGTAGCATGGGTTACATACTAATTTTACTAATGTATGCCCTTAATGCTAAAAGCTAATGTTAATGAGTCATAAAACAATAGGTGTAAAATTCAACAATGAAATCTAACTACAAGGAAAGTAATTATAGACTTATAATATGAACAATAATAACAAAAATAATAATATTGATGATGATGAAAACTGGGAAATTGAATTATAACCAACAAATACAAAACAAAAGTGAATAACATTATATTGTCTAAAATAAGGGTATGTTTGGTTGTAATGAAAAAAGAGGAGTGGAAAATAGGAAAGAAAATGGGTGGGAGGTGGAGAGGGAGAGAAAAATGATGGGGGCCTTGCTGTTTTCTCTCCAGGCACACCAAAACTCAATTTTCCCACCAACAATGTGTTTGTTGTTTTGCCTTTTTTTTAAGATGCTATTCATTCCTCTTTTTTCTTTTCATCAATCTTGGATTTTTGTGTTTCTAGGTGTTACTTGTTTCTTTTTTCCCCCATTTTTTTAATGAATTGCCTATATATATATGTGTGTGTGTGTGTGTGTGTGTGTGTGTGTATATATAAAAAAAAAATGTTATTTTTTGTTTTATATAATAAGGACATGATTGTAAATTTATACAAATTACATTTTCTATCCTCTCATTTTTCTTCTCAACCAAATAAATTTTTTTTTTCATCCTTATACTTTTTCACTTCTCTAACCAAATACAAATAAGGAAAATTAAAATTTCATCTATCCTCCCTTGCTCCACTTCCGCTTCAGGACAAGGAAGTCAATCCCATACCGGAGGCTGTACCAGTTTGACCAGTAGAACAATATATTTTGGTACCGGTCAATACCGGTGTACCGTTATTGTGTATATATATATATATATATATATGTTTACCATAAAACATTACCTCAATTCAGAACAAATTATTCATAGTTTTAGACTTTAACATCAATTAAAAGAAAAAGAAAGCACAATATATAAAATAGAAAACTTAATTGTTCATTGCATTACTAAGAAAACAAATAATACTAATAAGTTAATGCAAATAAGTTATCATTCTGCTTTTACAAAAATTCAAAACTTAAAAAAAAAAAAAAGTTTTTTTTCTATACCGACCGGTATTGCCTGAAATCGGCCAGTATGGCTGGTACATGGCCGGTACGACAAGTATTTAAATCAATACGAAACGTTGGTGTTTCAATACCAGTATCAACTACACTGCTTCAGGGTAGTTTTTTTCCAGCCTCATTCTAGTAGGTGCCCGTGAGTACTCATCTTGCCACACCCAATTATTTATATATATATATATATATATATAATTTATTAAAAATTTATTTTAAATGCATTAAATTAAAACTCATAAATTATTTAAAAAAACAAGTTCTAACGTTACAAATATTTTCAAAGCATAACAATACAACAATTCAAGTAATAAGAAATATTAAAACAATTCAAACATGGCAATACAACAATTAAAAAAATATATATATAAACAACATAAATATTAAAACATAAAAGTATAAATTCAATAATACAATATAAAAAAAATTATAAATTTAACGTTAGAATTCTAAAAACACATATGTATAACTTATAAAAAACCTATACAAATATTTTTTTGATTATTTAAAAATAAACAATGTGGGTGCGGGAGAAAATGTTAACTCTCATCCCTGTCCCATTTGCTATATGGGGCAGGTAAAACTCATCCATTAAGGACGAGCGAGACAAGCATCTGCAGATGTGGATTTAAACATTTTTGAACATCCATTTAGGATGGGTAACGTTCATTTTGAACGTTTTTTTTTAATTAAAAAAAATTAGGTTCTTGAACTTCTTGTGTGTGTGTGTGTGTTTTTTTTTTTTTTAAATGAAGTGTCCATTTGTACACAATTTTTTAAATAAAAACATAATGTGTAACTTTTTATTTTATCTAATAAGGACTCAATAATAAATTTAAACTCTATTTTCTATCCTATCATTTTTCTTTTTAACCAAACAAATGTGTGTGTCATCTCTCCATTTTTTTCATTCTCCAACCAAATACATATGAAATAATTTTTTTTTTTGATAAGGGTAATTCTGGAAGAGGATAAACTCGTTCACATATAAGGAAGCCAACGGTCCCAATGAACCCGTCAGCTCCACTTGTGCATTCATAGAGACAAAAATGACGATATCATAGGCTGACTACTCCACGCCTGACAACTCCACATTCAACGACATCTGTATAAGACGGCGGGAATGCCTAGACGGGATAAAAGGCCGACAGAAATAAGCTGACGGGGAGAAAGAAGCCTATGACAGGTCTAACGTGGGCTTGCTTGGCCTCCATGAATGCGTATATAAGAGCATCCATAGCAAATGTGACAAATGCTAAATATGTGGCACATTTGGCACACCAAACACAAAAACGAAGCTTTATCAGATATTGCAAATTTCAAAAATTAGATCACATTGCTATAGTGCTGTTGCAATTTGCCACAGTATTGTTGCAATTTGCCACGGTATTGACAACAATTACAAATCTCAAAAATTATTATTTTATTGCGTTTTTTCTCTCCTCTTCCACTGATATCTCTTTTCGTTGACTCTATCTCATTTCTTCTCTCTCTGTCACTCTCTATCTCTTCCCTCTCCTCCCTGCTCAAGAAAGTTGCTCAAGATCACTCTCAAGAAAGTTTTCCCCAATCTTGCCGCCTCACTTTCCAGTCCTTGCCACTGATCTCGCCAATCCTCTCCCATTGATCTCGCCGCCTCATTCTCCATAGCTCACCCCCGATCTTGCCACCTCATGCTCTAGTGCTCACCACCGACATCCACAGCTCTCGCCGCCGACCTTTAGATCTCTATTAATCGGGTTGTGGGTGTGAGATTTGGGATGGGTTTCGATGTGGGTTTTGGGTCGGCATTTTGGATCGGCGTTCTGTGTGTTCATGTGTTGTGGGTTGGTTGGGCTGGGGTTTTAGGCCGATCGTTCGTTGAGTTTGGGTCAGCGTTTTTTCATCTTTGGTTTGTTGGTTAGTTGAGTTTTTTTTTTTTTCCTCTTTTTTTGAGGTTTTTGGGTTTGGAATTTGCTGGTGTTGTTGCAGTTGATGTTGTTGGTTTGTTGGTGTTGTTGGTTGGCGTTGATGTTGCTGTTGTTGATGACAATAGGGAGGAGAGAATATATTATTTTAATGTGTAGTAAATATTATTTTAATGTATAGAATTGAACGATAAAACATCTGATAAATGAGATGTTGTAAAATAATGTGGTAAAATAATAAAGTAGGCTTTTGGCGTGTCAAAATGACATTCTCTTTGCAACATCTGCTACGAATACTCTAAGGAAAGATCTTGTGCCCCACGTTCAACCCTAGTCAAGAGGATCCCTACAAGGAAATGATCCCGTAAGATACGCATATTAATGAGGATCTTCCGTACATGGAAAGATTCTCTTCGCCAAGAAACGAATATCAGTTTTATATTACTATAAAAACCCCAAAACCCTCACAAACCAAGGTATACATAATTTACCCTACTTCTAACACTCTAGAGTTGTGAAAAGTTCTTTAACTTAACATTCGGAGGATATTTGGTCTGTACCATACCGATACTCTTTGTAGGGTTTTCTTCTTAATCTGTGTTGCGCAGGTCTTGTCTCGAGTATGTGAGATCCGTGCGACGTACAAACAATTTTCGGCATCATTAATTTTTTATTTTATCTTTCTACTTTTTTTTTTTTTTATCAATTCCCTATTTTCTATTCTCTCAACTTTTTTTTTTTTTTTTTTTTTTTAATCTCAAAAATTGAACTGAACCCAGAAGCCAGTAATGAAAGAAAACAACCGAAAAAAAGTGAGCTGCTCCGGCAAGGACGAGAATCTTGGAAATTGAAATCCTAGCCTGTAACGCCATTTTCCCTGGGGATTCATCTCGGAGGGATTTATCATTTATGATTATGATTTATGAGGCCTTGGAAGGTTTTTCATTTGTTTTTATTTTTAGATCTGAATAATAATTTTACTGATGTTGATGCAGTGATGCCAAAGCATATTTCTTTTTTTGATGGAAGATGCCAAAGCATATTGGCCATTGACCAACCTACCCAAAACAAATTAAAAAAACAAAAGTCTTTGTATGGTAGCCTCCAGTATTTTTTTAGGGTTTTAATAAGCAATATTAATTATACAAATTTTTTTTTAAAAAAAAAACTTGAATATATTGACATTATAAATACAATGAAAAGAATTAAAAATAAAAAAATAAAATTTTACAATTACTTTTTACAATGTTTCATATTTAAAATCAATGTATAATATCTTTATTATCAATCATATGAGTTATATCTCTTTCAATATACATACTACATCTTCCTCAAAAAAAAAAAAATATATACATACTACATAGCCAAGCAATCATCTATTCATTAATCTCCCATTTGATTGATTTATTTCAAATTTATCAAGATCTAAATGGACTTTTTTTAAGGTTTAAGATTAACAAATTTCTACTTTTGTTGTTAGGCTTAAAAATTTTTTTTTTCAAATTTTAGATTAAATTGGTTTATTATTGAGCTTTTTTTGTGTACTGTTTAACAATATCATATTCAAACTTATTTTTAGTTGGATTTAAAAAAAAAAATTAGGGCCAACATGTTTAGTTTTTTATTTATTTTAGGGGGGTCAAAAAAGAAGAAGAGTAAACCTTATTTTATATATATATGTGTGTGTGTTTGTGTGTTTATTTTTTTTTTTTTGGGGGGCCAGTTTAGTGGGTTCATTGGCTATGAGTGGATAGCAAACAAAGACAAACCCGAAATTATCTCGGGATGAATACACTATTTATAAGAAGTTTTGTTAGAGCATTTACATCAGTCCATGCAAAAGTTTCTGTCTATTTTAGTATAAGGACATACTTTTTCTATTTTACATACTTGTTTTTAACATTCCACATCAGATTATCTATTTTACACTACATTTTATTAAATCAAATTTTCTTGATTTTTTAAATTGTTTATCTTTCTTCATACATAATAACTATTATCCACTCTCTTCCTTCATCTCCAAGATATGTAAAGAAATAATAAACAACTAAATACAAAATGTATAATGTAAATTTATACAATAATTGTAACAAACTTATAAATTTACATAATTATACATGGATTGATATGAGTATTTTTTTAGGCTAAATTGTGTAAATTCGATACATTTTTTTTTATTATATAGATACTGATGTGAACACTCTAAACCTTCATTTTTTTTTTTTTTTTCCTTAGGGTAACATCCTGCTTCTGCAGGCTCTCTTGTTGTATTCTCTTCTTTTTTTAATGCTATCATTTCCGCCTCAAAAAAAAAAAAAAAGAATAATGTTCTACACGAAAATCAAATAGGGAAGGTGGACAGGATTAAAACTGAACAGTCCAATGGAATGACATATATTTGTGGTTTAAAACCCACGTCTTTCCAATGCATAGAGTGATTTTGAATCAAAAAGTGTACTAAAACATATTATTATAGACAACATATATATATATATATAATATATATTATATGGGCATTCCTGACATTTGATAAAAGGAGTTTGATACTTGTACTACACTAAAAAAAAGGTGTCTTGAATTGAATCTCCGGATTACTTGTCACACCTAAATTACTTTGATCAATAGTCTTCCTCTAGCCTCACCCCACAAAAACCCAAATCCACAACAGTTGTTGGACCTCTCAGTCTCAATCTCAAACATGAAAAAACCAATGGCATCCGCTACTATTCTCTACTTTCTCATAGGCATAGCCTCTCTCTTCATTCCCAGTCCCACACAATCCCAATCCCAATCCCAATCCCATCTCCAACCTAATACCGACGAAGCCTTCACCTCCATTATCATATCCCAACGAGGCCTTGATTTTGTCAAAGACTTGCTCATAGAAAAGGCCGTTTCTTCAATAGTCCCACTCCAACTGCCCAAGATTGAGAAATCTATAAAGATCCCATTTGTGGGTAGCGTTAATATGGTCCTTTCAAATACTACAATATACCAAATCAATGTTTCCGAGTCGTATGCGAAGCTTGGCGATGCAGGGGTTTCGATTATTGTGTCAGGGGCTACTTGTAATTTGAGTATGAATTGGTATTATTCTTATAGTACGTGGCTTGTGCCGGTTGAGATTTCGGATAGAGGGACTGCTTCTGTTCAGGTATTGCTCAAGTTTTAGAGTTTTGAGTTTTGAGTTTGAGCAATTGAGATTTGTTCATTGCGTGAGTTTGAATGGGAAATTCGTGGTTTTACAGTGCTTTTGTTCGGACGTAGCTCTCATTGTTGGACTTAATTGTAGCTAAATTTGATGCAAATATTGAGATTTGCATCTGGGTTTCATTTGTTAGGCGCGCGTTTGAATGTTAATTAGGCAGCTTCATAGTGTTATTATTATTTTTAATAATATTTGCATGACTGGTCTCTTAAACATAGAAAATTCATAATTGTTTGGGAGACTATATTCAATTAGGGCATGATTTCTATCGGTATATGGTAGTTGTTTGGCTGGTTTTTTCTTGTTTATTAGTTGGCTTGGATTTATCAGATCTTTTTTTTCCTGATGGGTTAATTTCATGCAAATCTTTTAGAACATGACATATGGTTTAATCCATTAAATGTACTTGGAAGGAAACTTAGTTTCTTTATTGTGTGTTATATAGTTGCAATTATTGGGAACTTTCAAATTGGTTATCATCACGACAATAATGCCACATTCCAGCATTAGGTAGTTACCCTTTTTATTGTGTGGCAGTTACCTGGAATCTGAGGATGAATTGTTGTTCCTAGAGAAATTGGACATGCCCTTTATGTCTATGAATTTGAAAGTTTTCCCCTTGAATTTTGGGTTATATAAGTTCTGTGAATTTTCCCTGCAGTAATGATCTTCTTCGTGGCACATCATGTCTGTGATTCGAACCCCACCTCCCCTTTCTCCACTATCTACCTATAAAAAAAAATGTTGTCTTATAAATTTGAAAGATATTGACATTGATGTACATTCTTTCTTTTTCTCTGAAATCGGTTATCTTAGGGAGTTTATCTTTGGGTTCATGTTTGACAGCCAACCTACCACAACCCTTCTTAATCTAGGACTGGTTTGTGAAATTAAAATAAAAAAGAAAAAAAAAAAGTGCTTCATAGGACTCTTAGCCTGTTTGGTTTTCCTTTTGTATTTATTTGTTCATTTCTCATGTGCCCATTAAAAAAGGGAATTTGATGGGTGCTGCTCCTGGGTAAGGTTGAAGGCTTGGAAGTGGGGCTTACTTTAGGCTTGGGCAACGAGGAAGGGACTCTGAAGCTTTCCCTTTTGGACTGTGGTTGTTATGTTAAAGATATTTCAATTAAATTGGATGGAGGAGCGTCCTGGCTCTATCAAGGGTACGGAATTTTTTCTTATAACTCAATTTTTTTATTAGGCATTGGTGTATCATATTTATTGTAGGTGTTTTGAATTTCGTTCAATTATCAGGAAAAAAATGGTAATTTTGCTCATAGTGTACTATAATCTGGCAGTTTTTCTTTCCAATGATCTAGTACTAATGTTTAATTCCTTTTTTGTGTGCATATTCTAGCACTTCCTCTCATTAAAGTGATAAGTGTGTGTGTGCTTGCCCATACCCTTCAAATTTTAAATAGTATTTATGGTTCAGCTTTTGGCCTTTCTGATGATTGACTAGAAAGCTAAACATGAAAGACAAACTGTCATTTAAGATTTAACTACTACTGCTTAAGTACAAAATCTCTATTTTTTCCTTCCGACTTTCAGGGCCATGATTTGGGTAGCATCATATCATCGCCTAATCTTGATTTACTAGATTTTTGAACCCTAGTTTGTAATTCTTTAGGAGTGGTTCAAATGCATGCATTGTACATTTGATATCTCTCCTCTTTTGAATAAAATTATTATTTATCAATGGCAAGTGCCTTCCATCAAAGTGACAGATTGGGTTCAAGTCTGGGAAGCAACATCTCCCAAAAACTGGGGGTGAGGCTGCCGACTATGACCTCTCCCAGACCCTACAAAATTGGGAGTTTTGTGCATTGGGTATGACCTTCTATGTAAATATATATATATATATATATATATATATATATTGGACTACTGTGTCTATTCTCATAGCGTTGACCAATATTTTCATTTTTCTTTTCAAACTTCCTTTGTTTCCTGCTGCACCTTTCTTATTATATTTGTAATCACTGAATCATAATGTTTAAATCATCTAAACTATCATACCTCCCAGCCTTCCCTGGTGTTACTTCTTGCTATACATTAGTAATATGTATTCTTATTTGGTCTCTCCATTGAATCTCTTCTTTTGCAAAATTTAGTATACAATGATTCCTATTTTTTTTAAAAAAAAAAAAAACCATACAATGAGGGTTGTCCCTGAAATCAGTACTCTATAATTTGGAAAGATGATGGGCTAACTTGATAGTTCCAGTTGCCAAAACTGTCAGTCAGGTTTGATTTTGAAAATACTGCTTCCTCTTGCAAACATCTAGAAGGAAGATTAGCATTTTTTTCACAAGCAATGCTCCACTCCCCCTTATACTACAAAAAGCTATAGTTTGAAATCAATTGCCTTCTTACGGCTTTAACGATAATGGAGAACTGATTGCACTCTCTCTCTCTCTCTCTCTCTCTCTCTTCCTTTTTTCCCCATTCTATTTTTCCTGTGGTTTTTAATATTTTCGTTTTTTTAGACAGCATCTTGGGGTCAACCCCAAGGGATTCCTCTGGGTAATTACTTGGCGTGTATAGGACAGGAGGACTAGTCTACACATTTCTGGGAGAATAGTCAGATGCTCGAGTAGCTCTAGACAACCTTGTTAGCAACAACCAAAAAAAAATTAAACTTTTTGTTTTGTATGGGTAGGTAAAACTAAAGTAATGCTGGGTGCCTTGCTTCTCCATACAAGCAATTTTAGATTGCTTTTTTTCCCCCTGTATTTTATTTCTCTGTATGATGTGCATTATTATTGTGGTGGCATTGTGGGTGTTATTACTCCTTTAAATTCCAATTGTCCTTTGGCCTCTTGAGCTGGGGTCACTAGTTTGATTCCTCCCGTACCTGCCCTTTTTTCCCTTGGAGTGACTCACTCACAAAAATTGAAAGAACTCAGTACATACTTTGTGGATGAATGGGCTTTGCATACATTTCAGACAAAAATGAGGGTCGTCTGCTTACTCACCGTTCTTTAACACTTTTCTTGTAATCTGGCAGGATGATTGACGCATTTGAAGAGCAAATAGGGTCTGCGGTGGAAAGTGCTATTACAAAGAAACTTAAAGAAGGGATTTCGAAGCTTGATACCTTTCTGCAAGCTCTTCCAAAAGAAATCCCAGTGGATGATAATGCTTCTCTGAATGTAACTTTTGTAAATGACCCTTTGTTGAGTAATGCTTCTGTTAAATTTGAGATCAATGGGTTGTTCACAGAAAGAAAAAGAGATCCAGTTCTTGGATACCATCATGAAAATTCAAAAACATCAGTTTTCTGCCCAGATTCATCTAAAATGGTTGGAATTTCATTAGATGAGGCTGTCTTTAACTCTGCGTCAGCTTTGTACTATAATGTAAGTCTGGAACTTCTGCAAAGATTATGTTTCTGTATGATCCATTTTAAAGATTCTTGCTTATATTGTTGAAATGAGTAAGCATGTGCTCTTTTGTAATATCCTTCTTTACTATATCTATTAAACATTAATTGTAACAGCAATATATTGCTATTACTATAGTTGTTGTTCCTGACGTATTCTCTTGTTAAATAAACATGTTTTCTTTGTTTAGGCAGCATTTATGCAATGGATTGTGGACAAAGTGCCGGATCAGTCTCTTTTGAACACTGCTGGATGGAGATTCATTGTTCCCCAACTGTACAAGAAATACCCCAATGATGATATGACTTTGAATATTTCTTTATCTTCTCCTCCAGTTGTAATTATTGCAGAGAACAAAATTGATGCAACCATTAATGTAGACTTGATAATAGATGTTTTGGAAGCAGGCGAAGTAGTGCCGGTTGCATGCATCTCATTGGTAAGCTTTTTGATGGATGAAATAACAATTTTGATCTTTGTCTTTGTTGTTTTTGTATTATGTTCTTTTATTTGCTTCTGTTTTCCTATCTTGTTGCTGATTGATACGCTAATCATTTCTCAAATCCTTCTCGTCTCCATCATCCTGTAATGCTTGAATTTTGCATAATCATTATCAATGGTAATGTGATGAGAGTAAGTGGCTGATTTGGTCATGGACATAGGGTTGGCACTGGTTTTTGACATGAAGGGCACAGCTGAGAGGAGTGCTGAGGGACATCTGCATATGTCTCTTTAAATTACGTTATCAACAGAATTAAAATTTTATAATTCATCTTAGGCAATGTGTTTCTATTATATGAGATATAAGTAGCAGGTGGTCATTAACATTCCACATATTCACCTATGGGAAAAATTAAACTGAAGAAATTGCCCCTTGCTAAGCGTGGACACCATAAACTTAGTTCATTACCTATTTTTCTTTTTTGACAAAACGATAGAACCTTGACGCACTGAAATCAGGCATTTACGAGCACCATGCCAAGATGCAATCCTTCTTTCACCTTGTACATTTGGAAACTGGATTAATCCCAGTTTTGCTCTGTAACTTCTAAGTCCTGTGTAAAATTACAACATAGAAATGTGCGCCTGTTGGTTTCTGTCAAACACGTTCAGTTGAAGCTATAAGTATTTTCAATTATATGGTTTGCACACTGTTGTGAGACGCATAGTTTATGCATGTTAAATTGCAAGTTACGTTTGTAATATATGGCTTTTTTTCTTGTTCATGTGTATCTTTTTGTAATTTCTTTTCCAAATTTGTGCAATTTGAAAAATCTTCGCCTCCACCCCATTCCCCTACTCTTTGTTTTTTTTGGGGGTGGGGGGGGGGGGGGGGGGAAGGGGGTCTTTTAAAAGGTAAATATGAAGAATGTGATGCTCTTTCTTTATTTTTTAATATTCATTTTCATGAGTAGAATTGCCCTATTGCTTTCTATTGGTGCAGGTAATTCGGGCCTCAGGTTTAGTTAAAGTTGCAGGGAATAACCTTGCTGGAAGTGTGAAATTAAATGACTTCACAATGTCATTAAAGTGGAGCAATATTGGTAATCTGCGGTTATATCTAGTTCAGGTACTTTTAAACGTAGCAATTACTCAAAATAAAATTTTATTTTGCATGTTTATTAATAGAAAGTTTCAATATTGTCTTCTGCTGCAGCCTGTGATGTGGACAATTATTCAAACGGTTTTCTTGCCGTATGCAAACTCACACCTTGTACAAGGTTTTCCTTTGCCCGTCATTCATGGTTTCACCCTTCACAATGCTAACATTATCTGCTTGGATTCAAGAATTATGGTTTGCAGCGATGTAATATATACAGAAACAAACAATCTTAGTCAGCTTTTGTCCATTTGGTTAGATAAATATAGGCTACCCTTCTGAAATGTCTTGGAAATGTTTATAGGAAGGGGAATCAAGAATCAGTTTCCCCTTCTTGTACTTGTACATGTTTAACATGTATATATGGTCTAGATTGAACCTTTCACCAGTTGGATGTGTGCATTGAGATAAAACTCTTTGAACAGAAAATTTGACTGTACATTGTGATTACTACAGGTATGTTCATATCGCTTTTTTATTTTTTGAGTCACAAAATTATATGCCATTTGTGCTAATGCTTTTGCATAATTTTACATATATTTTAAGCATGAATATTCCTAAGAGCATAACCTATCATAAAAAAAAATTCCCAAGAGCATGTGCTAAACCTGATTCTAAAATCAGTCCCATACATTCTTTTAAAAATGCCGCATAACCACTCCCCTAATGATTTCTTTTTCTTGAATATGACCTATTTTCATTGAAGATGCACATAATTGGTTGAGTGTTGGAAATTGCTTCACTGAACTCCAAAGATGACTGGCGCTCATTCCAATTCGACCACTGCGCCAATTTGACCACTCACCCTCAATGCCCACCCACACCCACACGCTGCCGACTTGATCCAGTGTGAGAGGTACCTTAAAGCTCCGCTTGGAAGTTCATAAGGAAAGGGAATGGAATGGAATGAAATGATCATAAGGGAATAAAAAAGAATGGGATGGAATGAAATGGAATAAATTTAAGTAAGGGAAAAGAATAGAATGGAATGGAATTAAGTAACCTTGATTGGATGTTTTAAAATAAAAGAATGAAAATGAATGAAAATGAATGGAATGTAAGTAATTTTGTTTGGGAGTAACATGGAGGGAATGGAATGGAATCATTTTATTGTAATATTACTATTAGACCCCTGTTTTAAAATAAATTGTTGAATAAATAGGGGTATTTTGGGAGTTTTAATAAAAAATTCATTAAATCTAATTCCAATCCTTCTCATTCCTCCCAATTTCGAGGTGAATGAAAATTTGAGGTTTTAAGGAAATAGAGAGTAATGAGTGTTCCTTCCTATTCATTCCATTCCCTTCCACTTAAACTCTCAAATGAGGGAATAGACTTTCCATTCCCTCCATTAAAACTCCCAAAACAAGGGAAGAGAAGAATATTCTAAAATTATTCTTTTCATTCATTTCCATTCCATTCCATTCCATTCCCTCCTCCCAAGCGGGGCCTAAGAGTTAAAAGAGTGTGAGATAGATACATAGTACAGAGAGATGCAAGAGTTGTAATTATATATATATATATATATATATAGTGTGAGATAGATACATGGTACAGAGAGATGCAAGAGCTGTGATTATATATATATATATATATATATAGAGTGTGAGATAGATACATGGTACAGAGAGATAAGAGCTGTGATTATATATATATATATATATATATATATATAGAGAGAGAGAGAGAGAGAGAGAGAGAGAGAGAGAGAGAGAGAGAGAGAGTACAGATGCAAAAGATGGGTTTATTTATTTATTTTTTTTGGAGAGACAGGAAAGACATAAAAAGGTGTTTTAATATTATATATAAACACTATCGTACTATTGAAGTAGAGCAGTTACATCTATTTTTTTTAAAGAGAGAGAGTATAGAGTGATGCACAAGGTAAGTTTTTATTTTTTATTTTTTATATTTTTTTATTTATATAATCTGCTCAGAATAGCTTTTTATTAAGACTAGTTAACTGGTACAGGATTGAATCATATTTTATTCAACCATTAGAAAAGAGTTAACACAGAAGAAGAGAAAGATGTATTAATCTTATACAAAAGCTATCGTACTCTTGGATTAGAGAATTCACATATGATACTCTTAAAAAGTCTCTATATTCAACTTATTATTACTACTCAAATTTTACAATGCTACAATTCTCTCTCAAATTTGAAGGAGCTAGCTATTTGTGTAAAAATTATATTAACTTCTAAGAATTTTCATAAATTTATGAAGCTTCTTTCAGTTTGCATCAAAAGAGGTCTTTTTTTTTTTTTTTTTTTTAATTTTTTTTAACCACTAAACAATAAACCCTACATTGATTCTTCATTTTACAATAGGGAAAAGTCAAAAGGCATTGGTTTATGAAATATTTTTAGAAATTTTGGGGAATTTTTTTTGATAAATTTTTTTTTTATATTTCCCATGAAAGCATCAAAACTTATTTAAAATGGTTTTTTAAGAAATACTCTAAAGGCACCCATTATCTGGACCTTTTACAATATACCGTACTAAATAATAGAGAGAGAGAGAGAGAGAGAGAGAGAGAGAGAGAGAGAGAGAGAGAGAGGATTATAAAATGCAAAAAAAAAAAAAAATTTATACAATGCTATTTACATAAGCACTATAACAAATTGTAAAATTTTTATAAAATGCATAACCAGGTGAAGGAGTTTTTGTTCAGCATTATCTATTTTAAAAAACCATTTTTATGGTTTTTTTTTTTTAAGTGAACATTTTTATGGGTTTCAACATGTAATCTTTTATAAATTTTTTTAAAAGAACTTTTACTTCAAATGAGAATGCTATAAAGTATAATCATTTACAATTGTAGTCTTTATTTTTATTTTTATTTTTTTGGAACATACTATTCTCGCCAAAGAATAGTATTTAACTAAAAAAAATCTTAATATTTTATAAAGAAAAATTTAACAAATGATAGTATTTACTAAAGATTAAAATTCAATAGTGTCTAGTATTATTATTTATACTACTATTTAAGGGGTTTTCCTGTTAAAATCTTCAATTTTGATACTCACAATACCTTCAAATTCATCGGTTTGTAAAACTTAAATAATAGGGTTATATATATGTAAAATTGCTGATTTAAAAAATTATAAATTTTAGCTAAATTAAAAAAAAAAAAAAAAAGTTTACAAACTATTTGGTCCTAAATTTTAGTTCCAACTCTCTGTGGTAGGCCTTTCTTGCGTCCTGGGCTGGATTGCTCCTATTGTACCAAGGTCCTATGATTCTAGAGTAAGGGAGTCGGGACTGGCCTAATTGAGATGTACTTTAGGCTAGCTTGTGCAAAAGTTGGGCCCTCCTTGTGCTGAAGTTGGGCCTTCCTTATGCTGACGTGTCTTGCCAGGAATCTTGAGCTTGTTTATGTGCCCATGGCAGGAATAACTGTTACAAGTATTATAGCAAGAAAATACAATACAATAGGATAGCTAAAATACTTTAACTAAAATATTTTTCTTTGCTAACAACAATAATACGTGAGTAGTTTCACAAAGGAAGAAGTATTAGTATGCGATTATGGCAGGAGTAGGTTAATAACGAGGTGTCATGTTAATTATTACTCAACCATGGCAAAGGAAAAGAGGAGTAGTCTACTAAAGGAATGAACTTGGCCCTTTAACAGATTCAAGTCCAAAAGGGAACCAATCTCCAATATGGGTAACCTCAAAAGGGGATCTTGTTGTAGAAGTTACTCACTTTAGAAAACGGACCTAGATGACTTAGTCTTAGTCTTGACTTGTTAGAGAGTGGGCTATTGAGAGGGAGAGAAGTGGGTAGCCTATTGATGTATGTTTTTACTCCTATCACTCATACTTTTTTTCATTACTCTTAGTTTTTTATTTTTCTTTCTTTTTCCTTCTCCCTCTGTCGTTGTTGTTGTTTTACTATGCATGTCTTTGACCTTTTTATACTACCTGCGATGATAAGATTTACCATTTTTACCCCTTTAAATATTTTTGGCCCGTTGTGAGTGTCCTTCCAGGATTACCTACTAGTTTGCCGGCTGCCCAGCCACACCACTACATTGTGTTGGCTGTGCCACACTTCATTTAAAGACAAAAGTGGTTTTCTTATGTTTTTTACTCTCCCTTAGCGTTCCCATCTAGATAAGAATTAATCCTCTCCCTCACCAACCTCTATAGCTTGCATTTAGTGGCTCCAGCTTATGTTTACCTCTTTTGGATGAGATGTCATTCCAGTAGGACATTTCTCCTAAAACAGTTTGAGTAGGAACCCCAAAATAGGCTCCCTCTTCTCCCCACCATCAGACCACACCTTCTCTTACCTCTGACCTGTGGCCTACCTCCCTTGTATTGGTTGGGTACAGGCAGGTGGTGCCTGGGCCTTGTATGCGTGTTGCACTTCCATATGAGTTCATTGTTTTTCTGGCTCGCACGCGTGTGCCATTACCTCCAGGTTTGTCTGACTTTGCTGCATGCTCTGGTGTTTATTTAACTCTTGTGGCATGAATGAGTTTTTGGGCCTTCATTCCTTGGATCTCATTTCTTCTTCAGGCTAGGAATTGCTTGGGTAGGGCTTTCCCTTCTTTAATTCGGCTCATGTCCCTTTTCATCCTTTATCTATAGGCTGGTTGGTGCTCCTACCATGCCACTGCATTGTTCCTACTATGATATTATTCATCCTTGCTTGTCTTGCTATTGCTTTTAGGCTTGCAGGCTAAAGTGCCTGCCATGCCAATTTCTCACCTTATTCCTTCTCTTAGTCTTTACTGCCTAACATTCTTGCTGGGCTAGTTCATTCAGCACCTTGGGCTTCCTTGACCCATTTTTATTCTTTGGGCATTCTCGGCTTGTTTCATTCTTTAGGCATCCTTGACCCATTTCATTCTTTCCTACCTTTTATATTCCCGTGGGCTTTTGCTAAATCTTTTGGGCTTTCTTGGCCTAATTATCACATCCTTTGCCTTTGAGTTTATTGGCCTTTGAATCAATCCCATTTACTACTTCCTTACTTTGGGCTCCTTTGACCCATTTTGCTTTCTTTCTATTTCTTATGATTCCCATGGGCTTACTACCTCCTCCTTTGGAGCTTCCTCGGCCCTTTTTGCTTTCTTTGAGGCCACTTATTATCTTATGGGCTTGTGGACCATTATTCCTGCCATTCTGGCCCAATGGCCTTTACTTTACTGCTTTCCTTTTGCATATTCTTGGGCTTGTTCAGCCAGTAGACTCTTTTGTCAAAATAGACATCAACATTTAGCCCTTTGAGCATATGAATTGCTCCTGCGGTTCATATGCAAAAAAAAGAAGTTTCTTTTCTTCTTTTTTCTCCCTTTTTTTCATGGGTGTTTTGAACAGTGGGCCCTACTTTATTTTCTTTCTTGTTGTGAACAATGTTGTCTCTTCAAATTTTTTAGTTTAGTAGTTATTTCGAAACACAACCCTTGCTTTATTAATACGATGCTTCTTTTGACGGTTGACCTATTGCATCCTTTCACGTCACCTTTATTGTCATTAGTACTTAAATTATTCCCTTTCCTATCATTTGTTCAAAACACTTTTCTCATCCTTTCTCTTCACCGTGTCTTCTTTTTCAAAACCTCACCATCAATCTTCTCCGTTCAAATACCCATCATATCACCGGCAAAAGATGAAGGTTCTTCTTGCCATAAGGGGAAAGAAGTTGACGCCGATGATCCTCCTTCCAAAACCATGAGCAAAGAGGCTCCCCTCTCTGAATCAGACCGTTTCGAGGAGGAGGAAAGAGGTCACGACCCAAATAGCGAGTGTCATCCCCTCATCGATCCATGGCACGATGCTCACATTCACTTACCCATGGTGCCCGGTGATTATTTGCCTCCGCCATCGGGCCGTGTGTGGCTCTCCATTTGCCGCTGTGATACGGAGGTGTCTTGGGCCCCTTTGGCTTCCTCCATTCCCGATCTTGATACACGCCAAGGGACATCGCTTCCTGTGCCCATTCTCTACGAATTTGGTTTGGGTACCTCTTTGGGTTGGAAGGAGTGGGTAGACGAAGAGTTGTTCGACATGAGTTTCATGGAGGCGTTGTAGTAGGCCGGCGTGTTTAAGGCCATTGTATCGTCCCATTGTTTGTCCAACTATAGGGATTTGTTTAATCTCTGCTATTTGGTCCGCCGATGGTGCAGCGCCACCCATACCTTCTTCCTTTCTTATTGCGAGATCACCGTGACCTTGGAGGATGTGGCAAACCAACTACTGTTGCCTATCTTTAGCTATGTGGACCCAGGCAACATTGAATTTTCCATCAAAGAGGAGGCCGTGAAGGCCGAGGTGAGGAAAGGGATAAGTGGCAACATGAAGTTGTCGCATTAGGTTGGGGCTTTCTCTAAGGCTTCTGATGTTGTTTGCCATGTGGCCTTTGTTGCGTTCTGGCTTTGTAAGTTTATCTTTGGCTCTCACCCTCATTATACTATAAAACCTTTTTACTTTCTCTTTGCCATAAAGATTTCTACATCAGTGAGCTTGCCGTTGGCCCCTATGTTTCTAGGCTGTATGTGCAATTGGATATTCTACAAAGTGATGAGAGGTAAATAGACTCCTGCCACATAGTTACTACTTTTGCCCACAATACTATATTGCAGCATTTGCTGTGGGAGCGTTGTGCCAGGCATTTAGCTAAGTACAAGTCTGTCCGTTTTGCCAAAGAGAAGTATCGTTTTTGTCCGAAAGTTATTACTGATTTTTATGGTCATTTCATATTTGATTTTTTGTCGGCTTACTAATGGATTAGGTTGAAGCTGTTTGGGCATCCTGCCATTGAGTTCTTTGATAAAGGAGTTGGATTTTGTTGGAGGGCATATAGAAACTTAGGCATTGGCTTTACATGTGCTGATTCGGTTATGGGCACCATTACAGACACCATTACAGACACTGTTGGGACCACCACCCCGTTGACTGCCTTTAATGACAGGGGGATTACATATTTGACAACCACTGATGCTGGGTGGTTGCCTTACCTTACAGATGAGGGCATCCGCTTTGTGCATTATTTGGCCAACAAAGTGAGAAGACAGTTTGAGATAGATAAAGACATATCTGATGATTTCACTGCCATTCTAGAGTCCACTACTTCTGTTCAGCCATTTCTGCGTCCTAGTGCTTTTGAGATTTGGAGCAAGCACTTTACACAGTCACCATTCCAGTTCATAAAGAGAGGGTCTTTGCACGACTACAATGCATGGGTATTGGTAGTTCGTGATGACTTCCTTTGGGCAGGAGTTGTTGGGTGGCTACAGGTTTTCTCTTATTCCTCTTGAAGGTCTTCATGCTATTATTTCTGCCAACCCATAGTTGTTACTCCCCACCAAGTCCGTGGTGACATATGTTAGGAAATAGAGCAGGTTCGCCATATTTGAGTGGAAAGAGAAAGAGAAAGGGTGGTATTTATATGTTGGTGAGTATCCTGTAGGTTAGGAGAAGAAGGTAAGGGTGTTGAACCTTCCTGCGCCTGCGGAGAAGGGCTCGATGTCTTAGACCACTAAGCCCAAATCTATCAAGAGAGGGGATGATTCTTTTGAGACCTGTTCTAACATCGTTCCTTATGAGGGTGACCTTTTTCCTATTGGCAACATAGTTCTTGACAGTTCTTCTCCTCCTTCTGCTCGCACCCGTTCCAGCAAGTGCTTTACTACAAGCAAGCCCAAGCCTTCGGCTCCAAGGTCAATTGTGGATGCTCTTTCTTCTAGCAAGACTTGTGGCAGCAAGAAGAAAACATCTCCACAACCCCCATCTGCCATTACCAAGAGGAGAGTATGTAATCTCTAAACTTCACATCTTTCTTTATTTTACTTATTTATGGGGCTTCCCTGCAGCTAACTCCACATGTATACTCATTCATCTCTCTCTCCTTTTTTTTTCCTTCCTTGGCAATCTAAGCATAAGGAGGACACTTCTGCTACTTGCCTTATATTGCTTGATGAGCCCGAGTTTGAGGTACATTCTTTTCCCTTGCTTGCATTTGTGTTGCCACGTGTTGCCATGCGTTTTCTTTTTCTTTTGCATGTTTATTTATTTCTTCTTCTTGCCTTAACATCCACCTCCTTTCCTTTCTCTTCCTTCCTTTTTTTTTTCTTAGGTTAACCCCGAGCCCCTTTTCTATTTATCACCTTACGAGTGGGGAAGTGCATGCTGTTATGGGCATGCCCATGGGGGGCTTCTTTAATGGGGCAGATATCGTGGCTAAGGCCATGGCCTCTACTTCCGCTGCTGCATAAGGAGCTCCTGTTGAGGCTTCAATTCCTCCACCCAAGCCCATTCTTGTTGAGGAGAGTACCCAAGCCGAGAGGTTTGGTGAGTCCATCCCTATTGCTGCTAAGATTTCTACTTCCTAGAAAGAAGTTACTCTTGCAGGTGCATCACAGACTAGGAGTGCTTCTCCTACTACCCTTCTTGTCATCTTTGCCAGTGATCCTTTTGTTGCCCTCTCCAAGGCCGTGAACGATAACTCTCCTTTGGTGGTCACTCTTTCATCCATTCCTAGCTTTGCCACCCAAGAGCCTTTTGTAAACTTGTCTTTTGGTGAGGGATCCGAAGAGGTTCTTGAGGATTCTGAGGATGACCTTGTCATGAAAATGAGGGTTTTTGATTTTGATAAGGACGATGCGATAAGCATGAAACCGAGGTTATGAGTATGTGTCTCTTGTCCTTAGCAATTCTTCTTTTTCTTTTCCTTTTGTCATCTCCTGATGCAACTCTTTGATTACTTTACATATCATTCTTCCCAGCCACAAACATTCCTGAGGATCCCAAGGCTGCGGCAGGCATCACGATGTCGACGGCTCTTGCTTCTGCCACAAACGTAGCCCTCACTCCTATGGGTTCTAGGAATTTCCTTTCCCCTGTACCTTCTTTAATTGTCATTATTGGATTCATCCCTTCACTTCGTCTATTTCTTGTGGACTTATACTCTATCTCATACTTCTTTCCAAGTATGACTCCTATTGAGGTGGCCCTGTCTTCTTAGTTTGAGGTTGGCAGCAATTCTGCCACTGTTCTTGATCCAGCAAGTGAGGCTATTACCTTCTTCATCCGATTTGACCAACCCAAGACCAACGATCTTGATCCTGTAGACTTTTGGGGTGTTGGAACTCCCTATGTTGACTTTCGTGGTTTTTGGGTTCTTGGGGAGTGCATCACCCACTTGTAGACATTCTACAACAGCCATGGGGATCTCATGCAGAGGTTTCTCTTTGGCCGATCCACGAGGGAGCATTTCCTTAAGCTATTGGGGAGCGTGATGAACAACATTGAGCATAACTTTATAGATACTATCTGTGAGAGGATTCTACAGTGGAGGGTCGCGATTTAGAAGTTGATCAAAGTTGGCTTTACCATGGAGTTTATGCTAGATCACTTGTGAGAGATTGCTCGAGCCTTCTTTATGAAGAAGGTTTAGCCTACTGTGAACGCGATAGATGCTTGCTCGAGGTTTTGAAGAAGGAAGTGGCAGATCTAGAGGCAAGTCATGAGTGTCTCCTTTCTGGCATCGTTGGCTCTAGCCGCTTTGGAGATCAGACCCTTATTTCAGCCTTTGATCAGATTGTTACATTATGTATTTTTTTTTTTTTTTTGTTTCCTTTCCTTATGTTTATTTTCTTTCCCCTTTCTCCCTTCCCATTACACTTCTTTATTTCTCTAGCACTTATTTCATAAGTCTAACATGACTTATATATTTTGGGTTTGTAATCTACTATGCCACATCTGCTATAGCTATTACTATGATCATGATACAATATGTTTTGCTAATACTCTATAGTCTTCATTACTTTTTACAAGTGAAAGCACACTACAACACTTTCTTTTGACATTATCCCTTACAAGGGTGATCACTTGGAGGAAAGAAAAAAAAACAAAACACGAGAAAGGAACAACTACATAATATTTCTTAGGCATAATAACACTTTAACCATTTGCCATTAATAGGGTCCATTAAATCTATTCCATTCATTTAGGCCAAATGGTAATATTCACTTGCATGTGCTTCCCTTACCACAAAGGGTCCCTCTCATTTTGGCAAGAATTTAGATGATCCTGCTATACCTCACCTGACGTGGTCTGTTGTCTTCAACACAAGCTGTCTTTCTACGAACACCCTTTCTTTGGTCATTCTGTCATAATTTTTTGTCATCTTTTTCTTGTATTTGCGGCTACACTCTTGGGCCTCCTCTCTTTTCTCGTCTAACCCTTCTAGGTCCTCGCATCTTTTTGTCGCAAAGACTTCCTTCTTTTTTTCTTTCCTTCGTACCTACATAACCCATAAAGAAGGTATCATTACTTCCGTTGGGCTCATTACCTCCGTTCCGTAGACTAAGGAGAAGGGAGAAAATCATGTGGCAAACTTAGGCAAACTTTGGGAAGCCCAAAGGTCCTTTGGCAGATGTGTCACCCATCCTCTAGTGTATTCTTGACTCATCTTACTGATAATTTTGATAAGGGTTTTGTTTATTGTCTCTGCCTACCCATTTCCTTGGGGGTAATAAGGCGATGACCGATGGTATTTGACCTGATAAATTCTAGCATCTGTCTTACCTCACTGTTGACACATGGAGTACCATTGTCACTTATGATCCTATAAGGTCCCCCAAATCTGACAATTATGTTTTCCTTAATAAAGTTTACCACAGCTTCTCTCGTGGCTTTATAGAGTGATATGTCCTCTGCCCATTTGTTGAAGTATTCCGTAGCCATGAGGATCTATATGTACTCATGAGAAGGTGGATTAACTGGTTCCACTAAATTAAGCCCCTAAGAATGGAAAGGCCATGGGGTGACCATGCTCTGTAGGCTTTGTGGGTGGGTGTGGATCAAGTTGACATGTACTTAGCAACTGTGGCATTTTTTCACGAATCTTGCCCTGTCCTTCTCCAAAGTGGGCCAATAATAGCCCATCTACAGCATACACTGATATAACTTTTTCTTTCCTTAATGCTCTCCACATTCCCCTGCATGTACATTCTTTATCATTTTTCTAACTTCTTTGGGACCAAACATCATAATGGGTCCCCATCGTACCCTTTTTTGAAAAGGATTCCCTCATGTAAAAAGTAGCGAAATGCTAGCTTCTTGAGCTTATATCTTTCACTGTGCTTCTGTGGCAAGACACCTTCTGCTAGGTATTGCACAAATGGACTTCTCCAGTCTTTACTGGTGAACACAGCATAAATTTCTGCCTTACCCATAGCCAAATGGCAGGCTTCACACTAGGTTTGGATTAGGTTTGCGTCCTTACCCGTGCTTGACCAATAAAAACCCGCTCTCTGGAGTTTGTAGTAAAGGTTGATCTTGCCGTAGAACCAGCAAGTCTTGCCATGCACCTCCTTCAGTTTTTTTGGGCCTTTTCGTGCTCCACACACCTTGATGAAATTCATCCTAGTATTCTGCGATATGGCTTCCCTTTCACCAGGATGTAGTCCTTTAATGTTTTCAAATCTTCCAGCTCTCCTTCTTTTAATAGGGTGACATTAATGGGAACTTTCCAACCCTCCCTACACCCTTACTTTTCCTAAAATTTTTCCTGCAATATTTTAACAATAGACTCTCCTTGTTTGTGGACTTCAACTCGTGGTAAAGGGCCACTCTTACACCCCCTAAGTTTGCTTAGAAGAGCCATTGAATTTCATGACCCATTACTCTCTAGTTACTTTTACTGTGGCCACCACTCTTGGAACTTCATCGTCCAACGAAAATTCCTCTTTGCCCGAAAATTGAGGTAGCAGGTCTGCTATGGCCTGACTTTTCACCGCCTTGGGTGTTCTTACCTTCAAGTCATATTGTGACAATTGTAACAACCACTAAGATATCCTTTCGAAGAGAATAGGTTGTCGGAGAAGGGCATTGATTGCGTGAGACTTTTTCATCAAGTGTATCACGTAAGCCAAGAAATAATGACGCAATCTTTATGATGCATAAACTATTGCCAGGCGCGCCTTTTTGGCTCTGGGGTAGCAGGTCTCCGCATCCCTTAGGGCGCGACTTATATATTAAATTGGCTGTTTGATGCCACCTCCATCTTCTTGGACTATCAAAGCACCTTTGGAAGATGGGCATGAGGCCAAATAGAGCATCTGTGGCTTCTTGCGAATTAGGGCTTGCACCATGGGAAGGTTTGTCATGATCTGCTGTAGCCTTTGAAAGGTCACTTGCTGTGCTTCTTCCCACTCGAAACCTTTTCCTTTCTTTAGCAATTTGGTGAAGGCTGAAGTGAGTGATGCCAAACTTGGAATGAACCTCCAAATGTAGGAAACATTCCCCAGAAATCTCTTCAATTCCTTTACTGTGGCCGGTGGCCTCATGATTGCTATGGCTATGGCTTTAGCTAGGTCCACATCTATTCCCCTGCTATGGAGCAAGAATCCCAGAAACTTCCTCGCAAACACTCCAAAAGCACATTTTAGTGGATTCATTCTCAGCTTGAAAAGTTTGCACCTTTCAAATACCTTTCTTAGCACTTTAACATGGTATTCTCGTCTTCTCGACTTCACAACTATGTCATCCACATAGTCTTCCAGCTCGCAATGCATCATGTGATGGAATATGGCGGTCATCGTGTGTTGGTAAGTTACGCTTGCCTTTTTCAACCCAAAGGGCATCACAGTATAGTAGAAATTACCTATAGGCATTTTAAAGGTAATTTTCTCCGCATCTTTTGGCGCCATTTGAATTTGGTTGTACCCACTAAACCCATCCATAAAGGAAAATATGGCATTCCCTACTTTAGAGTCTATCAATAAGTCTATGTTGGGTAGCGGGAATTCATCCTTTGGACAAACTCGGTTGAGGTTTTTGAAGTCCACACAACATCTTATCTTCCCATTTTTCTTCTTCATTGGCACAATATTGGACAACCATCGCAGGTGCTGGATGGTTTTGATGAAGCCAGCTGTCAACAACTTTTGAACTTCCTTCACTATTTGTTCTTCTATTTCAGTGTGAAACACTCTGGCTAGCTTAGTCACTGGCTTGGCCTCGGGATCTACGTTGAGTGTGTGCACCACTAATCCTAGGTCTAGCCCAAGAATCTCGCTGTAGTCCCATGCAAAAAACATCTCTAAACTCTTTCAATAGCAGGATTAACTCTGCCTTTTCATCCTCTGACAATTTTGAACTTATTGAAATGGGTCTTGGTTTTTGCGGATCTGTACCCAAGTTAGCTTCTTCTATCTTCTCTTCTACTGCTACCTGTGTGTCTTTTTTTGGTATAACCTCCTTTGCACTTTTTGTTTTGCTTTCTTCTTCCAAATTTTCTTGGGCCAGACAGCACACTAAATTTTTATGTTGTGATCCTTTTTTGGGGCTCCCTCACACACTCTAGGTGGGCCTTGCGCATCTTCATAACTTGTAGACTATTCTGACGAATTGTGGCGTACCATTTGACTCTGAAGTGGACGTTTCTTTCCTTTTTTTCCTCTGCATTAGCAGCTCTCTTAGATTAGGCTCTAGGTAATCCTAGATGTCCTCCCATCTGAGGGCGAAGGTACCTTGCGGTTTGGACACCAAACTTTCACCAGACGGTGCCCATTCACCATAGAACATGGTTTCTACTAAGTGGGCTTCTGCCTACTCAAACGGTGACAGGTTTGCCGCTATTCGTATCATTTTGCCGTTCAATTCTCCCTTCACGCACTGATGATAGGTAGACGGGACCAGCCGATGTTTGTGCAACCACGATTTTCCCAATAATATATGATATGAAACTTTTGTTTTCACTACATGGAAGTAGGCCAAGGTGACTATTGGCCCCACTTTCAGCCATAATTGAATGTGGCCTACAATGTACTCACCTCTTCCCCTGAATCTCGTTACTTCCATCAGGCATCCTTGGATTTTTCCTTCTGAAAAACCTGTTGCTTGTAGCGTGCTAAATGGAATGAGATTCACTGAAGCACCTGTGTCAATTAAGGCTCTCTTAATGGGGATTTGGTTTATGGATGCCGCCAAGTAGAGAGGTCTCTTGCGGTCTGAATATTCTACTTTCACATCTTCTTCACTGAAAGTGAGCTTGTTAGTGTCTTGTAGGAAGGCTTTGTCAACTCTGGTTTCTGCCAACAAGCATTCTACTCCTGCCCTTGAGGCAATGCTTATTAGAGTCTCTGTGGTAATTCTCTATTCGTTGGCTGTGAGTTCTAACTGATCAAACAGATTTTTGAGAGTTTCTTTGCAAAGTGGTAATGGCTGCGACATGCAGGGGCGGCCTTTCTTCTTTGTCTTCTCCTGAATCCGTGAAAATAATGACTGCTGCTACCCCTTCCCTTGTGATTCAGGAGTGGGTTTCTTTGTACTTCTAGCTAGGATAACTTGAGATTTCCCTTTCTGATTTTGTGATGCACTAGTCGCAGAGTGCCTAACATTCTACGGTAGGGTGTTGCACTTAATTGTGCAAATGACAAAAGCGTGGGTCTCTCCACTCTTCCTCAGTGGGTTCTTTGGAAACTTGATTGGGCTTGAAGACCTCATCTACAATCCATTTGTCCAAGAGCACATCTAGCTCCTTTGGTGTACATGGTAGTTGCAGGGGGTCTCATACTCCCACTCGTCTGATTTCATCTTCTTTTCGCCAGTAGATGCCACCATAGCTTGTGGTGTAGATCTCCGTTCTTTGGGTTTGTTAGAGCTTGGCCTTACTGATTGGGCGGTCTTCCTGGCCTTTTGCAATAGCTGTGCAAACTAAGAGATTTTCAAGTTCTCCAGGATAGCTCTGTATTCCATGATCATGTTACCCATACATATATCCACCAATGTCTTCTCTTCACAGTGATCATAACAATCAAGGGCTATGTCCCTAAATCTCTTAATGAACTCCATTAGGTCTTCACCGCTCCTTTGCTTAGTTCTTTGCAAAGTTGCAAATGTTACTGCTTTTTTTTCCATGAAAGTACTTGGTACAAAATACATCCACCATGTCATCCCATGTCGAGATTGAACCTGGCTTCAAACTGGTGTACCAGGTGTAAGCCTGGTCATATACGGATTTGGAAAACTCCTCTCGAAGACACAAAGACCCTTCTGCTGCATAGGGAACGAGGGTGTCAATAAATTCACTCATTGTGCAAAGGTTTGTGATTCATATCTCTCAGGATATGGCTTGCTGAGTATCCTCAGCAGATAAGGAGGCCTTCGTGCATAGAATCTCTCTTTGGGCGCTTTGGCCCTTTCCTGCTCTAGAAGTGTCGCTACTTCGGCCATAGTAATGAAACGCTGTTCTGCGCTTTGTGGGCCACCCTTACAGGGGTTTCTTCCTTATCTGCCGCATGCTCTGGGTCAGGCTTGCTTCCTTTCTCTTTCATCTTGTACGCCTTTATCTGGTGAATCTTTTCCACTAGTTGCTGCTGGGAATGTTGCACAAATTGCAACACCTCAATAAAAAAAAAGTTGGTATTGTTAGTAGGAACTCTTTGTTGTTGCTGCGGCCCAACCCTCGCTCCATTAACACCTTCCACTTGATTGGGCTATTGTTGGTGGGGCATGGCTAGTCTTATCTCTGCCTGTGAGGGTACAACACTTATGTTTCGTGTCGTCTTTGATCTCGGGGGCATAACTTGCAAGGGCTTTGTCTGTTTGCCTTGTCTTTTTCCCAACTCCCTAATGAAGTTGCCAATTTAAATGTGGTGGACCTTTTTTGCGTCTTGGGTTGCATTGCTCCTGCTGTACCAAGGCCCTATGATTTTGGGGTAGGAGAGTCGGGACTGACCTAATTGAGACGCACCTTAGGCTGGCTTGTGCACAAGTTGGGCCCTCCTTGTGTTGACGCGTCCTGGTAAGAATCTTGAGTGTATTCACGTGCCGACGATAGGAATAACTGTTACAAATGTTATAGCAAGAAAATACAATACAACATGATAGCTAAAATGCTTTAACTAAAATATTTTTCTTTGCTAACAACAATAATACGTGAGCAGTTTCACAAAGGAAGAAGTATTATTACGCGATTATGGCAGGAATAGGTTAATAACGAGGTGTAATGTTAATCATTACTCAACCATGGCAGAGGAAAAGAGGAGTAGTCTACTAAAGGAATGAACTTGACCCTTTAATAGATTCAAGTCCAAAAGGGAACCAATCTCCAATGTGGGTAACCTCAAAGGGGGATCCTGCTGTAGAAGTTATTCAGTTTGGAAAATAGGCCCAGATGACTTAGTCTTAAAGTCTTGACTTGTTAGAGAGTGGGCTATTGAGAGAGAAAGAAGTGGGTAACCTATTGATGCATGCTTTTACTCCTGTCACTTATACTTTTCTTCATTACTCTTGTTTTTCTATTTTATTTCTTTTTCCTTCTCCCTCCATTGTTGTTGTTGTTATACTGTGCACGTTTATGGTCTTTTTATATTGCCTGTCGTGATAGGATTTACCATTTTTACCACTTTAACCATTTTTGGCCCGTTGTAGTTGTCCTTTCAGGACTGCCCACTGATCTGCTGGCTGCTTAGCCACCATCACTACACTGTGTTGGTTGTGCCACGCCTTATTCCTAGACAAAAATGGTTTTTTTTTTTTTTTTTCACTCTTTCTTGGCATTCCCATCCGGATAAAGATTAATCCTCTCCCTCACCAACCTCTATAGCATGCATCTAATGGTTCTAACTCATGTTTACCTCTTTTAGATGAGATGCCATCCCAGCAGGACCTTTCCTCCAAAAGAGCGTAGGCAAAAACTCCAAAATAGGCTTTCCCTTCTCCCCACCGCTAGATCATACCCTCTCTTACCTCTGACCCGTGGCCCACCTCCCCTGTATTGGCTGGGTACAGGTAGGTGGTGCCTGGGCCTTGTGTGCGTGCTCCTCTTCTATATGAGTTCATCGCTTTTTTGGTTCTTATGCATTTGCCATTGCCTCCAAGATTGCCTAATTCTGCTACACGCTTTGGTGTTTATTTAACTCTTGTGGCTTGAATGAGTTTTTGAGCCTTCATTCCTTGCATCTCATTTCTTCTTCGGGCTGGGCATTACTGGGGTGTGGGCTTTCCCTTCTTTAATTCGGCTCATGTCCTTTTTCATTCTTTGTTCGTGGGTCAGCTGGTCCTCCTGCCATGCTACTACATTGGTTCCTGTTATGATATCATTCATCCTTGCTTGTTTTGTTATTACTTCTCTGCCATTCCAATTTCTTACATTAGTCCTTCTCTTAGTCTTTACTGCTCAGCATTCTTGTTGGGCTAGTTCATTTAGCACCTTGGGCTTCCTCAGCCCATTTTTTACTCTTTGGGCATCCTCAGCCTGTTTCATTTTTTGGGCATCCTTAGCCCATTTCATTCTTTTCTATCTCTTACATTCCCATGGGTATTTGCTAAATCCTTTGGGCTTCCTTGACCATTACCACATCCTTTGTCTTTGGGTTTATTGGCCTTTGAACCAATCCCATTTACTACTTCCTTACTTTGGGCTCCTTCAACCCGTTTTTGCTTTCTTTCTATTTTTATGATTCATATGGGCTTACTACCTCATCCTATGGGGCTTCCTAGGCCCGTTTTGCTTTCTTTGAGGCCACTTATTATCTTGTGAGCTTGTGGGCAATTATTCCTGCCATTCTAGATCAATGATCTTTACTTTACTGCTTTCATTTTTCATATTATTGGGTTTCTTCTGCCATTAGGCCCTTTTGTCAAAATGGGGATCAACACTTTCTAAAATATCTTAACATTAAGCAATTTACCAATTCCACAAATAAAACCACTCACAAAAAAAAAAAAAAAAAAAAAAAAAAAAAAAAAAAAAACCCAACTACCACCGTCTCTTCACTCCCACTAATCTACTTATCTATTTTCCTCTATCATCACATCTCTCACCACTCTTATTTAAAATTTAAAATTAACCACAACTACTCAAATATAACTTCCACAAATTGAAGACTTATCACTTATCCCATTAAAAAGTCACTAGCCACATGCATTCATCTATTCCTCTTCTTTTTATTTTTTTGGTTTTTTTATTTTTATTTTTATGGACACTTATTTCTCTCTCTCTCTAGAAGGAATGACCTATATAGAAACTTTCAGGGCTTATATCTACAATCCAAGTTGGTAATTCTCTGATTTTTTTTTTAATTTGTAATTATATTGGAAAAATAGTATGGAGTGATAAGAAATTGACTCCTTATGTGTCCACTTGAACATGATATTAAAGTTGTGAGAATCCTTAAGTCCCACATTGTAAATGATGGAGAATATGAGTTTATATGCTCTTGAGTTGGACAATAAGTTAGGCTTTAGTCATGTGTGGACTGGGCCTTCTTGTCCAAATAATAATAATATTTTATTATTTTATTTTTTGAGTCAATAAGTTTGTATACAACAGTTACTAACTGAAACAGTGTGCCTGCCTATTTAATAACGTATATATTCATAGTCCCTCATTCATGAAAAATAATTTTCTAAAAAAACTCTCTCAGAGAGAAAATTTTTTGTGCATTCATTTAAGTCAAAGAGAGAGAAAGAGATATAGAATAGTTCACAGAACACAAACTTTGTGTGCTTCTTCTTCGTGCTGTACACCATTTTATCTTGGGAGGCAAACTTCTATGAGTCTCAAAGTACCACAGATTGTGTGAGGGGAAAAATCTACTTTAAGGAGATTGTGTCAAACACATGATTTGATCTGTATCATTCATCATTCATGCATTTGGTATGTGAATTTTTAATTATTTTACAGATTTCTTCTTATATATAATATTTATTTATTGTTTTTATCTATCACATCTATTTGTGTTATTGATTATAATTAGATCTATATATTGTTCCTTTTTGCTTAATCACAAAAGTAAAATTTTGAAATATATGCAACTAATTATTCATTTTCCAGGTTGGTAATTCACTGTTTTTTTTTTGAATTAATTATTCATTTTCTTTCCCGATATGAAGTTGGTGTTTATTTGATTCTCTTTCATTGTTTTTCTCAGTGAGGAGGGTGTAATTTCATTTGGTTTGGTGGAGAGGTTGTGATCAAAGACAACCGTTCGCAACTAGTATCAAATATTTTTCTCTCTCTGTCTCTTTCTTTTACTTTTTTTTTTGTTCATATGCAAGATAAAATTCTCATTCTCAATTTCTTTGGGATTATATTTGTATTTGTTGGTAATATCATTCCAATTGATATTTATGGTTAACAAAAATTAACTTACTTGGATGAATGATTTGTTGGTTCTAATTGATGCTAAAGTCCGTTGCATTGGGTGTTGTTGGTCACAGTTTAGGTGAAGTCCGAGAATAATTTCATTTTACATCATTTTTTGAATTATTTTGTGTGAAATTAATTTTGTACCAACTATGGGTTAGTTTTGTCTTCCCATAATTCTATTTTAAATTTTTTATCTTATGCAATTTTTTTTTTTCCATCAGCAATCGAGATTACTGTTAGTGACCCATTGTTTGACGTATTTGCAAGTTGAGCAAGTAGATTAAGAAGAGTAGTTTTGGTTGTGCTTCATCAGGTTATCAATGACATATCATTCTTCTTCCTTGATGGGTTGATGTTGTTATATGTGTAGTATTGTTGAAAACATTGATTGCAAGGCTTTCACATTGTAAAGAATTTATCAGATCGAATGTGAAAGATTTATATGATTTTTTTGCACATGTATTAGTTTCATGTTGTGATTCAATAGGCTTCATCAAAAGTGATATCCCCACCCCAATGAGTAAAATCATATATATGTGTAGGACATACATACATACATTTGAAGGTGGTACTAAAATTTATGAGTTATTGAATAAATTTCTCATTTGCTATAATTTGTTCGTTTTTAAATTTATAATTTAAGGAATCATCAGTTAAGTATATCTAACTTTTGCAAGTTTAATTAATATTCAAAATCTTTGTTCAAATTCTGTAGTTTTTCATTGTCAGTTATTTCACTAGGCTAAAAATGAATAAATCTACACATGATCATATTATTTCAAAGCTATTTTGGTGTTCATATTTTGGAGTTGGCCATTTGCAAATGAGTAATATTATTAGATAAACATGTAGTTCTTTAAAGAATTGTAAAAAAATATATTATAATCATGGAATACTAGCCTCTAAGCACGTGCTCACATGCATGCCTAGAGGCTCTTCTATTTTTTCTTCAAGGTTCATAATTTTTATTCATCATAATTTAGGGTTGTTGTATACTTCTGTCACAAATTATTTAGGAGTGTGATGAGATTTATATTTTTGTATAAAAATTTCATCACACCTTTAGGTATTTTGGAATTGAAAAATACATTAATTTCAAATTACAATGGATGAAAATTATGAGCCTTTAAAAAAAAAAAAAAAAAAAAAAATCCTCTAAACGAAAATGGTCGAGTGTGTAGTTCCACCGGGAGTGTATCTAAGTCCGCGTGCTACAAGGTAATCGTGTTTATCCTTTTGACAGAAATGGTCCAAATGGCTTAAAGCACTGTAATAAAAAGATAGATTCTCTTCTCTGGTGAGTATGTGTGACTGTGTCCCTCCAAATATCTTCTCCCTCTCCAGTAAAACTGAAAAACCTCTCAAAAACCCATCTTCTCTCTCTTCCTCTCTGATGTGCTTCACTCTCAGTCTCACTGCCCAAAAATGCAAACGTCGCTGACCCTTTTACCCTTCAAAACCCCTTTAATTTTCCCACTCCACCACCACAACCCCATTTCACCAAAACCTCTTCCTTCTTCACCACAACCACAGCACCACACGTTTTCCCAAAAACAAACCCAAACCCATGTCAGTCCTGTGAATTCCTTCAAAGGGTCGGGCTATATATCAACTATAAGCCAAGCTATCAAAGAAGAAGAGGAATACCGCAGAGCACGTGCCGAAGTTCTCCGCAAAGGACTTGACTTGGAAGGCTTTTCAATTGAGGGACTCTCTATTGGTGGCCATGAGACTTGCGTTATCATTCCTGACTTCAAGTGTGCTTTCGATATCGGCCGCTGCCCCTCACGTGCCATTCAACAAAGCTTTGTCTTTATCACTCATGCTCATCTTGATCACATTGTATGAGCTCCTTCTATTTCCTCTTTTGGTTTTGGTTTTGGTTTTGGTTTTGCCCCATTTGTTCATAATTTGGCAGTGGTAACAACAAAAGTGTGTTCAGTGTTTACTTTTGGGTCTCTTTGTGAACATTGGTTTTTAAGCATAAACCATAAGGGATAAATATTAATATTAATGTATGCGGTGAATCCGTGATTTCATTTTAGGCGGTGGACATTAGCATTTGAAATATAGTTGGAAATTAGTTAAATTTTTCTTGTCTTGGAAGTTGGAACCAAATTTAAGTTGATGTGGGGGGTGAGTTTCAGTATAAAGATTAAAAGTATGATTGTTTTTTCAAGTTCAATTTGATTTTTTATTTCTACATCACATGTCAGTTACTGAAATAATAGTGAGTGGCGTGTTGAATCGATCAATATAGAATGGAGGAAAAGAATATATGTGGCCAACCCTGACTAATCATTTGAGGATCCATAATCAACCCAAAAATTTTTGGGACTATGTACTTCCCATCTGTTGGTTGTTCTTATTTTCCTTATGCTCAGAGTTATTTCCTTCAACTTGCTTATAACCCATATTTACCAACTCAGGGTGGGCTGCCAATGTACGTAGCCAGCCGTGGTTTATACAACTTGAAACCTCCAACGGTATTTGTGCCTCCTTGCATCAAAGATGATGTTGAGAAGCTTCTTGAAATTCACAGGTCCATGGGCCAAGTAGAACTGAACCTTGATTTGGTTGCATTGGATGTAGGTATGCATCTCTAGTCTACTTGTTAGTCTTTGTGCGAGGAGTTTGTATCACTTTTTGCTGCAACTGATTTGTCAAGTTTGCCTTCAGGAGAAACATACGAAATGCGGAATAACCTTGTCGTCCGAGCATTCAAAACTCAACATGTCGTACCCAGTCAGGTGATCTTCATCTAATGGTTCTTCATGTTATCATTATGTATAATTTACTAAAAGGAAAAGTATTAGTTAAAAGTACTGAGACTGTAGGAAGTAGCTCAGTTTCAGAGACAGTACTTCCTCAAAGAAGCACTTAACTAGTTCCCTCAGGACATCTGATAAAATTGGAATGACATAGAGAAGACAAAGAAGAGCTGATCCAAAAATAAATGGCTTGTAAATTCTTAGTTTCAACAGTATGTTGAACTATTAGGATTCAAATATTGCATGGTCTAATGCTTTTGTCATTAATTGAGACAGGATAAGTATTCTAAAGGGAAGCCAAGAAATTGAATGATTCTAAATTGTTCTATTGTGATTTTTAAAAGTTGGTCTTCCTAATGAGGTCTATTTTTGGACTTCTGAGCAGATTATGCAGCAATGAACACATGCCTTGTGTTCAATTTCTGTGCTAGAGCTAGAGAACTTTGGACCTGGGTTGAGACCTTGTTATAGATGATTATTCATGCTTATGTGAAATCATATCAAGAGTTTGCAACATAGAATTCAGAATGTGTAATATGTTATTGCTTGGTTTTGTTTAGGGTTATGTCATCTACTCAGTTAGGAAAAAGCTGAAGATGAAGTACATTAACATGAAAGGCAGACAAATTGAGAAATTGAAGAAGTCCGGTGTTGAGGTTTGTGATTTCTGCAATATAGCTTTGCTCTAATCTTCTGTTGAATCTACATATATCTGACTTGAATTCTGCTTTTTTAAAGATTACAAATACTATATTGTCTCCCGAGGTAGCCTTTACTGGCGACACAACTTCAGATTATATGCTTGATCCACGTAATGCTGATGCATTGAGGGCCAAAGTTCTTATAACTGAGGTATGCAGTAGATAGACTCCTTGTGAAGTCGCTTGTTGCCATTTACATAGTGGAAGTTTGTTTGATGTTGTCTGCATGTGGAGAGGACAGAACCTTACTGACTTTTAAAAGCTAAATTTACGCGCTCTAAATCTTGTTGGCAACAATTTGTTAACTTGTGAATATAAAACTCCAAAACCAGATTAATGATAAACTGTAATACTTGAAGAAATTCTACTGTACAGCAGACTTTGATAAGCCATGAGTTTCTTTTCTGATCTTTATTTTTTCAGTAGAATCAGAGTTTAAATCACTAAAGATAGGTCTTTGTACTCCTGAAAATTGGAACTCTTTTCATGCTACCTTTCGGTATTTAAAAAGTGCTATAACATGTTGTATATAATTTTCCTACATGGTTACATATGCTATTGAAACGAATGGTCAGATCCTAGCCTTTGCATGGCTGCCGTTCTTATTGCCGACCACACATTGGTAAAGGACCTCAGTTTATTTAATCCCACGTGTGTACAAACTCATCTATTAATAAATTGTTTCTACTGGCTCTCTTGATGTTCTTGTCCAGTAGTTTGTATCTGATATCTGTGGTAGTCTAAGTGACCATTTTCTAGACACTATTTTCTGTCTCACCTAATATGAAAGAATGGGAACTTGAAAATTTTCAAAACAGAATATGCTCCATCTTATGTTGCAGTGGTTCAATGCTGGACTTAAATTAGTGTTCTGGAAACTAAAATAATCTTGATTTTGCATCATTCATTGAGATTTTATTAAAATATCATATCTGATCGATGAAGCTTTATTAACAGGCAACTTTCCTAGATGAAGGGATCAGCATTGAGCATGCACGACAACATGGTCATACACATTTATTTGAGGTATGCCAAGCTTAGAGAGGAATTTTGTTTTCATTTTGTCTTTCCCTGGAACTTCATAACTATTGTCACATATATTGGGGCCAAGGAAAGGGTGAGGTGTTAATTGGTGAGAACAAAGACAGAAAGAAATAAACATAGCAACTTTTTTTACACTTCCGTTAGCATGCATAGTTTATGGAATGACCCAAAAAAAAATTGGATGGTGATATGACCCAATGCATTGTTTGACTTGGATTAGCTTTGCGGCTCTATAACTAAGGTATGAATCCAGTCCACCTAAAACACCAACTTCTTGTCATCCTCCCAATTCTTGTCTAAATAACTTTTTTTTTGATATTTAAGTATGACTACTGAATCTTTTATCGGATTACTTTTGTTTACTGAGGTAGTGATCTTTTGAAACTGCAGATCATTGAACATGCTCAGTGGATTCGAAATAAAGCAGTTGTTTTGACTCATTTCTCTTCTCGCTACAGTATAGAGGTAATTATTTATTTGGACTAAGGGTGAGTTTGGTTGAGCTTTTTAAAAAAGTGCATAATGAAAAAGTTGAGTTTTCAAAAAGTGCATAATGAAAAAGCTGAGTTTTAAAAAGCTGACTGTTTGGTAAAAGCTGTTAAAAAGTGCTTTTTGAAAAAGCTGAGTGTTTGGCTAGCACTTGTAAAAGTGGTAGTTTGAGAGATAAATTACCAAAAAGGACAACGTATATAGAAGAGAGTTTATTTCATACTTAAATCAACTACTTCATATACTTAAATCAATTTTTCTCTTTCTAAAAAAATTATTATTTTTTCATCAATATTAGCTAATAATAACCTACCAATTAAGATTTATTGTGAAAGTATTGTGAAATTATTGTGATAAAAATTTATACTGATTTTAATTTGAACGTGCTATTATAATTATTTTTTTCTCTTTCTAAAAAAATAATTTTTTTTCTCACAAATATTAGCTAACAATAACCTACCACTTAAGATTTATTATGAAAGTATTGTGAAAATATTGTGATAAAAATTGATACTGATTTTAATTTGAACGTACTATTAAAATTATTTTTTTCTCTTTCTAAAAAAATTATTTTTTTCCCACCAATATTAGCTAATAATATCTTACCACTTAAGATTTATGGTAAAAATATTGTAATAATATTTCCTTCTTTTCTTTTTCTTTTTTCCTTTTTTTTTTTTTTTTTCCCTTCTTTTTTTATTCTCCACCCACGGCATTTCTTTCTCCTTTTTTTTTTTCCCTCTTTTATTCTCCTCCACCCACGTACCCTTAATCTTATCTTTCATTTGTCCTTCTTTTCTCCTTTTTGGGTCCCTGGCAATTCCTCCATTCTCCAAGTCCAGAACGTTCCAGTCTCCTCTTCCTCTAATTTTTTTTTTTTTCCCTTTCCTCCCTTTTCTCCACTTCGTTTGTAACACCATGTTGATCTGGGTCTTCACCTTGATCTTCTTGATTCTTTTCTTTTTCTCTAAATTCAACTACTCACAAGGAGGATCAAATAAGATCAGGAAAATTGGATCAGAGCAGAGCAAACGGGATCAGAGTAGAGCAAACGGGATCAAATCAGATCAGCAAAGGGGATGATTCTTTTCTTTTGCAAGGGATTGATTTTTTTTTTTCCTTAGCTGATTTGGGAATTTGTTATAGATTTTTTTGTTTGGATTTGGAAATTTGTTAGTGAGAGGGCAGAGCAGAGAGATGAGAGGAATGGCGTGAAGCTTATTGAGGGGCAATTTCGTAACATGTGCTCGTTTCCAACGGATCTTTTCAAAAAGCCCAGTTGCGTTTAGATTATGGACCGATAAACGTCCATAAAGGTTCAGCGCTTTTCATTTGTTAACGTAAAACGCAACTTTTTTTTAAAAGTTGCGTTTTACTCCAACCAAACACTAATTTTGAGCAACTTTTTTTAAAAAGCTAACTTTTAGGTTGAAAAAGCTCAACCAAACGGGCACTAAATTGTCTGTTTCAGTGTTCAGTAGTAATAGCTATATGTAATACCTCTATCAGCATTTAATTGTGGAATTTCCAATATGTAAAACACCATGGGTTTCCTGCCTATAAGAAAGACATTGACAATAATATGCCTCAGGCATTAGAATGTCTATGCTGAAATCAGTTCCTCCTCCTTTTGAAAAACTTTAGAATAGAATTTTAGATAATGCTTTTGTAATATTTTTTCCTTTTTTTCACTTTTTATTTTTTTGGGTTCTTCCTTTTACACTCCCTGCATACTGGGATTGTGTCCCTTTTGGGGCTTTTTTAATGGCATCGATTATAGTAACAACAATCAGGCCTTAGTATCAAAATTTTGGAATCAACTAGGATCCTCAATAGACTTGTCAGGGTCAACTACATGTATTCTTTTTTGCCATTCTATTTTATTCGAAGTCAATACACTCCATTACTTTCTTAATTGACATGTAATCCTTTTACTAGTTCTATTAATGTTATAATTTTAATGGCATTGATTACTTATTTACACACAAAAATTAGCCACTTAAAGGAATAGGGTAAAATGAAATGGTCCCGAATCATTTGATGATCATGGTCTTTTACAATATAATTCTTTTGAGTCGAGTGTATTATTGTGTTAAGATTTTACTTGCAACGTATACACACTAAGGGTAAATATTAATTTCTATTTTTGGGCATTATCTTCCGCTGCGCACAAGAATGTTGCAGAGTAAGGGTTTTAATACAGATGGCACCTTGAAACCCAATTGCATGAGCAGCACATACATTAACATCAGGAAGCGTTTCATTTCTTAGGGATGACCCTTAGTTCTTCTCCTTCACAAATCATGTTTTGAGTGTTTGTCTGTCAATTGCAGGACATTCGGCAAGCTGTATCAAAGTTGCAGTCCAAGGTGTCAGCAAAAGTGGTTCCTCTTACAGAAGGATTCAAATCAATGTACTCTTAGTTAGATTCCAGGGTTCAATTTATGTAGCAAATCAAATGTAATGAGAGAGAGAGAGAGAGAGAGAGAGAGAGAGAGAGAGAGAGAGAGAGAGAGAGAGAGAGAGAGAGAGTTTGTAATATATTGATGATTTAGTTGAGATGTATCATTTTGTCACTTATTCTTGTCTTTGTTGAAATGATCATGTTGCGAGCAAGAATCTGTTTTTTTTTTTTTTTTTTTTTATTTACAAGATAAAAATTCTACTATAACTTAATTTAAGTGTATATGTGTGTAAAATTCCTTCCTGAATACTTGAACCCCGGTCTTTACTCCTAACACCTCACAAGCACTTATGCTTGTAGAATTACCATCGTAAAATCTGTTCATAATGTGCCTTGTTAATGCCTATAATTAGTTCTTTCAAATTGACAATGAGTGGCCTATTACCTAAGAGAAGCTTCTCAAGCCTGTTATGCTATCAAAATAAACTTGATGGACCTTATATTTTAATGAGTTAGAATTTATTATGAGCCGTCTTACTACCATTAGAGTTCTAATAAACTTTATTCTCAAATTAGAGTTCCAATTCTAAGAACACCCGGTTAAGAAGACTATATTTTTATTGGGTAAAACACAGGTAAAGCAAATTTGTAGTATTATTCTTATTCAATCAAAATTTTCACTTAAAAAAAATTGTCCTTATTTATCTTTAATAAATTTTAAACTTGAAAAATAATAACAAATAATATTTAAATTAAATTTGTCATCTAAAAGAGATATATCTAAAGAGGAATATCTATTTTTCTCAAAAAAAGGAAAAGAAAAAAAGAAGGGGGAATATATATATATTTTTTTTAAAAAAAATTGTGTAAACTCAAAAAACAAAGTACGGCAAATTTTGGTAGGGCAAAAAAGTGACCGTTATGGTTTAAGCTATAAATAGGTCCAGAGGGAGGGGCGGTAAAAAGAAAAGGAAAAAGCAACTATTTCTTTGATTTCTATTTCTCTCTCTTGCTATGCTATTATTCTGATTTCTGAACGTCGGAGGCAAATTGATCTGCGTTCTTTCGTCTTTCGTCTCTCAGTCTCAGGTTTGTTTTGCTTCACGATGGAATTGTTATTGCTATTTCTAGGGTTTTGTTTTTCGCTTAGGGTTTCCCAACTTTTATTGGGTTTCCGAGAATCTCCCACTCTTTCCTTCTTCGCCATTACTCTGATTTTTTCCCCTTGAGAAATCAAACCCTAATGGCCATGACCTTTGGTTTTCTTCCCCCATCATTGGATTGCCGATTGATATTCATTAAAGAAGTCAAACCCTAAATCAAATAATGAGGAGGATTTAGGGTTTGGTTTCTTTAATTAATATTTTAATCTATATAAATGGGTAGTTTATTTAGTTGCAACTTCAAACAATGAACCCGAATCTGTGTGAATTGGTTGTGTGAATCAGTGTGTTCTTTTTGGTTATATATATAATATATGTATAGATAGTAGATACAACAACTAAGTATGGAGTTAAAGATAGCAAGAAGAGGGTCAGGATGCTCAGTTTTTGATCGTCTTGGAACACCAAACAACAGAGACACAAACAGAAACAGAAACAGTGTTGGTAATGTTGTTTGCATCTTTTGGCGTAATGGGAGATGCCACAAGAACCTGTGTAGGTTCCTTCACAGTGTCAGTGAGAATGAAACTGAAGCAAAAAGGGCTGTAAACTATGGTTCTGGTGGGGTTCAAATTCAAATAGAAGGTGTTCGTAATGGATCTGAACGCAACCCATACCCTAGAAAGAAATTTACCAACAACACTTGGGTTTTGAGCAAGTACCCAGTTGTCAAAAATGTTGTACAAGTAGTTGCTTCTGAATCTGAACATCTCTACTGCCCTAGAAAGAGGCCTCACTGTGTTGTTACCAACAAGACTTTGGTTTTGAGCAAGTACCCAGTTGTCGAAGATGAAGTAGAAGTAGTTGCTTCTGAATCTGAACGCCTCTTCCCCCCTAGTAAGAGGCCTCACTGTGTTGTTACTGAAAACACTTTGGTTTTGAACAAGTCCCCAGTTCCAGATCATGAAGATTGTCCATGCCGTAGAAAGAAGCCCCAAGTTCCAGATCATAACAAGTCTGAAGATGAACTTCAAAATGTTGTTGCTGCCAAGTCTGAGGAGGAAAAGGATGTGCCTAACAATTCATTGCCAACTGTTGCTAATAACCCCTCTTCTAAAGATGAAGATGTTGCTCCCAGCAAGTCCCTGGGAACTTTTGTTGAGCCTAACAATTCATTGCCAACTGTTGCTAACAACAACAGCAACAACAGCAACAACAGCTCTTCTGAAGAGGAAGATATTACTCCCAGCAAGTCCCTGGAAATTTTTGTCGAGCCTAACAATTTATTGCCAACTGTTGCTAACAACAACAGCTCTTCCAAAGATGAAATTGTTACTCCCTGCAAGTCATTTGAAACTGTTTGTCAGTTCTGGGGTAATGGCAATTGTGCACAAGGGGATCAGTGCCAGTACCTGCATTCATGGTTTTGCGCTGATGGGTTAGGGATCTTGGCAAACCTCCAAGGCCACAACAAGGTTCCTCTTCTCTTCTCTTCGTTGTTTTACATTGACATTATCCTTTGATTGCTCACTTCTATATCAAAGGCTTTAAAGCTTTCTTAACTTGTAATCTGCGGTATCTAACTTATATGTACAAGGTTACATTACTAGAGAATTCTGAAATTATGATTTTTGTAAATACCGCAACAAGCAATTTCATTGGAAAGCATGTTTTTTCATGATATGGAAATATTTTTCCTTGTCCCACTAGTACTAACCCTTAAAAAAATTAAAAGATCACAAAGATTGTGGGCAGCTCTTTCATAGCAACAAGTTTAGCCAGTAAACAAGCAGAGAGCTGTCTGTCTACTGATAACAATAAAGACCTTTGTTCTATCTCTGTAAACAGAGTTCTTAGATATAAGTATTATTTGATACTTACTTGGGACAACCAATATTCATGAGTTTTCTGATAACAGGCTGTCACGGGGATTGCACTTCCTGAAAACAGCAACAAGCTCTACTCAGGCAGTAGAGATGGAACAATTCAGGTTTGGGACTGTGATAGAGGGCTGTGTGTTCGTGTCAATGACCTTGGAACAGAGGTTGGATCCCTTTTTTGTAAGGGCATATGGGTGTTTGTTGGCATGACAAATTTTGTCAAGGTAAGCTCTAAGCTGAGTATATTTTATTTTTGTTTTCTTTTCCATTTGTTGTTGCCATTAATATTAGTTTACTCAACTTCCTGCCCAATTTGGTACGTTGATATGTTGCAGGCATGGAATACTGAGTCTGGTGCGGAATACAATCTTGATGGACCTGTTGGCCAAGTCTATGCTTTGGAAACAACTGATGATGTGCTGTTTGCTGGGGGCCAGGTAACTATTTTAGTAACATTATTGCTTCCTCAAAATTTTCAGCCAGATTTAATTCTTTCATTGGTTTTAATTAAATTTTTTGTTTTTATTTTTATTTCTATGTAGTAGTTTGAGCAAGAGCTTCTCTCTTGTTGTAATGTAATTTCATATTTCTGTTGAAATCCCTGATGATGCTTGGAGATGTCTCTGGAATTTTCTGGGTTTGGTGTTTTGTCTTTTATGTGTTGTCCTTAGAATCATAAAGGATTGCAATGGTGTTTATTGTTTGCATGCTTTTTTACACCATTGTTCTTAGTCACATTCATATTCATATAATGATGACCTAAAATGAATAAATTGTTACTTCTAATCGCAGGATGGTGTTATTAAGGCGTGGAAAGGCAATTATGACAATTCCGCTTTCCATCTGGTTGCATCTCTTGAAGGCCACACAGGTGCAGTGTTATCTTTAGTTGTTGGATGCAACAGCAAGAGACTGTACTCAAGTTCCAAGGACCATACAATAAGGGTAAGTTTGTGCCTATAAGATTGTTACCTGTTGTTATCTATTTTGTTAATATTGATTGATGGTACTCTATTTTATTTCTCCTGGTGTGCTTGATGGAAACTAAACAACTTTGATTATTTTTGCATTCTGCAAGCATAGCTGTTGAATTCATATCTAATTGAGTGAACTTAGTGCTGACCTTTTATTTCTGTTGCTTGACTGTTCCTTTCATTACACTTCTTGTCAGGTCTGGGACAATGAAACTTTTCAATGTATTGAGATGCTGAGTGGGCATATTGATATAGCGACGGCTCTTATCTGTTTCAATAATAATTTGTTGTCTTCTTCTTTGGACCGCACAATAAAGGTCTGGGCTCTTGGTAAAGAAGGCAACTTGGAAGTAGCATATACACGTACTGAAGAACATGTAAGTTATTGAACCACTGGTCCACTACAATCCTTTCTCCGTATTTTTGCTTGTATTCATTTGTTATTTTTCTTGTCCATTTTTGTCATTTTTATATTGGTTTCTGATGGTGGTTGAAGTGTACTACACATATTAGGCTGCCTTAGTCCTAATGAACTTGGAAGTAGTAAATTGTTGAGGATTATGCTATACACCATCTTTGCCATGTTGATATCAAGGAATGTGTGTATATTTGGTTCTATTCCCAACTGAATGTTAGTATTACATTAACAGCCCTGATATTATGGGTCTATTTGGGATCCTATTATTTTGTTGAAACTGAAAACTTTTTCTGAAATTACTGTAGATAAAAGTAAAAGTTAGTTAAAATAGTACTGTGAGACCCATGAATAATACCAAAAAGTGCAGTGGAACTCATGAATAGTAACAAAAATAAGTTGGCAAAAATAATCCATGTCAAACACACACTATGTCTGAAGTTCTGTGTGTGGTAATTTGAAGCTCATTTTGCAGTGCAATGTAGATGATATAATGGTCTTAGCTTTTGAACACTTTCATCAAATCTTTGCATAGATTTTGTAGGAATCCTGTTATACATTATTTTTAGATCTATACTTGTTATATTTATTAGCACTATTCTAAGGTTAACTATAACTTGATGGTACACAATATTTTTTATGTGTTCTAGCACTTTCTGTGATGACTCTTGCAGATAATAAGCATATCTTGTTCTGCTCTTATAGTGACAAATCTGTCCAACTATATGAACTGCCATCGTGAGTACACTTCCCTTTTAATGATCTAAATGAGCTTTCTTCTTTACTTGCTAGTCGTGACAAATTATTTATTATTACTGTTATAGATTCACTGACGGGCAGATTATTTGCAAAACAAGAAGTTAAAGCAATCCAAATAGGTCCCTCTGGACACGGACTCTTTTTCACAGGCAATGGGACTGGTTTGGTAACAGTGTGGAAATGGCTAGAAGAACTCCAAAACAGAGAGTAGCAGCCAAGACTCTCAGACCCCAAAACTAGGAGAGTAGCCGGTTGAAACTGAGACGGAAAAAATTGTGACATGTGTAAATGTCTACTTAATTTGTGGAACAATTTACTTAGTATCTTCTCTTTTTTTTTTTTTTTTTTTTTTTTTAAGATTTTTTTTGTATAAGATTTTCTTGTACCCATTTTCTGTATGTATATAACTTTTTCCTCAATAATGCTGCTGCCTCTCTCTCTGTCTCTCTCTCTCTCTCTCTAAAGAAATATTTCTTTTAACCTTACTGAATAAAAGAGAATTGTTCAAGTACTGTACCCTATACTCTTGTTCTGATAGAGATGAGCTCAGTGACGAGCATTATCTTGGGGGTGTGGCTTCAATATGTAGGAGTTCAACATCCATGACATGGACATTTGTTTTGGGGGTAATTTTTTTTTTTTTTTTTTTCGGGTATCTGTATCTATTTTTTCTGCTTTGGGCTGTGGTTATGACTTACGAGTAGATACAGTTGTTATCCTTGTACTTCGATTGTGTTTGAAAAAACTTAATGAGGACTCAAGTAATGCGGTGATTATCCTAAAAATTACCCACCATGATGCAGATGACGCATTTTCAAGTTATGACACAAAGCTTATCGTGTGAGTGTAAGACAAAGATTCAGTTTTAAGCTACTTTAGGATGAATTTAAAATAAAGATTCTTAGGGGATTGAAAAAAAGAAAAAGAAAACAAAGGTAATGCATAAAACAAGTAAGTCGGACTTACCAACAAAAATGAGGTGGTACATTGAAGTGTTCAAAGTGCTGACTGCTGAGTTCTTTAGACTTGCTAATTGTAGATAGTTTATTTTTCCTCCCCCGAATGGAGTTTGTAGTAAGTAATGCAGGTCAATGACAACACGATTTAGGTTGCCCCAATCGGTTTGAGAGGATCACATCAGCACTTGAAGTGTACATGGCATCATAACAGGCTTTATAGTAGTTTTCATTGTTATCTAGAAGGGCACCTTAGGCAATAGGTTCGTTCATTAACTCAACCGCTGCCAGACTAGGATTGTTGGCTTATCTGCTCAAAAACAAGTTCCGTATTAGGATTTAAGATTTAGGCCACATCCAAAGCAGATCAATTGATTTTATTGTGGAGGTCTATATTGCATTACTCTCATCAATATTTATTAGCAACTTCTCACATTTTTTTTACTTATACCTAAACATCCAACAAAAATAAGATTTGAGTTATATTAGTGGTGATTAGCACTAGCATTAGGTGTGTCAAATGCCAAATATTTGGCATTTGGCACACCAATCACCAAAATAGCTCCCACATCACATGTTTTCAAATTTTAAAACTTATAGTAAGGGTGAATAGTACTATTCCAAATTTGGAACAGTACTGTTCACAAATTGTAAAATTTTTATTGTTTATTTTTTATTTTTTTATTATACTCTCCCTCCACTCTCTAACCTACTATTCACAAACTGTACAATTTTTATTTTTATTTTTATTTTTATTTTGTATCGGGATGATTTTTAAGTACATATGATTTTAATGTGTCGTATACATTATTTTAATGTATGTAATTGAATAATAGAACATGTGATGTAAGATATATTGTAAAATAATGTGCTAAAATAATAAAGTAAGCTTTTTGATGTGTTAGAATTACATACTTTTGCAACAGCTGATGTTGATGCTTAGAGCGTTAGCATAAGGTGTTAAATGCTAAATTTTTAGCATTTAGCAAACCAAATACAAAAAAAAAAAAAAAAAAAAAAAAAAACACGTTCTTGAGATGTGTCAAATGCCAAAAGTATTTAGTATTTACTTCAATAACGTTCTAATAATAGTAGTGTACAAGCGAGCGTGCTATTAATATTTTGGATGTTTTTATTCGTACTTTTTTTCTCTTTTGTTAGTTCTGTGACCGTTGGGCATTACTCTCTCTCTCTCATATATGACCGTTGGGACTTGGGCACTAAATATAGAGAATAATATTTTAAATAAAGCGGTAAAAGAATAAAAGATGTGATATAAGATATATTGTAAAATAATGTATTAAAATAAATAAAGTAAATTTTTATATATCAAAATAATTGTGCAAACTAAAAATTCTAATCATTCTTGTTACACAATCATAATCGCCACACATAAACGCATTTTGTATGGACTATAGAGTAAGCAACAAACTTATGGGTCTCATTATTCTTAAAGTTGTTTTGTATTTCAAAAAAAAAAAAACACTTATCTCATCCTCTTTCCCTATATATATATATATGTGTGTGTGTGTGTGTGTTTCTCAAAAAAAAAAAACTTTTTTTTTTTGTTTTGTATTTTGCATGCAGTTTTAGTATTGGCGTGTGAGTATATTCTTTTATCTCATCTCCTTCCCTTATATATATATATGTGTGTGTGTTTCTAAAAAAAAACTTTTTTTTTTTTTTTTTGGCTGCGAATTAATGTTCAACTTTTTTTTTTTGGTCCGAGTTAATGTTCAACTATAATGATTACGAAAGCAAGCCCCAAAAATAACTATAATTAATTTATTCTATTTCAATCATGACAAAAAGCCTAATTTCAATTAGAGTTGCAAAACGTGTAACTTACTACCCATAAACTTTGTAAGGCAAATTTATAATAATGTATTATACACATTTCGGTCAATTTCTCAATATCTTAAAGAAAACATAGTGTGTAAAACCAAAATACACCAGAATTTTCCACTCCTCCATTTCTTAAGGTTTTCAATTTGCGATGGTCTAAGACATACTCACATCTAATCATCTATAGCTCATAACAAGACATTGTACAGTTTTTCATAAGTGCTTAGCGAGAAGTCTATGCAGCACTTTAATTTGGTTGCAAAACAATCTCTGATATTTCAAATCTTTCTAGGTTATTCAAACTTATTATCATTACAATAGTAGTTGTTAACCTTACCACACACATAATTTCTTACAAGTCACGAGATCAAAAATTTATCCCGACTCATAATTATCTCTCATGAAACAAGTAGTGTGATATCATTTTTAATTCATATAATGCAAAAATTATGTATGGGAGGAGACTTAATAGTCTCTACTCAACCATAATCTCACTAAAAACAACATTTTTATATAATTAATATATAAACTTAATTTTCAATTTCATGCTATTGTGTCTTGCCAAAAACTTTCATGCGAAATTTACAGACTTCCAACATGCATTTCATCATTACAAAAATATATAAACATCAGCATCTAACACATATTTCGCCAAAATGGAGTTAAGATATCAATAATATAATGCGCTCCAAATATATATCAGACGTCGTTGACCATTTTTTTTGGCTCTATTTTCCATGACTACAGCCCTTTTCCACTCCATTTTCAGCATAGATCTTAGTTTTTTCTTTCTTTTTTTTTTGGGGGGGTGGTGGGGTGGGGTGGGGGTGGTCTGTTGATGTTTGAGTGTGTGTTAACCTTAATTGGTATGATGTATTTAAAAACCGGTTTATGTGACCAAAGCGGACAGTACAATATTATGCCTATGACGAGTTAGGACGTGACATAATGCTTTGTGATACCCCAAATTAGATTGATTGAGTGAATGCTACGTGGACATGTGCTAAATTCTACGTAAGTGTTTACTAGGTAAATCTTAGGTTAATAAGTAACTGTGAGAAGTTCCAATTGCAAATTGATGAGTAATCCTTTTGAAATGTAGATATAAATGTAGATGTGGCCAACACTTCGGCTAGCTCAGCTAATTTAATTCTTATTCCTCAACATCATTTTATTTTCTTATTTATATAATTTTGAATTATATTAACATTCAGAAATAGACCAAAGGGGAAGGGGAATGGGGACATGCTGATCTTGGAAGGAAGTGGATAAATCTGAGAGTGAAAATAACATTCTCCAAATATTAATAGACACCTTTTTCCAAGGTTGATTTGTTCAACGTTGGTTATGGGTTTCCTAATTGCTTGGCTATTGCCTGTCTCAGCAACTGTGGTTAGTTCTTTGGCTTTGTGCAGTTTATTGGTTTTTCCATAGGGTAATTAAATTAGTAAACAATGTTCTTGATTTAACCTGTTCAGTAATGGATTATCCCACCAAAATCAAACTTATAATCCCCTATTACAAATTAAGCAATGTTGCATAGTATCACACTCAATCCAATTCTCAGGATCAAATCTAGAACATCACAACTCAATTCATTCGAGTAATTCTTAGGTACTCCCAATTTATTGGGTGATTACTAATTAGTTCTATCAATGTTCATTAAGATGATCCATGTAAAAAGCTTTGCACTGACCAGCAACTAAAGACATACATGAATATGGAGAGGTATTAAAGTTTATTATAATTGAGTTCCAGTTCTTGTTTTGGTTGACAAAAGGGAGGGAATCTTAAAACCAAACATCAGACCATTCCTATAATAGGAAAATCAAAAGTCTGCCAAAACAAACAGCATGTTCAAGTTACATTATTACACAGTAGAGTTGATCAAGCATTGAAAGGAATTGAGAAAACAAATTCAAGAACTAAGCCACAGGATGGAAATGGTGCAATGGAATTGCTTCAGGAGGGTGAAGGAGTCATCAAACAACTTTTCAGAGGAAATTAAATTAAATTTTCATTTAACAATTACAAGGACTGAATTTTGATGTACTTAATCGTATATAATGTAACAATTCAAAATTTACATTTGTTAACTACAACATTCAAAAAACAACAGGCACTCTCTTCGCTTGGAAAAGAAAGGCATGAATTGATATTCTTCTTAAGAGGGGCAACAGGCCCCCCGGCCCCCACTAGGATGACTTGACATATTACACTTTAAACAACAACAAAAGTTATTTATCATCCAATTTAAGGGAATTTAGCCGTCTTAGTCTTTGATCGAGCTCTGCCATGACTGCTGGTTCTTGCTTTTTTCTTTGCTTAGATATAGTGTCGGTTGTCATAGAACCAATCTTATCAAATGCCACCTGCAAGGTCAAGTTATTAAAAGCTTTATTAACATTATCTTGGTGATTGAGAGAGAAAATCTTCAATGTAATACGCTGATAAACTCAGGGAAGTAGGTGGTTGATTCCATATATCTGTTTAGCCAAGATAATGGGAAAAAGTTGAAGTCCACGTGCAAAGCAGATGTGTGCACACCAAATGAAAATATATTTCAAAGCTGAATCAAATCTTTCATTATCAATGTTCATTCTAGATTAAAATATTATTTTTGTCCATAAAATGTAGCCTTGATTCTATTTTCTTAAAATTTTAAAAGTACTATTCCCTGAAAATTTAATATGTTCTACATTTGAACCTTTCGTCCATTTATTAAGTTTTTTTTGTTAATGTTTGACGGCGAGGACAAAAATAGAACCTGGATGATATTTCAAGGACAAAAAAAGGGGGGAATAAAACTATACTTACGTCCCTAATGGCTAATATATGCATTTTGTTAGACATGCGGACAAAAGACTTAATGAAAATGGACTGAAGGATGAAATGAGGAATATTTTAGTTATCGGGGACAACAATATAACTTTTGAATTTTAAGGATGAAATATAAAACCATATCTTGGGGATGAAAATAACTTTTTTTTTCCTTTTATTCTATTTGCACTACTCCAAATAAAGGGTAATTCGTTCCCAAACCAACCCCCCCACCCCCCAACCCAAAAAAAAAGAGACTATTTAAGTCATTCCAGATTATTGATTGATACCTATGAATGTGCAAAATAAGCAGCAGGAACTTAGAAAAATATTATAACTGAAAAGAGGGAGAGAGAATTGTTTCACCGTTAGTAATTCATCAGGATCAAAGAGGTGATGAGTGGTTTTCTGCAAAATGTTAATTACATCACCAACATGATGGGAGTGAATCAACTCCTCTTCTTTCATCTGCATTTGCAAATCACAACTTCAACAACCTACTCCCATAGTAATGTCTGATGTTTGAATTATAGCTCTAACAATAAACAATCAAGTATCTGATAAATATCAAGTAGGCAACACATAAAATGCAAAGAACCTAAAGGATAAAATGCTTTCACCTTAAAGATTGCTAAAGCCACATGAAACAGAACCTTTGCCCCCTCATAAAAAAGAACATCCCACACCCGCAGAGTTGTCTGGAAAAAGAGCCAAAGGGAACAATTGTCAGTTATAAAAACAATCTTAAATTATTCAACTGCTTTTGAACTATAGCATATATTAGGGAGAGAGAGATAACATTGTTCTAACCTCTGAAGGCAAGCTCTTAGAAAAGAGGCATAGGAACCACTCAGTGGCAACAAGGGAGACGTCAAATTCCAAAGCTTCCAAATGAGTGGCTATCCTGCATTTTTCTTTTTCCATTTTTAGAAAGTACTGACCAAAAAGAAAGGATGCATCTGCAAAGTCATCAGAAAGCAAAGTACCTTGGGCACTTTTTAGCAAGAAGATCTTTGAACACTCTTTGTTCAACATGGCATCCCGATAAGTTAGTTGTGTAGCAGTCACTAACTAATACATTTTCCAAGAGGACAGCTAGCATCCAAAATGCATCTTCCTCCGTTTTCATCACAAGCAACAATAATGCTGCAACATAATTTAAGCCCTGTGCCAAGAATAACTCAAGATATTAGATAAAAAGTAGTAGTATTCCAAATTAGCTATTGAATTTCAGCAATTATCTAGAACAGCTTAAATTTGTCTTGCATCAAAGTTCAATTATTACTAGTAGAAACCTAAGAGAAGCCAGTTTTGGTGCTCCATATCCATTATCTAGAATAAGATATACAATATATAATGAATACTACCCAAAGAAATTAGATCAAAGTACAGCTAGTTCCGAGTTATTTTGTGATTGTTATTCTTGAGTAACAAAAGTGTCAGGTTATGCATTTGAGTCTGAGAATAATCTTCTCCAAAACAAAATTTTGGGGTTAAGGCTGCCTACCAATTACCTCTCCCAAGACCAAATTAAACTTAAATAAATTCAATTCCGGCATAAAGATATTATTGTACAGGTCTAGGAGAAAGCAGACTCACCTGACAGTAGCCAACATCGGAATCACGGAAAGAATATCCAACAAGAACACGTCTGAGAGTAGCATGACCCTCTGGAGTGTCTAGCCATGAGTGACCAGGGAAGGTTCGCGGTAGGTCCTGCATGTATATAATTTTGTTATTGTCTCTTGAAAAGTAAGCCTTATATTTGTTCTGAAAGAAACTGAAATATGTCAACCTTGAAAATATATAAATACAACCTCCAAAAAATTAAAGCGAGGGCTAAAACGCTAGATGTATAGAAATTTTCTCAACAATCTCACTCCCTCAGTCATGCTACTCAAACATCACAGCGCTATTAAATGACCAACATCAAATTAAGATCAAGACACTGCATTTTTTTTTGATAAGTAATAAGAGAATATTATTGAAGAAAAAAACAAGATAACCACAAAGAGTTCACGGTAGTGAACAAAGGAAAAAGGAACATAAAGACAAAAGCAACTCCTAAGCTATTCTAATAGAAGCAAGAAAATCTAAAAGGGTAGAACAATCCGAAAAACCCCAACAACAAGACCAATCAAAGAGGGTCCGCTGGCACAACTCTAATAACTGAACCACAGATTTTTCCTCATCCTCAAAAGACCGCCGGTTCCGTTCAGTCCAAATAATCCACATTAAACAGCCTGGAACCAAATCCCAAATATCAGAGCTATGCTTCCCAAGCCATTGATACCAACAATCAAGACACTGCATTAAAAGATTAAAGTCTTGATCTTACTCCCTATCTCCAAATTCAATGAGTTGAGATTTGTGGCAATAAATAAACAACAAGGCCAGGACAAAGCTCAAAACTAATTACCAAAATTGACCAATGGTCATACAAATGCATAGCATTTACAAACATCATCTTCTAAATCGTCAAGAAAAAACCTACAATACATTTATGGTCCAGGGAATATAACAATTAAAATGATTTTAAAAAATGTCACATCTATTTACAAAATGGTTTTCAAAAATCCTCATCCAAAGGCTTCATATTAGGAAAAATTGATGTGTTTTCTTGAGATAAGGCTACTTAATCTTGATTACTTAAAAAAATAAAAATAAAAATAAAAACTGCATAAATCTTGCAAACCTCTTACCACCGAATACCAAGCTTTAAGCTGCATAATTGGACAGGGAAAATAAATGGGCATTGTCATCATCCCTTTTAGTTCCAGAACAATATTTGTGACAATCTTGGCTTGAATCATGACATCGAAGGTGCTATAAAACTATCTAAGAATACTAGAATGCAGCTATTAATGCACCGTTATTGGGTGACTCTGAGAATTCATACACAATGAAATGATAAAACAAGATTATATCATAAGAGACGCAATTTCTAACATTAAAGCATAAAACAATGGACCATTTATTTCAACAAAGTGCTGCAAAATAAGATTTCCCCAGTTATTCTCTAAGATCTCCAAATCAGCTTCAAATCTAAAATGAGCATTTAGGATATAAGTCAATAGTACAAAAATAGATGTTGAAAAAGTACTTATCTATCAAAAGAAACCTGACCCCAGAAGATGACATACCAATATATACATTAATCTAATCAGAAAGTCCATGAACCAATCCCACAAATGCTACAACCATCAATCAAAAAAAAAAAAAAAACCAATTCTACGATTTCTACAACCATGATTGCAATGTACTCACATGATCAATCTGCCTAGTGGCAGGAGTGACCTTCCCCTCGACCGCCTTGGTGAGGTCATTGTAATAGCTGTCTGGCACGGTGGACTTCTTCTTGGCAGCCCCAGATAAAGAAAACCAGATCTTGGGGCGTAGAACTGGTGGAATTCCCTTCCTAATGAGCCTTTTCAAAGTAATGGCGTTTGCCATAGCTGATAACTTAAGGGAGGCCTTAAGGGATTGGCCTTCAGAGATAGAAGGCTGCAAATACCAATTAGCTCCTTTGCTGGCCTCCAATGCCCACCAAACCCTGCCCTGCTGCCTCACCTTCTCCCTCACCTCATTCAACACATTCACATCATCCACATTCCCTTCTACTGTGAAACCATAAAGGTCTTGAAACTTCACAGTTAGGTTTGCCCTCCTAGCATGGATGCTAGGCCTCAAGATTGGTATTTGGGATTGAAATTCTAAGGCAAGGTCCCTCTTACTTTGTGTTCCATACATTTCTTGGGGTTATAGGGGTAGATCAAGAAAGATACTATAAGAGATATAGATAGAGAGATCAAAAAGAAAAAAGAAAAAAAATGGTGTCTTTAATTAAAGAAACAAAAGGACCTTGTCAAATGAGAAAACCCCACATGATTGAAACAATGAAATGGTCTATTTTGGAGCCTGCTGGGAGGTTGAAATTTGATTAGGTAGAAAGATGGAATTTTTTTGGATTTTCTTCGAATGGGTGTTTCAGATTTTAATGAAAAATAAAGAGTCAGGCACAAGAATTGTCACCAATGCCTCACATTTGTCAAGGCCACGAAAGCCCCTTTTGTGCCATTGAAAAAATAAAAATAAAAAAGCTTGAATATTTCCACTATATTGAATCAAACAACCAAAGAAAAAAAACAATTATATATATATTTATAGTATTCTATATTTTTTTCAAGTGTGCGCTTTTGAATAGCAGATGGTTGGGTATTCAACAACAACAGCAGAGACCAATAAAAGGGAAAGTGAGGGACAAAACAGAAAACAGAAAAACTAAACCAAAACCCAAAACCCAGTAACAGATCCTACAAAAACTGAGAGAGGAAAGTGGATACCTGAAATGGGTTTTGTTTGAGAACACAAAAATAAATAAGAAATAAAAAGAAAGAGGGTTACTAGAATCTAGAAAATCCTAAAATAATGGGTAGATAAAATTAACGGGAAAATAGGTTGTCTTGTCTGCTGTGGGTTTTTCTTGGGTGGTAGTGGAAAAAGAAATAAATGGTGCAGAATTGTTAAAGCATTTTGCTTTATGCGGCTGCTTGTAAAATTTGTGTTCTATTTTTTTTTTTTTTAATTTTCTTTCCATAAATAATATTTTGGAACGTTATGGTGGACTAAAGTGCATCCAAGATGATGGTGATGTGCTTTGGCGAGAGATTTTTTTTTTTTAATTTTTTTATTTATTGGTAGAAATGTTTTGGAGAGAGATTATCAAGTCCGTTTGGCTTGGGACTTTGGGTAGGTTTTTGATCATCCATCATTGCATGATTGATGGTAAAAAAATCTTGCACTTTTAAAATCACTATACTACCCTTTTACATGGGCTTTGGTTATTTTTGTGGATGTCCATATTTGCCCTTTATGGTTGACTTTCAGTTTCTGCTTTATGTTTTTTTAAGGGGTGACCCTTTTCTTTTAGGCTTGATAACAAAATTTTAGGGTGGTGTTAACTGTTAAGTGTTGTTTGTTTTCCCTCTAGCGTTATTTGTTTCAAATTTCTTGAAACAAGGGTTAAATTTGTGTTTCGTCAACTTAATTACAATCAATTTATTTATGAATAAAGCTAGAAATGCAAACTATTTTGTAAAAAAATTTATAAACTGCTGATGTAGTGAGTAATTATTGATAAATGAAAAAATGATATTAATGGTAGACCTAGATGAAAATTAATAAAAAGTTGGTCACATCAACATTTTGTAAAAATATTATAAAATAGTTTGTGAATGTAGCATTACTCTTTATTTATTAAAATCCTTCCTTTTATTTGTTTAATTTTTAAGTAAATAAATTGGTCATACACAAATTGTTCACCATAAATAGATTTTTTATTATTATATAATTTTATAATTAAGAGATAGGATGATTTGAATTTTGAATACCTCATTTTGAAAAGATTAGAAAGTATTAACTAATTGAGCTACAAACATATAAAACTCTTGGCTCACCATAAATGGAAATGTGGTTATTATGGGAAAATATATGATGGATTAATTCCTTTCTACTTATCTAATTTTAAGAAATAATAATAATGGGCTAATTCAACTTTTTGAAATATCCAAATATGTCTTGTTTACGGATATCCCTTCTAGTTTTGCAATCATTTGAATAACTTTTGATGGGTGTGTAATGTGGGAATGAGATTGGCTTCTTTTTTTTTTTTCCTCATCTCCTTTGCGCAGATTCTTTGAGTTTCTATGATAAGTTTTTTTTTGGAAGGTTATATAGATTTTTCACAGGGTTTGTGCGCAAACTACATCCCAACCTTTACTATTCCAAACTATCACATCTTTATTTTACATAAAATTCAATAATAGAGACGAAGTTTGTAAAGGTATAATTATTGGGAAATTAGGAGATTAATCAAATTTTCGACCCTCAATTTTGTCTTATCCATCTACCTTGGGGTCGGTTGAGCAATGAATATGATCTGATACTTCAATGCTGAAGCTGTTGTTGCTTTCTTTGTGGCATCATCATCAATGTGTTTCAATAGCACTAGGTCGGCACCTTGTATGCCTTGCTCTTCTTGTATAACCTTTTTTCAACTACTTAGCCGCTTTATTAACATAGTAACATTTTTTTTATATATAGATAATATTATTAATCTATTAACATAGTAACATGATCAGTCTATTTGATCCTGCCGTACCTTGAGAACTTTGATCCTGGAGGCCTTTTTCTTACGCAAGGATCCATGGAAACAGTTTTATATTTTTGCAAAATAAGAAAAGAAAAAGGGAAGAGTTTTATTTTATATGTATGTTTTTAATAATCCATTGAAAGAGTTAAAAGAATTTTACATTATTATGCTATTAACGTTGTGGTATGTCTTTATTGGGTTATTCCTTTGGTGTTATCTTTTAATATTATTGCTGCAATGGCAGTAAAAAATTTTGCTTTCTTTTACGAGCTTGGGCCACAGGTCCTTCTTGTCGATCATGCTGTCTATAGGTGTGCTGCATATTTGTCTATTTACTCAAAATTTTGAATATATATTTTGCGTTAATTCTACATTTTCAACATGGTGTGTGATGATACTTTTATTTTTATTTATTTATTAGAAATTGTATATCAAATATCTAGATAAACAACTTCATAGGATAACTTTAACATCTGACTTTTTTGTCGGTATCAACCATATTCTAATAATGGGCATGTTTTCTCTACAGTTGTTAAATTGATTGGTATTTCATAGTATTTTAAATTGAGACGTTATGGGTGTCCACGGGTCAGTCGAACTCAGTTTTGGGGTAAACTTGTACTCAACCCGACCATGTTGGGTAGCAGATCTTGAGACCTGGGGTTGACTGCTGAAACAATTGAAGCCATCCACGTTCTCCTTTTGGGTGAATGGTCTAATCTCGATTAGATTGATGATTAGGATTGTTTAAAGAAAATAACATAAAAAAAAAAAAACCTCCACAAATCCCTTGATTGCTCAGTTTTCCCATGTTTTTTAGAGAATTAAACACTATTACCACGAAAATCCTTCAATTTTTCATTAAAAAAAAAAGAAGAAGAAAAAGGAAAGAAAACTTGCCGATATATAACTTAGATGGTAACCTTTAACGAAGACTAAGAACAATCAAATCTCAAATTGAATTATTGTTGCCAAATGAGATTTTTAATCAAGTTATTTTAGTTTTAATATGGGAGTGAGGTTGGGAGAGATAGAGAGAGTGAGGAGGAGAGAAGAGAGAACTTGAAAAAAGATGAAGAAAAAAGGGGTTGGATGAGGCTGGAAAGTGCATTGAAGAGAGTCAAATGTGCAGTAGCTAATGTTTTGGTATGTGTCAATCAATGGAGAAAATCCATTATATTTCGGAAACATGTAATACTCTCTCCAATCAATGAGGTTATGAAAATCTAAAGGCCAATAAGAATTGAACACCTATCATACATATGTTTAAAAATTATTCGGGTAGGTCAGTTTTAACGGGTTTCATATATTTACACCTGACGTCCGACCCATTACAAATGAGTTTATTAGTTTTCAAAACATTGCTAATTGAATTTTCCTTTAGAGCCAATCATTTCAATTTGGATCAAACCAGGTAAGATGGTTTACTTTGAGCCATGGTTTACATGGACAAGCCTATAAGATTTAGAATTCAAATCTATCATGTTTAATTATTGATGTATCCAAAAAAAAAAACAATGCACATGCTTTTAACATTGACATTTATTATATTTTAACATTGTCATTTATTATCTAAGATGACAAAAAGTACTCATAAATAAAACAGGCCAACTAAGTTCACAATTTGTTTAACTTGGCAAATCAATTATTAATTAATTTGTAATAGAATGTCCTAATTTGTTAAACTTAGAGCATTTCCAACAAAGGTTCTAAAAATTTTAGCATTTAACATCTCAAAAACCAACTTTATAACATATAACACATTACTTTACAATATCCCTTACATCAAAACTTTTATTTATTTTTTTAACACTTCATTTAAATATTTTTATTTTTTATTCATTTTTTTTTATTTTTTCTCTCTCTCCTCTGTCTCTCTCTTTCTCAACCCATCGCAGCCACCAGTAAACCCACCAAGCAACACACACACACAGAGCAAACCCACCATTGCCAATCAAACAACTAAGCAAAACACACACACACACAAGAAACCCACAAAACTCCACAACCACAATCATAATAGCCAATCAACCACCACCATCAATCACCCACCCCCACCACCATCAATCACCCACCCCCACCACCATGGCAACCCTCCACTACCACCATGAACCTGACCCACAACGAAAATCCACGGCAACAACAACAAATCCACCACGGTAACCCTTCGTCGCCGATCTATTGCAAAACCCACCACAGCAACCCTTTAACCCAAATTCAACCCACAACATCAAACCCACCATGACAAACTTCCACAAAAGCCACAAGAACCCATCACGCCAAACCAAAACACAGTAGATCGGTGACCAAAACCCACAGGAACCCAATAGATTGGTGAACCAAAACCACAGTCATCGGACCATTGCTGCCACCACCCACAACCCAAAACCAAAACCACAGTCATCGAACCCACGATCCATGACCATCAGACCACAACCCATGACGACCTACAATCGCCGGACCACAGCCATCGATGGACCACAATCATTACCAAAACACAAAGAGAATAGAGAAGAAAGAAGTGATAGAGGAAAGAGAAAGATAGAAATGAGAAAGAGCCGTTGGGAGTGAATAAAAAACCTTTTTTTTTTTTTTTACAATCTAGCTACAGTAGGGTGTCAAAAATGATATTGCATTGTAGCGTAATGCTAAAAGTTTTAAGATTTAGCATATTTGATGCAATTGTGTTTTTATCATTTGAGGTGCTAAAAATGCTAAAAAAATACCATTTAACATTTTTAGCACCTTTGATAAGAGCATCATCATTAGCTCTTTTATAAAAAGTGTCATTTTGATACATCAAAAACCTACTTTATTATATTACCACATCATTTTACAATACACCATTCATTACATGTCATTTCATTCTAAACATTAAAATAATATATACAACACATTAAATAATATATTTACTCAAAACCCAACCAATATACAAATACACAGCCTAGTGGCAGTCGTCACCACCCAAGAACCAACAACCACCGCTACAACCATCACCACAAACTACGACCACAATCATCGAATCCTCCAACAAATTCCAAATCCAAAAACCTCAAAAAAAAAAAAAAAAAAAAAAAAACTCAAAATTTTCAACAAAACGCTGACCCAACTAATCAATCAATAACCAAACTCAACCAACCATCAGCGGCGAGATTGGCGGCATGAGCTGTGGAGGACAACGAGCAAAGATCGGCGACTGCTACTGGGCAAGCAGAGCTTCAGATTGGAGAGCAAATATTGGTGAGCTTCAATTGGCAAGCTGAGCTTCAGATCATCGACGACATCGTCGCTAAATTCCCTCCAGCATATTTGCGAATATCCAATCGAATTGGAATTGGATCGGCGAATGTTGTGGACAAGAGAGAGAGAGAGAGAGAGAGAGAGAGGAAAAAAAATAAAAGAGAGAGAAAGAGGCGCAGAGAAAGTGAATGGAAAAAAGAAAAAAAGAAAAAACAAAAAAACCCGAAGGCAAGTGGTGAAGATGCTGGAGAAGAAAGAAGAAGAAAAAGGGAAGAGGGAGTGACAGGAGATTAAGAATCATGTGGAGGAAGAAAGAAGAAAAAAGTAAGAGAGAGAAGAATGAAAAGTAATAAAAGAAGAGAGAGAAAATGAATAAAAAATTATTTTTTTAGCACATTTATCTATATTGCTCCAAAGGTAGAACAGTACTGTTCACGTGTGTCAAAATTTATAGGATTTAAAACACCTCATGGGAAAAGTTTTTTGGTGTTTGGTGTGCCAAATACCAAAAGTCAAATATTTGGCATTTGACACACTTGATGGTGATGCTCTAAGAATGCTCTTATAATATTTCATAATGTGGTAATTATGGATAGAAAATGTTAGCAAAGAAAAGATTATTTCTAATTAAAAAAAACTTCAAGATCAATGTACCTCCAATTAAAAACACTAATTGCAACGCTAGAAATACATTCTTCACATCACTACATTTTTAGGAGAATTTGGTGAAACAGAAAGGAAGAAGGGCAAAATTGAGATTATTTTGAGTGTGACACGTTTTGGTTGACAATGTGGGTAGGATGTTTTGGTAAGTTTGGGTAGCATGTGAACGCTCTCTTTGGCCACCCCACACTCAGAGTGACAGAATGAGAATGATTATCTGAAGTTGTGGTGAGCTGGCGAATAGTGTGGTCCATCTCCACCTCCACCTGGTGGTATGAAAATAATCACATGCGATGCGACCGCTCCTATATTTCTGAGTCTGGACTCTGTACAACCACTAACTGTTTGTTTAGGGAGAAATTATAAAGTCCAACATAAGAATTGTTAAGGTGTTCTGCTCAGGTAATGAGACAATGCCATTTGTTATACAAATGCGTGCTTCCTAATCAGTAAAAGGAATAAAAAATAAAAGTTTTTAAATGATATCACATTTGTATAAATAACGATATTTTATTGGTTGAGAGGTCAGGAAAGATCACGTTAACAGTCCTCTTAATGGACTTAATAATTTCTCCCATTTGAGATCCATTTTTTTTTTGAAATTGAAAACTTTTTTATTGAAAGTACTATGATAAAGATAAAAGTTAGCTGAAATAATATAGGGAGATCCATAAATAGTACCAAAACGTATAATGGGGCTCATAAATAATAGGGTCTGGCTTATGTCCAAATGGTCATTAAACCCATTAGGATACAGACATATGTCTAGTCTTGGACACACGTCTGCATCGCAGCATGTTTAATGACCAATAATAACAAAAATAAGCTGAATAGTAAAATAAGCTAAATAGTGCAATGGGCCCATAAAACTCGATTATTATTGCCGCTTTTTTGTTTTGCATAATTAGGGTGTGTGTGGTTCACTTCAATCAATCCAATTTAAGTGGGACTCACCTATTTTGTATCTGTAAATAACACCATCATTTTTTCTCTTTCCATAATATCATTAATTAATAAAAAGTTCACTTTCAAATTACACCATCTAATGTATTTGTTTATAATATAACCCTTCTATAAACAAATCAAAAAAAATAATAAATAGAAGATATAATTTGTAATTTTACCTAAATAAAAATAAATCAACGGAGAAGAAACTATATATGACTTGCATGTCCTATAAATAAATCATATATTGGCTATGATACAGGGATATAGCTAGGCACCTCATACTAGATGCACCTTGTTTAGCCTATATATAATGGACAATTCTTTCAAAGTGGAGTGGTTAATGGATTGGTTAAACAACCAACTCATCATAATAAGTGTATCTTATCTTGGAAACAAATTTCAAAATTGTTTGGTGTTGTTGACCTTTTTTTATTTTACTAGGAAACAAAAAACTTAAAAGCTTCTAGACTTTAGTTCTTTAAATAAGCTGAAGACCTTTTAAATTGATACCTTAATTGACATACGTATATATAAGAGTAAGAGCAAGAGCCTAAGACCATCCTGCTACAATTTTAGGGGAAAATAGGTATTTGTACTTAATTTATAAATTATGCAGTAAAATGTCTATATTTTAAAATTATTTAGCAAAATGTTCTTGTCTTTTAAACTTAATTTTAGCAAGTTTGAGATATGTGTAAAACTTGATATTCTCAAAATCGGGTTAAATGCATACTTTTAAGTGGAACTTGAAATCAGAAATGTTGAGTTCAACTTAAATATAAAAAAAAATTTTAAGTGGCAAAATATGTAGAACTCAATATTGTTAATGTCGAATTTCACCTATACCTCAATTTTGTTAAAATCAAATTTAAAAAAAAAATAGTTTCAAAACATGAGCATTTTGTTGCATAGTTTGTAAATTAGAGATAAATGTCCATTTTTTCTTACAATTTTAGTAGATTATTTCTAGCTTTAAAAAACAAAAAAAATTAACTAATACATTAATTTATTATAAAAGATAGCAAAAGTCAATTAGGAGAGAGGAGAGATGGCCTGGAAGGCTGGAACCATCTTCATCTTCATGATCACCGTTTAAAACCAAAAACCCATTCAGGAATAACTAGTCCATTTGGGCAGGTATATATATTTACAGATTTGGATCATTTTTCTTTAACTTAAAAAAACCTAGTCGTCAAGAGTAAATACATCTCCCTCATTTCCCACTTGCTGCTGTAGAGCCAATAATTATAACTTATAAGACAGAGAGATGACTTTAGGAGCAAGGGTCTCGACCATTGATTTGAGGAAGGGAAAAAACACAGAAGCCTCATAGTCATAGTCATACGGGGTGGGTCATTATTGCTTATTGGATGGATGGGATTCAATGAGGCTCATCAAAAATCATCCTCCGCGTCTCTTTTAATAGTTTTTAATAGTTAATAATACCATTACAGTTCACGTGCCCTCTCACCAACTTGTATGCTTTCTTTAGTACAAAGACAAGGCCAAATACCTAGAGCACAACTGGACGTGTGGCTTTTAAGCAAAATCTCACTCATCATCAGTGTCAAGCATTGTATTTGTATTAGTACGTACTAATGTACAATCAATGAAAGAGTGCTCCGTAAAGTTGAAGCAGCGCGCACAGTTCACAATGGGTGTGGCCCGGAACTGAACACATTTTTACATAGAAAAGCTTTTTCTTTTTTGGGTAACTTTTGCCAATCATCTTTCACCACTTGAAAATTTTACTTTCACCACCTACGAAATGTCCTAATGGTAAGAAATCCTTGCACCTCATCGCGTTGTGAGTTTTTACCCCTTACTTTTACCACCTTTTAGTCATTCAATTTTCCTAATAGGATAAAGTCATAATACTAAGGTGTAATACATTATATTTTTCAATTAAACTTTATTTATAAGCAAAGACATGTATGTATGTATGAATGTCATATTTTAAATGTTTCTTAAATCACAAAATTAATATGATTGTTTTATCTTGGTTCCCAACCAAAAATTCCTAGTTACACTCCTGTTCACATCCTGCATGATAAAGTTTAACTGTTTAAATGGTTCGTCTCATCTACAAGTCCCCATTTATTTTTTCATCAAGCAATTTTTATTTATTTGTTTTTATTTACTCTGGTATTCTTCTCATATGCTGGTTTTCCACATAAGAAAAGAAGATCCACCGTATGGAAGAGAAGGTGTGGCAACACTTTTAAATTTTAATGGTTGAAATAGCAATTTTTTTTTCTTCTTCAAATCATCAAAAAGTTTCTATATTTTTTTTCCATTTTCTTGCCACATTTGCACTCTAGTATGTAAAGGATGACGTTGTTGATCAAGTCATTCAGTCAACAAGAGTTTCAGCACAGCCACCAAAACGACTGTAGTTTAGTTATAGTCTTGTAAAACTGTAGGTAGTTTAATATAACAGATTGTGGTATTAGTTAGTTACACTACAGTACACGTGTCTGTATTCCATTAGCCATTATACAATTCTGTTAGATTAGAGTTGGCGCCATTAATCAGTTATGGATGGTTAGCCTATATATAATAGTATCTCATGTAGTCCAATTAATTAATGAAAACAAATTCTTTCTCTCATTGTTTTCTCTTCTAGAATTTTCTCTCAAAGAATCATAGCTTTCTTCATGGTATCAGAGCCATTAATGGCTTCCTCTGCTAATTCTTCATCCTCTGCAACAACAGGGGCAACCTCAAGCTCATCAACTACTCATGGTGTTAATCCTTCACTGTTGCTCTTGTCAAATATGGCAAGTATGGTCACTGTGAAGCTCGATTACAACAACTATATGGTGTGGAGACATCAGATTGAAGTGATTCTGGTAGCTTATTCAATGATCAACTTCATCAATGATGATGATCATGCTCCAGATCCGTTTCTCAAGGATAGCTCAGGAAATCTTACAACTGAAGCTAATCCAGAATTTTTTCAATGGAAGAGTCGTGAACAAGCCTTGTTCACTTTCCTTAATTCAACTCTCTCTCCATCAATCTTGGCTCTTATAGTAGGCCAGAGGTCTGGACAAGGTGTTTGGAAGGTGCTTGAGAAAAGGTTTGCCTTAATCTCACGCTCTCATGTGCTCAGTCTTAGGGATGAACTAATGAGCATCAAGAAAGGTTCAGAATCCATGAATTCTTTCTTTCAAAGAATTAAAGAAGTTAGAGATAAACTTGGGGCTGTAGCAGTCTGTGTTGATGAAGAAGAGCTTATCCACCTAGTTCTTGAAGCTTTACCATCAGAGTATGATGCACTCTGTTCTGCAATTAGAACTAGGAATGACATTCTTACTCTTGAAGAGTTGAATACTCTCTTGAATGCTGAAGAATGATCAATCAAGAAGAGGTCTATTGTTTCTGATCTTAGGGATTTCTCTTCTTTAACTATGGCAGCCAATCAATTTCATCAATTCAATCAAGGTCAAGGTAGGGGAAGAGGCAAGAATGGCAATAACAAGGGTCGTGGTAATACTGGTTATGGTAGAGGTGGAAATCAATTTGCTGGTGGTGATCAATTTTCTCCTGGAAACCAATTTTCTAGTGGTGGTCAATTTTCTGGTGGAAACCAATTTTTTGTTGGTCAATTTGGTGGCTATAGTCATGCCCTTAACCAAGTGCTTGGTCAACATCAATTCCCCTTTATGCCACAGACCAAATCTGCTTCTTCTCAAGGACAGAAGGTCTCTTGTCAGATTTGTGGCAAGAATGGACATTTTGCCTTGGATTGTTATCACAGAATGAATTTTGCTTACCAAGGGAGGCATGCTCCAGCTAAGCTTGCTTCTATGGCTGCAAGATCAATGGCTGTTTCTTCCAATGCTAATCAGAATCAACATTGGCTGACTGACACTGGTGCTTCTGACCATATTACTTCAGATTTGTCTCAACTTTCTCTTACTCAACAACCTGCAACTGGTGAGTCTGTTACAGTTGGCAATGGGCAAGATTTGTCTGTCACCCATATTGGTAATGGTAAGCTTGTTACTCCTTCACATAATTTCTGCTTGAACAATATTCTTAGAGTCCCTCAAATTGCTTCAAATCTGCTGTCAGTTCACAAATTATGTCTTCAAAATAATGCATTTTGTTATTTTGATGCCCATCAGTTCTTAATTCAGGATTTACTTACGAGGAAGGTGCTTTACAGAGGGCTGAGTAAGGATGGAGTCTACCCTATACCTGCTTCTGCCTCTCTGTTTGCTTCCTCTTTTTCACATGTCAATTCTGGTGGTTTTGCTGCCCTCTCTCCACAGACTTTACTTTGGCACAATAGGCTTGGACACCCTTGTGCTAAGGTTTTACATTCAGCCATGTCCTTCTATCCTTCTATTCATCTTTCCTCTGTTAGTGATATATGCTCCAAGTGTACTTCATGTATAAGTGCAAAAATGCACAAATTCCCTTTTCCTCAACATGTATCTAGTACTGAGTATCCTTTTCAATTAGTGCATTCAGATGTTTGGGGTCCTGCTCCTGTAACTTCTGTTCTTGAACACAGGTTTTATGTAATCTTTGTGGATGATTTCACTAGGTTTACTTGGATGTTTCTGTTGAAAAGAAAGTCTGATGTTTTTCAAGTCTTCTTGCATTTTAATTCCTTGATTGCCACTCAATTTAATGCTAAAATTCAGACATTAAGGACTGATGGTGGTGGTGAATTTGTTAATACCAACTTCAAGTCTTTTTGTTTGGAGCATGGCATTCAACACCAACTTTCTTGCCCTTACTCTCCTTAGCAAAATGGTGTTGCTGAAAGGAAGCACAGACAGATTATAGAAAGTGCTTTGTCCATGCTTCATCAGTCTAATCTTCCATTTTCTTATTGGTCTTATGCTTTCAGTACTGCTGTTTACCTTCTTAATAGAATTCCTTCTTCTGTTTTGCATTTTATTTCACCTTGGGAAAAGTTATATGGTCACAAACCACCACTACATGCCTTAAGGACTTTTGGTTGTGCTGTTTACCCTTACTTAAGGCCTTATGCTTCTAGTGAATTTGATCCTAAGTCTAGTCAGTGCATTTTTCTTGGGTATCCTCCTCAAACAAAGGGTTATATTTGTCTAGAAATTCTTACTGGCAGAATTTATATTTCTTGTCACTGCATTTTTGATGAGTCTATTTTTCCTTCATTTTCTATTCCTGCTGCTGAGTCTTCTTCTCATTCTTCTGCTTCTGCTACTCCTTATGATGTCTGGTTCTCCTCTTTACTTCCTATTGCTTCTATAGATATTTCTTCCTCTAGTTCTCCCATTATGTCTAGTTCTGCTTTATCTGATTCTTCTGTTCTTTCTGCTTCTTGTCCTATGAGTCATTCACTTCCTTCATCTGACTTACCTCTTTGTCCTTCTGTTGATTCAATTGAGCCTAATTCCATGGTTGTATCCAATCCTTCTCCTTCCAATCCAATCCTTCACAAATACTCATCCTATGCTTACTAGGTCCAAAAATGGTATTGTCAAGCCCAAAGTGTTTTCTATTCAGGCTGATTATAGTTGTACTGAGCCTCCTTCATATTCTATTGCATCCAAGCATTCTCATTGGATTGCTGCTATGGATTCTGAATTTGCTAGTTTACAGCAGCAACAAACTTGGTCCCTTGTTCCTTTGCCACCTAATAAAAATGTGGTGGGATGTAAATGGGTGTATAAGGTTAAAAGGAATAGTGATGGAAGTGTTGCTCGTTTTAAGGCAAGAGTGGTTGCTAAAGGATACTTGCAGCAATATGGCCTTGATTATGCTGAGACATTTAGTCCTGTGGTCAAGCCTACAACCGTGAGGCTCATTCTTGCTTTGGCTGTTCACTATGGTTGGTCTCTAAGGCAATTGGATGTTTCCAATGCCTTTCTTCATGGTGTGTTGGAAGAGGAGGTCTTCATGAGTCAGCCACCTGGGTATAAAGACCAATCTAAGCCTCATCATGTCTATCTGCTACATAAGGCTATCTATGGTCTCAAACAAGCACCAAGGGCTTGGTCTGACAGCTTCACATCTCATCTTTTTCATCTGGGTTTTCATGCTTCATGTGCAGATAGCAACTTGTTCATCCTTATTCACTCAAACCATGTTGTTTACTTACTTTTGTATGTGGATGACATTATCATCACTGGTAATCATGGTGGTTTTGTTGCTGAGATTATAACACAGCTTGGGGCAGTTTTTGCTCTTAAGGATCTAGGTCCTTTGAGTTATTTCTTGGGTCTGCAGATTGAGTATACTGATAGGGGTGTTTTTGTGCATCAATCCAAGTATGCTAAGGACTTGCTTTCTAAATTTCATATGTTAGATTGTAAGCCCTGCTCTAATCCAAGTGCTTTTTCTCATTCTCATACCTCTGCTAGCCCTCTTCTTCTTGATCCTACTGCTTATAGGAGTCTTGTTGGGGCTTTGCAATATTTAACTTTCACTAGGCCTGACCTGTCCTATGCAGTCCAGCAGGCTTGTCAGTTTATGAGTAAGCCTTCTCAACATTATCTTGTTGCAGCAAAACGGATCTTGAGGTATCTGAGGGGTACTCTTCACTTGGGGATTTATTTTAAGCCTGGTCCTTTGTCTCTTTCAGCTTATTGTGATGCTGATTGGGCTGGGGATCCTCTTGATAGAAGATCTATTACTGGCATGGTTGTTTTCCTTGGAAATTCTCCTATTACATGGTCTGCCAAGAAACAATCTGTGGTCTCTAGGTCCTCCACTGAAGCTGAATACAGATCCTTTGCTATCACCACTGCTGAGTTGTATTGGTTGCGTATGCTTCTTAAAGACTTAGGGATATATTTGCATCATCCTCCAATATTATGGTGTGACAATGTTTCAGCCCTTGCATTAGCCTCCAATCCTATTTTTCATGCTAGAACTAAACACATTGAAGTGGATTACCACTTTGTTTGTGAGAAAGTCTTGAATAAAGACATGGTTCTAAAATATATTTCAATTTTGGATCAATTGGCTGATTTATTCACCAAGAGTATGCCTTCCCCTTGGTTTCGTGCTTTCTCTTTCAAACTCATGGGGCTTCCTCCCTCTCGTTTGAGGGGGGATGTAAAGGATGATGGTGCTGATCAAGTCATTCAGTCAACAAGAGTTTCAACACAGCCACCAAAACGACTGTAGTTTAGTTATAGTCTTGTAAAATTGTAGGTAGTTTAATATAACAGATTGTGGTATTAGTTAGTTACACTACTAACTAATAGTCTTGTAAAACTGTAGGAAAGACATTCTTGTTGCGGGCAATAATTTACTTATCCTTTTTTACTATGTTCACAATATCTTTCCAATAAATTTTAAACAGTAAATTGTTATTGATTTTAATTTGAACTTACTACGGAAATTACTCCTTTAGCCACCAATAACAAAATAATTTCAGTAGTGGCGGGTTCCAATTAGAATCAATAATAATTTAGCACTTAAGATTTGTTATGAATGAAACACTTCTCTAATGAAAAAACTATGCAAATACCAAGAACATTGCAAAAGATTTCCCAAATTTTTAACAAAATGTTTACAAATGTTCAAATTTTTTTTTAGAACAACAATTCACCAATTTTTTCCATTTCTTTTTATTTTTTGTGAGGGGGGTTGGTTTTAAAGTTTCTTTTACTTTTTTTTTTTTTTTTTGAGGGGGAAGTTTCTTGCACTTAATTTTTAAAATGGTTTATAAATTTTCAATTTAAAAAATTTACGTAATATTTATTTAATACAAGATGTAAATTATTGACACTAATTTCAAAAGTTTCTAGGTATTACAAAATGATGAATTTAAATATTTAATCATTATTTTAACACCTCCCCTCATATCAAAAAAATATTTTTTATGCGACCCTTAGATCAATTATTATTCAAACAGTCATTACACCATTGTAAATTAAGCAATCTTAGAGACACAAAAATCTCTCACCACTTTTTACGAACTTGTTAAGATAACAAGTTGTGAATAACTTGTAATTAAAAAAAAAATATTACTTTCACATAATTTCATCACTAATATTATTTTTATTATACAACAATTATAACGAAGCTGATCTTTCTCAACGTGGTGTATAGCACGAAAAGCCTTTCTATACAAGATAGGGCCGATCACACGAAAGAAGAGAAGAAAGGACTAACCATGAATTTTTTTCTTTCTTTCTTTCTTTATTTATTTATTGGTCCCCTTAATATCATGAATTGGCAACTGGTAATTTAGGAGTGCTACCTGAACGTGACAAACTGTATGACAGCCATTTTATTTCCTAGATGATATAGAAATAGAACAAAACATTGTTTACTTCATAATGAAAACCAAATCGATTTCTTCTATCTTCCTTTTTGGGGTACGTGAGCCCACGACTCCATCACCTAATTAATAAGACTTTGTGGTTGAGCAATCGATTATAATAAAATATGAAATCATAAGTTATAAAAGAAACATAAAAAAATATGAAATCACCAAGCATAAGGGCTCCAAGCTACACCCACGTACGTGACAGTGTGGTCTATGAGAGGCTACTTAATTTTTTGGCTGAATCCATGTGGTCTATGAGAGGGATTGACATTTGATAATTGAAGATTCCAAACTTGTATTTAATTTGTGTCAAACAATGAACGAGAAATGAATGATAAACATTTTTTTTTTTGATGCAAAGCTTTGAATTGCTACTGAAAATTGGCCTTGGAAATATTTACAACAAACTGCTTTGGCTGCTCCACAAGAATCTCTAATGATAGCCCCAACACTTGAATTTCTCCCATCCACAAAGATCGCCCCATCTACATTGACTTTGAAAACTCCGAAAGGCGGAGGAGTCCATCTGCTATTTTCTGCAACTTGATTCTTGTTCAAGGCCACCCTTGCTCCCTAATATTCATGAAGAAATCTATTGGAAAAACCCCAAATTTGACTCGGCAATCTGCATGTTGATTCAAAAACAATTAAATTCTTGTTATACCATATTGACCAAGCTACTCCAAAGAACACTTCAAGGTCTCGGGTTGTTCATTTGTCAAGGATTTGTAGCGCAACATTAGATATGTCATATAGCCCCAGCCTGATCTCAACAATTTGGACTTCCCAATTATCACAAACCCTTTTCGCAACTTCACAACTGATGATAGAATGAAAGATTGACTCCACACCTCTTCCACTACAAGGACAAAAATCATTCTCTCCAATACCTCTTTCCTTCAGATTCACCATTGTTGGAAGGGCATCTACACATGCTCTCCAAGCAAAGATTTTAATCTTTGAATGAATATTTAGGTGCCAAACCTTCTTTCACAAACGCCCTCTTGGATCCCCACAAGAGCTTTCTCCTTCCTTGGATGAATCCACCATATTAAGAGCTACATAGTAGGCACTTTTGACAGTAAACACGCCCTTATTATTGCCAGCCCAGACAATTTTGTCCTCAGGAAGATTATAACTAATTGGGATGTTGAGAATCGTTCTTGCTTCAAACGGCAAAAAAATAGAGTTAACAAGATCAGCCCTCCACCTTTTAGTGTCATAATTAATTAAAGCCGAGACCATTGGATAATCGTCAAAATCTCGAGGCGGGAGACCACTTTGTACGTTATGGGGGTTGGCAACCACTTGTCATTCCAAATATGGATCAACCTTCTATTGCCAACTCTCCACCGAGTACTCTCTTAACAACCTCAAGTCCTCGCATTATGCTTCTCCAAGCATTGGATGACCTAGATTCCAAACTAGCATTGAGGACATCTCCATGGGGATAGTATTTAGCCCTATATACTCGAGCTACTAATGAGTTTGGGTTCATGAGAAGCCTCCAACCTTGCTTTGCTAGCATGGCAAGGTTGAAAGCTTGAAGGTTTCTAAAGTCCATCCCGCCTTTAAGCTTAGATTTGCACAAACACCTCCAACTCACCCAAGCAATCCTTGACTCCTAACCACGCTGCTCCCATCAAAATCATCTGATCATGCCTTCTATATCATCACACAATCCCTTTGGTAACTAAAAACAACTCATAATATACGATGGGATAGCTTAGGTCATCGCCTTTATGAGAATCTCCCTACCCCCTATAGAAATAATTTTTTCCTTCCACCTAACCAACTTCCTTCCTACCCTTTCTTTGATCTCAGCAAAGACTTCATTCTTTGATTTGCCAATAATAGATGGGAGACCAAGATACTTACTATGTTGAGAATCCTGCATAGGCCCCAAAATCTCCTTTTTCTTTTCCTCCTCCGCGTTGGCACTAAAGAAAACTGAGAATTTATTTGTATTGATTTTCTGACCAGAGGCAGCTTCATACAACTGGAGAATTTCAATTAACGGTTGACATTCCTGGCCATTAGCTTTACAAAAAAACAAACTATCATCCACAAAGAAGAGATGCTTGATCTTAAGGCAGCCTCTGCAAATAGATAAGCCATTCGTCAACTGATTTCTTACAGCCTTAGTTAGAGAAGCCATCTGCACATAGTAAGAACAAGTAAGATGATAGGGAATCTCCTTGGCAAAGACCCCTTGATGGGCATAATGTTACCATAAGCTACACCATTAATAAGCACAGAGTAGGAGACAGAAGCTATGCAACGCATTATCAGACAAATCCAATTTTCATGAAAGCCCAATTTTCTCATAACCTGTTCACTGAAGCCCCATTCCACCCTATTATAAGCCTTACTCATGTCCAACTTAATTTCCATATAGCAATCCTTACCATCTCTTTTTTGGTCTAGGTAGTGCATGAGTTCAAAGGCTATAAGAACGTTATCTGTTATTAGTCTCTCGGAAAGAAAGACACTTTGGTTTTTAGATATTATTTAAGGGAGGACTGATTTGAGGTGAATAGCTAAGACCTTAGAAATGAGTTTATAGATCACATTGCTTAGACTAATCGATCTAAATTATGTCATTTTAGCTGGATTGTTAGTTTTTGGGATAAGACTAATAAAAGTTTTATTTATGTCAGCCATAGATATATTGGAATTTTAAACATTTAAAACCATGCCAACAACATCATTACCCACAATATTCCAATATTTTTGATAAAAGATAGCTGGCATATCATCTGGGCCTGGGGACTTGGTCGGATGCATCTGCTGAAGGGCAACTTCAACTTCATTTCTTGTGAACTGCTTGATCAAACTTTGGTTCATTTCAACTGAAACTTTAGGATCAATAGCTTCAACAACCTCCAGAATCCTATCAGGATGTGAAGTCGTAGAAAGCTTCTAAAAATATGAAACTGCCACTTCAGCCACCTCCAAAGTAGACTCTCTCCATATCCCCATTTCATCCATGAGCCTAGCTGTAACAAAATCTATCTATACTTTCCGCATCAAAGCATATTAAATAGAGTTTCAACTGCTCATGATTTTATTTCTAGGCTAACATTTTCATATGAAGACCAAAATTTGGAAAATACACTTTATAGTTGCAGATTTCGAATTACAAAATCTTGGGTTTTACAAAAATTTATGCCATGGTGATGTACTTAGAGACATGTGTACCTGCTAGCTTAGAGACCCATGTTTGCAAATTAATCCTAAGTTACCTTATTTGGACTTCAGTGAACAAATCAAAATTTGAGGTATAATGGTTGCGTTTCACATTGGCTGCAAAAGACAGTTTTTTTTTTTAATTACTATTGAGCTTATTTTTATTATTATTCATGAGTCTCGTTGCACTTTTGAAGGATACTATTCATAACTTTCATTATACTATTTTAGCTAGTTTTTAAATTTATCTATAGTACTTATAGTAAAAAGTTTTAGTGTCAATTAAATAAGCTATTTTTACTTAAATATTATCAAAGGGTAAATTCATAAAAAAGAAAGTAAATAATGCAAAATGATTAACCTAGCATCCTCTCATTTAGAATTCATTTGGTTGGAGAAGTGAAAAAGTGGGATGATAAAAAATGGTGAGAGGATGAAAAAGTGAGAGGATAAAAAAATATTTTAATTTCTCTCATTTTTGTTTAGTTGGGAGTGGAAAAGTGGATGGATGAAAAAATTGAGTTTGTACAAATTTACTCATACACCCTTGTTAAAAATTGATGGACAATCACCCAAAAAAAGCAATCACCCAATTTAATAAAAAATAAAAATCATTTCCCAAACAAAAAAATGATGTCTAGTTAAAACAAAACAAAACAACTATCACACCCATAGCCCAAGAAATCCAAAAAAAGAAAAGAAGAGGCAACGTAAAAAAAGAAAAAGGGAATACGCAACTGCTCATGAAAGCACAAAAAAAGAAAAAAGAAAAGAAAAGAAAAGAAAGGAATGAGACGAATTGCCCCCGTGTAAGTGCACATAAACATTTTTGTCTATTAAGCAGTCCTATTTCACCGTTCTGTTTTCTCTTTATTTTGGAGAGAAAAATTTTTTATTTCTAAATTTTTCTATTCACCCTATTTCACCTCCAGACAAACACACTCTTAGTATTGTCCAACCTTGAGAGAATTGAGGATATAAGCTTAAACAAGTTTCTCAAAAAAAAAAAAAAAGCTTTAAAAAGTGTATTTTATTCCTCGAATTCTCTTCAAATTCCTTTTCCTCTTATACTAAAAAACACGTTCAAACAAAAAGAACATCCATTCACGTTTCTTTTGTCAAGGGCATTTTTTACCTCTAGGCTTTAAAAATACTTATAGATAAAGCTCACAATGTCAGTTCAAAGCCCTTTCAAATAAGCCTACACGGCCCATGAATTTAGCCCATTCAAATAAGCCCACGTTCTTAGCAAAAACGAACAAATATGGGTTTGACTAAATTAAGTCCCAAAAAGTCAACTCAAAATATCCACTGACGTGGACAACCAAACCAAGATTACTTAGAGAGATCAACAAAAAATTAGCACCACTCAAGGCCCAAGGGCCCACTGTCTAAGTCAGAGGCCAGGTTACTAAAATCCTTAATTTTCATAATCTAGACTAAGCCCATATATGAAAGAGAAGCAAGCAAAAGGAAAAGAAGGAAATGACGGAATAGTCATTTTGAATCCACTTGGACGCTCTTATTATCTTTGTTTTATATTGCAGCACATCATCTTATTATAATGTTGCATAACGCATTTATTGACATAGCCTCATTACACACGTTTCGCACGTGTGATGAGGTTTTTTTATTTTGAGTTTAATATAATTTTTTAATTTAAATTTATTTATTGTTAGTGATATTATACAGGAATAAATTTTTAAGAAACTAAAATTTAGAATATGAAATGGAATAAACTGCAGATTTAGTGTTTGCTAATTTTTAGGAAAATTGTATCAAACATGGGTGAGATATATTTAAATAAGGAGTGTGCTAATTTTTATGAAAAAAGTTTATCTTTTTTTTTTTGTTTTTTAATTTTATTGAATTAAATTTTAACCCTATTTTTATTTTTTAAGAATGGACTATCTAATTAAATTATAAGTATTTTTGATATTTTATAAAATTATAACTAACTTTCTAAATCCTCTTAATATATAGAGATTATTTAATGTTGAATATATTAAATTGGCATTGATGAATATGCGTTCATTTAACCATGCTAAACACATTTGGTTGCATTGTTAAACATATTTATTTATCCTTTTCTTTTTTTTAGAGAAAAAAATATTTTTCCCAATTTCATATGCTTCACAACCTAATATTAGACAAGGCAAACTGTTGGGTCGGGTTGGGTCATTTAGATTGAGGGCCAAAACGGGTTGGGCCAAAAACAGGTTAAAAATAGGTCGATCAATTGGTTGTGGGTAGGGTCGGGTTGACCCATATTTTTCATATTTAAAAAAAACAAATAAATACCAAATTTTTAGAGAGAATGAATCAAATCAAATATTTAGACTATTTGTTACTAATTTGCTATTATACATGTGAATAGAAAAAAAACAAATAAACCAAAAAACAAAAAGATTTTCATATCCTTGCAATTTAGACAATTTTGACTTTTGAGCATGACTAAAATTCTTTACATACTTCAAATTCAAAGTTCACTAGTGATATCATTCCCATAAAAGAACCAAAATAATAATAATAATTACAAAACTAAATGTTATGGACCATGTCAAGATATCAATCTTCTTAAGTGCACAAATCCTTGTTGCATTTAAAATAATAATAACGTTAGATTATATAGAAAGATAAACTAAATAAAAAAAACCTTTAAAAATAAACATAACAATTTAAGTAAAGAAGAACAAGTAAATATTTTATAAGAATTATACCTCAATTTACTTAATGTTGGTAATAGATTCAGCACTACAAATATTCATACTTGCAAATTGTAGCTCAAGTTGGCCAATTTTATCAATATCTTTATCTACAATACAATAATTTAATATGACGTTGTTGTGAAATTTTAAAGTACTCGTAAGTGTACAAACCGTACTAAAGTATAGTTTGACAAGAATGAGATCGAACCCACAGGAATTTGAATGAGCGTAGGAAAATTAATTAAACCTTAACCAAATTAATTTTAATCTAGTTTAATATAAATTGGTTGTTTGAATCTAAATATACTAAGCATATAATTAAACTAAGAAAAGATATAATATAAAGCAGTAAAAAAATGTAAATAATCTAGAAAAAGGATTTAAGATTTTGGAATCCGCCTTGTTAATTCATATCAGCATATATTTACGATCATTAATTTTTCCCAATTACTGCATGATAATCTAGAAATCAATCTTACTATCATGGAAAATATTATTATTAAAACTTTTGTTTAAAAATCTAAAGCATGCTCTTCTTCGCTTTCTAGGTATAAAATCAAATCATCAATTGTATCCGTAGCCGACTAAATCACAAGAGATATCCAATTTTATAATCAAGAAATAATAAACAAAGCATTCAATTAATTTAAAAAAAAAAATCCTAAATCACGAGAAAAACATGATTGAACTCATATCGAGAATCTCATCTTAACAAGGTTTCATCTTTCACCCTAATTATAAATTTAGCTACTCATGGTAATTGAAATAAAACACAAGAATAAAATACTAAACATTAAATTAGACAAATAAAATAAAGTAAGAAATAGTCACAATACTATCATAGAGAAAAGCTACAAAGAAGCCACATGCGACACTGCCTCTTGCTCCAATTTTCTGTTTTGCATCCTAGCCCTAGCTCATGAGAGCTCGTCCCGTTAAAGAGAGCTCCGGAAACTGATTGTATTGTTTTTTGCACCAAGAGAGAACTTCCAACTTTGGATTTTGCTTTTTGCTAAGTCTAGCCTATTCTAAATACAAGTCCAATTAAGAATTTTTGTTTTGGCACTACGAGAACTTTCATAACGCTCAAATTCCTAATCATTAAAAAAATACCACACAACATTATTGATAATGCTTGAAACTCAGTAGGTTGAATGCTCTGGGCTTCCATGAAGGTAGGATGACCTAGAGAGGAAGAAAGAGGTTATCGAAAGTGACTGGGGTGAACCGGTCGTCAAGGACCCTCCGATGGTTAAGTCAGTTTTTTCTCTAGAACATAAATGTAGTGAGTGGATGAATAGTAGTACGTACCTTGATTAGATAAGACTTGGACCCTTTTATAGAAAGTTTGGAGTGGGTATATACTTATTAGGTACCACTAACATCATGGGAGGTGTGTGGATTTAACAGGGTGAATGGAGCAAATTTCGAAGAATTCACCCCATGTTCGGAGATGAGGGTTAGTGGTCTAAACATTTGAGATTGTGGAAAACACTCAGAAATTTACTAAGTATTTATTGGTTGTCCATACCTTCTTGTGGTTTGGACGGCCTAGTTCTCTTTAGACGGTAAGATTCTCTTTGGACAATTGGTGATATTCTTGGATGTCTGTATTATATGTTTGTGGTGTATATTTCTCATTTCTCCTTTCTGAAGGCAATTTTGGATGTTACTGGTCTTGGACGACTATTTTGGGTGAAGACTACTTGTTAATTCTCCATTCTTAATACCTTGCTGGTGTAGTAGATGAGCTTTTGTGTCTTCCCTTCTTCTCTAATTAAGGTTGTGCTTACTGCGTGAGGAGAGACTGCAAAATAGGGATATAGTTCTTTACCTGGCTTGGACGGGCTCAATAAGAGAGTTGTTGTGAGATATGTCTTGAGTTCTTTGAATGCTTGCTGACACTCGTTCATCCATTAAAATTCTTTCCTTAACACCTTGAAGAATGGCAAACAATTGTCAGTAGCTTCTGACACAAACCTATTGAGAGCTGCTACTTGTCCAGTGAGGCTTTGCACTTTTTTGACATTCTTTGGTGGCTTAATGCTTAATATTTCCTAGATATTTTTAGGGTTTGCTTTAATTCCCCTTTGTGAGACCATGAGACCAAAGAACTTCCTTGATGAAACTCCGAAGGCGCACTTGCTTGGGTTCAGTTTCATGTTGTATTGTCTAAGCATGCCAAAAGTCTCCTAGAGGTCGTCCAGGTGCTGTGTCTCCTTTGCGCTTTTAACTAGCATGTCATCCACATATACTTCAACATTTTACCTAATTTGTAGACGAAACATCTGATTGACCAGCCTCTAATAGGTGGCCCTTACATTTTTTAAACTAAAAGACATTTATTTGTAACAAAACAAGCCTTGGCATATAACAAAGGATGCCTTCTCCTGGTCTGCCTCATCCATCTTTATTTATTTGTACCCTGAGAATGTGTTCATGAAGCTTAGCAATTGATGTCCAGCTGTTGAGTCTACTAGCTGGTCAATGCATGACAGGGGATAACTATCCTTGGAGCATGCTTTGTTCAGATCTGTGAATTCCATACTCATTCTTCATTTGTCATTAGTTTTTTTGACCATCACTACGTTTGCTAGCCAATCAGGGTAGTAAACTTCATGGACAAATTTTGATGTTACTGAAAAGTTGTGATTTACAATATATTTTTGTTGGCTTTAATTTCGTGTCAAGTTGTATTTTGTTCAATAATTTCCCTCTATTTTTATGTGGGATTTAATGTAAGATTAAGTGTGAGAGTTTGGGGAAGACTTGTGAAGAAAGTAAAGTTTGTGATTGGCTCGCGAGTGGACAACCTGCGAAAGACCACGTGAGAAGCACATGCTAGAATTTGAATAGTCTCATGCTAGGTTGGATTTCGCGAGTTAATTTGCAACTTAGGCCAAGTTGCTAGTGACTCGCGAAACTCACTGCCTAAACCTTTTTGAAATGTGTTTTTCTCATTTCTTTACTAACACTATATAAGCCCACATTATCCATGAAATTGTAAGGAGCTTTTGAGAGATAAAATCCTAGCAATACACTTAAGAAGTAATCACACAATCATCTACACAATTTCTCTTAGTTTTCCTCTATTCCTACCTCTCCAATTACAAATCCTTAAGAGCCCAAACACTTAACTCACTCAATATGAGTGCTGAGTGAAATTTTGGTGCATGTGGAAAGCGAAGAAGCTATCTTTGAGAGATCGGGAAACTACCCAAAGGCTGCTCTTAGAAAAGGGGTTAGACATCGGCACCTTCCATTTTCAGGATTATATGTGGAGTCGCCACTTATTATATATATATATATATATATATATAAACATACAATTCACATGTCCAAAAATACTTCAAATTTCATTAATTGATTATACAAATACAACTTGGTAGAATATCTTTACAAAACCAACAACTAATCGCACACATATTTAATTAACTTTAATTGTTTAACCAATCAGAATTAGTTTCAATTAATCACATGTGATCAGTTTCACCCCCTATACAATGCATGCAGATTGTGAACATTTTATTTTGTGATATCTTTCAATCCAGTGGTCTGATTTGGGAATTAGACATACCGTTGCGACCGTTAAAATCTCAAGATCATTTTTATGATATGCCATGAATGATTTAATGCGTGTAATACAACTATGATTTTTTAGGTATTTAAAATGGTCATTTTAGTCATTTTCCAAAACTATATTATAGGTGCAAAGTCAAGTGTCTACATCATCAATTGGTGGATGTAATTTAGAGCTAATTGTGGGATTCAGATAACTAGTGAAGGTAAGGCACGGTGAAGCCCGTTGATAGCTGGAACTTGGAGGGTTTAAGTACACTGGGTAGATTAGGCTTGGAGGGTTTTTTTGATATTCGTGTACTCCAACTTTATTCACTAGTGGATCGATTTCGGCTTTTAGAGCCGCAGAGAGGTTTTCTGCCACGTACTTCAATTTCCTCTTCAATAACATGTCCTGGTATTATCTTGCGTTTGCATATCTTTTTCCTTACATTTTAAGCTTTATATTTATTGTTGCTTGCTTGTGTTTATGGCTTAGAAAGTTGTTCCAGTTATTGTGTATCATTTACTCTTGTTCCGCACTTAGATAAGTTAGAGTAAAAGTAATTAAGCCGTGTTTTTAAAATTGGGGGTTTAAACAAGCTATAGTGTTTTTACACTATTTGAGCTTTCAGTTTCTAACTTTTGGACTTCTTCTTTAGTGGCATTGTCTCGCTCTGGGGCAAATACTCTTTTCTTCTGATGAACGGGCTTATAGGACATGAATATGTTTAGACAATGAGTTATCATACTTGGGTCAATCCTAGACATATCTTCATGGCTTTAAGCAAACACATCCTTGCTCTTCTTGAGGAATTGGACGAGGTTTTGCTTTGTTTTTTCCTCCATACTTATTCGGATCCTTGTGAACTTCTCTAAGTTGGATTCGTCCAAAGTAATATCTTCTAATATCTTATTCCACTTGACGACTATCCTTCTTTCCTTGATATTTATCATTGGCAATTGTTTGTCCATATGCAACATCGCTAAAGGATATTCTCTAGTTGCTAAATGATCGCCTTAGACCTCTCCTATGCCATACTCTGTTGGGAACTTAAAGGAAATGTGATAAGTGGATGTTGCAGCTCTCCAACTATTCAAGGTCGGCCGTCCTATGATAGGATTGTATGTGGACGAGTAGTCAACGATGAGGAAATTTCACTTCCTTGGTAATTTGTTGCAGATAAGACCCAACCATAATGGATAGGGAGATAGTACATATTGGTAGGACTTTCATCCCTCTAAATCCAATCAAGGGGATATTTGTTGGGGAAGAAATTCTTTATCAATCTTCATCTGCTAGAAGGCCGGGTTCTTAGAGGATATTTGTTGAGCTGTCATTATCTACTAGCACTCTTCTTGTTGTATAGTTAGCAATCGTCAAAGTGATGACAATTGCATCGTTATGAGGATGGTGTAGTCTCCTTGCATCTTCATCAGTGAAAGTTATGGCCATTTTGTCCATCCTTGGTACTCTTGTTCGATGACCAATAAGTTGAACATTCTGAACCACTCGATGGTAGGTCTTCTTGGATCTGGATGAGCTGGGAGTTGATATTGTCAAGCCTTAAATCCAAAAGGGTCCAAATCATGAGAAATACATCCTAAAGGTACTTGTAGATTTTTTCTTTTTGACAATTTAATCAAAAGTAATTCATACCAAGTACCAACATCAAGAATTATCGTAATAATTCCATTAAAAGTACTTCCAAAGTAAGTTAGAACTCTATGGAATAATTACAAGGACCATTGGTCACAAAAGAATGAGTCAATCCTACTCTAGGATATACATCATTTAAATATCTCTATCACAAAAGTCCAACCTCCATCAATAGTTAGTCTAACTACTGCTAGCCCCAAAAACTTGTCTCAAAACGATCATTGCCTACCCTAAAAAATTTGTAAAAAAAAGGGATGAAATAGAGCCCAATAAGTAGCATAATTAATGAGGTGGGAAAAATGCAAGTTTCATGATGATGAACAATTTACAAAGCATGTTTTAATTTGGAAAATTTCTAACTAAACACTAAGAATGTTTTCAATAATAATAATATGACAAGAATGATTAAATAATGAAACACAAATTTTCTCAAAGTAAATACCTTAAAACTATATACTACAATCTGTGAATACTAACAATATAATTCCAAATCCATAAAAACTAACATAAGACAATTTATCACAAATATACCACACTACCACATAGACCAGTTAGAGGATCCACCCATTTACAAGTGGCACAATATTGTCCTTTCTGGTATGTAGTCTCTTGGCCCCATGGGTAGTATCCTCACTCATACCCTTAAGGTTTTGTTTCTCCCCCTGTGGGTAGCAAGGAGAACGCGTCAAATATGACCTCTTTTGCATGTGGTCTTTTGGCCCCATGGGAAGCAACCTCACCTATACACAATTAAAGAACCTCTTCCCCCTATGAGTAGCAGGGAAGAACATGTCATCCAAAGTGAAAGGGTACTAACTTGGATCTGACACCCTTGTCACAAAGACTACGGAAATTAAATAAGATGATCATTGGGAAGTCACACATGGTATAGGGTTAAAACCATATAAGCTCACAGGTTATAGGTACTTTGAAACACATAGTTTATATCCAGGTAGTTTCAGAAAAACCTTAAACAATTAAAACTTCCATAAAGTTTGTAAGTTTTCCAACTTTATTCTTTGTCCAAAAATATTTTCTATCAATTTCCCAAATAATACAAGACAAAATAAATAACCACCTTTAAGTTTTCCATTATACCATAAAATCCATAGTTTTCCTTATCAAGGATTAAATCAAAGATGCTTATATTTTCCATATAAAAAATTCATACATTTTCACATATGGATTACCAAATATGATGCACTTTTCATATATAATCATATATAGTAGGGTTACAACATAACACTTTTTAAGAAAAACATAGTTCTGCAAATAATTTTCCAAAATTTTTTTGACTTAAAAACAACGTTTATGCAACAAGGTTATTTTCCAAAATCTCATTAAAAAGCCACTTACCTTGCAACCCGTAAAAACCTAATTCTCCAAGCTCTAATGGAGATTAGCTAGAACCTAAACAATATCAAGCAAACCTATCACAATAAGCATAAAGCTTGAAATTGTATTTAGCTACAAATTAGGAATTGCCAAATAAGCACTTAATTAGGCAAGCCTAGTATTTAGCCTAAAAAATAATATTTTCCACTTCCAAAGTTTCTCAACCAATTAATTTACAAGGCATAGACTCCCATAATACTCATGAATTATCCAAGGTATTATCTCTAACATAAAACCTCAACAATTTATAAGTAGTTTCTACAAGATTTATGTAATATCAACAAGAGACTCATGACACCAAAATCATTATATTCTTCAAGACAAACAATTTGAATCTTAATTTAGCTCCAAATAGTCAATAAAAATTATATTCACCATCTATTTTACATTAAAAAGGTAAAACCCTTATGTCTTCATCACTTATATAGCCACTATTGTAAAAACTATAAACCCACTTATCAAATAATTCCACTAATACAAAACCCATACATAAAAACACATGAATATCATCTCCAAAGCTCATAAATTACATGGGTATCATTATCAAAGTTTAGATAAAAATAACCTCAAGCAAAAGTATAAAATTCCACTAAAAAGATTAGAAACTTTTACCTCCAAAATTATGTGAAGTTGCTTAGAGGTTCTTAAGGATTTTCCGGTGATCTTGCTGGAAAATGATGGTAGAGATGGTGGTATGGAGTGGCACTGGTGGGAGAGTGTGAGGGAGTGTTTATATGTTTGTGAGAAAAAGAAAGAAAACAAATGAGGAAGAAGAGGAATGATCAGTCAAAGAGATAAAGTAATAGTATGAGAATGTGTGGTGGGGTAGGTAGGGGGCACTCGTGACACTAAAAATCTGAACAAACTTTTTATTTATTTATTTATTTTTAACTTGGGCCGTTATAGATGTTTCCCCAATAAAAACCCTTATTTCTCCAAGTGGTGGACGAACTGGCTCTTCTACTTTACCTTTTAGTGGTAATCTTCTGTCCTTATGCTCTAGTCCAATAAAGTTCTTCAATTTTTGTTGTTTGATAAGAACTTCAATTTGCTGCTTTAGATGATAACACTCATCAATGTCGTGCCCTTGGTTTTGGTGGAAACAACAATACTTGCTTCTATTTCGCTTGCTAGGATCTCCTTTCAGCTTTTCTAGCAAATTCAAGGACTGATCGTCTTTGATCTGCATCAACACTTGGTCAAGTGAAGTGTTCAAGGGCATGTAATTTGAGTATCGTCTTGAGAACGATCCTACCTTTTTGGCATCTTGATCTTTTTTTTTTCCTCCCATCTTGGCCTTCTATGGATGAGGGTCTTGTTCTGGATGATGCATGTATTTAGCCTCCACTCGTTCAGCCTTCTTTTTCTTGGCAATGATTGCGTTGTCAACATTCATTAAGCTTTGGGCTAAGTGTATCAACTCGGCCATCGTTTGTGGCTCTTGGTCATACAATTTATGAATGAACAAATTAGAGGTAACTCCATTGTAGAAGACCGCCAAATGGATTTTGTCATTCATCTCGTCTACCAATAGGGCTTCCTTGTCCAAATGATTGATGAAAGTCCATAGACTCTCGTTCTCTCCTTACTCTATGTTCAGCAAGCTAGACGAGGAGTGGTTATGCCTTTGGCCTCTGACGAAGTTGTTGATGAACAACTTGCTTAACTCCTGAAACGAAGTTATAGAGTTTGGTGGTGGTTTGCCAAACCATACCCTAGCTGGGCCTTTCTACGTAATAGGGAAGGCTCTGCACATGATTGGGTTTGGAAAACCTTGGAGGTGCATTGTCGTCTTGAATGTGGGAATGTGATCACAAGGATGTGTTCCATCATATGAGTCCAAGGTAGGCATTTTGAACTTGAAGGGTAAAATATGACTCATGATGGACGCAGTAAAGGGAGAGTCAGTTCTACGGACGAGATCATCCACATGATTCATCCTCCTCATAGAGTCCTTCATCTCTTCCATGACTTTCTTCATCTGGTCCATCTCTTTCTCCAAGTGTGGCACCCTTTGAGTCACAGTGCCTCTGGACTAATCTCCTCCTTCAGTGCTATTTTCCACCCCTCTATTTTCTAAGTTCTACCTAGGCTTTTCTACACTTCGGTATTGACGTTGCTTCATTCTATTGACCTCCCTAGTTAATTATTGGTTTTGTTGTGTCAAGTTAGCCAATGCGGCTGCCATGGACTACAATTGCTGTTGGACGGACGTTGGTGGCAGTGATGGAACACGGTTTGGATGACTGTAAGTATTTCCACTCTTCGGGTGTTCTAGACTTGTGGCCATCGACCTAGTCCGGACCATGCATCCTTTTATCTTAGAAAACAAAGTCGCTAACACTTAGAATCTTTCCCATAGATGGTGCCAAATAATAATGCACACAAATTAGTAGGTTGAATGCTCCGGGCTTCCACGACGGTTGGATGACTTGGAAAGGACGAAAGAGGTTATCGAAGGTGACTGGGGTGAACCGGCCAAGGACCCTCCGATGGTTAAGTTAGTTTTCTCTTTAGAACACAAATGTAGTGAGGGGATGATTAGTAGTACATACCTTGCTTAGATGAGGCTTGGTCCCTTTTATAGAGAGTTAAGAGTGGGTATACCTATTAGGTGCCACAAAAATCGTGGGAGATGTGTGGACTTAATGGGGTGAGTGGTGCGAATTTTGGGGAATTTGCTCCACGTTTCGAGATGAGAGTTAGTGGTCTAACCATTTGAGATTTTGGAAAACACTTAGAAATTTATTAAGTGTTTATTGGTTTTCTATACCTTCTTATGGTTTGGATGAACTGATTCTCTTTAAACAACAGGATTCTCTTTGGACGACTGGTGATATTCTTGGATGTCTTTATTCTATGTTTGTGGGGCATATATCTCCTTTCTGAAGGCTGTTTTGGATACTACTGGACTTGGATGACCATTATGGACGAAGACTACTTGTTGTTGATCACCATCAATTATAATTTCATTATTAAAAAAAAAAAAAAACCACAACATATACCAAACAAAATTCAATATACTTACACCATCTTCCATATCTTCATCATGATCATCCATATCACCATGGCTAGAACTCCCAGCACTAGAACTCCCAACACAATATGAAGCAATTGTGGTAGCCATAGGCTTGGGACATTCATATTTTGAAAAAAAAAAGCTTATACAATTGTGCTTGAACTTGCTCCACCTTTGTTTTGACAATGTGTTCAATTGGCTCTATCTTATTGAAAGTAAAGTCCACAAAATCTAAACTTATATGTTGGATCAAGAACAATAGCACAAGCTAGTATTACACTATAACAATCCCAATATTTGTCAAATTTACCATGAATAAAAAAAAAAAAAAAAACTTGGACATGTTAGATAGATAGAAAGATATTAGTATATTACTGTTCCTTTTGTATATATATTTTTTCCCTTTCATTTAACTATTTATTTTTTTTAGTAAATAAGGGGCAGAACACACAAGTTCATTGTACATTTTATAATAATGTTATGTACCTAGGAGTAGTCTAGCATACATTGCCATGTAGTTTTTAAAATTTTTATGGAAAAAAAGTTAAAAAAACAGGTTGGCCGTGGGTCGAGTTGGGTTAGCCCACAAAAAAACGAGCGGGTTGTGGGTTACCCCATATTTAATTTAGGCCAAAAAATTGGATTCTGGCGGGTTCAAAATGGGCAGGTTCAGGTCAGGTCAGTGCATTTCAGCTCATTTTGTCATGTCTACCCAATATATTTACTCTAGCTTAAATCACTTATACATGAAGAAACTATTTTTCTCATTTCTGTTATTTCCATAATTTATTATGTTATTTTTTGTTCAGAAGAAAATGTAATGATAGCTTTCAACGAACAATTCATTAGCATGACCACATGAGTAGTAGACTTGACTACCCTCAAAACCCAGGTTTGATCACTAACTTATCAAAATAAGACGCATGTAATGGCCACAAAACTACCCTAAACATTGTCCAAACACACCTATGACAATGATTTATGATAAAATTTCATTGCGATATTGAAAACATGGTTGAGATACTTGGGGCATGTTTGGTATTGGATTTTAAATATAGGCTTCTGTTGTCAAAACTTGAAAATGGTGGCTCTCACTTTTAAATTGTATTTGGTATGAGTTCATAGAGTATAATTTCCAAAATACAAGGTTAAAAAAATGTATTGTGAAAACAAGTTTAATAGCTTTAAAAACAGGTATCAATTCTATTATGGTAAATATTTTGAAAAATGTGGACTCCACAACGTGTCATAAAAAGTTAAATTTTCATTAAAAGTTCAACATCCCACCAAACACCTTATTTTGTGTTTAAGTAAATTCTTAAAAAAACTGTCCTAGAAAAATAGTTTCAAACACACATTTTTACATCATGAGTTTTTTGAAATAAGTTTTCGAATCCATTTTTTGAATTTTTTTTTTGGAAAACTATTTTTACATTATTTTGAAAAATAAAAACATGAATGCTCATAGTAAAGAGGACTTTATAGAAAATCATAATTCTTCTTTTCTTTTTCCTTTTTACCAAATAGTTGTTGGTCTTAGTTGTGGTTAAAAGTGATAGCCTACGGTTTTTACCCACACATTCCCTTTCCCATTATATGTCTCTTTATCTATGTATGTATCTAAAACATAAATAAAAAACAAGTTGGTCCTAGTTTTATTGGATGTGTTCGAATTAATCTCAAGACGCGACTCGTGAGGTACAGTACAACGACGCAATAGCATTTGGGATAAAAAATAGGATATATGTGTGTTGTATCTCTGGGTTTCCAACTAAATGGCATAGGACTGAAAACATGAAAAATAAAAATCACTTGGGCCTATCTTATGAATTATGACTGATTTAAAATGTTCTAGTTACACATTGGGCTAAAATAGAATTTGATTGTAAAGTAGACCATCACAATACCCAATCAATCTACCTTTATAAAAAATGGGCCGAATTAGAGGGACCACTTGTAGATTTATGCCGGTTTGCAATAATGCTAGAAGTCTAGTACTATAAACTTTTTAGATTTCTTTGTCTAGCTTTTCGTGGCATCCTATTATTCTTAGGGTCTACTTAGGTTGGGACCTAGTTGTTGGGTCCCAAATAATATTATCACTAATATTACCAATTTCAAATAACAATCATATACAAAAACACAAATATTTACGTATAAAATCCTTTCTCCTTGGAAGAACAAATTACGAGACAAACTCTGAATTAATTTCACTATTACCAAACCAATTATAATAATTCTGAAGTTTACGCCTAACTTGAGATCTACCAAATACAATAACAAATCCTTTTATGTGTGTCTCAAGGCTAAAGAAAACCCTTTTTTGTTTTTCTTTACCCTCTCACACACTAATTATTATTTATCTCAAAGATGGCAACACTTTACTCTCTCTTCCCTCACTTTGTTCTCTTTTTCATGTGGCTCTTCTTGACTATCTTCTAGAAGGTAGCAAAACTTTGCTCTCTCCTTTTTTCTTTTCTTGTCTTTCTCTTTTCCACGTAACTCTCCTTGGCTATACATTGTATCTTTCTCTTTCTTGGTTTCACGCTTTATTTTCTCTCTCTCCATTGGGAGGACCTTTGGGCCAAAGCTATCAAATTCTTTGTAGCATTGTCTATTTATAAGACTTCTTTCAAATTTCCCTCTAGAATAAGGAATACATTAATTCTTTTTTTTTTTTTTGAACGAATGGTAGAAAATTTAGTTAAACCAAAAATGAGCTTATAGAGGTAATGTCAAATTGAATTGTTTGGGATTGGGGGGATTCTACCCACATCTCAAACATATCCCCATGAGTTGCAATACATGAAACAAGCACTAGCCCTTGAGTGGTGTTGCTTATATATTACCTTTGCCCTACCACTATGAGAGCTTGGTACTTGGTCATCAAACTCGTGGCTCTCTCCAGTATAGACCGTGGCTTAAGTTGTATGTGCTCAAAGTAAAATTTGTTTCTTGAATTCCATATGGACCATGCTGTGACTGCCCATCTATCCAGGTCTTCACCTTCCAACATGTACTGTAAATGTTTAAAAAGAAGAAAGAAATCCTTAGTCTCATTGCTACATTTCTAGATTCATCCCTTGATCAGTGGCCAAACATTTCTTGCAAATGGGCAAGACCAGAGTACATGCGTAATAGTTTCAGGCTCACTTCGATAGAATTCACATGTTACTTCGATTTGCATCTTCTTCCTACAACGATTGTCCCTTGTTTGCATCTTTGGTGGGACGTTGAACTTCCAAATTTTTCCCCAAGTTGCATTATGTGCTCGGGCCAATAAATGCTTTGGCCTTTCTGATGTCTTCAGCCATAGGCCTCCCTGATAGGCTGATCTCACGGTGCAACTATAGGTCTTATTTGTAGTCCAGATCAAGGAGTCTTGTGAGTCTAGCTAATTAAGAGGGGTGGCTAGAATATTTGCGCATGTCCTTGGGGTGAAGGTAGCAGCTATTTTACCTCGGTCCCTTTGTCTTGTACTCCGATTTATCAAGTCACACACCTTCATATCTCCCATGAGCTTATGTAGGAAGGCTGGTGTGCTTGGTAGCCATCTGCATGAACCAACCCCAATTTTTTTGCCATCACCCACTCGCCAAGTTGACCTTTCCCATATCACATCCCTTACTGCTAGGAGAGACTGCTAGACATAAGATGGGTTTGACCCCAATTCTGCAATCAAGAAGCTACAGTTTGGAAAATACTGTGCCTTGTACACCCTATAAAATAGTGAGTGATCTTGGTGGATGAGTCTTCATGCCTGCTTGGTTAACATTGCCAAGTTGAATGCTGAAATGTCTCTAAAGCCCATTCCTCCCTTTTTCCTTTATGTACACAATTTTTGCCAATTTATCCAATGGACCTTCCTCTCGTCCTTTGTTTGACCCCACCAATAGTTGGCCAATAGCGAGTTGATCTTGTCACATATGGCCTTTGGTAGTTTGAATAAACACATGGAGTAGGTTGAAATGGCTTAGGCCACAGTCTTGATCTAAATCTCTCTACTTGCCTTTGTGATAAGTTTCTCTTTCCACCCCATTACCCTTTTGGTTATTTTTTTCTTGGAGCTCTTTAAAGGTGTTTAACTTGGACTTTTCGCATGCCATTGGTAACCAAAGGTATTTTTCACCATTAGACATAATTCTAGCACCTAGCATTTTTTGGATTGCTCTTCTCACCTTCGGTTTGGTATTTGTGCTAAAGAACAAGGATTTTTTTTGTTTATTAATTTCTTGGCTTAAAGCTGCTTCATAAGTTTCCAAAATGTGGAGTAATCTTTGGCATTCCTCTATAGTTGCTAGGCAGAATAGGAGGCTATCATCAACAAACAAGAGGTGGGAGATACATACCCCATGTTGGCTAGATTTTATACCTCTTAGTAAGTGGTTCTCTTCAGCTTTTCTTATCATGACAGATAGATCTTCAGCACAAAGCAGGAACAAATATGGAGAGAGTGGGTCTCCTTGTCTAAGACCCCTTGATGGTGAGATGAAGCCACGCAGTTCCCCATTAATTAGGACTAAATATGATGCAGTGGTGATTGTCTCCATCGCCAAATTCACCCACCTAGTGTCAAGGCCTAGCTTAAGCATAATTTGTCGCAAAAAGCCCCATTCCACCTAGTCATATGCTTTGCTGATGTCAAGCTTGACAACCATTTGACCCATTCTGCCATTCCTTTTATTTCTCATCCTGTGTAACAACTCATATGCTACAGTAGTATTGTCAGTAATGAGTTGGTTTGGTACAAAAGCACTTTGGGCATCAGATATCACTAGGGGGAGTACATGTTTCAACCTATTGGTTAGTACTTTTGACACCACTCTAGAGATCACATTCACCAAACTTATCGGCCTAAAATCAAACATGTATTTTGGCTCATTATTTTTTGGGATTAATACAATATGTGTAAAATTCATCTTATGCAACATATGATCAGATTTTAAAACTGAAAGAATTGCAACTGTGACATCTTGATTTACTATATGCCATAAATTTTGAAAAAAATAAGGGAACATATCATTTGATCTGAGAGATTTTGATGGGTGCATTTGGAATAGAGCTTGCTTCACTTCCTTTAGGCTGTACCTTTGGAGTAAGGTATTGTTCATTGCTAAGGTGATAAGGTGATCTACCGAGTTCAAGACCCCACTATACTCTGTTGGGTTGGATGTTGTGAACAAACCTTGAAAGTATTGCTTTGTTGTTTTTGCTATTTGATCATCAAATGTGCACCATTTCTTGGATTGGGAAGTGATTCCGGAGATGTGATTTTTCTGACGACGTTGGCTGGCTCTTTGATGAAAGAAATTTGTTTTTTTATCACCTGCAAGTAACCATGTGGATCGAGATCTCTGACACTAGAAAATTTCATCTTGGTTGAACAATGTATTAATCTCATGTTTTAGTGTTCTGATTGCTGGCAAATTTTCTAGATTATTTTGTATGGACAAGTCCTCCAATGTCAACTGCTTTGCCTGTATTTGTGTCTTAAAATTCCAAAAAACATTCCAACTCCATTGCACTAGTTCAAGCCTACATCTTTTTATTTTTACAAAGAGACGAAACATAGGGCTGCCAACAACATTCTCGGCTTCCTATGTTCCTTGGATCACCCCCTCACAATCTGGATGGTATGCCCATTTCTCTTCAAACCTTGTAGAAATTTTCTTCTTTTTGCCAATCTGATTTAGTTGAGACAAAGTGATGAAAATCGGATTATGATATGAATTTGTAGATTGGATGTTAGCGACCTTTGCGTATGGGAAAAGCTCTGACCATTCAGAGGTTGCACAAGCCCTATCCAATTGTTCTTGAACAAATGCATCCCTCGGTCGTCCATTGTTCCATGTAAAAATATTATCTTGATAGCCCAAATCTACCAAACCACAATAAAGGAGGGCTAACTGGGATTCCATCATTGGTTGATATTGTTTCGGCCAGCGTCCTTGCTTCTCGGAGGAGTGTAAGTTCTCATTGAAGTTACCATAGCATAACCATGGGAGTGTGTTTCGTGCATGTAGATGTTTAAGAAGTTGCCAAGATTCTTTTTTTCGCTATTCCTCTGGCCATCCATAAAAGCCAGTCAATCTCCATGGGGGATTTGAGTCATCAAATATGAGGGCGTCAACATGATTTGGTGAGTAGGTTTGTATATGTAGATCTACTTCCTCTTTCCACATTAGTGCCAAACCACCCCTCCTTTCTAAACTTGGTACCGCTAGCATACATCAATTAGGTAACTCTGCCTATATCCACCACATCTCTTCCATTGATCTTTTTGTTTCCATCAAGAACAGCACCTTGGGATCTTTTTCCCTCACAAGATGAAAGAGTACACCAATTGCACGTTAGTTCCCAAGCCTCTGACAGTTCCAACTTAGACGATTCATTAGGCTCGGTAGGGCTGCACCACAACCTTTACCATTTGGAATTGATCAAAATTTGTAGCAACCAAAGTTTTTTTCACTTCCCCCTCGGATTGGTCCTCTCAGTTTCAGACTCATCATACAAAACCCTTCTTTTTGAGCCACAGGAATCTGAGTCCTTAGGGTTTGTTGTCATATGAGATTGTTGTGTTCTCTCTAATCTCCTCCACGTGCTTCCTCCCCCTTCACATGCTGTTTTTTTTCCTTGGTCAGGTGAGTGCTGACGTGGTTTCTTTATTGTTACTGGTGAGGTGTCTTTGCTCCCAATGTATTCAACTAGGATAAATACTAGGTTCGTGGTCGATTTGGTGTCAATGTTTCCATGCACGTAATTAACGACCTCCTTTATGATAGTTTCGGTTTGGGAAATCATACCTGAGATTTTTGCCCCACTTAATCCGCTCATTAATGCTTTGGTATCATTCAATCCTAGAGAGTCAATTTTCCCACCATTTACTGCTTTTTGGTTGTTGCTGAATTTTGCATTCAATGTGCCATTACTAGGGTGGTTAATGTTTTCCTCTGCTTGAATTGGGTCTCCCTCTCTGTTCGGTTCCTTCGACGAGACTACAAATTTCTGAGTCTGCCTCGATGAACTGCCCCTCTTCATAGTACTCTCCTCCCTTCCCCGGTATCGTGCCTTCAACCATTCACTGTATGGTAGCTCTTGCTGTGATGGGTATCTTGGTTTTTGGTACTTCTTTGCTTCGTGTATGAAGAGACCACAGTGAAAGCACAATCCCACTAAAAGCTCATACTTGAAACCAATTCTGATTTTATCTCCCTTCGGGCTTGAAACAATACCCCCCCCCCTTCGGATTGGTTTATCCAAAGGTACCTCAACGCGAATTCTGATAAAGCTAGCTTGGTCCAACGTGAAGGAAGTGGTGTCAACTTCAATTACTTGCCTTATCCACTCACCGATATCTCTGCCAGTCTCCTTCGTGATAAGGTCAAATGGTAGTCCCTAAACTTGGGTCTATATTGGAAGTGAATGAAACTTCACTGAGGTAGCAATCATACCTTGCTCCCATCTTCAGAGTGCCAAGGTTTAATTATCAAAGCTCCATGGTCTGTTATTTATAACCCACTTCATTTGGCTCTCCAAGTTAAATTTGAATTGGAACAACCCGTCTCCAACATCATTCTCAAGTCTAATCCCATTTTTCAAACTGTCCTAAGCATTGCCTTTGTAGCCCTTTGATTGTACTATTGAGTTGTGACAAAACGTCCTGAAAGACTTTGAGAGCATTCTTCCAGGATTTCCTTTCTTCGAGCAGCTCTAACCTGACACACTTCCTCCTCCTGCTCCTCCTCCTCCATCAGATTAATCCGTTGCAACCTTTCAATGAAGTTTCCATCCATATCTAATAGTGTATGACCAGAAGTCATAGGAAATTCTCCCAATTGGCAAAAGAAAACTCACCCTTTGTGAGAAGGAATAAACTTTCTTGCCACACTAAGGAATAGTCTTTTTGGTGTAGGATAGAATTTAAAATTTAATTTTTGTAATTATTTAATTTTGATATTTTTGTGTAAAAAAAAAGTTATTTTAGGTTTAGGTTATTTTCTTGTTTTTAGGTGCTTTTAATGTTTTTTAGGTCAAATTTGGTTCCTGTTATGCTTAGGTATTAATTAGGAGTTATTTTAGAATATATTTTTTTGTTTGTCATGTTTTACGGGGTCCTTAAATAGGCTCCTAAATTTGTAAACGTTTTTCAGTATTATTGATATTAATAAAAATTTAGACTTTTGTCTATTGTCCCTCTGATAGATTCTAGAACCATTTCTCCTTGTAGATTCAAGGAACCTTGTGGATTCAAGGAACTTTCATGGATTTGAGGTTATTTTTGGAAGCAAACGTGTTTTGTTTCTTGTTTTCTAGAAGTAGATATGTTCCGCTTTTTGACGCTTTCGCATTAGGCATGCGTTGGTATCAGAATCTTGACTTATCTTGATCTAGAGGCTAACGATGGCGTCTTTGGAGCATGGAAACAATAGGGATAATTGCCGCGGAGACGTAACTCACCGGAAATCTATTGGTAAGCAAATTTCATATAGGCCTTATAAGAGAATTAAAGTTTCAATAGTTATTTTTATAAAGAAGATCTTCTTGATTGGCTACTTAATCTAGAGGATTTATTTGACTTTGAAAATATTTCTTATGAGAGAAAAGTTGAACTTGCTTTGTATAAACTTAGTGAGTATGCTTTACATTGGCGGGAACGAGTACAATCTAATAGAACCCGACAAGGTCAACACAAAATTCGTTCATGGTTAAGAATGAAAAAGATGCTTGCTATCAAATTTTATCATTTCGATTGTGATACACTTTTGTTGTATACAAAACAAGATTATTATTATTGGCCAAGAAATTCATACTTGAATTATTTTGAAGAGCCAAATATGTCACCATTAAGGGAAGAATTGCATGTTGAAAAAAATATTTTTCTTAAAGAATATGTAGAAGTCAAAGAAGAAAATATAGAGATTTCTAAGGAAATTAATGAAAGCCTTATTATAGAAGAAGAACCTGAAATCAAAATTGTGGAAGAGATTGATGAAAACCCTATTATAGAGAAATATCTTGAAGTCGAGATGGTAGAGACAATTGAAGAAGAAATTGAAGAGGAAATTGTTAAGGAGTTTGACAAAATTAAATTAGGTGATTGTTAATATCAAGATCCTTTTATTTTGGTGGTAAGAAATACACCAAAGTTAATTGATTTTATTGGGGTTGATAAATTTGATTCAATTGCTAGTTATTATTTGGTAAATCTCTACAATTACATGAAAACCAAGGAAAAAGAAATTCAAGTTGATTTGTTTATCCCATTGATGAGTTGCAAGTATAGAAAGAAGACCAAGGGGCTCAAGCATTCAAAGCATTTGTTTATTTGGAGTAGAAGATTTCAGATTTCAAAGATGAACTCGAGGATGAGTTTGTTTCAAGGGGAAGGGTTTAATGTCGGATAGAATCTACAATTTAATTTTTGAAATTATTTAATTTTGATATTTTTATGAAAAAAATGTTATTTTAGGTTTAGGTGATTTATTTCCCTAATTTTAGGTTCTTTTAATGTTTTTTAGGTCAAATTTGGTTCCTGTTATGCTTAGGTGTTAATTAGGAGTTATTTTATAAATATATTTTCATGTCTGTTAAATTTTATAGAGCCCTTAAATAGGCCCCCTAAGTTTGTAAATGTTTTTTAGTGATGATGCTGAAATCCACCAATAAGCTAAGTGGTTCTCATGAGAGCGAAGTACACCTACACAATCAAGAAAAGAAAGGACCTAACAGAGAGCACCGGCGTGGTGCCGGCCAAAAATCTTCCGAAGGTCAAGTTAGAAACCTTATTTTCAACACTAGAGTGCTAGAGTTGAGTTAATTATGCGTACCTTGGTTTGTAAGGGTTTTTGGAGTATTTATAGTCGCGTAGAGCCAAAGTCTATGCCTTGGTTAAGAAGTCTTTTTCTTCTAGGGGAGTGACTCCTTTTCCTTATAGGAGTCTTCTTTGTTTGGGCTTGAGCGTGTTGGTTAAGCAAAACCACGATAGTCCCAATGTAAGCCGCAACCAAGCTTGCTTAAAAGGCCTTGGAGTCCAACACCTGCCATGTGTTACACACGTCCGTCCACCACGTGTCCGTCACCTATATTTCCTCTTCATTTAGTATTATTGATATTAATAAAAATTCAGACTTTTGTCTATTGTCTCTTTCGTGGATTCCAGAACCCTTTCTCCTTGTTGATTCAAGGACCCTTGTGGATTCAAGGAACTATCGTGGATTTGAGGTTATTTTCAGAAGCAAACGTATTTTGTTTGTTTTTTTTTTTTTTTAGAAGTAGACGTGTTTTGTTTCTTGACGTTTCTGCATCCTGCATCACTTTCCTTCCACAACAAAGAAACCCAAGTTTATATTTCAAATAAGAAACCCATTTGACTTTCCAAGTCACAATTAGAATTTGAAGTCCATTTGACTTTCCAAGTCATAATTAGAATTTGAGGCAATTTCCCAACACTAGTCTAGCCAACTTTCCGACTAAATGCTTTGTTTTTTTTTTTTTTTTTGGAAGAAATATACTTGTCTAATTATCTATGTACAAAGTTTGGCTAAAACTTGCTTGGAGCCTTAGGCTTTAACTCATATTAAAAACAGGAAGAAGACATGTGTCTCTATCATGTGTAATGCATATGTTTTAAGTAACGCATATGATAGGGGCATAGACTTCAACCAAATTTGTAGTCAAATTTTGTTCTTTATCTATATGGTTGGGTTATACAAACGAGAAGTATTGAACAAATAAAAAATACATCCAAAAAAAAAAAAAGAAAGAAAGAAAAGAAAAGAGAAGAAAGGAGACATAAATGCATATGGAATGCAATTTTAAGATCCAACCCATTGAAGAGATGAGATTTGAAGAAGGAAGACCTCCATTGTGTAACTTGCATACTATAACCATTTGAAATGTATAAAAATTATATTGATTGTCAACATAAAAAATTGAAGATAGTTTATATAAACTAGTGGTTGAAGGAGTGCTAAGTTTCATAACAATCATGTCACCTTTAATTAGAGTTAAGAGATCATTTAATGAGAATTAGTGGAAGAGTGAGAATATGTATTGGGACCATGTTTAGTTTAAACAAATTAAAAAGCATTTATTCAAATGCTAGTTCTGTAATTGCAGCTGCACATGGCCTGACTTTTACCATTACTCCTATACTATAAATGGATAATCGTACTGTGCTATCCCTTCTTTCTTCATTACATTCAGAGGGTATCCTAGAACTAATTTTCACTTTTGTGAAATTATTTAAGACAGCAATAATTAAAAAGAAAGATTCAAAAGCTTTGCAGAGTCGGTATACTGCAAAGAAGCTAGCTGTACTGAACTCAATAATACCTTGATCCCATTCCCATGCCTTAAAAAAGTAAAACAAGCTTGACTTATATTACGTAATTAGCAATGGTTGTGAAGCAATAAATCTGTGAGAGAGAGAGAGAGAGAGAGAGAGAGAGAGAGACATGATCCATGTGAAGGGGATGTTATAAGTAGTTATAACATGTCAAAGATAAACAATATCCTGTCTAAGCAATGTTGATCAAGTACAAAACTCCTAGGCATTCTTGTCGTTGAAGATTCAAAGTCTCTGATTTAAATTCCCAATAATCATAGAGACTAGGTGAAAATAGTTTATTAAACAATATGCAGACAGAAGCATGGTTACATAATAATCAATGATTATTATAAGACCCATAACTTAAATTATTTATTATTTCTGAAAATACAACCTTGACTAGCAAGGTCTTATAAAAAAAAAAACCTTGACTAGCAAGGTGAATAGTAGTACACACATGCAGGTGGGAACAATCAAACATTTATTTCTTGGATGTTGTCAAATGTCATGCATGTGATTTATTTGTCTACAAAAGCTGTGGTAGTTTAAGTCCTAGTTGTACTAATTCAAGTACCACGTCTTTTTTGAATGCTCAAGTCACGAAAATATTCGCATTATTAAAGTATCTTATCTTTATAATGTGAAAGCAAACAACCCCATTTCTTACAAAAGATCTTTATAATGCGAAAGCAAACAAACCCATTTCTTACAAAAGATGAAGTGATCAACATTCAACCAAACTAATTAAGAAAAATAAATTACGTATACTTGTACCCAACCTTCTCTTCTCTATGGGTCTTAGAGAAGAATTGTATTTAATTAATATAAAAACAGCTTTTGTGTTTCATGATTTAATTAAATAGAGAAACACGAATAGATTATAAGATTTCTCAAAAAATTGGTGCTCTCTCCAACTGAAGACGTAAATTGAATTCCACAGAAAATTTGATAAGCAAAGCTACGAGTAGGTAGAGGATGCCTAATTAATAGCCTAACTTTGCTGATTAAATCTTTAAGAAAGAGGACAGGCCAGGAACCAATTGCTTGAAGTCAATGCCCATTTTCATTGAGAACCATTACGCCTTTGATCATGTAAGCCACTTCGTATTTTATCCAAAAAAAAGCCAAAGAAGTAGTAGTAAAAATTATATAAAATATTACTATTAAAAATAAAAGAGAGAGAGAGAGAGAGAAAAAAAAAAAGAAAAAGAAAATTAGACATTAAAATAGAAGGGTTAAAACAAAAAAGAAGAGGAAGAAGAATTTCAGAGATATAAAATAAATATAAAGCAGCATTATTGAAAGTCAACAACTCACGTACCATCGGGCGCAATGCAAGCCGTGTAATTTTGAAAGGGGCTTTCTCTCTGACACGTTTTACAAAACAAATCGTGTATTCCCGAACCTTAATTAATCTACCTATATATCAATAAATTTCTTAAACCCATAAAAGGTGCGTATATGACACGCTGAATGCAAAGCCAAAAGACTAAAATGTGCACCTGCATCAGCCTCAATTTCGTGACTCAAATGATCTTCACATTATAATATCATATTTCATGGAAAAATGGACTGTTTGAAACAAAAAATCAACCTACCACATTTTGAATCTTGTTTGGCTTAGAGGGGCTTCATTGCTTATGTAGTTGTATATGATTTTACCATTGTACAACATTTGCAAACATATGGTAATATTGTTAATTCTACATAGCATGCACATTCATAATTTTTTGTTGTTGTTAGAAGCACATTCATATTCAGAATAGATTGAATCTGTAGCTATAAAATAATAACAATTCGGAAATATTATAGCAACATGAGCAAATTAAATGAGCCGTATATATTTAAGTGCAAATATAGTTACAAAAAAAAAAAAGCGCAAATAAACTTGAGACAACTCTAAATGTACAGCCATAATGATGCGTCCAATGGGCACTCGAAAATGGTTTTGCAATTATAGCATAATAATTTTGATGTAAATATCAAGAGTTGGATGCAGCCCCCTTTGTTTCAATTATAAATGTAATTAGAAGGAACCGTATTTTGGCTTGGTGGAATGAGAATACCAAATCCAAGTATGAACCGATCGAAAATGTAGTACAATGGTTCCCATTTCAAATTCACGGGCTTGTACCTACCTACCATCAATTGGAAAGGTGAAAGGTATAGAATTTTATGCTTAATAAATCATCCAAAATTATAGTAGTATATAGTTTTATTACTATTTTAAGATGTTTAATTGTGGCGGTGGGAAAATGTCTAAATGATGAGAACGACCTGCTGATGAAATGTAGGTTAAGGTTTTCAATTGACATGCCGCTTTACCAACCGTGCAATAATGTAAGACAGTTTTGGAGTAAAATGGCAAAATATGTTAATAACTTCATTGGAAATGGGTTTAGATGAATAACCTAGCAACCAAAATTTAAAAAAGAAAAAAAGAAAAAAGAGAAGAAGATGGTTTTAGGCTTATAACATAATTTGGTATTTATTAGGTAATTATTGACCAAAATTTTATCCACAAACAAATACATGATTGCTAACATTAACAACATGCTTCTCAAACAAATATTACCATATCCTTATGTTATGCAAACGTTATATATAAATCTAAGGAAAAAAGAAGAAGAAGGAGATGTATAATTAGTAATTACTCCTATATATGTTTTAACTTTTTCTCCGCTTCAGTTTACATGACAATCATGACATGTTTATCAGAGAATTTGGTAGATCCTTTTATGCCATGTCAGTGTTCAATCATGGTAATCACTCTCTAAGATAAGAGAGACTACGTAAACCCCTAATTTCGCAGCAAGAACTCATGAATTTTAAGATGCTAACAGAGCCAAAAGCATTAAGAAAAAACTAAGAGATATACCTGGAAAAACCAGCCAAATCTTGTTTCATTTATATCAATCTCCATTAAACAGTTTACATATGTAATTTTATAACTATTTTCTCATGACTATCCCCATTTTCCATATTTAAAAAGCCAAAAAAAAAAAAAAAAGAAGCAAGAAAACAAGAAGAAGAAGAAGAACAAGAACAAGAACAAAATGCCTGGCTTTCCCATGTACGCCGCCAAATTTCTGACCGATGAATTCTTCACCGGAAACAAGTTCCTCATAAGCAAATCCCATACTGTGTAAACGAGAGAGACCAACAAATGAGTTCCAAAAAATCTTTTAGGAAACTCCAATGATGATGTAACATGAACAACAATAGGTTTGTTTGTAAGCAAGACCATGTTTTTTCTTCTTCTTCATAACTTCAGCTAAATCCTGGTTGCTACCAAAACCAAAGAGAAGAAAGAAACACTCAAAGTGATAGAAATAGAAGAAGAGAGTGTAGGATTCAGTGGAAAAGAAGAATATAAAAAGGGTGAGAGAGAGAGAGAGAGAGAGAGAGAAAGGGAGAGATGAAAGGTGTTCCCAAGAAGATGACGAGTATTTCCCGTTACTGTTGTTTTCTAAAGAGGGGTTTAACTTTGTCAAGGGTGGGCCAAAGAACACAAAGGCTTTTTGTTTCACACGTTGGGGTGTTCTCTTTGTCTTCCCCCACAACAACAACAGTCAATGATTTTAGGGCCCAATAATTTGACCAAAATGACTTTTTGTATGCGTGTTTCTTGGTAATTTTTTTCTTTTAAAATTTGTTTCTTAACAAAGTAGTAGTAATAATACTATTACCTTTTAACTTATACCCTTAATTCTGGGAACAATGTGAGACTGAGGCCAAGATTTTGAAATATAAATTAAATGTATGGGGGACCTTAATTACTTTAATTATAATAATATAGTATTAACTGCTATATATAATTTTCTGGACGTTAGAAGTTGGAATGTAGTGTTTATATTGGACAAAATTTGATGCCTCTCTATGATTTTTATGGTATGGGTCCTATTCTGTCCTCCAATATATCGAATTAAATTCCAATAATTTAGGACATATTGTTGGAACAGCAAAATTGTACAATCAATTATTAGCTGGGGCCTGTGATGAATTGAAGCCTTGATTAAAAATCGCATCACTTTGTGCTGTTTAGTGACGAATGAAACAGTGTGGTTAGTTACTCGATGTCATGTGATTACACTGTATAATAATTTGTGCTAATAATTTTTATGTGACTGCAGTCAAATCCATACTCATGCAAAAAAAAAAAAAAAAAAAAAAAAAAAAAAAAAAAAAACAAGACACAATGATTTGCATCAATAATTTGATGCTATATGATTTCATGTGTGTGTATGTTCTTTGTTGGATAAATGACATAATAATCATTCTTTTTAATTCTGATCACCGGTCTAGCTCAAACCCTCCATTTTTTCTAAATAAAGAAGAATTTTTAATTTTTATGCAACTGCTAATAATCTTGTTTTCTTAGTCCTTTCAACCATATTTTATGAAGGAAAATTAATTTGAATTTTGAAGGATCAAATGACGGATTGAGTGATTGACTCTCTTATCTGTGTTTATATCAATTACAATTTACATTTTCGTTAGACCATTGGAAAATCAACTATCAAATTTATCAACACCATAACCATACACCTTGGTTCCTTTGGCACGTGGAATTGAAAAACGAAATGTCAATGAGGCTACGAGGCAAATCGTTGAAAATTGAAAGATTGGGAGATGCATGTTAATGTTGCCCTGTGGTGGTTTAATTTTTGTTGACCATGATATCAAACACACACGTTTTGGTTTTTGGATGGTGCTTTATCATTGACATTACATTTTAGGTGAAAGGGGATAAAGTGAAAAATATGTGGGAGAAACATCCCCTACATAAGATCATCACACTATCATGATGACATAAGTGTTGACTTTCATTCTTTTCACATTTCATCCATGTATTTGAAAGGATGAAAAAAATTATAATTTATATTTCAACTTATCACAATTTAAAAAAAAAAATAAAAAATGAGATTGCAAATGGGTTCACTGTTCTCTCGACCTACTTCCAACTTACTCACAAATGATGTGGGACATGCCACACAATTAATAGGACATCAACCTTGGACTTGTAAAATGAAGAGTTGGAGAGTTTTTTACCACTAAAGTACCTTCACGGGTGGTTTTACTTTATCGCAATCTAGTCTAAAAACTTTCAATCCTTATATTTTATTATTTAAAGTTTGGATTAAAATGAAATTATTATAATTTTTTCCAAGTAAAAATATATAATATCACAAAGAAAAACTTAACACTCTACCAGATCATACTCTCCAACTATTGACTTGCCAAATAAAAAAAAACAACATAAATTTAACCATTTCTTTTTATTTATTTTCAATTTTTATATTGAATTTTTTTTAGTCATCTATATTACTTAAAATATTGCTAAGAAATTTTCATATAAATTCTCCATATTTATAAAAAAATATTAAATATGTCAAAGTCTTTGTTATATGAATTTTATATTATTTTTTTAGTGTGAATTATTTTTGATAAGATATTATTGTCTTTTCAAGTCTTTTTGAAATTCTTTAAATTGATGTGCTAACCAAATAATATCCCACATAGCCATGTGTGATTCTACCATGATTATGTTTCTTGGGGTAAAATTTAAATAGTTGGTTATCATTTAGTTAACTTTATTTCATATTTAATATACTAAAAAATGGTTAGATTTACATACTATTTAAATTTAAATTTGTAGTGTTTTAAATTTATTTTTATCTTCTTTTTTTTTTATTATAAAAAATTAAAGTTCTATTTTAGCCTAATTTAAGTGTATATGTGTATGAAACTTACTCCTAAAAACTTGAACTTGAACTTGACCTTTGCCCCTCTCCACACTCTACAAGCACTTATACTTGTGGAGTGTGGGGTGGTTTTTTATTTTATTTTTATCTTTTTTGAATTTAACGGAAGAAAATGAATATCCTCAAATTTATTTATATACTTGAAAATAAGTATAGGTCATACCAAGTAGTTAACCTAACTAATTAAATACTTGAACCTAATTTGACCCAAACTTGCTCGGATCAAGTTAACCAAACCAATCAAATTCTTGAACCTATGTTGACCCAAACTTGCTTGGATTGAACCTAAAAACCGACTGACCCTTAAACTAATTCAAACCCATTTGGTTAAGGGACTTGACCAATGCATTCTAAAAGGTATTACTTTTCATTTTATTCTAAACGGCTCAGTGAGTTCACCAGTGCTAATAATTTATTGGTTGGGGATTTAATTTCTGGTCGGCCTACTCATAAAAAACCTCGGGTTTGTTGGTCTCCCACAAGCAATCTTTTCAAAATTAGCTTTGATGGGGCAGTCTTTAAGGATGAAGGTCGGGCCAGTCTTAGTGTCATGATTCAGGATGACAGAGGACTAATAATTGCTTTGATGGCCTAGAAGGTTACCCTCCCTTATTCTGTGGCAGATGTTGAGGCCATGGCTGCAGCAATGGCCCTCAATTTTGCTTTGGATATAGGCATTTCTAAGGCTATCCTAGAGGGTGATTCAAAGGTAATTATTTACCCTTAGTTTTATCAATGTACACTGTTCAAGTAATTCTGCTCTCACAACCTTATTAGGCATACTAGACTGAAGTCATTCTCTAATTAGCTAGCCAAACGCTCCTAAAGTCGCAATTAACAATAAGACGCCTTAACCGAGCAGTTCATGTGGGTTGAATCACTGCCTCTCCTAGTACTTGCCTATATATCTCCACCAAAAAGTAAAAGTAGCAATAATAATGATGACTTTAGCTGCAAAAATGGGCGACGATGATGAAGGAATAAATTGTCACCAAAGTTGTTCTGGTTTAGAAATGAATCAAATGATGTGGGCAACGAATTTAGGTGGGAGTGAACTTGTAAATAAGAACATCCAGAGGGGGATGGAGGCCTAGCTAGCTAGAACAAGATCAATTGGTAGTCCATAAATGTTAGGGACATATTTATGTAATTGACTAATTCTTTGACAAATGCATTTTAATTATAATTGGGTAGATCTAGGATGGATTTAGTATTTCAAGAAACAAGTGTTCAAGTTAAGTATTGAAACTATGCAAGTCTGACCAAGAAACAAATGAAGGAAGTGTTGTTTATTAAAACTTGATAGAAGTCTCAACATAATCTTTTTTATCGAGATTTAATGTTGAAACTCGACAGAAGCTCGACGTAAGTTGTATTTGTCAAGAATTACGAAATCAGGCTTTCTAAATTTGATTACATGCATATGCTTATATATTTGTGTCGGGTTTCTTTTTTCACAATCCTAGACATATATAAGGATTATTTTAAAGGCTGTCACAAAGTGTTGCAAACAAAATACAAGCATTGTGTGACCAAATGCATATTGTGACCTAGTTCATCATTCTCTTTCTAGAAACTACTGCGTTTTTATGCCAAGGATTTTGTGACTAAGGAGCTTTCTGATTATTGATGAACTGAAGAACTTTGCAGCTAACAATCTTCTTCAAGTTGGTGAGTTAGTCACGTACTGGAATCCGTGCATCATTGGTTAGTCATGTACTGGGATTTGTGCATTGAACAGAGAGATTGCCACTACGAAACAAGTCTAATTGGGTATTGGGGTAAAGGTTCAACAGTAGGTTGGTATTTCGGGATAGGCCATAGTGTTTGGTAAGATTCCTTATACTTATAACCATTTGAGTTTGATAATAGTGGATTTTCAGAAGTAGTGACCTTAAATTCATCTGGTGTGGTTTTGCCTCGGTGGTTTTTTCCATTCGTAAACAAATCTCCTGTGTTAAATTTATTTTCCACTACATTTAGTTATTTGGTGATTTGTTTGTGTTACCATGCTATTGCATGTAATTTGACTAATTAATTAACTGGGCTAATTAATTAATTTGTAAGGGGTCAATTCATTTTAATCCAACAGGTGGTATCAGAGCGGGCACACTTTAATTAAGTTTTAATTTTTGCTGTGTGATCCATTGACCCCTGTTTGTCATGGATAGAGGATAGTCTCTTTTTATACCTCTTTTATTTAATGGCACTAACTATGCATACTAGAAAGTACGTATGAGAGTTTTCTTACAGTCTTTAGATGAGAAAGTGTGGTAAGCTGTGGAGATTGGCTGGACTAAGTCAAAAGAAGCACCGGCTAATTGGAATGATGCAAAGATCAAAGCTGTAAACTTCAACAGCAGAGCATTGAACGCCTTAGTCAGTGCGGTCACAAATGAGGAGTTTGAGAAAATATCCTTAACTGAAACTGCAAAGGAGGTTGAACCCACCAAGGTTGAGAATGCCCTCCAAGATGAAAATTAGGTTGAGTCTATGCATGATGAACTGCTCCAATTTCAAAAGAATGATGTTTGGACCCTGGTACCTAGACTAGAAGGAGAGCACATCATTGGTACAGAGTGGATATTTCGCAATAAAACTGATGATGAGGGAAATGTGATCTGCAACAAGACTCATCTAGTGGCCCAAGGATACTCTCAAGTGGAAGGAGTGGATTTTGATGAATTATTTGCTCTTATAGCTCGCATGGAATCCATCAGAGTTATCCTAGCCTTAGCTTGTCACATGAAGTTTAAGCTTTACCAAATGGATGTGAAGACTGTATTCTTGAATGGGTTTCTTAAAGAAGATGTTTTTGTTGCTCAACCTAAAGGATTCATTTATCCACACTTTTCGGATCATGTGTTGTATCTTAAGAAGGCTCTATATGGACTAAAGTAAGCACCCTGAGCTTGGTATGACCGACTTATAGAATACCTAGTCTCACATGGCTTCACAAGAGGACAAGCTAATCAAACTCTCTTTATCAAAAAGGAGAATGACGAATTGATAGTAGCTTAAGTCTACGTTGATGATATCATCTTCAAGTCTACAAAGGATGAACTTGCTCATAATTTCTCAAAGCTGATGCAAGCCGAGTTCAAGATAAGCATGATTAAAGAGTTGAATCACTTCCTTAGATTGCAGACTCATCAGCAAGAGTCAGGTATATTTATATCTCAATCTAAATATGCCAAAAATCTTATGAAAAAGTTTGGTTTGAAAGCTGTTAGTCTTGTTAGAACCCCTATGAGCCCTAATGTTAAACTCACTATTAACTTGTAAGGCAAAAGTGTTGATTCTTCCTTAAATAGAAGTATGATAGGTAGTATCCTTTACCTCACTGCTAATAGACCTGACATTAGTTACAGTATAGGAATGTGTGTTAGATATTAGGCAAACCTCAAAGAGACTCATATGATTTCTTTAAAAAGAATCATAAAATATGTCAAAACCATTGCCGATTTTGGAGTGTGGTAAAGCAAGGACGCAAATGATGCCTTAACTAGGTATTCGGATGCAGATTGGGTTAGGAATGCTGATGATAGAAAAAGTACGTTGGGGGGTTGTTTTTATGTGGGTAATAATCTTGTCTCCTAGATGAGTAAGAAACAGAATTCCATCTCTTTATCCACTGTTGAGGCTGAATACATTGCTGCCGATAGTTGTTGCACCCAATTTTTGTGGATGCAAAAACTCTTTCTTGATTATGGTATTCGTCAAGAACATTTTACCATTTATTGTGACAATACTAGTGCCATTAACATCTCTAAAAGTCTTGTCTAACATTCTCGAACAAAACATATAGAGATACGACACCATGTCATTTGGGAACTTGTCAAAGATGGCACACTCACTCTTGAGTTCATACACACTACTGATCAGAAGGCCGACTTGTTCACTACACCAAAACATTGGTGTAATCTCCATGGAATGATCTCTCCTCTTTCTCCTCATTTCTCGTGCATTTGCACCTAGTTTTATGCTTCGTGTTTTTTTTAATGTTTTTGTTTGGTTGTTTTTTAGTTTTTGTCTTATTTGTTCTTCATAAAAAAAAAATTTGAAAAATTTGAAAAATATAAAAACAATGTGTGTATGTGTATATTGGTACTTGTGTACCATGGATGACCATTGAAACAAATTTTTTTAAACTTTGTATCTCTTGTAGTTTAGATGAGCACTTTAATGCATAACTAAACAAGTGAACTTTATGGCTCATGTTTGTAATGAGTATGATTAAGTTTGTATCTTTTACACTTAATACTCATATCACTCTTTTTGATGGGAAGGACTAGAAAATTCTAAGAAAAAGACATAAATAACCTTCTCACCACTAAAGTCCACCAATCATGTATAACGTCTATATATTTTGGCATAGCAAAATTGTGATGTTTTGGCTTGTATAATTGAATATTTCTTTTCTCTCTATATATGCCCATGCATGATATGTTCATAAAGAAAATATGCAAAGAATATAAAGGTAAAAATAATCAAAATGCTTTTAAATGTGGTTGCAAGTGTGTTTCTAGCAGATGTGGGAGTTATATGATGTACCTCGAAATTGATAGTCCCCATCAAACAGTTATGATTGTGTGTGAGTGTATTAGATTCTTTCATATCTCTAATTGTCACAGAATGAGCAACTTGTGCACACTTGTTATATTTTCACACACAACATGCAAAAATTCTTTGCTACTTTTGATACATGTGCAGGTACGATGTGGTTTGGTCATCACAAGGAATACATGTGTTAATATATGCTCACTAAATTTTATAAAATTGATTAAACTTGTTTAGTGTGTGTGTGTGTTTATAGATCTATGGATGCTATGCTTATACGTTGAGAGATGTTTTGAGAGCTTAATATGCTGCTTCGATCTTTGTTTGAGTAGTTTGCTTGTTGCATTCATCATTATATGTTTTTCTTCCTTGAAAAACTCATTTTTTTCCAGCTCGATAGCTTCTCGACCAATTCCATTTCTATCGAACTCTTTTCCTTTAGCCTTAATAAAATCTCGACAGATCTTCGATCCATCGAGATTTTAGGGTTTCTTCTTGATGGAATCTTGATAGCTTTTTGATCCATTGAGCCAAAATTTCTAAGCATTTTGTTTGACCAATAGATTCTCAACAGCTTTTCGATCCATCGAAGTGTTTTTGCTGTCTACAGATCCTCAACAGCACCTCGACAAATTCATCTCTTTCGAGATTTAGTGCTCGAAAAATCTCGATAGCATCTTTGTTCCATTAAGGTGCGATTTCTATATAAAGCACAGGTGCGATTCAGACTTTATTTTTCACTCTTCTCTTTGACAGAATTCACTTCTCTCTTAACCCTAAACCCATTCTCACTCTAAAATCCTTCAACCCATCAAGTTTTCATCCCTATCCAAGTTCAAATCACTTGGTAAGACCTCATTACCTCTCTTTCTACATGCATTCATGCATTTTAGACCTAGGTTTTGGGGTTTTTCAAATAATTGGGGTTTTTGAGTTTTTTTTTTTTTTTTTTGGGTTGGGCTTTGTGTTTTTGTTGTTATATGTTCATGCATTGCATTATCTATGCATTATAACAATGTTTCATGCATTTTAGGACCTTGTGCTTGATTACAATTGTGAGTGTTGTTAGGTTGGATTAGGTTTTTGCCCATGATGCTTTTACTTTTTTACATGTCACATGTTCATGCATACGTTTTTTTTTCTTCTAGTTGTGATGTGTTCTCTCTCTCTCTCTCTCTCGGATAGATTGAGTTATGGCACCCAAATAGTGAAAATCCACTTCGGCTTAGAACTCTCTTCGAGGTTCTAGGTCTTCTTCTTCTTTCGATCCTCCCTCTCACATTCGGTTCCGTGATGAGAAGGCGTAGAAGGATTTCTCAGAGAACTTCTAGAAATGTAGTGTTCATTCGAAATGCCAGGTTATCTTGTCGGACTTTACCGACACTCCTTTCCCTACTGTCATTCAGACCTAGGGTTAGGATTCTCTCAGCGAGAGTCCCTTGAGATGTCCTGTCGTGATTATACAGGAGTTTTACTCCAATATACATAGCATCGATACCTTTGGACCTCAGTTTGCTACTTACATCCGAGGTACATGTATCAAGGTTACTTCGGATCTTATATCCGAGGTACTACATGTTCCCGAGGTAGCGCATCCTGACTTCCCTAACTGTGAGTATCTCTGGATAGTGTCTAGAGATGAGCTTCTCTCTCATTTTTGTGAGACTCCTTCTACATGGGGTGGTAAGCTAAACATCCTATGCTCGGGCTTTGCGAAAGGCTCGAGATTCCTTAACATGATGATGACATTTACTTTTACTCAATCACTGAGCCTCGTGCTTGTTTTCTTCTTGCTTTTTTAGAGGATCTCTCTATAGACTTTCCTTCTCACTTCATCACATCCATTCTGGATATGTACTTAGACATTACCACCCGTGATAACCTTGTCTTTTCTTTAGTTATCATGCGGACCCTTCAGCACTTCTCCATTGATATTTATTCCTTTCCTTTCTTCACCACCATGGGTGCCATCAGCGCCGGTTCTGTTTGGCGGAACGAGGCCCAGTTTCGTTCGAAGCGGTAACGTATGGAGACGACTGATCCTACAGCTTTTGCTGTACCTCCGCAGCTGGTGGAATGACTTTAGAGGCCGTCATGGCACAACTTCAATGGATGGAGCTTGACTTTGGTGGTCGTCTTGACTATCTCACAGATGAGATGTGTCAGATGAACATCTGAGTTGGTTACATTGCCCGCCAACAAGCTCGCATGGCTGGCTTTGCACCTTCTCCCTCTCCTTCTCTACAGGCCTTAGTTGATGAGGATGGAGATAATGATGATGAGGATGATGTTAGCTCTTCTGGTGATGATGAGACGACTCCCTCTCAGTGACTTACTCTTTGTCATTCGTGACAAAAAGGAGAGTAGTTTTGGTTTGAGAGAGTAGTCTTGTATTTAGGGGGAGAGTTAGTATAGGAAATTTTTTATAGGGGGAGTGTTTATAGTTTTTGAGGGATGTAGTGAGGTTTACATGTATTTTTTTTTTATCTTTACATTAGCCTCTTGTATACAGGTCCTGTGACCCTTTTATTATGACATACATTGTATTTTATTTTCTTATATATTGATGATGTTGTATGTTCATTTTCCTCACCTATCTCTTCATGTGTTGTTTCTTTTCTCTCTTTATACATATGTATCTTTATGTATGCAATCTTTATTTTAGTTTCACATATGATGCCTTAATGGGTTTTGTTTAAGTTTTTTAGAAAGGCAGGTTGTAAAAGTTTACCATGCCATGAACTTTCTTCTTACAAAGTTTTTCAAGAGTCTATGCTAGGGTTAGATTTGTGTTGTATTTTAACAAGTGGTTATGAGTTGAGTGATTTAAGACTTCTCTTATGATTATTTGTTTTGTTGTGGTTTTGTCACGAGTTGCCAATGAGAGAGATTGTTATGGACATATTTATATAATTGGTTAATACTTTGACAAAACACACTTTACTTGTAATTGGGTAGATTTAGGATGGGTTTAGTGCTTTAAGAAACAAGGGTTCAAGTTAAGTATTGAAGCTATGCAAGTTTAACCAAGGAAAAAGTTAAGGAAGTGCTATTCATTAGAGCTTGACAGAGTCCTTTCTATCGGGATTTAATGTTGAAACTCGACAGAAACTCGACATAAGTTGTATCTGTCGAGAATTACGAAATCAGGCTTTCCAGGTCTGATTACACGCATATGCTTATGTATTTGTGTAACGTTTCTTTTGTCATAATTCTAGACATATATAAGGATTATTTTAAAGGCAGTTATAGAGTGATGCAAACAAAGTACAAGCATTGTGTGACTGAATGCATATTGTGACCTAGTTCATCATTCTCTCTATAGAGGCTACTGCGTCTTTACACCAAGGGTTTTGTGACCAACGAGCATCCTGATCTTCATTATTGATGAACTGAAGAATTTTGCAACCAACAATCTTCTTCAAGTTGGTGAGTTAGTTACGTACTAGGATTCGTGCATAATTGCTAAGTCACGTATTGAGATTTATGCATTGAACGGAGAGATTGCCACTACAATATAAGTCCAATTGGGCATTGGGGTAAGGGTTCAATTGTAGGTTGGTATTTCGAGATAAGCCATAGGGTTTGGTAAGATTCCTTATACTTGTAACCGCTTGTGATTGATAATAGTGGATTCTCGGGAGTGGTGACCTTAAATTCACTCGGTGGGGTTTTGCCTCAGTGGTTTTCCCCATTTGTAAACAAATCACCTGTGTCAAATTTATTTTCATCTACATTTAGTTATTTGGTGATTTGTTTGTGCTACCATGCTATTGCATGTAATTTGACTAATTAATTAACTTGGGCAATTAATTAATTTGCAAAGAGTCAATTCATTTTAACCCAACACCAAACATTAATTAGTATGAGAAATTTATTCATGATATTGCCCCAGAAATTTGATAATTACACGATCATGTTAACTCCATACACAAGTACATCTCAACTCGACAATTATTTTGTGTTCATCAAGAGAGCTGCAAAAATCTGAAAGGAGAAAAATTTGAAGGTTGGCCTAGATAACTGATCAATAAAGCCACAACTTTTCATAGATCTAAAATTTGAAAAAAAAAAAAAAAATTGAAGTATGGCCTAAGTAATCCATGGTACTTATATATATTACATGTATGTGTGTGAGAATGAACAATGTATGAGTAGCGTTAAGGTTAGGGGAGTTTTGGTTTGGTTTCGGTCAGTTTTCTAAGTGTTGGCCATTCGAAACCAAAATTTTCGATTTGTGAAATTCTCAATCGAAACCGACTGAAGTATTTGGAATTCAATTGGTTTCGGTTGGATTTTGATTTCGGTTGGTTTTTTCGGTTTCCTTATCATTTATTTTCTAAGAAAGCAAACAAAGAAAAAAAAAACACTAGAATATAAAAAAGATAGAGGAAATTGAAAAAATAAACAAACCTAGAATATAAACAACCAAGCACATGGGTTATTTTCAAAACCCTAACTTTATTTGCACATAAAAATTGAAAAAATAGCATTGATTCAATATTAAACAAACCTAGAATATAAAAAAGAGAGAGGAAATAATGGAGAAAATAAAGAGAGAGAGAGAGAGAGAGAGAGATGGTCATCGTGAGAATGAAAAGATTAGGCCAGCGTAGGGAGGCCAGTGTAGGAAGGCTGACATGTGGAGTGGCATTGAGGAGCGTGTCGTGACTGACGTTAGGGTTAGGAATTAGGCAGCCAAGAAAGAAAGGCAGAATGTTATCAGGAACCAGAACGTTGGCCAGCGTGGCTCGTGGATGTCGTCGTCGTGTTGGGGTTAGGAATCAGGCAGCTGAAAAAGAAAGGTAGAATGTTATTAGGAACCAGAAAGCTGGCCAGCGTGGCTCATGGATGTCACCGGTGATGTCATCAAAGATTGGACTCCTCACCGGGCCAACACTTTTGAGAAGCTCTCTAAGGTTCTCTGAAGAGTGGAGGCTGAGAAAGAAAGTGGGTTGTGGGTAGGGTTTTTACCTTTTGTTTTTATAGTTAAATTAGATTAAGTTTAATTAGGTTAATTAGATATCTAATTAGTAATTAGTTCAATTGTACTTACTTATTCTAAAAATAAAATGAATACATGGAAAAGGGGAAAGGGCTGGATCTAATAAAAGAAAAAAAAGAAAGGCCCAAATGGTTTAAAAAAAAAAAAAGAAAAGGCCAAACATGTATGGCATAGGGGTGTCAATGTTTGACCAAACCCGCGAACACGACACAAACCCGACATGGGTTTTTTCGGGTTAGGGTTGGGCCTTAATGGGTTTGGGTCATTAATGGGTTAACCCGAAAGTGACACGATAAGAAACGTGTCATAAGCAGATCAACCCGTGTAACCCGCAATAGACATGTTTGACACGCCAATTTATTTTTGTTAACCTGAAATGACCCAATTAATACAACCAGTTTAACTCGAATGACAAATAAATATTCATTTTATTTTAGATATGTCAAATACCTTTTATATCCAATATATATTTTAAATTTAAAAGAAAAGTGAGTAATTAGAAAAATCTACAAGGAATATAATTAGAAATTGAAACTTTACAAATCCTAGATTTCTAAACCCTACATACCATAAATCTCTAAACCTTCTTATAAATATCTTTTTTTTTTTTTTTTTTTTTTTTTTTTTTTTTTTTTTTCAGCTGTACGACTCTTCTCACGTCAAATTCTCAAACTCAAAGTGTCAACTCTCAAACTGGTTATTGCTCTCTCTCTCTCTCTCTGAAGTGTATGCACTTCTTTTAGAGTGTAAAGAACATATTTCTAGATAAATATTATATTTTTGTTGAACTATATTATTTTGAATGTAGGTGAAGACTTGAAGTGTATGCATTACTTTTCGGATGTAAAAAAATTATTTATAGATGGATGTTATATTTAATGTTATGCAAGTTGAAATTGGTTGTGTTACATTCGTGTCAACCCAACATGACTCATTTATTAAGCATGTCAAATGGGTTGGGTTGGGTCAACCCGCCTTATTAACAAGTCGGGTTAGGGTTGAATGATCTTGATACGATTATTAAATAGGTCGGGTTAGGGTTGAGTCATTTAGTCAAATACTCCTACCTCGACACGACACAAATCCGACACAAATCCGACACGCTAATCCGAATTAACACCCCTAATATAACATGCCCAAATATGTATAGGAGGCCTGATGCCCAAATACTATATATTATAAATTTTATGTAAAATATATTATAATATGTTCGGTTCAGTTTCGGTTGATCCGATGTATTCAAATCAGAATCGAAACCGAACCAAAATTTTTTGTTTTTAAAAATTAAAAATCAAAATTGAACCGAAATTTTTGCAACGGCTCGATCGGTTTAGGCCCATTTTTTCAGTTTGTTGGTTTTATGCACCGCCTAGTTAAAGTTGAGCTGAAAAGCAGCCGGCATGATTCCCCTGACAATGGAAATGATGTTTACCAGCATGCATGAGTCGGCTGTGAGAGGGTTAGTACTTGAGAGTGGGACCCATGGGGATTACTTGACCTAATGCTACAAAATTGTCGTCCCCATCTTTGAATGATTAATTGCAAACTTAATTGGAAATTGAAAAAAGGTAGTAGGTAGAAGGAATCTTGCCCTCGTCTAAGGTATTAAAAGCCTGCAAAACCGCCATATCCAAATGCTACTATAATAGAAAAAGTCAAAAATTAATATGTGGGTCCATCCCCCTATCATTTTGGTGGGGATAGGGGGCGTAGCTTCGGGTGGGGAAGTGTGGGACCTTCGCTAACTTCTCTTAGCAGTGGCAATTACGAAATAAATATATAAAAAAAAAAGAAAGAATCATGTTAATATGTGCCTTAAAAAAATGTCAATAATTCATTTTAGTAAAATTTTGATATTATTTTTATGAGAAATGAAAGAATAAAGCAAAACATTAATTCTTTTTTGATAAAAACTTTCTTTAGATAAATTATTAACTACTGCCCTAAGAGAATCCGTTAGCATTTCTCAAGAAGAAATTATCTTAAAACATCTTACTAAATGACTACCTAGAATTTTGAGAAAAAAAAAAAACAAATTTAATTTCTCTTAAATATCATTGGCATAAATACACTTTTATCCCTACATTTTGACGTTTTTCCATTTTAGTCCATACATTTTATTTTTACTAGTTTTAGTCTCTAAACCAATTAACGTGTGTTATTTTCGTCATTTCCGTCAGTCAATTGACGGAAACAGCTGACGTGGCAGCCGAAGACATTAAAATATTATTAAAAATGCCACGTCAGCATCTTTTAAAAAAATTTTCAATTTTAATTAAATAAAATCAAAAAACTAAAACTAAATAAAATATTTTAATTAAATAAAAAAAAATAAAAAATCACTCAAATTAAGATAAAAAAACTCTCTTTGGTGTTTTCTCTTCCATTTCATTTTCTTAAATTAGTTTTTCTTCTTTTTGTCTCATTTGTCTCTCACTTTCTCTCAAATTTTCTAATTTTCTTCTTCTTCTTCTCTCTCTCTCTCTCTCTCTCTCTCTCTCTCTCTCTCTCTCTCTCTCTCTCTCTCTCTCTCTCTCTCTCGTGTTTCTCACTCGTGGTAACTAGTGGTGCAGTAGCTCGTGGTGGCTGTGGTGGGTTGAGATCGGGGTGGGGTTGGGTGGGTGGTTGGGTTGAGATCGGCGTGGGGTGGGGTGTGGCTGGGTTGAGATCGAGGGTGAGGTGGGGGTGGTTGGGTTGAGATCGAGGTAGGGTGGGGGTGGCTGGGTTGAGATCGGGGTGGGGTGGGTTATGAGCTGGCAGGGGTGGCGGTTGAGGTGGGTGGGTTGTGAGCCGGCTGGGGGGGGGGGGGGGGCGTGGCTGGGTTGAGATCGAGATAGGGTGGCTGGGTTGAGATCGGGGTGGGGTGGGTTATGAGCCGGCTGGGGTGGCGATTGAGGTGGATGGGTTATGAGCCGGCTAGGGGGGCGTGGCTGGGTTGAGATTGGGGTGGGGAGGGGGTGGCTGGGTTGAGATCGGGATGGGGTGGGTTATGAGCCGGTTGAGGTGGGTGGGTTGTGAGCCGGCTGGAGTGGCGGTTGGGATGGTGGGTTGTGGTGGCTGTGATGGTTTCTGGGTTTGTGTTCTTTGAGTTTCTGGGATTGTGTTCTTGCCATTTGATTTCAGTGATTTTTTATTTGATTTTTGTTTTTTATTTAATTAAAATTGAAAAATTATTTTTTTTTTTTAAAAAGATGCTGACATGGCATTTTTAATAATATTTGAATGTCTCCGACTGCCACGTCAGCTATTTCCGTCGGTTGACTAACAGAAAGGACGAAAATAACACGCGTTGATTGGTTTAGGGACTAAAAGTGGTAAAAATAAAATGTAGGGACTAAAATGGAAAAATGTCAAAATGTAGGGACTAAAAGTGCATTTACGCCAATATCATTTTGGCCTCCTCAAATCTTAGAATTGGTTCAAAAATCCAAAAATACAAATGATACCAAAAAAAAAAAAAAAAAAAACCCAAAAACAAAAATAACATCTGACCCATTATTTAGCCCATAGCTCCTCCAACTACAAACAATAGAATAATTTTAACAGAATTAAAATAAAATATAATATACCTTCTAAATCAAGACTCCTCCAAACTTTTTTTTTAATGTGTGTGTATATATATATACACACATACATACATATATATATATATATATATATATATATATAAACTAAATTCTACTTCCATTTACTCTAAAAAAAGAGAGAAATTATAAAATCTTCATGGTGGACAAGTGACGTAGTTCACTATTTCACTAAAAGACTCCAACTTATTTAAAATTATTGAGTTATAAATTTTTTTTAAACAGAAACTGATTACTAACTCAACAATTTTAAATAAATATGAGTTTTTTAGTGGAATGGTGGACAAGTGATATGATTCATAATGAGAAATGTATAATTTCTAAAAAAATAAAAAAAGATTTTTCTGTCCTTTGAAAAATTCATTTTCCAAAATATCTAGGGAATATTCATTTTTAGAAAAGAATCCAAAAAATAATTTTCTCTTAGAAGTCCAAAAACTCTTTAATATATAAAGTATTTTCAAATACTCAAAAAATACATAAATAAAAACGCTTCCTTCATAATCTCTTCTTGAAATGCTTGTTTTCAATAAACACACCCCTTTTTCGTCAAAATGATTTTCAAAAGATAAAAAGTATCTCTCTGTCCATGGCTTACATCAATTGAGTCCATGGACTCCAAGATCAAAGCCCACAAGCATATTTAAACATTTAGTTTCTTGTTGTTTTCTTGGCAGACGGCGACTTTACAACGCTTGAACGAGCGCACAAGATTTTTGGGCGCATCAGAGTGCATGGCAAGCGCGTGGACTAACAGCAAAAATTCCAAGTCGTGTGTGCAGAAATGTATGGTGGGTAGATTCCTTGATTTTACAGATCGGCGGACGATTAGGCCGACATGGTACGTGGCGTCTGTGATCAAAAGACGATCTGTGCGTAAGGGATCCAAAGTGGCATGTGAAGAATTGACGGAGCTTGAAGTCATGTGTGGCAGTGCGTGTGGAGGAGAGAGGACTCTTGAGTTTCTGTGTTTTTCTTGCAGGAGGACGAGGAGGGGGTTGGACTGGTCAGTTTCTTCAAAAGAAGGCTGTATTTGCACAGATTTGAGAAAAGAATAGCAAGTTGTAGAGTTTTTCAGATCTGTTGACGACGGTGTTGGGATGATGGAGGTGACATGGACTAGGACGTTGTGGAGGCCTAGTGGCAGTGCTCATGCTTGAGCAACAATATATAAAGGGTCACGAATTGATAACTGCAAGCTTGATTGAAGACTGATTTTTTTAGAGGTTAAGAATGAAGTTTGGTTCTAATAACATATTAAATAATAGTTTTGATATACCATGTTGAGTATACTAGAATAGATGTGAAAAGAGAAGCATATTGGAAATATAAAACATGAGGATTACGTGATTCAGCCTAATACCTTACGTCCATGAAAAAAACCCGAGTTGCATCTTTATTACATGAAAGTGAAGTACAAATCCTATGAAAGTGAAGTATAATAACATGGGTATAAAAGAAGCTAAACCCTAGATTTATAGTACAAGTAGGAGATTTGTCTTGCAAACAAAGTATGATGGGTTTAGGCCTATTATATTGCGCTAATACATCTCTAACAAGATTTTCCTTAGCCAGGAAATAAAATCAATTAGATATATGTGAACAAATCACATCATAGAAAACTAATAGTCGATAGAGACTCCCTAAAAATAACGAAATGATAAAGGATGCACTCACACACACAATTCACAAAATCTCAAATATTTCAAGAGTATCATAACATACTGAGTCAGAATATTGGAGGTCAATGCTGAAACTTGATTGTTGACATTGTGCATGCAAATTTATTTATATTAGATTACATATGCGTGAACTATTGCTAGGCATATATTTGAGCTCAAGTTCTAGGGTTGGGCTTTATTTTCTACCAAAACCTCCATGTTTGCCACCACCTTTGTCGCCTCCACCCTTTCCATCGCCACCTCCTTCACTGTTGCCGCATCCACCCTTGCCACCACCAACAATGCCTTCACCCTTCCTACTGCTACCACCTTGATGGCATCCTGAATGTCTGTCACCCTTTTTGTCATCTACTTGGTTTGACTCTTCTACAAGCAAAGCCCATTTGCACAAGTAAAATGAGCTTTCTTGCAATTTTTCTAAAAAAGAATATAGACAATGGAAAGTGTATCACAGTTATTAAAAAAAAAAAAAAAAGTAAATTGTGTAATACATTTAGGGTATATGCGTATTGATGAAGTGCAAGTTCGTCAGTTGAAGTGAATGAGTCCAGATAGAGCCAAGCCCTCGTCTTTGTGGCTATGGAAATAGTAAGGTAGCTCCCTTAGAGTGGTCACCGGTGTGGTATCTGCCACAACGTCTCCAATGCCAGAGTCAGTATAAGGAAGCCATTTGGAAAAATAAAGCAATGTAGTAGAATAATAATAAGTATTTCTGTGTGTGTCTATATACCTTGTGCTGATGCTTATGAGAGTCTTATATATGTTTCTACAACCCTTAGCCTTTGTGGCAGTTATTGTGTCTTTAATGCCTCTCTTGGTAACGCCTTTTGCTCAATAATCTGGACTTCAATGGGCTTTCAATGGTCCATACAGCTGTCTTTATAACCTCTCAGGGTATTATTGCCCGTATTGAATGGCTTTTCTACTTCCGTCAATGATGTGGGCATTTGATCGGTTCGTCTTAGGGAATGACCTTGTTGGTAACGATAATATCGTCCATGGAAGTTGAGTTCGTCAGTCCCATCATGTACTACAAATATATTCCTTTTCATATCCAACATATATGTTAAAGCAAAAGATCTACAATTTTCAAAAATATATCAGGATAAGATTCCCTCCCATTAAATCTTGCAATTCTCTCAAATTTTTATTTAGACGTAAAACATGTGTCAGTTACCACATGTCGCACATTTGGCTAATTAAAAATGAGAGAGAATTGGAGAGGATCATTTCCCAAAGATATTTCATATCAATCACAAAAAATAAAATAAAATAATAAATAAAAAGAGATTAAAAAAGAAGAAGAAGAGAGAGGGTAAAATACACTTCAATTGTCAAATTAGTCCTTAACTTTAAATTTTGTCCCTCATTTTGTTAAAAAAAAAAAAAAAGACTATTTGGTCATTTTGTGTAAATTTACTATAAGAAATCTGGGTTTAGGCAGCGTTTTTTTAGCGACATTTTTAAATCCTCCGCTATAAGTGGTATATTGCGACATTTCTGACTAGCACCACTAAAGAGTGTGCCTTTTGCAGTGTTTTAAAAAAACGTTGCTGTAACCTAGAACAATAGTGGCGTTTATTAAAATGTCGCAATAGAAAAACCCTTAGCCAAATACAAACCTCCACAAAAAAGTAGAAACTCACATTCGCAACAGTTAAGTTGTCAATCACCATACGCCAAACTTGCAAAGAACGCTTGGAAGACGTTGACAAATGATACTTGGGCAACCAACGGAGAAACCTCGGATACATGTCACCAACATCTTCTAGAACTTGAGGACCAATCTTGAAATTTTCATACATCTAGACCTGAAAAAATCAAAATACATCATCAATGGCACAACAACCAAAATGACTTTCCTAAATCCACACATATCCAAAAATTTAAAACTTCACCTGCCAAATAAATGGTGCACCTCCTAAGCTTAAGAGACTACGCCGAGAAAGTTGAGTCATGAAATGAAAGAGAGTTGCATAAGCCATGCCACACCAATCATAATTTTTTGATTTGGTCAATATCTTTCAGACTCCACAGATAGCGCAAGCTCATAGTACTACCCAAGTCTAGACACAAGAATGTCCTAATGAAGAGAGAAGCATGAACATGCATGTGCCGGTTGCCACAGTTTTACAATTCTCAATATTCTCATATAACCACATCAGAGAGACATCTTTGCTCTTTAGTTTAGAAGGCGCTACACCTAAAAGACTTTTAATCTCTTTTGATATGAGGAGATCATTGACTTTGATTCTCTCGCCGCCCAATCTTAATCCAGTAATGGCTAAGAAATTATAAGGTGTCAACATCACTTTACTAATGCTTGGAAAATGGAAAGTGCAAGTAGTGTCCCAAAACTTCTCTGACAAGCAAGAAGTAAATGTAAATCCTTGTACTCATGTGTGTCATAATTCACTTGGAAAAAATTCTGGAAGCCAACTTCACCAATGACGTTCCCAATATACAGACACAATATTTCTTATATGCCTTTCAGCATCCAGAGGCTACCTCGACTCTTGAGGTTCTGCAAAACAAAGTTGGCCAATCATCGATATGTCCAATAAAAATTTTCCATATCCCCAAGACTACATATCCAACAAAAAATTTTCATGTCCTAAAATACTCATGACCAAAAATTCTCCAATACCCAACAAACGAAAATTCTACATGTTCAACAAAAATTGTCCATGACCAAAATTACATGTTTGACAAAATTTTCCATGACCAAAATTTCATGTCCAACAAAAATTTTCTATGTCCAAAAAATTTGCCATGTCCAACACAAAAAAAAAAAAAAAAAAAAAACCACCACAAATTTATTCCATACCCATATCCATAAAAATTCCCATACTCATGAAATAAGACTTACACATTCTAACAAAATTTCTACATTCATCAAAAATGAATTTGTTCAACCAAGCCTACACATCAAATTTTCATGACTTTAATGCCCCCAAAATTAAAGTCAAAATTCATTCAACAATATCACAAATTACGTATATTGCCAAAATTCATGAGTCATCAACATTCTCCAAATTTCACAATGTCAAATAGCTCAACAATTCAAAAATTCCCCAAGGCCAAGATTACAACATAATTGTTAGGACATATGTGATTCATGTTAGGAACATATGTCAATATTTTATGTAATTGGCTAATCCTTTGATAAAACGTACTTTACTTGTATTTGGGTAGATTTAAGATGTATTTAATGTTTCAAGAAACAAGGTTTCAAGTTTAAGTGCTAAAGCCATGCAAGTCTGTCCAAGAATCAAGTGAAGAAGTGCTGTTCATTAAAGCTTGACAGTTAGTATCTATCAAGGCTTAAAAAAAGTTGTTTCAGCTTGTGGCTCGACAGCTGCTCGATAGATAGGGTATCTGTCGAGATTTATGAAAAATAGATTTTTAGTTCTGATTTTCATCCAATCCGTGAGTATGTGTTTGAGTTTTCTTTTCTCACAACCCTAAACATATATAAGGATTATTTTAAGGTTTGTCACAAAGAGCACAATTGCACAAGTGCGAAGCAAAGTGTTGTTCATGCAAATTGTGACCGTTAACCTAGTTTGCCCTAGTTCATCTTGAAGAAGCTGTTGTGTTTATACACTATAGAGTTTTGTGACTAAGCAACTTTGTGATCTTCATCGTGTGATAAACTGAAGAACTTTACAGCCAACATCCTTCTCAAGTTGGTGATCAAGTCGCGCATTGGGATTTGTGCATCTATTGGTTAGTTACTTTGTCAAATTTATTTTCCACTGCATTTTACTTTAGTTGGTGATTTATTTATGCTGCCACATACATTGCATGTTAATTTGATTAATTAATCAATTAATTAATCACAAAGGGTCAATACATTATTTGCCTATCAATGATCACAAGAATTTCCAACCAAGCCATACAATGTTCAAAATTTCAACAAAAGAAAACAACCAAATGACAATGTCTCAACACCAAATTCTCAACATAACATGAAATCCACAAATAATAAGCTCACCTTAAAGTCCATGTTGGAGTGTGGAGCATGGGTCTTGGGGTCTTGAAGGAGCCCTTCTTCATCATTCCATTCAAGGGATGGGTGATATTTTTTCCCATTAAAAGTGAGAAAGGATGGCCCATTGGAAGATGCCATTGTCAATACAAAGAAAAATGGGGGTTTGGAGATGGGTTTCAAAAAATGGGTTTGTGGCAAAAATGGTCAAGAACACAAAGATCAAAAAAAATATTGAGCGAGATGAATGAAAGAAGGTTGAGAAGCTTAGGGAAATGATTTTCTAGAGAAGAAATGGTGTGATGAGGGAGAAGATGCAAGTGGAAGAAGGAAGTGAATAGTGACAATGGAGGAAGAGAGAAAAGTGAGGAAGGAGGATAAAAAAAAAAAGGAAGAAGACAAGGAAATGGGGGCCAAAATTCCCCCCCTTCCTTTTTTCATTAACTTGAGTTGTTAAGTCAACTTAAGTTTGATTGAGTTGACTCAGTCAACTACCAAAAAAAAATTGGTTCTTTTCCTTAAGAAAAGGGAAACATAAAATGAAAAAACAAAAGGAAAGAAAGTTTCAAACTCTCAATTCCAAATTTCAAATTTCAAGTTTCAAATTTCAAAGCAAAAAAAAAATCTTTTTCAAAGGACTACAAAAATCAATCAAAGTTTTATTTCTAAAAAAAAAATCAATGTTTTCTTTTCAAAAGAGAAAATTCAAAATCAAGAAAGGACAAATGAAGATCACACATCTCAAAATAGTGGAAGAACAAAGCACTCATCATCTAAAGTGCAATCCCAAATTTTGATCTTTTGCATGCAAGATTCCAGGTTCAAATGTAGAAAAGCCCCTTGGTTACCTTCCATCAAGATCAAGGTAGAGAAGCCCCATGGTCATCACAATTCAAGATTGAGATAGAGAAGCATCTCAATCGCCCTAAGTTCCGAGGTTGAGAAACCCCTTGGTTACCTTCCATTAAGATCAAGGTAGAGAAGCCCCTTGGTCGCCATAGCTCAAGATTGAGATAGAGAAACCTCTCAATCGCCCTAGGTTCCGAGGTAGAGAAGCCCATTGGTTACCTTCCATCAAGATCAAGGTAGAGAAGCCCCTTGGTCGCCATAGCTCAAGATTGAGATAGAGAAACCTCTCAATCGCCCTAGGTTCCGAGGTAGAGAAGCCCATTGGTTACCTTCCATCAAGATCAAGGTTAAAAAGCTCCTGGGTCGTCACAATTGATAGGGAATCCTCTAATCGCCGCAAGTTTCGAGGTAAAGAAGCCCTTGGTTACCTTTCATCAAGATCAAGGTAAAGAAGCCCCTTGGTTGTCACATTTCAAGATTGAGATAGATAAGCCTCTCAATTGTCCCACGTTCTAAGGTAGAGAAGCCCTTTGGTAATTGTCCATTCGGATCAAGGTAGAAAAGCCCATTGATCAACTCTCCAAATTCAAACTGAGATAAAGAAGCCTCTTAGTCATCCCAGAATTTAAGATTCATTTCAAGTGTATCAGTTATTAAAGTATTCCCAATTCTCATTTTTCAAAATAGCAAAGCACTAATTATATGTCCCGAGGTTTTCGGTTCTAGGGCTAGGTAAACTTTGAAGGATCCACCTCGATTAAATCATGGTTGATAAAATCAACTTCTTTGTTTTACATTGACATTCACTTTGCAAGCTCTATCAATGAGGGGCATTCTGTAGACACTCGATTTTGCACCCATAATTTAATCTTAGAAGATGACTAGAATGATCATTCATATACCCAAAATTTAGAGTTGCATTACATACATTAATTTATTCATTGCATCATAAAAATGATCTTAAGATTCTGTCGGTTGCGACAATATGTCCAATTTCCAAATCGAACTATCGAATTGAAAGATATCGCATGATTAAGTTTGCACGGTCTGCATGTATTTTTTTTTGGGTGGAACCGACCACGTATGATTTATTTAAATTAATTCTGATTGGCTAGACAATTAAAATTAATTAAATAATTTTGCGATTGGTTGTTAGTCAGTGTTAAAAATAGACTTGCTTGCATGGATAAGTAGATGACAAAGAAGTTGTGGATAATCAAGATTTTTTTCGAATATTTATCTACAAGATAATTATCACTTTAAAAACCTGAATATCCAGAAAAAGGGATTGATTTTTAGAATATGAATTAAAAACGAGTCTAAGTGCAAGTCTCGGCTAAAAAAACCTCAAAAAGGAGTTCATCACCCAAGAGGGCCATTCGGCACTCTTGGAATGCCGATTAGCACATGTAAAGTGCCAATCGGCCCAAATCGATGGCTCGGCTTGAGGGCATATTCATGAGGCAAATCTATTTAGTTTAATTCTTGTCAAGTGTCAGTTATGTGAGTTCAACATATCATTTAACACCATGCAAAAAATGGTATATTGGTCATTTGAGTCTAGAAGACCAGACTCTGTTTGGGAAGAATGATTGCCTAACACCTTCCCATTCTGTAACCCAGCCCCGGAGCTTAGGATTTTTAGATAGGCAGATTAGTGTTTTGTCTTTCTTTAATTTTGGGTAGATTGTAACTAGGACCCAAAACTTTGTAAGGCTTAATTTACCGAAATTTTACTTTTCTTTATTCAATCAATAGCGTTCAAAGTATTCTGAATATGTATTTTGTACTTTATTCTTTTTTTTTTGTATAAAAAATAAGTGGCAACTCCACACTACTTACCCAAAAAGAGAAGTGCCCTTCAAAGCACCTAAATCTCTTTTTGAGAGCATATGAAGTTCCCGGTCTCTCACAATTACCTTCCATTCAGATTGAGGTAGAAAAACCCCTTGGTTACCACAATTCAAGATTGAGATGGAGAAGCCTATCATTCACCCTAGAATCCAAGGTAGAGAAGCCCCTTGGTTACCTTCCATTCAAATCGAGGTAAAAAAACCCCTTGGTCATCACAATTCAAGATTGAGATACAGAAGCCTCTTAATCGTCCTAGGTTCCGGGGTAGAGAAGCCCCTTGGTTACCTTCCATCAAGATCAAGGTAGAGAAGTCCCTTGGTTGCCACAGTTCAAGATTGAGATAGAGAAGCCTCTCAATTGCCTCAGGTTTCGAGGTAGAGAAGTCCCTTGGTTACCTTCCACTTAGATCGAGGTAGAGAAGCCCTTTGGTCACCCACGATTCAAGATTAAGATAAAGAAGCCTCTTAATCACCCCAAGTTTTGAGTTAGAGAAGCCCCTTGGTTACCTTCCATTCAAGATCAAGGTAGAGAAGGCCCTTGATCGTGCCCACATACGGATTGAGATAGAGAAGCCTCTCAATCCACCCTCGATTTAGACTAAGATAGAGAAGCCTCTTTGTCACCCCAGATTTCAAGATTCATTTCAAGTTTATCAGTTATCAAGTAGGTTGAGTATTTTCATTTTAAAAAAAAATAAACAATAAAACACTAATTCTATGTTCCAAGGTCAGCTAATCTTTGAAAATTCAACATCTATTAAATCATGGCTGCTAAGATCAGTGTCTTTATTTTACATTGACATTCACTTTACAAGCTCTATCAATGAGGGGCATTCTATAGACATTTGATTTTGCAACCATAATTTAATCTTCGAAGATGACTAGAGTGACCACTCATATACCCAAAATTTAGAGTTGCATTACATGAATTAATTCATTCGTTGCATATCATAAAAATGATCTTGAGGTTCTAACGGTCACAACAATATGCTCGATTTCCAAATCAAACAGATGGACTGAAAGATATTACATGATCAAGTTTGCACAGTCGGCATGTATTTTTTTTTTTTTTTTTTTATGGAATCGGCCACGCATGATTAATTTAAATTAATTCTGATTGGTTAAGCAATTAAAATTAATTAAATAATTTGTGATTGGTTGTTAGTTAGTTTTAAAAATAGACTTGGTTGCATGAGAATAAAATGGATAATTAGATAAAAAAGAAGTTATGGATAATCAAGCTTTTTTAGAATATTTATCTACAAGATAATTATCACTTTAAAGACATGAATATCCAGAAAAATGGATTAATTTTTAGAATACTAATTAAAAATGCATCTAGGTACAATTCTTGACTAAAAAATTCTCCAAAAAGGAGTCCAAATTGGACCAAAACTCAAACGCGAGCTCGGCACCCAAGAAAGCAATTTGATCTTGGCCCGAGGACTCCCTGATTGAGATAAGGCTTATCTTTTTAGACTTTTTAGAGATAAGGACACATTCCTATTTGTATTTGATTATTAATTCAACTAATTTTTTGGAGCATCCCAACCTCTATAGATAGAGGAAACAAATCAGAATAAGGGGCTTTTCTCTTCTGACTTTTCAATTCTCCTTACGTTAAAGACGTTTTTGAGGCTTTTGCTTTAGGGACTTCTTTTTTGTTAGTAAAGTATTTTAGGCTTCAACGAGGTAAACAAACTTCTTTGAATTCTAAAATATTCTTTCATTAGAAGAGCATGCTCATGCAAGAGGTATTTTATTTTTTCTTCTTTCTTTTCTTCTTTCATTGATTTTGTTATTGTTTGATGCATGAATATGTTTAGCATGTTTTATTATGTTTTATACAATTACCATGCTTTGCTAGAATTAGATGATTGTTTATTGTAATCCTTTTTTCTTAAGTTTCAAAATCTACTAATGACTATCAAAGATTACCTTTAAAAAAAAAAAATGATCTGTATTTTCATATTTAATTTTTTCCAAAACTCAAATCTGATCTATATTTTCATTAAATACAAATTTGATTTTTTTTAATACAAAACTGATCTGTATTTTCATTAAATACAAGATCTTTTTTTTTTTTTTTTTTTTTTTTTTTCTGAAAAGTTTTCTTTGTTACAAAATTGCAGATTTTGAAATCTAAAAGAAGGGATTAAAAGTTAGGATTGAAGTTTTTTTTAATATGTGATGTATGCATAATAAATTTGACTCATGAATGTGGATCCTCTTTCAAAAGCCTTTTTATTTATTTCTAACAAGAGATTTGATTTTTCTTTTACAAGCCAATAGTCATTTTTTTTTTCTCTTTTCAAAAAAAATCTGGTTCTTTTTAACAAAATCTCTTTTTTTTTTTTTTTTTTTAACAAACCAAGTCTTAGTTTTTTTTTTTTTTTTTTTTTTTAATTTTTGAAAAAGATTTGAATTTTCTTTTAAAAAGAGGATATATTCATAACATAGATTTATTTAAATTAATTTTTGTCAAGTGTTTGTCATGCATGCTATAACATATCATTCAACATCATGCAAAAAAGGGTATATTGGTCATTAGAGTCTAGAAGATCAAATTCAGTCTGGGCGGAATGAGTGCCTAATACATTCCTATTCCATAACCTAGTCCCCGAACTTAGGATTTTTGGATAGGTGGATTAGTGCTTTGTCTTTTAATTTTGGTACATTGTAACTAGGACCAAAACTTTGTATTTTTTTGCATGGATTGTAACTAGGATCCAAAGCCTTGTAAGGTTAATTTACCATAACTGTATTTTTCTTTATTCAGTCAATGACATTCGAAGTATTTTGAACATTTAATTTGTGTTTATTTTATTTTATTTTTTTTTATAAAAAATAAGTGGTGACTCCACATCACTACCCTAAAAGAGAGGTGTCCCTACAAGAACCCGAATTTCTTTTTGAGAGCACCCCTCCAAGAAGTGCGGTCTCCCACAAAGGTATTGTTCTATATTGATATGTTTTAATTATTCTACATCATCATCAGAACAAGAATATTCATATGGATATCCTTATTCTACATTGAATATCTACCATGAAAAATATATTCAAATGATTATTTAAATACGTAATTTTTTTGAACGTAGAATCTTGCTTTGGTAAACAAGAATAGTCATTCCAAGCAAACATATGTACATACTGGTGGATCAAAAAACTTTGCTTCGTACACAAAAGTAATGGTAATGACTTAATAAATATCTTGTAAATGACTTATTATATTATTCTTAAGTTTGTATGAAACCATTATTCTTAATTAAATAAATGTAATGGCCATAATTTAAGTAAACATGGCAAAACGGGTCAAAATTTTTTGACCCGACCCCACTTGACCCGAACTTGATTTTTTTTTTACCTGAAGCAAAAATGGGTTGACCCGTGACCCGACCCGCAACCCGGCCAGTGACCCGAACCATTTTTTTTAGTAAAAAGATAATAAAATTAAGACAATATTGGTTTAATTGTTTACTGTGACATTTGCACATCTGCATGCAAATGAATTGAAAGATGAATGGTTGAATATTTTGTAATAAGTAAAGAATTTTAGATATCAAATAGCAACGTACATGCCAAGATGATCTGGTTACAGTAAAGTCAAAAGCATACATTTAAAATTGTTGGCATGTGCTAGAAATATTCATAAGTGTGAAAATAGTGAAGCCAAAGTATCAAATTAGCTTAAATTATGAATGCTTAGAACTATTTTTTAACAATTTATATCCAAAATAAACAGTTTTTCAAAATAAATTATGATATTTCTTAGAGTGTGTGTTGCTTAACAATAATATGATATTTATAAAGAGACTTTGTATAAATATGTAAACAATTAAACTTAAGTATATATTTTCAAATTGAAATAGAGTGCCAACCACAATTGATAATAGATTATGAAATTAATTTTCAAGATTATAAATTTCTTATATGTTTTTATTCTTTGTCATATGAGTTATCCAAGTAGTCATTGGTAATTTTTTTTTTTTTTTTTGGGATGTTGATATTGTGTAGAAATAAAACTTGTGTATTTTTTTTACTTATCTTTGTGTTATTTTGTTTTAGTTAACAATGTTGGGATTTGTATAATTTTAAAATTATTAAATAAGTATCAATAAGTTTAACTGAGTTTATTCTTTATATAATAGTTGAATTCAAAGTAATGCATTTACATAAAGTAATTATTGCATGACTTTCCAAATTGCAAATACAAGTTTTCTTTATTAAAAAAATTCATGTAAAAATACGGGTCAACCCAATTCGACCCGTACCCCAATTGACCCGACCCGCCCATTTATCCATGTCTAAATTTAGGTAATAACACTTGGGCATCCTGTAGAGCATGCAGATGTACGTAAAACTCCATCTTCATAAAGATGGTACTCTTATTAACACCGAAGCAGAAAGCAACATGGTAAGTAATATTATGATTTGTCAAGTGTAATATTGAATCTATTAACATTGTTAATTTCTAATGTGTTATTGTGTTCAAATTTTGAATATTTGGAAAAAAATCAACAAACTGTTGAGTGAGCCCTTAAATTGTGTGCAATAATCCGACCTTAATGGTAGTATTGAATGGGCACCAAATGATGTATATGCGCATGTGTTTGGTAATGAGTGCAATGGTTGTGTTTCGGGTGTGGGATTTGGCCCAACCTTAAGTATGCATCCTGCCAAGAATACTCCTGCAATTGCTCAAGTAAGAAGCCAAGAAAGAGATGTTGAAGTGACTTAGTTGAGAATCAAATGGCTTTTTTGACGGCGAAAGTGAATTGTTATGATAACTTGGAGGAGTGAGTGGCTCAATTGATGCAACTAATGCAAAATCAACAAAATCATTCTTTAGAAGCTAGTCGGGTATTAAATTTTAATGTTTTAATATGTATTTGGTGTTTCAATTTTTTAAGGATAGCAACTATTATTTTGTTACTCAAAATGATTTCTTTATGAACTTATTAGATACTATTAATTCATATTTAGGGTGGTTTCGGTTTAGATCATTAATCTCCAACTCCTCATAGATCACAGGCTTCATCCTATCAAGAAATTAGCATATAGCGGTAAATGCAATGTTTTGAGGACTCCATGTGCTATTACCTAGTTGTTTTGAACAACCACATTTATTTTGAAGGTATTGTACTTTGTTTATAATATTGTCATAGTTTATGTGGATTTTGTTTTTGTTTTTTGTGTGTAGGTAGACAAGTGTTTTGTTCAATTCAAGATGATACATGTATTGGTGTTAAACATATATATATATATATATATATATATATCTATCTATCTATTTGAATCTATGATTAATGTGTTAGTGTGTTAGTTTGGACATTTGTTATTGTGGAATATTGATGATCAATCGGTATATTTGATCTATTACAAGCTTAAGTTATTGTTGAATTTTAAGCAGGTTTATATAGCATTATTAATATTTTAAAAAATAATGAGCAGGTTTTAGCGACGTTTTTAAAAGTAAGAGGAAACCATTTTTAGCGACACTTTTAAAACGCCGTAAATAATCAATCCTACATAGTCACTAAAAAGCAAGAGGATAAATTCTTTTGCAATGTTTTTGAAACTTCGCTATAGGTTTGATTATTTGCGACGTTTTAGAAACATCGCTAAATGTATTTTCCAACATTTTGTCTAAAATTTTATATTATTTAGTGACGTTTTAGAAAATGTCACTAAAAGTTTTTGAATGCCACTAAGGATTCACATATAGGGACCGCTCTATTGTGACATTTTTTGAACACCGCAAAAAAAAATGTTGCTGTAGACCATTTGTGTCTATATCGACATTTTTTGGATTTTTAGTGACGTTTTACAAACTTCGCCTAAACCCAAATTTCTTGTAGTGATTTTAACAAATGATTCCATTTAAACATTTTTTTTAGAAATTTATATTAAAATTTTAATTGAAAAACTTCATGAAATCTTGCATTCAATAGATCTTGTTGTTTGATAAATACAATTTATAAAAAATAAATAATAAAAAAGGTAAATTACACCACCTGCATTTGAGATTAACCAAAATAATATTCCCTCAAATGTTTATATAAATGACACTCTCCCCTTAAGGTTTGTATAAATGTAACAATTAAGTTCATATCCTCTCAGGTTGTGAATTTACTAATGAAATATTATATTTCTAAAAAAGAATCTTACTCAAATTATGGATGAAATGACACTCCTATCACTTGAGGTTTGTAGATGATTAACATAGCTCCCTTGAACTATATATGTATGAATTAATAAGATTTAAAAAAAAAAAAAAATTGAATATTTTATCAACAAAAACTACTCACTCGGTCCTAAGTTTTTGGTCCTATATTCCATTTTAGGATGTCCCAAAATTTTGTCATGTGTATAAAATTAAAAGCCATTAATTAATTGAGTTTTTTATTAGGACAAAGTTTAGGTACAAAATTGGTTGTAGCATAAGACTACAACCTTCCTCAATAAAATAAACATTATTATATATTTTAAAAATCTAACTTTTGAATTACATGTTTTTTACGCTCTTAATACACATGCCAAATTTTGTATCAATTTGATATTATTTACTATATGATTTATAAACTTATATTTTATACATAATTTTAAACTACAAAAACTTGCAATTTAAACTATTTGTTGATGACATAGCTTTTGATCTTTAATTTTCTAGAAATTTTGCAAGCAATGAGGATATAAGAAGAAGATGTAATCTAACGTTGGATTTGTCAAAATTCACCTCCAATAAAAAGATATTGAGTAAGGTTATAGCTTAAGGCTATGATCAATTTTGTAACTAAATTTTATCCTTCCTATTATGTCCCCACCAAACTCAAGCACTTTAAACAATAAATTTTTTTTGAGAACTTTTTTTAAGAATAATTTTGGAAACTTTTATCTTTTTAATTAGTGGACAAAGTTTGATTATAAACTTAGTTATAGCCTAACGCTACAAGCCTACAACTCTCACTAAAAAATTAACATGACTACATAATTTAAAAATCTAACCATTAGATTGCATATTTTTTATACTCTTAATGCACATATCAAATTTCATTTGAATCGGATGTTATTTACTATTCCATTTATAAATTTATTTTTTATGCATAATTTTAAACTACAAAAATTTGAAATTTTAACATTTGGTTGATAATATAATTACTGATATTTGATCTTTTGGAAATTTTGCAAACATAGAGGATATAAGAAGAAAATGCAATCTAATGATAGAATTTTCAAAATCCACATACAATAAAAAGATATTAAATGAAATTGTAGTCTTAGGCCTACAACCAAGTTGTAGCCAAATTTTGTCTTAAATTAATAGCCAAAACAATAAATGATGTTTTCCTTAAAAAGTTGAATTTTCTAAACAGAACCAATAATTTAGGACGGAGGTGGTAAATTGTTGCATTTATTCAATCCTCAAGGGTCCACAGTTTAAATCATCTCTTCCACGTTACTATCGAATTACAAAAGAATAGCGTCAATGACAAGTCCCAATTCATGAAACTTTTGAAGGGTCATTTTGTTAAACCTCAAATTAAGGTAGCATAATTTAACCTTTTTTTTCATAGCTTTATATGTTAATAGATTTGGACGGAAGTCGCAAATTGAATTATTTTAGCAATGCAAGAGACTAATTGAATTGGAAAAAACTAAATAATTTTAAGGACTCATTTTACAATTGAAGTATAGTTCAAGGACTAAATTGAATTTTAGTTAAAAGTAAAGGAAGGAAAATGAAGGACCTCTAATATTTGTTACAAAGATGAAGTGAATTATTTTTCAAAGGAAAGAAAAGACGGCGAAAATGGGCAAATGCCCATTTCGAGCAAAAAAAAAGGGCAAATGCCCCTCTTTTGATACTCGATTTTCTCAAAATCGAGTTCCAAAAAAGAAAATTTCTGGAGCCCTATAGTGGCGCTTTAAGAAGCCTATAGTTACGTTTTAAAATCCTATAGTGGTGTTTTGGAACTTGAGCTCCATGCAAGTTTTTTCTTTTACCTATAACTCGATATCATGGAGCTCCAGTTCTAAAATGCCACTATAGGCTTTTTAAAATATCATTATAGGCTCCTTAAAACGCTACTATAGGGCTTAATTCGATTTTGAGAAAATCGAGTTTCAAAAGAGGGGTATTTCCCTAATTAGTTTGAGAAATGAGGCATAATGATTTTTTTTTTTTTTTTTTTTTTGCGTGAAAATGGCATTTGCCCATTTTGGCCAAGAAAAGACAATATACTAATGTTTTTTTATGTTCGTTGGATGTCTTTGCCACCACAACTGAGCAGATGAGAAAAACAGTAGCAAAGAGGATACCTAAGAAAATAAAAGTTTTGGAATTCACCTTCTTTTGGGGTACGTATATAATGCTTCTCACAAATCACACCTCAAAGATTTGGGAAAAAATGAACCTTTCAATGACCATTAGTAAAAGATAAAATGTCTATAAGTGTATACAACTATTCATGTAGAGTGGCCTAAGTAGGGACAGAGTTAGCATTTAGAGTTAGGGGGTAGTTTTATTGTTAACTGCATGTGGTGGCTTCGGTTTTCAGCAATACTTCCTTGCCAGCAAAAGTTTTCTTTTATTATTATTATTATTATTTTTATGTGCATGTAGAGTATGTCTTTTGTTGGCAAGGACAAAATTATTTTGTTTAAAGTTTTTTAAAGGGCTAAGTTGTTTGTTTCTGGTAAAATTGGTTGGTTAGTCTCAATTTCTTTTTTATAGCTTTGCTATCACCTATTGGTAATTTTTGTCATTGGGCTAATATTTTGGGCTCGTATACATTTTTTTAGATTTTAGATTTATAAATTTTTTTTATAACCTTTAAAATTAGGAAAATATTAGATTTACAAACCTTTTTACAAATTGTTGTTGTAATTAGTGGTTATAAGTAAGTAAACAAGTAATGTAAGTGGTGAACCTAGTTGCAAACCAATAAGAATTGGCTACCTCAATAGTTTGTAAAAATGTTGTAAAAAAGTTTGTAGCTATAACATTTATCTTATAATGATCAATGATATTATTAAGGGAGACAAAATATAATTTTATTGAATGAATTTGCTAAAATTAGTACCTAAATATATAGTTATATAGTTTTTTTTTTTTTTTTTGAAAAAAATTAGAGGGGCCATTGCGCCCCTTTTTGAAAAAAATTAGGGGGGCTGTTGTGCTCCTCCACCCCCCCCCCCCCCCCCCCCCCCCCCTCCAAAAAAGTTCATGAATGACTCCATTCATGGGCCTAAGACAACGTAGAGGCAGTGCCAACTTAATGGGTGAGGCAAATTGGCAACTGCCTAAGGCCTTCAAAGAAAAAATGCCCACAAATTTGTACCAACGGAATTATTAATTAAGTCCCAAATATTTACCACTAAATAAACAATTTTTTTATTATTATTATCATAGAAAAACTAGTTAAAGAGAAAAAATTTCATTGGATGTGGCAATGACTGTTCATTTTCTCAGTTTTAGAGTGTAAAACTCATTCAATCTCCCACATATAAATGCTTAAAGAACTCATTAATCTCCTACTAATAAATAAATCTATACTCAAATTTTATTTAGAGATATCAAATATATAATTTATTAAAATTTTCAATCATAATTTTTTAGTATTAGGTTACTTCACTAAATAAATAATGTTTATATTAGTTGTATAGTTATTGAGTAATACGATGAATTCGTTTTAATTTGTAATTTTGCATCAAAAAAATAGATTTTAAATGTAAAAAAAAAAAAGTTAAATAAATCTTTTATTAATATTCAAAATATAAGAATGTATATTCTTAAAGTAGTCGTTTTAGCCCACACAATGCCTTGAGCCAGCCCTGCGTAAAGGTTGAGCCTAGCATAGGTTCTGTCGTTCTAATGTGTGGTTACTGGTTGGTTACACGCGAAAATCAAAGGTTCAAAAATGGCAATTGTTTTTAACCACGAGGAATATTTTGCAACAGTTCCAAGGCACAGTTGATGTATGCTGAAATTATACGTACAAGCCTATTCACCACTGCCAGTTTTTAACCGCACGGATATTCATGCATAACGACGGGATCCCATATAACCATGTGATTAATGGTGCATGAGTTTCAATTAGTGGAGTTTATTATCGTTAAATAAAAATTTTCAAATTAGAATTTTGCTTACATTAAAACTGATTGATATATTGACTTAATAAGAAACAACGATTATTATGAAGTAGACATCATAAATTAAAATTCTAGCATATCTAAAAAAGAAAGTAAAAAAAAAAAAAAAATGTATGTGACTAATGATGAGAAAGAATGTCAATGATGTTGGTTTTTATAATTTTCTCAGATTCTAATTAGTTGGTTAACTTTTTTATGCTAGTAGGTCATCTTTAGCAGTTTCTCCAAATTGTTGTACTGTTTGGAGAGTGAATAGTGTGTTTTACTTTTTACTTACTTACTTTTTTAAATACACTTTTCAATAGACTCTCTATCATTTTTCTATCTCATTTAAATATTATTTTGTCATTCTTTCTTTGATATTTATTCATTCTTTTTTCAATATTTCTTTATTCTTTCTCTATTCATTCTCAACGGCTATATTTTTCAAATTTCCAACAACTATATTTTTAAATCTCCCAAATAATAAACTATCATATTTTTTAACTCACTCTCAACCTCAATTGAATCTTGTGGAGCACTTAGGCTACAATATAGCAAATCATAGGATCATCTAATTTTAATGTCATGCTCCCATTATTTTTTATGTTCTTAGTCTTTATTGTAATTTGAAATTTCTCTTCATTTATGTTAATCTTGTGCAAGTCCTTCAAAAATTCTACGTAATTTAGAATGAATTAACTCATTAACTTTTCCCTAATAATTCATTAATAGTTTTCATTCTCAATCTGGATAAATACTTTTTTAGACATGAAGTTCAATACAATTTATAAAAATTAGTTGGTATGGTTTAACATTGTCTTGGATTTTAAGAACCAGTACAAAGCTAATTAGAATTATGCAAGATAATCTTCAATAGTGGAAGATGATTTTCGCCTGTAATGAAGGTTGTTCTTGGAAAGTATTTAAAATTTTTGTTAAAAAGTGAGATGGTTTTCGTGATGCTAATGCTCTAAAGTAGGGGTGTCCATGGGTCAGGCCGGGTCGAATTTGTGCCCAACCCAGACTCAAGCCGAAAGAGTCGGGTGGGTGAATATATGACCCAAAACCAACTCGGATGATTTGGTCGGATTTTTCGGTTCCGGTCTTGTCAGTTTTGGGTTGTATTAGGTCCGTCTCAGGTTTCATCACCAGGGCCGATATTTGGTTGGATCCGGCGAGATCTGGCTGAAATCTGGCTAAAATCTAGCCATATCCGTCGAGATCTGGCAGGATCCATCAAGATTTGGCCTAGATTTCGTCAGATAATGGCAAGATCTCATCGAATCTCGAATCTCACCAGATTTGGTCTGGAATGCTCAATATTTCGCCAGCAACGTTAAAGGTATTGGTTCGAGTGGGTTTCACAGGTTGAGCAGGTCCGTGGGTCACTTGGACAGTCCTACTCTAAAGAATCACCAACAAAATATCTCAAATTTTAACCAAATTTTAATTATAAACCCTTTCTTTGATTTTACTTAACCATAATTGCAAATACCCTCTAACAGCTTCTCTATTCTCTATCTGAAAAAATCCTTCTTATTCTCTATCTGAACTCAAACAAAATAACCAATTACCATCATGCATTCTTTCTCAAAAAAAAAAAAAAAAAGAAAAAAATTACCATCATGCATTAATTTTGCAGATCCTTATAACCAAGCTAATACATTACTCCCTTGATGATCAAAATAGAATTGAAAGTTCATTACTGAGAGATATTGCATACATTAGTACAGAATGTATCCTAAAACAAAAAGAAACTAACAGTAAAAAGATGCAAGATAAAATTGAACTTATAACATGAGAAATGTGGGAGGCTTACTGTGAAGAATAATCCAAGCATGCGAATCACAAATTAGGGGACAAACAAACTGGATAAAATGTGACATGTTAATAGCTATTCACATGACGCTTTAACAGATATATTAAATAAAAAATCAAACAAATTCCATATTATAATTTCACATAGATTTTGATACAACGTCTAAAACCCATAAAGGGGGGAAAAAAATTCAAGTCAGCTTTTATATAGCTGAACTCGCATGAAAAAAACTTAATAATGTCTTGGACATGAAAAGAAAACTAAACCCTGTTCCAAACACCCCAAATCCTCTCTAGATAATACTATATTTTCATAAATGAAGACTACAAAAATCATTGAGAATAAGAAAGAAAGAAAATTAATGTTAATATGAGGTATCAAGAAAAAGAAAAATGAGTGAAATAGGAAACTCAAAAACCCAGAATTCATTTTTGGTATCAGGTATTAAATCTTGTATACAAATTCATTTTTCTATTAATGATCATGGGATTGAACAATAGAACAATCTATTCAATCAATGTTTTAAACAATTTGATAGAGAGATAAAGAACCCACAAACCCAAAACCTAAACCCAGATAGTAGCGAGGAAAAATAGCAAATCATTCAAATTTCAAAACAACCAAATCTTTTACTCATAGAATAAACCAATAAATTCAAACATGATGAAAAACCCATAAAATCAAGATTTGGGTACCGATTTTCATGGTTGAGTCGATGTCCTCAATCTCTATTCTTCCTCACAAGTGGTTGAGCAAACTCCAATTGAAAGCCACAGTTTAGGGGTTTTGTGAGAGAGAGCTATGTTGATTTTGTGAGAGAAGGGCTGCTCCCATTTGTTCTCTGATGAGAAGTGAGAAAGAGCAAAGAAATAGAGAAGAGAGAAAGGGAAAGAGAAAAGGAAGAGAGAGAAAGAAATAATATTTTAATCTAACAAGTATTTTTTTAATAGAGAAAAAGGCTTTGGAGTTCTACAGTGCTCTCCATGTCAAGAAAGCTACTATAGCAAATCTAAAAAAATATATAGAGATAAAGAGACTATTGAACCTTGATTTTTCTGTGTTTGCTCTCCAAATAAGGCTTTAGAGAGCCTATTGGAGATGCTCTTAATAAGTGGAGTAACTTCGGTCCAAAATGAGGGAGTAAACAAGGATCAAACTTGCTCTATCACAAATCTGAAAATTAAAAAAATAAAATAAAATAAAATAAAAAGCTAATGCAAGAATAAAATACGAGACAGGAAAAACTTGGTTTCTAACTTAAAAAATTTTAGTGGCACAACTTTTACCACAACCTGCCCACGTAGTAAATTATGACAAAAGTTGTGACGTTAAACTTTTTGTTATACCTTTCTATCTGGACTTCTCTCTCCATACATATATATATATATATATATATATAGATATATTTCTTTGCTTTTTACGTAACTTTTTGTTCTAATGTTTTCTTATCCATATTGCCTTACAAAATCCAAGATTTAAAGTTAGAGATATTTGTGACGATGTTTTTTTGGGTAATAAAATTGAATGTTGTTGATGTAAGTATGGAACTTTAATCACAAGCATGGCCAAGATATTGTATAAACTAACGTTATAACATTGATGTTATATTGAATGTGATTAGAATCGCATCACCAACAATATAATAATACCTTAATTACTATTTTATTTCTTCTATATTTAAAAGTTAATATATCATTATATAATTTTATAAAGGATATGCAATAAAATTTAGGGCTGGCAGTGGGATAGGATGGGGTCGGATAATGGTTGCTGATCCCCACCCTGATTCCTCTTTGGGATTGGGAGAACCTATGGGATAGAGAGAACTTATGCGGAGTGATAACGGGCAAGTCTAGTTTGAGGTAGATTGCAGATGTTTTACTAATCCTAATAAGATAGCTCCATCATTCATGAGATAAAAATAAAATATAGAAGCAAATGACGATCTTGAGAGTGTTAAGAGAAAAGTAGAAGCTAATGTTTTGAAGTACTAATATTATATGTATATAAAAAAAAAAAAAAAATCTTTGAGCAGGACGGGGTAAGATATAAAATAAAATATGTATACATACATCAAAACAAGGTGGAATAAGATAAGATAGCGAAGCAAAACCATTCCTCCTCCTCCTGTCAATCTTTTCATAACGAAAAGATTCCACACGAGATAAAGGATTATACGAGGTAGATCGGTTTTGCCACCCTATGAATATTTATAGTACTTATCGTACAACGTACTCTTGTTTGGGAGCAAGGCTCTTTAAGAAGAATTGACGCAAAAGCTACTATTAGTCATTGTCATTGCATGATTTACTAGTATATACAAAAGCTAGGTGGACTATTTGTCTTTGGAGAATCAACTTTAGGTGATCTCCTTACGGCATGCTTTAAGGAATATGGCACCCTGCATGCAAATTTATTCTTATTACATTGCATATTATGTCTAGATTCAGGGCCGGCCCTTCCCTTAGGCAAGTTAGGCAATTGCCTAAGGCCCCTAAGGGAAGGGAGGCCCCCAAATTCTAAAAAATAAGGGATAGTAGAAAAAAAAATTTAGTATCAAATTAAAAAAAAAAAAATTAGTATCAGATTTAAACAGAAACAAAAAAAAAATATTTAGTATCAGATTTAACCCAAAAAAGAAAAAAAAAATCAGACAAACCAAAAATCCGGTATTGTTATCCTTTGGACAAACCAAAAATCATCTAGATAAAATACAAATCCAGTCTAAGATATTTACCACAAAACAATCACAAATCAAAACAAATAAAAACAATTCAAACCCTAAAAATTTATCCTTTCTCTCTTGCTCTTTGCCTCTCTCTGTCTCTCATTCTCTCTGATTCAGTGATTCTCTCATTACCTTTCTCAGTTCTCTCTTGCAACTGAACTGGAGCAAGCCTTGTCAGTCCCTGCTCCCTCATCAGTCTGCCTCGCCGGCGTCGCCGCCTCGCCGCCTCCCTCATCAGTCAATTCAGTCCGCCTCCCAACTCTGCTCTTCGCCTCCCTCCCTCATCACTCACGGACTCACCACTCCAGTCGTTCACTTCATCTTTATTCTTCAGGCTTCATCAGGTATAATTTATAAATTTTGGGGTCTGGTTTAATTGATTGAATTTGAGTTTGAGATTGGGGGCACAGGGCTTGTCATTAATAAGATGGACTGATTGAGTTTGGGCTTGGTTTTAATGTTTTATAAGTTGTAACAGTTTTGGGCTTCAAGTTTTTTTTTTTTTTTTGATGATTCAGCCCTTTGTTTTTTTCAATGATTCAGCCTTTTTATTTTTATTTTTTTTAGTTATAGATAGGACTTGTTGTGTTTTTTTTTTTTTTTTCCTTTGTGTCAGTGGGTATTATAAATTAATAAGCCTAGTGTTATAGTCTAATAGTTGTGCTTAATGTTATGCTTGTGCTTATTTTTTTTTTAAATTTTAATCTTGTGTTTATATATATATATATATATATATATATATATGTATATATTATTTATTAAATAAGTCTTTATTTATGCAGATTGAGATTGCTAAAAACTCGTTATTGTTCGGTGAAACTACAACTATAATTTCTCTATAAATCAGGTTCTATTTTTCATTTGCTCTACACTTAAAAGTTATTTTGTATTTTAGTCTTTATAAATATATTGTTTGATTAGAAATGTCTACTAAAAAATATGCATCTAGATATGAAAAACTTTAAAAAAAAAGAAGAAAAATTAATTGAGTCTAAAAAATGATCAATGAATAAATTTGTTATTAGTAATAAACAAAATATAACACAAAATTTAGCTAAAAATATCACAAATGAGCAAGAAATTAACCAAAACGAGTTAGAAGATAATAAAATGATACAATTGTAAGATAACAAAGATATTCAATTTTGCAAAGAAAATGTTAGAAGACCTTGAATACAAAAATTTAATTAGTCAATTTGCATCTCAAAATGCAAGAAAAATAGATTTTAAATGTAATATATTATAATATAAAAATATTAAATAAATATTAATTTAATTAATATATAGGTATAAAAAAAAAAACCCCATTTTTAGTTTCCGCCTTAGGCCCCAAATTGTCTAAGGCCGCCCCTAATTGTAGAGGGTAAACTCTCGTTCTAGGGTTTGGCTTCAGTTTCCTTCTCTTGAGCTTCACTTACGGCGCAGCACCTTTGGCAGCCTCCATAACCATGAAGACAGCAACCGTAGTAGCACCCACCTCCATAACCACCAGCATCAACTTGATAATTTACTTCATTACTGTTTTCTTCGTAACCTCCTCCATAACTGTCTTCTTCATAAACTCCTCCACCACCCCCTCGTCCACCACGTCCTCTGTGACCTCCACCCCAACCACGGCCTCTTCCATAACCATCTTCTTCATAAGCTCCACCACCACCACCACCACCACCACGTCCTCTTCTGCCACCTCCTCCGTGACCTCCACCCCAACCACGGCCTCTTCCATAACCGTCTTCTTCGTAAGCTCCTCCTTTACCACCACCACCACCTCCATCTTTGACTCCACCACTGGCTCCGCCCTTGCCACCGCTACCTCCACCACTGCCGCTGCCTCCACCCTTTCCACCGCAACCGCCTCTCTTCCCACCACTACCTCCTCCACCCATTCCACCGCCGCTTCCACCCTTTGCACCGCTACCTCCTCCATGTCCGCCATCCTTTGTGTCAGCTACCTGGTTTGACTCTTCTGCGCGCAGCAGTGTCCATTTGCATAAGTAGAATGAACTTGTAATTTTTGTATGCATAAAATTAAGTTGGAAACCAAAAAAAAAAAAACAAAAAAACCAAAAGCTTGCGCCTTACACCATAATTATTGATGTAAAAAAGAATATATACAATGGAAAAGTGAAGCATACATAGTTACTAAAAAAAAAAGGGAAAGAACGTATATACAACATTTATCGTACGTATGTGTGAGCACTACGAATGTAGACTTTTTTTATGTATACAACATTTATTTTATTCTATTTTTTACTTTATAAAGTGGGAAAGGGAATTAGAAACCAAGTTCTCGTAAAAAATTGAATCCAGCCATGTTACCAAAATACAACGCTCAGAATGCAAGAGCTCTGCCGATGTTGGTCCCAACTTGTGTGTGTACGTGTAAAACATATCATATAGAATAATGCAATAAACATGACATTTTTTTACGACTTTTGAGCTAATAAATTTTTATTGATTTTTGTTTAAGTTTATAATTGACATTACTTTTTTATTTTACTTATCTATCAATGAACACATCAATGGTTATAAAGTTTTTTATTTTGGTCTCCAAGCTTTTATATATATATATATATATATCAGTCACATAAAATTAATAAAAAGATTAAAAAAATTCGAAAGAAATTAATGTGGGTTGATGGATGTCTCTACTAACCTTCTTTTGTCGTGGCTTCAGTATCCAAGCCTTGAGACTCTCCAGCGTAACTGCAACACCTGCATCCGTGAAAACCGTCATACCCGCAGCAGCCAAATCTGCAAGGGTACTTTGAATCATCTATTTGGTTTGTTCCAGCAGCCACCTCCACTGCAAAGGCTAAACATATTAATATTTAAAACCCTAGAAATATACTATTAAAAAAGGAGAAGATAAATTATAGGAAAATTCTAAATTTATAGTATATAATGTATAATACATCTTTTGCAATTCTCATAGCACAGGAAAGGAGTCCAATTTGGTATTCTGATATTATAATAGCAGCATGCTCAAATCCATATTAAAATTTTCAGCAAAAAACTAAATCATGGAAAAAAAAAAAAAAAAAAGGAAAGAAAAAAGAAGAAGGAAACCCTTCACTATTTTCTACAAAGATGAAGTTAATGTTTTTTATATAAGAAAAAAAAAGGTGACAATGTGTAGTGTTATACTAACGTTTGTTCTCGTCATTGGCTGTCTCTGCCACCACAGGTGAGCAGATGAAAACAGCGGCAAAGAGAAAACCCAAGAATATTATAAAAGTTTTGGAATTCATTTTCTGTTGAGGCAAAATGCTTCTCGTAAATCTCATAACAAAGATGTGAGAAGAATGTGTCTTTCAATAACCACTATTTATAGAGCCAGAATAAGGACCTAGGGCCCCAGATGGCACCCCAAAATATTATACATGTCCTACGTTTTCTATTACATAAATAAAATATCCCAAAAATTATATATATAATATAAAAATGTTTTAAAATTGTAGAATGATATATAACGGATTTTTTTTATATAAAAAAAATACGAGTAAGCTTTCTAAATTTTAAAAAAGGCCCCAAAATATTGAACCAATAAAAATTCAATTTCTTTAAAATCTTAAAAATTTTACTAAAAAAAAAAAAAACAGAAGTGTGCCAAATAATCATTAACAAAATATTTTCCTAAAAACTAGTAAAAGTGATGTTCATAAAATCCTAAACACTAAAACTTAATTAACAAGATCATATATATATATATATATATATATATATATATATTATAAAAAAGTGATTTTCAAATAAAAAATATAATATAGAAAGTTATATAAATAATATTTAATATAAATAAAATATTAAAAGAATCATCAAAATATATTGTCATGAGTCCCAAAAATGTATGAGTACTAATGGATAACAAGAGTACCACCATACATCTTTGGAGTAATGGTCACTTTACAAGTATTAAGTGCTTATGGAGTGTGGGGGGTAATGGTCAGAGTACAATTCTTAAGGAGAGAGTTTCACATACATATGCACTTAAATTATACTATAATAAAATTTTTATCATATAAAAATAAAAAATGAAAATAAAATTTTTTAAAAATAAAAAAAGAGAGCAGAAGAAGAAGATAACTTGAGTAGAAAGAGACACTTAACATTAGTGTGTCATTTACGACGAAAAGCCAGTTGTGGAAGTTTTTGTTTTGTGTTGATACTGGGGAAGTTTTTATTCATAGCTAGCTAGTACTGATCAAGATCAACTCCTCTTTTTGATAGATAGAAATTAAATGCCAAAGACACAAGTAGCTAGTGTACTTGCAGGAGCCTACCATGGGGTGAAACGTGGAAGCTAGCAAGTGAGTCACTGAGTTTAGAGAGTTCGGCGTTCGTGTGTGTGTGTATGTATGTGTGTATATATATATATATATATATATATATGTATATATATATATATTTATATATATGTGTATATATATATATATATATGTGTGTGTGTGTGTGTGCGCGCGCGCGTATAGTCTTTAAGCACGCGCGTTATATGTGCTCAAAGGCGCTTTTATTCTTTTGAATAGCGGTTAATAATATGTATTTATTATAAAAAATAAAATAAAAAAAATAATAATAAATTTTAGGGAATAAAAAGGTGAATGTAAAGGGAAAAAAATCCTAGATTTTTTGAGTTTTCTTTTTGAATTCAAAATGAAATTTGTTATTTGACATTTATGATCCTATTTTTTAAAAAAAGTTACATTGATCCTATTTCTAAAAAAAGTTATCTTTCGTTAATGAGAGTATTTTTTAACCATATAAAAGTTCAGTTTAAAAAAGAGAATCTTCTTGTATATAGTATAGGTAATTGAGAATTATTTTTATATAATTATTTTTTTTTATAAAACAAAAGATTTATTTCTACACGATGTTGATATATACTTTGAATGTAATGTCTATAATTTCACATATCATATCTATATATTTTTTTAAAGGGCAAAATTTAGATGCTGTTCTTTAGGTTTTCATCTTAATATTCTATCATATGGATTTTTTTTTCATGAGATGGAAGTATATTTTTTAGTTAACTAACCACATGACTAAATTTTAAGAGGAGAACTTAATGAACAACATCTAAAGTGTTGTACTTAAGTTTTATCATTTTTTAAAAATATACTCACATTTAATTCTTGTATTTATACACATAAAATACAATGTACACTAATGAGTGTACAATAATCAACGGTCATCTATAATAATAGTATATGCAACAAGAGTTATATATATATATATATATATAGTAGAAAATTGTAAAATTTTCAAATATTGTCCTCATGCTAAGCTTCCAGTATTGTTTAGAAACCTGAAACACAAGATGTATGCCTTTGTCAAAGTAATGATAAATCATAGGCAGAAGAGAGATGAAGAGGAGACGACAAATTAAGCTGGGTTGAATAAATCTTTTCAGTCAAATTTGTAGGACCAAAATTTGTATGGCTGAAAGAGAGAGAAAGCAGAAGTCAAAGCGTAGAATAAAAATCCCAGTTGAGTCAAAATTGTATGACTAAAAATGAGATCTGGCTAAGTCGAAATTCGGACACTCATCTTGAACATCGACTTGGAGTCCTTTGCATTGATCCAATATTTGTCGCGGTTCTGACTGAAGCAATAAATGGAACAAGCCTATTCATCACTAATACGTACCTGTTGTTAAACACGTGGATATTCATGCATTGCGACGCAATCCTATAATAGAACTATGTGACTAATCACAAGCAAGATTGTCATGTTCCTCATAGATTTTATTATTTTTTTTATTAAAAAAAAAAACGATAATTGGGGAGGGATGTAGTATCTTGAATGTCTCTATTAAAATACCAACCAATTGAGTTACAAAACTTTTGGTCTGTAAATATTGATTTTTATAATTTGCTCTATACTAATTCGTTGGTCTACTTTTCTTTTGGCCACTAAATCGGCTGTAGCTTCAATCTAAATATGAGAGTAAACAAGGATCAAAATTGTTGGTTTGTGATGGATCAAAAATTTCATTTTTTCTGAGTTAATACAAGCTTACAAAATCAGCTGAAAAACTTGGTTTTATCTATCTAGACTTATCTTTCTTAGGGATGGCAGTTTTATCCCTCCCCGCCTTGACTCACCTCTCTCCGCTTCATTCCATGCAGGTTTTCCCCATCCCACTACGGGGGTGGGGGTGGGGGTGGGGCAAGATATTTTCCCCACACCTCGGGGTGGTGCAGAGATGAGTTTAGGCGTTTTAGCCCCATCCCATCCCTGCCTTGCCTCACTCTGTTAGTGTTAAAGACTTAGTTTATATTAATAACCATTTAAATGCATGAATATTAATACCTTTTGTTTTATTGTGATGTTATCATCTTATTAAACACTTCGGATAATATTATTCAATTCTTACTAAAAATAATTTTGATTAAAATAATAAATTGTAATTTCAAGAATATTTATATTAATAAAATAGATTTTTTTAAAAAAATTAATAGGAGTGGAGTGAGGTGTGACCAAATACCACGAAATAAATTTTGCAATGTGGGGTAGGGCAGGGCCCCATGAAGCCCTAGGGGTGGGAATGGGGCAAGATAGCTTGCTCCGCCATATGAGGCAGAGCAAGATAGCTTGCTCTACCATATGAGGGATGGGGTAAAATAAAACAATGCGGGGTAGGGATGAAAACACCTTCCTTCGGCCCTTCCTAGTCCCATTGCCATCCCTTATTCTCTCTCTCTCTCTCTCTCTCTGTTTCTTTCTTTTCTTCTTATATAATATTTTGTTGGACAAAGTTTGGCTACAAAGTACAAACTTGGTTGTAGCTTAAGACTACAACTTCTTTTTTAAAAAATTAACATTGCTACATATTTTATAAATCTAACAGTTGGATTACATATTCTTTACGCTCTTAACACACATGTCAAATGTTATGCCAATCTGATATAATTTATTATATGATCCTTAAACTTATTTTATATGCACAATTTTATATTACTCAATTTTGTAATTAAAACAATTGATTGATGATATCGCTATTGATCTTTGATCTTCTAAAAATTAGTCAAGAATGGAGGATATAAGAAGAAAATGTAATCCAATCATGGATTTGTCAAAATTCATATCCAATAAAAAAATATTGAATGAAGTTGTAGCCTTCCATATCCATTCTATAAGGTGCCTCTTTTGCACTTGTTGGTGTAAAAATTGTTAAGGACATATTTTATGTAGTTGGCTAATCTTTTGACAAAATGTACTTTACTTGTAATTGGATAGATCTAGGATGGGTTTAAGAATTCAAGAAATATGTTGTTCAAGCCAAGTATTAAAGCCATGAAGATTGGACCAAGAAACAAGTAAAAAAAAAAAAGATGTTCATTAAAGCTGTTTATTAAAGCTCAACAGAAGCTCGACAAAAAATCTATCGAGATCTACGAAATCAGAATTTCAAGGTCTAATTTTTGGCCCATGCTAACATATATGTGTAACCGTAGACATATATAAGTCTTATTTTAAAGGCCATCATAGAGAGTATGCACATAGAGAACATATGGAAAAGTGACCAAGTGCCTTATTCTCTTTGTAAAAAGTTACCGCATCCTTTGCGCCTTAGGGTTTTGTAACAAAGTATTTCTTAATCTTCGTTGTTGATGAAGTGAATAACTTTGCAACCAACAACATCTTCTTCAAGTTACTGGAGTTAGTCATGTACTGGGATTCGTGCATTGGTTAGTCTCGTACTAAGATTCGTGCAAAATGGTGGCGTTCATATATTGAAGAGTTCAGAGGTTTTGAAGCGGTAGAATGACGTTTCTGCTGTAAGTTCATTTACGAGAATTGTGGAGTCTAAAGACAAATGTTTTGTATTAGATCTAAAACTTCTCTTTACTATAGTAAATTACTTCCCGGGAAGGTTTACCCCCAGGTCTTTTACTTTGAAACTAGTTTGTTTTATTGATTTTTCTAGGTCATCATATCTTGTCTTTTTTACTATTCCGATGTGCATGATATTGACATGATATTGATGTTTGTTTGTTTTAACAAGGTTTATTCACAATAAATCTAATTTAAAAATTGTTAATTCTATCAACCGGGGTCTAAATTTTCTAACAAGTGGTATCAGAGCGGGTACACTCTAATTGGATTAATTTCTTGCGTGTGATCCTTGACACTTATTGTCATGGAAACTCTTAATTGTTTTGATTTGCATGATCTTGTGTTGAATGATAATGATGATATTCAAGATGCCTATTGTAAGCTTTATAATTTTTATATGAGATCTCTTAAAAGTTCTACAAAATAAAAAGCTAAATTTAAAAATGTCGAGCTTGAAAAAGATGATTTGATTACAAAATTGGATGAAGCCAATAATTTGAATGAGAATTTTAAAAATCAAACTTCATCTCTAGTGGACAAAATTAAGAGTCTGGAAGAGCAACTAGTTGAATTTAAAACCGAAATTGAAAAATTAACTAATGTAAAACTTGTTGTTGAGCCTAACTCAAAAGAAAAAAAATTTTATATTCCTCCATTTAAAATGAATAATAAAGAGTTGAAGGCTAATATTGCTAGGATAGACAAAGGTAAAAATTTCGATGTTAACGCTAAAGTTTCTAAACCTATGTCTAAAACTCCTCTTAGGAAGAATAAAATTCTAAATTTGTCCCTACTTGTCATCATTGTCATATTGTTGGTCATATTAGGCCAAATTGTCCTAAATTAAGGTCTTTGTCAACCTCTAAGGTTAGACCTCCTTTTAGGAAACATAATAGCTCTAAAACTACTCATGTTTGTCACCATTGTGGTGGTTCTGGTCACACTAGCCCTAATTGTTTCAAGTTGTTTCCTCACAAGCGATTGTCCAATAGGTCTCATCCTTTATCTAAAGGCTCTGTACCTATTTTCGGTGAGTTATTAAAAGTTTTGAGCCTTTTAGCTCAATTTCTAGAGAATTCTAATTCTTCTATGTCCTTTAGTAGACATACTAGGACATGTGTCTTTTCATCTTCACTGCCAAAGACTGGTGCTATATGAGTGATAAAGATGTCTAAGACTTAATTGTCTTTTCTATCTGTCCTCTTCTTGTTTGTTTTTGGAATCATGCTTTCATGCATCTGCATCTTTCTTTGATGATTTCATATTGTTTGTTTGTTTTTGTTTGGTTTTTTAGTCTTTATTTTGTTTGTTTTTCAAAATAAAAGAAAAAAGGAAAATAATCATAAAAATACAAAAACAGTGTGTGTTTGTGTATATTGGTACTTGTGTACCTTGGATGGCCATTGAAATAAAGTTTCTAAACTTTGTATCTCTTGTAACTTAGATGAGCTTCTTAATGCATAACTAAGCAAGTGAGTTTTGTGGCTCGACTTTATGATGATTACGATTAAGTAATTTCTTATACTTAATACTCATATCGCTCTTTTTTACAGGAAAACTAAAAAATCCTAAGAGAAAAGAATAAATAACCATCTCACCACTAAAGCCCTCCAATCATGTATAACATCTGTGTGCTTCGGCATAGCAAAATTGTGATGTTTTGGCTTACATAATTGTGTATTTTTTCTCTCTCTCTATATGCCCATGCATGATATGTTCAAAAAGAAAATATGCATAGAAAAATAAAAATAAAAAGAATCAAAATGTTTTTAAATATGGTTGCAAATGTGTTTCTAGGAGATGTGGGAGTTATAAGATGTATCTCGAAGGTAATAGTCTTCATCAAGCAGTTATGATTGTGTGTGAGTTTATTTGACTCTCTTATATCTCAAATTGTCATAACATGAGAAACTTGTGCAATCTTGCTATGGTTTTTACACACAACAGGCAAAAATTCTTTGCTATTTTTGATACATGCGCAAGTATAATTTAATTTGGCCATCACAAGGAATACATGTGTTAATATATGCTCACTAAACTATTGTAACTTAGTTTTGAAATATAAAATTAGTTAAACTTGTTTAATGTGTGTGCGTGTGTGTTTTTGGATCTATGAATGCTTTTCATTTTTGTTGAAAGATGTTTGGAGAGATTAACATGTTGATTGGATCGTTGGTTGAGTTGTTTGCTTGCTTGCTTGCTTGTTACATTCATTTTTATGTGTTTTTTTCTCCCTTTGAAAATGCCTTCTCGACAGATCCTCAACAGATTCTCTTCTATTGAGCCCCTCTTTTTTCTTGTCTCGACAGATCTTATCGCAATCTCTATCCATCGAGGTTTCTGAGTTTATATATATATATATATATATATATATATGATGTATGTTTTTCTTCACCTACCTCTACATATGTTGTTTCTTTTCTCTCTTAATACACATGTTTTTTTATGTACGTAATCTTTATTTTTGTTTCACACATGATGCCATGATGAGTTTTGTTTAAGTGTTTCAAAAAGACAAGTTGTGAAATTCTATCTTGCCATGAACTCTCTTCTTGCAAATTTTTTCAAGAGTTTGTGTTAGGGTTAGATTTGTTTTGTATTTCAACAAGTGATTATGAGTTTAGTGATTTAACACTTCTCTTATGATTCATTTATTTGTTGTGGTTTTGTCACGGATTGCCAAAGGGGGAGATTGTTAAGGATATGTTTTATGTAATTGGCTAATCCTTTGATAAAATGGGCTTTACTTGTAATTGGGTAGATCAAGGATGGCTTTAAGACTTCAACAAATATGTTATTCAAGCCAAGCATTAAAGTCATGAAGATTGGACCAAAAAACAAGTGAAGAAAAGCTATTCATTAAAGCTGGACAAAAGATGGACAGATTCTCGACAGAATCTTGACAAAAGCTCGATAGAAGATCTATTGAGATCTACGAAATTCAAATTTTCAAATTTGATTTTTGGCCCATGCTAACATGTATGTGTAGGGTTTCTTTTCTCACAGCCCTAAATATATATAAGGCTTATTTTAAAAGTCGTCATAAAAGGTATGCACATAGAGAACATATGAAAAAGTGACCGAGTACCTTATTCTCTCTGTAAGAAGTAATTGCATCTTCTGCTCCTTAGCGTTTTGTAACCAAGTTTTCTTGATATTCATTGTTGATGAAGTGAAGAACTTTGCAGCCAACAACATCTTCTACAAGTTGCTGGAATTAGTCACATACTGGGATTCGTATATTAGTTAGTCACATACTGGGATTTGTACAAAAGGATGGCGTTCATATATTGAAGAGTTCAAAGGTTCTAAAATGGTAGAAGGTTGCTACTGTAAGTTTATCTATGGGGATTGTAGAGTCTAGGAATAAAAGTTTTGTACTAGATTTAAAACTTCTCTTTATTATAGTGAATTGCTTTTCAGAAAGGTTTCTCCCCAGGTTTTTTACTGTGAAACTAATTTGTTTCGTTTTCCTGAGTCATCATATTTTGTCTTATTTACTATTCTGTTGTGCATGATGTTGAAATGATATTGATGTTTGTTTGTTTGTTTTAACAAGGTTTATTCATAATAAATCTAATTAACAACTTGGGTTTAAAACTTGTTATTTCTATCAACCGAGGTCTAAATTTTCCAACAAAAATCAATGTACGCACATAGAACCGGTGTCCAAAGAGGGATAGGAATGCTTATAGAATAGTTGTGATACTCCAAATTGAATGATTTAAGTGTGTATTATGCAAACGTGTGTTGAGTCTCATATTAGATGTTTACTAGGTGAATCTTGGATTTATAAGTTATTATAAGGAGCCCCAATTGTTACTTGACTAAACCTTTTGGGGTGTAAGTGCAGATGAAGCTAGTGCTTTCCTTGAGTCCTTACAAGTATAAGAGCAAGTCTAGTAACGCCATGTGGCTCGACTTAGTCTTTTTCTCTTTTCTTTTAGGTTTCTTGGTCTCTCTCTATATGTGTGTGTACCTTGATTCATTTACACCACTCGTGCTTTTGGAGCTACAACCATTTGTGGAAGAATACAAACCCTATGTCCTATTTTTTGTGTCCCACTTTATGCTTCATCAATGGGGTATGTCATGTGCTTTTTTTTTCTTTTTTTTTTCTTTTTTAAACTTTGGTTATTTTATAAGAGAAGTAAAAAGTGTAGACACTCAATTTCGTACCCATGATTTAATCAAGGAGAATGACTCGAATAACCATCCATGTACCCCAAAAATCATAATTGCATCACATGCATCAATTTGTTCTTGCATTACATACATCATTTTGTCTTTGCATTACATGCATCATGTCATTCATTATATATCATGAAAATGATCTTGAGATTCTAACAATAGCAATAGTGTTTTAGATTTTCAAATCGGACCATCAAATCGATATATATCACATGATCAAGTTTGCACGGTCAGCATGCATGGTGTCTAGGTAAAGTCGACCACACATGATTAGTTTAAATTAATTCTAATTGGTTAAGCAATTAACATAAATAAAATAATTTTGTGATTGGTTGATAATTATTGTTTAAAATAATATTGCATACATAGGAATAAAAAGGGTGATTGGACAACAATAAAATTGTGGATAATCTAAACCTTATCAAGATTTATTTTAGGGTATTTATCTACAAGATAATTACTCTTAAATATCCTAAATTATCCAAAAATAGATGAAAAATCATAGACGGAGGATGAAAACGAGTCTAGGTACAAGGACTGGCCAAAAAACCTTAGAAGAGGAGTCCAAGTGGCCCCCGAACCCGAAAGAGTGTTTTGAGTCCCAAGGGCAATTTTGCACTTTTGGAGTGCCGAATGGCACTCTAAAAGGGCTAAATTTTCTCCTTGTGGGCTTTGGCCCAACGACCCTCGGTGACGATAAGGCACACCCTTTTCGACATTTTCTCAAAAAGATGTGTTCGGATTCAAACCCCAATCGTCCATACCTATTTTTTAGAGTCCTCTGACCTCTATAAATAGAGGCTGAACCTCATAGTTTAGCACCATTTTGCTATGCTTTGAGAGGCATACGTTTTAGGCTCTCAAATCACCCATATTTTTCTCTGAGTATTGCTGCCTAAATTAGGGTTTTTAGATTTCAAAAATAATTGAAAAAATTTCTTTGAATCCTAAAAAATCCTTTCAAGAACAAAGTGTGCTCATGCAAGAGGTTGTTCCCTAACCCTTTTGCTTTTATGCTTTTCTTTATCACGAAGATGCATGTTTAATTGTTTTAGATATTCATATTTTTCCATGATCAATTTAGTTAATGAAAATATGTTCTTGATTTCTTTATTATTGCTATAATCTGTTTCTTAATTTTAAGATCTGCACATATTTAACTCTTTTTCTTCAAAATAAACTAGATCTACATCTTCTTAGATGTAGATCTGAATTTTTCTTCAAAACAAAATGGATCTACATCTTCCTTAGATGTAGATCTGAATTTTTTTTTTTCTTCTTAAAACAAAAACGGATTTTGTATCTTTTTTGATATAGATCTAATTATTTTAATGCATGCAGATTTTTGAAATAAGGAAAGAGATTATGAATTGTTGTTTGTTGTTTGTTTTGTTTGAATCATATAGCATGAAATAATTTTATGAATGAGATCCTCTCCATAAAAAAAAGAACATATCTTTTTGAAGTATAAAAACAGATTTGATTTTTCTTTTATAAAAGCCATTTTTTTTATCATAATCAAAACATGTCTAATCTTTTGAAAAACTCAAGATCACTTTTTTTTATCTCTTAAAAAACAGATCTAAATTTTCTCTTCAAAAATCATTCTTTTTATACATACAAAAATAGATCTGAATTTTCTCTTTAAAAAACCATTCTTTTTACATATACAAAACAAATCTGATTTTTTTTTTATATATAAACCAAAATCAAATTCTTTATATACATTCATAAATGGTTTTGTGTTGTTTAGTTTATTTCACATGTTCAACATATCATTCATGACATGCATAAAATGGTACATTGATCACAAGAGTCTAAAAGACCAGACTCTATCTGGGCGGAATGGGTGTCTAACACCTTCCCATTCTATAACCTAGCCTCCAGATTTAGATCTTTGTTTAAGTAGATTTGGTCTTGTCTTTATTTATTTTGGGTAGATTGTAACTAGGACAAAAAGCCATGTATATTTGTTAGATTGCGACTAGGATCCAAAGCCATGTAAAGTTTAAGTTTTCAAATTAGTATTTTTTTTATGCAATCAATGAAACGAAGCAACTTAGTCATGTATTGTATTTTTGATTATTTTTGATTATTTTTTTGTATAAAAAATAAGTGGGAACTCCACACCACTTACTCAAAAAGAGAGGTACCCTAATAGGCAATCCAAAATCTCTCTCTTTTTTGAGAGCAATTTCCCTGCCTCTCACAAAAAGAATACATGGAATACATAGCAAGTTGTGGTTGGTAGAGTATAAAATGGAACACAAAAAGTGAGATAGAGGATTATGCATGTGTTGTGTAGGACGTATGTAAAGTACTTGAAGTTGCTTCCAATCATTGGGATTTCGTAAGGTGTGATTGGTCACTTGTATTTAATTTGATTAACTAAAGTCCAATTCTATGGGTTCTCTAATCCTTAATGGTCAAATTGTGTCTCAAAGCGGAAACATGGAAATTTGAGAGTTTGATTACAAGTGTTAGTGTTGTAACACCTTAATAGTTAGGAATTTAGAAATTTTATAGGGGCACTTTTGGGAAAAAAAATGCCAAGACATCCCTGAATTTTAAGGTAGTGGTCAAGACACTCCTAAACTTTTATTTTGACCAATTTCTTTCCTAAACTTTATATAGCTGCCAAATCATTACCTATGTTAGTCTAGTGTTAAAAAACTAACGAGAAACTCACATGAGAGGTGTGTGAGCATAAAAAATTACAAGGGTGAATCAGTTCAATTGAGAGAGAGAGAGAGCTAGGTTTCAAGAGCGAGAGAGAAGATCAAGCTAGAGGAAGTCTAGAACTGCCATGACAACCTTCTCTCCATTGCCAAAGTCTTTGTCTCATTGTTGTCTCACTTCTGGTATGCTTTTTTTTTTTCTTTTTTCTTTTTTTTTTCTTTTTTTTGCTGCTCTTTATTTTCCAATCCTCCATGAGTGATTTCCTGTTGCAATTTTTTGGATTGGTTTAATTTTTGGGCTTACCTAACTGATAGTTACACATGCCCAAGTGTTTCAAGGCTTGTGGTGGATTGGGTAGATCTGTGATAAAATCCCCATTTAATCAAAACTAGTTTTGAGTATTCTATACAACTATTTGATGAAATGCCTAAGAGGGATATGGCCAATGCTCTAATAGGTTTTGTTGCTTGATAGGATTTTATATGGGTTTGCAATTTCTTGACTATAATTCAAGCTTATTTTTAATGCATTTCTACTAACTTTTGTAGGCTACAAACTTCTTCTTTTTTTTCTTTTTTCAATGCCTTGAATTCCTAACTCTTTTTTGTTTCATCTCTTTTTAGTTGATGGAACACGAGAGAAGAACAACACAATTTAGAGTGCAAGAAGATTAAGCGGGCTTGCCAAGAGGTGATATTTTACCACTTGGTTTGTTTGTTGTTTGATGTATTTGAAATTTAGGTTCTACTTATTTGCTCTTTATCCATTTGCAATGAATTTTATATTCTATATAGTTTATATAAATAAGTAGCTAGAATATGGACAAAACATTTTTTTTTTTTTTTTTGGGGGGGGGGGGGGGTGTGCGGCGGGGGGTAAGAGGACAAAACTAATAAAAATCTATAGTTTTGAGGGAACGATTTAGCTTGACAGGCCACAAACGCGTTGACCCCTTGTGATAATTTAGATCAATTAAATTAGCCCAGTTATTAATTAATCAAATTAACAGATAATATCACGTGGCAGCACAAACAAATCACCAAACTAAAATATGCAGCGGAAAATAAATAACACGGTGATTTGTTCACGAATGGGGAAAACCCTAAGGCAAAAACCCCACCGGGTGATTTAAGGTCACCACTCCCGAAACTCCACTATTATCACAACAAGCAGTTACAAGTAAGGAATCCCAGTACCTCACCAACCTACAGTTGAACTCTTACCCCAATATCCAATTGGACTTGTTCTGTAGTGACAATTTCTCCAGTTTAATGCACGGCTCCCAGTACGTGACTAACCAATGTGATGCGCGGATCCCAGTACGCGGCTTACTCCTTTGCACGAATCCCAGTACGTGACTCACTCACCAACTTAAGGAAGAAAGAATGTTGGTTGCAAAGTTCTTCAAATCATCAGAGATGAACTAGGGCATGAACTTTGTCTCATAGATCACAATTTGCATGAAAGAGAAGAAGCAACTTGTATCTTGTGATTTCTGCTTGTTGCTCACTTTGACGGCCCTTAAAATAATCCTTTTATATGTCTAGGGTTAGGAGAAAAGAAGTCCCAAAGACACACACACGGATTGGACTTGAAACAGACCTGGAAATCTGTTTTCTTTAATTCTCGACAGATAGAGGTGTCGAGACAGCTGTCGAGGCTCGGGCTAAACAGCTTCTTTAAATCTCGATAGATGTATCTGTCGAGGTATCTATCGAGCTTTAAAATCTTGCACTTCCTTGCTTGTATCTTGGACAGACTTTGACGGCTTCAACACTTAATCTTGAACCACTGTTTCTTGAAGTGTTTAACACATCCTAGATCTACCCAATTACAAGTAAAGTGCGTTTTGTCTAAGGATAAGCCAATTACATAAAATAGCGACATATGTTCACAAGCTTGAACAACTACATATGTCCTAACAATCTCCCCCTTTGGCAATCCGTGACAAAACCACAACACACAAATGAAGATATGAGAGAAGTCATAAATCACTCAACTCATATTCACTTGTTACATACAATAAAATCTATCCTAACACAAACTCTTGAAAAACTTTGCAAGAAAAGAGTTTATGGCAAGAAGACTTTGACAACCTGTATTTCTGAAACACTTGTAAACAAAACACATCAAGGCATCTTTGTGTAAAACAGAAATAATAGATTGCATACAAGTAAAGAAACATGTGTATAAAGACAGAAAAGAAACAACACATGTAGATGTAGGTGAAAAAGAAAACATACATCATCATATAGAGAAAGAGAATAAGTACAATGTATGTAAGTACATGATCAATGTATCTCTAAAAGATAAGAAAAAAAAATACATAGATCACCTCACTACATCCCTCAATCCACACTCCCCCTAACAAAAATGTCCTATGCTAACACTCCCCCTAAGTATGACTACTCTCATACAAAACTACTCCCCCTTTTTGTCACGAGTGACAAAGGGTAGAGTGTCAAGTAGACATCTCATCCGATGAGCTAGCATCTCCATCATCATCATCGTCGGAAGCATCACCATCATCGCCATCATCATCACCCTCGGTCTCAGTCGACACATGAGGTGGCGGAGGAGAAACCTCTGAGGCAAAGCCGCCCATGGTCGCCTGTCGCCTGGCGATGCGACCAACACGGACATTCACCTGATACAACTCTGTGGAGAGAGTATCGAGGCGAGCATCCATGCGCTGTAGCTGCGCCATGATGTCTCCTAACGTGACGTCGCTAGAGGAGGAAGAAGCAGACGCACGAGCTGATCTGGAGGTGGTCGGACGAGTGGAAGGAGTGGCAGCATCCGGCTGTCGCGATCGGAACTGTGCCTCGCTACGTTTTACGGTAGCGGCGTCTATGGCAGACATGACATGGTAGTGATCGGACGAGGGGAAGGGAATGGAAAAACGACTCATGATCCTCGTGATAGCGGAAGGGAAAATGAGCTTATCACGGGTGGCCGTATCTCTATAGACATCTATGATAGAAAAGATGAAGTGAGAAGGAAAGTCTATAGAGAGATCCTCAAGGAGGGACAACAAGAACCGAGCACGAGGCTCTGTGATCGAGTTGTAGTGAGAGAGTGGGTGCAAAACAAAAGTCATCACCATGTTAAGGAATCTAGGACCTTTAGCAAAAGGTCTACATGGTGTGTACATGTGATCTCCCCAAGAGGTAGGACGTTCACAGAACGCCGAGATCATCTCGTCTTTGGACACAGTCCAGAGACGCTCACAGCTAGGGTAATCGGGATGATCCACCCTAGGTACATGGAGAACCTCAGAGACTAGCTCTGGGGTGACACAGAAGCGCGTACCTCTAACGCAAGAATAGAAAGAAGGTACTGAAGAATCTATCCCGTGGATGTTGGAGTAAAACTCCTGAATCAACACGAGAGGAGATGTGACCGGGACGTCACACAGTGACTCCCAACCCCGAGTGTGAATGACATCGGGTAGGTCAGTGTCGGCAAAGTCTGCCAGGACGACGTGGCGTTCCGAATGAACACCGCGTTTAGAAAAGTTCTCCGAGAAGTCCTTATGGGCTTTCTCATCACGGAACCGGACAGAGATAGGGGTAGAGTCAGAAGAAGACTGTCCCTTAGAACGCAGAGGGTTCTGGGACGGAATGGACTTACGTTTAGGAGCCATGGACGCTACTAACGCAAACATAGAAGAGGGGAAAAGAAGAGACAAACAGAAAAGTCCCAAACAAATCAATATTGGCAGAATGAAATATTGAAATGAAAAGAACGTATGCATGAAAATGCATGAGCATGTGACATGCAACTCAAAAACATCATGGGCTCAGCCCAATCCAAACCTAACAGCACACAATAGATTTGCACACATCTAAATGCATGAAAATACAATTAGAATGCTAATGTGATGCAATGCATGTGGTTTTGAAGATTAAAACTAGAAAACCAACACAAAAATTTCATGAAAACCCCAACAATTTTGAAAACTCCCAAAAATTTTTCAAAAACACAAACCTAGGGTTTTAAAACAATGCAATGCATGAAAATGAGGGATAAAATGCTTACCAAATGATGAAGAACACGAAGAATCACTTGAGAAAGCCTTGAGAGAGGTTTGGAGGGAGAGGGAAAAGTTTTTGAGAGAGATCAGAGAGTTTTCGAGCGAGAGAGATCGAGAGAATGTCCTGAAAAAATCGCGAAGGACCCTTTTATAGAGCATCAGTAATTCTCGACAGCTGAAGGTGTCGAGAGCTGTCGAGGTAGCTGTCGAGGGAAGCTATCGAGAAAAGCACGTGGACAGATGCAGCTATCAAGGTCAGCTATCGAGGGAGAAGAAACAAGCAAGTGGGAACCTCGATCGATCCAGCAGCTATCGAGGAGCTATCGAGCAAACAGAAAGTTTCTCGATCGATCCAGCTGCTATCGAGGTATCTGTCGAGACTGCGATAAGAAAGAGTCTGAGGATCTCGACAGATAGCTATGTATCGAGAGGTATCGAGGAGGTGTCGAGATGCCTTTCAAAGCAGTTTTTCAAAAGAAGAAAAACACAAACATGAATGCAATCATGCATACAGCTCAACCAAAGATACAATTGACAGGCCACAAACGCGTTGACCCCTTGTGATAATTTAGATTAATTAAATTAGCCCAGTTATTAATTAATCAAATTAACATGCAAATTTACGTGGCAGCACAAACAAATCACCGAAACTAAATTATGCAGCGGAAAATAAATAACACGGTGATTTGTTCACGAATGGGGAAAACCCTAAGGCAAAAACCCCACCGGGTGATTTAAGGTCACCACTCCCGAAACTCCACTATTATCACAACGAGCAGTTACAAGTAAGGAATCCCAGTACCTCACCAACCTACAGTTGAACTCTTACCCCAATACCCAATTGGACTCGTTCTGTAGTGACAATTTCTCCAGTTCAATGCACGGCTCCCAGTACGTGACTAACCAATGTGATGCGCGGATCCCAGTACGCGTCTTACTCCTTTGCACGAATCCCAGTACGTGACTCACTCACCAACTTGAGAAAGAAAGAATGTTGGCTGCAAAGTTCTTCAAATCATCAGAGATGAACTAGGGCACGAACTTTTCTCACAGATCACAATTTGCATGAAGAGAGAAGATGCAACTTGTATCTTGTGATTTCTGCTTATTCACTTGTGCAGCTCTTTTTACGGCCCTTAAAATAATCCTTTTATATGTCTAGGGTTAGGAGAAAAGAAGTCCCAAAGACACACACACGGATTGGACTTGAAATAGACTTGGAATTCTGTTTTCTTTAATTCTCGACAGATAGAGGTGTCGAGAGGTGTCGAGACAGCTGTCGAGGCTCGGGCTAAACTTCTCAAGATGTATCTGTCGAGGTTATCTATCGAAAAATCTTGACTTCCTTGCTTGTATCTTGGACAGACTTTGACGGCTTCAACACTGAACCACTGCTTGAATGTTTAACCCATCCTAGATCTACCCAATTACAAGTAAAGTGCGTTTTGTCTAAGGATAAGCCAATTACATAAAATAGCGACATATGTTCACAAGTTTGAACAACTACATATGTCCTAACAACAATCAACACATTAAGCTCTCAAAATCATCTCTCAACAAGAAATATGATACACATGTATCTCAAAACACGCACACACACACACACACTAAACAAGTCTAACCAATTTTTTGTTTCAAAAACAAGTTATGACAGTTTAGTTATCATACATTAACGCATGTAAACCTTGTGATGGCCAAATCACATTATACCTGCACATGTATCAAGAATTGCAAAGAGTATTGCGTGTTGTGTGTGAAAAAATCGCAAGATTGCATAAGTGTCTCAATGTCATGACGATTTGAGATATGAGAAAATCACTTTAACTCACACACAATCATAACTGTTTGATGGGGACTATCACCTTTGAGGTACATCCTATAACTCCCACATCTCCTAGAAAACACGCTTGCAACCATATTTTAAAGCATTTTTAATCTTTTTGCTTTTTATTTCTTTGCATATTTTCTTTTAACAAGCATATCATGCATGGGCATACAAGAGAAAGAAAAGAAATACCCAATGATGTTAAGCTTTTGACACTGCACTTTTGCTATGCCGAAGCATACAGGTGTCTTATGACATTGCACTTTTGCTATGCCGAAGCATACAGATGTCATATTATGATTGGCGAGTAACAGTGGTGAGATAGTTATTTATGCCTTTCTCTTAGGATTTTCTAGTTCAACCCGTCAAAAAGAGTGATACGAGTGTTAAGAAGAAGAGATTACTTAACCTTACTCATCACAAACAAAGAGCTACAAAGCTCACTCGCTTAGTTGTGCAAAAGAGTGCTCATCTAAGCTATAGATGATACAAAGTTTAGAAAACTCTGTTTCAATGGCCATTCCAAAAGTTCGCATGAACTAATGCACACAAACACACACTGTTTTTGTATTTTTCATTTTTCAATTTTTTTTTTTATTTTTATCAAAGAAGCAAAAAAAAAAATAAAACACAAAACTGAAAACACACAAACAAAAACATGCTAAAGAAAGCAAAAACAATGCATAAAACTAGACTTGACTCAAAACAGTAAAGAAACACACAAGTAATGCAATACACGAAAACAGGAGAGAGAAGAAGAAGTGACTGAAATCACTTAGATCCCTTTGGCTTCCACACCTTGGAAGATCCTTTCCTATTGGTCGACTCTTGAACCGGTAAAGAGGGAGAAGAATATGAACCGTTCAAGTTCGAAAGGAACATAAGAGCTTTTAGAATGTCTCCAAGAGGAGCGAGAGAAGACTGAAGCTGATTCTGGCTCCCAGATGCTATTTCGCCATTGCTCTGTTGAGTGGCAAGCCACTTGTAGCAATTTGGTCGAGTGTGACCGGCGAGACCACAATGATAACAGAGATGCGGCTTCTTCTGTTTGGCCTTTTGAGAGTTAGCCCTCTTATTCCTAGGGTTTCTAGATTCCCTTTTCTCAATTTTAGGGGGTGCTCCTAGGATGGACCTTTCCTTGTCTACGTTCTCACTAGCTAAATCAGTTTTAACATTATTTTCCTCAGTTTTAATGTTATTAGCCGGTGGAACAAAAACAGTAGTACTAGCAGAAGGAGTATTAGAGATAGAGAATTCATACCCCAATCCAGTACGATCCGAAGAAGATCTCTGAGCATCTAGCATCTTGTCCAGCTTGGCGCTTGACGTCCTCTCCAGTTGTGCTCTGACTTGAAACAGCTCTGCTTCAAGCTTCTTGGTCCTCTCAGCCAAGAAATTGTTCTCGAACCTCAGTGTTCCAATGGTTTGATTCGCTTGATCAACCTTTGTGGACAGCTCCTCACGGTCAAGTTCCACATCACTGAGCTTCTTGGTGGCTAGCCTATAGAGCTTCTCGTGTTTCTCAGAAAGCTTGTATAGCTTCTCATAGGCGGTATGGATATCATCTTGATCATCCATAATCTCAATCTTGGACTCCACCAATTCCTTCTCTTCATCCACATCTTCTGTAACCCCATCAGTAGGATTAACAGTGGCAGTGAAGGCACTCAAGATTCCGTCGTCCTCATTCTCGGAATCGTCCTCGGGCTCTGTGTCGCTTAAGGTAACAGCAAGTGCTTTGCTCTTCCCTATGCTCTTTAAGTACGTAGGACACTCTGTTTCATGTGTCCAAAGCCTTGACACCCAAAGCACTTTGGTCCTGTGGGAACAGTGTACTGACCGCCATCCATGACATCCTTCTTCATTTTCTCCGGATTCCTGAATTGTGAAGAACTGGACTGTCTACGGTCTTTGTTGAAACCCTTTCCATTGGCATTCTTCATGAACTTCTTGAATTGCCTTGTGATGTAGGATTTCATCTTGGAATCTTCATCATCTGACGAGTCATCCGTATCACTGCTTTTGGCCTTCAGTGCCAAACTCTTGCCCTTGCTCGACTTGCCTAACCTAGTCAGCCCTAACTCATAGGTTTGCAAGTTTCCAACCAGCTCAGTCAAAGGAATTCTGTCAATATCCTTCGACTCTTCGATCGCCGTGATCTTAGCATGGAATCTTTCTGGCAGCGATCTGAGCACCTTCCTTACTATCTTGGGTTCTGGGATGGTCTCCCCAAGATTGAAAGCTGAGTTCACTATGTCCTTCAGCTTGGCATAGAACTCATCGAACGACTCATCCTCCTCCATCTTTATTTCTTCAAAGCGTGTGGTGAGCCTTTGCAACTTTGAATCTTTGACAGCCTTGGTGCCCTCATAGGTTGTCTGGAGGATGGTCCATGCTTCCTTGGCAGTTTCAGTTGAGGAAATTTTCTTGAACTCCTCATTGGTGACTGCACTGAATAGGGCATTCAATGCTCTGCTGTTGAAGTTTGCCGCTTTGATCTTAGCTTCATCCCAGTCAGCCGGCGCCTCTGTAGGCTTGGTCCAGCCTATCTCCACAGCTTGCCACACTTTCTCATCTAAAGACTGCAAAAAAGCTCTCATGCGTACTTTCCAGTATGCATAGTTAGTGTCATCAAATAAAGGAGGTATAATTAAAGATTGTCCTCTATCCATGACAGCGGGGGTCAATGGATCACACACAATAGATTAAACCCTAATCAGAGTGTGCTTGCTCTGATACCACTTGACAGGCCACAAACGCGTTGACCCCTTGTGATAATTTAGATCAATTAAATTAGCCCAGTTATTAATTAATCAAATTAACAGATAATATCACGTGGCAGCACAAACAAATCACCAAACTAAAATATGCAGCGGAAAATAAATAACACAGTGATTTGTTCACGAATGGGGAAAACCCTAAGGCAAAAACCCCACCGGGTAATTTAAGGTCACCACTCCCGAAACTCCACTATTATCACAACAAGCAGTTACAAGTAAGGAATCCCAGTACCTCACCAACCTACAGTTGAACTCTTACCCCAATACCCAATTGGACTTGTTCTGTAGTGACAATTTCTCCAGTTTAATGCACGGCTCCCAGTACGTGACTAACCAATGTGATGCGCGGATCCCAGTACGCGGCTTACTCCTTTGCACGAATCCCAGTACGTGACTCACTCACCAACTTAAGGAAGAAAGAATGTTGGTTGCAAAGTTCTTCAAATCATCATAGATGAACTAGGGCATGAACTTTGTCTCACAGATCACAATTTGCATGAAAGAGAAGAAGCAACTTGTATCTTGTGATTTCTGCTTGTTGCTCACTTTGACGGCCCTTAAAATAATCCTTTTATATGTCTAGGGTTAGGAGAAAAGAAGTCCCAAAGACACACACACGGATTGGACTTGAAACAGACCTGGAAATCTGTTTTCTTTAATTCTCGACAGATAAAGGTGTCGAGACAGCTGTCGAGGCTCGGGCTAAACAGCTTCTTTAAATCTCGATAGATGTATCTGTCGAGATATCTATCGAGCTTTAAAATCTTGCACTTCCTTGCTTGTATCTTGGACAGACTTTGACGGCTTCAACACTTAATCTTGAACCACTGTTTCTTGAAGTGTTTAACACATCCTAGATCTACCCAATTACAAGTAAAGTGCGTTTTGTCTAAGGATAAGCCAATTACATAAAATAGCGACATATGTTCACAAGCTTGAACAACTACATATGTCCTAACATAGCTTATGGATGGGGGGATTAGTGTTTTTTTTTTTTCCTATTCTCTTTATTGTTCTTTTTTTTTTCATCTCTTTATATTAATCTTCTTGTTAATTTTGTAATGCAGCCATAGTTGAACGTCCATGGTCACTTCCTACAAATTCATATTCTATGCCAAATGTAGGCCAAAATGGGCAAATACCCTTTTCGCGCAAAAAAAAAAATAGCACTATGCCCCCTTTCCCAAACTAATTAGAGAAATGCCCCTCTTTTGAAATTCGATTTTCTAAAAATCGAGTTAAACCCTATAGCGACGTTTTAAGCAACCTATAGTGTTTTAAGGACCTATAATGGCGTTTTATAACTCGAGCTCCATGAACTCGAGTTATAGGTAAAAAGAAAAAGAAAAAGAAAAAGAAAAACTATAGGAAATGGAGCTTGAGTTACAAAATGCCGCTATAAGTCCTTAAAATGTTATTTTAGACTCCTGAAAACATCACTATAGGGCTCTAGAAATTTTGTTTTTTGAAACTCGATTTTGAGAAAATCAAGTTTCAAAAGAGGGGCATTTCCCTAATTAGTTTAGGAAATGGAGCAATTGCCCTTCTTTTCTTTTCTTTTTTTGCGAAATGGTCATTTACCCATTTTTGCCGCCAAATGTACCTCCCCCTCAATCCCAACATGATTATACTGTGGCTAAAGGCCAATCTAAATTTGTTAATGTTGCAATTTATACAGTAGCAAAAATTGATGGTGCTAAAAATTTAGCAAATCCCTTTATCAAAGCCTTGCCCTAGTGAACTTTTGAGTCTCACTTGGAGGGAATGAGAGTTAAGTTGGTGCACAATAATATTTAAGGGCAAGTGGGATGCATTGTATGATGGTATCATGAATATTTAAACATTATCATATAGTCCTTCAGATGCATTGTATATGAATTAGTCATAGAAGATATAAATCACAAGTTTTTAATAAATTGAAAACCTTAGTTCGTAGTCGATAATGAAATTTGGTATTTCATCTGTGAAGACTATAACATTTCAACTAAGATGGTTCGTCATGATCATGGAAGTGAAGACTTCTAATTGATATGTTGATGTGTCTTAAGTGTGTAAGACATATTGAATTGAACCGCTGTGAGATTAATTATTCTATTAACTACTGTCAACTGAAAAATAAATCTCACAACTTTCATTTACATAAACTCTTAATCCTAAGAGGATTGTGAACCTGATCGTGAAATATAGGTGGCTTTGATATTAAGAGTGAGATCTAATCTAATAGTCAAAATCTTAGTATTTTGGGCACCACAAGTAGTGTTGAAGGAACTCATATTCTCAATATGAAATTCATAATCTCTTTCTGAGAAATATAATCTCTTTCTAAAGATATAAAATATTCTCTTGAGATAAGTTTAATGGATTTGGTTATTCAGAGGTTATTCAGCGCGTTAGGCCTAACCACTTTAGTAAAGAGTTACTAAAACTTATATTTTATGAAATGTGATTTCATAAATATATAAATAATTTGGATTAAACCGGGAACTCAAGGATTAAGAGGTAGTAATTTTCAAATTGAAAGTTATATATTATGACTTTGTATTACTATGAATATTTTCATGAACAAGTTAATTGTTTAGATAATTAAGTCTTAAGATATAATTTTATTAATAAAGTTTGGAGTGCAATTATATTTTTATAGTGGTATTAAATATAATTAATAGTAACTTTGGATTTGTCAAGAGTTGACTAATAAGCTTAAAACCCATTGGAGCTAGAGCTTCATTTATCCCTTTAGTCCCATCCCAAGCCACACACAATAGCCCAATTGAGTTGTTCCAAAAGGCCAACCCAATTAAATAATCAATTAATTATTTAATAAGAGTTATTAAATAAAATAACCAACCAGGTAGTTATTAGTATGTACGAGAAAAACAAAAGAAAGCAATTTTTGAAAAAGAATAAGTTTTTGGAAACAAAAAAGCATGTACAGAACTAATTGCAAGACTACACACCTTGGGCATATGTGGAATTGTGATAAAGATTGAAGGTCTTTCCAAGTTCAATCTTCTTCTTTGTTTTAAATTTTACTAGATCAAGGTACATCTTTCTATTCTTTGTTTCTAAAGTTCAATTATTCCATGTTATCTCACATGAATGAAGTAGATCCATTAATATCCATTGTTTGTTTGGTATGAGATGCAAAAATATGTTTGATGGAATCAATAGAGAGATCTGGGGCAAGCATCTTCAAGGAGTTTGGAATAGTGAGGGAGACTCAGAGCATGGGACTGTCATGAGTTGAGGAAGGCAAAGTGTCAGTTGAGGATGAAGGGAATTTAAGGCCTAGATTCCCTGAGTTTAACCAGTACAACGTGTTGGAAAATTTGGTTTTGTATCTCATACAAAACAAAGAATGGAAGCAACAAACATGTATCTATTTCATTCATGATTGATAACATGCACTATGTAAATTTCAGAATTTAAGAACAAGATAACGTACCTTGGTGTGGTGAAATTCAAAAACAAAAGATTAGAAGTACTTGAGAACACTTTTAATCTTCACTCCAATTCCATTTTACGCCCAAGAAGTGTAGTCTCTCAATCAGATTCCAAGGGAGAATAATCGAGTGGCTTCACTCACACATACATTTCACAATGATATGTCTCTCTAATAAAAAAATTTTGTATGTTTCTCCTTTTATATTTAACTGATTATCTAAATGGATTGGCTTATTGGGCCTTTCTAATTGGGCTTAATGTGTGGCTTAGAGTGGGATCAAAAGGGACCAATAAGACACTAGTTCTAATGGGCCATAGGCTTTTCTGTTAACTCTTGGTAAGTCCAAAGTTACCATTAATTATATTTAATACCACTATATAAATATAATTGTACTTTAGGCCTTATTAATAAATTATATCTCAAGACTTTATTATACATGCAAACCCATCATAAAAAATTCGTAGTAATACAAAATCATAAATGTATACTGCCACTTTGAAAATTACTACATCTTAATCCTTGAGTACCCGGTTTAATCCTTTAAGTTATTCATCATATATTTATGAAATCCAATTTCATAAATATATACTTTAGTATCTTCATACTAAAGTGGTTAGGCCTAACACTCTAAATAACCACGCCCATTAAACTTATCTTCAAGGAATATTTTATATCTCCATTAAAAGATTATGAATTCCATTTTAAGAATATATGTTTCATCAATACTAAGGGCACGTTTGGTAGACTGTAATAGACACTGTAATGTAATAGATATTCATATGGCATAACTATTCGGTTGTTTGGTTATGTTTTTATTACAATGAATAGTTATTCCTTATGAATAGCTATTCTTCAAAATGAGGAATAATTATTCCTTATCAAAAGTGCTGAATACCTATTCCTTCACCCTATGTAATAACTATTTAAAAAAATTTCCTAAAAAGCTATTAGTTGCCACATCTTCAAAAGGAAAAAAAATAAATTTTCCTTTTTGTTAATTATTAGCTTTATTTTGAACACCCTAAAATAGGAAATTTGACTTAAAAATTATTTAATTACACTTTTTTTTATACTCTACTAAATTGTGGATGCATATTTAGAATTCTATTCTTAAATGGCCACCAAACTAATGAATAGTAATACTTATTACATTCCAACTTAATGTATTCCTTGTAATACTTATTCCTATTCCCATGTAATAATCATTACAATGTACCAAACGTGCCCTAAATGTGGCTGCCCAACATAATGAGATTTTGATCGTGATTTTAGATCTCACTCCTGATATATCAAAGTAACCTATACCTCATGATCAGATCCATTATTCTCTCAAGATTAAGAGTTCATGCAAATAGAAGTCGTGAAATTTATTATTCATTTGATAGTCATTAGGAGAATAATAAATCTCACAGCCATCCAATTCAATATGTCTTAACTCTTAAAATATATCAACATACCAACAAGAAGCTTCAACTTCCATGATCAAGACAAATCATCTTAGTTAATATATTATAGTCTTCGCAGATGAAATGCCCAATTTCATCACTGATTACAAACTATAATTCTGAGTTTATAAAAAACTTGTGATTTATATCTTCTGTGACTTTTCACATAAATCACATATTATGCATCTTATGGACTATATAATGATGTTCAAATATTCATGTTACCATTATTTTAGATAATAATAAAACAACTTTATTAATCATAACATTAAATCATACATAATGTCATACATAGTATCATACAATAGGATTTAAGGGTACACATCTTAACACACTAACGTGAAGAATGTATAGCTAACACATGAACTCATATTTGCATCACATGTAGTCTTCAAGGAGGCACTAGAGGAGTGCGAACAACTTATCAAGTTTGATGCTGAAAACTTTTTGCTGAAAGTATGCTAAAGCATAGTTGTACCTTGAAAAAATTTGAAAAAGTGAGAAAAGACAGGAAAAAGTGAGATTTTAAAAAAGTATACATAAAAGCTGAAAGTTGAGCTTATAAACTGATGCCTAAAATAATGAAAGTTTGACTACAAAGTTGGTTGTAGCCACTAGCCAATGGCTACAACTTCCACTAAAAAGGTTAACATGACTACACATTTTGAAAATGTAATCGTTGGATTGCATGCTCTTTATATTTTTAATACACAAATCAAATTTCTTATCAATCGAATGTTATTTACTATTCGATCCATAAACTTGTTTTTTATGCATGATTTTTTAAACTACAAAAATTTTAGTATCTGATTGGTGACATAGTTATTGATTTTTGATATCTTTGAAATTATATAAAAAGAAAATATAATCAAATGGTAGATTTGTCAAAATTCACATTTAAAAAAAAGATATTGAATGGATTTGTAGCCATTGGCAACAGCTAAGCTACAGCTAAGTTTGTAGTAAAATTTTGTTCTTAAAGAAAAGCATGATTATGAGTATAAGCACAATAATAAGTGGAGAATTACAACTAGATGTAAAAGAAAAAAATGGTTGGGATGCATCACCAACACAAATGGGAGTTGCCTTTCAAATAAAACTTGTAATAGAATAAATATGTGTGGCAAGGATCATAAGAATAGTAAGGTTACTTCAAGGTGACTAGCTAAGATATCCATGGCATTTCTTTTAGATGACAAATTTCATTGAAACAATATAAATAATTTTTTACTTATCAAAATTTTTTAAGATGTAAAAGTTATCAAAGAAAAATAAGGATACAAAATGAAAAGGCAAAAATTTTGATTAAAGAGAAAATTACAAAAAGGGTGTGGATTGAGTTTTGAAAATGATTTAATGATAAAACAAATAAAAAATTTAAAGGTAAATTAAAAAATTTTAAATCTACATTTCATAAATTTGAAATATATATTGTATCTATACTACTATTTAAGGGGTTTTCCCTACTTGGATTCCTCATTTTTTTAGTTCAAAAATGCCCACACATCCCTATGTTTAAGTAGAGATAAAACTAAAGGACAATCTGGTAAAAATGTAACTCTAACTCTTACTAAAACATTACCTAAAATACCCTCATCATACCCATTTACAAGTTTTCAACTAACGGGGATAAATATATAAATTAAAACTCCTACACTCTAAAACCCACAAACTCACATACATGGCCAATTTCTATCTCACTTTCTATCTCTCATTCTTCTTCATATTGAAGACATTTAGTTTAACACTACATCCTCCTTTATTTTTCTTCAGATTGAAGACATTTACTGTCAGAGGCTCCAACAACTTTTCAGGTTCTATCATTTGAAAGGGTATAATGGCTTATTACTGTGGTTAACTTCGAGATTTTAAATAAGAGGGTTTGTGCTTGAACTATCTGCTTGAAAAAGGATATTGGTAAAGGCTGTTTCTTTTTATTTTGGCCTAGAATTAAACACAAACTCCTTTTTTGGGCTTCTTTTTTTTTTTTGGAATTTACGGTATTTTTATTAAGAGAATTAAGCTACTTGAATGAGAATTAAGACTGATTGGTTTTGCATTTATGTGTGTAGGTGTTGGATAAGATTCAATTTGAGAGCCTCCTAGAAAAAGTCAACAAGACTCTCTCTATTTAAGTGTGAAGGTACTTATATATTATTCTTCTTTTTTTTGGTTCAAGAACTTAATATTTAATGTGATTTTAGATTTCTAACACTTTTTTTGGTTTTCGGGTTATAGATTTGGTGAACAATTTGGGTACAATTACGAGGATTGGGACTAGGGAATTTATGGAGGCATTGCAAGCCGAAGCGGATGTGAGCATGATTGGTCAATTTAGTATTGAGGTTTAAGGGAATTAAACTACTTGAAGTGGTAATTTATGATACCTTTTTTTTAATGTAATTTAGGATACTTTTTTTTAGAGGGTATTATGTAAACAAGTGTTTCCATGTAATTTACACTACTTTTTTTTAGAGGGTATTATGTAAACAAGTTTTTCCATGTAATTTACGCTATTTTTTTTTAGAGGGTATTATTATATATTTGATGTATCATGTTAATGGTTACCCAATTTAAACCTCACATGAAGTGGTTGTAATCTAAGAAATTGTTGTAAAAAAATTTCTTTTGTAACATAAATCATATTTATCATTTGTACAATTCTATGTGAAATTCAATTTGCATTTATTTTTTAATTATTGAATTACTACTCCATAAAAAAAAGTATGTTAATGGTTGCCCAATTTAAACCTCACATGAAGTGGTTGTTATCTAAGAAATTGTTGTAAAAAAATTTCTTTTGTAACATAAATTATATTTATTATTTGTATAATTCTATGTGAAATTCAATCTACTTTTTTTTATTATTATTTTATTACTCCATAAAAAATGTTATGTACATTTTCTCAGTTTTAAGGGTAGTTGATATCTTTGTAAGTTAAACTCTTTTTAACTTTTGTTATGGATGTGTAATAAGTGGCTAACTATTACGATTAAAACACTACATTTTAAGATTAAAATTGATCCTTTTACTGTAAAATAAATATATTTGAAATTTAAACTCTTTTTTACTTTTGTTATGGATGTGTAGTAAGTGGCTAACTTTTAGGATTAAAACAGTACATGTAGTTATCCACAAATGTTTACTGTTTTCAAACTCTGAATTTGAAAAAAAAAAAAATGGTGGTTGGGTAGCGATTTTTGGATAGAACGTGGGATTTTAAAAAAAAAAAATAGTTTAATCTAATTTTTAAACATGTAGTTTTTCTTTTTTGATAAACTTTTATATAAGGATAGGGTCACACTAATTCCCCACTTTAATCTTTTAAATTTTCCTAAAATTTAGCTTTTTATTTTCTTTCAAAATCATATATGTTAGGGCCTAAATTTAAGGATATGGATGGAGAAATTATAGTAGTGGTTTTATAGTAGGAGTCTTTTTTTTTTTTTTCAAAATAAAGAAGAGATTTAAGAGAGAGAAAAACATGTGATTTTTTTTTTTAAGAAAAGAAAATGTGAGTAAGGAAAGTGAAGTTAAAAGAAATAATAATTAAAAAAACAGATAAATCTTGATAAAAGAAAAAAGGAGAGAGAGAGAACGTGAGGTGAGTTTTCTAAGGAACATGAGAGAGTTTACTTTGAAAACCAACAAAAAAGTTGTCCTATTTTGTAGGGAGTTAAAGATGTATTTTTACCAGAGTGTCCTTAAGGTTTTTCTCTAATTAAATCTAAGGGTCACACCAGTTCCCCATGTTAATCTTTTAAATTTTCCTAAAATTTAGCTTTTTATTTCTTTCAAAATCAGATATCCTAAAAATTAGGTTTGCTTTTATATTTCTTTTTCAATTTTTTTGTAATTCTGTACAGATGAGGGTTTTTTTGTTTTGTTATATTCTTTTCCAAGTTCTTTTTCATTCGATACTGATGATTTTTGTTTTGGATAGAATTATTGATGCAGGTTACCACGAGATAAGGATAAGGTATTTTTAAACTTTAAATTTGAAAAAAAAAAATAATAATAATAATAAAGGAGGCTGGGTAGGGTATTTCTTGGATTGACTGTTGGATAATTTTATGTTTTTTTTTTTTTTTTTCAAAATAGGGGTAGCTTTTTTTGGATAAAACGTACAACTTGATAACTATCATAAAAAAAAATAAAAAACAGCAACAACAATAGCAATAAAAAGAAGTGAGTGCGTGCTCAAAGGCTCTTCTATTTGTTGGGTAAAGGTTAATTTAGAGCATTTATTATAATTTAGAATCACTATATTTTCCAACCACACATAATACTCATCACATCCCTAGGTTTTTTTTTTTTTTTTTTTGTGATTGGAAAATGTAGTAATCCCAAATTATAATAAATGCTCTAAACTAACCTTTACCCAAAAAATAGAAGAGCCTCTAAGCACGCGTGTGAAGGTGGGATAATTTTATGTTTTTTTTTTTCAAAATAGGGGTAGCTTTTTTTTGGATAAAACGTACAATTTGATACCTGTCATAAAAAAAAGAACAACACCACCACCAATAAAAAGAAGTGAGCGCGTGCTCAAAGGCTCTTCTACTTTTTGGTTAATGGTTAATTTAGAGCATTTATTATAATTTGGAATTACTACATTTTCCAACCACACATAATACTCATCACACCCCTAGGTTTTTTTTTTTTTTTTTTTTTTTTTGTGATTGAAAAATATAGTAATCCCAAATTATAATAAATACTCTAAATTAACCCTTACCCAAAAAATAGAAGAGCCAAAGAGCCTCTGAGCCCGCACACATGCTTAGAGGCTAGTAAAGTATAACTAGTTACAACTGTTAAATATTATCATTTTTAATTTGAAAACGTGAGTTATGAAACATGAATATAGTGTGTGTGAAGAACTTAATATATTTATTTATTTTATGTTTGTATTTGATTTGAATTTTACTTCTTCTTCTTCTTTTTGTCTATTTCATTTAGGAGTTCAGTGCTGTGTTATAATGCATTTTATTTTATTTTTGGATGAACAATTCATGTTTAGGGAATATAAATAAAAAACATTTTTATTTTCAATACTTAATAAGGTTTAAAATTTATAAAAGAAATACATAAATAAAAAAGGAAGAATAAAACCTTTTTTTTAAGAATGAAAAGAGTAAAACTTAGGTATAAAGTCTAGAGCAATGCATCAGGTTTTCTAACTAAATTCAAACACATGATTGCATTAACTAATTGTGGGGATAAAAGGCCTACGATACGTTTTTGGGCCATAGGTTTGGTCCGAGGACACTTACTTGGCTGAGGATGGATTGATGGTAATAATGGTATCCAACTTGCAGACCCAAGAGTAAATATGGCTAACAAAGCGAATGTAAATAATCCGAGGAGGGGTACATACTCGGCTGAATGCAGTGAGGATCAGATGGTACGTCGTGTTGACTAGAATAATACTTTGAAGGATTGTGGGGATGAAGATATGTTTCATAAGAGCATAGAGAGCAAGAGCGGTTAGGAAATATCTCATAGAAAGCTACTATCACCGTATTAAATACTCTATACCTAAGTCTCTGGCCGCATTAATGAGGAAGTGATATCTGAACAGTGATTCTCAACCTTACAACTGTTACCTAAAGACTTTAGGGAGGTGCTGATGGAATATGTATCCCTGTTAGCAGTCTAGATCTACACGTGGAGAGCAAGGATGAAGGGGATGGAGTACAAGAAGAAAGGAGGCCTCGGAGAAAAGGGGATCTAAAGATAGAAAGAAAAACACTGTAGACTAAATATTGTTAATTAATCTTTAAAGGAAGAGAAATATAAGTATTTAGTTCTCGGCTTGAGTCTGAGGATAAGTTTTATCTTATAAATTTGTTTATCCTTATTGTTTCGTGATCTTGGGCCATTGTTGTTACCGTTTAATCTTATTAGAATCAAGATTTCTGACTCACACTCTACAAATTTATTGTATTGGGCTATTTAGGCTTATACCCTCCTTCTCGTTGGGCCTAGGCGTGAATTGCGTTCTTACAATTGGCGCCGTCTATGGGAAATTTTGGATTTTTAGTGAGTCTGAAGTCTGTTTATGGCAAATTCAAGTCCACACCAAGTAGAGTCTAGGGGGTCTCAGCGTCAAGATGATGTTCACACTATCGAATAAGGTGGAGATCGGGAGGGAAGTGTACATACCACCCATATGAGCAGGAGTCAATCACAAGGTGGAAGCAGAGTCTCCTATGAAGATAAAGCCAGGGTCATGCAGTTGGAGATTGACAGTTTGAAGAGAAAGTTACATCACGAATGACGGAGGAGGATTCAATCCATCTTTGACTCTTCTTCTAGTGAGAATGAGAATGAGAATGAGGGGGATAGCTATAGGCGAAGGTCAAGAACTCCCCCCAGTGAGTCTTACTTAGTGGCCATAATAATCGCAGGAATAGGAATTCGTCCACCAGAGGCTTAGGAACTGATGCTATGGGTAAGGCGCTTAATCAAATTTCTAAGTCTCCCTGTACACGTAAGATTGAAGAGGGAAAACTTCCTTGGTGTTTCGCTCGGCCAACATTCACCATGTATAATGGTCGAACTAACCCTGTGGAACACGTAAGCCATTTCAACCAAAGGATGACTGTGCACTCCAAGAACGAAGCGTTGATGTGCAAGCTTTTCCCTTCCAGCTTAGGGCCTGTTGCAATGAGGTGGTTTCCTGGCCTGGGATTAGGGTCCATTAATTCTTTTAAGGAACTTATTCGGGCATTTAGATCTCGTTTCATTACGTGTAGTAGGGTCCCTCAACCTTTGGATTCTTTGTTGTCCATGGCCATACGAGAGGGTGAAACCTTAAAAACATACACATATATATATTCAAAGATATTCAATGAGATTGATGGGGATTTTGACGATGTGACCATTAGAACTTTCAAAGTCGGCTTACCAACTGAGCATGGGTTAAGGAAGTCATTAACTGGGAAACTAGTTAGTAGTGTGCACCAGCTTATGGACCAGATTGATAAGTATAAGCAGGTTGAGGAGGACCAACAGTTAGGTAAAGAAAAGGCGAAAGTAGTCCCTCAGGATAGAAGGGACTTCAGGTCGGACAAATACAATGATAACCGTCCTCGGCAGGACTTCACCAGGTAGACTGGGGCTGGTATTATGCCACAGGCCATCAACAAGGTATTCCGAAAGCCAGTTAATCAGATTCTGAAGAAAATCAAGAATGAACCATACTTCAAATAGCCTAACAAGATGAATGGAGACCCCACAAGACGTAATCAAAACCTTCATTATCAATACCACCAAGAGCGTAGACATACCACCAAGAACTGCAGAAGTTTGTGGTATCATTTGAAGTAATTGGTTAAGGAAGGAAGGTTGCAGCAATTCCTATATAGGCCTAATGGGCAGGTCAGTCACACAATCCCAAGTACTCAAGGGAACACCTCTTCGAGGCCTCCATTGGGCACCATTAATGTCATCTTTGCAACCCTTTAGAAGGGCAGATTCGTGTCCCTCCCAGGTAATGACTGTGGTTCGGCCACTATCCAAGAACTCTAATCATGAGCCGAAGAGAGCAAAGGTTGCACTACAATTAGAATTGAGTTTATCGGAGAAGGATAAGTTTGGAACTGTACAACCACATGATGATGCTCTGGTGGTCACACTCAGGATAGAAGGGTATGACGTGAGGCGTATTATGGTGGATTAGGGTAGTGGGGTAGAAATTATGTATCCCGACTTGTATAAAGGTTTAGGATTAAAACTAGAAGATTTGACTAGTTATGATTCACCTCTAGTGGGTTTTGATGGGAAGATGGTTATACCAATGGGACAAGTTAAGTTACCGATACAGATAGGGTCAGAAGTTGTAGAGGTCAATTTCATAGTGGTGAATGCATATTCTCCGTACACGGCCATTGTGGCAAGACCCTGGCTTCATGTCATAGGGGTTGTCCCTTCTACTTTGCATTTGAAGGTGAAATATCCATCTGGGGACCAGTTGAAGAGCTGATTGGGAGTCAATCTACAACGAGGCAGTGTATGATGGCTGCTATTGGACATGTGAGAAGGATAATGGGAGATTTGTCAGGCAGTTCTCGTGAAGCGAGAAATCCAATTTTAGAGACGTCTATTCTTCTATGTCTACAGTTACCCACTATGATTGCATTGCCTATGTCTTGGAAGGTAGTTGATATAGGTTCAAAACCCAAGATAAGATGGACCGCCCTTAATTGACAGTATGCACTCACAAACACCTCAAATATTAAAACACTATTAAGGTCCTTGATGTTGGATACACTTAAACGGGGTGCTACGTGTTGCATGTCTGCAAAAACATTCGAAAAGCCAATCACAGTCAGATCAATTACATTCGCCATTAATAGGAATGATGGAGTTAGAAGAACTAAACCCCGTGCCAAGGGGCCTAACCCTATGGTGTCACGCCTGGTGTTCCCTCCTCAACCGAACAATGGAGACCATCGTGCCACTCCCTAGAGGCAATTAGGTAGTCATCCTTCATGTCTTTGTTAGATTTGGGAAGACACGATATGAGTCTAATGATTTTAGACCTAGACTTGAGGTAATACCCCAAGTCAGTGAGTGAGCGACACTCATACATATGGACAAAATCGTGCCATGTGGTCTCAAACCCATTTGCTCGTTGAGAGCGTCGACAATACCTAAGATTCTAAATACATTTGATGCACATTGGTGCGAGCACAATCTGTGATTATACAGGTAATCTCAAGTTACACTCCCCATGGAAAGGGTCATTCCTCCTTCTAGGAATGCGATTATGGGAATGACAACTTCCCCTTCTTTCCTATTGGTATATATTTGGTCTGGGGCGCAATATTTCAAACCAACTCCTAGAGGAATGTGGTATTTGGCTCTAAAGCCCTTCATACCAGTAGGAATATCTACTAGGTCTTTAAATCTACCCATTTAAACAAAATAGAATTGAAGATTTTGAAAAAATGGAAGAAAATTAATAGGTCGAGGAGAATGGCCGAGGAGAAAAAGAATCTAGGAGAGTGAAAACTTATGAAGGAAAGAACGAATGAGTCTTCAGGAACTTCTTGGAAACTAAGAGAGTAAAGGATTCTTAAGGAGTGATTGATTTGTGAAACAATATAAAGGTTATGCCCTTCCAAATGTTTTATATGAAAGGTGTGATAAAGCAGGAGTTATCCCACTAAAAATTTAGGGGAAAGATTTTGACCCTCGGATTTACATCCCACCGTTGAACGTGGAGGACAGGGTGCCACCTGGAGCATTTAATAGGGGCTTTGCGGGCTTCAAAGCGTTAGAAACAGTTTCAAAGAATGGGAAATGACACTCACGTGTGAAAATTGGAGAAGCATGTAAAAGTGGTCGCGTTGGGTTAAAACCTCAATTTTTTCCTCGAATAGGGGAGAAAAATGAAGTTTTGAGGGGCTATTGTGGAGATAAAAAGCCTAAGATACATTTTTGGGCCAGAGGTTTGGTCCGAGGAAGCTTACTTGGCCGAAGACGGATTGATGGTAATAATGGTATCCAACTTGCAGACCCAAGAGTAAATATGGTGGACGAAGTGAATATAAATAATCCGAGGAGGGGTACATCCTCGGCTGAATGCAGTGAGGATCAGGTGGTATGTCGTGTTAACTAGAATGATATTTTGGAGGATCGTGGGGATGAAGATATGTTTCATAAGAGCACAGAGAGCAAGGGCGATTGAGAAATATCTCACAGAAAGCTACTATCACTGCATTGAATGCTCTGTACCTAAGTCTCTGACCGCATTAATAAGAAATTGATATCTGAATAATGATCCTCAGCCTTACAACTGTTACCTAAAGATTTCAAGCATGTGCTAATGGGACAAGTATCTCTGTTAGTAGTCTAGATCTACATGTGGTGAGCAAGGATGAAGGGGGGATGGAGTATAAGAAGAAAGAAGTCCTCGGAGAAGAAGGGATTAAGAGATAGAAAGGAAAACACTATAGACTAAATATTGTTAATTAATCTTTAAAGGAAGAGAAATATAAGCATTTAGTTTTCGACTTGAGTCCGAGGATAAGTTTCATCTTATAAATCTGTTTATCCTTATTGTTTTGTGATTTTGGGTCATTTCTGTTACCATTTAACCTCATTAGAATCAAGATTTCTAATCCACACTCTACAAATTTATTGTATTGGGCTCTTTTGAGCCTATGCCCTCCATCTTGTTGGGCCTAGGCGCAAATTGAGTCCTTACACTAAGAAAACACTAATCGTGTTATATTTTCTAAGAATAATTAAATTCAATACATATATATGTTTTAATTTAATTATAGAATCTAATATATTGAACCTAAGTTTTTAAGGTACCATTCATGGGTTTGGTGAAAATAAAGAAGCTAAGATTTTAGTTGAAAAGAGAAAATAAATTAATGATCCTACTGCCACATCCAATTCGTATCCGGTTGATTTGTCAACTTTTGATTCACATCCAGGAATGATATTACCTCCACTTGGATCTTCCATTATCATTTATCACTATTTATTTATATTATGCACCAATCACAGCATGAAACATTAGTTTTAGTGTAAAACTAGGTGTTTCTAAACTTATTGAAAAATAAGAATATGGTGCCAATTTGATTTTTGAATTCTTTAACCTTCATTTTGCTGAACTTCCAAAAATAATCCTTTTATCTAAATGAAATGTATTTAACAATAAGATAAAGACATATTGCTTAAAAATAATAATAATAAGGCAAATTAAGATAATTCTGGGCATTTTTTTCCTTCCAAACACATCTCTGGTTGCTCCTTCAATATGTGGCCATGCTCTTGAGCTATTGCTTTGTGCCTTGCAGTCCAATCACGACGACTCCAAAGATAGAGTGGCGGTGGCTTCAAATTCCAGTCCTCCAGTTTCTTGTCATGAACATCAACAGATCCAGGTAGGTAAAATGACTGAAAAGAGGAAAAAAAAAGTAAATGAGCCGTTTTGGAAGTTCACTTTACATCTAATATGATCTATATCAGGATAAACAGATGTAGCTTCCTGTTGATTTACCTTGCCTGAGAGTACCTCATGGTCCTCCCAAATTAAGTCATATGCAGCATTAGTCTTGTCAAGTCTGGTAAACAGCAAACAAAAGAAAGAGAGAGAGTGAGATTTCAACTCTTGCTTTGCTTAGCAATGAGAGAGAGCAGAAGAGTATATGAGGCCCATTAAGCATGAGTCCCGAGTCAACCCCAAAGTCCCATTGTAGCTTGGACACTTAAGAAGCCAGTATCCAACTCCTTCCCTAACAAAATTGGACGTCTAATTAAATGTGACTCACCTCAGAACTCCCACAAAACTAAATTACTTAATAAAGCCATCATCAACTCCCTTCTGGCAATGTGGTATTTTCTTTCTACTAAAATAACTAAGGAGGGGGAAAAAACAGGTCTATTAAGGAAGCTTAAAATCCAAGCTCTCCCCAAAACTCATGCTAATTTTACCTCTTGCATTGGTTTGAAACATTAAGAGAATAAGATTATAAATAACTACAAGCGATTACCGTCTGGTTTCCTTTGGAACAATAAGAATTAGGAGCTTTGGTTTAAACTCCAAGGCCTTGTTAATAAACTTGTTAGCAAGAGATGCTTTGATCCCAAAAGGGGGATTCAGCCCCATGATCTGCTCACAAAGCAAACAAGAGAAAAAGTACATGAAACTTGTACACATGAGTTAAGAAATATATTAAACAACTTACTTTATGCCAAGATTTTTGCCTCTTACCAGTTGGGAACCATTGGGTAATTCTTCTGGATTGACACTCATCCAGTCTCTCTTCTCAAAACTGAAATCATTCTGCAAAAGAAGGATCCTTATGTAACTAATATAACAAGAGATCGGCAAAGGGAAGGGAACAGAGAGAATTCCTATCTATCACTAAAATCATTAGGGTTCAAGTTAAGTTTTTAAGTTTTTAAGTTTTTTTTTTTTTTTTTTTGGTGTGGGACAGAAGATTTCAAAAGAAAATTTGTATTCTTTTCAAACACAAAAAATTCAGGCTATTCTTTTTTTTTTTTTTTTTTTTTTGAGTCAAAAAGTATGTAATATTCAATAGAATAACAAGATTTAAATGAAATTATTTTCTTGTCATACCAGACAAAATAGGAGGTTTACCCAAAAGCTTAACTAAACAGAGCCTTTATTTCAACTTCTTGGGCATAACATATAGTCCTACATATAATAGAACCATATTCTGCACTACTTTCTCAGCAAAAGGGGGTCTTATTCAATGAAAAGTAAAGAAAATAAGAATCAGATGAAAAACCTAGAACCCAAATCATAGTAGCAAGTTTTTTACAATATCAATATTATAAAAATGGTATGAATACAAAATAGTTAATAAAAACATCAATTTTGGTATGTATTTCGTTGTTAACCATCCCCTTGTGAATTATAAAACAACATTTACCCACATTAAAAGGATCGATACCTTTTATTCAATAAAGATACTTATTGACACATATTTTGCAGTAAAAATGATTTCCATGGAATATACACAATCATTGAAAGCAAATTAAGTTCGCCATAATCCTGGAGAAGAACTCATATTTTGCAACAACACCAATCTTTTTACAAACTGAGGTTGCCGTGTACAAAGATGCAGACACAAAGACCTGCTAATGAAATATACTTCTTTTATCCCATATTGTTGATCCTGTTTCAAAAACCAACTTTTTAAGAAACATCATTTAATGCATTGTCTATTAGATAAAAATGAAGTTTTCAAAGCTACCCTCCTTAATCTTAACTCAAATAAAACAAGGAAAAAAAAGAGTTATTAACTTTTCAATTAAAGTAATAATTTAAAAATGTTATTAGTAGTGTTCATTGGTGTATTAAAGGATACTGTATTTTGGGAAATCCCAAAATAGTATAGTGGACTAATAATATCGGACAAAAGAAGTATTAAGCAAAAAGTATAACTAGTTCTCAACAAGTTAACAGATATCTGTATCTTTTCTTCCTCTTCAACCTTAAGTATCAAGCTCTATACTCTATATACTGAAATTTCAACCATAAAGGGGCACTGTTTCTGTTGTCAGGCTCGCAGCCTTGCTTTCTGTTGTTTGTGGTTGACTGCTGGCAGGAGTTGACATTATGTCTGGGATTTGGGAGATCTGGTTTTCTGTTGTCCCAGGGTGCCTATATAGAGGTTTTAGCATTTGTTGTTAGGTGGGTAGGGGTTTACGTGTATCTGGGGGTTGTTTCTGGCTGCTGTGTCAATCTGGTGTGTGTAGCTTGGCTGCTTGTGTCTTTCTGTTGATTGAGCTGTAATTGTTCCATTTTTTATTAATAAGATTTAATTATTCATTAAAAAAAAAAGGGGGAGAAGCTGAGTAAAAGTGTAACCCTAGCATTCAAAACTTGTTCCCCAGATGCCAAATGGCTACACTAACTGCACAAAATTGTGCCATCTCAACGTTATATAAAATAATTAAAACCAACACCAAACCTAAAATCACATTATTAACTTAGGGATTTCTAATCATTTTAATTAAAAATTAAACTTAGATATGATGAACCTTTACAGCAACCACATTCCACATCTGCCAAATACTAACAAAATATGAAACAGTTTCACAGAAACACAAACAAAAAATAATGTAAACTATAAATTTCATATAAGCAAGATAGAAACATGAAAAACAATGAAACAACAGAAGAGATCAAACCTAATAAACAATCTTAAAAAAATTATATTTTAAAATTAAAAAAAAAAAGTTAGAAATTACTTGCAAAGTTGCTTCAAACTGCATTGGAGGCAACCCGAAGTGAAGTATACATAAATGACAAATCCATTTATATGTTACTTGTATAATTTTAAATTTTCAAATTCTGGAAAAAAATTTAGCTACAAACCAATTTGGAGGAACTAGGTGGCATTCTCTTAAATAGACAGGGTCCTTATCAAGTGAATGTCACATGACATTGTTACAGACCAAGTATCATGTTGACAGACATTCCCATTTCTCTTTCTTTATCATTTCCCCTCCGCAACTCCTCCTCACCGCTCCACCATTCCCACCCCAGCAACCTTTTCTCTACTGTGTGAGTGCCAGTGGTACAAAGACTGCAATTTTGATGCCAATAATGCCATCAGCATTTGAGAGATGCTTTGCTAAGAGGAAGGTGTTGAAAAAAATACCAGTTTCGACTATTATAGGTGGCCCTTTTGGATTCTAAAAGGAACAATTTTTATCTTTATGGTGCGCATTGACACAACTCAAAAACAACACATTTCTTTGGTACATAGTGCTTAGAAAATACACTCATACAGTCCCCCCCCCCCCCCCCCTTCTCTCTCTCTCTCTCTCTCTCTATGCAACGACAAAGGCAAAACCCATTTCCTTCTTTTCCAATTACAATCTTTGCTCTAGTTGCAACCTTCTGATACTCTTTGAACCTCAAACAAAAACCCCATTTCACAGAATTTGAATTTTTTTTTTTATTGGCTTGAATTTTCTTTATTTCTTTTTCTAGTTTTCTTTTGCAGATTGACATGGCCTCCATTGTTGCTAACTTCCCTCCACCATTGCTGTAACATGGTAGAAAACCATTTTCCAAACTCTATAGAAACTCTCAGTTTCTTCGATTTTAGGTGAGCCTTTTATATTCTAAAAGGTGTTGAAGAGAGGCCTGAGGAGGCTGCTGCTCAGATGCTCAAACAAGCAGCTGCTAATCTCTTCGACTCCTTCGTCTTGGCAAAGCTCCTCTCAAATGCTGACAAAATCATTGGCAGCAAAATCCCAGTCCTTGTACCATTTGACCACACAATAGAGAAAAGGTCGGTAGACTGGGGGTTGGAATGGCAGAGTGATGAGAATGGGTTGGGGTAGAGGAAACTACAAAGAAAGAGAAGAGGGGATTGGGGCTAAAAGTGAACAGCATATTACATAATACCTGGTCCATTAAATTACTTAACATGACAAGGACACTTGCCTATTTAAAAGAATGCAACCTAGCGGTTTGGAGGAATTTCCTACTTTAAGTCTGCTTTACAAAAGACACTGGCTCAGTTTGCTTTACAAAAAGAGAGATTTAAAGAAAAGAACTATCATGCAATGACTATAGTACGATACAATCCATATAATTGGTTCCTTTATAAACATTTCAGTAGTAATTCACAAAGAAATGAAAATTCTTCATTTTATTACAAGAAATAAGAAAATCTAATTTTAGAGAAAAATAAACAAATAGAATGATTTAGCAAAGTATGTTCTGATGGTAATTTTACTCTACAATGATGATGGAAAATGTATGGCAAACATTTTATAATTAGCATTTTCTGAAAAAGCACATCGACAAATTTGTCAATGAAAAAAAAAATATCTTTAGATGCTACACAGAAATTCAAGTTATGTATAGAACTGTAATAATTCAAACAACTACCATTCAGACCCTACAAACAAGAGAAAATAACTACATTTTGCCTATTTGATCTGCAAGTATATAGATTAATTACAAACAAGTCTTAGATCTATGCTCCCTTTAAAATTCAATATACTGTCAATTATATTGTTATAAAATGTATGAACTAAGAATTCAAGGAAAACATAAACAAACTTCAGCACTAGCATAAACAATGCTTTTTTATAACACATTGTTTATATTTTAACTATATTTTTGCTGTTTAAATTATATATATATATATATATATATATATTTCTTAAAATGAAAATCAATTGAATCTAACCAAATTCATACCATTAAAATTAAAAATGAAAGACAAAGGCCATGCATAGCACAAGATATAGGTTAGTACCATTATAAAAGTCAAAATCTACCTTCGCTTGGATAAGATCATAATTTTTAAATGTGCACCCCTTCCCAGTCTTTTCAAGCTTTTCTTTCATGAGACAACTGAAATCATTAGAACCACAGCAGAAATCGACAATCTGTTCAAGGAGGAAGTGCTTGTGAGAATAATGATGATAACCAAAACAACAATAAATGCAAATTTCCGGTAGTTAAAAAGCACCAACAACAAACAGACAAAAAAATTTCAAAGTTTCTATTTCATACTGTTATTCAAAAGAATTGTAAGAATTGCAGCAGCATCATAATTGCTTTGACTCTAGTTATCTCTCTGCAATAGATTCTTCCACAAACTGAGAAGCTTTAATCTATATTTTATGCAAAGAAGACTCAAGTGAGCAGTATCTTAGCCTCATACAATTCTCCTCTTTCTAGTTCATGAATGCAGAGTCAAAGCACAGAGCGTGCAAGACAAAGTGAGTGATTTTCTTCACAATAAGATACAATTAAGGACCAAAATGGAATATGTATGAACTCCGTAAGCCAATCCAGGAATATGTCCTGTCATGCTTGTTTCCTAATGATATTGTTTTAGTTGCGAATATATTTGCTGTGTATGTTCACTCAAAATTAATAAAATTTTCTGCAATGACATTTGAGGCTTCATTAGAATAATCATTATTGATCTCCATCAAGCAATACAAACCAAATTAATGTAAAATAATCACTCTTTTTGTATCTTTTTTTTGCTACACAGTTCAAACTTCAAACCTAAGAGTCAACCTGATGAAGAATCAGATATGTTGTTTACTACTGAGAAGGAAGACTTCCCACTGGTTGATGAGAAAGATCAACTCAGAAAGCAACAAATCAGATGGTATACATGATGTGAAAATTTAGCGTGATGCATCTACTATCAATCAACCTTCCACAATGCTTAAAGTGACAAAGCTCAATGATGTGAAAAAGATTGATACAGTGATACTTTTTGAGGCTCAAGACATGGTTGTATCTTTTGCAACATTGATTCCAATTTATTGTTGCATCATTTTGGTTAGGATTGTCCATCCACCCATGAAAACCGATCCACCAGCTCAGCCCAGTCCGACCCAGTCTATTCTTGCCAGTTTCGAGACGAACAGCGGTCAGTGGTGAATTAAGCTCTTCAAGAACCATTAAATACAGTTTGGGTGTCAGTTTTCACAGATTGAAATCCAATTAAACTGACCCATCCAACGGAGACATAAGGTGTAGTTACAGCAGGCGATCTTCGCCTGTCACCCTTCATCATTCATCATTGTTGGCCTCAACCAAATCCCACCAACACACGTGGAAGACCAAGCGGTCAGGATCGAAGTTATTCTCAGTCGACGAAAGTTACTGATGTTCTTCACCCAACAAGGTAGGAACAGGTTTCGGTTTGATCCCCAAACCAATTCAACTAGACCCATGGACAGGCCTAGTAGCAGTTTTGTCTTGTGTCAAACCCTTAAAATCCAAACCCTACATATGACAATTAAATCCTAATCATCTAATTTCATTAAAAACCATAAGCTAATCAAATGACCTTTTTAAAAAAAAAAAATTTTAACAATACCTTTCAAAATAATAAATACATAATAATATCATAAGTTAACAACTTTTGAGCATCGACCTACTACATTCTCAGAAAGCAATAAGGAAAACAATCTGCAGTAGTATGAATCAAGGTTATTACATACACCATATTCCCTAAAATTACAAGATGCATAACCAAATCCGAGAAAAGGAAAAGGAAAAGAATTGTCTTACCATATCACCGTTTTGCACGTAACAATGGAGCCTATTAACAATCTGCAGAATGAAAACTCATTCTATGAGCTTTGCCCGATCATTGATCAGCTAGATCCAAGTAGACCAGATACAGAACCAAACTACAAGAAAAACTTAAACCAAATAAACCATCAGTAGAATTTACCTCTTTAAGTTTGTCCACTTTTGTGAAATGGCGACCGAAAGATGTATAGCGCTTGCCATAGAGAAAAGGTGCAAGATAGACACTGAGCTTTCTCTACAGAATGTGAACAAGTAATTTGAATAGTTTAGTATGATTTAAATTTCCTTTAATCCCTCCCTTCTTATAAGTAAAATTGTTTTTAATCACTCTCTCCCAAAGTGATTCAGTCATAGTTGACAAGTGAAATGATTTAGTACACAAAAATCTAATTTTTTACCACATTTTCTTGAAATATCAGACCTTAATGTCAGTGGGGAAAAGGAAATAAAGAAGAAAATGATAATTTTTTCCTTTCAAGAAAAGTTGTAGCACAAAAATAAATTCAACCCATGAATCATAATGACAGAGGAAAGAATACAAGCTTAACCACTTGAAATCAATTATTTGCCATCAAAGTATATTACACAGAAAAAAGATTCACCATTAAGAGCATTTCAACAAGAATAATATGTGAAACAGAACTAAGGAGCCAAGTAATATCATTAAGATTTTGATAGAACTGGCTTCAACCTTCCATTTGAAAATCTGCCAGAGAAGCTCTGGTTCACAAATAGCTTTTGCATCTTCAATGCTGCAACCCTCTTCTAACCTCTGTAAGGCTGTTTGAATAGCCTGCAGGTAAACTTGAAGGATTTAAAAGAAATATAAAAAGGCCACTTATAGAAATGCACAATTACAATGTTTAGTCAAATAATTTCAACATTGGCAGAAACATTTGACAGACAATCAGTTGGATATACCTTAACAGAGCACTCCACTTTTCCTTGTGTGATACTCTTGTCCAATACAGATTCATAGTATGCATCTGCACCCTGGACTTTCTGCCTTCTGATGAATTCTTCATTATTAAATGAAGCGGTGGAATTTTTCATTAGATCCAAAATTCTGTAAATTGAAAAGTAAAATCAGTATTATCAAATCCATATATAATGTACTGAAACTTCAAATTTCAAAATTTTCCTCTCACACAAAGCTGCACTAGGCCTGTAATTTTGAAAAGAGGAAGAAAGCAAGTAAAAAATTACCGATTTTTCATTTCAGCATTCAATACAAACTCTAAACTGTTTGATTTTATCATCACAGACTCCTCCAAAATTGTGTTCTTGATTTTCCCACTAGACAATTTCTGCTTCTTGGACCTTAATGGATACAATTCCAAATCAATCAAAGACTTACTGTTCTTTGTAGAGGACTTGCTTTCAACCGCAGTGAAAGACTTGCAAGGGATAGACCTAATATTTTCCTTTACAGATTTTCCAACTGAGTTAATTGTATTCTGTTTTTCCAAGGAATCAAAATCCTGCCTAAAACATCTTTTCTCAATCTTTTTGGTAGAATCTCCACCTTCGACACCGCTGCACATCTTTTTGGTAGAATCTCCAACTGAGTTAATTTTTCCTGCACTTAAATTGTCACAAACCATTCCTTTTGTTGAAGCCACAGCCTTCTTTTTGCTTGATAGCTTCTCTCCTTTGTGTTGTTTCTTTATTCCTTTAGCATCAGGAAACTTTAAGTGGTCTCTAAGTGGAGTCCCAAGTTCGTTATTGATCTCATGATCCCTGTTCAAAATATTTGGCAATCCAATGTCATTTAATGAACAATGTATATACATTCTAAAAAACATGAATGAGATTACATATACTTGACTTCTTACAAGCAATATATCAGAATTCGATTTGGAAGCAGGCCATCCCAAGCCCTTGGTAAAATATCTTTTTCATTATTATATTCAAAACAAATCCCCCTGAATCAAGGGCAAACCATATGTCAGAACTTTTCCACAGAATGATACTTTTAAAACCCACTTTAAATATGAAAAAAGAATTACAGAGTACCAGGGCAAGCATTTCCTGTGATATGCATTGGGGCAACGCCGACACAAGGCAAACTGCAACTCATGAACATTCTTATTTTCACCTTGCTTACAAACAATACATTTGTGAGCAGGGCAAGTAAATGATTCTCCTGCAGCTATTTGTTTCTGAAGTTCTTGCATGTCATGGTGTGGATGGAGCAGTTTAGCAACGCATTCTGGGTGATAGAAATGGCCACAAGTTGCAGAAACACAGCGGAAGACCTTGAATGTGACAGGAAAAGTTTTGAGTAGCAGATATACACATGTAACCTAACCAAAAAGAGTGAAACACACCTAAAATCTAAGATTGCAACTTGAATGAATGAAAAAGTACTATGGGATGATCAACTGAGGTAGACATATATCTAGAAACGACTGAAAGCAATTAAGAAAATATAACAGATAAGGGCTTCTGCTATATCCGTGTGATAACAAATTGAGTTATAAACTACTACTATAATTACCCTGTCTATATGCATAATGACTTCCAGAATTCATCATTCACCCTGCCATCACACTCAGTATTCAGATAGGTCAGGGTAGTAAGCTAATCCTTATTGCAACTTAGTGAAGGGTGTTGAAATATCATAATCAATCTCACTAGGTCCAGATTGGCACCATAAAACATACATATATACGTACACACCAATACACACACAAACAAGGGGGGGGGGGGGGGGGGTGTTGTTTTTGTTGAGCTCTAACTACCATACATATCAAGTTCCCATTCAAAATTATGCTACGAAGTTTTTATGATCTTCTCTATTGACGCAAATGATACCAAAATCAGAGTCCTCTTTTCTCTTGCCTTATATTTTGCGTTCCTTTGAAGTGGGGAGACGGGTGGGGGGAAACAAGAAATACCAAACAGTTTCTTCAAATGGCTCCAAATTAAAACCAAGTGGTCACAAACACATTCACCATGAGGGCTCCATATAAATTTTTGTACCAATGTTGTGGCCAAATTCTTGATGCACAATTTTTGGGAAGTGGCATTAGACTCATCATTTAACAATTCAGATGATCATTTTTAAAGCTTGAACGAGAATATATATGTGTGTGTGTGTGTGTGTGTGAAATTGTCAAGTGATTACGATTAACAGAATAGTATACCTCTGCTGGCTCTGCATCGGAAGATTTATCAGAAAATCCCAATTTGCCACAAACAAAGCATTGATGTTGCTGATACTTGCAATTTCTACACAAAAATATTGGCATTGCCTGCACATAACCAAATAGTGATTAAAGGAGAAAATAAATAGAGTTTAAAGCAAAACGAGCAAATAGAGGGAATACACACACAATGAAAGCAAAGAAATCAGAACCTTGACTTGAGCATCGGTATAGCCAAGAGTCTCGCAGAAGTCCTCAGCCCCAGAACCTACGTTTGCATGAAAGGATCTCAAGCACTTTCCTTCACAACTGTATCAAATGCAAATTGAATTGAAATCAATAAAGTAAATTAGTCTACCAAAAAAGGGATTATTTAACCTTAAGTCAGGAAACACTACCTCTAATTAAAAAAAAAAAAAAAACTGTATTCATTAAGTAAAAGAAAACCATTAATTAAATGAAGTCATAAATAGAGCATACCATAGGATTTCACCACCGTTGTCACAAATTGAACAAACATGATCATAGAGATAAAGTTCGTTATCTTCATCGGATGCCATTGAGTTTCCACACCAAGGCTGTACAATCGAGCAATAAATATATTTGGGTAATCAGTGAGCTCTAAAACCCCACTCCCTTCTCTTTTCCTAAACTTTCTCGTCAACCAAACAAAGCATTTCACACACCCAAAAAAAAAAAGCTAGAAGAAGGAATAATAAAAATAATAATAATAAAGTAACTAGAACTCTGAAAATTAACACAAAAATAATAAAATTATGCTTTCCTTCCCTTCACTTCTCTTTTCTGAATCTTTTTAACATCAACCAAACAAACCATTTCACATAGAAAAACAAAAAACCAAAAAATAGAAAGAAGTGAGCAAGAGAGCCCTAGACCGGACCGTGCAGAAATGGAAGAAAAAGAGGGACAGGGCATTGGCATGTGATGTGTGTGAGAGTGAGCCTGAGCCTGAGAGTGAGCCTGAGAAGTACGTACGAATAGTTTGAATAACCGTCTTTTTATCCATTTATGGTAACCGGCTATATTTATATTAGCTGCCTATTTGTCCTTTTATCACGAATGCCTACTGTCACATTTATTTACCCTTTGCCCTTTGCTATTCTTAAAAATTCAAACAACTACCCCTTACTTTACTTGTAAACAGTTTGCTATTCAATTTTTTTTTATTAAATAAAATTTTAAAAAAATCCTTTTCAATTTCTAACCTTTTATTTTATTAAATAAATAACTTTAACACTTTGGTAAACAATAATTATAAAGGCCATATTTTATCAAAATATTACTAATAAAAAATACTTATTTTCATAATTGAATCTAAATAATTCAATTAATGATCAATATTTATTAACCTACCCCTTTTTGTGCCTTTTGGCTCCTCTTGTCAAGCGGGCAAGATGCACATGTCTCTCTAATTCTCCCTATCATAATTTGAGCTCATTATCGGAATGAACCTAAGAGTACGTTGATGCCTCTAAGATATAAGCATTAAAGAAGTCCTCACTTGGTTATAGACTCATAGGTCTAAATTCAGGCCTAACGACCAAATTCCAACTGGGCCCCGTGAAGTAAGTTGGTCCGGGCAAGTATACTTATAGAAAGGCCCAATGGGTTGCATAGTATGGAAGAATAACAATAAAGTTATCGCACCCAAGAGGAGGAGTGGAGCTATGCTAGATTCTTCCCGTGAAGAAGGCAATAAGCTAAAAAGAGCCTAGCCATACCCGAGGCAAGGTGCATGGATAATCCTTATCTAATTGTAGGAGGCAAAAATTTATCAAGCCAATTACAAAATGCCACATCAAAAATTTAGTGACAAATTCTATATTAATATTTCATTAAATAAATTAAATCAAATGATGACATGTGTCATCCAAATTGATATTACATTGGCATATGGAAATTTGTCACGTGTCACTTGACCCACAAAATAAAGATAAATCCATTATTCAAAGTTTATGCATAATTATTTTTATTAAAATAAATAAAATAAAATAAAGATAAATTTTATATTCAAAATTGATGGATAACTATTTTTATTAAAATAAAAAAAATAAAATAGAGATAATTATTTATCTTTGTTGATTATTATCTTTATCAACATCTGATATATATCAAAATAGATAAATAGAAATAATTATCTCTAAGAAAAATTTGGGTCAATCAAGAGTCTAGTACATATTTTCAAGCATATCAATTCAAAGGGGAGCTTATATAAATAGTGGACATCTCCCTTCATTTTGAGAGGGATTTTTCTAAGAAGTCAAAACAATGGAGAAATTCTACCTTAAGAACACACGAAATAAGTTCTTTAAAGTTCTATTGGAATTAGGCTGAAAAAGCCTCCATAAACTTCAACAAACCTCAAATCCTTGAAGCTCAACAGATCAAGCCTCTAAAGCCCCGAAGAACTTCAACCTAAAAGCCCCGAAGAACTTCAACCTAAAAGCCTTCACATTCAAAGACTTGAAGAACAATAAATCTCTAATAAGCTCAAAGATAGAGATTTGTTGTGGAGACCGTTCCATCCGTCTACCAATTAAAGTCAAGAAGATTTCTTGTTCGAATCAAGTTCAATGAAGATAGAATCAGAGGGTATTCTTTTGTAAAAGAATTGTAATAAAGATTGTACTCATTATTCATCAATACAAATTTATATTTGCAAACCATATTTCTTTTCATTGTTTGATTTTCCGCAATTTAGAAATTTTGTGTTTACACTAATTTCCAAAAGGTATTTGATACCTCAGGAGACTTCTAAAACATGCAAGAGGGTTGAAGATTTCCACCTCCGCATTAATGAGGAGATTCCCACCTAACCCTTGCCGCATTGAATACATAAGAGACAACCTGAACAATACAAACGCCCCCAAAAGTCATGTTCCAAGATAAGGGAGGGGAAGAAATCAAAAAAGGGGAACAAAATATTCCTAAGAACTCAACTGGCAATAGGACAGCTATAGAGATAAGAATAAAAAGACACCTATATAAAGGGGAGGATAGGAAAAAGAAAAGGTGGATGAAAAATAGGAAAAGAAGTGGAGAAAAGATATATATATATATATATATATGTATAGAGAGAGAGAGAGAGAGAGAGAGAGAGAGAGAGAGAGAGAGAAATAGTAAGAGTAGGAAGAAAACATAAGAGTACTGTTGTCATGTAACACCACAGGAAGTTGAACTTTCTCTTGTAATATAGTATCCCTATTTTGTATAAACTAAGTTTTATGAAATCAATTACTTGAGTTTCCCATTGGAGAGTGTTAATTCCCTTTTTTCCTTTTTGTAAGTAAATTGTATGTCAATCAAATCACTTCTCGAGGAGCCATATATTATCCCTCAGGAATGGTAGTTTTTGACCCCCACAATATAAATCAATCGGTGTGTAAGCATATGCACCAATCAACTTGTAGCGTGCATGTCCATTGACATGTAGACATATAAGTCAATCAATAGGTGAGCAAGTCACTCAATTGACATGTATGAGCAACTGTATTAGCTTGAGCAAAAATTCATGTCTATTATAGCATAAGTACCTATTTTTTTTATTTTATACAACAATTTTTCGAAAACACTCACATCAGATTATTTATTATATATTATATTTTATTTGAATAATCATTTTTCATTATTTGTGTATTATTATCTTCATAGAGAGAGAGAGAGAGAGAGAGAATTTGATGAGACAAAAGGTGAGAAAAAAAAAGTTGAAATAATGATATACAAAGTTAGAGCATTCGCATCAACTCATGTAAAAATTCATGTCTATTTTAATATAAGAACTTACTTTTTCTAATTTACATACACACTTTTTAAAACACTCTACATTAAATTATCTATTTTACACTACATTTCATTAAAATATAAATTTTTCTTAATTTTTTTTAATTGTTTCTCTTTCTTCACATATAACAATCATCATCCAATCTCTTCCTTCATTCTCAAAATATGTAAAAAAATAATAAAAAACTAAATGCAAAATAAATAGTGTCAGTATAAATTTACACAAGTACTATAGCAAAATTGTAAATTTACAGAATTATCTTATTGATGTAGGTCATTTTAGGCGATACTACGTAAATTTCACACATTTTTCTATTATATGACCACTTATGTGAGTATTCTAATCATGTATATGTACATGGTTACTTTAGTGATTTACCAAATATACATATCTTTAACTTGATTGATGTGGGTGATTTTGTGGCTTTTTTTTTTTTTTAAAGAATACTAAGTATTTTCAGTGATTTTGTGGCTTGAATGTGTAAAATTGAACCATTTTTCTATTTAGCATTGTCTTATGCAAATGCTCTAAGCACGTGACAATTATCCAATTATTGTCAATTTTTCAAGCATATGAAAACTAACTAGGCATGCAACTATTAATTAAACATGTGATAATTGATCGAGCATTTAACAATTACATGAAGCACACTATGATTAATTAAACATGTGAGCATCAATGCAAGTGAGAATGTGACAGATAGTCAATCACGTGACAATCAATTAAGCGAGCTATAAAACTAAAAAGAAAAAATTGATCATGGGAATTTAAATTAATCCTAGACATGTAACTAATCCCCATTAGGCATGTGATCTCTCTTACTAGAGAAAGCATTTGATTTGGAAAGTCTAAGCACTTAGTTAGGGCCTGTTTGGTAAGAGAATTTAAACATAGTTTTTGTTTTGCAAACCATAAAATGGTGGGTCCTGCACTTGAACATATTGTTTGGCTAATATTCTCTAAATATAGTTTTAAGAAAAACTGTATCTTTTCTTTTTTTTTTGGTTCAAACCAGAATTTTGAAAATTGCAGAGTGTTTTCAAAATACAAAAAACATTTTTAATGGAATAGTTGTAAATAAAATGAAAACAGTTGTACATTACACTAGCCAAGACATATGAGAGTGCTGACATGGCTGGATCTAGACCCTACATATGGACTAGCTATGAGGAAAGGAAGGGACACATCGGCTGAAGAAGAGGATCCTTGGCTTGTGCTAACGGTGTGACCACCATGGGAAAAAGTGAGATTTGCACTTAACATGGACACCTAACACTTGCACAAAAGGAAGATAGTGACCCCTTATGGTCAGATGCTATAAAACACCCCTTATTGGCTGATTTTGTGCTACACAACTATTGAGGACACATGCATCACTCTTAGCTTCCTTGATGTCCTTTTCTTTATCTATGGCTTGCTCCCCACGTAGTAGCAAAGCCACCCTCCATTCCACTACCCTGACATTGGTGTGTTTTCTCTCTACTCCAACCATAGTATAGTAAAATAGTTGTATTAGGGTTTGAAATGGGCGAATAAAGGTTTGACACTTGTCTTAATATACCTCACAACATTCCTCGTGCGATAAGAGGAAAATGTTGCCAGCAATTAGGGCAAGAACCAAGAGAGACAAAGAGAAAGAGGCAAAAATTTTGGGTAGAAAAGTGAGGTAGAGAAAAAGGCTTTCTTTGGGAATAACATCACAATTGTACAAAGACCTAGATTTTCACATAATAGAGAGCTCTAAAGAGTGAGGGACATTCTTCCCCTCATTCACCTGTGGTTTTTCATCCCTTACAAAAGGTTTTCCACGTATCTTTCCATGCCTTTTTTACTTTTGATGGTGAACTAAAACATAAAATCAACTCCAATTCGTCCATAGGAGGCGTCCAGAGCAAAAGGGACATCCCACATAAGAAGGTCGTCTATAGTAGGACGACCGTTCGTGGGAACGAGGTACGTCCATCTGGAAGGCTCCTTAATGACCCTCCAACACTTGGGGAATTCCCAAGTGTGGATTTGCCTACAAGAGCTGGCGATGGAACCACATGTTATTATTCTAAGGCATGAGTGAGATCCAGGTTCATTGTTACAACTCCTTATTGAATACTTAACTTCTAATGACAGTTATATAAAAAAGTATAACTCCTATAACAGTTGTGGAAGTTATCCTTGAACCCTCTAACCTCCTCAAATACAGGGAAAGTTACAAATCTAATAACTGTTTCTAAGGCGCACTATATAAACACCCATTCAGACCAGATAAAGAACATTTTTACAGTTCCTGAAAAGTTGGAACTCTAGAACTTAAGAGAGAAACTAACTTTGGCATCAAAGGGTTCTTGGCCGGTCCACCCTGATCACCTTTAATCATTTGTTCTTTCCTTTTCAAGCCTTCAAAATAGTCGCTAGCTCTTTCAAACCCGAAGCATCTAGTCTACTGATTTTCTTCGCATCATTAGTTGGCACCGTCTGTGGGAAAAAACAAAATTCGATTACTTGTGTTTTGACAATTCGCCTTTCCCAAACAAAAGGTTATATGGTTCGGATAAGATTAAGGGTTACTAGCCCAGGCCACCAAGAGGGTAGGGATGCTTCTAGTAATCCCCACTGTGATCGTCAGTTAGCCTCTATCATGCAACCACCTTCTATTCAACATATACAGTCCATGGCTGCAGCTATGGCAGAGTTAACCCGTCAAAACTAAGAGTTGACTAGGGAGATTAGTCTAAGGAGGCAACACTATGAACACGTGAAAGGACAAGCCCAGAGTCAAGAAGGTAGAAGGGAAAACGCTGAGCCTAAGAACCAGTCAAGGGGTACCGCTTCAAGAAAGGTGCTGCACTTGTAGAGGGAGATGGACCAAATGAGAAAAACTATGGATGAAATGAAGGAGAACATCAGAAGGGCAAACCCTGTAGATGATTTAGTTCATCGAACAGACTCCCCTTTCACGGCTTCCATCAATAGTCATCCTTTACCCTCAAAGTTCAAGATGCCTTCCTTGGATTTGTATGATGGAACGCGTGACCAATGTGATCATATCGCCACTTTCAAGACTACCATGCGCCTTCAAGGAGTTCTAGACCAGATTATGTGCAGGGCTTTCCCTACCACCCTCAAAGGGCCAGCGTGAATATGGTTCAGCAAAATACCTCCAAACACTGTGAGCTCATTCGAAGAATTAAGTAATTTGTTTGTCAACAATTTTATCGGAGGCCAACGCCACAAGCGTTCCTCGTCCAACCTGTTAACCATAGAGTAGGGGAAAAATGAAAGCTTGCGTTCCTTCATTACCCATTTCAACAAGGAAGCGCTGACGATGGACGAGATAGACGACAAGTTACTATTGACAGCCTTTCATAATGGATTTAACTCTAACTTATTCATTCATAAGCTTTACGAGCAAAAGCCATAAACCATGGCTGAACTCATCCATTCGGTCAAAAATTTCATGAGTGCGAAGGATGCAATCATAGCCAAGAAAAGGAAAAGAGTAGAGAGCATAGAAGCAGATCTCTCGTGTCACCCTGAGTAGGGTCCTCGTCCAAAGAAGGCTCGGGCTGGAGAGGAAAAAGACAAAGATAGCAAGAAGGCGAGTTCTTCAATAAGAAATCAGCAATACACTCCTTTGAATACGCCACTTGAGCAAGTTCTTATGCAAATCAAAGATCACCCATCCTTGAAGTGGCCAAAGAAAATGAAAGGAGATCCCAACAAGAGCAATAGGAACAAGTATTGCCACTTCCATAGAGATCATGGGCATAACACAGACGAGTGTTTTAATTTGAAGTAGCAAATAGAGAATCTCATCAGGCAAGGAAAGTTGAGAAGTCAAGACAATCTCCAAGGACGAAGGGAAATGACAAGCAAGCCATTACGTTCATGGATGAGGATACTGAAAGAGTTCACCACCCAGATAACGACGCAATCGTCATTACCTTGCTCATTGCCGATTATACGATTAGAAGGGTGTTGGTAGATAATGGCAGTTTAGTGAACATCTTGTATTACTCCGCCTTCCAACAAATAACGCTAGGACAAGATCAGCTCTGCCTAGTAGATTCGCCTTTGGTAGGATTAGGAGGAATGAAGGTGCAACTTGTGGGCACCATTACATTACTTATGGTAGTCGAAGCATACCCACAACAAATAACGAAAGAGGTAAACTTTCTTGTTGTTGATTGCTCATCTTCATACAATGCCATCATTGGAAGGCCAACTTTAAATAGTTGAAGGGCGGTAACGTCTATCTACCATTTATCCGTCAAGTTCCCAACTGAGTATGGAGTAGTACAAGGAGATCAATTAGCAATCAGAGAATGTTATTTAGCCATGTTGACTATGGACGAGAACGTACAGACGATGAGCATAAACGAGAGAAGAATTACTGCGAAGCCCACTAAAGTACTAGAAGATATTCCTTTGGACAAGAATAATCCCGAGAAGTTTACTAAAATTGGGAAGAGTATGGAAAAAAAGACAAAGCAAACCTTGGTCTAGCTTTTGAAGAAAAGTCTTGATGTGTTTGCATGGAGCCACGAGGACATGCTAGGTATTGACCTAAATGTCATTACCCATCGTCTAAATGTGTTTCATTCCTCCAAGCCTGTATGTCAGAAGAAAAGGGTTTTTGCTCCTGAATGAGACAATGCCATTAAAGAAGAAGTCCAGAAGTAGGCCACGGGAAAGTTTATTCGGGAAGACTATTATCCAGACTAGTTGGTCAATGTGGTTATATTCAAGAATGCTAATGGCAAGTGAAGGATGTGCATGAACTTCACTGATTTGAACAAGGCTTGCTCCAAGGATAGTTATCAATCGCCACGAATTGACTAGCTGGTGGATTCGACAGCGGGTCATAAACTGCTAAGTTTCATGGACGTCTTTTCAGGCTACAATCAAATAAGAATGGACGAGATGGGTCAAGAGAAGACTTCCTTCATTACTAGCCAAGGGTTATTTTGCTACAAGGTAATGTCTTTCGGTTTAAAGAACGCGGGTGCGACTTACCAAAGACTGGCTAACCATATGTTTTGTCCAAAAATCAGACAGAATGTGGAGGTTTACGTAGATGATATGTTGGTAAAGAGTTTGGACAAGGAAAAGCATCAGGGTGACCTTCAAGAAACCTTTGTTACACTTAGGTAGTATAACATGAAGTTGAATCCAAGCAAGTGTACTTTTGAAGTTTCGTCAGGGAAGTTCCTGGGGTTCATGGTTTCACATAGAGGATTGAGCCAAACCCTAACAAAATCCAGGCGATACTAAATATGGAGCCACCGAAGAATATCAAAGAAGTCTAATCTCTCACCAGACGAGTTGTCACCCTTAACAAGTTTGTCTCAAAAGCTACTGACAAGTGTTTGTCATTCTTAAGGTTCTCAAAAAGGGATTTGAGTGAATAGACGAGTGTTAAAAGGCCTTCCAAGACCTCAAGACTTACCTCACCACAGCATCTTTGCTGAGCCCATCCGTACCTAGTGAAGAATTATATTTGTACTTGGCGGTGTCCCCACATGCAGCAAGCTCGACATTGATTAAAGAAGAAGGGCGGATTCAAAAGCCAATTTATTATAGGAGCGGGGAGCTAAGAGGAGTGGAAGGGCGATATCTAATGATGGAGAAGCTAGCTTTTGCCTTGGTCACGACTTCTATATAACTAAGGCATTATTTTCAAACTCATGTTATCAATGTCCTGAAAATTCATCCCCTAAAGAAGGCAATGAACAAGTTGGAAACCGCGGGAAGACTAATCCAATGGGTAGTGGAGTTCAATGAGTTTGATGTTAGGTACCAACCAAAGAGTGTGATAAAAGCACAACTATTGGCAGATTTCATTACAGAGTTCACTTTTGGTCAGAACAAGCTGGACAAAGAGGTAGGGGCTCAAAGGTAGGTTATTAATGTAGATGGCTCGTCCACGTTATACTCAGGAGGGATTGGAGTCATACTAAAGTCCCTAGAGGGAGATAAGTTGGAATATGCAGCCCGTATACAATAGCAAACTACCAACATGAAGCTAAATATGAAACTCTCCTTAAAGGACTAGAATTGGCTAAGTCTTTAGAGATGGAGTCAGTAGTAGTCAAAGGAGACTCTTAATTGGTTATTAATCAAGTGAATGGAATGTGTGAAGCTAAGAAGGATTGAATGAAGAGATATCTTAACAAAGTAAAGTGGCTTATCCAGAAGTTTAAAGAAGCCAGTTTTGTTCAACTCCTGAGGGAGGAAAACATGAAAGTAGATGCTTTGGCAAAAGCAGCTTCGACAGGAGGAATTATGGACTAGTATGACAAAATCCATTTCATGCCGAGCATAAACCTTCCAGAGATACAGCAGATAGGAGGGGGAAAAAATTAGATGAGTCCAATAATAGTCTATCTTAAGGATGGAAGGCTTCTAGAAGACAGGGATGAGGCTAGGAAGTTGAGGTTTAGGGCTGCTAAGTACATCCCCATAAATGAAGTACTATACAAACAAGGCTTCTCTTAGCCCTACCTGTTAAGACATATGTAGTTCAAGTGGTTGTTGACATATGTCGTTATTTTATGTAATTGGCTTATCCTTAGACAAAACGCACTTTACTTGTAATTGGGTAGATTTAGGATGTGTTTAACACTTCAAGAAACAGTGTTTCAAGATTCATTATTGAAGTCATCAAGTCTGTCCAAAAAACAAGCAAGGAAGTGCAAATTACTAAAGCTCGACACCTGGCTCGACACATGCATCTATCGAGCTTTAAGAAGCTGTTTTGCCCCGAGCCTCGACAACTTCTCGACAGATCCTCGACACCTCTATCTATCGAGAATTAAAGAAAACTGATTTTCAGTTCTATTTTAAGTCCAATCCGTGAATATGTCTGATGATGCGAAGAAAATCAGTAGGCTGGATGCTTCGGGTTCGATAGGGCTAGCGAATGCCTTGGCAACCTGAAAAAGAAAGAGAAGTGATCAAAGGTGACCGGGGTTGCCGGCCAATAACCCTCCGATGACAAAGTCAGTTTTTCTCTCAGATATTTTCAAGTTCCAACTTTTCAGGAATGATTTCACCTACCTTTTTTTCTGGTCTGAACCAGTGTTTATATAGTGTCTTAAGAGCGGTTATTGGATTTGTAACCTCCCCTTGATTTGAGGAGGTTCGTTTTTCGAATATAACTTTCTCAACCGTTTAGGAGTTACCCTTTTTATGCGTAACGATCACTGGAGGTTACTCGTACAATGAGGAGATTTTTCAGACTTTCATAAATTTCTAAGTGTTCACGTATCGTCCATAACTTCTCGTCTTAAGGCCTTCGAGGCAGCTTACCCCGTCTTGAGCACGCCAAGACATCTTACCTCGTCTTGAGTACGTCGAGACAGTTTACCTCGTCTTGAGTACGTCGAGACAGTTTACCTCGTCTTGAGCATGCTGAGACGTTTACCTCGTCTTGAGCATGCTGAGGCATTTACCTCGTCTTGAGTACGCTGAGACAGTTTACCTCGTCTTGAGTACGTCGAGACAGTTTACCTCGTCTTGACCCGTTCTGGACGATCTCCATGGACAATTGGAGTTGTATTTTATCATACCACATCAGTTGCCCCCTTGTCCATGGGTCGTCTAGGCCTTATATTTACTAATGTCGTTGTATGGACAGGTGTCCCTAGGCCAGCTATCGTAGGTGCCACGTGTCATGATTTAATTGGAGACCAATCATGTCAACTCGTTTTTCGAGGGACGTGCCATTTGTCGTTTTCTGGCTAGCCGCGTTGTTTCATGTACTGGTGTCAATGCCTATAAATAGTGCAATTCCTCCGCTACCCTCCTCATTTTCTCAAATTTTCTTCTTCGAACTCCCTCGTCTTAGAGCCTCGTATAGAAGCTTCTTACGTCCATAGTCTTCTCGTCTAGATCCAGGTATTTTCTTCAATCCTCGTCCTTAGATTTTAAGCTTCATTAAAAATGTCCGAGTTAGTAATTTCCTCGTCTAGCGATAGTACAGTCAAAGCCATAGACGAGTACCAAGACCCTAGTAGCTTTAGTGGCTCTAGCGATAGTTCTAGTAGTAATAGTAGTAGCGATGGGAACACTACAGACGAGTACACGTCTGGTGTTCCAGGGGTTCCTCCCGAGGTTTTTATAGAACAGCATAGGACGAGGGTCAAGTCTGGTTCTAGAGCTGGCACAAGTGCTCCCTCGTCTTCTGCTCAAGACGAGGAGGAGGAGGTCGTTTATACTTGTGCTATAGGGGTTGGTTCTAAAACTGACGAGAGAAAATTAGAGCTTCTCAAGACTAGATACCAAATCCCTGATAGTTTAAACCCTAGGGTTCCCGTCCGTGGGGAATGGTGTTGTCAACCCCGTTTTGGCGTGGGTATTTATGAGGCTTACCTCCTAGGAGGTTTGAGGTTGCCTCTAAATGCATTCGCTAGGGAGTTGCTCACTAGGTTAGGTATAGGTATTTGTCAGCTTAACCCCAATGCATGGCGTCTAATAGTAGCTATGCAAGTTTTGTGGAGGGAGGTGTTTGAGGGGAACCGTCCTCTTTCCGTGGACGAGTTCCTCTATTGCTATAAACCCTCCGAAATTAACCAGTCCCTTGGCTTTTATCAATTTACAGCCAGAGGGACAAATTGTAGATTAATTAAGTCGCTAGTTACGTCAGACAGAAACTGGAAGACGGAGTTCTTCTTCGTCTCTGGTTGCTGGGCTGGTCGTCCTAGTGAAATAGCCCAAGATCCATTTCCTCCCTATACAGGAGACATAGGGAACCTTCGTCCTGAAGGTATGCATTTTTCGTAATGTTTATTGCACTCGTCCTTGCTAATGGTCATCTAACATTTTTTGTGTTTTGTTTTGAAGGTGTCAGACGACCTCACTTGGATAGGCTTCGATTAGAACGAGTCCAAAAAGCTCGTCTCTACAGTGACAGGGCTTTCCATTTTTTGGTTACCCTTAGGCGTCTTGCCACTTGGGGTCTAGGTCCTGACCCTTCGGACGAAGCGATCGCTCATGAAGTTACTGTGAGAAGACGTAAGTCGTCCTTACCCTCGTCTTTTATTTTTCTCTCCTTCTTTTTTTTTTTTTTTTTTTTACTGACGTCCTCACTTGCAGGAATGGCTACAATGAAACAAAATAAGGGCAAGGACGCTATGGACGAGGAGACCAGGTCGGGGGTAAAGTCCATCCCTCGTCCAGCTTCTGGTGAGAAGAGGAAGAGCCTCTCTCTTGGTGTGGACTTGGGTAACCTCCCAAGTAGGCGCAAGGAGAAGAGAGTTAAGCACAAGTCGTCCAAGGCTCAAGACGTCCAAGCTAAGGACCAACGTGGCCTCGTCCCTCCTAGCCCTCCAATCCAAGTTTTGGACGTTGAAAAAGAGTTTTCTCCACCCATCCCGTCTACAGTTCTAACCTCACCTCAAACTTCCCTCCAAGTTCCTCATAATCTTCTTGAGGACGAGAACTTGGCTTGGGAAACGTTTGAGAAGGCTGTTACAGACGAGGACATAACGGCATGCTACAACATGTCGTTGAAGGATTTTGAGCGCTCCGGCGTTCATGACCTTTTCAAGGTATGTAACTTTTTATGTTTGTCTCGTCTTCTAGTTATTTTATGCGTGCATTCTAACGAAGCTTTGTGCTATGCAGGCAATGTCCAAGTTCATTGCAGCGTCCAGGCAGGCAACTGAACTGGACAAGACGAGAGTGCTGCTGGAGAAAACTGTCCAGAAAGGGAGGGACGAGACCAAGAGGTGGGCAGAGGTGGCGGCTAAGTCCAAGGACGAGGCAGAGAACTTGAAGAAGCGTGTCGCTGAGCTGGAGGCTGAATTCCTGGAGAAGGACGCTCGTCTGACCTTTCTTGAAAAGAGGAATGAGGAGTTGGACGTCCTTCTGGAGAAAGCTAAAGGAGACGCCGTTGCGGAGTTCAAGGCGTCCAAAGAATTTACTGATTCAATGGACGCCAACTATGCAGCTGGCTTTGAGGATTTCAGGATGGACGCAATGGACAAATTCCCTGAAGTGGACTTCAGCTCAATCAAGCTTAACCTTGGAGGGGCGTCTACAAGTTCTCTCGTCCAGACTAGCTCAGAAGACATCAACGTGGACGATGATGCCACCACCTTGCCACCTCAAGACGAGCCAAACGCCGACCCCCCAGCCGTCTAAGATTTTTTGTTGTTTCTGATGTAATTCTTCTTCTTCTTTTCTTTTCTTTTTTTTTTTTATTTATTAAAATGTATTTGAGTACAATAGCCTCGTCTAGAGTGTTATAGACGAGTGTATTAACAATTGCCTTTAAGGCTTTATTTGTAAGGGTTTTTGGACGATGGACGTCTACCCTTTTATCTTAATTTAATGAATGTTTATTTTTATTCATTACTTGTTTGTGTATGGACGTACTTTGTTTTTGTTGTGATATAAACTTGTATAATCCTAAGTATTAAAGGGTCGTCCATATATTTTGCTTATGGATATTGTTCTATCATTTGGTTCTCCCATAGACGAGTTGGTGATCACCTTTCGTTCATAGGTCTGACCTATTTTCCTCGTCCATAGGTTTTGGCTTATTTTCCTCGTCCATAGGTTTTGGCTTATTTGCCTCGTCTGTAAGCCTTTCTTTGGCCTTTGACGTTTGCTAGCATTTGAGTCGTCCTAGAGTATCTGTTTGAGTCAGATGCTCGTCCATGGACTTGTATCAATTTTTTGTTTCTTTAGCTTTTGCACTTTATCCTCGTTTTGAGGAAAGTCTGCGAACGTTACATCCCTGCGTCCAAGGATTTTTCATTCGTCTTTAGATTTTAGCCCCCTTCGTGGGTTTGACAATGGAACTTAGATTTTACGCATAAAATACACTTAAAATCCAAACCATATTATATAAGCATTGTTCACAAACATAGCACCTGCTTGGAAGCTAGTGCATTATGAAAGTACTTAAAATACACAACCTTGTCTTTAACAAACTTGTCTGTAGACGGTGCAAATGTTTAAGAACTAATGCACCTTTATTCTTAGTACACACCATAGCAGTAGTAAGAACACTAGTAGATATTAAACATAGTAGTAGGGTCGTCCATGATAGAAACTTCATCTTTGATTAACCTCGTCCACGCTCATTGATAGTACCTTCTCAGGTGCTCCACGTTCCAAGGGTGTTCCAGCTTTCGTCCGTCCAAAGCTTCTAAGTAATACGACCCTTGCCTTTTGCAGTTTACTACTCTGTATGGTCCTTCCCAATTGGGTCCCAATTTTCCATGAGCTGGGTTCCTAGTCGCCAAGGATACTCTCTTAAGAACGAGGTCCCCTACGCTGAAGCGCCTGGGTTTTACCATGGCATCATGCTGTCTAGCCATAAGGTTCTTGTACCTTGCTGTCCTCTGCTCCACATCCATCCTTACCTCATCAATAAGGTCAAGGTCAAGACGAAGTAGTTCTTCATTTTCCTTCTCTTGATACTTCATCACTCGATGGTTAGCCATATGAACTTCCGCTGGTATGACCGCTTCACTTCCATAAGCTAACTTGAAGGGGGTTTCTCCTGTCGGGGTTCTCACAGTAGTTCTGTAGGCCCAAAGAACGCCTGGTAACTCATCTGGCCATATCCCCTTTGCCCCCTCTAGCCGAGTCTTGATGATTTTCAGCAAGGATCGGTTTGCTACCTCTGCTTGTCCGTTTGCCTGTGGGTGGGAGGGTGAGGAATAATGATTTCTGATTCCAAAATGCTCACAAAAGTCCCTAAATGGTGCGTTGTCAAACTGTCGTCCATTGTCCGATACTAGCACCCTCGGTACTCCGAACCTACACAAAATATTCTTCCAAACAAAATTTTTAACGTTTTGCTGTGTAATTTTTGCAAGAGGTTCAGCCTCCACCCACTTAGTAAAATAGTCAATCCCTATGACCAAAAACTTCATTTGTTTGGTACCCGGAGGGAAAGGACCTAGGATATCCAGTCCCCATTGTGCAAAGGGCCACGGGGCCATCATCGGGGTCTGATACTCCGACGGTTGCCTAGGGACATTGCTGTAGCGTTGGCATTGGTCGCACACCTTGACATAAGCCTTGGCATCTGCCTGAACCGTGGGCCAATAGTAGCCGGCACGAATGACCTTATGGACGAGGGACCTTGCCCCCGAGTGATTTCCACATGCTCCTTCATGAACCTCCCTCAAAACATAATTTGCTTCATCTGGAGCCAGGCACCTCAGGTAGGGTTGAGATAAGCCTCGCTTGTAAAGTACTTCATTTATAAGGACGTACTTTGCAGCCCTAACCCTAAGTTTCCTAGCTTCGTTCTTGTCTTCTGGAAGCTTCCCATCTTGTAGATAGAGTATAATTGGACTCATCCAATTTTCTTCTCCTCCAATTTGCTGTATTTCCGGGAGGTCTATGCTCGGCATGTATTGGACTTTGCCATACTCGTCCATGACTCCACCCGCCGACGCTGCTCGCGCCAGCGCATCTGCTTCCATGTTTTCCTCCCTCGGGAGTTGAATAAAACTCACTTCTGAAAACTTTTGTACGATCCTTCTCACTTTGCTGAGGTATTTCTTCATTCGTTCTTCCTTGGCATCACACATTCCATTCACCTGGTTGATTACTAGCTGAGAATCACCCCTGACTATTACTGACTCCGCTCCCAAGGACTTAGCCAATTCCAGCCCTTTGAGAAGTGCTTCATATTCAGCTTCATTGTTGGTTGTTTGGTACTGTAGGCGGGCTGCATACTCTAACTTATCACCCTCTGGGGACTGGAGTATGACTCCAATCCCTCCTGCATACATCGTAGATGATCCATCTACGCTGATAACCCACCTTCTTGTTCGCTCGTCCTTGACCAGCTCGTCTTGGCTTGGAGTAAACTCCGCGATGAAGTCCGCCAACGCCTGCGCCTTGACTGCATTTCTTGGTTGATACTTGACATCAAATTCACTAAGTTCCACCGCCCATTGGACTAGCCGTCCTGCAGCTTCCAACTTGCTCATCGCCTTCTTCAGGGGGTGATCGGTCAAGACAATAATAATGTGAGCTTGGAAGTAGTGTCTCAGCTTCCTTGAAGCCGTAACCAAGGCAAAGGCTAACTTTTCCATCATCGGATACCGTCCCTCCGCTCCTCTAAGTGCCCGACTAGTATAGTATACTGGTTTCTGCACTCGTTCTTCTTCTCTGACCAGCGCGGAACTTATGGCATGCGGGGATACTGCCAAATACAAATAGAGCTCTTCGCCAGGTACGGATGGGCTCAGCAATGGTGCCTTGGTGAGGTAAGTCTTCAAATCTTGGAAAGCCCTTTGACACTCGTCCGTCCATTCGAACGCCTTCCTGAGGACTTTAAAGAACGGTAAACACTTGTCGGTAGCTTTCGACACAAATCTGTTGAGGGCGGCAACTCGTCCAGTCAGGGACTGTACTTCTTTGATGTTTTTCGGTGGTTCCATGCTGAGTATCGCTTGGATCTTATCTGGATTGGCTTCAATACCTCTATGTGAAACCATGAAACCCAAGAACTTCCCCGATGAAACCCCAAAGGCACACTTACTTGGATTAAGTTTCATGTTGTACCGTCGTAGTGTGTCGAAGGTCTCTTGAAGGTCGTCTAAGTGCTTTCCCTCGTCCAAACTCTTTACCAGCATATCATCAACATAGACTTCCACGTTTCTGCCAATTTGAGGACGAAACATTTGGTTCACCAGCCTTTGGTAAGTTGCCCCTGCGTTCTTCAGACCGAAAGGCATTACCTTGTAGCAAAACAAGCCTTGGCTGGTGACAAATGAAGTCTTCTCTTGGTCTGCCTCGTCCATCTTGATTTGGTTGTAGCCTGAAAAGGCGTCCATGAAGCTTAGCAACCTGTGACCAGCCGTCGAGTCTACCAGCTGATCGATGCGTGGGAGCGGATAACTGTCCTTCGGGCAAGCTTTGTTTAAGTCAGTAAAGTCTACACACATTCGCCACTTACCATTGGCCTTCTTTACCATGACTACATTCGCCAACCAGTCCGGGTAGTACACTTCCCTAATGAACTCCGCCGCAAGCAACTTCTGTACTTCTTCTTTGATGGCGTTGTCTCGCTCAGGAGCAAATACCCTCTTCTTCTAACGTATTGGTTTGGACGAGGGACTTACATTCAGACGATGGGTAATAACACTTGGATCAATCCCAGGCATGTCTTCATGATTCCATGCGAAAACATCAAGGCTTCTCTTCAAAAACTGGACCAGCGTATTCTTCGCCTCTTCTTCCATGCTTGCCCCTATTCTAGTAAACTTCTCAGCTCTACTATCGTCTAAGGGGACATCTTCTAACACCTCAACAGGCTCCGATGTGATTCTTCCAGCACCCTCGTCTATGTTCATCGTCTGTAAATGCTCGTCCATGGCCAACATGGCCAGGTAACATTCCCTGGCAGCCAGCTGATCTCCTTGCACTTGACCTACACCATGCTCAGTTGGAAACTTGATGGACAAATGGTAGGTGGAGGTTACCGCCTTCCAACTATTCAAAGTAGGCCTTCCAATAATAGCGTTATATGACGATGAACAATCGACCACGAGGAAGTTTACCTCTCTGGTTATCTGCTGCGGATACGTTCCAATCACTACGGGCAGTGTGACACTGCCCACTGGTTGCACTTTCATTCCTCCGAATCCTACCAGGGGCGAACTCACTGGGCGAAGCTGATCTCGTCCTAGCCTCATTTGTTGGAACGCAGGGTAATAAAGAATGTCCGCCGAGCTTCCATTATCTACCAACACCCTTCTGGTCGTATAGTCGGCAATAAGTAAGGTAATGACAATTGCATCATCATGGGGTTGGTGAATTCTTCCAGCATCCTCGTCCGTGAACGTGATTGCTTGCTCGTCAGCTTCCATCGTCCTTGGAGATCGTCCTGACAGCTGGACGTTTTGCACCACCCTCAGGTATGTCTTCCTCAATTTACATGACTGCACTACTGAGGTTCCTCCTACAATAACTCTTATTTCTCCTAGCGGGGGTCGTGAGGACTCTTCCACCTTGGCTTTCAGCTTCTCGTCCTTGTGGTCTCGTCCAAGGAAATTCCTCAATTTTCCCTGCCTGATGAGGTTCTCCACCTGCTGCTTTAGATCAAAGCACTCGTCCGTGTCATGCCCATGGTCCCTGTGAAAGCGACAATACTTGTTCTTGTTGCGCTTGTTAGGGTCTCCCTTCATTTTCTCCGGCCACTTTAAGGACGGATCATCCTTGATTTGCATAAGAACCTGCTCTAGCGGGGTATTGAGGGAAGTGTATTGACTTCTTGAGGATGAACTTGCCTTCCTACCATCCCTATCCCTTTTTTCTCCTACATGGGCTTTCTTAGGACGAGGGACTTGATCTGAATGTCGGTGCCCGGCTTCCGAGCGTTCTGACCTTTTCCTCTTCTTGGCTATTATTGCGTCTTCGGCGTTCATGAAATTTTGGGCTGAATGGACGAGTTCAGCCATGGTCTGAGGTTCCTGCTCGTACAATTTGTGAATGAACAAGTCAGAATTAACCCCATTATGGAAAGCAGCCAACAACAACTTATCGTCCATCTCGTCCACTGTCAAGGCCTCCCTGTTGAAACGGGTAATGAAGGATCTCAAACTCTCATTTTCCCCTTGCTCGATCGTTAATAAACTAGAAGAAGAACGCTTGTGGCGCTGTCCTCCAATGAAGTTATTAACGAACATTTTACTTAATTCTTCGAATGATCCAACAGAGTTCGGGGGTATTTTGCTAAACCACACCCTCGCTGGCCCCTTCAGCGTGGTAGGGAACGCTCTGCACATAATCTCATCTGGAACTCCCTGAAGATGCATGGTTGTCTTGAAGGTAGCAATATGGTCACACGGATCACAGTTTCCATCGTATGAATCCAAGGAAGGCATCTTGAATTTAGGGGGTAGGGGATGACTGTTGATGGAAGCCGTGAATGGAGAATCCGTACAGTGAACTAAGTCCTCCACGGGGTTCGTCCGCCTCATATTCTCCTTCATTTCTTCCATGGCTTTTCTCATCTGGTCCATCTCTTTCTCCAAATGTGGCACCCTCCTTGAAGCGGTACCCCTTGTATGATCCTCAGACTCAGCACTTTCTCCTCTACCTTCCTGACCCTGGGGTCGTCCTTCTGCATGTCCTTCACGGTGCTGCCTCCTGATGTTGATCTCCTGGTTCAACTCTTGATTTTGGCGGGTCAATTCCGCCATAGCCGCGGCCATGGACTGCATTTGTTGAAGGGACGACGGTTGCGGGGTAGGAATTGACTGGCGGTCGCGGTAAGGATTACTGGAAGCATCCCTACTTCCCTGGTGGCCTGGGCTAGTAGCCCTTGATCTTGTCCGAACCATTCAGCCTTTTGTCTAGGAACAAAGGGTGATCAAAAGAGTGAAACGAAAACGAAAATTATTTTCTACGTAGTTCCCACAGACGGCGCCAACTGATGATGCGAAGAAAATCAGTAGGCTGGATGCTTCGGGTTCGATAGGGCTAGCGAATGCCTTGGCAACCTGAAAAAGAAAGAGAAGTGATCAAAGGTGACCGGGGTTGCCGGCCAATAACCCTCCGATGACAAAGTCAGTTTTTCTCTCAGATATTTTCAAGTTCCAACTTTTCAGGAATGATTTCACCTACCTTTTTTTCTGGTCTGAACCAGTGTTTATATAGTGTCTTAAGAGCGGTTATTGGATTTGTAACCTCCCCTTGATTTGAGGAGGTTCGTTTTTCGAATATAACTTTCTCAACCGTTTAGGAGTTACCCTTTTTATGCGTAACGGTCACTGGAGGTTACTCGTACAATGAGGAGATTTTTCAGACTTTCATAAATTTCTAAGTGTTCACGTATCGTCCATAACTTCTTGTCTTAAGGCCTTCGAGGCAGCTTACCCCGTCTTGAGCACGCCAAGACATCTTACCTCGTCTTGAGTACGTCGAGACAGTTTACCTCGTCTTAAGTACGTCGAGACAGTTTACCTCGTCTTGAGCATGCTGAGACGTTTACCTCGTCTTGAGCATGCTGAGGCATTTACCTCGTCTTGAGTACGCTGAGACAGTTTACCTCGTCTTGAGTACGTCGAGACAGTTTACCTCGTCTTGACCCGTTCTAGACGATCTCCATGGACAATTGGAGTTGTATTTTATCATACCACATCAATGTCTTTGGGACTTCTTTTGTCTTAACCCTAGACATATAAAAGGATTGTTTTTAAGGGCCATCAAAGGGATGCAAGTTGCACAAGTATTAAGCAATCCTTGTTCATGCAATTTGTGATCAAAAAGACAAAGTTCATGCCCTAGTTCATCCTTTGTGAAGAAGATTGCTATGTAATGTGCACCGTAGGGTTTTATAACCAATCATCTTCCTAATATTCATCGTGTGGATGATTTGAAGAACTTTGCAGCCAACAACTCTCTCTCTAGTTGGTGTTTGAAGTCGTGTACTGGGATCCGCGCATCTGGTTAGTCACGTACTTGGGAGCCGTGCATTGAAAGGAGAAACTATCACTACAAAACAAGTCCAATTGGGTATTGGGGTAAGGGTTCAATTGTAGGTTGGTAAGGTACTTGGAATTCCTTGCTTGTAACCGCTTGTTGTGATAATAGTGGAGTTTTGAGAGTGGTGACCTTAAATCACCCGGTGGGGTTTTTGCCGTCAGGTTTTCTCCATTCGTAAACAAATCACTTTGTCATTTATTTTTCGCTGCATAACTTAGTTTTGGTGATTTGTTTGTGCTGCCACATGATATTGCATGTTAATTTGATTAATTAATAACTTGACTAATTAATTAATTTAATTAATCACAAGGGGTCAACGCGTTTGTGGCCTGTCACTACCTAAGGTGCCTAGCTCCAGACGAGTCAAACTATGTATTGAAGGAAGTTCATGAAAGAGCATGTGGGAATCATTCGGGAGCTAGATCACTAGTCCATAAGGTCGTTCGTGCAGGCTACTACTGGCCAACTATTCAAGTAAATGTTAAGGCTTATGTCAAGGTGTGTGACTAGTGTCAATACTTCAATAATGTTCTTAGACAGCCCTCGGAATACCTAACCCCAATATGGCCCCATGGCCCTTTGCGCAATGGGGACTGGATATCTTAGGTCCTTTCCCACTAGGAACTAGACAGATGAAATTTTTGGTAGTAAACATTGATTACTTTACCAAATAAGTGGAAGCTGAACCTTTAGCAAAAATTACTCAGTAAAATGTTAAAAATTTTGTTTGGAAAAACATTGTATACAGGTTCGGGGTACCTAGAGTACTAGTATCTGATAATGGATGTCAGTTTAACAACACACTTTTCAAAGATTTTTGTGAGCAATTTGGAATTAAAAATTACTATTCCTCACCCTCCCACCCACAAGCAAATGGCCAAGCAGAAGTAGCAAACCGATTCTTATTAAAAATAATCAAGACTCAGCTTGAGGGGGCAAAGGGGGTATAGCCAGATGAGCTGCCAGGTGTTCTTTGGGCTTATAAGACAACTGTGAGGACCCCAATAGGAGAAATTCCTTTTAAGCTAGCCTGCAAAAGTAAAGCAGTCATACCTGCGGAAGTTCATAGGGCTAACCACTGAGTAATGAAGTACCAAGAGAAGGAAAATGAAGAACAACTTCATCTTGACATCGATCTCATTGACGAGGTAAGGATAGATGCAGAGCAAAGGATAGTAAGATACAAAAATCTTATGAGTAAGCAGTATGATGCCATGATAAAACCTAGGCGCTACAACATTAGGGACCTCATCCTTAAAAGGATATCCTTGGTAACCAGGAATCTGGCTCATGGAAAACTAGGACCCAATTGGAAATGATCCTATAGGGTAATCAACTGCAAGAGGCAAGGGTCATACTACTTGGAAGCTCTAGACGGACGAAAGCTAGAACATCCTTAGAACATGGAGCATCTAAGAAGGTACTATCAATAAAAGGTGAGCTTGGACGAGAATTACCATGGACGAGTGTCATGGACGAGTTTACAACTGTGGTTTACATGTTTACTATTATTATGTATTTTTAATAATAAAAAGCGCATTAGTTCCTAACTTTGTGCTGTCTACTAACCAGTTTGCGAAGGACAAAGTTATGTACTTGGTTTGTATAAATATTTTAATTTCCCAAGGCACTAGCTCCTAGGCATGTGCCATACTAGTGGACTGTGTTTATATTATAAATATGGTTTGGATTTCCAATATATTTGATGCATGAATCTAATTTCCATAATATCACCCACAAGAAGGCTAAAGCCTAAGACGAATGAAAATCTCTAGACGCAGGGATGTAAAGTTCATAAGCTTTCCTCGAAATAAGGATAAAGCGAAGAAAAATAAGTTAAAGCATACCCGTCTAATAAACGGACGAGAAAACCCATCCTCGTCCAAAAGATGGGATGAAACTATAAGCGTGATGCCCAAGGAATGGACGAGAAAACGTATGCAGTGAAAGTATTTAAAATCCGGGGATGAACGCCTAGCCAAGATGCTCTAGTATTTTGGACGAGTAGGACACTAGAAACATCTTGTCCAGAGACAAAGGCCAATTGTCCAACCCATAGATGAGAGAAAGAACTAGCTAAATCATCAGTACCATTCTTAGGATGAGTTGTACTTGTAAAATTTAAAGAATGACAAACATATTAAACATAAAGGAACGAAGTATATAGACAAGCAAAGCACCACGTGTGTACGGACCACTTGAAAACCAATAACACGAATAGTATAAGAAAAAAGATAAACTCATCTATACAATAATATGTTCAATAATAGGCGAATAATGGAAATAAACATTCATTAGTCAAAACTTTAGAGGGTAGACAACCATCGTCCAAAAACCCTTATAAAGTAAAAGTCTAAAAAGGCAATTGTTTGGGAACTTGTCCTAAGTTTTCTAGATGAGTGAAATGTACTTAAAATAAATTTCAAATGGTCCTAGACAATGGACCTCATTAAAATAAAAAATAAATAATAATAAAAAAAAAAAAGAAGAAAAAGAAGAAGAAGAAAGAAGAAAAAGACAAAGGGAAACTAAAACAACTTTTCTCTTATACAAATTTTTACTAAAGGGGGGCATCTTCAGTCCTAGGCTCGTCCTGGGCAGGCTGTGTGGTGGCATCATCCTCAACGTTAGTATCCTCTGAGCTCGTCTGGAGGAGGGAGCTAGCAATGCCACCAAGCTGAAGTTTGATGGGGCTGAAGTCAACCTCTAGGAAGCATTCAATAGCGTCCATGCAAAAATCTTCGAAGCCAGCAGCATAGTTCGTGTCTAGAAGGTCAGTGAACTGGCTGGAAGCTTTGAACTCCTCCACAGCGGTCTTTTTGGCGTCCTTAAGAAGGGTACTTAGCTCATCGTTCCTCTTTTGAAAATGATCAAGACGAGTGTCCCTCTCAACAATGTCAGCCTTCAACTCCTCGATGAGATTCTTAAGCTCCTTAACCTCATCCTTAGCCTTGCCTGCCACCTCATCCCAGCCTCTGTAATTTTCCTTAACCTATAGTAGCCTCGTCTCAAGCTTGGCCCTCTCCTTGTCTATCTCTGTGGCCTGCCTAGACGCCGCGATGAACTTTGACATTGCCTATGCAAACAGTTAAGAGTCCTATTAAAAATAAAAAAACAATAATTACAGTAGAATGACAGGACGAGGTAAAGATAAGGTTACATACCTTGAAGAGGTCATGAACAACAGAGTGTTCAAACTCCTTCAAGGAAATATCATAGCAAGCATCCACGTCTTCCTCAGTTACAGACTTTTCAAACCTCTCCCAAGCTAAGTCCTTGTTTTCAATAATGTTCATAGGAACCTTTGGACGAGGCTGAGACGAAGCAAGAGCAGTGGTCTTAGACGGGTGGCACTTGGGAGATAAGAGGGGTCGTGCCTGGCTTAACGATTTCAAGCCTAGACAACCCATGTTTCGCTTTCTTTTGCCTTCAACGACTGGGAAGGTTTTCCAAATCCAACGTCTTGGACAAATTCTTCCTTTCGTCCCCAATGGAAAGATGAGGCTGAGACTAAGTCTCTGGCCTAACAGCCTCGTCCACTACCTCCTTCCCTTTGTTCTCTTTCATAGTAGCCATCCCTACAAAAAAAATTGTTAGAATCATTCCAAAAGATGACATCAAAAGGAATTTTTTCAAAGTAAAGACTTACGTTGACGGATTATAAGTTCGTGGGCTATGGCTTTAGGAGAGGGCTCAGGACTAAGTCCCCATGTAGCAAGACATTGAAGAGTAACTAGGCAATGGAAATCCCTATCAGGGTGAAGATGAGCCTTTTGAATACATCTAAGATAAAACTTATTCAAGGACGATCGTATAACACCTACAAAAAAGAAATGGAAAAGAAAGGGTGGTTAAATAATTATAAAACAACATGCATAGTAAAGATAACAAAACAATGATAATAAGCATACCTTCAGGATGAAGGTTTCCTAACTCTCCAGGATATGGGACAAACGGATCCCTGCCAACCTCAACACGGTGTCCTGCCCAAAAACCAGAGACGAAGAAAAACTCCGTCTTCCAGTTCCTATATGACGTAGCCAAAGACTTTATTATCCTACAATCTTTCCCTCTAGTTGTGAATTGATAAAGGCCAAGGGATTGGTTAATTTCAGAGGGTTTGTAACAGTAAAGGAATTCGTCCACGGTAAGAGGACAATCCCTTTCAAACACCTCTCTCTACAAAATTTGCATAAAGACGACTAGTCTCCACGCATTAGGGTTAAATTGACACAACCCTAAACCTAATCTAGTGAGTAACTCCCTAACAAAAGCATTAAGAGGCAACCTAAGACCTTCTAAAAGGTAAGCCTCATAAACTCCTACACCAAAATGAGGCTGGCAACACCACTCCTCTCAAACAGCCAACCTAGGGTTCAACTTGTCTGGAATTTGGTACCAACTCCTAAGACACGCTAACTTCATATCATCCGTCTTAGAGTGAACTCCCATAGCACAGCTGTATATTGTCTCAAACTCGTCCTGAGGAATGGACAAGGGAGCATTCGAAGGACTGGCCCCAGACCTAGACACTACTCTCGTCCTAAGTTGTTCTTGAAGGACTTCTAGAGGAACCCCAGGAACCCTAGAGGAATATTCCTCATCCATAGTGTTTCCCTCACTACTACTATCACTAATATTACTAGAGCCACTGTAGCTAGTTAAGTTGTGGTACTCATCTATCTCCTTATCAACATTATTACTAGACAAAAAGACGACAATTTTAGACATTTTGAAAACTTAAGGAAAACCTAAAGATGAGTATGAAGAAGATACCTAGCTCTAGACGAAGGAAAACTAAGGACGCTAGAATCCTTCTAGATAGGGCAATGGAGGAGGAACGTTAAAGAAGAAAATTTGAGAAATGTAAAGGGTACAAGAGGAATTCCACTATTTATAGGCGTTGAAAATTGGTATGTGAAACAATGTGACCAACTAGGATGCACCACGTGGCATTTTCCTTGAAAACTTAAATCGACGTGACAAGTCGCCAATGAAACCATGACACGTGGTGCAATCTGAGACAATAAAATTCAAACATTAAAATTATGACAAATGGAACAACATCTAATTACTAATATGAAGACATATGTCCAAAGAACACCAGTAGATCCTACAGTACTCTGGATGACCCTTGGACAAGGGGGCAACTAATGGTGAACTAAAAAATAAAACCAACTCCAATTCGTCCGTAAGAGGCATCTAGAGTGAAAGGGACATCCCACATAAGAAGGTTGTTCATAGTAGGATGACCATCCGTGGGAAGGAGGTACGTCCATCAGGAAGGCTCTTGGACGACCCCCCAACACTTGGGGAATTCCCAAGTGTGGATTTGCCTACAAGAGCTAGCGATGGAACCACATGTTATTATTCCAAGGCATGAGTGAGATCCAAGTTCATTGCTATAACTCCTTATTAAATACTTAACTTCCAATGACAGTTATATAAAAAAGTATAACTCCTATAGCGGTTGTGGAAGTTATCCTTGAACCCTCTGACCTCCTCAAATATAGGGGAAGTTACAAATCTAATGACCATTTCCAAGGCGCACTATGTAAACACCCATTCAGACTAGATAAAAATACATTTTTACAGTTCCTAAAAAGTTGGAACTCTAGAACTTAAGAGAGAAACTACCTTTGGCATCGGAGGGTTCTTGGCTAGTCCACCCCTTTCACCTTTGATCATTTGTTCTTTCTTTTTCAGGCCTTCAAAACAGTCGCTAGCCCTTTGAAGCCAGAAGTATCTAGTCTACTGATTTTCTTCACATAATCAACTTTCCATGTTATGCTTTTCATATCTCGACATTATAGTGTTAAAGTTTTTATTTTCATTGTTCTTAAGGTTTTTTACTAAAATGTACAGTTAGACTTATCAATCATCCTCTTTCATAGTTTTGATAATCTAAGTTGCAATACAATAGTAGACCCCACAAATTTATCCAAACTCTTGTATTTCTTAAGGAGATTATCTTTATCACCAAAAAAATAAAAATAAAAATGCATGCACCAAATTTGAAAATCATTATCCAAAAAAAAAAAAAAAAAACAAGAGCTCTATCCCCTTATCATTATAAATAAATAAAAATAATAAAAAAGGTCATTTTCAAATTCTACAAGTTACTTTTTGTAAACTTTTTTAAAAAAATATATATCAAAAATAGAAATGATCTCCCAAACATCATTTTTGTTTTAAGTATTTTGAAAATTGTATTTAAAAGTGGGAGCCAAACACATATAATGTACAAATTATTATCTGAAAACTATTTTCAATTTCAATTTTTTGAAAATTGTTTTCATATTGTATTGAAAACAAAAACAAAAATCCTCTTACCAAACAAGCCCTTAAATTCTAATGCATTTTAAAAATTGATATGAATTTAAATTCAAATCAGCTCTTGACTTGTCTACTAGAGATACACATCCATTTATTGTAGATTGCTTTAACTAAAACCATATCTCTTATTTCCTTTCCAATTCAAGAGCTTGACCAAATCTCAACATTTAAGATCCAACCATTTTTTATTCTTTCCATGTTTTATTTTCCATTCAAATTTTAGCTTAAATTCCAAAAAAAAAAAAAAAACTCCAAGCATTAATGGCTCAAACTGTTTGAGAAAAGATTGATTTTGAATTGATGGCTTTTTGAAAGTTTTTCTAAGTTAAGAATGTCAATTCAAATTTGAATTCAAGATCAAATCTAACAACTTCGTCATTCATAATGGACGAACCCAAGATACGTTACACATTTATGGCAAGCATTTATGCCGAAGAGAAACGGACAGAGCAATAGGAAAGAAAACGTTACACAAATCAAAGTATTAGTTTGTAATGTATTAACTATTACAAATGAGAATGAATGCAGAAATCCATTGCTCATTAAAGACATGATGGCTATAAAGCTTGAGTGGTACAAAACCAAAAGGTACATAAGTCTAATTCCAAAGACACTCCCAAAGTTGAATTTCATTGTTATTCTCCAATTGAATTCCATCTAACTTTATCATTAGAGAGTTTTTGGCACACACCACACCAATGTATCCATATTTCTCTATTTCACATGTTATTGTAGGTTCTTCTCTAGATGAATCTAACGTCATCGTCCATCTGCATAAACGACAACTCAACTGACAATTTTTTGTATCTTCAAAATCCATTTGGAAAAATCTCATTTATCAATTAGTCCATTAAGACTCCATAATTTTCGAATTAATTTTCTAGGATTCAAATTCTCAAGATCAATGTCCAAGAAAAAGTAACAAGCCATGTTAACCAGAAATAAAATAAATGAGTCATGCAATCACATTCTATAAATTTTATTGATCAACCAATTAAAGTCCTTATCAAAAATCAACCAATTAAAGTCAATATTTTATTGCCTAATTTTGCATGAGCTATTTGGCTTATGTGTGAGAGACCTCACCTTGGCCCCCTAAACCTTCTCAAATGAAAGTTTTTTAGTATAACCCAAATGAATGGGTAGAGTTGTATTTGGGCCTCTCAAGAGACAGAGAAGGTTCTACTATTGTTATCATCCCTCCTAGGTTAAGGATTTTAAAATGGAGTCACCACTTATTTAATTGAAAAAATAAGAAAACCAAAAAAATTTAGAAGATACATCACTTTTATTGATGAATTGAAATCGTACATCTCTTTGATGATAACCAAAAATTACATAATTTTGGTCCTAGATACAATCTAAAACAAAAGTATAAAGTATTATTTTCCAGTTACAATCTAGAAAAATAAAATTACAAGGAAAAAAACATAATCTATTAACTCTTGATCTAAATTCAGAGGCTAGATTACAGGATTGGGAAGGTGTTAGACCCAACTTGCGTGATGAAACCATTCTTCAAGACTTTGGTGGCCAATGATCCTATCACATCATTTAATAGTTCATAAAATCCAAGAACATATGATTGCAAAGCTTGAAAAAGCATTGATAAGCATGGCAATGACTATCAGGACAGTCGTCCATGTGCTTATCAGGACAATCGTCCATGGACGTTTGGGTCATCCATGAGAAAAACCCTAAGACGGCCCCCAACACTTGGAGGAATTTTAGAGATTAATCCATCATGTGTTATTACTCCGAAGCGTGAGTTAATTCCTGGTTCATCGCTATAACTTCCTCCTAAGTGCAAAACTCCCAACGACAGTTATGGAAGATAAGGATAGCGTACTCTAACTCCTACGGCGGTTGTGGAAGTTAACCTTGAACCCTTTGACCTCCTCAAATATAGGAGAAGTTATGAGACAAGTAACCGCTTAAAGAGCACACTATAAAAACACCCATTGACATCAAATGAAGGTACGATTTTATAATTCCTGAAAAGTTGGAACTCTAGAAATTGAGAAAGAAATTAACTTTGGCATCGGAGGGTTCTTGGCCGGTCCACCCTAGTCACCTTTGATTGTGTATTCTTTTTCTTAGGCTTTTCAATCAATCACTGGTCATTTGAAACCTGAAGCATCTAGCCTACTGATTTTTCTTGCATCATCACTAGCAATCAAGAATATGTAAATAACTAGAAAGAAAAGCCTGCTTAAATCCTAAATAGCTAGGGCATAAAATAAAAAAAGAAGGGTTTAGAAATCTTACCTGCATGCACCAGCATTCCAAAGTACTCAAAGCAAGAGAGCCTCTCTAAAGCTAGATTCTTGAATAGGAAGTTGGTAGCCTGAGATTAGGACTATTTCTTTGCCCAAAGGTTCCCCTATGTTCCCCATAGTTCTTGCAAATGCTGAGGTATGAGCTCATATATATAGAAAAACGTGGGATCATCTTGATGTTGCATAGTTGTTTCCTTTCTTCGGTTTCACAAAAGTTCCCACTTTTTCCTATTTATTCTACTTATGGCAACTTATCTTCAGGTCTTTGGTAAGAGGTCGTCCAGATGTTTGATTCAAATAATTCCAATGTTTTTGGAAAGATTGTGTACTCTACTTTCAAATTTGCCTGGCCTTATGTCGTTTGGATCGTTAGTGAGAAAGTTACGCATCTCAAAACTTGGCTAGTTGGAACGGTTTGCTTGTAATTTAAGAAAATCTGTATTTCCGTAGGCGATTACCACAAATTCAGACCTCTGGTGAACAAACCAGGAGTACCATGTCATAGAGAAAGTCATCTACATCAAGATATGTTAGGTTTTTGAATCCACATTTCATAGTATGGATCAAATATGCGTGTGAACATCGCTCCAAAATCACACATTTTGCCCAAAATCTAAGTGGCAAAATATGCTACAAAAATTTTGGCCATTTTTGCACTGTTTTTGTGATATTGCACTAGTTCATGGTCTGATTTTAGTCCAATCTCAAAAAGTATTAAAGTTAATTGGTTTAGGAGTTTGGGCTCATCAATTGTTGAAAATGTGATAATTTTTTTAAATAAGCAATAGAATACATGTACAATCTAGGCAAATTTGTTGGATAGTAGACTAGATGTAATCACCAAATGCAATCCAACCCAAGTGACTTCATATCCCAATAGTGCATATCAGTTAGGGACCTAAGCATTGAAACAAGAGAAGTTTCAGATCCGGCCATATCCGAATCAAATCTAGACCAGGACTCCTTCTAGTACGGCTGTTCATCAATGTAGTTGACTTTTAGAGAGATCTCAGCAACTTGGTTGTTCATTACTTGCAGCACGTTGGGGAAGAGAAGGGGGGAGGGGGGAACATATTTACATAGATCGACAGTGGGGATGTTTATTTGAGTGGTGGTTGTTGGATGTCTTAGCCACTATTTTTAGTTAGTTCGGCTCAATTGAGTTGTTGCTTAAAGCTTTGAAGTTTGAATAGCCCTAATAGCTGTTCATTTTTTCCCTCCTTAGATCCATCCATCATCAATACTTGTGCTTTTTTTTAAAATGGTTATTATTATTATTATTCATTATTCTTCTTTTCCTGTCTAATAACCTAGAAAATCTCATATATATGCTCTTAGTCAATGTCTCTTAGGTAGTGTTCTTGAGCCCAAGTATAAAATCTTCCAAATTTTTCTTACAAATATCACTTTTAGCTATTGATTTCTTTGATTTATTTATGTTTTTTTTTTTTTTTTTAAATGTTTGTTTCTCTGTTTTAACCATGAAAGTGATGAGATGAATATCACTTGCATAATGGAATCAACCTCAAGTGGGTGAAGATACACTTGTTAAACCAAGGATAAACAATATGAAATCAGCCTAACTTCATGTGGTTAATAAATAATTATCTCTTAAGAATATATTTCATTTAAAAAAAAAAAAAGGGTTGCTCCTTGTGACTTTAGACAACAGACAACAGGTGTTCCCTCATGGTACCGTACAAGGATAATAATGCACATTTCTTGTTTGTTTTTGTAGCCTTTAGTCTGTAGTCTGTACCCATATAAAAGCAAAACCCAAATCTCCCTCCACGGCTCCACCCGCTCAAAAATGTCCCCGACCCGCCACAACACCAATCTCCCAAACCCGAACTCATGGACCATCAGCACAGACCTGGACGGGATCGACCTGGACCCATCAGACTTCGGGTCCTCCATACCCCTCAAGAAGGTCCCAAACGGCGACGTTTTCGAGGCATCACGAGCCGGAGACGTGGACCGCCTCAAGTACTTGTTGGAGTCCGGCGTGAACGTCAACGCTCGGGACCAGTGGGACTCGGTGGCGCTCTACTACGCTTGCTTGGCGGGTCACCTCGACGCCGCGAGGATGTTGCTTGAGAGTGGTGCCATATGTTCAGAGCACACTTTTGATGGCGATAGGTGTCACTATGCAGCGCTGAATTTGAAGGTTAGGAAGCTTTTGAAGGCATTTGAAGCTAGGCCACCGCCTCTGGGTCCATTGCAGGGTGCTTTGAGAGAGACTTTCTTGGCTTGTGCTGGCAACAGGGAATACTCCGACCATCCTGATTATGGTATGTTTGGTTAATTGGTGATGTGGGTTTTCTTGTTTTGGGAGATGGGGGTAATGGCTTTGTTTCAATTTTTATGGACATTGTTGTTTGTGACTTCTCGTTTTTTTTTTTTTTTTCCTGAAATATACTAGGCTTACTGAGTGGTTTTTTCTTTTTCTTTTTTTCATATGATTGTGGGTTAGTTTCAATTTCGGGAATGTTACTTTGTTGTAAATTTTGTGGCTCAATGTTGAATTTACTCAATTGGGACTTGTGTGGTGGGGTAATGGGTTGGTTCAATTTTATGAACATTGTTGTCTGTGAGTTCTGGTTGGCTGAAATATGCTTGGTTTACCGATGGGTTTCGTTAAATAGGATCCTGGGTTAGTTTAAATTTTAGGAATGTTACTGTTTGTCAATTTTGTAGTTCAATGTTGAATTTATTAAATTGGTGATGTGGGTTGACCGGTTTCTCTCAATTTGGTTGTTTTTTTTTTTTTTTTTTTTTTTTTTTTAAATTATGTATCTATGGTACATGTATTATTATTGTGAATATTAATTTATAAAAAGCTGAAATGTTACATTTCCTGAATTGGTCATATGAAATCTACAAGTGGTGTGTGGATTATGAGTTAGATACAGTTTGTGGGTACATACCCTGGGTTGTTGTACATTGTTTAACTATGGTGTTAGTGGCTAAAATTTACACGAGTAGAGGTAGTTGCAGAAAGTAATTTCATTTTTGGTTGAGTGAGTAAATGGGGGAATAAAGGATGATTATGAAGAATGTTGTCTCGTTTGATTTTTTGGAATGAAATTATTTTGTGGGTGAATGGTTCATATGGGTATTTTGGTGTATTTGAGTGTGGAACTGATGCATGATGGAGCTGGTTCTAGTTTTTGGGGGCAAACTGATCAGGGAAGATCTTTTGAGATTTCGATGGCTACTCTTAAGGAAGAGTGGAGATAATTTTGGAAAATTAAATTTGTCGGGTGTTGTTTGTGTTGTACGTGTTGATTTTGAATAAGTACATGACATTACAAATTCGGAAGTTTGGATGAATAAGAAAAAGATTGGTTGATTGATTTATTGATATTTTGCTGTAAAATTGGTAACATAAGGCAAAATAATTCTATTTTAATGTGTTAAAAGTAAATTTGTTGATTTAGCTGCTTCATCAGCGTTGACGGCTTGACGCCTGCCAGCTCAATGGCGTTACATATTTTTTCTTCCAAGAATAATATGCATATTAATTCAACATTCAACATGTGATATGGTTGGCTAGGTGTGTCTTCCAATGGGGGATCCAGTTCCTACCACTTCCCACCAGATGTGGTATTTGTTGTGCAAGGTAGTCCTATTGAAGCTCACAGAGTTATATTAAGTGCTCGGTCACCATTTTTTAAGAGGAAGTTTGAAACTGATTGGAAAGATCGCAAGGAAGTAAGATTTGCAAGGGAAAAGTTATCTTATACTGCTCTTTACGGCCTTATCCACTTCTTTTATTCTGATAGACTAGAGATTGCAGTAGATGACATGGAGGATCTTGTGAGAATATGCAAAGTATGCAAATGTGACTCACTACAAAGGATTCTTGAGAAAGAATTGATTCACCAGAAATTTGCGGAATACAAAGCACTAAGAGATGTAGATAATTCTCAGAAACGGTTCATTTTACAGGGCTTGTCCCTTCCTGAAGAAGATCGACTTCCTGCAGCATTGCATCAAATCCTTCAAATTTCCCTTGCCAATTCCACCAGGGAACACAACCAAGACAACAACGTTGAGGAATTATCATATAACGTTGGTGCAATGCAGATCAATGACGTTGTTGATGATCTTGCAGATGTTTGTGTAAGAGTTGATAAAAATATTTTTCGTTGCCATCAAGTGGTTTTAGCATCAAGGTCAGAATACTTTAGAGCAAGATTGTCTCGAATGAAGGATTTTTATGAAGGAAAAGATGCATTACCTGTTGATGCACTTCCATTTCTTGACGAACATGATTTGAGGACAGAAGCATTTGAGAAGATGATTGAGTATATGTAAGTCAATTCTCATTACTATAGAATACTGAGATTAGGTCAGAACATTCAGAGGAAATTATGCAGCAAAGATTTTGTTGTTACAATAACCCAAGGCTCATTCCCTAGTCAGAATGTTTCTCGCACTTTTGTTGTCCATTTTTTGTGTGATCAATTACTTAATATAAGCAAAGAAGACTGCAAGTAAACCATTGATTATGATTGAGACCAGTTAACATGATTGCATGTGATCACCATTTCAGTACCAGCTTTAGTTGTCATGTGTTTTATTTTAATCCTTTGGTTGATTCAGGTACACTGATGGCTTGAAGGATATAGACCCGGATCAGGTATAAAATGGATCAATCAAAACTACTTTTAGCAAAAGTATTTTCTTTTGCTGGTTATAATACTCTTGTTAATTGAGCAGGCAGAGGAAATGTTTGATGCTGCTTCTAGATACTTGTTATTTCCTCTTAAGCGAGCTGTAGCTGATGTACTATTGCCACACCTGGAAATGGCCTCACCTGCAGAATTGTGCCATTGGTTGATATTATCGGACATGTATGTCTTTAGTTATCTCTTAATCTCTTTTCTCTTCCTAATATATCTTGATCAGTAGCTATATTGGGGACTTGGAAAGGGAGTACATAACTGAATCATTATATTCTTACCAAGTGCCACATATTTTGCCCATTACACGGCTGTATAACAGTTTGTGAGCTCTTGGATGAGGCACTTGCTAAGTGAACTGTTCCGCCTTTCCTTCCTGACAAGTTAATAGCTGCTTTGTTAATCTACTCTGTATTAATTGTTAACTACTATCATTACACTCATTAGCATTAGACCTTTAGAGGTTCAGCTTTTCATCCGAAACTGTAGGATACTCTTCTAATTCTGACATTAGCAAAAAGCAGTTTTTCGGCCTCCACATTGAATTCGTAACTTCCAGTGAGAATCCTTATTAGGCTACCCAATAAAGACCCATATTAAGTATCTGGGAGTGTGTAAAACCTCTTTCAACTGTTCTTAATATAAATATCATTATCATTTATACATTTTGAACTGCACGACATGATCTGGAGGAACAAAAAAAAATAAAATTAAAATTCTCTCTTATTTTGACATTTTTTGACAAGAAACTTTAAAGATCCCCACAGGTAATTTGCTGAATATGTTTTCTTTTACAGTGCTTCTGATCCTACCTCGATGTACTTATAGTGGATATAATCATATTTTTGCTCTCCACTTATTTGGTAGTTCAGTATGTTAATCTGGAGTAAATTCATAGGATGGAAGCCAAATAATTTGACAATAAGCTGGAACCCTTTCAATTTATAGCTGCATAGATGGTTAGAAATGAAATTAAGTCATTAATGGTTAAATCGTTTTATGCCTTATCAGCCTTGAACTTAATTATGGTTTTAATAATGTTGAGTGATTTGCATGTTTAGGTATGGTGTTTTCAAGATACGGGAGTACTGTCTAGACACAATAGCCTGTAATTTTGAGACTTTTGCTGATACACTAGAATTCCGAGCAATGCTGTTGACACTCCCACCACCATCTGGGGATTCTTCACTTCGCACCACTGCTCCAAGTGCTCCAGGAGCTGTAGTCAATACAGACCAAGCAAATCTTCTTGATGATTTACGAGAGAAGTGGCTTGAAGCTGAAGCTGCTGAGCTTGACAAGAGAGATGAGAGTGCTTTACTCTTTGACAAGCGCCTTGAGATGCTTGTGCTGGTTGCTGAACGAGAAAAATCTGATGGAGCTCCTGCTAATGATATTCATGATGGTTGTAAATCACCTGTATCCCCTCCTACCTCTTTCCCCATGCCAAGCAAACAAGAAGAGAGAGTGTAGGTTTATAGACATTTTTTTTTTTTTAAATGATGTATAAATAAAACATTTTTTTGGTTGTAGTGGACAATAAATTGAAATGACTCAAGAGTACTTTAGTTGGGTTTTTTTTGTAACTTTAGTTACTCGAGCATCCATGAAATTTATTTCTTAGGTTTATTATTAATTTTGAAATTATGGTGTAATTGGTTACAGTTAATGATCTAATGAAATACTTGTTGGATGGAATAATACTTGTTAACCTGAGCCGTTTTGTCTGAAGTCTTTGTGTTAAATAAAGAGTGTTAGATAAAGAGAGAACTAATCTCAATTCTCATTGATTTCCCCTGCTTGGTTCTGAATCATGGTGGTAAAATGTATTTCGAGCAAAAAAGAAAAATTCATGGTAATTTATAGGCATTTGCTCACAATGATATTAATGGCTGGTGGGCATTTGTTATGTCCCTTTTTGAATCTTTAGACCAAAACCAACACCCATTCTTCCCCATGGATGCTGGTCAGATGAGGTTAAGGGGCGAAGAGTAAGAGAGACGTTGCCTTCTTGCACTATTGATGTCTTTGAATTGTATGGCCTTGGCATAATTAAGAATGATCTTCTATATAATATGATTTTGTTTTCCAAAAGAGATCTGTATTTTCAATTGGGAGATAGAGGTGCCCAGAGCACAACGCTTCGAGTAGAAAACATAATATGTAAAACTAGCGTCAGAGTGCTACCTGCTCTCCGCTCTACGTACTCCATTTCTTTCCTAAAGATAGTAGATAGGCTATTTTACACTTGATAGTTTACAAAATTTTTTAAAAAGTAGGAGATTTTTATTATTTAGATAAGTAGGTTGAGGCTCTGATACTAAAGAAAAACACAGAATATCTGAGGGAGAATATATGGAAGAAGACTTATTATTGCATTCCTTGCTTTCTTACACAAGAATTACAACTATATATAAAAAGATTGAAAAGAAAGAAGACAAACTAGAAAGAATCACCTTGCACATGCATAATTATATAAATATAGTGAAAGTTGGAAATAAAAGAAAACTAAGGATGTTTAGATGCCCTGAAAATATACATCATATTTTTTATATTTTTTGTGTAGTATGGACTAGTGACATGAGTTGCCCCTTTAGTGTTTGATAGCCCATATACTATATATTCGTAATATTTAATGTAAACTATGAAATGAATCAATTTCAAATTGAGAATTATTTTCCATCGCTTCCACTATCCTAAAAGCACTACCATCAGATGTGTTAAATATCAAATATTTGACATTTGACACACTAAACACCACTATTCAAGCCTCGTGAAATGTTCCAAATATGTCAAAATTTTACCACACGTCGCGATACTGTGATAACTTTGGCACGGTACGGAGCAGTATAGCACACGGCTTTATTATTTTTTTATTCATCTTTCTCTCTCATTCACTCAGACTCTCTCTCTCTCTCTCTCATCTGGAACTTCTTCTCTGCCCACCGTTTCTTCTCTCTCACCGACCTCACCAAAGCCACCGATCTCGCTAAAGCCGCCGACTCTCCGCCGATCTCACCGAAACTGCCGATATCGCCGCTGATCTTGCTGCCATATTCGTTTGGATCGTCCTCCACAGCTCCCTCTTCTCTCTCATTCTCTTCCTCTCTCATCCTCAAGCCACTGAAACCGATCTCGCCTAAAGCCATCTCAAGCAGCTGAAGCTAATTTGGCCTGAAGCCACCTCGCCTAGAGCTGCCAATCTCACCTGGAGCTATCTCACATAAAGCCACCGTTGAAGCTGATTTTGGTTGTAGTTGGTTGGTTAATTTTGGTTGGTGGTGATGGATTTGTAACAATGGTGGGCTGTGGTGGTGGGTTTGTATCAGTGGTGGGCTGTGGTGAGGATGGCATCGTGGCAGTGAGTTGGTGGAAGTGACGGTGGAAAAACTAAGTTTATATGATAGGTTTTTTAATGTTATTTTAATATTTGTATATATTATTTTAACGTATAGAGTTGAAAAATAGAAAATATGATGAATGGTAAATTGTAAAATAATGTTTTAAAATTGATAAAGTAAGTTTTAACGTGGTAAAATAGCATTGGTATAGCATACCTGACGGTAATGCTTTTAATTCAATTAGATGTTCATGGCACTTTACCCGTATGATTATAAATTCTCAATACTCCTCATTTATTTCTTTTTTTAAGGTGTTTATAATACTATTTAGGTCAAATTTGATTTCTATTATGATTAAATATTAATTAGGATATGTTTTTAGGTGTTTATATTTTCTTCTCCAGTGAATTCCAGACTATCTCTTTTTGTGAATTCAAGATAATTTTTAGAAGCAAACGTTTTTTTTTTTTTCCTTATTTTCTAGAAATAGACCTTTGTGGATTCGATGTTATTTTTAGAAGTGAACATGTTTTATCTCTTATTTTCTAGAAGTAGACCCTTGTGGATTCGAGATTATTTTTAGAAGCAAACTTGTTTTATTTCTTATTTTCTAGAAGTAGACATTCGTGGATTCGAAGTTATTTTTAAAAGCAAATGTATTTTATTACTTATCTTCTAGAAGTAGTGTTAGGACATATGTGATTGGTTGTTAAAAACATATGTCAACATTTTATGTAATTAGCTAATCTTTTGACAAAACGCATTTTACTTATAATTGGGTAGATCTATGATTTGTTTAATCCTGCAAGGAACAAGAATTCAGGTCCAAGTAATGAAGCCATGCAAGTCTGTCTAAGATTCAAGCTGAGAAAGTGCTGATCATTAAAGCTCGCCGGCTAGCATCTATCGAGACCTGTAGAGTTGTTGAAGCTCGTGGCTCGACAGCATCTCAACAGATAGGCATCTGTCAAGGTTTATGAAAAACAGAATTTCAGATCTGTTTTTACTCCAATTTGTGATTATGTGTTTAGGTCTTCTTTTCTTACAACCCTAAACATATATAAGGATTATTTTAAGAGTCGTATCTAGTTACACAATTGAGAACACAATTCCACAAGAGTATAATTCTACATGTGTGATCGGAAATCTAGTTTTGCTCTAGTTCTTGAAGAAGCTGCTATGTTTGTACACAGTAAGGTTTTGTGACCAAGCAACTTCACGATCTTCATCTGTTGAAGAGAAAAAGAACTTTGCAGCCAACATCTTCCTCAAGTTAGTGATGGAAGTCGCGTACTGGAATTCGCATAATTGGTTAGTCACGTGCTAGGAGCCGTGAATCAAAAGGAGAGATTGTCACTACAGAACAATCCCAATTGGGTATTGGGAGAAGGGTTTAACTGTAGGTTAGTATAAAGTATTGGGATTCCTTTACTTGTAACCGCTTGTTTTGATAATAATAGATTCTCGGGAGTGATGACCTTAAAATTACCCGGTGGGATTTTTGCCTTGAAGGTTTTCCCCATTCGTAAATAAATCACCGTGTCAAATTTATTTTCCGCTGCATTTAGGTTATTAGTGATTTGTTTGTGCTACCACGCGTTTGCATGTTAAATTAGTTAATTGATTAATTAGCCAAGTTTAATGAGTGTAATTAATCAATTAATTACACTTGGCTAATTAATCAATTAATCAATTAATTGATTAGTGTTAAACTTGGCTAATTAATCAATTAATCTGTCACAATAGGTCAATACATTTTTGGCCTGTCAAGTAGAATGTTATGCTTCTTGTCGCTTCCACACTTCGCATTAGAATACTCCTTCCCCACACGAACAGGTTGGTTGGTGGGAGTTGGAAATTAGTTTAACTAATTACTTATTAACTTTATAAATTTAGTGAGTGCAATTGAAATTTTGCAATTGACTTTAAAGATTATTAGGGAAAACAAGATAATTCTCATTGTATTTCAAATTTTAGTGAGTGTAATTGGACTTTGTAACTGAATTTGAATATTATTATGGATAGCACGATAATTATCATTACACATTACTAGTAAGTTGCTTGTGCGATGCACAGATAATTTTTTGATATTTTATGTACGACAGTTCTGAATAATGTTGTACATATATTATAAAAAAAAATAAAATAAATTAGAGTAAAGAAATATATACATTTAAGATATTAAAAATTAGTTTAGTAGTTTCACTGTATATTTATAGCCCTCTCAAGGTAAGATTAATTTTTTAAAAAATCATGTAACCAAAGATAAATGCAAAAAAGGTACAGAACCATGAAAATCAACTAACTTGTATTGTGTACGCATATTTCATACCTTGAAATGAAAGTATATCCAATTCTCTCACCATCTTGTACTCTTCGATAGTGTGACATGAAGACATGATGTAGGCAACTGTGTATGCATATATCTTATAGATCATTTAAAATTAAACCATGGTAGAATATGATTTTACATTGCGCATCAAATGCTCTCTCTGCTTATATATCTAAAACAAAAACTGTTCAATTCTATTTGCAAGGCTTCTTTGAATGTTGTTGATCAAGACATTTTATACCCTATTGAGTTTTTAAATAGCTTAAGATTTCCAAGATTGCCAAATCATAAGTTGACATTAAAAGTAGGCTTACCTATTATGTTGCTTAGAAACTTGAACCAAAATGAAGGACTTTGTAATGGAACAAGACTGATTATTACAAAGCTGGCTACATGGGTTATAGAAGCAAAAATTATTACTGACACTAATATAGGCACATGCATGTTCATTCCAAGAATAACATTATCTCCAAGTGATTCAAAATAGCCTTTTGTTCTAAAAAGGAGACAATTCCCAATTTCTGTTTGTTTTGCAATGACTATAAATAAGAGCCAAGGACATTCATTGAAACATGTGGGAGTTTATTTGCCTAAACCAGTTTTCAGTCATGGGCAATTGCATGTTGCAGTTTCTAGAGTAACAAGCAAGATGGGCTGAAGTTCCACATAATTAATGATGAAACTGATCAAAGTTGTGAGACAAAAAATATTGTGTACAAAGAAGCTTTCAACAAACTATTTAAGTTGTTGGTCATACAAGGTAAAATAAATTTATATGTTAAAAGGTCATATATATACATCTATACAACTCTTTCTTTATAGTTCTTATTTAAATTGTTGCGGTGTCTTTACTTCCTTTAGGCATACAAAATACATTGTCTTTCAAGCTTCAGCTCAAACTTACAATTGTAATGGTATAATATTTGTAGTACTTAACATGTTGAAAAATCACTTTAACTGCTATACCAATCGTATGGTTGATAATTAAATAGAAACAGACCTCATTCATTTAAACCTATGGTAATCCAAGCTAGTATCAAACACGAGAATTAAATTGAAAAATGTGATAATACAACCAACACTAAGAAGAATGAACAAATAATGCATTTTGATTATGACCCACTTACATTATTCCCCAGTATTAATGTAATTTAAATAAAATGAATATGCCTAACAAAAGAAATCTTTAGTTAAAAGAAAGATTTACAGGACCCTTTTAATTTTTTTTCCCCTGTGGTCTAGAAGCACACGCTCTCTCTTTAAATAAGGAGCAACAAATCATATCCTAACTGCAGCCAAATTTTACTCTTTCCTATTCTCTTGTAAAAGTAATGAACAAAGAAAAGAAAGGGAAAAACATTGTTCATTCTCTATCAGGACTGTCCTAGTCCTTTCCTTCAACCTTCTCAGGGGATTCCTCATTTTCTACCTCTGGGGCAGTATCTGAAGGGGCGGTATCTGAAGCAGCATCGTTTATGGCCAAATTATAGACCTCACCATCCAAAGGTGTTTCGCTTTCGCCATCCACCGAAGCTGCAGGGAATGCATCAGGAATGTTACTGTCTTCAGCAGGGCACGACTCTGACTCCTCTGCTGGTTGTTGCAAGCTCCAGTACATGATGCTTGCTGTCAAAATAAGGATCATCTTCTGGTTTACCTGTTGTTACGGAACACATGGCATAAGAACAAAAAATTAGTTAAGATTCATGTATTTTATACATTTGTAAATGTCAATTGCAGTTGCAGCATAGCTGAACCCAGTTCACTTGTTAGCCAGAAAGAAGTCAACTTAATCATCTTTTCTTTTCTTTTCCTAACATGTGAGTCAACTCAATAACATCTGCTCGCGGACTTCTTCACCCTTCATTCAAAAGTAATAATTACAATACTTCATACAAACCATTGATTCTTTTATTTTATTTTATAAATAACGTACTTTATTGAAAAGGGACAAACACTGTATACAGGGAGTATCAGTATACCAGAGACCTATAAGCCAGTAAAAACAAACTCTCCCAAATGCGCACAAACTTTTGGACTGAATAGATCAAAATAGGTGCAGAGCAACTAGTTTGATTAGCACTTCAGTGTAAAATCCACTACTAAAAGAAAGACTACAAAATAATACAATTGGAATATGCTCTCTCTATCTGCCTATAAGTTGAATGAGTATACAGGCTCAGAATCATAATCTCCACAAAATGGACTACTGAAATAGAAGCTCCAAATGTTTCATTACACCATGGTGTTTTACATGTGAGAAGTTTTTTTTTTTTTTTTTTGGGAGAGGAAAGACAGCAAAATGTGAGGAGAAATATACACATCCAACATTATTAGAAGAATCTTACCTCTATAATTTCCTCAGGTAGCAAGAAAATGGAGCAACCCAGCTTTCGGGCAACACTGATTATATATGTTGCATTCAACTTCTTATCTTCCTCTGCAATATTAGAAACAGTTAAGTGAGAAACTTTCCCATTGTTTCATGCATATCTATTTTTCTTGTTTTATGTAGTAAGCCAAAAAGGTGCAAGCTTAGCAAATTCCACATTGTTTTGTGCACTTGAACCACAAGAAAACTGACATACCTGTTTCTCCCTTTGTAACAACGCTCCAATTAACCACCCTTGGCTCTACAGCACTAAGAAGCTCCAGGAAGAAAATTCCATTTGAAAGGTTTTTATCCTAAAAAGGCAAGTTAATTTAGACACAAATATCATCAATCATAGGTTAGAATCAGATTGTAAAACAAGGTCATTGATTACTTGATTACCCTGAAGCTTTCCATTTGGGAGGTTCTACCTGCCTTCTTCACTTTGTTGTTTGCCCAGTTTAGAATATCAGTGTCTGTTATCTCTCTACCCTTTTTACCTTGGGAGTGTGATCTCAAGTTTTTTAAGAGTTGGAGCATGGTGAACCTCATGAGTTGCCATAAAAATGCTGCAGGTGGGACAGGAGGCAAGGTGTTAAGTGGTTTCTAACAGTATAGCATGCTCTACCAATTAAACTTTCTTGAGTAGGAAGTGTCATTGAAAGTGGAAAAGAACCAAAGTACTGTAAAGATTTATTGAAAGGTTAGACAGTTGGAGAGTTCCCAAATACCAATGAACCCAATCAAACAAAAGGCCTGATCCTGTGGTATGAGCACCTAATAGCCTTGATAGCCCCTTCTCTGGCCCAATTTGTGCATCTTAATGTTCTTCTATAATAAAGGCAACTATCACACAGGCAAGATTTACTATATTTATCCAACCTTTGAACTGCCTGATCAATATGTACAAGTGTTCCACTTCAAAGATTTGGGTTCAATTAATCTAAATTAGGAAAAGATTTTCATACCTATAAGCCTGGCAACTAAGAAATATAATTACTAAGGATTACACACAATTGTGTCATATGTCCATATATTACACGTTGAACCTTTCTTACAGTTCAGTTTCCATTATTCATATTAAAGAATATGTAAACAAAAGGACCTGTCTAAAGATTTTCTTAAGTTGGCCACAAGAATAACTTAATGGGAAATAACAGACTTTATTTATTTCTCTTTTTAATTGGGAAGTCTATACATGCATCTAGAGGATCTTGAATTCATGACCTTACCTGCCCCCTGCTCTTACAAAGGAATGAGGTTCTATTTGAAATTAAGCTCATTGGCAAAATACAGAGGTTATTTTGCTCAATTCCCATGAACAGTAACCTTAGAAAGAAAGAAGAGAAAATAAAGAGAAAAGAGAAGAGAGAAGGAGAAAGAAACAACAAAGGCCACTGTGCCTATTGCTCAAAACACTCAATTTTATTAATCAACTCATTCTATTCTCATGCATAACAGCATAAGGCATATCAAAGATTACAAAAAAAGAAAAGAAAAAACAAAGAGAAAACTAATTACAAAAGAGAGAACTTAGAAACATGGGGTGAGAATCACTAGAGGTGAGTTCCCAAGCCCTAGACTAGTCGAAAAGAGAGCCACTGAAAGAGGCGAGCAGCTAGTCATCAGTGCTTTCCATGTCCTCAAACGTCCGCCAATTACGCTCCCTCCAAATACACCACATTAAGCACAACGGAGCTAAATTCCAAATGCTAGACGAATGCTTTCCCAACCAATTCCACCAATCAAAAAGAGTATCTGCAACCGATCTTGGCAAAACCCATGAAATCCCAAAAGATCTAAAAACTAAGCTCCACAGCCGATAAGTCTTTTCACAATGAAGTAACAAATGATTCACCGTCTCCCCATTACAACGAGACATAATGCACCAGTCAACAAAATCAAACCCTCTACTTCGCAGATTGTCACCAGTAAGAATCTTGTCCCGGACAGCGGTCCAATAAAGAAAGAAACACGCTGAGAAGCCTTAACTTTCCAAATACCTTTTCAAGGAAAGATCATAGGCAAGGGACCTCGAAGTTTATTATAAAACGAGAGGATATTAAAGTCCCCATTCTTCGATAACTTCCATCTCATACGATTTTCATTCTCAGTTGGAGGTAAATTAGAACCCAAAGTACGAAGAAAATCATCCACAATGCCCATCTCCCAATTATTTGGTCTCCGTATGAAGCGAACATGCTTCTCCATTCCTCTATCCCCAAGAGGCCACAGAGGCTGCTTTATTGGAAGCAATCCCAAATACAGTCGGAAAGGTTAGTTGGAATGGTGAATCCCCACACCACCTATCTGTCCAAAACTTCACTCTATCTCCCACCCCTACCTTAAACTGAATATTTTTGCTAAAAACCTCCCAACCCATCTGGATAATTCTCCATAAACCACACCCATGTACACCTCTTCCTAGCTTGGATGTCCATCCCCCCCTCTCCTCCCCAAACTTCAAAGCTATAACCCTTCTCCAAAGCCTTGTCTCCTCAACCCCAAACTGCCATAACCATTTCCCTAGTAAGGCTTTATTAAAAGTAGTTAATTTCCTTGCTCCTAACCCACCATTTTCCACAGGTGTACACACCTTATCCCACCCCACCAAATGCGTCTTGGAGTCCCCCCACAAAAAAACCCTTTGCAGCTTCTCAATTTTATTGGCCACATGTGTAGGGATAGTAAAAAGAGATAAAAAGTAAGTTGGGAGACTAGATAACGTACTCTTGAGCAACATCAGTTGTCTTTGAATACATTGAGCACAATATATATAAAGACTACTAATAAAACCTAATAAATACTAACTTGGACCCAAAATACTAATAAAACCTAATAAAGACTACTGATAAAACCTAATAAATACTTAAAACCCTAGAAGATTATAGACTCAACTAAATTACCAAAATACCCTTAATTCGCAGGAATTGCAGAGATTACAGATTTGCCCCTCAATATAAAACTGACCATATCTAATAAAATAAAAACCCAAATTAAAAACTGTTTTAACCCTAAAAGACTCATACTTAGACCATTAAAAGGGCACGTCTTTCACTTCAGTTGGACTTCACACAAGGACCCAATAAAATAATTCTTGAATAGGCGAATTTGCAAAGTAATAGCATATTAATCTTCCATGACTCCATCAAGCATAGGCATGAGGCATATGGATAGATTGAATGGAGCAGTAGTAATAAGCAAGATGATAGAAGTTAAGGGGTTTTGAAACTTGCCTAGTATGAGCTTTTTATTTCCTTGCACGATATCATTTCCAGCTACATTCACAAGGGAGAAGTTTAATTGCTTCCCAATCTTTACAACTTGGTTGCAATTCTCAACTTTTCTAAATGGCATCTTTATAGGAGGCTTTGATGCCTGCTTCCAGTTAACTGATTCTGGTGAAACTTTGTCAAGAACTTCTAAAAGAACCCATCTGCGAGAGCAAAATGAATTCATCTTCCATCAAGATTCATATGGGCTTGACGACTGGGGGAAAACAAAAACCTTACCCATTTCTGATATCCTCGAAAACATTATTAACATATGTAGCAATTCCAAGACTGTTAATCCACAATCGGAAGCATCTCTCCTCGCGAGAAGTTTGTGCATCATCTGTCATCATCTCAGCAAAGGACATCTTTTTGGTGTCAACTGTCAAGCCATTCCTGCAGAGAAGCCATCAACATATATTAAAACAACAACAGAGCTAGGGCATGCACACAAAATAATTACAATTTTATATTGCTGTACCATCTGAAATTACCATGAAGACAATTGAGCTGCACAAAAAGGAACCCTTTTTTTGTAGGTAATAAAAACTTTATTGAGAAAAAAAGAAAAAAAATCATGTTCACGATGTTGAATAGATTGTACTTGAAACGATTACAAACAAATCAAAGTGAACAATTTACAGAGTGTAGAAAATAAAAAATGGAAATACACTGCGTAAAACCCCAAATACAAGACCACTCAAACAAAGTCCCAAGAATCCCAACTATCAAACACTTCAAGAGATCAATAGGTCTCTCAATAAAATTACTGTGCCATTTAAGGGACTACAAATACAAGCACCAGTGAATGAAGGGGATGAAGTGGCTGTACAGGTTAAATTTACTATGATGCAAAAACTTGTGAAATTCAGAACAGCCATCATGCTAATTCTTCTAAAACAGAGAAAAACTTCACAATCAGTTTGTCTCTTCTCTTCATCTTTTGGTCCAAGCCTACATGGCTGATTGTTGTAAACGGCAAATACGCATACACAAAACTAGGTGCATATTTCTAGACCAAATCTAACAGAAGCTCTACATAAAAACCAACTAAGCCTAATAACAAAATTAATAAATTCCTAGTAATTTGTTATTGTTGTTATTAATATCAACATCATCATATTTATTCTGAAAGGTCATAAAATTGACTTAGAATGAACATATTTAACCGATAAATAAATGGCATCATATTTCCAAAGGGCACATAAGGGATCTTAGACACCTCGTGTGTCTCCCACAACTTATGCAAAACTAGGGCACATTTTGAACCTACAACAAATCTTTATAGAAAAGCATAAGATAAAAGTCAATCACCAAAATGTAGAAAAGAGACAGGTCTACTACAATAACTAGCAGGTTAAAACAATGAATTGGCCATATCATATAAATCAGAAGACAGAATAAGGGGGAGAAACTTAGAATCAGTCTATACTTATCAAAAAACTTAGAATCAGTTCATAAGAGGTCAAAAATTCAATAACCAAAAAATAACCCAAAAAAAGAAGTCATGGTTTCAGATTACGAAAGAGGAGAGGCGGGGAGAGAGGGAGGGGGAGATGACTAGCTTATATGCAACCCTAAAAAGGAATCAACTTTAGATGTCATTCCTCACCTATGCTGGAATATTTGTGCAACAAATGCAAGATTAAGATTTGGTGAACCCTCAACAATGTCCTTAGGAGTGAGGTATCTTTTGCAATCCAATTTCTCTGCATGTGCAAGAACCATGTTTGCTCTTTCTGTAGGATCTTTTGTATCCAAAGCAGCGGGACCTGAGTGTTCAGGTGCAAGAGTATTGAGAAGGAATGCATATGCCTCTCCATCCTACAAATGAACAAGGTTAAGACAACATCGTACACAGCACATCCAAAACATGAGATATAAATATCTCAATCTTCTATTTTCTATAATCATTAAGTATGAGTCTAATTCTAGCCATGTGGTGGCTCAAATATGATGCATGATTACAAATACAAATCTTTTCCTTAAAGCTAACATCTTACTATTTCCTAGAACAATGACAGGACATTAGGAATGCAATGACAAATCTTATTTTCTTTTGTCAGTCAGTATGATATAACCATATTTTCACAATTTATTCACCATTGTCCAGAACCTGTAAAATCTCAGCTGGAAACTCTGTACACATGAGATAGTCAAACCCAGAATAATTATTCTTATCCTTAAGCCATGCCAACTATTCATCAACAAGTGAGCATTCTCTTACCTTCACATCAGAAGAGAAGTTTGTAACTTGTTTTTCATAGCCAGCTTTCTTTAGATGGAAATTCATCCATTTCAGTAAAACCTTTTCAGGTGGTAAGCCCAGAAGCTCCTCCACATCCTGCAGATTTTTATAGGATTACATTAGCATAATAATATGTACACTGTTTCTAGGTTCTAGCATATATAGAGAAGTGCAAAAAGTATCATCCTTGCATATTTTCAAAACATAGCTAACGTAGAACAAAAAGAAAAAAAATGACCTTGCTGTCATCCACCAATTCCACAAGTTGAGGAGTTTTCTTCAGATTGAGATCAGCTAGTAGTTGAATCTAAAGTTGCCATCATATGAAAACACAACAGAATCAATGGTGTAAACACTGATAACCTAACTCAAGTCGCTTAGGTTGAAATTAGATCACCACCTTTATCATGATGTCTAAGTCCTAAGAGATTATATGCAATGCATAAAGGAACAAGTTCAAGTTGCATACCTTGATTATTTGAGAAATCAAGCCAAGCAACAGATGTGGCTACAAAACCAACACAAAGGGGGAAAAAAGAGAAAATAAAAATCTTGAGAAAATTTAAAACACAAAGAAAAATAAGACAAGAAGATTCCAATTGGTAGCTGGTAGTGGCTGAACTTACTCTTCCTTCAATCAAGTCCTGTGTGCCAATATTAACAACTGTGCAACCAATAGCCTTTGCAGAATTGAGGCAGAGGGTATGATTTTCATTCCTCTCCCATGGATTAAGGACCTTCTTAGTGTTGATAGCTCGCTCATCTATGGTCCCAGGAACAGCTACATTAATAAGCTTACTACATGAAGCAATTAAAAGCGTCAACAAACACAAGCACCATCAACAAGCATGAAAAAATCTTAAAAAATAACTAAGAGGATCTGGCACATCTACCAGAGAAGAACTCCATCCTTTGCAAGATCAAATAAAGCATTCGTAGATGGATCAAGAGGAAGATACTTCTTCAAAAATGGATCCTCTGCCAAGTAACTGTTAATGTGGGCAACATAGGAAGCCTTCTCAGATTCATTAATTGAGTGGTGGACAGTAGTTGTGGTGGCCTTGAGAAATGAAGAGGAATTCTTTGAACCGGGTGATTTTGCTGTTGCTCGGGATTGCAAATTTATATATGCCTGCCAGTTAATAAATTTCCACAACTTGCTCAGTTCAATCCATTTCATATGAGCTCTGTGTGTGTGTGTGTGTGTGTGTGAGAGAGAGAGAGAGAGAGATGCATGAAAACTACTAAAAAATAGAGGCTATACAATCCAGCAAGGCTTGTGCATTCACAATATGCTAATGAAACCATAATTCATTCTCCAACGATCAATGCCGTTATAATTGTGTGAATAAATGAGCAAAAAGCATGAAAGCCTTGTACTTCAAAAACTCACCCGAAGGAAGGATTCAAAATCAATTTCTTCATCCATATCCTTGTAAGACTCCTCCAAGATAGCCCTAATCTCATCCTCTTTAAACATTTCAGTGAAAGCCTTCAACTTCACAAAAATGCTTGGTAAATCTCCCACTGTGACACGGCCAGATTGAGTCCTTACGGAAACATACTAAAACCAATGCAACCCAGTTAATATCACCCCAAAATTGACAATCAATCATAAACTATTAAAAAACAAAACAAATGTATATAATTCAGTATCATCCAAATCGCACATATTTGGAGAACAAATAAATGCTTACTTTGGATTTCAGGGTGCGAAGCTCGACTTGGGTGAATTGGCTCTGAAGCCATGGATCAGAAACAAGAACACCCACAAAACTAGACATTTTGACCTTTGTTTGCGCAAATTCCCCAACACCAAGAACGCTAAACTTCAACAAGATTTACATAGTCACATAATACATATATACCATATCAGAAGCACAAAAAGGTGGCATAAAATTCAGATCCATACATGTAAAAATAAATAAAAACCCAAACAAGAAATCATAGCATACATCTAAGTCTAACTTAACGTGCATGAATAACTAATTAAGCGGTTTTAGACTGATCCAATAATGAAATCCAACAAGGGGCATAAGAGAAGCAATCATTTCAATGAAAATGAATCAAAATTAAACCAAACTAAGAGATTAATCAATACCCATGTAGCAAAATGAAGATTTGAACCTCTGAACCAATAGACACAAAGAAAAAGAATCAAAATTGAATAAATATGATAAGAACCCACGCAGCAAAATGGGCATTAAGAGTGAGAAATGAGGAAGTACCTTATAGAGTCTGAGAAACAGAGAAAGTAGTCCTAAAAATAAAATCTTTCTGATTTTCGCATTCTTTTTATCCAGAGAGAGAGAGAGAGAGAGTTTTTGTTTTTGATATATAATATGGAAGGAATGGAACAGGGGGTTATGGGATATGAGAGAGAAGCGTGTGGCCTATAGGACCGGCGAGGAGTGAGGACCCAGGAGAAGCAAACAGAGAGAGAGGGGGGGCAAAGTTTGAAGAAATAATATTTTACTCATGCACATTCTTTGTTGGAGTGTTTGTTTCATTCACATGAGAACTATGAAGGCTGAATCCCCTATTGGTTTTTTTTTTTTTTTCATGTAGAAAAAAAAATATTCTTGTTTGAGAATAAATACATTATCTTTGTTCCTATTACTTATTGCTTAAGGTAAGTTTTCATATTTCTATGTTTCATATGGTGTGACGGTGTGACGGTGTGAATCCTCCACGAGTTTGATAGAAAAGGACGGGCGAAGAAAGAAACTTTTTCTAAGTGGGGCCAAATTAATCAAAAATTTTAATTAATGCAAAATCAACTTTTTCTTTATTCTTTTCAAATTTTCATGATTTTTTGTCTTAATTTGTGTATGAAGTATGAAGTATGAACCATGAACCATGGCTTGAGTTTTCTAAAGGTTTATTGCGGAGTAAATCCTTCATGGGATCGCAGGCAATTTTTTAAACTAGTCATAAGAAAATGGCAAAAATATGTGTTTGATTTATAAAATTTGATTTAGGTTCTCTTTTTTATCCTATTAAATAAACTTTAAGAATTTTAAAATTACTTAGTTAGAGCCTTGGAATAAAAAATATTTTTACAATCAAGAAAAAAAAATTGTGCAATTTTTTCACTCATCCCATGTGCCCCAATCCTATTTAATCACATTTATTTATTCACCAAAAAATACCAAAATATCACTCATAAATTATTTTGGGTCTCCATGAATATTTCTCATTTCATTGACTCACAAATATTTCTTATCACATTGTCTAAATTAGACCATGATATAGTTTCTAATCATTGTCCTTTGCCTTTACAATTGGTGAAGAAGCTAAAATCTAGAAATTATTGCTTGGGAAGAAGGTTTACTTTTAAGGAGTGAATTTCCTATTCAACAATGCATGGCAAATTGTAAAACAAAGCTGGAGGTTTGGAATAGAGATGTCTATGGTCATGTTGGTAAGAAAATTGCAGCTTTGAAGAAACACTTACAGTGGTTGGAATTGCAATCCAATTCTCCTGAGAATGTGATTGCTATGAGGGAAACTCGGGTAGAACTCAACTGTTGGTTAGATAAGGAAGATTCTATGTGGCATCAACACTCTAGATTGAATTGGATTCAAGTATGGGACCGAAATATAGTATTTTTTTCATTCCAAGGCATCATCACGCTATCAAAGAAATATAATTGATGGTTTGTTTGATCAAGATAATGTTTGGAAGAATGAAGATTCTGCTGTACAGAATATCATTTTGAACTATCATGATGACCTGTTTAAGATTTCCAATCCTGTGGAATTCTCTGAATTAATTTATGTTGTCTAGCCGAATGTGTCTTCAGAGATGAATGCAATGTTAACTATTGATCTTCAAGAGTTTGAGATATGTAGAGCTCTAAAACAAATGTATCCTCTTAAATCTCCGAGTCCTGATGGTATGCCACATTTATTTTTTCAACACTTTTGGCCTACTATTGGCAGTGTGGTCCGTACAATTGTTTTGGATTTCCTTAATTTAGGTGTTATCCCTCCTAAATTTAATTAGACTAATATTGTTTTAATTCCAAAAGTTAAGGATCCAAAGAAAGTCACTGATTTTCGTCCCATTAGCTTGTGCAATGTCATTTATAAATTGGCTTCAAAAGTTCTTGCAAATAGACTTAAGAAAGTTTTACCAAACGTTATTAGTGATTCTCAAAGTGCCTTTGTGCATGGCAGGTTAATTACTGATAATGTTTTGGTGATTTTTGAAACAATGCATCATATTTATCAAAAGAAAAATGGAAAAATTGGGGTGATGGCTTTAAAATTGGATATGAGTAAAGCTTATGATAAGGTGAAGTGGATTTGTTTGGAAAAAATAATGAAAAAAATGGGTTTTAATGAAAGGTGGAGGAGACTTATGACTTAGTGTATTTCTACAGTTTCATATGCTATTCAAATTAGTGGAGTTCCCCGAGGCCAAATCACTCCTTCACGTGGTTTACGCCAAGAGGATCCTTTGCCTCCTTATTTGTTTCTAATTTGTGCAGAAGGTCTTCTAGCTTTAATCAAGAAAAGTGTGCAGGATGGTTTTATGCAGGGAGTGGCAATTTGTAATGGTGCCCCTAACCTTTCTCATTTATTCTTTACAGATGATAGTCTTATATTTTGTAAGGCTACTTTAGCTAAATGTGATTCATTGCAGCATGTGCTAAAAGTTTATAAGGAGGCTTCGGGACAACAATTGAATAGGGCTAAGATTTCATTGTTTTTTAGCAGTAATACCGAGAATGATGTCAAAGAGGAGATAAAGACAAGATTTGGGGCTCAAATTATTAAACAACATGAGAAATATCTTGGTTTACCTTCTTTGGTGGGTAGGAAGAAGAACATACCTTCAATGATATTAAAGAAAAATTGGCAAAAAAGTTAGCAGGATGGAAAGAAAAGTTGTTGTCAAAGGCTAGGAAAGAAGTGTTGATTAAGATTGTTGCACAAGCTATTCCGACTTATGTTATGAGCTGCTTTCATATTCCTAATTTCCTTTGTGATGAATTGACTAGTGTGATGCGGAACTTTTGGTGGGGTCAAAAGAAGGATGAAAAGAAAATGGCATGGTTAAGTTGGGAGAAATTGTGTGTGCCTAAGTCATGTGGAGGAATGAGGTTCAAACTTTTAAAACCATTTAATTTGGCTCTATTAGCAAAGCAAGGCTGGCGTCTTCAAGTGAGTCAGAATTCATTGGTGCACAAAGTCTTCAAAGCAAGATATTTTCCAGATTGTGATTTTCTACATGCATCTTTAGGGAGTAAGCCTTCTTTTATTTGGAGAAGTATCCATTCGGCCAAAGGGATTGTGGAAAGAGGAGTTAGACGGCGTGTGGGTAAAGGTCAATGTATTAGGGTATGGGATGATAAGTGGATTCCTAATTCTTCTTCACATCAAATTATTTCTCCTAGAAATTCATTTTCACATGTCTCTATGGTGAGTGATCTTATTGATGTGAAAAAGAAGTCATGGGATGTAGATATTCTCAATCAGGTTTTTCTTCCTTTTGAGGTTGAAATTATTGAGGGAATTCCTTTAAGTAATCGTCATCCTATTGATAAACAAATCTGGTCTGAGACTGTTAATGGGATTTTTTTTGTTAGAAGTGCTTATAAGATTGCTTTGGGGATGCAAGAAGCTAATGTGGTTGGCTTTGTTTCAGATGGAGGCAGCTTGTGTGCCTTTTGGAAAAAATTGTGAAAGTTTCAAGTCCCTAATAAGGTTAGACATTTTGTTTAGAGAGCAGCCAAAGATATTTTGCTAACAAAAACTAATTTAGTCAAGTGGCAAGTAATTGTTGATTATTTATGTGAGGAGTGTGGCTTGTATGCTAAGTCTTTGTTTCATGTGTCAATAAAGCTCGGGAAACTTGGGGCTTCACTCAATTTTCTCATTTACTTTCATCAATGAATTTTCGAAGTTTTATGGACTTTCTGTGATATATTGTAATGGTGGCTAAATGGTCAAATGAGGATGTGGCCTTGGCTATTACTATTGTATGGGCTTTATGGACAAACAGAAATGAAACACATCATGATGGGATGAGAAAATCTACAAACCAGATTTTTCAGTGGTGTATCCAATACTTAGATGAATATTGGTCAGCTTGTACTTTACCTGTGAAGAAGATTGGTGCAGCAACGAATTGGGTGCCTCCTAATAAACTATAAGGTAAATGTAGATGGTGCTGTGTTTTCTGCCTAAAAATCAGTTGGAGTAGGTGTTGTAATCAGAGACAATGAAGGTCATTTTATTGCTGGACTTAGTAAGAAGCTTAATCTTCCTTTAGGAGCGATTGAAATTGAGGCTAAGTCATTTGAAATTGGAATTGCTTTTGCCGAGGAGATTGGGATTCAGGATTTTGTTTTGGAAGGTGACTTTCTTATTATGATACAAGCTTTGTGTGATTCTATCCCAGAACCATCTTCAGTGGCGCCTCTGGTTTATGGTATTGCAATGGCTGCTAATGATTTTAGGAGTGTGAAATTCTCTCATGTATATCGCAATGGAAATATTCATGCTCATTTGTTAGCTAAACATGTTTTAGGCATTGTTGATTATTGTGCTTAGATTGAAGAGAGTCCTTGTTTTATTGAACAAGCTCTTCTCCATGATGTATCTATGGCTTTTACTAATTAATGAAGTTTTAGTTTGTTATAAAAAATTAAAAAAAAATAGACCATGATATAAACTATCACAAAAAGCCCAAAAACTCATATCTTATCTAATTCCATTATCATTATTTAGCTAAACTCAAAAATGGCCCTACGAGTCTAATGCACACATCTCATTCTTTTTAAAGCGTAAGACTACTTATGCTTAGCAATATTTCAAAAGCCCATGATTTAAGTCCATGACAAAGTAATTTTTTCAATGGAATTCAAATCTCATGATCAAAACTTATGGTTCAAGCCTATGGCAAATTATTTATCAAAAACTTTATTCACATTGGCAATATCAAAAGTTCAATTCTCATTAACAATATCAAAACTTATGGTTCAAGTCCATGACATGACAAAGTAATTTTTTCAATGGAATTCAAATCTCATGATCAAAGCTTATGGTTCAAGCCTATGGCAAATTATTTATCAAAAGCTTAATTCACATTGGCAATATCAAAAGTTCAATTCTCATTGACAATATCAAAACATATGGTTCAAGTCCATGGCAAATTATTTATTAAAAGCCCAATTCACATTAACAATACCAAAACCCAATTCTCATTAGCAATATCAAAAACCCAATTTACATTAACACTATATCAAAAGCTCAATTCTCATTGACAGTATCAAAAATTCAATTCTCATTGGCAATATCAAAAACCCAATTTACGTTGGTACTATTAAAAGCTCAAGCTAACTACTTTGCTCAATTTAGTAAAAAGTTCAAGGTTATCAATACTTGGCAAAATATTATATCACAAGTATTTCACTTAAAGTCAATGATCAACAATACTTTAAGTCTTAAACCTATTACTGTAATATTACAAGCTCATGGAATCTATCAAAGTTATGAATACCGTTTTAGATCCCATTTCAGTTTGTCCAATAGAACGGAATATTTCAGTACTGGTCTATTTTGGCGTACCATTTTGACCTGTTTCGGTTTATTGATCTCATATAATTTTATAACTTGAGAAATGTTAGTTTCACAATATTTTTATAATACTTTCACAACAAATCTTATGTAATAGGTTAATATTGGTTGTAATATGTAGGCAATTTAAGTTGTGAATTCAAATTAGGACCAATAATAACTTATTACATATAATTTGTTGTGAAAATATTATTGAAGTAGCACTTCTATTTTAGAATATTTCAATTTACAATAAGTAATAAAATCCAAATACTCATTATTCTATTATTATTATTATTATTATTATTATTATTATTATTATTATTATTATCATCATCATCATCTATACTATTATTTAAGGGGCTTCTCCTGTTTGGACCAGATTTTTTTTGTTCTAAAATATTCCTACATCCCTATGGTTTAAGCAGAAACAAAACTAAAGGACAATCCGGTAAAAATTCAACTCTAACTTCCACTAAAAGATTGCCTAAAAAATAGGGTCACTCTCCTATTAATTTTCAAATTTATTTATCCACTTATAGATTAGATTCTCAAAATAAAAATTATATATCTATATTACTATTTAAGGGGCTTCTCCTGTTTGGATTCCTCATTTTCATGGTTCTAAAATGCCCATACATGCCTATGTTTAAGTAGAGTCAAAATTAAAGGACAATCCAGTAAAAATATAACTTTAACTCATACTAAAACATTGTCTAAAAAATAAGGTCACTCTCTTATTTATTTTCAAATTTCTTTATCCACTTATAAATTAAATTTTCAAAATAAATATGATATATATATATATATATATATAAAATAAAAACACATGTTTTTTTTTTTTTGGCTACAAATAGGACCACTAAAAAAAAGCCTTATCACACGCGCAATTCACGCATGTGATGAGGCTAGTATATAATAAAAAACATAGATTTTTTTTTTTTGCCACTACCACTAAAAAAAAAAAAGCCTCATCCCATGCGCGAAATGCGTATGATGAGACTAGTCATTATTATTATTATTATTATTATTATTTGGTTTTTGGAAAACTTCTAGTAAGTAGTATTACTTGCGTGTCACCCTTTGGTTACTGGTTCCACCACAAACTGACAAATAGGCGGTAGGAATAGTCACTCACGAGCTCTCTACCACATATTGATAAACACTAGATTACCCATATGGAGGGGCGGAGCTATAGCATGGCTTGGGGGGCCATGGCCCCCCCAAAATTTTATATTATGTATAAGTATTAAAAACTTTGAATATTTAGCTACAAAAATAGAAGTTGGCCCTCCTAAATGTTTGAATTAGTCCAATGATGCTCTTAAAAACCAATAGAATTTGTCAATTAGTCTAGTAGTCATAGAGACAAGGTAGTTTTTTTTTTTTTTTTTTCACTAATTTGTTTTTTGTACATATTTAATATCAAATTAGACAGCTTTTGTATACTCATTAGAGCATTCTCATCAAGGTGAGCAAATGCTATTGATGCTAAAATTTGAGATACAATATGCTATCATTACAAAAAACCACCTTCCATCAATCCTTTCAAATTTTACTTTTTTTACAATCCAGCTACAGTGGACTGCTAGACATAGCAGCCCACTGTAGCAAGATTGTAAAAAAACAATGTACTTGTTTAATAAAAGCTGGGAAAGAGAGAGACAGAGGAGAGAGTGGGAAAATAAAAAGATTAGTAAAAAATAATAAAGAAACAATATTTAAATGAAATTGTAAAAAAAATAGAAGTTTTGATATAGGTTGTATTGTAAAGTGGTCTGTTATATGTTATAAATATAGGTTTTGAGAGAGTAAATGTTAAATTTTTTACAATGTTTGATAAAAATGCTCTTAGAGTTTAAAAGATGATAAATTTTCCTAAAAAATTATCTTACGAATATACATATTTGAAAGTTGTTAATTTTATATACAATATATTTATAAATTATGACCTACTCTAGTATCAAAATATTAATGTTTATATTTGTGTATGTGCATTTACGCATGTGATCTTGACTCGAAACTAATATATTAATACCAAAATTTGGCCCCCCAAACAAAAAATCCTAGCTCCACTCCTGCCCATATGCACAACATACCAATCTCACATCACTAACTAAGCATTACCCATATGCAAATCACCCAGGAAAGTAGAATGAAAAGCTAATCTAGAAGCTATTTGGTTAATCATTATCATACGTGGCTCTGAAGCATCACCAACTATTTCCAACAACATCATCTCAGCACACAAAAAAAAAAAAAAAAAACACTCTAATGGTTCTCAAATCTCAACCTCCAAAGCAACGACAAGGTCCTTTCTTAAATTCATCTTTGCTCTTGGCTTGCAATATGTAATGGAGAGAGATAGGTAAGATTAGAAGTTAGAAGTGAGTGATGAAATGGGAAATAATTGTGATTAACGATAGGAAAAAGAGAAAATTAAGACTATTCAGGGTGCTAGCCGAAATTCGTTTACTGACTGAAATTTGCTGGAATTGGCCTAAATGAACGAAACAGGTCGAAATAGATCGGAATTTGGTCCGAAGTGGAACAGAGTGGTTCTTCGAACTAAATAGCTAACTAGTACGAAATTTTCTAGTCATTCCGACTATAATGGAACAGAATCAATAATATCAAAATCTATGACAATTATCTATTCTTAATACCCATGACAATCATCTTATAAAGCCCATGAAAAATTATGATTATTTATCTTAAACTCATGATATTTATTTATTTCATTCCATATTATAAATTCAAGGAATTTATATAATAAAAACCCATAGTCACTATTTATTTTTTATCACAACATTCATAATATTTATTTCCAAAACTCATGGTAATTGTTCATTCTACAAGTCCATTATGATTATCTATAGAAAAACCCATGAGAATCTCACATTATCCCATTATAGTGGTTGTTACTATCTTTTATTTGAAATCTATGGATATTGCCTTTATTAAAACCCATGGTAAACATTATTCACAAGAAACATTAGAGGTTATTATTTAAAAGCTCCAAAGAAAATATCATATACAAAATAAATCATGGCAGAAATTATTTATGAATGTTATGATAAACTATAAAAATTGTTATTTATAAGTCCATGGAAATTAATACCTAAAACCTATCATAAATATTTATTAAAACTGATGAATACATTTCATTTTTACTAACAACTAAAGCCCAAGTGGAATAAAAATTCATAGCAATATATGGTAGTTTTGTTTATTCTGTAAGGCTCACAATGAGAAAGCAAAAGGATATGTCCAAGTAGAGAGAACCACCATACTCAACCCTCGTAGCTAAGTCCAACCTAAAATCTAAACAAAAACAACTCATGTGTGCAAACTGACCCAACTAGAGAACCTCCTTTAGTTCTGCCTTTCGCTAGAGAGCACCTCAAGAAGCAACCAAGCTCCTAAACCAAATTAGGAGCTGACACCACCTATCCCATCAGCCTCTCTACCACTGTCAATTTTGACGTGAACAGTACTAGAGGCTGGGCTAACACCAAAAGGCTAAAATACAGTAAGTATCATTCTTTCTCCCTAAGTTTCAGTTATCATTGGAGGAAGCCATGACCAAATCATCTAAACCCCAGCAAGCTGGCTTTTGAAGTACTAAAATGTCTAAAAAATAATTCATGAACCAAATCCATGAATTCCAAAAAGGAAAATTTTAGGAAATGTGGTTTGGAGAGAGAGCATAAAAAGATCTCCAGTGGAGCTTCCTAAAGTAGGCTAAAAGCTTGACACTTGGCTTGGGGTGATAGCTCCTATTATTTGAAGCTTAAATCTTAGTTGCAACAACCAAGTTCTAGCCACATGTCCATGAATTCCAAAGAGGAAAATTTTAGGAAATGTGGTTTGGAGAGCATAAAAAAATCTCCAGTGGAGCTTCCTAAAGTAGGCTAAAAGCTTGACACTTGGCTTGGGGTGATAGCTCCTATTCTTTGAAGCTCAAATCTTAGTTGCAACAACCAAGTTCTCGCCACATGTCCATGAATTCCAAAAAGGAAAATTTTAGGAAATGTGGTTTGGAGAGCATAAAAAAATCTCCGGTGGAGCTTCCTAAAGTAGGCTAAAAGCTTGACACTTGGCTTGGGGTGATAGCTCCTATTCTTTGAAGCTCAAATCTTAGTTGCAACAACCAAGTTCTAGCCACATGTCCATGAATTCCAAAAAGGAAAATTTTAGGAAATGTGATTTGGAGAGCATAAAAAGATATCCAGTGGAGCTTCCTAAAATAGGCTAAAAGCTTGACACTTGGCTTGAAGTAATAGCTCCTATTCTTTGAAGCTCAAATCTTAGTTGCAACAACCAAGTTCTAGCCATATGTCTATCTTGATCTAATTGGCTGAGAACAATCTCCAAATTCTAGAGGATTTGAGAATTCCAAACTTTTTTTTTTTTTTGGCACCTACTATGTGATAAAGAAATGGCAGTTGTCTGTTGCGGCTAGATATGATTTAAATTTGATGGTGAACATACCCAATCCGTGATAATATTTGTAGTGCCATAATGGGTGGTCCGTAATCCAGCTTCTGTTGCCTGGGGAGCTTTAATATCTTTTGAGTTTGGCCCAATTTATTTGGCAAAAGAGTAGCAGCACTTTAACTTTAAGAAGTTGGATTTTCTATTTTTCTTCTTCACCCTCGTATATTTTCCACATCCAATTATCTATTTTCTCCCTCCATTCTATTAAAGTACTATTTTTTATTTCCATGCTTCTCTCTTTCTTAACTAAAAACAAATATATTCACAAAATCTGAAACCAAAACTAAAGCAGTAAACGAGTCAAACTTTGTCGAGTAGTGAGTGTTCAAGCTTGAATTGAGCTTAAACCAAGCCTATAAATGATATTCGAGCTTGAGTTCATCAAAAAGTCTAAAAGCTGGAGCTCAATTTGATTCAATAGTCAAGCCGAGCTCAAGTTCAATATCAAGCTTTTGAACTTAAAATCCAACACAAGTACATTATCAAATTCATATCAAGTCTATTTGGCTTGAATGAGTAAATCATAATTCTCAATTACTTAAAAGTTTAAGCAAGATATGAGTTTAATTGTTAAACTCATATCAAACTTATTTCTAAGCTCATAGAGGGAGTTTAGACTCAACTTATTTTGTATCGGGCCTTAATGTTCATGAACCTATTTGTAAACAATTTTATTTTTTGCTTATACTTTAGCTCGTTTATTAAACAAGCTTAAAATTAAGACTCAAATTTGACTAATTTATAAAATAAAAAAAATATGAACGAGCATTCTATTGACCCTAGCTTATTTACTATCAGAGCCAAAATCATTGCAATTTACAAAAGTCACCATAAAGCCAAAAATCTCATTCTTAAGCATTAATAGCTCTGCCCCTACCAAACTCGGCTATCTCAAATTCTTTTTTGACATCGAAGATAGAGCTGTCTCAAATTCTCAATAATGAGAAAATCAACAGCCCCCACTATCGTCAAACTCGTCATGATTGTGGTCATGAAACGTCCACTGTAATATTGGATTTTTTCTTTTTTTTTTTTCAAGTTTGTAAGAAAAATTTTAATTAGACTAGTCAGATGGAGATGGCTAGTCCAATGCTAATACCTTAAGGGCACGTTTGGTACATTGTAATGATTATTACATGGGAATAGGAATAAGTATTACAAGGAATACATTAAGTTGGAATGTAATAAGTATTACTATTCATTAGTTTGGTGACTATTTAGGAATAGAATTCTAAATAGGCATCCACAATTTAGTAGAGTATAAAAAAAAGTGTAATTAAATAATTTTTAAGTCAAATTTCCTATTTTAGGGTGTTCAAAATAAAGCTAATAATTAACAATAAGGAAAATTTATTTTCTTTCCTTTTGAAGATGTGGCAACTAATGGCTTTTTAGGAAATTTTTTTAAAATAGTTATTACATAGGGTGAAGGAATAGGTATTTAGCACTTTTGATAAGGAATAGTTATTCCTCATTTTGAAGAATAGCTATTCATAAGGAATAACTATTCATTATAATAAAAACATAACCAAACAACCGAATAGTTATGCCATATGAATATCTATTACATTACAGTGTCTATTACAGTCTACCAAACGTACCCTAAGCACTTAAAAGAAAGGGAAAAGCGACAACCTTAACCAAATACATTATGATATATATATATATATATATATATATATTAATCATTGAACATGTCACTTTTTTTGGAAGTTATCCCCTCGACCTCGAGTATTGTTGAAGTAAACGAACTAATTAACAGAAACTTTCAAAAGTCCCTCGGAGAAAACCACCATGATGTGGGATTACTTTGTTTTAAAAGGGTCTTCTTGCTCATCTTATTATGCAAAACATAAAGTAATATCAATATGCCACTTTCAAATATTCCGTATCAATGAGGGAGATAACACAGGAACCATGTTCCATAGAGCATCATAAACTACAATATTCCATCCCCCCTCAAAAATATAATAATTATAGATCCATCCAACCCCCTTATAAATTATAAATCAAACAGAATGCATTTTGAATAAAGGTAAATCACATTCTCATGCATAAATTCCATAACAAATATGTTCAAAAAATGGTTTCATATCAAAGCAAATGAGCCAAATCCGAATATACCCCCCTTAATAAAAATGAATTGATTCAACAAATCCTCCCTCACAAGAACAAGACCAGCACACCTGAAAGTGCCAAAACCAACTGACTCCAAATCCCCCAGCTGATCATTTTATATGAAGAATTGCTTGGTGAAGATGCTGAAGATGATTTGCCTCCATTGGTTGCCCCAGATGGAGTATCTGCAGCAGGAGCAATGTCTGGAGATGGTGCTGGAGCCGGGGTTGGAGGGATGTCAGTGCCAAAGATTGCCTCAGGGAGAAGGACCTTATCAACTTGGTAAATTGCAACAGGGTCAGTGGAGTGTACACTACTGCTCACCTTGGTGTTTGACCATCCTGAACTAATTCGTGCTACCCCAGATACATCGGTGAAGTTCAATGTGTATTGCCCACCAGCAAAGGTAGGTACAGGACTCAATTGGGTAAGGTTCTTGAAGTCAGCTAAGCTGTAGAAATGGGGCAAGCCATGGAAGAGTAAGAGTGACTTGAGCTGGTCTTGAGTGAGATTGGATAGAGAAGGCTTCTTAAGAGATGAGAAGGCACTATTTGTTGGTACAAATATGGTAACACCTTCCTGAGTGTTGTTGGCTTGGTTTTGGAAGGTATCTATGACTTTGGTGGACTGCAGGTAGTTAAGGAAGGTTTGGAATGGACCAGCCACAGTGAGCAAATCTGTGAGGTTGACATACTCTGGTGCTGGTGCTGGTGCTGGGCTTGGGGTTGGGGTTATTGAGGGAGACTTAGCAGTCTGAGCATAAGCTGTTGAAGTGCACAGAAGAAGCAGGGCACTGCAGACAATAAAAATCATTGGAAATTCCATGTTTTTCATAGATCTTATCTTGCTTTCTGATGTGACTGGACTCTCCAAATTCCTGCAGTAATTAAAATCAATGAGTAAATGGATCTTAGCCTATTAGCACTAAACCAGTGGTCCAAATTCATTTAAACCACAATGTGAGTTAAAATTCTTCCAAAATCAGTCCAGGATCAAAACCCCATTTCCAAAACCAGACTAAAAAAAAAAAACCCAACTTTATTAGGAGAAATATACTCCACACAAAAAAACCCAACTTTATTAGGAGAAATATACTCCACACAAAAAACCCAACTCAAGAGACCACTACAGGAACCAGAAAAGCCCAGATGCACAATAAGCATCACTAGTAAGCGAATTCCAGATCTTAATCGGCTCATCAAGAAATTTTAGTACTAACAAGAAGGGGAAAAAAATGATAGAATGGTAATTAGAGCAGTAGAGGAAGCTCATAAAGAGCAAAGAAAGCTCAAATGAAGGTCTAAGAAGGTACATTAAAATTAAATCAGATAGAAAAGGATGCAATGACAGCTGAAATTGGAATGTGGAGACAATGGACTCATGAATTTTGCAATCAAAGATCTAGTGATAAGTGAGCCATTTTCTTGTATGGGAACACTCCTACAAAATACCAGACTAGCTAAGATCAAATATCACTTTCAAGAACTAGGATCAAAGTCCCATTTCAGTGTATATTACTTTTCCTCGTCTTTTTTTTTTCCCCTGAAAAATATGCATGTATACACTAGAAGTTTTCTCAGTAAAACAAGGCAACAAATATTTTGAAACAAGAAGTGAAGTCCACAGCCACAAAATGTAAGATCTAGATCGGCTCAGAATATCACACATAAATATAAAAACATACCCATTATAAATTTTTTTAGAAAAATGAAAGGCAATAAATTAGCAAATCTCAAAATGTTAATTGAGAGACATAAGACATGAAACTGAAAGAAGCATAACAAAGAGGTGCAATGAGAGCATAGATGGAGGGAGGGACACTGACCTGCCAAGAGGAATTCAGAGAGAGAGAGAGAGAGAGAGAGAGAGGTGGTAGTAGTGATGACAATGCAATGAAGATTGAAATGTGATGAGTCTATATAAAGATGGATTAATTATTAGTAAAGAAAAAAGACAATGGGAATGGCGGTGGTACCAGCTGGTGCTGAACAATTACAAATATAAAGAGTAGGTACGAATACAAAGTAACATGAGATGAGATGAGGATTGAGGAGAGAGGGCTACTTCTGTAGTAAATAGTAAATACCCCAAAACAAAACAAAACAAAATATAGGAAGGGATGGGTTTTGGTTTTGGTTTTGATTTTGATTTTGGTTTTGGTTTGTTCCGCTCCTCGAAGATACTAAAATATATTTAATTAGTAGACTTTATTGGAAAGACTCTCTCTCTCACGTAAAGTAAAAGAGCCTGTGTATTCAGCATTGTATCGTAGGGTGGGCTTTCTAAATCACCACAACCACAACAACTAGTTCCATTTTTTATTCCCCCACACACCAACCTTGCTGCACTCTACTCTACCCCCATCAATATCATTATCTCCCTTAATTTCTCATCAATTTATCATCTCATGATTATTTACTCGACATTCGATGTTTGTCATTACATCAAATATGCTACGCGCTTTGGTATGTACTATGGAATGGTAGTCACTCTTCCACAAATTTTCCTATATCCCATTAATATATATATATATATATATATATATATATATATATTACATTTAGATAGCATATTAGAGAAATAACTATCTAATATTTTAAATGCTTACAACATCATAGATACTTCTGATATATGGGAATCACGGAACTAAGATCCACATGTTATGAGTGTAATGTTGTATCTTGCATGTATTCGAAACAGGAAACACAATGGCTTATTTGTTAACGTTGTTTAAACAATAGTTTCAGTGTTTAAATAATACTACATGTATTTTCACAAATTTTTTCGTCTAAACGTATTTTTAAAAAATATAAATAACATTATTAGAACAACATTGCTAAACAGACTCTAAATATTATCTCTTATTAGAGATCATGTTACTCCCTTTACACACTATTTATTATATATATATGATGATGCTTGAAATCGTCAGTAAGCTACACGGTCCGCACGTGCTGCTGATGACGTACCTACACAACAAAAAGAGTGAAGACCTAAGAAAGGGCACCGGTGTGGTACCGGCCGAAGACCCTCCGAAGGTCAAGTTAGAAACCTTTATTTTCAACACTAGAGTACTAGAGTTGAGCTATTTGTGCGTACCTTGCTTTGAGAGGGTCTTGGGGTATTTATAGTAGCGTTGGGCCGAAATCCATTCCTTGGCCAAGGAGTTCTTTTCCTTTTAGGACAGTAATACTTGGATCCACGTATTTTCCTTAAAAATTATAATAATCATATGTATGCGTGTTGGTCAAGCGAGGTTGTAGATGGAGCCTAGACTAACCTCGTCAGCCTGTTCCCGTCGGCTTGGCTTATGCACTTAAGGTTGGCTTGTCGATGGAAGTAGTCGCCTTCAGGTTCCCGTATCTTTGGGGTCGTCAGCTTTGGGTCTCCCTAGATTTGAGTTCGTCAGCCCCAGGGTCGTCAGTCTTAGGCTCGTTAGCTTTGCATCTTCAGAATGACCCCTATCAATATATTTATATATATATATATATATATATATATATATAGTCGCAAAGCAAACAAAGCAGCCCACTCCTTAACTTGATGGCTTACGCTTAATTCCGTTTTTAGATATTTTGATTTAGGAAACAGCCCTTCTGCTGTTGTAAATGTAATCTTGGGGGAGGCATGTCTGTAAATTTATTGGCAGCCCCTTTGTTGTTTTGTTTTTGCCTGTTTGGTTTTCAATAAAGTTTTTTTTGTTATAAAAAAATAAAATAAAATTGAGCCTCACAATAATATGAGGATAATTGAGACATGGTAATAATCGTGTAAAGATTTAATCTTAGAATTGAATCCAACATTAGATTGGCTCCTTTTAGGAAAGAGTTGCCACCCATATTTTGGCCTAGTCTATCTTCTCTTCTTCTTCCTTTTTTTTTTTTTTTTGTTTTTTTTTTTTTTTTTTTTTTTTTTTTTTTTTTTTTTTTTTTTTTAAGTTTATAAATAGAGTAACTTAACACTAGACCAACAGAAAAATAGATTTTATTTAACAAACAACTGCTCAAATTGGACTTTTATATATAACTACGTTTGAAAGTACAAATTTAATGGTATTGCATGTACTCTTTAACTAGAAGAATTAGGATTTTAATCTACTTTCCTGGTTCCTCATTGTTGTAACTACTAAATTATTTTCTTAAAAAAAAAAAAATCTTTGGATAAAAATGTACCCGGAATATTTATGACTTATGAGTAGAGCGAAAGATGAGTCAAATTTTGGCCCTTAAATAAAATCGGTGGGTAACATGATGGGAAAATTCTATTATTTTTGTTTAGGTTACTAGGTGCACATAAAACAATAAGAAATAAAATAAAAGAAGACCAACTATCATTTTGGTCTTTTGCCATTGCTAGAATTCAATTTCGCTCATAAACTATAAGTTATGTTGATTTAATCTAGAAGTTTTGAAAATGGTTCAATGATATCTTTATCCACACTTGATGTTGAAGCTAATTATCATAATCATAAAAATTATGCATTTTGGAACCTTTGGTGTCATATATAGTAGGGATAAAAATGGAATCATTTGGTTTCAAATTCATAAAAATTATTTGCTTTCGGAAAAGAAAGTAGAGGTAAACAATACCAATGCTTTGAACTTGATTATGTTTTGACCAATATTTATTGTGTCAATGCACATTCAGACTTTGAACATTTTGATAACCTTTTCCCCCAAATCAAACTTAATCAAGTACGCTTTAGTTTTTAATTTTTTATTTTAAAATATTTATTTTCATTTTTCTTTTGAGAATAATTATAGGATGAGTATATGAAACGATTTGATTATTGTTCATGATTTTCATGTTATAAACCTTTTTTTTTTCCGATAATGAGATAACATGAATTATATAGTTCTTACATTTCTTTTATGAGAGTTTTTAAAAGAAAAAAAAATTATAAGAAAATATTCATATTTTTACATGTACAAACTATGTCCCAACATGATATCTCGATACTGGAATTTTTTGTCATAGGAATCAATTTGAATTACCCTCAATGGAATATTTAAAATTGAGAAAATTACACAAAATCATTTCGAAAACATACAAAATTAATTAACATAATAGATAATTTAGAGACAAAATTGAACTTTGATACATATTTCCTTAAAAAGAAAAATAGTAAAAATAAAGGACTAAAAATTGATCACAATATCATGGGTTTAAGAAGCTTGGTTTTGTTGAAGGGGCCCACCATGAGATTTGGGCAACCAACATTTGCGGTCGGATCACTGCTCTCACCACTAAGAGTGAGAAGCCCAATGCCAACTGTGTTCAGTGATTTGGCAAAACCGCAATGCAAACATGCGCACCTCAGCAAAAGTTAGACACTTACACTGAGGCCCCCTGGTTCACGTTAGCAAAGGCCGAGGCAAAACGAAAGGACGCCATTTCCTTATGTTTTACACTTTGCCGACACTCCCAACCCAAGCCAACCACACCTCCCTTGCCACGCTAGCTTCATGTCACAAAATCACAATTCCAAATTTGAAATCACATGCCAATAATATATACTATAATTTTTTATCATTATTGATAGGGACAATTAGAAATTAATAATAATTCTACGCATTTGGACATGATACACCTAGTCACCTAACATTTTTTTTTTTTTTAATGTCAAATTATAGAATGTGAATCTAAAATTGTTTCATCCTCTTTCTTCTTTTCTAAGAGGGGTTGGGAGCAACATTAATTTTGTGTTTTCCACTAATGGATTCGCTCAAACGATGATTTAATTGAATCCTTTAATTTTAATTTGACAAGATTTAGTAAGTTCTAGGTATGACTTTAAGAAATAATTTACTTTTGCATAGACTATTTTTATTGTGTGGCTTGAGATCAAAACTACTTGTCCATGATGAATTTATAAGTTTAAATGATGGACAAAACTTAGGTAGAGTTTTTTTAAGGCTATCTTAGGTTCTTAATTGACTGTATATGCATTAATAAAATCAATAATAATAATAGTGTTATCATTTCTCATGAATAATTAAATTTAACTAGATGGTTTTTTGGTCAATGCAATCTCATTTATTAAATTTAATTAAGAAATATAAATTACAATGCTAAAGAAACTATGTCTAAGCTTTAGTCTTAAATAAATGAGTTTTGCTAAGAATCCTAAAAACACAAGTTAAGGTGATTTTTTTTTTCCTTCCGAAATATAAAGTTAAGGTGTATTTAATGGCCATTTATTTGACTTAAAAAAAGTTAAACCAAAAATTTGATGGTAAACAGACTCTCAATGCTAAATTTAATGATGTTTTAATGAATTTTAAAAAAGAAATCAAATCAAGTTGTGCACACCGATCAACAAAAACATAAACGATCACAATAAATTTATACTTATAAACCAATGAATTTTTGAAAAATATATTTGACTTTTCGAAAAATGGACATTATAGCTCATATTAATACTCCTATTTACTATTCGTTAATTTGTCTCTTTCGGGTATCTTACAATGCATGCTTCTAAGCTCGATAAGAAGATCCCTCTTGTAGAGGCATGTGAAAGTTCATTGGAATCTGCGGTCAAAACAACTTTTAAGTAATTTAATTTAATGATTTAAGAAAATGAAGTTTGACTTAATTAGAGAGGTTAGATTGGTATACAAGTATCCGGTGAAGGTGTGGTGGCACTGGCATTTCTAATCCTAATCCTACCAATCAGTGGGGTTAGGATATGCGTTATTGCACATGATCCTCGTTTGATATGAGCTAAGCAATTCCGATTATAAATAAATAAACGTGATTCCCTACATGGAAAGGCTTTGTTCGAGGGGCTTTTCAATGTGTTCATTAGGTAAGCTTGTGTTTGTCAAGTTGATCCATGGAAGCCGGTGGCTTTTCAAAGTTGTTAGTAGTTTTTTAAGTGGGTTAATTGGAGGTTTATTATTATTATTATTATTATCATTAGGCAAAATACAAAACTGACCTTTTAATTTTCATCTTTTTTTATTTCAGTCCTCTAATTTTCAGTTTTGTTAATTCAATCCTCTAATTTTTTATTTCAATCCTCTGACTTTCAGTTTTATTAATTCAGTCCTCTAATTTTTAATTTTTCTCAATGTAGGGCTTCGTTTTATTTCTGTTAGTGGCTGCTGTTAGACCCACTGGAAAAAAGAAAAGAATAAAAAAAAAAAAGAGAGATTGAGATTGTTATTGATGATCGAAGTCGAAAATGAAGCATCTATTGAGAAAGCTTCACATCGGTGATGGAGGAATCAATGACCATCACAGACTCGCCTCGTCGGACTTGACTCGTCCTTCTCTGAGTTTGAGTCTCACTCCGAGTCAAAGCCCGAGCGCTTCCAGTCGGACTAGGGTTAGGGAGAATCGGCGCCGTTGAGTATTCGTCTTCATCGACGGGTGATCGAACGGTTACCGATGGTGGTGGTGGTGTTGTTGTTGCTGCTGAGGTGGATTTCAATCTATTGGAGGAGGAGTTTCAGGTACAGTTAGCCCCAGTGATGAGCGCTTCCAATCCCGATTCATGTGAATATCCTGAGACCGCTCAAATCGACACCGCAAAGTAGATTAGTCTCGGTGGCTCCACTTCTATTTCCGATAATCAGGCCCTCGTTAAGTTTCTCTTGCCTCGATATTGGGTACGGTACCTATCAAATTTCAAGTACTTCAAGTTCGCCATTGGCCTCAAGTGCTTCAAATTCGACTGCCAGCATAAACTTCAAGTGCTTCAAATTCGCCGTTCCCCTTATTGTGTTTTTTTTTTTTTTTCCAGATTTTTCTTATTTTCTTTTAATTCGGAATTAAAAAAAAATTGCAAAACGGCGTCGATTTAGTGGGTCTAACGACAGTCATTAACAGAAATGTAATGGAGCCCTACATTGACAAAGATTGAAAGTTAGAAGACTGAATTAACAAAACTGAAAGTTAGAGAACTGAAATGAAAAAATGTGAAAGTTAAAAGGTCAGTTTTGTATTTTTGCCTTATTATTATTAGGGTCATGCTAATAGGTGTCCTTAGGGCATTGGTTAATAATCCATTTTAAGAAAATTTTGACATCACTTTTATGAGAAATAGAAAAAACTGTCAAAACATTACTTACTTTTTTTTTCCCCATAATTTTTTTTTTTAAATGGATTGTTAACAATTGCCTTAAGAGCATCCGCTAGCATTTCCTTTATTATTATTATTAGAAAGTTGTATTTCAAACTTATGGCGTCCGCTTTATAATGATTATTTTTTATCATCAAACTAAGAGACCAATTCATTTTGAGTAATGCTACACAATACAAAGTTCTAAATAATTATTTATAGGTAAAAATATGATGAGAGTAGTGGGTCTAGATTAGAACTAATAAGAATTTGCAATATCAATGATTTGTAAAAATGTTATATAATAGTTTAAGGTTATTTTGCAGAAATCATATCATTTTCAAGCTCCTTTGCTAAGCAAACAAGAAATGCAAAAGGAAAAAGAAAAGAACAAAGAAAGAAAGTTTGATACTTAAGAAGTAGTCAAGAAAATTTAATGACCAGCCACTAAACATAAATGTCAATTAAGAATTTGTAAATGAGTTGAGAAGATAAAAGGTAATTTTCAGACGTGGGGTAGCGGCTGGCATAGCACTATCAGGTATGAAAAGCTGATTCTAGTACCCATTTAAAATTGGTTGGTCTTGACTCTCAACCTCGTTAGTGCTCTATCAAATTCAAACAAAACGACATGACAAAGAAGATAGGATAGGAGCCCTTTAAATTTTATCACGTTCATTCTAGAAAACCGCGGTTGCTATATTGGAATTCGAAAAGGGGAGCATCTTGCGTTTGAGGCTCTTGTTTTGAAGGGTCACATTTGAAACTTGCAAGTGAGAACCATTTTTTTTTTTTGTTCTGGTCTACGGTCTTCCTAATATTTGTTGCATCCTTTAAAAGTTTTCAATCTGCTCAACCATTTTTATTTTTTATTTTCATAATTTTTAATGCTCAACTCCAAAAATAAGAAGAAGAAGAATAATTAAGACTTTTCTATCACTGAACATTCGAACCCAAAAAATATATATATATATATATATATATATATATTTCTTGCTCAAGTTTTTTTTTTTTTAGGTGATTATCATGTGAGTTTTGCCACCTACCTATACCATATTGTCTGCACTGACATGGTTACATTAGTTAGAAAATTTGGATACACGTCCTACTGCTACGAGCATTCACATGGTATTCACATGTTGCAAATGCCATATGTTGCTAATATTTAACATTAGAGCCTTAAAACGCCCTATTACCCAGTCTTGTAAAGTCTAGCAATTGCAAAAAAATTTGCAATTGTGCTACTGTGCCATTCTAATACTGTGTGATCCTAAATCTATGATGGCACTATTGTATTTTGTTTTTTAATTAATTTTATTCTCTCTTTCCTATGTCTTCTCTTTCTTTGGGCTGAGATGGTCTCCTTTTCTTTCTCAACTCTCTCTTTCCTCATCTCTGTCTTCTCGTCTCCCACTCTCTCACTCTCTGACTTGCTCTTGCCGCCCTCATTTCTCCAGTGCCATTGTTGGTCAAAACATGCTCCGACGAAGGTGTGAGCTTGATATGGTGGGTATTTTTTCGGCTTTTGTCTCCCTTACTCTTCCGGCGCTATTTTCATAGGGATTTTTTGTGGTGAGATCAGTGTGATATGGTGGTTTGCGATGGTGGTTTCCAGCGTCGTTTGCGGTAGCAAGATCAGTATGGGTATGGTGATGGATTTGGTCGTGGGTGGGGTGGGTTTCTCTGTATTTGTTGTTCATGGTGGTGGAGGGTTTTCGTGGTGGTTGAGATGGGTGATTGATGGTGGTGGTGGCTAATGTGGGTTTGTGGGTGGTGATGGATTTGGTAGTGGGTACGGTGGGTTTCTCTGTATTTGTTGTTCATGGTGGTGGAGGGTTTTCGTGGTGGTGGGGATGGGTGATTGATGGTAGTGGTGGTGGTTGATGTAGGTTTGTGATGCTGTGGTGGTGGCAGTGGCGGTGGTGGGTAGAGGGTAGTGGGCATGGTTGTGGCCATGTGGTGTTGTGGTGTGTTCTCGTAGGCAACCAAAAATAAAACCTATACTCCTAAAAATATATGTAGCAGTGTGAGTAAGGATTGTTCCCACGAGGAGTATCTAGCCTAGTTGTATGCTACGTGAACAATGATGGGGGGGGGGGGGGGGAGAGTTTGAGTATAACGAAACAATTTTAAGACAAACAATTAAGGAACAATTCAAATTAAAATATTGAAATCAATCAAAAGAATAAACCTTGGTCTAAGTTAACATCCACCTTAACCATGACAGAAACTCGAAGGAGAAAATAAGAGAAGAGGGGAGAGAGAGGCGTGTGTGAAGTTGGATTTTTCATCCCCTTTTACACCTTAATTCCCCCTTTCACAAGCCTACAAAATCTTCTAAAAATATTCTAAATAATAATATCCAAATCTAACTAATTAAGGAAAAATATTAAAAATAAAGCAAAGTCCTAAAATAACTAGGAAAGTGGCATTTTTCAGCTAGAATTTTCGTGCATCAGATCTGGAAGCTTTTGAAAATAAACCGCATCAGATCTACGTATTAGAATTGCAAGCTAAGAAATGTTCCAGAACATCAGCAGTGCAGATGCAGCAACTTCAAGCCCGATTTCGATCTTGATTCGGCCCGTATCTCTAAAAACTCAAAACATGAAAGTTGTAGAGCTTTGTCTTGGCGTTCCATAAATCATCTCAATTGGAGCTTTGATGAGAGAGTTATGCTCAGATTACGAAGCGATGTCAAAGTTGTCCAGAATCGCCCAATTAACTATGTTTTGCACTTAATGCCTCCATTTGCATCCTAAATCAAAATATAAGAATAATGAGTACATTTAGGCACCAAATAAGTATAAAAGATTAAATATTAAAAGAGAAAAATATGATAATTTGGATTCTCATCAAATTCCCCCACACTTAACTTTTCCTCGTTCTCGGGCAAAACTCAAATTCACCTTCCCAAAAACACCAAGGTGGCAACGCCATCAACAAAGAACAACCAAGCTTTTCAAAACTCATAACATATCATGAAAAAACATTCTTAAACATTTTACAATTACTTAGTAAGCAATTTCACTTGAAGATGGAGTAAACTAAATATGTAGACCCACATGGAAATAAACACTTGACTCTCATGTGTTTGAAGGGTATGTGTTTTGCTCAAATTCATTCCAATGGAAATGATCTACCATAGGCTTGCATATCTTCTCATTCTCCACCACTGGGATCACATGCATAACATGAATCATAAGGACTTTTCAAGGATTGTAACAGGATTTAGAATCAAGGTGGGAAATATTTGGGAATGTAGCTCAAAAGCCTTTAAAACTAGTGGAGTAAAAATGAATCAACTCAAGCTCGAATATATAAGACATGTAAAACCAATCACTCAATTCAGTAGCTTCCACCTTTATATATATCACATATAAACAGACCCATTTTTTGGAATTTTAGGAGGAATTATGAACATGGACAATTTATAATATTAAAAGCACTTTCCTTCGTCACTTTATTTCTTTTTCTTTTTCTTTTTTTTTTTTCCAAAATTACATCAACAGTGGAACTCACAAATTGAGAATGATAGCATGTTCCATTTCACTAATCATATCCATACCACAAATCCAAACACTCCCACACTTATTTCTTGCACACCCATATGTATCATAATGATGAACAATACTCCACTAGCTCTACAGCTTGGGTAAAGGCTTTAAAGCTTGTAATGTGGGTTCACAATAAAGGGAAAAAAAACAATAAAGCTCAAAGGGGTTCTACAAAGAAAAAAATTAATTACAAGGTAAGCTATTTGGCTTATGTAGCTTATAACAAAGATGGTCTTAATCATGTTCATGCATGCATGTGTCAATATGATCTTGAAGAGAATCAAGGCAAGTTTTAGAGAAACAAATCCATGGAAGAATATCTCACATGAAAGAATAATGAGACTGATATGGATGTGTCAGTCTAAAGGCTCAAAATCTCACCAGCTTTTATCTACTAAATTTAGTCACTACCATTCTCAAGGAAAATAACTAGACCAATTAATTCTAAGCTGGACGATCACTTATTCAATCATGTTATGAATTTTTCAAGCTTAATTGAATCTTGCTCATCACATACACAACCAAAAATCTTTAATAACCACAAAAACAAAGGGCAATTTTTTTTTTCAAAAATACAAAATTAAAACACAACCTAAATCTCCTCCCCCACACTTAAAACTTACATTGTCCCCAATGTAAGGTGAAATGCGAAGAAAAGGCAAAAATAACCGAAATATAAATGCGAAAATAAAAAGACAGGAAAAAGAACTCCCCTTGGGTTACCTCCCAATTAGCGCCTTTGTTTATTTTCGTTGGCTCGACTCAATGCTTCATTCTTCAATTAGTATAAATCAGATCTTCAAGGTCCAATTTTGCCACATTCTTTACTTGTAAACCTTCATAGAAAGGCTTAAGTCTATGGCCATTCACCTTGAACACTTTAGAAGTTGCTAAACTTTAAATTTCAATTGCACCATGGGGAAAAACATTAGTAACAACAAAAGGTCCAATCTAATGAGAACATAACTTACCCAGAAGCAAACGAAGCCGTGAATGGTATAGAAGGACTTTTTGACCAACTTCAAACTCCTTCCTAGAGATCATCTTGTCATGAAAGGCCTTTGTCTTTTCCTTGTAAATCCTTGCATTCTAATAGGCATCATTGTGAATTTCCTCTAACTCTTGTAGTTGCAACTTCCTATGTTCTCTACTTTCATCTGTCTTTATGTTGAAACTCTTGATAGCCCAATAAGTCTTGTGTTCTAACTCAACTGGAAGGTGGCATGATTTCCCAAACACCAACTGATAAGGTGACATACCAATGGGAGTCTTATGCTTCTTAAGGACTTGCACAAGATTTTCTTCTTGCGATGCACTCAGTTTACTAGACATTATCATTGGTAACGTTCCTCCATCTCCAAGGAACACGTACTTGAGGTGACTGGGGAGAGGCTTCAAATCTAGAATGGGGGCTTGCAAAACAGAGGGTAAAGGCCTCTCGTTAGAATCTGGAATCGCAACATAAGGAATATTACCTAACTACTGTAACTTCAAAAAATCATTCAATGCTACAACAGTTTCTTACAAATCAGTACTCAAGGCTAACTCCTCATTCTCTTTCTCAATATGCTTACTAATGGCAACTTCCAATCCATCTTTTCCATCAAGTTCAAAAGCTTTCGGTGCTAAAGAATCAATCACATCAATTGAATAAACAGGATTATCATTATCAAGATATTTCATGACATCATAAATATTAAACTTAACAATTTCACCATCAAATTTGATGGTAAGTGTGCCACTATGAACATCTATCTTAGTATTGGATGTCTTTAAGAATGGTCTTCTTAACAAAATAGGAGTTGTTTGGTCACCATTCTCCATATCAAGCACATAGAAATCAGCAAGGAAAATCAAATCATTAACTTGCATAAGAACATCCTCAACTACACCCTTAGGATAGGCAATAGATCTATTAGCCAATTGAATCACAACACCAGTTTTATTCAAAGGTCCAAGTTTCAAAGAAGCATATATAGAATATGGCATGACATTGATAGAAGCTCCTAAATCTAGCATGGCCTTCTCAAGTCTAGTGTTACTTATCGTACAAGGGATAGTAAACATACCTAGATCTTTGCACTTTGTAGGGAGTTTTCTTTGAATAATTGCAGAAACATTCTCCCCTACTCTCACCTTCTCACATCCTTTAATTTTTTGTTTCTTCTTAATTTTACACAGTTCTTTCAGGAATTTAGCATAGCGAGGTACTCATATATATCTTTATTTTGCTCATCTTTTCTAGATTCTGCTAAAGCCTGAGGAAAAGGAGGTACTGGTTTATAATTAGAAAAATTGTGGAAACTTACCCTTAGGTATCTCATCGTCATTGGGAACGTTCCTGTCTGCAACGACGTTTTTCTCCTTTTCTTGCTTTGATGATGCAGGGGCTGCCTTTTTTGGAATCTCAACCTCTTTATCACTTCTCAAAATGATTGCACTTGCATTTTCTCTTGGATTTACTATTGTTTGAAAGGGTAATTTCCCCGAACTTTGTGCCTCTAGTTGACTGATTGTGGTTGCCATCTGCCTCATTTGATTGTCCAAACTTTGAATATTGGCCCTCACCTCTTGTTGAAATTGTTTCATCTCCTGGTGAAATTGAAAAGTATTAGTGGCAAGAGACTTAACAATATCTTCTAAAGACATACCAGAATTAGAAGCTTGGCTCGGTTGTTGTCTAAGGGGGTATGGTTGCTAATATTGCTGGCAACTTAGGCAGTTTTGAGTTGCGGGCTGATTTACTTGTTGATTCCCATAGCTAAGATTGGAGTGATCCCTCCATCCCGGGTTATACATGCTCGAATAGGGATCATATTTCCTTTGTGGTTGTCTAGGAAAACCACCTACCGCATTCACTTGCTCAATGGGCTCCTCTTGAAGAGTTGGGCACATATCGGTTGGATGTCCTACTACCGAACAAATCCTAATAGTTTTCGTCGTTTGCATATTACCTACAGCCATTTAACGAACAAGAGAAGTTAGACTCGCAATTTGTTGTTCAAGGGAGGAGATGTTTACCTTATTAACATGCTTTGATGGAGAGTCAAGCCTAGTACCAAATTGTTGAGAATTGGCCGCCATTTTTGCAATCAAGTTTCTCAGGGCCTCAAGAGTTTTATCCACCAAAGCTCCTCCACTAGTTGCATTAATCATGCTCCAATAAGTGGGTAGAAGGCCCTTATAGAAATATTGGATAAGTAGTTGCTTACTAATTTGATGATGGTGGCAGCTTGCACATAATTTCTTGAAACGTTCCCAATATTCATGTAGGGACTCTCCATTGTGCTGCCTTACTCCACAAATTTCTTTTTGAATGTTGGCTACCCTTGAAGTTGGGAAATATTTCTCCAAATAAACCTCTTCATCTCGTTCCATGTTTTAATACTCCCGGAGGATAGATAATAGAGCCAATCCTTAGTCGAATCCTTCAAAGAAAATGAAAGGCCCTTAATTTAATTTGATCTTCAGTCACCCCCAGGGGCTTCATACTCGTGCATACCACATGTAACTCCTTTAGATGCTTGTGAGGATCTTCACTTGCAAGGCCACAAAAAGTGGGTAAGAAATGTATTAGTCCAGATTTTAATTCAAAAGTAGTAATAGCATCTAAAGTAAGGAATGTTATGCATAAGGGTTGTTGATTCAAATTAGGGGAAGCAAGCTCTTTCAAAGTTTGATTTCTAGCCATGAATTCCTCCTCTTCTATATTAGAATCACTAGCAAATAGGAAATCAAGAGCTAGATTGTGCTCTTCGGAAATTTTCCTAGCTTCCCTCCTTAACCTGCGCAAAGTTCTCTCTATTTCTGGGTTGTATTGCAAATCACCTTGATTAGAAGATCGAGTTACATTCATAAACAATCAAGGAAACTCTAATAAACCACAAAAAACAAACCAGGAAAAATCTAGAGTAATGAAAATAATTAAAAAATTCTATGCTAAAACACAAAAAATGCCTAAAAAACCTAGAAAATAGTGCAATCTGGCCTTGATAGGGTTGGGCTAGTAATCAAAAAGATTAACTAGTCTTGCTCAGAACGTCATTTACCTTCAGAAAACTATACTATCAAGGCCTAGTTCTACTGCAATCAGAATTCTGCCGAAACTGTAACTATCGAAAACTAATGATTTTTTTTTTCGAAAATTTCAAGAATGAAATAAGGATCACAAGAAGCACAAAAATCAACTAGAATCACTCCCCGGCAACTACGCCAAAATTTGGCGTGTTGTCGCAGATAACCAAAAATAAAACCTATACTCCTAAAAATATATGTAGCAGTGTGAGTAAGGATCGTTCCCACAGAGAGTATCTAGCCTAGTTTTATGCTACGTGAACAATGATTGGGGGGGGGGAGTTTGAGTATAACGAAATTTTTTTAAGAAAAACAATTAAGGAACAATTCAAATTAAAATATTAAAATCAATCACAAGAACAAACCTTGGTCTAAGTCAACATCCACCACCGGAATTTTACAACTGATCATCAATGTAAGTATATGTCAATTCACACTTTCAATATTCATTATTGGAACTATTTTCCTATCTCTCCTTAGTCGCAGTTAATTAGAAAACAATCGATCTAATTAACCCTAACTACTAAATAATCCAAGACAAGCGCTAAAGGTTTAATTTAGTAGCAACCTTAAGAACTAAAGAGATCGGTGAAACTAAATAACACAAGCACAAGCGGTTGTATTTAATTTAGTCGATCGTTCTTCCTAAGATCTAATAATTTTTGACGTAGCAAATCATAAAATCTTGGTTGCTTCACAAATTATAGAGATCAAACAATTACGAATTTGATATCTAACGTAGTAGTAGATTGTGATGAATAATAAACTAGCAGGCCTCCCAATAATTAAACGAGACAATTATGAAAATAGGTAGAGAAGAACATCCGATACTCAAAGTATAAAATTGAACATTAAAAACAAATTAGATCTCACAGTTTTATTGATTCCGAGGCTTCCGTTTCCTTCGACCAAGTATAAAAGTTTTAGCTATGCAAAGCCATGATAGAAACTCAAAGGAGAAGATTAGAGAGGAGGGGAGAGAGAGGCGTGTGTGAAGTCTGATTTTTCCTCCCCCTTTACATGTTAATTCCCCCTTCCACAACCCTACAAAATTTCCTAAAAATATTCTAAATAATAAGATCTAAATCTGACTAATTAAGTAAAGATATTAAAAATAAAACAAAGTCCTAATATAATTAGGAAAGTGGTGTTTTTCAGTTGGAATTTTCATGCATCAGATCTGGAAGCTTTCAAAAATAAGCTGCATTAGATTCGTGTATTAGAATTGCAGGCTAAGGAATGTTCTAGAACGTCAGCAATGCATGTGCAGCAAATTCAAGCTCGATTTCGACCTTAATGCGGCCTGTATCTCTCAAAACTTAAACCATGAAAGTTGTAGAACTTTGTCTTGGCGTTCCATAACATCTTGAATTATCTCAATCGGAGCTCTGATGAGAGAGTTATTTCTAGGTTACGAAGCGATGTCAAAGTTGTCCAGAATCGCCCAATTGACTATGTTTTGCACTTAATGCCTCCATTTGCATCCTAAATCAAAATATAAGAATACTTAGTACAAATGGGCACCAAATAACTATAAAAGACTAAGCATTAAGGGAGAAAATATGATAATTTGCATTCTCATCATGCTAGGTTTGTTTGATTATTTTTTAATAGGTTTGTAGTTGGGTTTATGGTTGGTTTGTGACTATATATTTGCTAGGTTTGTGGTGGGATTCTGGTCATGGTGATTTTTGTGTGGTGTAGGTTTAGTGCCATGGTGGTTGCTGTGTGGTGTTGACTGGGTTTTTTTTATAGTTTTTTAAATGGGTTGTGGTTAGGTTTTTGGTTGGTTTGCGGGTTGGTATTTGCTGGGATTGTGGTGGGTTTGGGGTCACGGTGGTTGTGGTGTGGAGGTGGCGTGGTTGAGAGGGTGGTAGTCATGTGGAGGTGTAGTTGAAAGAGTGATAGAGAGATAGAAATTAGAAAGGAGTGATAGATAATTCTATATTATTTTATTGTATTTATATTATTTTGATGTGCTAAATGATAAAATAAAAGTTGGGATGTTGGATACATTATAAAATGGTATGGTATAAATGAAAATGTAGCTTTTGAGATAGTAAAATGTAATTTTTTATAGAAACCGGATGTGAATGCTCTAAGTGTATTTAAAATCGTCTATGAGACACATTTAAATTTGTTTGACATTGCAATAATACTTTATGAATTAAAAAATAATAATAGTTATAGTTTCATAATCCAATTCAAAATCCCCCCCCCCCTCCCCCCAAACACACACACAAAAAAGAAATTTAATGTTGTTTACCCATCTCTTTTCTTCTTTCATCCTCATTTTTTAAAGAGTCTATAAACACAAAAAATTTGATACCTACTAATGTGACAAGTTATATATAAACTGAAACATCTGTAATTAATTTTGCTCTTCTCTCAAGATGTCACATCAGATCCACACATTTCTTTCTTTCTTTCTTTTTTTCCTTTCTTTTGCAATTAATGTTTTGCTCTTCTTTTAACTTTCTGTTTTTAATCACCTCCGGTCAAAAAAAAAAAAAAAAACTCACACATTTCTTTCCTTTTTTTCCCCTTCCATTTGCAATTAATGTTTTGCTCTTTTTTCAACTTCCCATTTCCTATCACCTTCAGCCCCCCCCCCCCCCCCAAAATCTCATTAACTTCAAAGTTTTCCAATTCAATCTCTTTACTATCAATTAATGTTTCCCATCTACTCCACCAAACCGTTCCCTTATTTTTGAGTTACAATTAAAACTTATTCAGCAATAATTCAGCCATTTTTCAAATATGTGCGTCTTGATTAGTGGTGATTCTTCCCATTCCTGATCAAGAGGTTTTTCAAAATGTTTAATTGTTGCCTATTGGAAATAATACCCCTCATTGATTTATTTTTTCTATATATATATATATATATATATATAGATATCTGCAATTTCTCTCCCTCCATAGATAAGGAGCCTAATAGCCTAACCTATGGCCAATGCAAAATCCAATCCTTCCCATAGGGAAGCCCCCGCCAAATTATCATATATGAAGCCATGGATATTTGTCCTGGGTTCTTAGCAACCAAGCACACCCAAAAGAGGGGAAAAAAAAAAAAAAAAACCAAAAAACCAAAAGATTTTAGAATCAAAGGATTGAACCTCCAAAATATTGTCATTGTCAAAGAAGCACTTGAACAATTTGTAAATGATGTGACTACCCACTTCTTGTCATGGATCCTATTTGGTTGTCTTTGCTTGGATATATACCATTGATAATTTGATATAACCAATCAAAGCAAATTATGGAGAGAGATCACAATTTTTTAAAACTTTTCTCATGAAAGAAGTATATGGGAAAATGTTATGTAGGTATTGCATATATTCACTAATTGTATTAGATAAGTTCCTAAATTTCATAGATTTAATTCTTCAATTTATCCCAATGAAAAGTTATGTATTTCTTTTAATAATTAAAGTACTATACAAAGCACAAACTACATGTTAACATATTGTTCCTATTTTAATTATAAGTAGGCAATATTATCCACGTAAAAAAAAAACATGTCTTATTTATGGCTTTATGGATAGAAAGTGTAATGTTTTTAAAAAGTGTAGCGAATATGCTCTTACAACTTTGATTTGGTTTTTGAGTAGCTGTTCTTTTATTTTATTTTGGCCATATGAGGAATGTACAATGCTTTGAAGGGTGCGGTTGGATAAACTATTGCAAAATGGTGTTTTGAGTTTAAAATAAGCATTTGTAAAAAAGTAATGAGAAGTTGTTGTTCCAAAAATAGAGTTTTGGGATTTAAAAATGTCCATTTAGGCTCCTAAAATGCCTAACCATAGACTCGAAGTGTGCATTGCTGTTCATTGTTGGACTAATATGTCTTTCACAAAAAGTTTTGTTGTTCTATTTTAAAGATCAATGAACTCTAGCCTTTTTAGATATTGAATTTAGACTACCAAAGGTATGTTTGCTATTTTTCTACTTAAAATTTCTAATGTTACGTGAAATTGATACTTAAGGAGATGAATAAATAACCAACCAAGGAAAGACAAAACATAGTCTTAAGAAAGAGAAGATTGTTAAACCATTCAAGAGGAATTGATTCAGAAAAATATTTAAAACTCACAAATAAAGATAAATACAACACTACTAAATGAATTTATTTCCTTCCATCTCCTTAGCATTTGGTACATATACGGTGTTTAATAGCCAAAAAACATAAAAAGTTTGCACTAGCAATCTAATATCATATATTTTCAAAAGATTATCTTAAAATTTTGTTTCTTAAAAAAAAAAAGGGAAATTACAGTAAACCCACCTGTGGTTTGGATCATTTTTATTTTACCCACCCGTGGTTTAAAACTTAACACCTTGCCTATGTCAGTTTACAGTGATTTGGAGGTTGAGATTACTGGATTCAACATGATTCTAGGTTGGTTTGCTCAGGGGACTCGTTTGTGTGCTGTGTTGGGTGAATAACTGATGGCCATTTGTATTTGAGTGAGGCTGATAAGAGTGGTGCAATGGCAGTTATGGCAAGTAAGGAGATTTATATAGAGGAGACCTTGGAGTGTAAGGCTTTGGTGATTGTAGAGGAGACCTTGGCAGTGATAGCCATTATTGGGACAAATGGGAAGACGACCACTACGTATTTCATAAAAGGTTTGTATGAAGCGATGGGATTAAGAACCGGGATGTTGAGCACGATTGCTTATTAATGGTAAGCCTCGTATCTTGCTGGTTACTGGGTCTCCTTCTGAACCTTGTGATAACCCAATTGGTGACCATTACTTGTTGAAAGCTATTAAGAATAAGATTGACTATTTTTTGAAAGAGCGTTGGTTAGAACGACATCATTGCTAGGATCCGCATCAACAACAACATGATCTTTGTCTTCGTCTCTAAAAGAAGAAGAAGAAGAAGAAGTAATGAATCTATCAAGGAGGCACTTGAAATTGTACTCTTTTTCTCCTACAACTCCATAACCCAAGCTCTTTCAAAACCCCATAACCTAAGCTCTTTCAAAAAATTCAAACCCTAACTTTTTTATTTGTGTTATGTTATGTTTTGGTGGTAAAAGTTGTTTTTTAATGGAAAAGCCAAAAGGTGGGTAACAGAAACCAAACAAAGCTAAACATGGGTGGGCAAAATGTTAAGTTTTAAACCACAGGTAGGTAAAGTGAAAACGGGCCAAACCATATTTGGCTTTATTGTAATTTCCCAAAAAAAAAAAAAATTATAGACATTACATTTATATTCATAAAGAAAACAAAAATTGGCTACAATTCTAAACTTTTGTAATATTTAAATTTAAAGTCACATGTAATATGTGAATGGATTTGGAGATGTACAATTTTTTCTTTTTATATTCTTCAAGATGTTCACATTAGTCAACTGATTATGCCAATTTTTTTTAAAAAAAAAAAGTTAAAATGCAAATTATACACTCTAGGTTTGATTGAAATTTATTTCAATTCTTTAACTTTACTTTGGTTTATTTGAGTCTTTTAAGTTTCAAATTTATTCCATTTATATTTTTTTGTCCAATTTCATTAAAATTTGCAGCTAAGTATGTGTGGTGGGCCTTTTTGTGATTTTGGGTTGGATTGCCTCCTACTGTACCAAGGCCCAAGTATTCTAGATAGGAAAGTTGGGACCTGTCCAATTGCAACCCACCTTAGGCCGGTTTGTGCACAAACTATGCCCCTCTTTGCTAAAACTTGGGTTACATGCCCATGGCAGACGAGACTGTTACAGAGGGGTTATAACAAACAAGTATAGTATGATAATAATAAAGGAAATATGTTTCCTGTTAGATGAAATAAATAAGGAATTCTCAAGAAAAAGATATGGCAATATGAATACATGGTGGGAGAAATCACAAAGATAAGAAAGGAAATGATTATGATAAACAATAATATCAAAAGGTTAGTTTGCTGTGCTTAATGGTATTACGGGACTAAGACCAAGAAGGTAACCACTTCCTCAACGTGGGTAGCCTCACAAAACGATCCTGCCATTAGAAATTACCCACTTTAAGGGAATGTGCCTAAATAACTTATACCCAAGCAAATCATTCATCTTTGACAGAAGATAGGCTTTTAGAGGGAGAAAAATGATTAGCTTGTTGGTGCATGACTGCCACTCTACACTTTCTATTTCTCTTCCTGATTCTTTTTTTATCTTTTTTGTCCGTTTTGTCACTTTGATTCTTTTCTCTCTTTCTTAGTGCTTACTTGTGTAGTGTTATGGTGATGGTGGTGCTGTGATTTTCTCCTAGTGGTTGCTATTGTTTTTGATGATGATCCTGTGCATGACGAGAGCCTTTTATATACTGCCTGCTGTGACTATTTTTTACTATTTTGCCATTTAACAACTCTTGTTTGAGTGTGGGTGTACTTCCAGATAAGTCAATTGCCTGGCCACCACCACTTGCCTACACTGGCCGTGCCATACCCTATTGCCAGACAAAGAGTTCTACTTTGTTTGCTTGCTCACCATGGCATTCTTATCCACCACAGTGTGAGTATTCTCTCTCTCACTATCCCTTATGGCATGCACCTAGTGGTTTCAACTTATCCTCCTTTTGGGTAGTATGCCATCCTAGCAGTACATTTCCCCCAAAGAAGTTTGAGCGGAAGCCCTAGAATAGGCCTTTCTTCTCCCTACCGCCAGACCATACCCTCTCTTACCTCTGACCCATAACCCACCACTCCTGTATTAGTTAGGTACAGGTGGTGGTGCCTAGGCCTTGTACATGCTCCACATTCCGTGTATATCTAAGACTTGTCTGCTGCTCATGCGTTTGCCGTGGACTGGAGACTTGTCTGTGCATTTTGCCACCTATTCTTGACCTCTTGTGGCGTGAACTGTTTTTTAACCTTCCACCCCACATGGCTTACTTCCCCCAAGGGCTAGGTCTTGCTTAATAGCGGGCTTTTCTCTCCTTTAACCCTCAAATTGTTCTTTCTGTTGGCTTGCTAGTGCTCCTGCCATGACATTCTGTTATTCCTTCTACGGTGCTATTTAATCCCTGCTTGCTGAGTCTCTTTCAGGTTTACTGCACGTTATTCCCTCAATTAGTTAAAATGCCCCAATATTGTCATTGCGTTTTGTAGTCATGTTGCTTTGGGTTTCCTGGACCCATTATATTGCTTGTGGACTCCTTTGGCTCATTTCTTCCTGGTTAGGCATCCTCGGCCCATTTTCCTTCCTTGGGCGTCCTCGGCTCATTTCCAACTCTACATTCCCATGGACTTTTACTTACTCTTTTTGGGCTTCCCTGGCCCAATTACTATATCCTTCATCCTTGGGGTTTATGGGCTTTCCATAAACCCCCTTACTTCCTTACTTTATTATTTCGCCTGCTGTGGCCCATTCTCACTTTTCTACATCACATAATACCCATGAGTTTACTACTTCTTCATTTAGGCTCCTGTTGGCCCATTTGCTTTTCCAAGGCCCATTTGTTTACTTTATGGGCCTAAGACTCATCATTCCTGCCATTCGGGCTTGATGAGTTTCTTTCTCTCAATCCATTAACTCTCTTCCTGCCCATATAGTTGGGTTTCTTCCTGCTGCTGGGCTTTCCCAAAATGAGCATCAATAGTATGTAATTAACTAATGAAAAAATAATTTTTGAAAAAAAATTACATAAAAAATATTTTAATTTATTTTATAGGTCTTTTTCATGTGAGAATGATATATTTTTAGCAAATTTTCAATGAGATTGGAGGGAAGATCTAAATTGAATAAAATCAAAACTTAAAGGGCTCAATCGAACGAAAGTAGAGTTAAACAATTGAAATGAATTTCAGTCAAAATTAAAGGGTGCAATTTGCATTTTAATGTTAATAAAATATCTCTTTTAATAACATCTTCTCCAAAAATGTAAAACAATATTATAACCATGAAATTCAATTCTTTTTATTAAAGTATGTCATTCATACATATATCACTATATAATGAAAAATTCATTATATGTTCCATAACATAATACTTATAAAAATAGAAAATACTTAAAAATAAAACGCATTAACACACAAAAGTTGATATTAGTAGTGGGCCTAAATAAGAACCAATATAAACTTGCCCTTGACCCATCGACAAGAGCTGAAAAATGTTGTTCAATTTTTGTGTATACAGCATTACTCTTACTTATTTTTTGGAGTAGAGGAGGGAGGTAGGTCAAACCTACGACATAAAAGATTGTGGATAAGAAAGGTGCCAATAGGGCTAGAAACCTATTGGCATAGAAGATGATGGAGGAGAAAGGTGCCAATAGGGCTAAAAACCTATTGGCATGCGGCTTACACATTGGCTTGTTGGCTAGCTTGACTGTTATACCTCCATGGATTTGCATGAATAAACTCTAACAACCTATTATTGCCCATGGTCCTGGGCCGTATTGCATTTCTACCTCCTATAAATATATGGTTGTGGTAGAGTTCAAGGATTTTTTTTCTTCTCTACCACAACCATATATTTATAGGAGGTAGAAATGCTATACGGCCCAGGACCGGGCAATAATAGGTTGTTGAGTTTATTCATGCAAATCTAAGGATTCAAATCCTCTTAGATATGTAATTAAATTTTGTGTTCAACAACTCTGTTTTGGCGAACTACATATTAGGTCTTAAATGGCTGAAATCTTCAGAGAGGTAAGAGATAATTTTATACGTATCAATTTGCTAGCCCAATGCGCACAGATATGATCGCAAGACTTGCCCCACAAACATGAACAATCCTAAAAGGCATAGTGACCAATTCAACCACGAACAACTAAGGATAAAAAGCATATGGCCCACTCTCAAATGAGAATGTGAGCTCATGGGCCAAGCCCGTGATGGCATGTGGCAAGAGGCCATTAGCCCAAAAAACCGTGATGAGATCTCAAAAAGAAAGAAGAGTATATGAATCCGAGTCCCCTGTAATACTTGGGCCTAAAAGAGCAAATAATTCAGTAGGTAATTTGACGCCTCAGGAGTCAGGAGTCAGGAGTCAGGATCTAACTTCAAAAGTAAAATACCAATGCTCCTAGATCTAGTGGCCAGATGTTTGATTGGGAGATGCAAACTTCAATTCAGCTATAATCACTCATGTTCTAATCTATCTTTTTGTTTCTCCTCAAACAAGCCTTAATTGCTCACGTAGTCAACTTAACCCCCTTTGATTCTTCTGTTTTGAAACTAGTCAAGTTCTACAGGACCAATGAATCCATCTTCTTGTATCTAAAAACCATATGCCACTTTCATTCTACTAATAGAGCTTACACCCAAGGGGAAAGCCCACTGCTCTAGGCCAGGCCTATTTGACAAGAAAACAAATAATATTTGATGAGTTGAATATAACATTATTGAACGAGTTAGGCTTTTAGATTAACAAGGTATATTGAGGCCTTATTTAGAGTCTCTCAAAAGTATTATCTCCCCCTTAGTAAAATGAAGAAGGGTATGAGAATTGCATGTTAGCCTAAGTATGAAAATCAGAATTGGCCGCCATGTCTAATATCTTGAACTTTTGCTCAATGGGCAGCTTGTTGCTCCTGAACCTTAAGAAAAGAAACAAAAAACAAAAAAAAAAAGCCAAAAGCCATCTCTCTTGGAGTCTCTCAGATTTCATATCTAATGCCAAGTTTATTCTAATCAAAGCACACAAATTCCAATGTATATTATTTAACCCTTTTCTTTTTTGCTCTAGCGTTAAATCACCAATCTTATTCTGATAGGTGCATTTTGGGTGAGCATTATTAAGTTACAGTTTGGCAAATTTTTTTCCAATTAATGTTGGGAAATAGTTTCACCAAGGAATGAAAATATCAAGAAAAGAAACAATTAATAGAAGAATAGCAAATGAAAAAGATAACATTCCAGCTTACTTTATCACAAGCAGATAAAGAAATTAAAGAAAAGGTAGAGTTCAATTCAAAAACAACCCGCTATCCAATGCTTTACAAATTTTTTTTTTTTTTTTTTTTTTTTTTTTTTTTTTTTTTTTTTTTTTAAGTTTTGGCTGAAACCAAATGCTTTACAACCCAGTACTAGTAGCAGATAGATGAGAACCAAAGAGATTATTAAAAATAAATTGACCCAAAGACTTCATCCCTTTTTCAGACTTTACATCAATAATGGTAAGAGTACAAGAAGGATATTAAAAAGTCAGTCTAAGCTCTTCTTTTATTAAAGGCAGTCACCAAAGAATCCATCTCTCTCCAATCTCCATACACTCCAACCGCATGTAACTTAGCCACAGGCAGGAATCTTCTAGTAATTAATAGGGAAAAAAAGAAAAGAAAAACTAAAGCTAATTGTGAATATAAGAATATCAGCTGAATTATGGCTTATGCTAGCACTCATTGGTAAATTTCTCTGCTCAAGTTGAAGCCCATTCCTTTCGGATATCAAAGCCATAGTTGATCTCCAAGTAGCACTTGTTATCATCATCTAAAAACTACAAAAGAGAAGATATATATAAGACTAGATGGTAGTAAATATATATTAGGAATAAAAAGCGGTTTAAAGAGCAATTATTGCACCATAGTTTTATAGTTTGACCCATGTGGTACTCAAGTTGTTTTGTACAATTAAAGCCAGAACATGTAAAGTAAGCAATGTCAAGTCCCCATCGATCAATAAGTATACAGTTCAGCATGGGCCCTAATTGTTGCAAAAGATAGCCAAACAACAACACATTCAATTATGAATGTCTTTCCAGATTTTATACTTTTCTAGCACATATGTTTAACCAAAAACTTTTGAGTATAAGAAAAGCTGGAAATGAAAAATGTGATTGGCAGAAGAAAGTTTAGGAATTTAGTAGTTAAATAGTACAAGTAGGTAGGGATATAAGTAGTACTGAACTTTATGCCGGAATTCTCAATGGAATACACTAGAGGTGTCAAGATATGCAGGACTGGTAAAAAAAATATGTCAGCGATCAGAATTACTTGGAAGCCAGGAATCTAAAAGAAGTCTGAGAATTCAGCCACAAGTTGGCCCACCAAATTATATATAAAAACTGGGGAATAGTGACAAATATGGTACATCACAAAGCCCAAACTCTGTACATGAATAAGACTTTTGCCCTCCTAATTTTCATATTTTCTTTCATTTAGTCACTTTAGTTTGTTCCAAACAAATCACATTCCATATGCAGTTAATTGATATGAATCCAGCAAGAGATTTTGATTTGCATTTGATTCTGCAAGCAACTTCAGGATGAGATTTCTATATAATGTTCAGAAACTTCACTAAATTGTACAAGTTATTTGGAGATTCAAAGAGCTGCATTTGATAGAAGTTACAATCTCCCAGCAGTACCTATTCATTTTCTACATTTTCCCAGATGGAAAGACATCTCAAAGATAGGGTACACTAGTTTTGAACATAAAGTCACCATCATTTCTTTTGAACCTAAAGTCCATTAAATTAATTTATCTTTTAGTTTGTCTAAAGACTACTTAGAACAAAATAATAGCAACATCAATGTATTGATTCAGTACCATTACTATATAAATGGCACGTAATCACACATCCTAGTCATCTAAACAGAAACTTTCTGTTAGTTTTAGTGTTAGCTAATTCCATGACATGTAAGTTTTATTTCAATTCCAAGGTTCAGCTCAAGAAAGGGAAGTCACTTGAATTTCAATTGACCCTTGTTCAATTGAGAACAGCCAGTCGATCGTCTCTCGACTGAGACTCGGTAGAGAGACGGGAAACCAAATTTTTTTATCATGCCCAATAAGTAGGTTGATGATGTGTTAATTGTGGCCTACTTGTCAAGCTATCCAAGGGCTCACTAAAGTTGACTGGAAGAGGTTAGAGGCTATTGCTGTGCATCTAAAAGATCAAACCACTAAACCTCAACATTTCACCAAATACTAGGTGCATAAAAGCAAATCTAAAGAATGGTACTTTGATTGGTGATCAAAGGTTGAAGCTACAGAGCCTTCACCATTCAACTGCGGAGAATAAATCTTCAAGGTGGTCCTTGAAGTCACAGACATGGTTCTTATGGAGAATTTCATATGAGAATAGTCCATGCAACTTGGAGCAGATTATGGAGTCATGTTCATAAGTACTATTGGGTTGCAATTAGAAATACATGTATATTTCAATTGTAAGACCTCGATTCTATTAGTGAAAATTTCCTTGGAATTAGGGAATAACTCCTGGAGTTTTTTTTTTTTTTTCCTTTTTTTCACCTTGGGATGCATCCATATGTTGGTTTTTTATTTCTTTTATTTCGTCAATAAATCACCTATGTCATTTATTTTATAGTTTATTTCTTTATTATTTGATTTGTTTATGCTATGGGAATTAGCCGGAACTCAATTGAAATCCATAATCAATTCATGTGCAAAGTTGATTTAATTCCGCTAAAATCAATCAACATGGTCTAAATTATCTTTTCACTTTTATTACTAAAAGTGAGCATAAGTGATTGAACTTACCTTTGATCTAGCCGTATATGATCCTCTGGAAAACATGCCAGAAGGGGTGGTCTCTTCATGCATTATATGTGTGTAGGGCTCTATCTGAGGGCTGAATGTACCAATCATCTCTTTTGAACTGTCCACTGAAATAAGTTCCATTGTGAGGGAAACATCCAAGTGATTCAAATTGGTACTTTGGGAAATATAAGAACACTGATAACTTACCCTTTATACCAGTTTTCCAGACAGTGTTGGTATACTTAAGGCCAGAAACAATGTTATTACTCACTTGGAAAGAGAATTTCAATTTGTATTTACTACCTTCTTTCAATGTAAACCATATACCCTTGGGCTTTCCATCTTCAGGAATAGGAAGAACAATGTCAGATCTACCAGGTGAGATGATTGACAGAGAAAATATCTTCACATCTGGTTCAAGAGTTTCTGGAATAGAAGAGGCACACAACAAGAATCTTACTGAATGCAAGGGGAAAAGAAACAGAAACAAAAACAATAACCATTCTATCAATCTAAATAAATATCAGGCATTTGCAGAACCAGATTCTAATTTGTACAGAACATAACAAACACCAAAATAGTGTAGACTTTATGAGCTGACTGATAGCAACAAGGTAAGTTGACTTATGAAAACATCACCATATTTGACAATTTCCTTTTCATGATGTATGATAATTGATTAAAACAACATTGTCCTAGCATTACAATTTACTAAAATCGTGGGATATTGAATAATAATCAAATAATTTACTGTTAAAAAAACTTCATGGCAATACTAAAAAATTCAGAAATAAGTTTATCATAAGAATACCAAGAGTCTTGTAATTTAGTGATATTAAGTTATTAACTAGCATGCTTTACAAGGAGAACTATGGTTTAAATCCTCCCCCCAGTCACCAACTCTTTGTAACAATTTATCCAAAAAAATAAAAGAGTATATGAGCACCTTGTTAATAGCAATTCTCATTAATTGTTCAAGTCCGTATGAAACTTATGACCAATCCCCGTAAACTAACCTAAGCTTTATTTATTTTATTTTATTTTATTTTTATCAAGCCTTATTGTTCACGAGCTAGTTCATGAACATTTTTTTTTCTTGGGCTCATTTAGGCTTAAAATTAAAGTTTAAGATTAACTTGTTTATGAACAAACAAACATAAACAAGCTTTTTATTAAACCAAACCTAAACTGTTTATTAATGACTTAGTTCATTTACATTACAGCCCAAAAAGAGGTGAACCAAATCAACAACAATCCTATGACCAAACACTAATTAGAGAGAATAAAGAAAAGGGAACAAAATGTTAGTAATCTTATTTATGCTAAAATATCACTGATACAACGAAAATTAAAGGAATCCTAAATTGTTGGACCATTTGACTTCACAATGGTCAAATATTTAAGAAACGAAAATTACAGAAATGCAAGGTACCAATTCCAAACATATGCTCCCAAAGATAATAATGTAAACGAATAAGTCTTGACCCTTTTCTCTCTACAAGTTACATAACAATTGACAATGGAAGAATAAAAATTCGAAATAAATGTCAGCGGACTTGCATTCTATTGCTTCATAAAATGAGCATAATAAAGAAACATCGAATGCCTTTTCACATTAAAATATTTTAAAAAATCCATTCACAAGTTATCTGAAAGTATTAATTATAAGAAAGACAAGCCACATAAAAGTTTCTACAATAATATAAATATATTTTTTTATGGGAATAATATAAATTTCAATAGTTATAAAAATAAGGAGAGAATCTGACTTATGGTTTGCCTTATAAAAAAGTTCTGACAAGACCACTAAGTTACAAGAAAATAAATCAACACGCACTCTTGATACGGTAATCAATCTATAAGTATAAATACTTGTAAGGCATGGAGGGTAAGAATTGAAGTTCAAGTCCTTACATGGAAGCTTTACACAAGCCAATGCTAATATCATCATATTAAAAATGTGAAGGACAAGTTAAGATATGCAATCTTTTACTACACAAAAAATTGGAGAAAAAAGATACAGACTAATCATTTTTCTGTCATTTATACTATTTTATCATTGGCAATCACCAAAATGGACATTTTTTTTTATTTTTGGTGAGAAGACCAGAATGGACAGTTAGTGAAAGAAAATGACAAAGAATTGAATATTATGAAAACGGGGCATGTTTGGTATATCTGATTAAACACAGTTTTTAAACATCAATAACAATATACTTTTTTATCTGGACGTATTTTTAAAAATATTAAAAATAATTGTCTAAATATGTTGTTTAACGCACGTACCAAACGGAGCTTTTTAAAAAAATGCACAAAGTTAGTAATAACGAAACTGATACCTCCGACATTGTTAAGGTCAACACTCCCAAGAAGCTGTTCCTTCCACCTCCTCAGACTCTCATCATCCTGGATTCTCAAAAATTCAACCCCCAAAAAAGACATAAAAACACATTTTATAACAGAATAGAATTACTCTCTATTTTTAACCTTTAATTTCAGCAGAAACAAACCTTATCCTTCTCAAGCTGTTCTTTGAGAGTGTACTGAGGACCCAACTGTAATTTGTTGCTCTCATCATCTTCCTCCTCATGATCAGTTGCATATGGAGAAGCTTCACTCATCTGTCTGCTAATCTTCCCTCCCTCATCATCACCCTCTTGCTTTGCTTCCTCTATTTCTCTTGTACTTTTCTCTGCTTCCTCCTTTTTTTCATCAAACCCCATGTTCTTGGAACTTGATACAGCTCCAACAGCCAAAGACATCAATTCATCAACACTCACCAGAAGAGAATTATAACTACCACCAACTGCACAATGACAAAAACAATGCAAACCCACCAAGCCAAGCACAAGAACAAAGTCTTTGTTTCTCTGAAGACAGAAAGCTAAGAAAAACCCAGCAAGGAAAATTAGACTCAAATTAACAAAACAAAAGGATTTTTTTTAAAAACCCTTGACAGGGTTTTTTTTTCGTGTGTGTGCGTGTGTGAAAACAATCCTAGAAAGGCAATAATTGTATGTTTTTGAGGAAAACCAACCAATAGTAGCCAAAGAAAACCAGAGCCCACCAACGGAAAGGCAAAAAAGACAAAAGAGAAAACAAAAGCTTTGTCTTGTTTCCTAGCTTTCTGTGGATGCTTGTTGAAAATCTGGGAAGAGAGAGAGAGAGAGAGATAAGGTGTAGTTTGGTACTTTGGTTAAGTTTTTTTTTTTTTTCCTAATGAGAGAGAGATAGAGCGAGAAAAAGTCCTGCGGTGATCCGAAATATAAGTCAGAGACAGAGAGAGAGAGATCTGAGAAAAGAAAAACGTGAAGGACACTAAAATAAACCATTCACGCAGTGGTACGCGGATTCAAGAGAAGACTTCGATTCTTTCAGACTTTCATAAACCATTCATATATCCTAATAAGGTTTGGAGAGATGACGTTATTAGCAGGGTGCATGTTTTTTTTTTTTTTGGAATAGAGTGTCAAATTATTGCAGCAAGTGTTTGTTCTTTGACTTCTATGAATCTTAATTTTTTTTTTTTTTTTGAATAGATCTTATATATACCTTTTAATTGCTTGGTAAAGTCGAAAATTGGGCATGTTTAATTAGTAATGTTATTCTAGTATATTATTTATATCTTTTAAAAATACATGCGAATGAAAAAAAAATGTATAAAAATATGTGTAATGTTGTTTAAATACTTAAAAATTGTTATTCAAAATACCCTATCAAACAACATTTTAGAATCAATCAGTCCCACTGTTGGTATAGTCTGGTATATAACAAGGATAAGAGGCATTCAATTATGTGGGCCTGCCAGTGTTTGTAATTTCTTTATTTTAAAAAAAAAATTATTTATTAATAATTTGATAGTTATAATTTCTTATTTCTTAAAAAATTTATTTATTAATAATTTAATAATCAGGGAGAATTTCAACTCTTAATGTCTCTTTTGAAAATACTAGTTTTTCAAGAAATGCTAACTAATTGAGTTACAAGTAGAGTGCATGTAGGTGTGACTTGATATATTTGGGAACAAAGGGTGAAAACTGAAATTGAGGCATTATATATATATATATATATATATATATATATAATATTGTAGGGATAAAAGCCCCAAAAATGCATATTGGGCCATGGACTTTGTCCGAAGGTGTTCATTGATCTGAGAACAGATAAACAGTAATGAAGATGTCATACCTAAAAGTCCATGAGCACGTTGTGACCAATGAACCTAAGGGAGGTAGGTCGAGGAGGGCTGTCTCCTCAGCTAAGTGAAGCAAAGGTCAAATGGTGTGTTCTGTTGTCCAGAATGATATTTTAGGAGGTTCTATTGATGAATATATGTTTTAGGGGAGTATAGTGCAAAGGAATGACTATAAAATATCTAAGAGAAAGTTGTTACCACCGCATTGAATGCTCTGTACCTAACTCTCTGGCCGCATTAATGAGGAAGTGATTTCTGAACAGTAATTTTCAGCCTTATAGCTACTAACAAAGACTTCAGGAAGTGACTGATAAGACAAGTATTATAACTAGCAATCTAGATCTACACTTGGAAGGTAGCAATGAGAACGAGAAAGGAGTATAAAATAGAGAAAGGTCCTTGAGAAAAAGGGATTGAAAAATTAAGAGAGATGCATTGTTGCAATCTAGAGTTGAACTTGTAAGCACACTTGAGAAGGAATATATATATATATGAACTGACCTCCTCGGACTGTGCCGAGGACGATTTTCTTTAGTTTAAACTAGTCTATTTTCATTTTCTTGCCATCGGGACTTATTTTACTTATTGTTGAAATCCCTAAAGCCTAGTCTTCCAACACACTCTCTAGAAATTCACTGTATTGGGCTCTTTGGACCGAAGTTCATCCATCTTTTGGGCTTGGGAACCAATTTGCGTCCTTAAACAAAAATTAAATATGACTTAAACTCTATTATCTTATTTTAGATACAAAATTACTGCTAATTGATATGAAATTATGAACCATGTAGATTTTTTTTTTTTTTTTCGAAGTCTATAAACTTAAAAATTTTACAAAACTTTTTACACATATTAATATTGTTGGGATAAAATAGCTTGACCCCGATTAATTAATTCAATTACCCAAATTGATTAATTAGGTCAAATTACACGCAAATCGTGGAGGCACCAACAAATCACCAAATAAACTAAATGCAACAGAAATTAAATTGACAGGGTGATTTGTTGAAAAAAGAGAAGAAAACCTTTTGCAAAACTCTATAAGGTAAATTTAAGGTCACTACTCCCAAAAATTCACTAATCAATAATCAAGCGGTTACAAGTATAAGAAATTTTACCACTACCCTAGTTTATCCCAAAATACCAACTTATAGTTGAACCTTCGCTCCAATACCCAATTGCAACTAATCTTGTAATAGCATTCTTTCCTTTGATACACAAATCTCCAATCTGTGACTAACTCATTTGCATAGATCTCAGTATGTGACTAACTCCAGCAACTTGAATGATTGTTGTTGGCTGCAAAGTTCTTCACTTCATCAACAATGAAGATTAGGAAGCACTTGGTTACAAAACCCTATGGTGTACAAACGCAGTAGCTTCTCACAAAGAATATTAAACTTTTGGGCTCTGTATCCATGCGCAGCAGCTCTTAAAATAAGCCTTATATATGTCTAGAGTTGCGAGAAAAGAAACTCTAAACAAGTTACACAAAATGAGCCAAATTTCAGATCTGAAAATTCTGAAATTGTAATTCTTGATAGATTGAGCTTGTGTCAAGCTTCCCATTTAGTCTCAATAGTAGCTATCTGTCAAGCTTTAATGAAATAGTTTTTCTTTGCTTGTTTCTTGGATCAATCTTCATGTCTTTAATATTAACACTTGATATGTTTGAACAACATATTTCTTGATGTATTAAACCCAACTTAGATTTACCCAATTACAAGTAAAGTAAATTTTGCCAAAAGATTAAACAATTACATTAAAATAAAAAAAAAATAAAAAAAGACCTTAACAATTATGACAATTTGATAGTGGTAAGTAAAAGAGTGATGTTAGTGGTGGACCTAGATAAGAACTGGTAAAAGTTTGTCAACCCAATTATTGTGAAAAATATTGTGAATTTTTTTTTTTTTTTTTGGGTTAAGTTGTTATTGGTTTCTAATTTTAACCCACCACTGAAATTATTATTATTTTTCTATCAATAACAAACCATAACAACCTGCTATTTAAGATTTGTAATAAATATGTTGTAGACGTAGCATTTCTCTAGTTTTTTTTTTTTTTTTTTTTCATTTGATACTAAAAATATTATATTATTTATTGGCTAATATTTGGGCTTAATTAATACTATTACAATAAAAAAATCCTATTGGTTAAAATTTGGGGGCTTTTTTTTACTTGAAGCCTTAGGTGACTGCGTCAATTGCTTATATAATGGAGTTGGCATTGCGTACATAGTGCGTTATAGGTGGTGATAATTAATTAAGTTATAAGTAAAGGTGTATATGATGTGGTACGATGCAGTTTTGGACTATATTTATCACTACACCGTGGGGTACGATTTTCTCAAAACCTTGGCACCTTAATAGATCAATTACCCATGCAAAGTAGTGCAATTTTGGATTGTGTGGTGCAATATTGATCGATTTTACAATAACCCATTTTATTCCATACACCGCAAAAAGAAAAAAAATTTATGCATAATTTTGTGGTTTTCACATGCATTTACATTGCAAAATTAGACATACCAATAGGCCAAAATTTGCAGATATTTCCACAAAAATATAGTGATCATGGAACAAGGCCAGCCCAATAGATTTGGAGGCCGGGCCTAAGACCATATATTCAAATGGTACTTTTTTGTTAGGGGAAATTACATTTTGCCCACTTGTGGTTTGCCTGAAAAACACTTTGCTTACTTGTGGTTTATAAATTTGACACTTTACCCACCTGAGGTTAGCTCTGTTTGTTTTCCGTTACCCACCTTTGTTAAAAATAGGGGTTGTGCGCACCCAAGATCAGCGACTGGGCCTAGGATAAGTTGGGCTCACAATCTATTTGTATGGTGGGCTTTTAGCGTTTCCTGTAATGGGGTGGTTCCTTGCAAGACTACCCCGGTGTTTCTAGCTTCTTTTTCTTCCTCCTCCTTCTTTTCCCTTGTCTTTTTCTCTTTCTTGTGCACCCCTGCTTCTGATACCCTCTCGCCTATTTATAGCCACAGCTTGCTGGATTGCTGCGGCCATTTTCTAGTTTAGTGGGTGGAGAAGTCCAATGCCATTCTCTCTAAGTGGTGAGCAGTTATGAGCGTGAAGAGGACAATGGTGGCATCGAAACTTGATTCCATTGTCACGTTCGTTTCCCGGCAGAAAAGCTTTCGAGGTGGGTGGCATGGCATGGCACGGCAACCTGGGTTGTTGGCCGGCAAAACCCGGCGGGACCTCGGGCATCAAGCGTAGACGATGCACGGCTCGCTTCTGCCTACCATATCTAGGATGGCTTCGCTTTTGGCTTGTGGGGTGCTTGATACATGCTAGGTCGGTTCGAGGTGAAGCCCTTTAGACTGATCAGGGCCGGGGCCCATGAGGAGATGGTCGTTCTTGTGGGCCTAGGGTTGAATGGGCCTGGGGCATTGCCTGTACGGGCAGCTATACTAGTGGGCCTGAGGGTGGGTGGCCTAGGGGAACGATGCCCGTACAGGGGTAAATTTGTATTTTTTTTACTCTTATATGTCTCTCTCATTTCAAAACATAAAAAAACTAAAAAAAAATTAAGGGAAAAGAAGATCTAATGGTTAGCTCCATTTATCTTCTGTTACCCACCTCTGTTAAAAACAGAGGTAAATTTGTATTTTTGTTACCCTTTTATGTCTCTCTCCTCTCAAAACACAAAAAAACTAAAAAAAATTAATGGAAAAAAGATTTAAAGTTAAGTTTTGTAAAAATTAAAACCTAACTTTTACATCTTCTTTTCATGCATCAACTTTTAAATCTTTTATTTTAACACATTCCCCTCATTTTACAATACATACACATAAACAAAACCTATGTTGTGCAAAAATCACTACGAAATCTTGTCGTAGTGATTTGATATTGTGTTGTGCAAAAATTTCGCATCACCCCCATAAGAACCGAAACTTGAAGTATCAAAATCACACTGGAAATCTCGTTCATTATTCATGTTAGGGAGATATTTGATGTAATTGGCTAGTCTTTTAACAAAATGCACTTTACTTGTAATTGGGTAGTCTATGATGATTTAAGACTTCTAGAAACATGTTGTTCAAGTCAAGTGTTAAAGGCATGCAAATTTGTCTAAGAAATAAGTGAAGAAGTGTTGTTCATTAAAGCTTGACAGATGTCTTGATAGAAGCCTATTTATCAAGGATTAATGTTGAAGCTCGATAGAAGCTCCACGGAAGCTGTATCTGTCAAGAATTACAAAATTAAAATTTTCAGATCTGATTACACACATATTCTTGAGTATTTATGTAGGGTTTCTTTTTTCACAACCCTAGACATATATAAGGATTATTTTAAAAGCCGTCACAAGTGATGCAAAGGTTGTTGCACTTGTTGTTACATGCAAATTGTAACCAGAGACAGAAATTTCCCTAGTTAATCTTTCTCTCTAGAAGCTACTGCGTCTTTACGTCAAGAGTTTTGTGACCAAAGAGCTGCTTGATCTTCATATTGATGAACTGAGGAATTTTACAGTCAACATTTTTCTCAAGTTGGTGAGTGAGTCACGTACTGGGATTCGTGCAAATGTGTTAGTCACGTACTGGGTTCCATGCATCATTAGTTAATCATGTACTAAGATTTGTGCATTGAAAGGAGAGATTGCCGCTACAATACAAGTCCAATTGGATATTGGAGTAAGAGTTCAACTATAGGTTGGTATTAGGTATTCGAATTCCTTTTACTTGTAACCGCTTGTTTTGATAATAGTGGATTCTCGAGAGTGGTGACCTTAAATTCACCCGGTGGGGTTTTGCCTTGGAGGTTCTCCCTATTTGTAAACAAATCACCATATCAAATTTATTTTCTGCTACATTTAGTTTCATTGGTGATTTGTTTGTGTTACCACATTATTGCATGTTAAATTGACTTAATTAATTTGCCAAAGGGGTCAATACATTTTTGGCCTATCAGTTGAAGGAATAGAGCATCTCACGCCAAGCATTGGTCCAATTATGTATCTGTCAATCCAGCACCATAGGAGTGAAACCCAATTTTTCCACAGTTTTAATACTCTAGTATCTCTAGTCGACTATTGTCTAATAAAAAGCATAGTTGCATCCCTCTAGGACCTTGTTATCTATGCTTACAAAATCGACATTAAATGCTTGAAAACCAAAAGGTATTGAGCTTGTGTAGTGGTTGAAGCTTGAGCCTGAATTGCGTGCTATGTTTATCAAGCTTGTGTTACAATGTGATTTGCACCCAACAATCTGTTCATCAGTTTCTTCAATTGTTGCTATTATGTTGCAACCAAACGAAACAAAAAAAGTTATTGGAATAGGAGAAGGTAAAAGGACTTCCTTTAAGGTTCATAACTCCGGTTCTCATACTCGTACAATTTGGATTCAAAGAGATTACTGAACCACCTTTGACACGAGTCGTATTCTCTGGCGAACCGCTTCTACCATAAGAGCAATTTCAAGCACTGCCATGTTAATTTGTTTTAAGAATGCTTTGTTTACGTAGAAAGAGGGGAATGTGTTAAAATGAAAGATTTAAAAGTTAATACATGAAAAGAAAATATAAAAGTTCGGTTTTAATTTTTACAAAACCTAGCTTATAAATCTTCTTTTCTCTAATTTTTTAGTTTTTTTTTGAGAGGAGAGAGACATAAAAGCATAACAAAAATACAAATTTAATCATGTTTTTAACTGAGGTGGATAACGGGAGACAAATGAAACTAACTTCGGGTGGGTAAAGTGTCAATTTTTAAACCACAAGTAGGCAAAATGTTTTTCGAGCAAACCACAGGTGTGCAAAATGTCATTTCCCCTTTTTTTTATCACTTAAATAAAATTTTACTAGTTTTTAATGTCATTATTTTTTATATATAAAAAATCCATTTTTTATATATAAAAAATCCATTTTTTTATTTTTTTAATATGCTTTTGGGGCGGGGGGGGGGGGGGGGAATGCTAAAACTATAACAAATTTTTCTACAAAAAACTTACAAACAATGTAGCAACAAATGTGATTAGTGACACTTCAAAAAGATTATAAACAAATATTTGAATGAATAATATTAAGGATATTATAAATTTTTACAACATGAGACTTATAAAGATGTATCATCAATCATGAAAAGTAATTTAAAAATGCATTTAATAGGCTGTTGAAGTTCACAAATCATATTAATTGTCACATCAATTTGTAAAGGTTACGAATTAAAATTTACAGTATTTCTATAATTTCCCTATCTAAATTACTTGTTGTGATTAGTGACACATATATTTATAAGATCAATATATTTAAAATTGCCTTCCTTTAGCATTATTCAATTTTTTGGGACTTATTAAAAGTATAGGAAAAATGTAAAACTAAATATTTTGTCTATATCTCTAGAAAATATTTTTGTTTTAAAAAATAATAAAATTTTGCCCTAAATTTAGGGGTCTTTGTCTAGTAGGGGGCCTAGGTGATGACCTAAATGGCCTAAGCCTAAGGCCGGCCTTGCATGGAAAAACAATGGTCTTAAAAATATCAAGTTGTTTAAAAAAGCCTGTTTATTAGAACTAAAAACACACAATGCACACGCGCCTGTGCACACAACAAGCACACATTCTCGCACACTTGCAGAGACCTTTGGGTTGAAAAGAAGCAATTTCTTGAAGATATTGTAGTAAGGTATTACAAGTTATTTGGACTACTTGTGTTATTATAAAATAAAACTTATATATTAATAGGTGCAGAGCTGGTTTTTGGGAAAATAAAATTGTAAAGTGTACTGTACTTGCTAGTGCGGTTTTTGCACCTCCACCACCACAACTAACAATGTAGCGATCCCATTTTACAGTCGATTTAGACTATGTTTTTTTCGACAGGAAATGATTTTCGAAATATATTTTTCACATTTGTGGGTGTTTGGGCGACAAAAATTGTTGGTTAATAGAAAATTATTTCCTACTTGACTGATAAAGACATTTCTAGCGGAAAATGTTTTACGATTTCATTCGCAATCCTCTCACTTTCTGCCTCACCTAAAACTCATCAACTAAACCTAGACCCCCCACTTTTCCTCACTAACTTCCACGGTCTTTAGTCGCTACCAACCACTGCTAGTCACCAATCATGATTTTTTTTTTCTATTTAAGTTTATTCATTTATAATTATATATGTGCTTGGGAGATGAGAAAATGTGGGAAAGTAGTAGAAAGTATATTTTCCGTAACATTTTTAGAAACACAACCAAACATTTGAAAATATTTTCTTTTCTGAAAAATATTTCCATCATAAAATATTTTATGGTCGAAAAATATTTTATGTCAAACCAATCATAGTCTTAAGTGGGTCGAAGTGGTTTTTTGTATTGCCCTAGCTATAGGTCACTTATATTGTACACTCATGTTTGGGTTATGCTAGAAAAAATAATCATAAAAAATTTTGGTGTATGATACAATTTAAATTCCTGCCTAATAAATTTATTTCAATTTCGCAAGGAAGAAAATTTTAATTAGAACTTGGGGGATTCAAATTTCATTAATTTACAAATTTCACATGTACAGGTATTAGTTCAAATTTCTCTACTTGACTACCTCTCTTTCCCCTTTTCTTTCTCTATAAATTCTCTACCTCTCACCCTTCTTGCAATCCACACCCACAAGATTTCTTGATAAAAAATCTGTAAGTTTTCTTTATAAAACATACTTGAAGCAGGGGCGAAGCCAAGGGGTCAAGGGGGGGCAGTTGCCCCCCCTGGCTAGCCCAAAAAAGACCCTTAGTACTAAGCTAATACTTATTAAAAACCCTTGCCTACTTTTTCTTTAGATAGAAGTAGCAATCTAGATCAAAGTAATACATTAGGTTGGACTATCTTCCTTAACCTGGGAGGAATTTCATCTAACCAAAAGTTCTACTCACTCACACTTAATGATAATTTAGCCAACTAAAACCCCACTCTATCTCTTTGGTCTTGAAATAGAGCATAAGTCTACCTTCTAAATGAACCAATAAGCAACTATAAGTCCTCTACTAGCACGCCTTACACATAAGTTTTAGTGAGTTCCTACCCTACCTTAGCAAAAAGGCCCTTATCAACCCCTTCAAAAATGCACTCTTGCATACCAACGTAGAAGTCAAAGTGCACCGCTTGGAAAGCCACAATCCATCATGAACCTTGATAGAGCCCTTTTGTACTTAGGTATTTTAATATTTGAATTTTTAAATCTTTTTCTTTTGTGAAATTTTCTTGTTCATATAGTTAATTATATATGAAAATTTTAAAAATAGATAATTTCTATTATGGTTTAGAAACTAAATGCATATACAACATATTAGGGGAACAAAACATTATTGTTTGCTTTAAGATAATCTAAAAATGATAATATAATCTGAATTTTTTGTAATAATTTAGTCAACTTTATAAAAATTTGTGTATAAATAATAAAAAGTAACATAAATTTACTTGGAAAATAGAATATAATGAATGATTGAATATGCTTTCTTTTTGTGAAGGTGTTAACATAAGTACATTAAAATACCACTTAGTATCCAAACGAATAATTTCAGAATTGGTTTCCAACATTTTATATCCAAATGAATAATTTCAGAATTGTTTTCCAACATTATATATTCACCTGATGTGCATATATCATATACATATTTTGCCCCCCTCAACTCAAATTCTAGCTTTGCCACTAACTTAAAGTAATAAAACCATCTCACTATTTCCTTTTTGGGCTTGGTCACTTCCGCAAAGGATTAAATCACACGTGTAATTAGAATTACTTCAATTTTTTAGAGCCTATTTGTCTTTAAAGAACTCAAAACAAAGAACTCTGTACACTTTATTGACATTATCGAAGGGAAAAAATCAAAATGCAATTTGGGTTTCTTCCAATTGGCAAAAACACCAACTTAAACCTTCATATTTTAATCATATCATTGGCCCTTTCACCCAATGTTATCCACTATCTTATTCTTCTGTGAGAATTGCCCTCAGAGTGTAACCAAATTTTTAGTATCCCCAGATAGTAAAACTTATAGTGGAGATTTAGCTACGAATATATCTGGTTATAAGGGACATTGGTTTGCTTTTTAATGTGATGCATATTACGATGATGTGACATTAAAGTTTTTGGTTTATTTTATTTTTTTAAACATTATCATAATTTAAAATTACAATAATCTCGTGACCTTTCTAAATTATGTAATGTATTCTTGTATTGACATTATGTTAATGTATGATTACAATAATGTAACATTACGGTGTAATGTAATATTACAGTGAACCAAATGCCCTTTAAAAGACTTACATTAGAGTGATCATTTAAGCTAATTTATAATATATAAAAAAAGACTCAACATTTTACTAATACATAAAAAATATTACTTGAAAATTCAAAAAAGAAAGAAATGCACATGTTTTGTGTCCTAGGTGCATACTAAAAGAAAACAAAGGACAATCCTTAGTGCTCTAAATACAATATGTTAGCATTTAGGCTAAGGACAAACCCAACTTGGTACCCATCTGGGTAGCCCATAGAGTCTAAAGAAATCTTCGCCTTAGGGTTTTACAACATGTCCTATTCAAAAGTAATATCCTGGATAGACACTATGAGATTAACAATCCAACAGTGAGGCACACACATGTGTTCCTAAGATACCCATCATCTTCTCTCTTATCCTTAAGCTTTCTCTTGCCCTAAAGTTCCATCACCAAAGCTTGAGATTTGCTTTGTGAAAAATTGCAAACAACCCACATTGTGGTTTCTATATGTATTAACCAGCAAAGGAGGGCATATGGAGTTTGTTGTAGGGATTGGAAGAGATGTGGAAGGCAACTTGGTTAATTGATTTCTGTTGTACAAGGTTTTTTTAGGGTTTAATTGAAACAAAAAGATATGCACCAAACCCTTGTTTTTTTTTCTCAATGAGAACATAAGTTCGATGTTTTTTTTCTCAATGCACCAAACCTTTACCATTTCCGTAATAGAATTAGGCATCTATTGCTCTGACCAAAGTAGGCCTTCTAGGAATTAATGGCCATGGATTTATGTCATGCAAACACACAAGCATAATATAGCGTTCCCATTATGTCATTAACAAGAAATTAATGATGCCTTTTATATTGGGAATCCCCTTCTGTAGAGGTGGGAGCTCAAGGTAGTATAGTTTCAATCAAACTCTTTCTTTCCAGATTAATCTTAGCTCGTTCTAGTAATTATGTCTCATTGATTGGATAAGCGTGCATGTTAGAAAAATTAGAAAAAACTGTTGAATTTTCGTATTTGAGACACATAATGCCTATGGGGAATACAAACCTTTTGTACCTATTTTTGTGTGTCATGCTATGTTCTACCAATCACTGCTTGCCATGTTTTAATTTTACTTTCCTTATAAAATAACTTAAATTTAAAATAGAAAGCAATTATATATATGGTAAATAGTGATTGGTGGAAAATATAATGGTACACAAAAAGTGATACAGATGATTTGTATTTGCCTATGGAACCCATTTTGTGGCCCATTTTGGACTTTAATTTAGGGTTAAAGTGATTTACATTACACCAGCAAAAGCATGCGAGAATGTTAACATGGCTGGATTCGGACCCTACACGTGGAATGGCTGTGAGCAAAAGAGAGGAAACGTTGGCTGAAGTAAAGGATCTTTGGTCCATGCCAACAGCGTGACCATCTTGGAAAATAAAGAGATTTGCACCTGACATGGACACCCAACACTCACAAAAGAGAGATAGTGACCCCCTGTGTCCGGAGGCTATGAAATCCCCCATTTTAATTGGTTGTGCTTGTGCTAAACCACTGTTAAGGACACGTGCATCACTCTCAATGCTCCTGATGTCCCTTTCGTTGTCCAAGGAATGGATTGCTCCCCATGTAGGGACAGGGTCACTCTCTACGTCGCTACCTTGACTTTGGTGTGCTCATTCTCTCTCTTCCAGCCACTACATAGTACAACAACTGTATTAGGATTCAAATGGAGGAATCATGGTTTGACACTTGCCTTTTGTACCTGCAACATTCCTCAGACTATAAGAGCAACATGTAGCTAGATCATTAGGGCAAGAACCAAGAGAGAACATTAAAGAAAATAGTAGAAAGTTTGTAAGGAAGTGAGGTTGAAAAATGCCCATCTTTTAGGAAGAATACCATCATTGTACATCGAAAAACTTCCATTTTTCACATAATAGAGAGCTTGAAAGAGTAAGGGACATTCCTCCTTGCTCACCCATGGTTTTTCACCCTTCTTAAGGGTTTTCCATGTACATTCCTTCTTCTTCTTCTTCTTCTTCTTCTTCTTCTTCTTCTTCTTCTTTTTTAACGCTTTATTTTTCTGTCAACTTTATGATGTAAAACCTTTTATTTTTATTATTTTTGAGCTTTTTCATCAAAATGTATTGTTAGATAGCTCATTCATTTTTCATACAAGTTCACAAATCTAACTTACACGTTCAAGTGTTGTTTGGCAATTTAACTCCTAATTTCTATTTTTTGTACCCTTTTGCATTTTTCCCCATTTTTATGATATTTTGAATTTAGACTAGATGATTTGTCATTTTTGGGTCAGATAATGGTAGGGGATAATTAGGAATTTTAAATTTCAAATAATCACCTTATTTTTTGAAGATAATTATTTGATATAATATTCTAAAATCCTAATTATTTATTATTAGTATAATGCTATGAATGCTTATGTACATTTCTTGTTGTGGGCTAAAACTAATGAGATTATTGCATGTTATTGATTATAATTAATTCTTTTAAGAAACATAATTAATCACTCATAATTACATGTGGCTTACCCTAATCACAAGAATGTGTATTATCCATTGAAACTTGAGTGTTTTAGTTGTGTTTAATTTTTAAAAACTTTACTAAGTTTCTCAATGTGTGTTATTGGTCTTGATTGAGACTGTAAAAAAAAAAAATTAGAGGGAAATTCTACCATGTGAGAATGTATATTGTAAGGTCACAATTCAAGCCTGGACCCAAAGGTATGATGGGGTCAGGCTCAAAAAGCCTAATACAATGAAATTTGTAGAGTGTGGGCTTGAAACTTAGGTTTATTTGGATGTTGAAAAACAAAGATAATGAGTTAGATCCACAAATCACATGCAAAGAACTACTTATGTAACATAAACTCTTCTCAAACGTAAGCCGAGGATGATCTGTATTGATCTTCCTTTGTTCTTAAAGACAAATTACAGTTGATGGTAGTGTATACAATGTTTCTTCCTCTTTTTTTCTCTCTCCTTCCCTGAAGGTCTTTCTATTCTTTTTATGTTTTCTTTCTTCCTCCTATCATCTTCCACGTATGGATTAGATCATCCACAGAATAGATACTTGTCTCATCTACCGCTCTCTTGAAGTCTTCAAATAACAGTTGTAAGACTGATCACCACTGTTCAAATGTCATTTCCTCATTAATGTGATTAGAGAGGTAGGTGTGAAATCTTTAATGCAGTGGTAGCAACTTTCTTCAAGATATTTCTCATTCGTTCTTCCTTTTTGTGTTCTTCTAGAGTATATCTTCATCCACCAGGCCTTCTAGAATTTCCTCCTAAACATCATGGTGTATCATCTGATCTTCATCTCAATAAGTCGAGGATATACCCCTCCTCGGACCATTCTTACCAGCCTCTACCACAACAGTTTGCTTGTGGGCTTTTAAGTTCGGTATCCTTATTACCACTAAACCCTCCTTGGACAAGTTAATACCCTCGGATCAAGCCCAAGGCCCAAAAACATATTCTGACGCTTCTGCCCTCACACCACTAAACCCTCCTCGGATAAGTTAATACCTCCAGATCAAGTCCATAGCCCAAAAATATATTCTGACACTTCTGTCGTCACATATATAATGGGAGTCAAAAGAAAGAAAGAAAGAAAATCTTTGGAAATTATTATTATTTTTGTTTGGAAGTGGTTTGTAAATAGTTAAATACAATATTGAACTAACAGTCCTCCTTGAACATATTTTTTTCCTCGATCGTATTCAATTAAAAACTTGCACTTACTTTTTCTCTATTCATTCTAACTATTTAGTATTAACAACAACTTTTGCTACAATCTTATCAGCAATCAGGCACAATCAATCAATACCAAAGTAAAAGGGAAGTTGGTGTGTGCAGAGTCCAAATCTTTTATCTCATATATTGTTCTCCACTACATGCTCTACTAATAAAACCATGACACCTGACATATTTTATTCTATTTTTTCCATCTGAAACTAACGAGATGTTGCATAACGTTAATGCTTCCATCCCTCTCTACCAAGTCTCCCTCTCTCTTGCTTATATATATATATAAAGTCTCTCTCTCGCAATGGCTACTCCACCACGAAGGAAGTGCCCTCTAGTTTAATCAATCTTTGCACCCAATGGATGAAGCTTCAAGTAAATGTAGTTTCTTCTCTTTTGGGGATTTTGGAGTTTGTTGTGTGGGTAAATATCTAATTTTTTGAAATAGAGAAGGTGGCTGAAACCCTGGTGGGGAAAAGGTGATGTTGGAGCGTCTCTAGGTTGCTTAGGCCCTGTTTGGATAAAAAAATTTGCTCACTCAATTTTCATCACTCATCACTCATCACTCATCACTTACCACTCATCAGTCTTCACTCATCACTTATTACTCATCACTCATCACTTAAAAATATTATACCCGTTTGGCACCATTACTCAATTTTCATCACTCATATTTTTCACACTATTTGTGGGTCCCATGGCTGTCAATCAATGCAGCTTTTGCCTTTTTTTTTTTTTTTTTTTTTTTTTCTTCTGGGTTTGGTGTAGTTTAAATTTTTTTTTTTTTTTTTTTTTTTTTTTCTGTTTAGGTGATCTGTACTTCTTCTCTTTTGGGTTGAACCCAGAAAGAAAGAAAAAAAAAAAAAGTGAAGACCAACGTTAACGTTTGTTGTGTGGGTAAATGTGTGTTTAATTACAAAAATGTCATTTTATGAATGGAAACTGAAAACAGCTAAAATGTGTTTTCAGTTTCCATAACTCTAACTCAAAAATCAGAGAATGGTGATGAAAAGAGTGAAAATTGAGTTATTTGCATCCAAACAAAGTTTTTGTTATGGGTCCCACCATTTTTGAGTTATGAGTTATGAAAACTGAGTTATGAATTATGGAAATAGTCAATCTAAACGCCCCCTTAATTTGAGGCACCGTGACGAGGGAGAGAAAGAGTTAATATTTTTACATTAAAAAAAAAGCACTTACGGATGTTATCTTTTGGAGGAGAGATGAGCATTATCTCAGCTAACGTTCCGAAGAAAAATAAATAAAAGAAGCCAAGTTTCATATTTTTATTAATGAAGTATAAAGTGGGACATAATATATAAAATAATAAAAGATTTGGACTCGGGTGTGTGCAATGCATGTGCATGGTATTAACTAAATAACTAGTCAATTGCAAACAAATCTAAAAGCGTTTCTTTCACTCTTTTGACTAGAAATTGGAGAGAATGGATGTTTCAAAATCAGGTTGTCAATCACTAGTGTTGTCAAAATTAAGGTTGGATTATCGAACAAAAACTAGAGTTGACAAATTAAATTTGAAAGTGATCCAATTAAAGTGTGGTCCCATCTTTGGGTCCACTCCACAGTACTACGTGGTATTGATTTTTAAGCTAATTTAACATCCACTTGCTCCATACGAATCTACCTCAACAACTACCACATAATAATACATCCCAATTTGTTTGGACTATTTCATTTTAATGAACACAATTTTAACAAATTAATGCATTTATGCAGACCATAGATGTATGGTATATAAATATTATTTTTAAGATAAAATGTAAAATTGATTCTTTAGATTTCTTCAAATTTCATTTCAGTCTTTTAACTTTTCTTTTGTTCACTCCAGTCCTCTTAACTTTCAAGTTTATTCAATTAAGACTTTTTAATCAATTTTTGTTATATGTTGTGGTTAATTTTTCAATATTATAAAGTTTTCTTCTAATTTTTTAAATTAAAAAAATTTAGTTAAGTTAATAAAAATGCCTTAATTGAATAAATATGAAACTTACAAGACTAAAATGAACGAAAGTAAAGTTAGAGGACTGAAATGAAATCTAAAGAAAGTTAGAGGTTCGATTTTGTATTTTAGCCTTATCTTAATCTATACAATTATTTTATTATAGCATATAATATATGGTCTTTAGCTGTTTCCCATAATCTCACCACCTCAATCCTTAGAGACTAGGGGGAATTGGATTTGGACCACACAGCTGTTTTGGCTATTCTAAGTCTCTTGTGTATCTTGAGTTTTCTTAGATTTTTATCCCTAACATTCACATCCGCTATTTTCAAACTATTCTATTTTATCATTTTAAAAGCTACTTTATCAATTATACCATACAATTTTATAAACACCCAACATTCCAACTTTTATTTTACCACTCCACACATCAAAATAATACAAAGTTATCTATCACATCAAAATAATACCACCGTGACCCCAAACCCTCCACAAACCAACCAAGACGCAACCACAACTCACCACAAACCCAGCCACAAACCAACCAAATTCCCAATCACAAACCTAGCCACAACCCACCACAAACCAACCGAAATCCCAGCCACAAACCAACCACAAACCCAGCCACATGTCACTTTGTCTTTGTGTCTCTCTCGCTATTGCTTTCTTTTTCAAGCTCTCTCTGTACGACAATGGCAATGTATTCATTGGACAAAGAAGTAGCCAAGAAAGTTCTCCAACAGGTCAAACAACCACCGTTGATTCTTTCTTTTTTGGTTTTGCTTTCACAGCCTTAGAAATTCATGTTTTGTGTATTTGAATGCTTATGGGTTTTTTCTTTCATAGGTTGAGTTCTACTTCGGTGATAGCAATCATCCAAGGCAAAAATAGATGGGTTGGAGGTGAAGAGAGACTGTTGTGGTGTTGGTGGTGGTGAGTGGTAGAGCATGTGAACTCCAGACATGGAAGGGAGAAGAAAGCGAGTTGGAGAGCTGAGAGAGGAGAGATTTCGATAGTGAAAGGGACGGAGGGAGAATAGTAGAATGTGCATGGGTCAGGTTGAATTAGGTTGAGGTGATTTTTTTACCCAACCCACCATGATGGGTCAAAAAAATTCAACCCAACCCATCCCATCACATAAGTCTAACTCAACCCAACCCAACCTAACCCACATGGGTTGAGTTGAATCCATGGGTTGGACAAATTTTATTATTATTATTATTATTATTATTATTATTATTATTATTATTATTAAATTGAGTAGAAAAAATATAAATATAAATATATTAAAAAAACTCAAAAATTAGTATCAATGTAACTCCTTAAAGGCAAACAACACTAATGACTAAACAACAATAGTAATTTATTAAGTTTTGTGTGAACTAATTGGTTTTTATATAGGATAGAAAGAGCTGGTTATTTTAAAAAATTTATTAATTATATAACACATTATATTTAAATATATGGTGGGTCAGGTTGGGTTTGACAAGTTTGAAATTTTATGACCCAAATCCAACCTAATCCACTATCAAAAACTTTTTTGTAACCCAACCCAACCCACCAAGGCCTAAAAACTTACCCAACCTGGCAGGTTAGGTTAATTTGGGTCAATTTTGACAGGTTGGTGGGTTGGTTGCACACCCCTAAAGAATAGAAAAGAGACAGAGACGGAGGAGATAGTAAATGTGAATCAAAGAGCAGAGAGAAGTTTGAATAAAAAATATTTAAAAATTATACAATTGGGCAACACTACTATCATAAATTTATGATGGTACCGTAGCTCAATTGTTTTGAGAGACAGTAATGCTCTCTTTTGGGGCTTTGATGCTAAAATATACTTACATATGGCATTTTAGAGCACTCGCATCCAGTTTCTACAAATTATCCATTTTATCATCTCAAAAGCTACTTTATCTATTATACTATATCATTTTACAACACACTGAACATTTCAAGCTCTATTTTTTTTACTATTTTAATTAAATATCTCTCTATTCTATTTAAATTACATTTTTTCTCTCTCCAACAACCAATAATTCATTTCAATTTTTTTTTCATCCACCCAACGCCATTTCACTGCTTCTCCTTCACGATAGAAGAACCACACATTCAGTTGCAAATATGGAGATTATAAAGAATGCAAAAAATCCCAACTTAAAACAAAACAAATAGAGTGAAATCCAAAAAAAACAAAAAAAACTTAGCCACCACCATAGACACAAAAACTCAGCCACCATAATTAACAAAAAAAATCCAGCCACCACCGTTAACAAAAAACCCATCCACCACCATAAACAAAAAAATCTAGCCACGACCCACGCTACCGCCGCCCATGACCCATGCCGCCGCCACCCATCAACTTAAAACCCATTTCCAAACATCAATCCACTGAGAGAGAGAGAGAGAGAGAGACCCATGCCAATCCATCGATCCACGCCACCGCTGCCGTCAACCCACACCTATCCATCGATCCTTCTGCCTTCAACCAAAGAAAGAGTGGAAGGGAGGCTGAGATGAGAGGAGAGGTCTTGGACAAAAGACAAAGAGAGATGTGAGTAGGGCTATCCACAGGTCAGGTCGGGTCAGGTTTGGGGTTAATCCACAACTGACCCGATTATATCGAGTCTATGAAAAACGAACCCGTAACCGACCGAATATTGGAATCGGACCCGATATCTCGGGTCAACGGTTAAGTGGGTTGGAGATATCAGGTGATTTCAGGTCTGAAGAACAACATAGAAGAAATCAACCCCAAACTCAAAGAACACATCTCACATGTCATAACCATAATCCAAAATCAGAGAAATCAAATAACACCAAAAATTCCACAAACCCAAATCTGAGATTCAAATCAAATAGCACTAAAAACACCAAACCCAAATCTAAAACTCAATTCAAATACCAAAAACATTACAAAGTACAAACTCAAATCTGCGACTGAAAGAAAGAGAGAGAGAGAGAGAGAAAGAGGAGGCCCAAATATGAGATCGAAAGAAAGAGAGAGAAATAGGAGTAATAAGACCCAACTAGCACCACTACCACTCCCTCCCACCACACCGCATCCACCATTAGATTACACAAGATCAAAGCCATGCAGATCAACAGAGGCTTTAGCTGGATCCTCCTTCGACCCCTAGAGAAAGCTTGTTCAGACCGTTCTCTCTGACTCCTCGCTCCAGTGGTGTCCAGTTTTCCTTCTCCCTCGTCACCGTTACCTCCACCATCTTCTAGGTCTTTCCTTTTCCCTCACTCTCGTTTTTTTGTTGTTCTTTACTTCAAGAAAGTGGGATTTGAGGCGAGAATCAACCCAGTATGGTGGGTTGATAACAGTAGGGTTGGCGGCGGCATTAAGACAGAGACTATAGGGGCAGGGATTTGAGAGAGATCAGAGCATGAAAAACAAAGGTCTTAACTTTGAGGGAGAGTCTTGAGATTGAGAGTAGACAGAACGGAGAATGATTTACGAGAGAGTGAGATTCTGATTTCTGAGAGAGTGAGATACTAATATGAGATTGAGATACTGAGAGAGTAAAAGATACTGAGATGAGATTTTGATTTCTGATTTGATTTTGGCTGCATTTGCGTGTAAGTTTAGATAGTGTGTAGCCCTTAATGAGTCAGTGACTCAGTGCTTTATTCTTGTCAGGTCTTCAGTCTTCAAAAACTTTAGGTTAGGTCAGGTTGTACAGATTTTTAACCATTTAACCTGCTACTCAAACCTAATATTTGATTTTAATTAGAGAAAGACCCGAATCTGAACGACCATGGGCTTCGGGTTGACCTGCTGGGCTTCAGGTTGGTCGGATCCAACGGTTTGGTCGAGTCCTTAACCTGCTAGACAGCCCTAGATGTGAGTAAGGGAGAAAGAGAAAGAATGAATAAAAACAATATTTTATTTTTGCAATTGAACTACAGTGCCATCATAAATTTAGTATGGCACTATAGTACAATTGTAAATATTTTTACAATTATAAGACCGGGTAATGTCATTTTTTGTACTTTGATGCTAAAATATACCAAATAGCATGCCGGGTACTGATACTTTCATACCATTGTTTAGCTATACAGTTAAATGTTTTCAAAACCCTAATTGATTAGAACTTTAGAATCTAATCACTTTATTTTATTGCTAAAATTATGTACTCCTATATATGTGCGATACACAATTTAATCAAGAATTACATTTAAATAATTTTTTTAATAATATAATTAAAATTGAATAAAAATATAACGGTATAAATAAAATAACAAAAATTACTTTAGTTATGTACATTGTATACTATCGTAAAATTTTTAATGTATTTATAACGAGTTACATGACAAAATTATATTACATGACTTGTAATGCTTATATTTAGCCCCATAAAGCGCAAGCACGATGTATACAATCAAACTTACAGAGTAAATTTTTTAATCGTCTAGTATTTTTTTTAATTAAAAAAAAAATTAACAATAGAGTTTCACATAGATCAACAATGTTAATTACTTTAATACATTTATTGTTAATTACATGACATTAATTCAAAAAAAATTCATATGACATTAGGAGAAAAAACAAAAAAAACAAAAAACAAAAAAAAAAGGAAGGAAAACCCTTAATAACACAATCACAGCGTGCATAACACAACTATTATTATACAACATATAATATGATATAATTTGAAAAATTAGCTTATATAATAAATAATTTTCTTATAAACGTTTTGATGATAATAACTAAATGCCCGATTATTATATAATTTTACAATTCTAATATAAGTATATATTAGAGATCTTACAATCTTATCAAGAAGGATTTTTTTGTTTAGATCGAAAGGTTTTAGTCACAACTTATTTGAATTTTTGTTACTTTAGTTAATAGAGAATTATTGAGGCATAAATTTGAAACAATTTAAAATTTTCATTTTTTTAATTAAAAACCTTTAAAAGTTTTAAGCTTTAATTTGAAACCATCCTAAATTATAAGGAATTATGTAATTTATCCAAGTTTTTATTTAAAAGTAATCACTTGGTGCAAGAAGAGTCTAACCATTTCACAAGGATAAAAATGTCATTTGGCATAGTCACAATTTTAGGACACAATTTTTAATAAATATGGCTTTTAGCCTTAGGACACAATTTTTACCCTACCCCACGGGGCCCCACTCCGTCCTGTAAGACCCATCATATGCAAACTTGCCTCGTCCAGTTCCACACCTATTACAATAATATAAAATTATATTTAAAATTACAATTAAATTGATCACACCAAATCAAACTAATTTGTACTAAGCAACTCTTTAATTTGAACCAAAGGATTTAACAAAACTGTTTAAAAAAGTCATAATATCTAAGCATTTTAATATCTAAGTCATATATAAGTATTAAAATATAAGTCATTTCAAAAAAAAAAATATATATATATATATATATATATATATATAAGTAGGGATCATAGATCAAATATATGACATTTTTGTAAATATATTTAGGGTGGTGAGGTAGCCTAATTCCGTCCCTGCTCGGGGCAAAAATCACGTTCCGTGCATCCTCGCCCCACTACCTTCGTAGAGCAGGAAACATTCATCTAAGGCGAGGCAGAGCAAAATTCATCCCTACTGTCTGTAGCAGAATCAATTCAAGGCCGAAAATATTTGTTGAAACTGGACCATCCTGATACTGCTTACGCTGATTTAGAAGTAATAAACTAGATCTGTAGGGCCACTATTTCTTCTAGTTGCAGCTAGCTTATTTATTTCACAAGGCCTATCACTGTTCCATAGTTAAAATGGTGATCTTGGGCTTTTCCTCCTTTGGGCTGGACTAAGTTCAATGCCCTTGTTTGTTTGTTTGTTTGTTTTTATTTTTGGGTAAATTATAGGAGTAATATTTTACTAGTGGGTAGTTTAAAATTAAACCCCACACTTTAATAAATTAACTTCATACTTTAAAAAATATTTCAATTTTAAATCATAAACTAATGCATTTAATGTAACTAGCTTGTAACCCTTGCTTCACACAGAAATATAGAACAATAATTAAAAAAAATATTAAATAATTTTGTCAATAATTTTTCGGATTTGTAGATTATAATTTATTTCTATTTATATTCTTAAAAATATTGATTATTATTATTGTTGTTGTAATTAATATTTGTATAACCAATAGGACACTATGAAACTCTATGGTTAACAATAATCTTTTTAAAAAGAAATTGATGTAATAAAATAGTTTGTTTATTAATTGGAACTCAAAAAAAAAAAAAATTAAAATCAACATTTAGAATGACTATATTATTCATAATATCGCTAATAACTTTTGTGCAATTTAAACGTACCACTTTTCTTGCTTTTAATAGTTGCTTATATTTTAATTTAATTTGCATGAACTTCATGATGTTTATAAGAAACTGCTAAATTTTTCATAAATATCTTACTTAATTTTATAGGTGATTAAGAGAAAACAAACTAATTTATTTTTCTTTAAAAAAAAAAAAAGTAGAAAAGAAAACAAATTTCCCTTGATAAGACCAAATAAAGATCTACATATTTTGACAAAAAGCCATACTGTGCCTTTTGTATAAGATGAAACAAAGGCTCTCTACTTGTGTTTCTAACTTTGGCATTCACAACATGAGGGAATACATGACAGATAGACTTAAGCTTGCTTGACATCAATTTTAAGAAGGGATCATACATGATTCATATCTACATCTTCACATTATCAACAACAACAAAATTAAAAATTAAAAAATCTACATCTTCACGCACAATAAGTGCATCTTTCCATTGGATGATGAGCATAACCCGCTGTCCCCAATAGGCGCTTTGATTGCAGATGCTAAGTTTAATTCTCGTTGTTTTAATCATTTATTTTACTCTCATACAAAGAGAATGTAATTCTATTGCTCACGGATTAGCAAGATTTACTGTTGACATTTCAAATTTTTTAGTGTAGATAGAGGATATTTCACCACAATTTCATTATGGACTCTAGGCTGATTTAGCCAGTTAATTTATATTAAAGTTGCAAGTTTGTCCCTCAAAAAAAGGAAAAAAAGAAAAGGCATTTACTGCATGAGGGGAGAAGGGTGATTGAATTGGTAAAAGAATCTCGGAAGCATTTTTCATTATCCGAGTAAACAACCACCATGGCAACCTTTAAGGTTGTAAGCAATTCAACAACCGAATTCAGTGTAAACGACTTCTTCAAGGAAACAAAGATGCATAAAAAAAATATGATTACTGTTGTATAAAAAATCTAGATCGAAGAGATAACAAAAGAGGCAATACCCTGTTATAACTTCAAGCAAATTTCCAAGGGATCCTTCTGCAGCAAGGTCAAATTCAGTAATTAATTTGAAAATAGAAATATCTATGCCAACTTGCATGCTGAAACATGTCCTTGTCATTTCGATTTGGTTAAACACGTCTAAAAATAGAGGAGCCACCACTATGAGATTCATTCCATGCGTGCATATAGGTGGCTTTTCACACAAAAACTACGTTCTAGTGATAAATTAAAGAACCACATTATTTAACTACTCAGATTTATCATAGTATGAGGAGTAAAAGAAAAAGTCGAATGAAAATATCACATATCAAGTCTAAAAGCATCACCAACTTGGGAGGGAGTGTAGCAGTTGGTTGGAGTATATATATATATATATATATATATATATATATATATATATATATATATATATAAAGAACACATTCTCATCTTTATTGTACATGTTACTAATTCCCCTTGAGAGACCATATATAATCATGATATTACATAAATAACTTATAATTTGAATTATTTTTAGTTACACAAAAAATGGCTCATAAATATAAAATCGTTCAAACTCTTTTTTCCTTTAATTTTATATATAAATTTAGATATATGATTAGTTTTTATTTTTTTATTTTTTATATTAGATTCCTCGTTTTCTACAATAAATTAACTCATTTGGCATAAAAATTTAAAAATTTAGATTAGAAGGGACATGTGACGTAGAATTAAACTCTAATTGAAATCTAGTTTTTACACTAAATTAGCATGTAACCCATGCAAAAGCATGGATGCATTTAAAATTAAACACAATTTTTATTATAAAATATAAATAATTAGTCAAATTATTAAAAAAAAATTGCATGTAGCACGTGAATACATATAAATACATCTAAAATTAAACACAATTTTTATTATAAAAATATAAATAATTAGTCAAATTATTTTTTTAAAAAAAGTAAACGTAATTAGTCACATATTAAAATGATTGCCTAAATTTAATACTACTTATAATCATTTTTTTTCTAATTTTTAATAAGATAGAGCGTGTGGTGATCTTTGTTATGTGGTGATTTTTATTGAGTTAATTATGTGATTATTTTTTTTTTAAATTATAGTTTATTAATATTAAATTCTTAGTATTTTGTACTCATTAATTTACTTGGCACAAAAAAAAAAAAAACTTAATTAAACACATGGCACAAACTTAAGTAGATAATTATAGTATGGTTTCTACATAAATTTAGACACGTTATACAAAATTGGATTCTAATTGAGCTTTCTCTAAGTTTTGCCTATTTATATATATATATTAACTCAATTAGCACAAAAATTTAAAAACTTAGATTAGATGTGACATGGCCACAAAATTAGACTTTAATTGAATTTTAATTTGAAATTTAATTGAACTTTCTCTCAGCTTTGCCTATATATATATATATGTGTGTGTGTGTGTGTGTGTTTAAACAAAAACAATAAAATTTGGTAATGTTTGTTAGAATATGTGTCTTTAAATTCTATTGTATAATGCTATGTATGACATTATGTATCACTTAATATTGTAATTAATAAAATTATTTTATTATAATTTAAAATAATAGTAACATGAATATTGGACATTATCATATAGTCCATGAGATGTATAATATATGATTTATGTGAAAAGTCACAGAAAATATAAATCACAAGTTTTTTGTAAACTCAGAATTATAGTTCCTAGTCAGTGATGAAATTAGGCATTTCATCTGCGAATATTATAACTTATCAACTAAGATGATTTGTCTTGATTATGGAAGTGGAGATTTCTAGTTGGTATGTTGATATGTTTTAAGAGTTAAAACATATTGAACTGAACTGCTGTGAGATTTATTATTCTCCTAACGATTGTCAAATGAATTATAAATCTCATGATTTCTATATACATGAACTCTTAATTCTGAGAGGATAATGGACTTGATCATAAAATGTAGGTTGTTTTGATATATCAAGAGTGAGATCTAAAGACACGATTAAAATCTCAGTACGTTGAGTAGTCACATTTAGTATTGATGAAACATATATTCTCAAGATGAAATTTATAGTCTCTAAACGGAGATACAAAATATTTCCTTGAGATAAGTTTAATAGGTTTGGTTATTCAGAGTGTTAGACCTAACCACTTTAGTAACCCTTTACTAAAGTGGAGGGTGTCATAAATATATATTTATGAAATTGGATTTCATAAATATATAATGAATAATATAAAGGATTAAACGGGGTACTCAAGGATTAAGATGTAGTAATTTACAAAGCGGCAGTCAAATCCATGACTTTGTATTACTACGAATATTTTATGAAATGGTTGCATGTATAATAAAGTCTTAGGGTATAATTTATAAATAAGGCCTAGAGTGCAACTATATTTATATAGTGATATTAAATATAGTTAATGGTAACTTTGGACTTATCAAAAATTGACAAAAAAGCCCAAGGCTCATTGGAGCTAGTATCTTATTGGTCCCTTTTGGTCCCACTCCAAGCCATACACTAAAGCCTAATTGGAAAGACCTAAAAAGTTAGCTCAATTAAATAATCAGTTAGATACAAAAGAAGAAACATACAAAATTTTATGTGGGTGTGTGACATCATTGTAAAACGGTGTGTATGTGAGTGTGAGACACTCTCTTATTCTCCCTTTGAAAAACTAATTGAGAAATCACACTTTTTGGGCGTAAGGTGGAATTGGAGTGAAGATTAAAAGTGTTCCTAAGTACTTTTGATTTTTTGTTTTGAATTTTACCGCACCAAGGTACGCTCTGTTGTTTTTGAATTCTGAAATTTTCATAGTATATGTTAACAATTACGAATAAAGTAGATCCGTTAATATTCTGCTATGTATGTTTTGTATGCGATACAAACATGTATTTAACCAACAATTTTAACGCACATGTCTATTATATGTGAACATTATTTCACTCTAAGCATATAATGTCTTTTTTATCTAAGTATTTTTCATTAACAACTTTAAGTGTAATGAGTTTGTGTTTTAATTTGAATTGAAATGTCTATTAAAGAATTGGGTTTAATTTAAAACATTTGAAAGTATGTGTAGGGATAGATAGCCTAGGAATGTATATTGGGCCGTGGGCCTTGTCCGAGGACAAGTAGACGTTAACGAGGGAGTACAAATCAGCGAATTATGGAAGGGTTCTAGTCATGAAAGTTTGGGAAGGTAGTCCAAGGAGAAATGCCTTCTCGGCTAAGCAAAGTGAAGATCAAAAAGTTTGATCTGCCATTAAAAGCAACATTCCAGAGGATTCTACTGATAAATATAAACATCAGAAGGGAATAGGACAAAGGGAGGCTAAGAAATATTTAAAAGAAAGCTGCTACCACCACATTAAATGCCATGCATCTAATTCTCTAACTGCATTAATGTAGACATGATACTTGAATAGTGATGTTCGGCCTTACAGTTACCCCCAAAGACTTCAGGAAGATGTTGATGGGACAAGAATTAAAACAAGCAACTTGACCTACACGTGGAGGGTGGAGATGAAACAAAATATGGAAATATAAGGAAGAAAAACCCCATTGCAAGGGGGACATCTGAGAATCTGTAGAAAAAATATTGTAGCAACAAGAACTAAAATTGTAATCAAATTTAAGAGAGATATATACAAGAGCTATTCTTCTCGAACTTTGCCGAAGAAGATTTATTTTGCATAAAACTTGTTTATTTTGGTTTTTCTTGTTATCTAGACCCATTATAATTGTTATCTAATTTATTAAAACCTAGTTTCCAACTCATTTTCAACAAATTTATTGTGTTTGGCTCGTTGGACCTTAATCCTATTACCTTTTGAGCTTAGTATCCATATCGTGCCCTTACAGTATGAATTTAAATTTGAAACACACCCTAATTTATTTGTTTTAAAGTATAATTATTTATGTTTTTTTTTTTAAATTGGTGCTACTAGTTAATCACTGTACAAATATATAGGGAAAACTTAAAACGATCCCTTCAATTCATTTGAGAGAATTCATTTCACACTTTAGATTAAATTTTTTAAATTTAAAAGTGTTGATAGGCCATATGAAATTTTATAAAAGATCTTGATATATCTTTTGCTTGATTGTTATTTTTTTTTAGAGATGCTATGTCCACAACATTTTTATAATAAATCATAGGTGGTTAGTGATTATTGGTTCAAATTTGAACCTAACAGTAAGATTACTTTTTTGCCCTAACAATAACAACCAATAATAACTTGTTATTTAGGATTTGTTGTAAAAATGTTGTAAAAATATTATAGACATATCATTTTTTTTTAAGCGGAGAAGAGACTACAGGTGCCTTCTTAGTAGCAATTATGAGTTTTTCCTATTGTTATGTCATACGGAACATATATCAACAAGCTTGTCCCACCATTGGATTCTTGTAAAGATTCAATTACTTTATAATATGGAATATAGATCTCTAATAAAAGATTTTCTTTTAGCAAACCATATCCAAAATTCTTTATCAAACTTTGACCTGTGTTTGAGTGGTAAGTAGCCCCGACATTTTTAAAATAATTAAAAATTTTACTAGTTTAGCTTTCTAAAAAAATATGGAATGTCTTCCCTAAATTATAGTACCTCATAAAAATAATGATATAAATTATACAGAAACCAACTCAAAATCATTATTTTTGTGAAAATAATATATGACTATATATTCTTTAGTGATTCCATTACAATTGTATTTAAGATATGTTGATAAATAATTCATTTTCAAATTTAAAATAAAAGACCTACTTTGTTCACACAAAAAAAAAAAAAAAATCTATTTGGTATGAGTACTAAAATATTGTTTAAGGAGTTTTAATATTGTCACCTTAGTTCCAACAATGCACCTTTTGAACTATGTATTCAATATGCATTGTTATATCTCAAAAAAAAAAAAAAAAAAAAAATCTTCAATTGTTTTTTTATATATTTTTTCTAGTAATTAAAGAATGCAAAGTTACATAAGATATCACTTGGAAAAAAAATCAAAGTTTTTGAGAAATTGGTTGTAATGATAGTTTCCAAAATGATTATTATTATTATTATCAATATATATATATATATATATATTGCGTAATCCTAATATGATTCTTGATAATTATATACGCTAGGTATTTGGTGTATTCTATAAATTTGTTTATATTATTAGTGGTAAATACATTTTTTTTGAGGTAAATTTAAAAATGTTTAAAAGCTTAAAAATTTCATCAAAACAAAAACAATCTTACAACACGTGAATAAAATTAAAATTATATTACAAAAACAATATAAGTGCTCAATTTAAACTTCATTTTTTTTTATATATAAAACTTATAGATTTTTCGACTACTAAATAACGTATGACTTATCTAAACAAATCTACGATGTCAAAAATCTTTTAAAAAAAATTGAATTAATAATTTTTCTATAATTTTAGTTTAGTTATTTATCACAAAATATAAAAAATTTCTCTCATCTTTTCAAGAAAAACAGTAAAAACATTCATAGTATATAATCCTCCTCTATGTGTGTGTATTCATTCATTTGTGATATGGGATCATACAATATAATTTTGGTCCTACGGTCCCCTTAAGGGAAGATTTTTTACTCTATCCCTAAATGGTAACATGTTATGTAATTTATTAGGATAAAAAGAGATTTGGACCAATACCAACTGGATTCAAAACATTTCAAAACGGACAAATTTGGTCTCTTAAATACTAATAGACAGTTAAAAAATTTATCTATATTAGTGTAATATTTTGATTAACCTTCATATAAGTTAGTTATAATGCCATTTATCAGTAAAATTGTCAAAACAGAGAGTCAATGTGATAAACAGCGTTACACACCATTTGTGTTTAAAGACCAAATTAATCAATTTAAAAATGTTTTAAACCTGATTAGTTCTAGCTCAAATTTCAATGATAATTAGTATATATACCCCATTTATTATTCACCCAAATTTTAGTGAGAAATCAATATCTAAAGAAAGAAAGAAGCTGACAAATATATAATATATACTTTTAAGTTGAGGCGAGAGCAAATGAATAAATGAGAAGGAAGATGAGGGAAAGCTTGTCATAGTCTGAGTCATTAGCAAACTTGATCCTCCTCCACTAGTAACCCAAATGAAACAATCATCCACGGCGTTGAACAAAAACAACTGGTTCCAAAAAAGGCCACAGAGACTTTTAAAGAGGAGATGATTTTGAATTTGATGTGCCACGAGCAACCTTACTCGCCAATCTGTCAAAAGTTTTATGATTCAATCACTAGGCCCTACACATTTGAACCAAAATGAACCCAATCAATCACATCCAACAAAGACACTTCAGACAACTGCCCACCACGTGGTCGGTGATGTGCCTGACATGTGTCGCTCTCTTATTGGCACAAGCACACTGCAGGGCAGATGTGGTTCTCTTGTGGGCTCCACTTTGGTGGTCCAGTCCCACCGCCCCAGGCCACCCCGAAAAGTCATGCTCGCCGACTAAAGTGACCTTAAGTTTTTTTTAAAATGAGCAAGTGTATTTTTAGTTCTTACATTTTAACGTTTTTTTTATTTTAGTTTCTACATTTTATTTTTATTATTTTTAGTCCCTAAGTCAATTAACGCGTGTCATTTTCGTCATTTTTATTAGTCAACCGACGGAAATAGTTGACGTGGCGCTCGGAGACATTAAAATATTATTAAAAATGCCACGTCAGCATCTTTTTTTTTTTTTTTAATTTCAATTTTAATTAAATAAAATAAAAAATAACTAAAATCAAATGGCTATGAACACAAGAACAAAAACCCAAAAAATCAAAGAACACAAGCTCAGAAAATCAAACCCTAGAAACAAACCTAGAAACCATCACAGCCACCACAACCCACCATCCCAACTGCCATCCCAGCTAGCTCACAACCCACCCACCTCAACTGCCACCCCCACCCCGATCTCAACCCAGCCACCCCACCCCACCCCACCTCGATCTCAACCCACCCACCCCAGACCAACCTCAACCCACCCCATCCCGATCTCAACCCACCACAACCACCATGAGTTACTGCACCACCAGTTACCATGACAGAGAGAGAGAGAGAGAGAGAGAGAGAGAGAGAGAGAAGAAAATGAGAAAATTTGAGAGAAAGTGGGAGACAAAGAGAAGAAAAGCTAATTTAAGAAAATGAAATGGAAGAGAAAACACCAAAGAGAGTTTTTTTTTTTTTTATCTTAATTTTAGTGATTTTTTTTATTTTATTTTTGCTTTTTATTTAATTAAAATATTTTATTTAATTTTAGTTTTTTGATTTTATTTAATTAAAATTGATAAATTATTTTTTTTAAAAAAAGATGTTGACGTGGCATTTTTAATAATATTTTAATGTCTTGGGCTGCCACATCAGCTATTTCTGTCGATGGACTGACGGAAAGGATGAAAATAACACGCATTAATTAGTTTAGGGACTAAAAGTGGTAAAAATAAAATATAGGAACTAAAATGAAAAAACATCAAAATATAGGAACTAAAAGTGCATTTACGCATTTTTTAAAATAACAACTTTATCAACTTTTCTATAACTACATTTTTTTTCCACAATTTGATAGATTGATAGAGTACGAGTGGTATATAATTTTTTTTTTTTTTTAAACTGAAGCATTCATCCATTTATATTAAAAGAGAACGCCTTTTTTAAAATAACAGCTTTATCAACTTTTCTATAACTACATTTTTTTCCACAATTTGATAGATTGATAGAGTACGAGTGGTATATAATTTTTTTTTTTTTAAAAAAAACTGAAGCATTCATCCATTTATATTAAAAGAGAATCATGATTCAAGATGAGTGGTATATAATTATTTGGATCCGGTTAATATGCACCTTAATGGCACACATTAAACCATCTATATTTAGAAAAATTTTATCGAGAATTGAAAAAAGTATCAAAATTTTTTCAATTCTCAATAAAATTTTTTTCCAAAAAAATGGTATACTATTGTGTGCTCTAAGGATAAAATCCTAATTATTTTCATAGACATTCACCACATTTTTTTAATCACACATAAAAGATATCACAATTTATGTCAGCTTGATAGAGTAGACGACTATAAATTAAGGACAATTACTTTCACGTGAATAATACTACAAAGACACTTCTTTTAAAATTTAATTTCACAGTTTATTAGCCAATGAGTCTGTAAATAATTAACCAAAACGTAAATCAACATATTATTATTATTTTTTTTTTTTTGAGAAGCAACATATTATAAAATTGAGTGACATCATTAAGTGAATCCCTAGAATTATGGGTTCACCTATTATATATTTTGGTGCCAGCCACGTGGATTACCTTATAAGTTTGACACAACTTCCTCTAACTTTTGCCCAAATGACAATGAGGATTTGAATGGAACGGCACGTAGTACAGTACCAGCATGTAAATCAATCATGCCTATACAGTACACACGAATCCGAGGCAGGATCAGGTGCCTGCTGGCGTACGGAGCTTTTCAGCTGCTAGTTGTCTAGTTGTTTGCTTATTGAGATCTACAATATCATTAGATTAGTCGTGCCTAGATTTGTTTGAAATGCATCATGTAACGTTTGCGTTAGATTTTTATTTTATGTAAATGTGACGAGTCAAAAAAAAGAAAAAAAAAAGAAAAAAAGAAGAAAGGATTTTATTATATGAACGCAAAATGTGAGACCTATGAATATGAGGATCGCTTGAATGATAATCATGTTATATATATTCGTTGTGCAATATAAATTTCATATACAAATAGGGGTATTTATTTATTTAAGCAAATTTTTAAGGCTTCATTTTTGGTTATTGAGTTTACATTTCTTTTGAGTAATAGGCTTTGAAGGGATTGGTTTAACTGATGTAATTTGTTTAGGTATGCACAATAAAAAATAGTCAATAGTTACAATTTTAACTTTTAAGCACAATAAGAGAATAAGATGAGAAGCATTGGTTACCTCGATCGTTTTGATAGTTAAGATGTCATACTTCTATCACTATATAAACTTCGATTATCGAAATTGTGTAGTAAAAAAAAATTTGTCTTTAAACTAAAATTTAAATTTAAAGCTTATTGAAGCGTATTATCTAATTTTCAAAACACAAGTGAAGAAAGCAACATATAATATATTTTTGTAAATGAAGGATTAGACCAAGAAGGTAACGACTACGAAAAAAAAAACATTTAATGATATTCTTCCATTCTACTTCAAACACTATAGACTATGAAAAAAAATTAACGATATGCTTTCTTTCTAGTTTAAACACTATCCTTTTGAGTTTATAAAAGAACAGAATGATATGTGATGTTCCATAAAAGAAAAAAAAAATGAAATGTCATAGATAGATCATAAAGAAATGAAATAGAATACCACATTTTTTTTTTATAGTATATACGTTTGCGAGTTTATAAACGGAGGAATGTAAATAAATAAATAAAATAAATCTCACTGCTATTCCTAAGTATAAAATCAATATTTCAGTTCATATATGGCCATAGAATGAGAGTTTTACTCATTTTAAGAATATATGTTTAGGGCATCCACGTTAGTAGAGCCATATTTTTTTAAATTATAATAATTTAAAAAATTATTTTATCTATTTTAACAACTCACTTTACCATTTACCTATCATTAATGGGTTTATTTTAGCAATCACTTCATTTAAATAATTTTTTTTTTCTTTTTTAAATTCTTCGTTGCTTTCTCTCTTCCTCTCTTTTTTGAAGCAGTAACAACTCACGGCCAGCTGCCACAACCCACGGCCATAAACTCGTTGTCCCAAAAAAAAATTCCATATCAAACCCACCAAAAATCACTCCAATTATAAATTTAAAAAAAAAAAAAAAAAAACCACCACAAACCCAACACCACTAACCACCACTATATCATAACCTAGTGACCCAAACCCCTCAGATCAATGATCAGCAGTGTGACCCACACTGCAACAACGCATCACCACAACTTGATCAACAGCAACCCAAACTGTGGTTTGCTTCACAACAACCAACAGAAACGGCGAGTGGAGGAAGGGATTGGTCGGCGACAACTTGGGGTTTGGGTAGATGGCGAGTGGAGGAAGAGATGGGTTGTCATTTGGGCAAGGGAGTTGGGTCGGTGAGGAGTGGAGGAAGAAAGAAAAAAAAAAAATGAAAGGGAGAAGAGAAGGGTGGTGGCTTGGGGATTGGGTCGGCGACAAGTGGAGGAAGAGAAGAGTCGAAGTTAGGTAGGTGAGATGGAGGTATGGGGCTTGGGTTGGTGAGAGTGGAGGAAGAGAGAAAAAAAAAAAAAGAAAAAAAAAAAAAGGGGAGAGGGTGATACTGAATTGAAGAGAGTGAGGCAATGAGAAGAAAAATGAAACATGAAAAAAAAAAGAAAAGAAAGGGATAAAAAAGGAAAGAAATATTATTTAATTTGAGGGAGCAAATAAAATAAAATATATTGGTTTAACATTTGAGCTACAGTGCACTGCCATAGATGGCAGTTCACTGTAGCTCAAGAGTTAAAATTTTTAGCAATGGCTCCACTGATGCAACCCCATTTTTGTTATTTTGGTTGTTAAATTTGGTAATTTGGCACCATCAATATTAATGCTAGGAGGGACAGAAATAGCATGAGCATTCTTTTATGCCATTCATTGATTCTCATTGCCTTTTCTTCTTTTCCAAATGGATTGTCTAAATTTTTATAATAAATTTGTTATTAACGTTGAGTTTTTGATTTTGCTATAAAATGTTTTATGAAAGATAGTTTCAACATTTTGCCGTGTTTGTTTTATTGTAAAATTTTGTGAAATTTAAAAATATTTTTCAGTTGACAATAGAATCCTTTGTAAGATGTTTTACCTTTAAAAACTTGGTAAAATATTTTACAAAAGCACACACCGGCTCTCCTCCCAATCTAGTGGTTGTGTTGCTAGTGTAGGAGCTCCAATGAAGTGGCTCCAATCTACTGGCTAGTGTCGACGGTTTGGTTGTCAGAGTTTTCGGTTAGATCACCTGGCCTCCAACATCTGTGGCTTTGATGATTGAGCCACCTATTTTGGCAATTTGCGCTTGAAAAAAATGTATATATTACAGCAAATATAAAAATATTTTATATATGATCTTTTTTATAGTAAAATAAACGAAGCAATAGTTATTTTACAAGTGCATAATTATAATTGGAAAACATAAATGTTTATCTTCTCTGGTATATTTATATACACATCCCTTACTATCATTGATGGGTCCATTAGCTCAAATTGATTGCAAATAACAATTTTTTTGATAAAAGATTGCAAATAACATTGTTACAAGTTTCAAAAAAAAAAAAAACATTGTTACAATGCTAACGCATTTTTTACTTATTAAATTCGCTTTTTCTCTTAAAAAAAAAAATTATAAGAGAGTTTTATTTATCAAACCCTCTTTCACAACATATATGGATCCCATATGAATTTTACATGCTATGCTATGAGAGAATAGTTATGTTAGATATTCTCTCCAAATGGATTTACTCCTCCCTATCGAGAAAACATTTTCCAAATATAGAAATCGTTTGGTACATGTGTTTAAATACATGTTTTTAATTTTTAACAAAATTACACATATTTTTATATACTTTTTCACTCACATATATTTTTAAAAAATACAAATAATATTACTAAAATAAAATTTTAAAAAAACCCCCTAATCTTGGCTCACCTCCAATTCAGCCACAAGCACAGATTATTGAAAAGTGGGTCCTGAGTCATGCGGATCGAAATCAGTCGTATATACCATGGGCCACCAGCTTTTGATCAGATCAAAGTAAGGTGGTTCCCCAGATGATGCACAAGGTGAGGGACCGTATAACGTGCCACGTCAGTATTTTATTCGTTTCTTTCAAGTAAATTATACCCATTGGTTATGTGGGACCCAACACATTGCCACCGGCCTAAAAAAAAAAAAATTTACTTGATTCTCTTTTGTAGTTTTTGGATTTTATTGGGCATGATTGATTTGTCAAACTTTGCCTATTTTTGCTGGGATGAAAGGATTATTAAAATACAAAACCTATAAATTCAGCTAATATTCAAAAGTGGGATAAAATTGCTTTAATTCTATTTTACATAGTTAATAGAATTGCCTTTGCTCTCAAAATAACTTAGAAATAGATAACTGATGTGAAAAGAAGGATTGGTAGATAGAAATATTAATTCCTATTATTATATAAAAATACAAAAAATTTCTGAACAAACTAATTGTGCATGCATGTATGACTTCAATGCTATGTTAATTGTTTGAGTATCTATTTCTAATTTAAGAACAAAACCATACCTTAAGGTAATCCTAAAAAGCGGAGTCACAAAAAGAGAGAGATTAAAATAAAAAATAAAATCATATGTTGAAGTGACAAATTTTGGAAATATCACCTCAAGCAGAACTTTTAATTTGATGTTAGTGGATGACAAGAGCAATACACCAATTTATGCCAATACTCCTTGTAATCAGGAAAAACCCGGGGGGGGGGGGGGGGGGTGGATGTAGGGGAATGCATGAGATACATGGTTATGAAACTCACTTGAGGAATAGTAAGTGAATAGTTATATAGTTCAAAAGTTCTTAGATGAAGTTATACCTAAAGAGTTAGTTCAATAACCTAAAGGGTAAAGGCCTAGAGAATAATTTGAGGTACATAATTTTGGAACTCACTTAGAGAATAATAAGTGAATGGTTATTTGGTTGAAAAAGGTTTTAGACAAATAAAGTTATACAAAAAAGATTTGAATTAGGTTAATAGGCTAATGGTATGATGATATTCTGTCTCCTATATGAATTTTGTGTCCGAGGTTTAATCGCCCACAATTTTAGACTAATCTAGAAAAAAAAAAGGAAAACTTTGAATTAGTTTCAAAATTAAATATGGTTGAAGGAAAAAATGTTGATGTTTTTATACTGTAACAATACGTATGGCAAAATATATTTTTCATTTGCTAAGAAGAATAAATTTTGAGGTCTTAGAGTCTAGCACGATTGCTGTATAGTATAGAATTGATGAGTACAATGAATGGTAGCACAGTTGGAATTGATAGGTGGGTAAAAAGGCTAGTGAAAAGGAAAACGAATGGTTAGGCTTTAACATGAGTGAATGATAGTAAGGTCGATTATCAAGAAAGAAAAAGAAAAAGAATGATAGTAAGGTCACCTACATTGCCGACTGCACAAAGAAAGATGATGGCTTAGATAGAAAATGGCCTCCATTATAGTGCTCTTTCCAATCAAAAGCATTACAAATTGATATTTTTTAAAATAGTACAACCTCATTTCTAGACTTTACTTTAGCATTATTACCAAACATGCTTGTATTCTTGAATTCAGTGAGATGAGGTGTCACAATCCCAAGATTCTTCAAGTGCATTCACTTTCTCTTTCTACCTCTTTTCTCAACTTGATGGCTGAACATGCTCTATATAAACCACTCTTCTTGATCATTTTTTTCATCTCAAGCGTTCTTTCTTCTCTCTACCACTTCCTTGTACTAAGCTAATTTGCTTCTGTTTATCATATTATTAGTAGTTCAATTACACTTTCCTTGGAGTTCAAATGGCCACTGTTGAGGTAATTCCTCAACTTGTAGTTAAGCTTTTTCATTGACTCTGAGGATTCATATGGAATCCACTTGTGCTTATGTAACTGCTTAGTTATTCCATCTACTCTTTTGTGATATGGCTTTTAAACAGTTACAAATATAAATTGAAGCCATATGGTTTTTCCACTTTCAGACACCAATCTACTTATGGTGATAAGCTCATCACTACATTGATTCTGATCGCTATCTGCTATTTATTAATTTCACAAAACAGTATTCATGATAATTATATGTTTTTAGACCACCGGCTAATTTAAGGACAGCCAATTTGGTTTTTCTTGAAAGCCAGTTCTATTAAGAAAAAAAAAATATTATTTACTAGGAATAAGGAATATATATATATATATATATAGTAGCTCATATGCAACATGATTATATGTGATCTGTTTCAACTTTCAAGCTTAATGTAAAAAAGTGAAACATTAAAAGTGGGACAATGAATTCTATTTGTGTGTAAGAGTTTAGAAGCTTTATATCTTAAAGCACTGCCACATGAATTTGCTCTATATATATAGGTGTTACTTTAAGAAGCCTATATTAGGTTATAATAAATATTGCTAAACTATTACTAGTAGGAAGCCAAGTACTTCAACAAAACACACACACATACGTACATATTCCACCTTTATATATACTTCTTGATAGCAATCTCTATTAATGGATTTTTGGCTCTTTAAGACTTTATCTATTAGTTTTAGATTCAAGATAAACCTCCTAAATAGCATTTCACAAGTGAATAATTCACTGAGTATTGGTTCTACAGGTTGTATCAGCAAAGACAGCTCTTCCAGAGGAGGCAACTGAGGAATCAATCAAGGTTCAGGAGACTAAGACAACAGAGGAGGTAGTGACTGCACCACCTGTACCAGAGCCAACCAAAGAAGAGCCAGCAAAGGAAGCAGAAGAGACTGTGGCTAAAGTGTCTGAGGCAGCCGTGGCCCCAGAACCTGAACCTGAAGCCCCAGCCAAAGTTGAGACTAAAGAGGTAGTAGAAGAGGCCAAGGTTGTGACTGAGGAGGAGCCAAAAGTAGTTGAGAAGACTGAAGAGGAGGCGGCCCCCAAGGAAGTACCTGAGGCTGTTGTTGAAGACACAAAAGAAGCTACTACTGATGAAGCCCCTGTAGCACCAGAACCAGAACCAAAGCCGGAAGCAGAAGCAGAAGCAAAACCAGAACCAGAAGCTGAAGTTCCAAAAGAGGAGGCTGTTAAGGAAGAAGAAAAGAAGGCAGTTGAAACTAAGGAGAAAGTTGATACAGAAGTGCCAGTGGAGAAGGCTGAGTAATAAGGTCAATGATGACTTGTGAACATTGGCCAAAGTTTGTGACTTTGTCTTAGTGGGTATCTTTAGATTGCATTGTCAAGTACTTCAACGTGGCTCTTCTCTTGCTGTTTAGTGGTCTAATAAGGATGATTTAGGTATGGATGTATGACCCACTTGGATCTCACAAATACCCACTTGCCACGTGGCTGACATGCATCGGCTGCTGTAGCTAGCTAGGAGAAAAATGTTTGACGAAGATGAAGTTTGCAACGTGGGTAGTGGTTGTGGGTTCCAAGCAGGGTGATGAATCCTATTTTATATATATATATATATATATATATATATATATATATAAAATGTTTATGTATGTTCATTACAAGATGCAATTGGTTTGAATAAAATTATATGATAATTACTACTTTCTTTGTATTTTTCCTCCAAATCTTACACATCTAGTTTTGCTTCTTCTTCTTCTTCTTCTTCTTCTCTTTTTTTTTTTTTTTAGAAACAACTTTTTGTTGATTTTTTTTTTTATTTTTTATAAAAAGTTCTAAAATATACATGTACTTTGAAAAAGTAAGAAAAAAAAAGTTTTAAAAAATTGTAAAAATATTTCAACAAAGAGTTAAATAAGTTATTCTTAAATGACTCTTAGTTGCATCATTTTCTTTCCAAGCAACAGTGAAGTCTTAATCTCAAAATTTTTTGGGTGGACTAGGTCCTTCATAGTCATCAATTTAATAAAATTTATAAATATAGATACACATATACATGTATTTATATAAATGGTAAACTATATATTTGATTCATATCTTTTACACCATATTTCAATTTGGTTCCTAACTTTTTAGTGTTGTATCATTTTAGTTCATATCGTTATATCTTGGATTAAAATTGCTGACATAACAAACGGCCAGAATAAAATTATAATTTATTCTCATATCAATGGAAGCTAATTTTTTATTTTTTATTTTGGCCATTGAATATGTCATCAATTTTCATATAAAAATAACGACAGAAACTAAATTGACATAATACTGAAAAATTGTGGACAAAATTGACAAAATTGAAAGGTTGTGATCAAATTGAAATATAGTGTATACGATGAAGACAAAAAATGTGGTTTACCCTTATATATCACCGATGTTGGATTGTGATCATTGATTTGGGCCCGAGAGTTAATTGGAATGGTTGTCAACTTGTAGATGAAATATGGGTTTCACATGGATGTAGCAAATGCAACATGTGATACCTTGAGACTTTTGCTAGATTGGGAGTTAATAATTACTAGTGTCTATGGAGTACAGAGTTCGTACATTGGTTCTAATATATAAGGTCTGGTTAATGTGTGCTCTTAATGACATATATTAATAATATATTTTTGGAAATATTTTATGGGAAATTGAAAAAACTGTTAAAAAAGTGGATTTAGATCCTCTAGATTTCCTAAGGTATTTTATTAGTAGATTTCTTTAAATCCTAACCACTCTTTTATGATTTAAGGGTCTAGATTCTGCTATGTTAGTATTTCACTAACAATACTCATAAAATAATAAAATAATATTGCAAACAAAATAATTAAGAGTATTGTTAGTGGAATGCTAGCATGATAGAATTTAGACCCTTAAATCGTAAAAGAGTTATTAGGATTTAAAGAAATCTACTGATGGAGTACTCTAGGAAATTTAGAGGATTTGAATTTCAAAAAAGTTGGTAACTTTTTTATTTTTCTATAAAAAGTTCCCTAAAATGGTTTATTAATATATGTCATAAGAGCACATGTTAGTATCAATAATATTTATTATTTTATCAACTCTCAATAAAATGTTTTTAAAACCAATACCCTAAGAGTATTGGTTAACATTTCACACATTAATGTGCTAGCTCATCAGTAATTGTAAAACCGCCTAGGCAACTTAGGCCTAGGCATTGGGCCCTTATTTGTCCCAATTTTGTTTTGGCGTAAATGTACTTTTAGTCATTATATTTTGGCCTCATTTATATTTTGGTCCCTACATTTTCATTTTAACATATTTAGTCCTTAAACTAATTAGCGCGTGTCATATCTGTCCTTGCCGTCAACTAACTAACGGAAAAAGTTGACGTGGCTAACGATTCTATTAAAATAATAATAATAAGAATTTATTTTGGCATTAAAAAATGCCACATCAGTATCTACATTAAAAAAAATTATTAATTTTAACTAAATAAAAAAAATTAAAAACAGAATTAAAAACAAAAAATCATGGGAATTGAAATCTAAGAGTGCCTTGAATAAGAACAATAAGAACACAAATCCAGATTTAAGAACAAGTAGAAAATTTTCCTTTATTTGACATTTTCTCTTCCTCCCCCCCCCCTCCTAGAAAACAAACACAAGATTAAGCAAGAACACAAACACAAACACAAATCCAATAAGAACACAAACACAAATGCAAACAAATCCAGCAAGAGCACAAACACAAATGCAGCAAGAATACAAACATAAACTCATCAATCCATCTTCAGCAAAATGAGCAACAACCCAATTCGCTTACCTCCATCAACACAAACTCCTAGTACAAACAAGCTCAAATGGAAAAAAACCCAATAACAAAAGCCAAATCCTAAACCAAAGATATGGGTAATCGAACGACCAAACCCAAATCCCAGATCCGAAACCCATCAGTAACCTCCCCCATAGCTCTTAAGGTCCCTCCCCTCTTTCACCAAATCTGCCACGTGGTAGACCGAAACATCTGAAGGCGCATGGTATAGAGGATCGTTGGCGATGGTGTCAAAGGAGAATAGTGCGAAGGTTGAAGAGTGAAAGGGCCGGGTTCACCGCCGATTTGCTTCAAATCACCGCTGATCTTAGCCCCTCTCTCTTTGAACCCAATTCCAAACCACCATCGACCTCGGCCCCTCTCTCTCTACCCAAATGCAAACCACCACATCTTAACCTCTCTTTCTCTAAACCCAGATCAAAGCCATATCCCAAAGATTACAACCTGAACTTAAAAAGAAAAAAAGAAGAAGAGAGAAAGCGAAGAGGGAGAAAGCAGAGTTTGAGTGTTTGACCCGAGAGAGAGAGAGAGAGATAGGAAAATGAAAATGAGCTTGAGTTTGTGTTTATTGATGATGTTGTGTTTGGTTGACAAGAAAATTTAAGAAAACTTGAGATGGTTACTACAAGTTTTTTTTCTTAATATTTAAAACTGAAAAGAAAAAAAGGTTCTTCGTTTTTTTTAAAAATTTTAAATTAGAATTGCAAAATTAAAATTTATTGTTTTTAAGATTTTAAATTAAATTGCTGAAGTGGCATATTTTAAATACAATATAATTTTTTAATATTATTTTATTGGCCACGTCAGCTTTAATGTGCTAACAGTGGACTCCGTTTGCCATATCAGCAATTTCTGTTGAGTGAGTAATGGTAAGGACCAAAATGAAACGCGTTAATTGATTTAGAGACTAATAGTGGTGAAATAAAAATGTAGAGATCAAAATAGAAAAGATGCAAAATGTAGAGACTAAAAGTGCATTTACGCCTTTTGTTTTTAAAGGTTTTAACTTTTAAGGTCCATTAAAGAAACAAAAAATCATACAATTGATTTTTTTTTTTTACCAAAATTATAAAACGATAACTAATTTTTTTAAAAGAATTTTTTTTTTTCAGTATTGCATTCTTTCCCATTTTCAAAAAAGGCTTTAAAATATTGAGCCAATAAAAATCCAACACAATTAAAATTTTAAATTATTTTATAACAACAAATTATTATGAATTTGTTATGAAGGCTGAATAATAATTTAAAATCAATTACTTAAACAATTGGTAAAGGAGATATTAATAAACTTAAATTCAAATAACTATATTACTAATTTTGTTTCTCAAAAACAAAAAAAAGTTGAATACATAGTATTTAAATATTAAAAAATTAACTAAAATTTATTGCAGTAGGTCTCAAATTGTATTGAGTTAGCCCTTTAGCGAGTCACTACGTGTTACTTCTTTATACTTTAGATGCGTGTTATGACTAATTATATAATATTTTGACAGAAAAGCAAAATCATAATGTCACAAGCTTTCTCAACTTATTTTCATTGATTTAATGTGACGAGTGTATTATAAAAGTGGTGTTAATAATAAATTTACGTGAGTGTGTTATTAGTCTAATAACAATTTAGCAACTAAGTAACTTGTGAAAATTTTGGTGCTTTTAACTAGTTAAAAAAAAATAGCGATAGTTTTGAAAGTGATAATACCAAGATAACATCAAAATAAAGAAAGAAAAACCAGTCATCATCATAAGTGACACCAAAGACCTTGTTATTTGATTTTTATAATCTTTTTTTGCTTTTGCGTCTTCTACAAAAGATTCTTTACCTTGAGAGAAAATTATGATTTGTCACACGGCATGACCCCCCTGCTCTAATACGAAGACAAAGCATCATTTGATAAAATTCCAAGTTGGTACGTAACTTAGAAAAGTGACCTATACCGAATTCCATGCTATGATTGTGTGAGATTCTATTTCAACTGAGCTCATGCTTACTTCAAACTCAAACATGATCCAACTTCTAATTTGTAGTCTGTCCTTAGTCTTGCATTATATATCAGCCTGCAGTATCTCTCTTCATCAAATTAAATTGTTCTAGAATCATGAAGCCCCTGCTATGTGGTTTGCCTCAGTGGTCAAGGGGTGCGTCAAAACAAATTGTAAACCCAATCTTCCCAAGTTTGACCCCTTAACTCGGGTTTTATTTGAACTCAGCCGATGCATGGGTCTGTGCAAATTATGGTTTGTGCATTTGAGATGGATTTGATTTTTTTTTTTTTAAAATCTATATTCTATATATTACTAAAAGTTAAAGCGTAGTATTTAATGCTGCGCTCATGTTGAGCCACGTCAGCATTCATGTCATTTTTTTTTCTTTCTATTTTCTTATAATTATTTTTATTTATTTTTATTTCATATTTACACTTTTCCAACATTTATCCCTTTCTTACCTTTGCATCTCCCCACTACTTCTCCAACCTTTCTCCTTCCCTCGCATTTTCATCTCTCCACTACTCTCTACATTAATATCATTCTTTATTTTGCCCTTCATCTTCCTCTATTTTCGGCTCTTCTTATTCACACCCTCTTATTATAAATTTGTCACTATCTCTTTTATTCTATGCATAGTTTTCCCTTGATAAAAAAAGGCTCTCTCTCTCTCTCTCTCTCTCTCTCTCTCTCTCTCTCCCCTACACACACACGCGCGCGTGCACACACACACACACACAATTTTTGGGTGGATTTTTATTTTTAATTTTTCTTATATCTTCGCTTTAGGTTGAATTTTTTATATCCTTTAATCTACTTTAGGTTAATGCGATTCAGTTTTTTTTTTTTTTTTTAATTGTTGTGTTGTGTTTTTTTTTTTTTTCCTCTTTTTGATTGTTAAATGTTATCCTATTGCATTATAAATGATTAAATATAGCATATATATAAAAATATAATATTATTCTACTACATAGCATGATTTTGATAATTTAATTTGGTAGTTATTGTAATTTGATATCATGATTTTTATAGTGCTCAATTTAGATGTTAAACTATGAGACTTTAATCATTTTTGTTTATTTTTTAATCATTTGTGATGGACAAAGTACTCTTAATAATTGTATTCGAAGTACTCTATAATGCCATTTATTTAGAGAAAATCAAAAGTTGGCTAAACAAAAATTATTAGATGAGAAACAAATTTTATTTTTTGCAATTTTATTTTAATTAGTATTATTATTATTATTATTATTATTATTATTATTATTATTATTATTATTATTATTATTATTATTATATAACAATGTATATATAGAAATTTAATTCTTAGATTTTACTAATAATTGTTTATTTGATAATATGTTTTGGGTGAACAAAATTACAACTTCTGCAAAGAAAATAACCTTAGTAGATTATAAACAACAAATTGTTTTCCTAATTGGTCCAATTAATTATAGTTAAGTTTTATTAATTTTTTTAGTTACTTTTTTTTAGTGTTTTGTATTCACAAAGTTTGAAAAAGTTTGTTTAAAACTAAAACAATAATTTCCAAATTTTATATTCTTTTTAATGATTCACAAAATGTTATAAATAACTTTTACTAAAAAATAAATATTTTTGATACCTTTCCTTTTGAATTTCTGAAAAAAAAAATTGTATTTTTTTCATTTTAGTACGACAAAAATGATTAAATTTATGATTATTCTTATAATAAATAAAAATATAATTACACAATACATTACTCTTTATTAAATTAGTTTAAGTTGTATAAATTTTTTTTAATAAAAGCACCATAAAAATAATTATCATTCGCAACGCACAGGTTCGCAGTTAATAACTATAAAAATCAAACTATATTATTAGTTAGCTAAGGTTTGAAACAAATTTCGTATCTAATAAATCGAGTCATTTGAACTCGATTTTGGAATGCTAAATCGACTATATTGAACTCGATTTCAACATTGTTTACAGCTGATGTGGATACTTTGTCCACGTAGGCATGGAACTCGAGTCAAACCGACTCGAGTTCTGTTAATTAGAAATTGAGTCCGTAGGACTCGATTTGGTTGTTCTTTGCTTCAACTTCTGCAGAAACTTCCTTGTTCTTACAAGCCCCAAAAACCTATAAACTTCCTTATACAAAACCCAATACCTGATTGGATCGTCGCATGGGTTTAGTCAGGACCTTATCCAATTGCCGCCTAGGTTTAGTCAGGATCGCTGCCTGGGTTTCGTCAGAATCGTCGCTTGATGCTTGCTTGGTTCTTACTTCGGATCCAAAGCCCCAACTGCGGTGGACTGGCGAGCTCCACAAGAGGATCATGGACGCTGCGACCCAGATTGGCGGCCTTGACAGTGCAGCAGCAACATCACCGGAGCGGCGGCAAGAAGCACCCACATTAACTTCGACGTGTTCAGCCTTCGCCGCCATCACCTGAAGCATTCGTCGCTTGGGTTGCTTTGTTCTTTGGTGCTTCGTTTTGCTGGGTATTGCTGGGTAAAGAAATCGAGCGCTATAGACTTGATTTTCTGGGTACCAAAATAGAGCATTACATACTCAATTTGTATGCCTACGTGGACGGACTATCCACCTCAGCTGTAGAAGATGATGAAATCAAGTTCAGGGCAGTCGATTTTTTAGATACTAAATTTGTTTCAAACCTTGGTTAATTAATAATAGAGTTTGGTTTTTATAGTTATTTAAAAAAAAAAAATCCATTAGAGACTTATTAGTAGATAAGGGTGGGTCCAAAGGACTTGTCTTAGAGAGATACCATGGCATCAAAAGAAAATTTAAAATTATTCCTCGCTTGAAACTTGTGTCAAAAATTAAGGATTAGGACAAATACTGTTGTACATTTCCTATTAGAGTTACATTCAAACTTTTTTTGGAACAGTGTTCCAGTTAGTTCAACTGATAAAGTTTCTGATGATTAAATAAGAGATCTGAGGTTCAATTCTCGCTTATACCAAAAACTGATTGATGTCTTGATCTGATAATAAAGAGCGATTATTAAAAATGAATGCTATAAGTTGAAACTATCTTATTTTTATTTTTTTTTATTTTTAAACTTAAATCATGTTTTTATCCCAAAAGCCCAAGCAAGCCCAATAAAGAGGTACATACACAAGCAGTATCCGTTGGGCTAACATATGCTGTGTCCAATCTTTCAAATGTAAATGTAAAAAGAGTTCAACTGCTCCAACGTTTCAATTTCTGGCAAAGCAAAAATGGCTCTGGTCTCACTGTTAACAAAATCAGCAATAACGAAAGGCAGAGATGAAGTGTATGTAATGGCAGTGCCTCTAAGGGTCACAAAAGGACCAGCCCAGTTGCTTATGTCTACTGCTTACTCTCTCAATCTATGGGATTTGCACCATTTTATGGTCCTCATTAAACCCTCTTCACCACCACCTCCTTCTCAGGTTCGTCTATCCTCTCCAATTCCCACCTGGTTTTTATTTTTTATATTTCTTTCTGTTAAGGAAGGTGGTAAAAATAATGAATTTTTCCTGGCTATCTGGGCCTTTCATTTCATGGGTGTTTGTTATATCAACTGCAAATTTTTTATTTATTTATTTTTTGTGATGGGTTATAGGAATTATGTGGCTCAGAGGCTCTCCTATCTAATCATTACATGTACATGTACACATGGGTTTCTGATATAATAATTGTTAATTTTATTTATTTTTTCACTTGTGATAACAATCATAACATCCCCTTCTTATATGAGTGCATGATTTGAAGTTTAAATATAACTCTAAACCTGCAAAGATCGAATTTTTAGTTTCATTATATCCACTTTTCAACTTCAACCCTGGAATTCCTTTTAAAGAGCATATATTAAGATATATCACTAATTTTTCAGAGGCATTCTTATTCTTAATATATAAGGGAAAAAGCTGGCTTCCTCTTGTATAAGTTGGATTTACAAAGGCATAGTCCCAGAGGATAATAGGTTCAGGGTTTCCAAAACTTTTATTGGACTGAGGTTTTCTTAGCTTAGTCTGTTTTAGGGCTAGAATGTTCAATCTATTTGCATATTGCAATCTAGAAGTTCCAATCAGACTGATTTTTTTTTTTTTCTTCAGGCTTTGGTTTTTGATTTTCAACCTAAAGATCCTGAAAATATATATGTTGCTCTTGATGTCATAGCTGGTAGACCAGTACCTGGTGAGGTTTTTTTTATTCTTCCAGATATTTCATCCCTGAATAGTTCTTGTTAATATATGAAGTTCTCTTTTCTTGGATTTTGTGTAATTTAAGTTTATTAATGACTATCTTGGAAAAAATTCTTAGAGCCGCCACTAAGTTAACAAGTTTATATATGAATTGGGAATATGATACTTCATCAGATTTGAAATTTTTGTAGCATTCATGATGCAAATTTCAATATACAAAAAGGTGAAGAACACTTGTTGTCTAATCTATGTGGCTGAAATCCTGTAACTATGTTTGATCCTGCTGGACTTGTCAAAAGTACTACTCCAAAACTAGGTCAAGGAAGCCTCATTCTACTCTTTAGTCTGTTTTCCTTAAGTAATTGGTTAATAGAACTTGTTGATACAGTACAAATTTTTCAAGCGATTTGAAAATAAACACAAGAACAGAAAAATAAAAATAGACTTGGGGATCAGCATCCAGCCATAGAAAACAAAACCTAGGAATCAGCACCAAGGGTTGCCTAGAATAAGTACCAAGCTATTGAAGTGCATCACTAGTTCTTGTCAAATGCTATCCATAATCCTCTTACTATTTATTTATTTATTTTTAAATTTTGTTTTCTGTTGTCCAATCAAATTCGAGATTACCTAAGAGAATTTGAAAGTTGCTAACTATTAATATGATGTTGATCGGAAGATGCTCCTTTCTAATGATTGCAAGTTTCTACCAATTTGTCCATCTGACTAACAGATAGCATCAACTGAGCTCCAAGGATTTAGTTATATTTCCTAAAGAAAATTGCTCCCTTTTGGGTTCCCAACACACACATACACACACACACACACACACACCTTCTTGCTATGTATGCCAATTGCCAAATACACGTTGGTGTAAATAAAACTTGACTTGTCCCTTGCTGAAGTTTAAGTCAAAATCGAAGAGAAGTTTGGAGATAGTTTCTACAATTTGACATTGGTCTTTCAATTCCTGAATGCTAGAATTTTAATATGTCCCCTACCATTAGGAGTTCTTCTTACGAGGAAGTTGAGAGAAGTACCAAGAAGCAAATGCTGGTATGTTGGATCTCCCAATGTTGATGCCATAGATGTAGCATGTGAATTCAACAAAAGCTGGAAAACTGATTTGAGGGTTGGCCACCATGACTGTCGAGATTATACCAATGGTAATAATTTATTTGGTATTTTAATATGTTTATGTGTGTGTCACTCTGTTCCTTTTTACAATATGCAATTGGGCTATCAGGAAGACTACTAGATCCATATAATCAAGTAGTTGAGTTTAGAATCACATCAGCATATTGGTCTAAGTTTAGATCATTCATTGAGATCTTAACTCTCTGTACTTTTCAACTTGTACCTTATATTTTACATCATATTAATCTACTTTTGTCACTTGGAAGGCTTGATTGAATATCTCACTGGCCAAAAGGATGTGTTGGAGTGCTTGAGAAGAAGCAATGTTGGTCTGGGGTAAACTATCAACTTGCTTGGATATTTGACCATAAACAATGTTCCATCATTTCTTCAAGAATGTATAGCACACAAACCTGTACCATGTTCCTTCATAACGTATATCCAGTCTCTCATTTCCTGTAGATATCTTGTAAAGTGTTATAGAGACGTATACTTAGACACATAAACAACTCTATTTTAAAAATCAGCTATAGGACGAAAGGAAACATTAATCTTATGTAGAAAAGAAGCTCTCTCAACCCCCTCCCCACCAAAGCAAAAATATTCTGTATCTGATTAGAAATTGACTTTGTCCTACAGAATGGTGGCATTCTTCATCATACTTAAAACTTCTGTTGCTTAAGTATGCTGCACCATGAGACCAATGCTTTGGTTAAGTATGCTGTTCTGTGAGGGTAAGCATTTTTGCCCTGGGCTATTGGTATTACATTTTCCAGTTATGAGATGATAGATACTATAGAACTGTTGTTAAATACATGCAAAAAAAAGGAAATTGTAAGCACCACAACACAATATTTAATGAGGATTGGTAAACTTTGTGCCTACATCCACGGGCAACACCAACCAAAATCTATTATCAATTATAAGGATTAAAACTGCCCACAAAAAGTCTCACTAAATCTTCACAAAAGCTAACCTAAATCCCAATATGGGTGTCTCACACTAACACACTAGACAAAGATTAATCTTTAATTCTCTCACAAGACCAAGTCTGGTCTTCTTACTCTCACACACAAAACGAAACTACAACACCACTCTAGTCCCTACTTCTTTTCTTTTCAACGTGGGACTAATATTCCTAATTGGATTCGTGCTATTATCAATGTGGGACTAACACTAATATTACAGGGTTAATACACCTTTTTGTTGGGTTTCAAGTGATGGTCTAACAGTAATGACATTCTTCGTGTTGCCCCATGTCTATGGTTTGAGCCTTACCTCCCCAATTCCCCACTATCTACCTATAAAAAGGAAAATACACCTCCTTGTTATTCTTTAATTGAAGTTGAATTTCAAAACCTACAAAGAAACATTCAAATTTATCGTTTCATGGGCTTGATTTTATCAAGAAACTTAGCAAGTGAGTGTACAAGTTGGGCATGATAGTCACTACATTTATCATAAAATTAAGAGCTGTTAAGAAATTAAAAAGGAAAAAAAAAAACCAAAATCACCCACAATTTGAGCCTTCATACTCAAAATTTAAAGATCATTTGTCTTGTAAATGACATCAACTAATTAATAAGATTATTGTGCCCATAACACTTACGGTCTTGTCTCCTTTCTTGAGTGAAAAAATACAAGTATTCTTAAAATTTCTAAAAGAATCATGCCTACTATTTTCTCTCCTTTTTTTCCCCTTCTTTGTTGGCATTGTATGCTTTTATTGGATATTGATCATTGTTGTCTGAATAGGCACTTATACTAAATACAACTATCTTATTCCCATCAGAGCATGATTGTTTCAATATTTGAGATTTGATCAAATATTTTGATAATTCAATAGTTAGGGAAGAGGTTATTTGTACCGTTGATGTTTTCGTTGGAAACATTAGAAAGTACTAGTTGAGTTACAAAGCTCTCGACATCTGAGATATGATCATACTAATTGTGTTCTTTACATAAAACACATTCTAATTCAAAAATCCTAGAGATTTGGAATTATTAGCAGCAATTGTAGCTTAAATTTCTATGAAACAAAGTAGTATTGCTCCAACTCCTGTAGTAACTTTAATCAAACTAACAATTGGGGGATGGTGAATGCAAAAATAGATGAATTGGCACTTCATCAAAAGGATCTGAAAAGGAAAATAGATTACTGAGTGAAGAAAGAACAACTCAAGTTACTCTACCTATACATCAGATTTCCGTCTGATAACAAAAAGGGAAATACCCCAAAAGCAACAAAGATCAGTTACAAAATTGACCACCATTTTCTCCTCCCTTGATAAAATGTAGACCGCAATGATAGCATGCATAAAAGGGTTTTCAAACTTTTTCCCTTCAATTGAGATTCACCAAATGATATTTAGGATTTTTTAGTAAATCCTGTGATACCATAGTTTTCCGAACCCTTTCCAAGAAAGAGAAAAAAAAAAAAAAAAAGGTTTTCCAAATCCTTTTTGACAAAGAGCATTAAAAGTTAAAAAGTGGTTTCTGCTCTCTTTCCTGGACTTGTAGAGAACAAGTTGAGTATCCATAACAATGCCCCAAATCATCAATCGATCAATCTTTAGTTGTGAGTGTATTATGAATAGCTCAAAGAAAGCATGTCTAGGGATTGTTTTAGAGAACCATAATAGGTTCCACCAAATTGGCTCGTCTTCCCTCTCAATCACCACCAAGCTCAACTTGCTTTGAATGGGTACCAAGTCCTCTGACCTAGCAGGATACCAAATCCAAGAACCTTACTTGTCTAATCTTGTATGATTGTATCTGATTAACTAATTCCTTCTTGATTTTTTATACGATTAAAAGAATTACACACCTATAGTGCACATTTGAAACTAAGGCCTTACTGAATTGATAGGTTTGACATGAGGAACTGCTTGGAAATTATACGGGAAGTCACCAAGATTTATTTTCTTGGTCGTCATCTTGTTTGTGTCATATAAAAAGAGGCTCTGTTTTGCATATTCAATCAAAACGTTGCCGTTTGACAGGAGGAATAGAGGCCGAATAGATCCTAATGATAGACTTCCAGAGTTGATGGTGAATTCTTTAGTCCAAGACCCCTGTATTCCATAGTTCTTCATCAACCAAATATCAATATTGTTTTTATCAGTTTGAACAGTCAAAGAAAGACACCCACCTAATAATAGTAAATGGCTTTGCAGCATATCAAATCTGCAATTTGGGCTTGGAATCTGATAAAATCCTTCATCTTCCAAGTTGAAGGATATAATGAGTTGTGAGTGGCTTACCTTGGCTTGGCCTAACCAATGAAGAGCTCCATTAACCAATGCCTCACTAGGTTGCATCTGAAGCAAGAAGGGGTTATTTCTTTTAGTTCTCCAGGCATATGTTCCCAGAGTAAACACCTCAATAGTTTGGTCTAAAGATAGTTCAAAACCTCCAAAATCATAGCTTACACATTCTTGTTCAACAATTCTCACCACCTTGTATTCCTTGGTTCTTGGATGGAAGCCAAACCCGTATGCCACCTTGAATTCCTTAAAGAAGGTGGGAGAATTAGGCAAATTTGTCAACTTAGCCGCAAGAATATTGTAAACGCAACCTTTGTTATGCATCATGATGCTATCAGATTCAATATAGGACAAGAACAGCAAACCATTGCAGTTTACAATAGAGTTAAACTTGTGATTTTGCAGCGGCACGTTGATATCCATGATATCCTTCCAGTGTTCATCGGGGTCGCTGAGATGACTACAACTATTGACAATAAAAATATGGTCGTGTGGTGAACAAGTAGAAGAGCAATGGAGGATAAGGCACAAGTTGTTTTGGAAATCATGAAAGGCTTTTTGCAAGTAAGGGAAGTGAGGATGCTTCAGCAATGCATTCCAGGACTTGGACACACGCTTGCAGTAGATGAGGGAGACAAACGGCAGTCGTGAAAAGATGTTTAGAGAGATCTCTAGTGGGAGAGAATCCATTCTGAGAGAGAGAGAGAGATATTGTGATTTTAGGATTAAATTAGAGGTTATTAGGGTTTAAGGCTTTAAGAGAAAGGGTTGAGATTTGAGGATTTTAGGGTTTTAGCGTGTTGTCCAAGCATCTCTTAAAAAAAAAAAAAGGGTTTAAGCGTGATGGCCAACTTGGCCAAGCATAGGGCTCTATTCTCTCTGCATGGCCATAATTCTAAGCATACAAATTAAGGGACTCCTATATCTGCTAAGCTCACGCCACATAAACAGATTAAAATAAAATAAAAAGATTAATTCTATTCAAGATAAAGTTCTATCTCACATCAAACTCTTTGATCAAAGCTTCCTTAAGGGTTTTATATTTATTTATTATTTATAAGAAACACACACAAGGAAGAGGGAATAGAAGCTTAGTATTAAGGTTTTTTTTTGGTGGTGAAAATGGAACATTCATTTATGTATAACAAAATAGAGTCTTGATACAGAGCATCCATAGCTAGTGGAGGTGAATCCTCCATCCAGAATATATCATTAGAGATGTTCCTAGCATATTGTGTAAGAGCATGTGTTACCTTATTCCCCCCTCTCCTTGTGCAACAAATGTTCACCCATTGTAGACCAAGTAGCAGATGACGATAATCATCCATGACATTCCCTAGCAAAGACAGGTCAGCCACAGATGAAGATATAACTTTCATCACATTAATATTATCCCCTTCAATAATAAGTTTTGAAAATCTAGCATCAGTTGCAAACTCTACAGGTTTCCTACAGGGTAGCAACTCGGCTTTGTTGCTACTACTCATTGATGGGCCTTTAGCAAACATGGTTGCCATCACTTCCCCTTGTCATTTCGGATAATTGCTTCGAACCCAGACCTGTGACTCTCCGAGAAGATAGCTGCATCAAAATTTAGTTTGAAGACCGATAGAGGATGTGCCTTCCAAACCTCGTTGATGTAGTGCACCACCAAAGCAACACTTAGCTAAACCTATGATGCCCAACACTCCTCTAAATACTTAGCAGCTCTCTTGCTTAGCCAATTCGGATCTTAAAGCTTACTCCTATGCAATAGATTGTTCCTTTGATTCCAGATGAACCACGATTGAATGAAGAATAATTCCAACTCCTGCAATGAGATTCGGTTAAGTAGATACTCAATGAGCTCAATCATGTCAGGTTGCCCATGGGAACATTTCTGCAGCTTTAATAAGCTTCTCGACCACACATCCTTTGTAGCCTCATAAACCCACAAGGCTAGTATAGCCATTTCTAGAAATATGGTGCAGTTTAAGCATACATTGTCATCAACAACACTTCACTTGGCAAGATTCATCCGTGTTGGCAATATCTCATGGCATGCCCTTCAACCAAAAATCTTGATCTTATTAGGAATTCTAAATTTCCATAGAGCAATCTAGACTTGTTTTCCTGCATAGCCATTAGAGTTTTCAGTCCACCCTTCACTTCTCCGAACCTGCATATTCACTCTATATGCTGATTTTACCAAAAACAACCCCTTCTTATTTTTCATCCACATAATTGTATTTGGGACATCTTTATGGCTCAAAGGGATTCTGCAAATTGCCTCAGCATCTTTGGTGTGGAACAAAGACATAAAAAAGTCTCTTCTCCACCAATGTAACTCTGGATCAATAAGGTCAGGCACCAACAGGCCCTCAGTTTCTTCATTAGCAGGGTATAGGAATTTTTTTGTTGAATGATTTGGGATCAACCTATCCCAATGAACTTTTATGGAAGAACTATTTCCAATTCTCTAGCAGCAGCCAGTTTTAAGAATGGGGAGCGCCACCATTATGCTTCTCCAAACAAAGGAGCAATTAGGTGACTCAACAGCTTCATGAAAATTAAACCGTGGGAAATATCTAGCCTTGAAGTACTTGTATAGTAATGAATCATCTTCTTGCAGCAATCTCCACCTTTGCTTAGCAAGCATTTCTTTTATACATAAGATAAGAACCCCAATCTTGGAACTTATATTTATAAAAAGAATAAAACGGTAACAAAACAACTTAAAAACTCAGAATTGAACGTTCAAGAAATATTTTTTGGACTAATACACTATCAAAACATAACATGTTTTCCCATAATAAAAACATAACATGTTTTCCCATAATAAAAACATAACATGTTTTCTACTATCTACTGCTAATAGGACATTCCATTGGCTTGATACTTTCAAGCTTCAACAAGAGGAATTGCTTTGAATGAAGGGGGTAGGTTGTCAATTTTTATCTTGCATAGCCTCTTCGTGTTTGCATCATAAGAAAACAAAGCAAATTTGTAATACTCGAATAAGTCTACTAAATGGAATCTCAGGTTCAATGGTGTATCCTTAAATCCAAGACTCGTTTGCACCATAATTCTTTATTGACCATATGTCAATCTTATTTAGTTTAGTATAATCAATCGGGGAGAGACATCCTCTAAGAACTAGTAAGTGGCAATCATGCCCATCTAGGCTGCAATGTGGACTTGGAATCTCACAAAATTCTTCGTCCTTTTAAATTCAAATGAAGCTATAATTCTTGAACTATTCTACCAGGTGAATTTTAGGTCAACACTCTCAAGAATCCACTAATCAATAATCAAGCGGTTACAAGTATGAAGAATCTTACCACTACCCTAACCTATCCCAAAATATCAACTTATAGTTGAACTTTTACTTCAATACCTAAATGAACTTGATATTGTAGCAGACTTCTTCGCTTTGCACAAATCTCCAATATGTGATTAACTCCTGTGCACGGTTTCCAGTACGTAACTAACTTTAGCAATTTGATTGACTGTTGTTGGTGTAAAGTTCTTCACTTCATAAGTGTTGAAGATCAAAAAGCACTTGATTACAAAACCTAAAGGCGTAGAAACGTAGTAACTTCACACAGAGTATATGAGTTCTGAGTATTTATTTTTGTACTTGATGACTTTTAAAATAAACCTTATATATGACTAGGGTTGTAGAGAGAGAAATCTTAATCATTCAAGTCATTATGGGCCAAACTTCAGATCTGAGAATTTTGAAATTGTAATTTTCGATAGATCGAGCTTGTGTGAATCTTCTTCATTAGTCCTCGATAGCAACTAGTGTCAAGCTAGTGTTGAGCTTTAATGAAACAACTTTTCTTCATTTGTTTCTTGGATTACACTTCATGTCTTTAATGATACCACTTGATATGTTTAAATAACATATTTCTTGATATATTAAACCCAATAATCTATTCAATTACAAGTAAAGTGTGTTTTGTCAAAGGATTAGCCAATTAAATAAAAAATATTACCCTAACAATCTCTCCCTTTGGCAATTTGTGACAAAACCACAAGCATAATTATGAAAGAAGTATATAACAACAATCTCCCTAATTATTACACAGAAAATTACATATGTTTAACTAATACAATGAACTCTTGAAAAATTTTGCAAGAAGAGAGATCATGGTATGAAAGACTTGAAACTTATCTTAGCTAAAACACTAAACAAGATCCATCAAGGCATCGAGCGTGAAATATAGACAAGTTATATAAAGTAGAAATATGTGTATAAAGAAAGAAAAGAAACAACACATGTGAAATAAAGGTGAAAAAAATACATCATCATCATCATCACATATATATATATATATATATATACACACACATTTATTTATTTATTTATTTATCAAGAAGTACAATGTATGTAAAAGGTATCAAGACCATGGTACGTGTAATGAGAACTATACAACAAAACCTCACTACATAGCTCAAAAAAACTCTCCCCTTATCACTAGTCTAGCTCTACCCATAACAACAAGACTGCTCTCTTATAACCAAAACTGCTCCATTTTTTCTGCCACGAGTGACAAAGGGTGAATCACTGAGAGAGCGTCATTTCATCATCAAAGTTAGAGCCAGAATCATCATTACCATCATCATCTCTAATAAAAGAAGAGTACATAGAAGGATCACGCTCGGGAGAAGGGACAAAGCCATCGAGGCGAGATTGTCAATGAGCGATACGACCAATCTTGGTGTTCATCTGACACATCTCATTAGTAAGATGGTCTAGACGACTACCAAAATTAGCATGCATAAGTTGAAACTGATCCATGATGGCAGCGAGAGATGCTTCTACTTTAAAAGAAGAAGGTGGAGTAGATAAGGAAGAAGATTGAGAGGCATAGGTAGCATCCTTTGCAGCTTGGAAAGCAACCTCCTCTTACTGAGCGGGAGTAGACTCCTAATGAGGCCGCTTAGCCTTGGCCACCAGTTATGCAGCTCTCCTCCACATAGATTCCTTGCTAATAGCACCTATGATCGTAAATAGAGGGGAAAAAGGAATAGGAATGTGCATGTGTGTGAGAATGCATGTGATAGCTGAAGGAAAGATTAGCTTATCACGTGTAACACTCGATAAATATCTATCATAGATAATACTATATGCAAGGGAAAGTCTATAGAAAGACTATCCAAGAGAGAATGGAAAACAAGCATGAGGCTTAGTGGTGGTTTTATAGTGAGATCGTGGAGTGAGAATAAATGTCATCACCATATAAAAGATCCTTGGACCCTTAGCAAAATCATGAGTGGTGAAGTTAAGAGTATCATTCCATGACATGGGCTACTCACAAAAGCGTGAGGCTAGCTCGTCTCAAGAGATAGAATGGAGACAAGGTGCACTAAGGTAGTCTAGATGAGCTACCCTAGGGACATGTAGTAAATGAGCTCCTATGTAACTACGATATGTATTTCTCAGAATATTGTAGTAAACTGAGGAGTAGAGGCATTGATAGCGTGTATGTTGGAGTAAATTTCCTGTATAAACACACTTGGACATCTAGAGGGTTTCTTGCAGAAAGATTCCTAACCCCGAGAGTTAACGCAATGGGTAGAGGAGTGTATAGAAAGTCAGATAGAATGACATGGCGTTACGAGTGAATTGCCTTATCGCAAAAGTTATTCTCAAAATCTTTTTGGGATTTTGAATCACGAAACCTATCTCTGGAAGAAGAAGAAGAAGAAGAAGAAGAAGAAGAAGAAGAACTACGATGATGTTAGGATTGGTGCCCTTAAATCCTATTGTATGATGCGATGTATGTTATTATGTTGTGACTAATAAAGTTGTTTTATTATTATCTAAAATAATGGTAACATGAAAATTCAGACATTATCATATAGTCCATGAGATGCATAGTATGTGATTTATGTAATTTAGTCACAGAAGATACAAGTCACAAGTTCTTTGTAAACTCAGAATTTTAGTTCATAATCAGTGATAAAATTGGGCGTTTCATCTGCGAAGACTATAACATATCAACTAAGATGATTTGTCTTAATCATGGAAGTGGAGATTTCTAGTTGATATGTTGATATGTTTTAAGAGTTAAGATATATTGAACTGGACTACTGTGAATTTTATTATTCTCCTAATGACTGTCAAATGAATAATAAATTTCACAACTTTTATTTATATGAACTCTTAATCTTGAGAGGATAATGGACCTGATCATGAAGTGTAAGTTGCTTTGATATATCAGAAGTGAGATCTAAAGTAATAGTCAAAACCTTAATATGTTGGGCAGCCACATTTAGTGTTGATAGAACATATATTCTCAAGATGAAATTTATAATCTCTTAACAGAGATATAAAATATTCTCTTGATATAAGTTTAATAGGTTCAGTTATTCAGAGAATTAGGCTTAATCACTTTGGTAAGAAATTACTAAAGTATATATTTATGAAATTAGATTTCATAAATTTATGATGAATAACTTAAAAGGATTAAACCGGGTACTCAAGGATTAAGATGTAGTAATTCACAAAGGGCCAGTTTACATTAATGACTTTGTATTACTATGAATATTTTATAAAGGGGTTGCATGTACAATAAAGTCTTGGGATATAATTTATTAATAAGGCCTAGAGTGTAATTATATTTATATAGCGGTATTAAATATAATTAATGGCAAATTTAGACTTGTCAAGAGTTGACAGAAAAACCCAAGGCCCATTGGAGTTAGTGTCTTATTTGTTCATTTTTAGTCTCACTCCAAGCCACATATTAGAGCCCAATTGGAAAGGCTCAAAAGGCTAGCCCAATTAAATAATCAGTTGTAAGGAGAAAAAGATACAGAATTAACTAACTAACAAGTTTCATGATATATTTTGTATGTGAGTATTGGACACTCTCACATTCTCCCTTGAACAAAAACTGATTAAGAGACCACACATCTTGGGCATTAGTGAAATTGGAGTGAAGATTAAAAGTGTTCTCAAGAACTTATGATCATTGGTTTTGAAATTCACCGCACCAATGTACACTCTCTTGATTCTATATTCTGAAATTTACATAGTGCATGTTATCAATTATGAATAAAGTAGATCCGTTTATTTTCCACTGCATATGTTTTGTATGCGATACAAACATGTATTTTTTCTTCAGATAAGAGATCGGGTTTCTAGAAGGGATAGACATTTTGGGTGCCATAGCAGGAAACTAGGGAAAGAAGGATGAGAAAACATAACTAGAAGAGATGCATAAGAAAAGAAGAAATAAAGAGCAATACATGGGAATGCATGAGCATGTTACGTGCAAAAAAAGTTGCATTATGGGTGAAAACTCAATCCAAACTACAACACTTATAGTTCATAATCCAGCACACAACCTAGAATGCGTGAAAACATGATTATAATTCTAAGAAATGCAATACATGTTCATGGGAGATCATTACAACAAAACCCTGAATTTTTCCTAAAAATCTAAAACCTAGGTCACAAAATGCATGAGAAAAGAGAAAAGGAATAGTTTTAGATCACATACGAATAGATTGGAGCTTGGAATGGGCCGAAATCTTGAAGGGATGAAAGATTTTTATGAAAAGAAAAGTTTTGGATTGAGCGAGAAGAGTGTGAGATCGAGATATTTGAGTTTGAGTAAAATTGGGTTGAACCTCGACTATATATAGAAACAGGTTTCTCGATAGATCGAAGAAATATTGAGGAGGTGTTGAGAATAAGATCTCGATAGATCGAGAGGTATCAAGGAGGTGTCGACAGCTTAAAACTTCAATGTATCGAGCAGATGTTGAGGAGACAGAGAGTTTAGAAAAATTGCTTGATGTATTGGGTTATGTGTCAAGAGGTATCAAGAAAGACTCGAAAAACTTCGATAGAAGAGGCTTGTGTTGAGAGGTATCGAGACTGTTATCGAGCTTGTATTGAGCAGCACAAAAACATGAATTTGCAAGAGAAAAAAGACATGATATGAATGCAAAAAAGATAAACACCACACCAAACATCATATAAGCATGTTAAGCACCTAAACACAACAAAAACTCTAGATGCAACGCATTCCTAGATCCAAAACACTAAACAAGTCTAACCAATTTAATTTTCAAAAGACAAGTTAAGACAATTTAGTAAGTTTATAATACCATATGTATTTCTTGTGATGACCAAATTACATTGTACCTATACAATAGTATAATGAGTAGGAAAGAATTACATGTTATGTATGAAACTTTTGCAAGAAAGCACAATTTTTTCATCATATGAGAATAATGATATAATAGAATCAAGATTCATTCACAAATAATCATAACTGTTTGATGGTGGCCATCACCTTTGAGGTACATCATATAACTCACATATCTCCTAGAAACACGCTTGCAACCATATATAAAAGCATTTTGATTCTTTTTACTTTTCAAGTTCTTTGTATATTTATTTTTTAAGTATAAAAAGGCATAAAATGCATGAACATATGAGAGAGAGAAAAGAAATACCCAGTTATGTTAACCAAACATCTTGTTCTTACTGTGCTACACCTTATTGAGCACGACTTTTATGAGTTGCATACAAATGTTTTATGATTGACGAGTTTTAGTGGTGAGATAATTATTTATGCTTTTCTTTTAGGATTTTTTAGTGATTCCTGTCAAAAAGAGTGAAAAGTTATGAATTATAAAATATTAACCAAATCATATAAATCACATAACAAGTCACAAAGTTCACATTGCTTTGTTGTGCATGAAGATGCGCATCTAAACTACAAGTGATACAAAGTTTAAGAAATCTTGTTTCATTGGCCATCCAAAGGCACACAAGTATCAGTATACACAAACTGCACTATTTTTGTATTTTTCAATTTTTTCCTTCTTATTTTATTTTGTTTTATTTATTGAAAACAAACAACATGTTAAAAAGAAGTAAAATTGGGCTGACTTAAAACAAACAAAAAAGCATAAGGGATGCAAGATAAGTGAATGAATTACTTAAAGTAGTTTTTTTCATTCCAAATAAGAGATTTGGAGGGAGGAGAAGTTTTCTTCTTCTGAGACCTCTACTTAGGTGGATAAGAATGATGATTGAACCCATTTAAGTTAGTTAGGAAAAGAATAGCCTTTAGAAGTTCTCCAAGAGGAGCTAAAGAATTTTGGAATTGATTTTGGCTTCCAAATGATGACACACTATTACTTTGTCGAGTACCAAGCCGCTTATAGCAATTTGGACGAGTGTGTCTCGACACTCCACAGTGTTGTCAGAAGTGTGGTTTCTTCAGTTGAGACTTCTTGTTAGTGGAGTGATGATTTTTCTACTTTTTCTCTTTCTTAACAATTTTAGGAGGTTCTCCTAGAATGGATTTTCCCTTATCATTTTTGTCTTCAATGACTATTTCTATCTTAGGCTCATCTATCTCAAATTTAGCATCTGAAGCAGGAGGAACAAAAATGATATTATGTAAAGTACTAGAAGAAGAGCTACAAAAGGAGAGCGAGTAATCATACCTGAGACTAGTTTTATCAGATGCAGCATTTTGGAAGTTTTTCTCATTCCAACTCCACTTCACTCAGCTTCCTTATAGTTAGCCTGTAAATCTTTTCGTATTTCCTAGAATTCTTATAAAGCTTTGTGCAGGCGGTTTGGATGTCAACTTTATCATCCATCTTCTCGTTCGACTCCATCAATTCCTCTTCCTCATGAACCAGTTCTTCAGATTCTTTTGGAAATTCAATAGTTGGTATAAAGACCATGAATGTTCCTTCTTGATCACTATCTTCCAAATTTTCTTCTAGTTTAGTATCACTCAAGGTAGCAGCTAGTGCTTTGCTTTTGCCAGTAGACTTGAGATAAGTTGGACACTTTTGCTTCATATGTCCGTACCTTTGACAGCCATAGCACTTTGGACCGGCCGAAGTGTTGCTAATTTATCCAATTTCTTTGGAATCTCTCTTAAATCTATCTTGAGATTTAGATTGAGGAAATCTAGATTGTTTGCAATCCTTGTCACTTGCCTTGACATTCGCATTTTTGATGAACTTTTTGAATTGTCCAGTGATGAAAGATTTTAACTTTGAGTTTTCATCTTTAGACGTCTCATCTTCTTCATCATTCTTTGCTTTTAGAGCCATGTGCATGCTCTTAACGCCTTGCCAATCCTCACTAAACCTAATTCATAGGTTTGTAGATTTCCAATCAACTCTGTTAATGGAATGGTGTCAATGTTCTTTGATTCTTCTATGGCGGTAATCTTAGCATGAAATTGCTTTGGAAGTGATCTGAGGATTTTCCATACAATCTTAGGTTCTGGATTCTTTTCACCTAAGTTGAAAGCCGAATTCACCATGTTCTTAAACTTGGCATAGAATTCATTGAACATCTTATCGTCAGTCGTCCTTATTTCTTCAAAGCTAGTGGTAAGCCTTTGAAGCTTTGAGTCTTTTACAGTTTTGGTACCTTCATAAGTGTTTTGAAGGATTTTTCGTGCTTCCTTAGCACTTTTAGTTGATGAGATCTTCTTAAACTCCTCATTAGTCACAGCACTAAACAAGACATTCAACACTCAACTATTGAAATTTGCAGCTTTGATCTTGTCATCATCCCAAGATGCCGATGGTTTAGCTGGTTTAATCCATCCAACTTTGACACAACAAGCTAGACCTTTTCATCTAGGAACTACAAAAAAGCTCTCATACGTACTAACCAGTATGCATAGTCAGAACTATCAAATAAAGGAGGTATAATCAACGATTGTTCATGATCCATAACAACATGGGTCAATGGATCACACTGCAAAGATTAAAAACCTAATCAGAGTGTGCCTGCTTTAATACCACTTGTTGGGTTAATATAGATTGACCCCGGTTAATTAATTCAATTATCCAAGTTGATTAATTAGGGAAAATTACATGCAAATCGTTGAGGCATCAATAATTTACCAAATAACTAATATGCAGTGGAAAAATAAATAATATGGTGATTTGTTGAAAAATGGGGAGAACATTTCACAAGGCAAAAACCCCACTAGGTGAAATTTAGGTCACCACTCCTAAGAATCTACTAATCAATAATCAAGTGGTTACAAGTATGAAGAATCTTACCACTATAGACTAACAAGCAAAACAGTTTCTACTAGGATATTCCTCCTGCATTGATTTGATAATTTAAAGCTTCAACAAGAGAGGAGTTGCTTTGAATGAAAGTGGGAGGCCGTTAAATTTTTTTTTTTTTTTCTTGCATAGTCTCTTCGTGCTTGCATCATAAGAAAACAAAGCATCTTTGTTACATTGGATCAAAATCTCGCGATTTTGGAGTAGGCATATAGGCTGAATAAGTCAAAGTAATGGAACTTGGATGGTCTATTGTTGACACCATAATTCTTCATTGACGTTACGTAAATTTTTTTTTGCTTAATAGTAAAATAATCAATCACAGAGAATAATTAACTCTCCTCACTGTAGGAGCTCCCCCTCTCATTTTGATCTGAGTCCTTCTCTCCCTTGGGTTACCTGAGGGTCTATCTTTTGCATTGATTTTTACTATGGTGGATGACGTGATTAATAATTTGGAAAAGATGACACGGACAACGGGAGAAGAAGAAGTCATATCTATTTCGGATGAAGGTCGCAAGGAAGAGATTGAGCGCTATTCTCAGAGCTTAATTGGGAAGTTTTTCACATGCAAACCGTTTAACAAAAAAGAGCCCAGTGTACGTTAAAGAGAGTGTGGGGTCTAGAGAATAGAGTACAAGTCATGGAGGTTGGGTCGAATCTCTTCCAGTTCAAGTTTCAATCGGAGTTTGATATGGATTGTGTTCTTAGAAGTGGACCATGGAGCTTTGATAACCAGGTCTTAATGTTGCTCAGGTGGAAAAAGGAAATGACAACTAAAAATGTAAAGTTTGATGTTGTTTCCTTGTGGGTGCAAATATGGTGGGCACCATTTGATATGGTTTTCCCAAAAGTTGCAACAGAGGTGGGTAGCCGGTTCCGGGCAGTGGAAGATGTCGAAAAAGGACAGAAACTTGAGGTCTAGAGCCGCTTTATGAGAATTAAGGTAGCCTTGCCGATTGCTAAATCCATTTGTAAAGGTGCTTTCTTGGTTGGTTCGGATGGGTAAAGCACGTGGGTTACATTTAAGTACGAGCATCTTCCCATGTATTGTCATTACTATGGATTACTTGGTCACGATATAAAACACTGTTCTCGACATTATGCCTTAACAAATAATGGTGCTGAGGTAACATGCCAATATGGGGATTGGTTGATGTTAGTATGTAGCTTAGTTTAGTCTAGCCCATTGGGTAGCCCAATATACTGTACTTGTAGAACACTCATATTATTTGTACTTCACACATAGCCTATATAAGACTCTCTATTGTACAGTGTTATTCACATATAATATATAGACTATTCAGTCTTTTTCTTTCTCACTTTATACTCTTAACATGGTATCAGAGCCATTGCTCTGATATTCTGGTTCCTGTGGTCATTTTCGATGCTCTTCTACTGCTGTTGCCTTCATCCAGTAGCCATACTCAGAAGCTAGTTACCACTGTCACATCCACAATCCCTGTAACTCTTGAATCTCATTGTTCTATACATCAAATTGCCGAAGCAAAGGCATAGCGTGACAGAACAACCAATCTTGAGTAAAACCCAACTAAGAACAGCCAGAAAGGACCGGACGCCCACACAACCTGCTTAAAGCTTTTGACTGTCGAACATGCGCTCTACGCGCTGCCATGCACCATAAGTAGCTCACGTGCACTACACGCGCCTGTCACTATGCTGCCACGTGCCTCCACGCACACCACATGCTCGACGTGTCTGAGCTTGTCAGCGTCACTCCATGTCAGCCCTAGGGTGACATCATCCTACACATGTCAACATCTGCGTTATTGGATTACGTCAGCACCTCGCGTCATCGGCTTACGTCAGCACACGTCATTGAATTTTTTATAGTTGGTCGTTTACTTATTCTGTTGACTTTTGACCATATTTTACATTGCTCAACAGGGCCTATCTTGCTTAGTTTTTCACATAGATTCCGATTTTGGGTTCCATTTCTTCGTTTGAGGCCTTTAAATCCCTCATTTTGCTCATTTTCTTCATTATGGTTCAAGAAAACGAACAAGACATTGTACGTTCTATCACTGCTATCCTAGATGGTCCTACTAACTATCATGCATGGTCTTAGAATATGACTATCTTTTTCAAGGGTCACAAACTGTGGCGTTATGTAACTGGTTCGGTTCCCAAGCCAGTGCCAATACCTTATCGAAAGCTACAATTGATGCTGATGTCTCCAAGACTATTGTTGTAGAGAATGATTATGAAACACGCCTAGAGGAATGGGAAAGTATTCAGAGTAAGATCTTGTCTTGGTTTATCAATACCTCTGTACTTTCCATTCATAGTCTTCTTCCTTGTCTTGGTACTGCTGTGGCTACTTGGATATTTCTGTCCAATCGTTATAATCGCACTAATGATTCAAGCCTGGAATTTCATATTGAATAAAAACTTTATCAAATGTGCCAAGAGACTAGTCAGTCTATTTCTAATTATTATTCTCAAACTTTTCTATGTGGGAACAACTTTTTGCTGCAGATCCTCCATTATGGTATTCTGAGGACATTGAGCTCTTTGCCAAATATTGGGATCATCGTCGATTTATGCATTTCATGATGGGTTTACGTGAGGATTTTGAGCCTACTAGGGCTTTTCTACTTAGTTGGTCTCCTACTCCTTCTCTTGATGTTGCATTCAAGGAGCTCATCTCCGAGGAGAATCGTTGGCCTACTTATCACATGTCATCCTTTGACCATGTGTTGGCTACACCCTTTCTTCCCCCACAACCTTCCATTGCTGCTATCATTGCTCCTCCATGATTCACCTCTGGGCGTCCCTCCTCTCAGTCTTTGAAAAGTACTCGCTGGGAGTTTTGCTGTGTTAAGGGCCATGATATCTCTGTTTGTCACAAACTGCATAAATTCATGCAAGAGTTGAATAAAGCTCCTCCTCCTTGGGTAGCTACTATGTGTCCCTAGATCTATCGATTCCTACAAGTCCATCTTTGACTTCCTTACTTACTACAGCTGATATCGAGACAATAGTTCAATAGGTTTTGTCCTGAACTTCCACTGCCAATTCTGTCACTTTAGGTAACCATTCTTGGATTTTTGATACTGATAGGCCAATAATGTATTGGCCATTTGTGATGAATTAATTGATTAATTAGCTAAGTTTATTAATTAATCAAATTAACATGCAAACTCGTAGTAGCGCAAACAAATCACCAATTAACTAAAGTATGCAGCAGAAAATAAATTGACACGGTGATTTGTTTACGAATGGGGAAAACCTCTGAGGCAAAAACCCCACCGGGTGATTTTAAGGTCACCATTCTCGAGAATTTACTATTATCACAACAAGTGGTTACATGTAAAGGAATTCTAGTACTTTATATCAACCTATAGTTGAATCCTTACCCCAATACCCAATTGGACTTGTTTTGTAGTGACAATCTCTCCTTATCAATGCACGACTCCCAGTACGTGACTAACCAATTGCGCGGATCCTAGTACGCGACTTTAATCACCAACTAGAGAAGATTGTTCACTGTAAAATTCTTTTATTCTTCACACGATGAAGATCATGAAGTTCAAAACCCTATGGTGTACAAACACAGCAGCTTCTTCAAGAACTAGGGCAAACTAGGTTTCTAATCACACTTGAGGAATTATGCTCTTATGCAATTATCCTCTTGGCTATGCAACTTGATACGGCCCTTAAAATAATTCTTTTATATGTCTACGGTTGTGAGAAAAGAAAACCCAAACATAAAATCACAGATTGAATGAAAAACAGACCAAAAATTTTGAGTTTCATAAACCTTGACAGATACCCTATCTGTCGAGCTGCTGTCGAGCCATGGGCTTAAACATCTTTTTTAATCCTTGATAGATACTAGCTGTTGAGCTTTAATGATAGCACCTTTCACACTTGAATTTTCGACAGACTTGCATGGCTTCAATACTTGGACTTGAAACAAGGTTTCTTAAAGTATTAAACAAATCCTAAATTTACCCAATTACAAGTAAAGTGCGTTTTGTCAAAGGATTAGCCAATTACATAAAATAGTGACATGTGTTCCTAACATTGAATCACGTATGTCCTAACAGATACTGTATGTTGTAACCATATAACCCCTGATGAATCACAATTCTCTGATAAGGCACCCTTCTCCTAGTTTATCTCTTAGTGACTGCTTACTCACTCTTAAGTGCAGGAGATCGCAGCGATATAATTCTCGGAGTACCGAGGTCGAACCACAAGAAGCAATGTAAATTCAAAGAAATATTATTAAACAACAATTTGGGTGAAGAAAAAAAGTACTTTTGCTTGGTAATTGTTCACAAGAATAATAATAAAAACTAATTAATAATGTAAATACTAGGGCATAGAGGTATTTTCCTATATCGATATGAGATTCTTTATGATCTAAGAAAATATATATTTCATAATTGATTGTTCTTATACAATTAAAAACTTATGATTTGGTTGAATTGAGACAATTTAAGAACACATGATAACCTCGATTAATAATGTGATTAGAATAGTTTTCAGAAAAATCCATTCACTTTAAATTGTGATTTCTATTTGAAACTATTAGAAATTTATTTAAATAATAAGAAAAACATGATTGAACTTATTAAAAGCATAGAAGAACTAATACATCAAAAGAAATCTAATTAAACAATCAAATATGTTATTGTTTAAAATCTTAGAGAGAATCACATTGAATATTCATACCATATAGAAGAAACATAATCCCTAGTCCTAGCAAAGAGTTTAGACTGCCATTAGAGAAAGGAAAATAAAAAGGTTTTCTCTGTCAAATTCGTTCTACATAGCCTCCCATCAAAACCCTAACGTCCAAGTGTCCAAAGAAAATAAAACTTTTACTATTTTAATTTTCGTCCAAATTTATAACAGGAAATTGTGAGTTAATTTCAGCCTTAAAAAATTGTGAATTTTGAAAAACTCAAAACTGGGAAGTTTTAGATATTTAAGTCAAGGTTCCAACCCATCTAGCCTTGTGTTAATTGGATTTTTGAAGAGAGAGATACGTCCAAAATTCTGATCAGTGCTCAAATACGATTTTTCCTTTTCAGATTCTACCTCTTTGATTTTTTTCCTTATTTGAAGCTTCTAAACATGGTAGATGACCCAAGCACTCTAGCTGCACCTCCTTAGACATTTAAACACGGTCATTTAGCTCCACTTTAATTTTTGTTTGGCCTCCATTCTCTCACAAACTCCTGTAAACTCATCTTTTTCACATGATTTTCTGAAAGTAGAAAATTACATGCAATGAATGATATCTTATTCAAGAAATTATGCAAAGATAAATAATAGGGACTAATGCAAATCATGGATTAATTATAGAAATTAAGCATAGTAATAAGGAGATAATGCCCACATAAATATATAACAAGTATATATTTTAAGGCGTTATTAGTGACACTTTTCATATTCCAAAATTGTCTTTCACTTGGCTTTCTGTTGGTCAACTTTATGAATTAGGAGTAGATATTTTATGTTTTAATCATGGTATGGATGTGTAGGATCCCCGGACGGGTCAAGTGCTTGGGGCAAGCCATAAGGTTGGACATATGTTTGAGGTTCACGACTTGAAGATTCTTTTACAAGTTGTTTCTGCTGCTGCTACTACTACCACCCTCTTGCCTAATTTATGGCATGCTCGTCTAAATCATGCATCTTTATCTCGTCTTCAGTTGTTAGCTTCTTAAGGTCATTTAGGTTGAATTCAATTTCCAAAATTTGATTGTACTTCCTGTTATTTTTGCAAACAAACAAAATTGCCCTTTAATAATATTGACTCTTTTTCTTTTGCGCATTTTGATCTTATATATTCTGATATTTAAGGTCTGGCACTGGTTTCCACTGACGGGGGATCTCGATATTTTGTCATATTTGTGGATGATTTTTCTCAATATACTTGGATTTATCTGCTTTACCATAGGTTTGAACTTGTGTCCATTTACCAAACATTTCATAGAATGATTGAAACATAGTTCAATCGCACCGTTAAGAGCTTTCGGTTAGATAATGCTCAAGAATATAATGATAAATCTTTCTTATCCTTTTTTGATAACAAAGGTACTTTCCCTCACTGGTCTTGTCCTTACACCTTTCAACAAAATGGTCATGTTGAACAAAAACACTGTCACATTCTTAATGTTGTTCGCACCCTTCTCATTTTTGCCTATATTCTTGAGCGCTTTTGGGGTGAGGTAGCATTCACTACTATTTACATCATTAATCGTGTTCCATCACCGATCACACACAACAAATCACCCTTTGAGCTCCTTTATGGTCAAACCCCTAACTATTCATCTCTTCGGGTTTTTGGTTGTGCTTGTTTTGTCTTTCTTCCTCCTCATGAACGAACAAAGCTCCAGCCTCGTACTTGTCTTTGTTGCTTCCTTGGCTATGGTGTATCCCAAAAGGGTTTTCGCTGCTATGATCCCATCACTCATCGCCTTTGTGTCTCCTATCATGTTTAGTTCTAAGAACATCGTCCTTTCATGATTCTTCAGCAATTTCCTGTGTCCTCTTCCTTAGAGTCTCCCATTTTTACTGATCTTTTCCTTCCTCTTTATCTTGAATCTGTGGAGGATTCTTCAACATCAGCTGCCTCTCTAGAAGACTCATCTCTAGTTTTGTCCTCAACACATGACTCGCCTGTCTCAGATACTATAGCACCATCGTCCCTTGAGACTTTTGTTGGTACTGACCTTCGTCACTCTACTCGAGTAAGTGTTCCTCCTCCTTATCTCACTAATTATCACTGCTCCTTTTCTCTTGCCACCCTCTATGAGCCTCACACCTATCGTGAGACCTATAATGACCCTCTTTGGTAGCAAGCTATGTCTGAAGAACTAGATGCCCCTCACAAAAATCACACTTGGATATGGTTAATTTGCCTTCTAGTCAGTCTGTAGTAGGTTGTAGGTGGGTTTACAAGATCAAGACTAAGGCTGATGGATCTGTTGAATGATACAAGGCTTGCCTCGTTGCCAAAGACTTTACTTAGGAATATGGCATTGACTGTGAGGAAACTTTTGCTCTTGTTGCTCACCTTACATCCGACAGATGTCTCATTGCTGTGGTTGCTATTCGCCGTTGGCCGCTTTATCAAATGGATGTGAAGAATGCTTTCCTTAATGGAGACCTCCAAGAAGAAGTGTACATGCAACCACCCCTGGCCATACTTACTCAGGCTGTCAAGTTTGTTGCCTTCTTCGTGCCCTTTATGGCCTCAAGCAGCCTCCTCAGGCTTGGTTTGAAAAGTTTAACGCAGTTGTTGCTTAGTAGGGTTTCACTTTGAGTCCTCATGACACTACTGTCTTCGTTCGAAGATCCTCTACTGGTATTACTCTTATTCTTCTTTATATTGATGACATGATTATTACTGGAGATGATTTTGTAGGTATCTGCTCTCTTCAGCACTTCCTTAGTCAGCATTTTGGGATGAAGGATTTGGGCACTCTTAGCTATTTTCTTGGGCTTGAGGTTACCTCATCTTCTGACGGATACTATCTTTCCCAAGAGCTAAATATACTTCAAACCTTCTTTCCAAAGCTGGGATCACATACAGCAAAACTGTTTCCACTCCCTTGGAATACAATGCCAAGCTCACACCCTTGGATGGTGAACCTATATCAGATGCTACTTGTTATCATCAACTGGTTGGTAATTTGATCTATCTCACTGTCACTCGCCCGAATATTTCACATGCCATGAGTATAATTAGTAAGTTCATGTACGCCCTTTGTTCTGTCATTATGCTACTGTTCTTCAGATTCTCCGATACGTCAAGGGCACACTTTATCATGGTCTTTACTACTCCTCTTGGTCTTCTCTCGAGCTCCATGCTTATTCAGATGTGGATTGGATAGGTGATCTAATTGATTGATGCTCCATCACAAGTTTTTGTTTTTTGTTGGGTACTTCTTTTGTCTTATGGTGTAGCAAGAAGCAGGATTTGATTTCACGTTCTAGCACTGAGGCTAAGTATCATGCTCTTGCTAACACTACCTACGAGCTTGTTTAGCTTCGATGGCTCTTGTCTGACATGGATGTTCCACAACCCACTACCATTCCTCTTTATTATGATAATCGTTATGCTATCTACATTACTCATAACGATGTCTTCCATGAACACACCAAGCATATTGAGATCGATTGCCATATTACTTGCCAGCATCTCAAGAAAGGCAATTTCAAGTTATTCTCCATCTCCTCTATCGATCAACTTGCTAATATCTTCACTAAAACTCACCCGAATGGTCATCTTCAAGATTTGATATCCAAACTCTAGCTGGCTTCCTCCTTGCCACCTCGAGTTTGAGGGGAATGTTAGTATATAGCTTAGTTTAGTCTAGCCCATCGGGCTTACCCATTATATTGAACTTGTAGTACACTCATATTACTTGTACTTCACACATACTTAGCCTATATAAGGCTCTCTATTTTACAGTTTTATTCACACAGAATATACAGACTATTCAGTCGTTCTTTCTCACTTTATATTCTTAATAGTTGAAAGCAACTGGATACTACGCACATTCACCTCCTCGTAGTAACTCAATCAGCTGAGATTTGACCAAAGGAGTTGGGAAGGATGAAGAACAATAGGTTAGTTCAAATGGTCAAGAAGAGACGGCGATAGGCGGCACTTAAATTGATGCAAACTCTAGGGCATACAGGGGTTCCTTTGGATAGTGGGCAAATTAATCCTAAAATTTCTACTGCGAACGATATCGATATTGAAGGTATGGATTATCTCACGTCAGTTGCTGAGAAATCAAATTCAAATTTGGAATATGGGTTCAGTGGAGGCTCCTAAGCACTTGCAAGAAAAAAAAAAAAAAAAGTGATGGGCCTCAGGGCCCAAAATTACAACAGACCTAGACTAGGCTAGCATGTATGGAGTATAGGGTGATTGAACTCATTAAAGAAGGAGCTAAGTCTATCTTGGGGAAGAAATTAACACATGGAGAGTTACATGAACACAAAAAAGAGGAAGAAGTGTATGTGGGGAAACATAGTAAGTTTGTGGATGATTCTCAACCAGATGAAATGGCAGGGGTGTTGGAGTACCCTTGTCGAGCACAATGAGGCTATTAAACTGGAATTGTCAAGGCTTAGGAATCCTTGGACAGGTCGAAGCCTTTTCAAGTTAGTAAGGGACCAAGCTCCCACAATTTGTTTTTTGATGGAGATAAGACTAGATAAAGATGGTTTTGAGAAAAATTGCAAAGAACTACCTTTTTCAAACAAGTTAGTTGTTAAAAACCGAATTCTAAAGGAGGCTTAGCATAGATTTGGAAATTTGAGGTGCTTTTGGAGGTGATAAATTATACTAAGAACCATATACTAGCTAAGGTGGGGGAAGATGATGGCTTCTAGTGGTACTTAACAGGATCCTACAGATGGCCTGAAGTGTGTCAAAAACAAAAATCTTGGGCACTCTTAAAGCACCTGGCTTCCTTTGTGGAAGGCCCGTGGTGTTGCATTAGGGATTTTAATGCTATCCTTTACTCATTGGAGAAGCGAAGTAAGTTTCTGCCATAGTACAACAAATGGAGGAATTTCGGATGGCTTTGGATTCCTACAATCTTGTTGATATAGGTTTGTAGGGATACCAATTCATGTGGAATAACAGGCGGCCAGGAGAAGCGAACACTAGATAGAGATTGGATTGTGCAGTAGAAAACCAGGAATGGAGAAATTTTTTTTTGATAAGCTCTATGACTCATCTCTTCTCTCATGATTTGGACCACTTGCCAATAATGTTGTAGGTAGGAACTAAGAGGCGTTTTAGAAGTAGAGGGGTACGGGACTTTAAGGGCTTGGTTACTTTGGGAAGATTGTGAAGTCGTTGTTGGGGAAGAATGGGACATGACCAGTGGTGGAGGGTCTTTCTTGGCTAAGGTCAGAGACATAATTGAGAGATGTGGGGCACAATTACGTGGCTAGGGTTTAAATATAGCCGAGTTTAAAAAACTACAAAAGCTTGTTAAGAGACTTAATTCCAGTGAGCCCACTAAGGAGCACAAGTGTGAATTTTTACAAGCAAGCAAGTGTTGTGACTTAAATAATGCTCCCAAGTGCAGGATTGTTGCGAAGTAATAACTCGGAAAGTTCGAGTTCGAATCCATAGGGAAAAGGGAATTGATTAGCAAACCACAAGAGAATAAAACTAAAATAATAAGATTTAATTGAAGAAATTTTTGATGGTTTAGTAAAGGTAATTTAAATTGAGAGAAAATAACAATATATCAAGGCATTAAGGTTTAGGGATCCACACACAACACATATATTGGTAGTCTTAACAGTATTTATTTTATAACTCAACTAAAATTCATATGACGGATGATCTTAGCCAGATAATTTAACAATAAAAACTCAAGAATTAAGTTTTTAAGGTAGTTTCATGAAATTGATTGATTTTAGGAAAAACAAAACTAGTGAATTAGTTCGCAGGGAATACTAAGCATTTAACATCCTGGAGTCTACAATAATTCAAAGGATTATACAGAGCTAAACACTTTTATAAATGAGTAAAGCAATGAAAAACATAAAAACATAAGTATTAAAACCAATAAATAATTGTTAAGAACATACCAATAAACGGTTGGGCTTCACCCCTTGTCTTAGCAAGGCTTCTAGCAAGTCATAGCACAAATAAAACTCTAAAACTATAAAAAAAACTTTAAGAAAACCTAAATTATGTTCTATGACAACTCTTCTCTGAATTTTGCCCTAAAGAGCCTTTAAATAGGTCAAGAAATCCTATTACAAGTTGAATGCCCGTTTGGAGAAAATCCCAGGCTTTTATGCTTCACTTAATCGACATTTTTGGCCCATTTAACTTCAGAATTCTGACTTTTGGTAAACTACAAAGTTGTAGCCCAAGTTAGCTTTTGCACCTAACTTCAATCATCTTGATCGAACATCTGAATCGAAAGTTATGCTCCAAATACTAACAAGTGCGCAAGCTGGAATCCTAATCCGAATTGGACTTAGATTTGGTGCAAATTTCCTTTGATTCCTGAATCCAATTGGACTTGATTTTAATTGGGTTGGCCTTCTTTGAATTCATCAAGGCCTTTGTAAAATTAAAGTCCATTAGATTTCTTCTTTACACAAATCCACTTATTTAATTTCATCATCCTACAAAAACAAATTCACGCATTAAAATTCAATTAAGCACAAATTGATTATTTAGCATTATTCTAAAACCAAATAAAAAAAATGCATGAATTAACTCAAAATAAGTATGATAATGCTTTCTAATATTGATATGAATAAATCAAAATTAAGCTATTATCAGCAAGCAACTGGATGAGCTCATCCTTAAACAAGAAATATACTAGGCTTAACGCTCTTGATTGTCTTGGTTAAAACATGGTGATAAGAATACAAAGTTTTGTCACTCAAAAGCTTCACAAAGGAGGCACACGAATTTTATTCGGAAGATTGAAGACTAGTAGGGATAGTGGGTAGCAGAGATTAAAGGTGTGGTAGAGGTGGCGATAAAGTACTTTGAGAATATTTTTATGTTAGGTACCCTTGATCTTATGGAAGAATATCTAAATATAGTTTCTAATAGATTTACCCCAGAGATGCAAGAAGTGTTGTCCAATGAATTCAATTCCAAAAGAAGTTAAAGTAGCGTTATTCCAAATGGGATCAACAAAGGCTCTTGGACCTGACGGTGTGAATGCCCTTTTCTATAAATTTTTTTGGCATATTGTGGGTAATGCTATGACTGTAGCTGTTCTGGATTTTCTAAATACTGGTAATATGGTACCTGAAATTAATTATACTCACATAGTCTTTGTCCCAAAAATTTAATCTTTGGAGAGAATTTCAAGTTATAAATCCAATAGCCTATGCAATGTTATTTATAAAATAATTTTAAAAGTTTTGGCTAATAGATTGAAGCTAATTCTGCCCTAGTTGATTTTGCCCACCCAAAGTGCTTTTGTTCCGCCTTATCACTGACAATGTACTTGTGGCCTATGAGACCCTTCATGCTATGCCTTGCAAAAAGAAAAGTAAAAAAGGTGCTCTTGCATTGACGTTGGATATTAGTAAAGCTTATAACTGGGTAGAGTGGACCTTTCTTAAGGGCATGATGAACAAGTTGGGTTTTCCTAAAGTGTTGACTGATCGTATTATGAGTTGTGTCACCATTGCCTCTTTCTCTGTCTATATTAATGGGAATGCATATGGTAATATTCTGCCATCTAGGGGTCTCTGTCAAGGAGACCTTCTATCCCCTTATCTGTTTCTTTTATGTACAAAGGGGTTCACATCTTTGCTAGCAAAAGAAAAAGAGGAGGGATGACTTCATGGAGTTTCTATTTGCTGGACAGCACCTATCATATCAAATCTGCTATTTGCAGATGACTCATTCTTGTTCTGCCAAGCTAAGCAAGATGAAGTACAAGTCATCACTGATATCCTCCAACTGTAAGCCACGACTTCTAGGCAATGTTTCAATCTGGACAAGTCCTCTATTTTCTTTAGTGGCAATACTACAGGTGCACAATGGGATTGGATAAAAATGCTTTGGGAGTGCAAGAAGTGAAGAAATTTGAATCTTACCTGGGTTTGCCCATGCTGATTGGCAAGTCCAAATCTTAAGGAAAGGGTTTGGGAAAAAAAAAAATATAGGGGTGTAAAGGGAGGCTTCTATCTAGAGCTGGGAATGAGGTATTGAGAAGGTAGTGGCTCAATCAATTCCCACATACACAATGGGAGTATTCCAATTGCTGATGAAGCTTTGCAATGAGCTTAATACTATGTGTGCTAGGTTTTGGTGAGGTCAATGTGGAGACTAAAAGAAGATTTACAGGAAGAGCTGGGATTCATTGATGTTGCCCAAGAAGGCATGTGGAATGGGTTTTAGGGATATAAGGAGTTTCAATCTAGCCATGTTGGCAAAACAAAGGTGGAGATTATTGCAGGACCAAGCTCTCCATAGATGATCTTGAATTTTTTTGGGTCCAATGCTGGTTGATATGGCATCAACGAAATTCACTCTTGCGTGGTAGTAATTCAAAGGAACCTTCTGGGCTTAATGTAAGAGCTAGGGACTACATCAATGAAGTTAATGCAACATAATCCCACTTGTCTAGAGCCAATGACGTTTGGGTTGATGAATTTGTGGTAGGCCTCTAATGGTTTGATTTAAGCTCAACTTTGATGGCACGGTCTTTGCAAATATGATAGCTTTTAGAGTTGGGGTGGTGATCCAGAATGACAAAGGTTAGGTCATGGTAGCACTTTTGTCTAAGGGTCCCGCAATAACAGATAGTGAGGAGATGGAGGTATTGGCATGTAGGAAAGCCTTAGATTTTATAGTTGAAGCTGGTTTCTCTGACTTGGTGATTAAAGGTGACAACACAACAGTAATAAGGCCCATCCATTCACCACAATGTAATATGTCTTGCCCAGGTAATGTCTATGAGGGTGTTTGGTGGTTGTTAAGGGGACTCAGGCGTGGGAACATAAGTTGTGTTCACCGGAATGCAAATTAAGTTGCACACTCTTTAGCCCGCATTAGAGGCTCTGTATTTGGATTCTCTTTCTATTCATGAATGAATGAAGTTTGAGTTGTTATTGTCAGCGGGAATTCTTTGCTGCTGCTATGGCCCAGCCCCTGCTCCATTAACACCTTCTGCTTGATTATGCTGGTAAGGCGTGGCTGGCCTTGATTTTTCCTATGATGGTGCGGTAATTATATTTTTCGTTGTCTTTGATCTTGGGGGCATAACTTACGTGGGTTTTATCTACTTTCCCTATCTTTTTCCAACTCCCCAGTGAAGTCGCCAATTTAAATGTGGTGGGCCTTTTTTATGTTTTAGGCTTGATTTCTCATGTTATACCATGACCTGTAATTATGAGGTAGGAGAATTGGGACCGACTTAACTAAAACACACCTTAAGCTAGCTTGTACACAAGTTGGGCCATCCCCATATAGACATACCCCGACAAGAGCCTTGAATGTATTGCGTGTTTGTGGCAGGAACGACTACTACAAATATTACAGCAAGAAGTATGATGCCGCAAGATAACTAAAACATTTCTACTAATAAAAATAATACATGAATAGCACAGCAAGGGAGAAAAGAGAAATACAATCACAAATAACAAAATTACGGCAAAAAGTTTAGTAGTAAGATAACGAGTTAGTCCTTATCAACCAAAAAGAAAAGATTCATTTAATGAGTTAGTCATTTATCAACCAAAAAGAAAAGATTCTTTTGCCAAAGAAATGGGTTTAGCTCTTCAATAGACACAAGCCCAAAGAGGGAGCCGATGTCCAATTTGGGCAACCTTAAAGGGAACTCCTGCCATAGAGATTATACACTTTGGAAAAAGGACCTAGGTGGCTTAAACTTGAATTTTTTGCTTATCAAAGAGTGGGTCTATTGAGAGGGAGAGAAATGAGTAGCCTATTAATGCATGTCTCTATTCCTAGCACTTATGTTTCTTCCTTTCTTTGGGATTTTTGTGTCTTTCCTTTCTTTTTTATTTCTTTGTTTACTCCACTTTCTTTTCTTTCTTTTTGCCTCTCTTTTTGTTTGTCGTTGTTCCTCCCCCCTTTCATCGTTCAGGCCTATGGTTTTTTTATATTGCTTGCCATGACAAGATTTACCATTTTTATCCTTTAACTTCTTTTGGCTTATTGCGGGCATTTTTCCAAGATTGCTCACTAGTTTGCTGACTACTTAGCCACTACCATTACACTATGTTGATTGCACCACGCCTCATTCCTAGACAAGAATGGTTTTTTGTTTTGTTTCTTATCTCTCTTAATACTCTAATCCGAATAAGGGTTAAGCTTCTCCCTTACCTACCTTTATGGCATGCATTTAGTGATTCCAGATTGTATTTACTTTTTTTTGGATGAGATGTCATCCTAGTAGGATATTTCTCCCCAAAAGAGTTTGATTGAAAACCCCAAAATAGGCTCACCCGTTCTCCTCACTGCCAAACTACACCTTCTCATATCTTTGACTCGTGGCCCACCTCCCTTGTATTGGATGGGTATGGGTAGGTGGTGCTTGAGTCTTGTGTGCATGCTCCATTTTCGTTTGAATTCATCATTTTTCTAGCCTTCATGCATTTGCCATTGCCTTCTTGTGTGTCTAGTTTTGCTATACGTTCTGGTATCTATTTAACTCTTGTGGTGTGAAAGATACATGGGCCTTTGGGCTCTCATTCTCTACATTCAATATCCTCTTTGGATTGGGCATTGCTTAAGTGCGAGCTCTCTCCCCCCTACCTAGCCATGCCCTCTTCTTTTCCATGTTAGCGGGCTGGTTGGTGATCCCGCAATGCTATTGAACTGCTCCCGCTATGATATCACTTATCTTTTTACTATGTTGTTACCTCTGAGGTTACATGCTGGAGCTCCTGCCAGTCCATATCTTACATTCTTTCTTCTTTTAATCTTTACTGGCAAGCATATTCCATTCCTTAGGCTTCCTCGGCCTATTTCATTTGTCGGGCTTCCTCGGACTATTTCATTCCGTTGGCTTCCTTGGCCCATTTTCTTCTTCTTTACCTCTTTTACTCCTATGGGCTTTTTAAAATCCTTTGGGCTTCCCTAGCCCAATCATCACATCCTTACCTCTTATTACCTTTCAGGCTTATTGGCCTTTATGCCAACCTTATGAATTCACTAATTCATATTTTGGGCTTCCCCAACCCATTTTACCTTTTCTCCATCTCTTATTATTTTCATGAATTTACTATTTCATTCCTTGGGCTTTCTCAACCCATTTTCTTCTTCTTGGCCACTTATTATTTTTGTGGGCATGTTGACTATTATTCTTGCCATTTTGGCCTATTGATATTTACTTTACTATTTTCTCTCCCAATCTTTTTCATATTGTTGGGCTTCTTTAGCCATTGGGCCTTTTTGTAAAAAATGGGCATCAACAATGTGTCTTAAGTGTGTAAGACATATTGAACTAGACTACTGTGAGATTAATTATTCAATTAATAGCTGTCACTTGAAGAATAAATATCATCACTTCTAATTTCATAGATTCTTAATCCTGAGAGGATAGTGAACCTGATCATGAAATGTAGGTTATTTTGATATATCATGAGTGAGATCTAATTTAACGGTCAAAACCTAAGTATGTTGGGTAACCACACATAGTGTTGAGAGGACACATATTCTCAAGATAGAATTTATAATTTCTTTCTATAGAGATTCAAATATCCCTTTGAGATAAGTTTAATGGAAGCTAGTTATTCAGGGCTGGTCACTTTAGTAAAGAGTTACTAAAGTTTATATTTAATGAAATTAGGTTTCATAAATATGAATAATTTAAAGGTTAAATTGGGTATTCAATGAATAAAATATTTGTTTACAAAGTGATAGTTTAATTATGATTTTGTTTACTATGGATAATTCATAGAGGGGTCAAATGGTATCATATTAGAGTGTTGGGATATAATTTATTAATAAGGCTTAGAGTGCAATTATATTTTCATAGTGGTACTTGATATATAATTAATGGTAACTTTGGGCTTATCTATCAACTCTTGATAGATAAGCCTGAGGCCTAAGGTAGTTAATTATGTACGCATGATTAAAAGAAGAGAAAACAATTTCTCTCTGCAACATCTTTTGAATACACTTTTTCAAAAAGAAAATCAGCGTACTTAAAAACTGATTGAGAAACCACTCATCTTGGGCATTATGTGGAATTGGGATGAAGATTGAAGGTCTTCTCAAGTATTGCCTTTTTAATTTTACTGCATCAAGGTACGCTTTCACTTCTTTGTTCTAGAATTCAAGGTTGTATGATATCTATCATGAATGAGGTAGATCCTTGTGTTGCTTCTAGTGCATGTTTTGCATGAGTTGCAAAATCAGTTTTCCAACAATTATGAGCTCAACACTTCACATGTACAAATTCATTCCTCAAGACGGTGCCTTTCCTTATGTCAATAGTATCTTTCAAGTAGCTAATTGCTTTGTCATTTGAAGTGGCATTATCCATCATCAAGGTGAAACTCCCCTCAATATTCCACTCTCCTAAACAAGATTCAACTATTCTACCAATGGTTTTCCCCCTATGGTTATCAACAAAAAAAAAAAAAAAAAAAAAAAAAAAAAAAAAAAAATTCAAAATTCTTTTATGTAGCTTCCAATGGTCCTTTATAAAATGACAAGTAATACATAGATAATTAAAATTTTGCGTTGAAGTCCATGTGTTAGCTGTAAGGCAAAGCCTATGACCTCTCAAGGCATTTCCAAACATATCCTTCTCCTCAAAGTAAATCCGACTCGCATCTTTAGCTACCGTAAAATGAGATGGGATATTACAATTAGGTTGGAAGACATTACAAAACCTTTTGAAACCTTGATTCTCTACAAACCTAAATTGATGTAGGACAGAATCTACAATCTAATTTTTGTAATTATTTAAATTTAGGTATTTTTATGAGAAAAATGTTATTTTAGGTTTAGGTGATTTATTTCCTTGTTTTTAGGTGCTTTTAAGCTTTTGAGAATAAATTTGGTTCCTGGTATGGTTAAGTATCAATTAGGAGTTATTTTAGAATATATTTTCTTATCTGTCAAGTTTTACAGAGTCCTTAAATAGGCCCCTAAGTCTGTACACGTTTTTGAACAATAATTCAATCAATAAAATTCAGAATTTTGTCTTTCTATTTTCTGGTGGATTATAGACCATTTCTACTTATGGATTCAAGGAACCCTCATGGACTTTGAGGTTATTGTCAGAAGCAAACGTGTTTCATTTCTTGTTTTCTAGAAGTAGACATGTTCTGCTTCTTGATGCTTCCGCATTCCTGCATTAGTTGGTATCAGAGCCTTAACTTACCTTGGTCTGATTGCTAATTGAAGAGACTGTAACCACCACCACAACAGCGGCGAATAACTTAGAGAGTACTACATGACGTACAACAAGAACTCACAAATATCTACGATAGGATGATGCTGTTGAAAAATGGAAACAATAGGGATAACTACAGCAGAGATGTAACTCACAAGCAACTTATTGGTAAGTAAATATCATATAGGCCTTATTTGAGAATTGCAAGTTTAATGGTTATTTTTTAGAAGAAGATTTTCTTGATTGGTTACTTGATCTAGAAGATTTATTTGACTATGAGAGAAAAGTTGGACTTGTTTTGTATAAACTTAGTAAGTATGCCTTATGTTGGTGGGAACAAGTACAATCTGATAGAATTCGACAAGGTAAAGACAAAATTCGTTCATGGATAAGAATGAAAAGGATGCTTGCTATCAAATTTTATCCTTTAGATTGAAAAGAAATCTTGTTGTATACTATACAAGATTATTATTGGCCAAGAAGTTCATAATTGAATTATTTTGTAGAGCCATATATTCCACCAATAAGGGAGAAATTGCATGTTGAAAAGAAATTACTTTTCTTGAAGAATATGTAGAAGTCAAAGAAGAAACTATAGAGAATTCTGAAGAACTTAATGAAGACATGGTTATAGAATAATAATCTAAAGTTAATATGGTGGAGGAGATTATTGAAAAACCGATTATAGAGAAAGATCTTGAAGTTGAGATGGTAGAGACAATTGAAGAATAAATTAAAGATGAAAGTTTCAAGGATCTCAATAAAATCAAATCATATGATTGTCAATCTTGAGATCCTTTTATTTTGGTAGTATGTGATACACCAAAATTTATTGATTTTATTGGGGTTGATAGATTTGATACAATTGTTAGTTCTTATTTGGTAAATCTCTACAATCACATGAAGACTAAGGAAAAAGAAATTCAAATTGATTTTTTTATTCCATTGATGAGTTGCAAGTATGAAAAGAAGATCAAGGGGCTCAAGCATTCGAAGTATTTGCTTATTTGGAGCGGAAGATTTCAAATTTCAAAGATGAATTTGCAGATGATTTTGTTTCAAGCGGAAGGGTCTAATGTAGGACACAGTTAAATATTCAAATTTTATAATTACTTATTTTTAGTATTATTATGTAATTTTTATTATTTTAGGATTAGATTATTTATTTCCTTCTTTTTAGGTGTTTTTAATGTTGTTTAATCAAATTAGAGTTTTATATGCTTTTATAGCTGCCTTAGAGTTTTTAGTTGCCCTAGGTTTTGTTTTTACTATTTAAACGCATTTTAGCCTCCAAAGGCAATTCAATTTTCAGATTATAAAAATATAGATTTTGTTTATTTCTATCTAGTGGATTCCAAGACTTTATCACCTTGTGGATTCAAGGTTTGCTACCCAAAAACTAATAGTTTAGATTCTCTCCATCAAATAGAGCATCGTGTGTGCTTTCTATAGGCTTCCGCGACATTACAAATGGAAACTCATCCAATATTATCATCTTAGCAAAATTTTTTTACCCATAGCATTTGTAGAGAGAATTGAGTGAGATTGAGCTTTTAGAGAGTGGCTTAAGTGAGATTCAGAGAGCTTGAGGCCTCGAGGGTGATGAGTGATGAGAGGCTGGAGAGGACTGAATGAGTGAGAGAGACTCGAAACCTGGTTTTATTTATTTGTTTATTTATAAATTTCGGGTTAAGCAATAGCTTAATAAGCACCCAAAATCAACAATAACTCAAATTTAAGACCTGAAACTCAACTCGAACATACTTAGACCTGCCCAAACCACGGTGGGTCGGGTCCTTGCTCACCCTTAAAGTCTGTTAATGAGAACCATGTCTTTTGGTCATTGAGTATCAAATAATAGATTGAACACATCATGAAAAAAAAAAAAAATTGTTGGATTCCTACAAATCATCATTGCTTCACAGATTTTGCTTAGGAGGTCACTGTCAATTTGGCCTTACATTTTGAGGTGTGTTAATAAGTTCACAGCAGGGACAAAATTGATGGCAAGTCGAAAACAACATAGATGAAATTAATTGCTATCAAAATGTAAGGACCAAATTGACAGTAATCCCAAAATATAGGGATCAATTTGGTATTTTCACCTAACTAAATTTACATCGGATCAATTGTCAAATATATATATATATATATGTATCACGAGTTCAATTTTAAGCAATATTGTATTTAATATATTTTTAGTGAATGTGACTTTTGACAAATCTACTATTAAATTACATTATTTTTGTATACTTTCTCTGCTTGCAAAATTTCATGACAAGTGAATCGGATTCAAGTTACAAAAAGTCTAAATTATAGTGATACCTACCATTCAACGACTTGAAATAGCTTCATTGCTTAAAATATTGTAAACATGAAACTTCAAAATGCCCAGTACGGTGCATCTAAAAAGGTTAATCTAAAAATGTAATCTGAAATGAGGGATCTAAAATGATCAAAGGCAGCACTTAAACCTTATTCAGGAACTGTCTAATCAGGGAATAAATTTTTTAAATTTTCCGTACAGAGTAGCACATAAACATTATATGTAATTTAATGTAATTACGATTCTGAATCAACAGTAATATGCACTTTCGTTATTATGTTCCAGAAAAGTATAGGTGTTTTTCAAGATGTAGAATGCGAAGGTACTCTCTGCAGCGACATTCTCAGGCCGAGGAGCTGCTACTTTGTATTCTTTTGTCCAAAACTTCTTCACTCCATGGTCCTGTATGAATAGCTTATAAATATTTTTGCCAATGCAATAACCAATGATCCAAACAATAGACAAATTTTTTTACAACAAATTTCATAATTTTTGAAGTGGTTGATCATGAATGATGGACACAATTGACACTTACTTTCATCATATCATTTATTACAAACCACTTCAACAATTATGAAATTTGTTGTGAATTTTTTTTAATTCGTAACATATGATAGGAAAGTGCATATAATATAACATATTAATCTACAGTCAGAATATAGGGTACCTTCTCAAAAAAAGAAAAAGAAAAAAAAAAAAAGGAGAATTGTAGGGTACCTCGGGGAAGCTTTGTCAATACTACTCTAACTAGTCCAATATGCATAATAGAATCATCAATAAATTGAACTACATCTTATAAAAAGTCAGGTAAGATTGAGCTATAGTTTTCTTATTTCTATGTAACTATAAATTGATTTTTTTTCACTTCAATTTTCAATAGCTTTCTGCCCCCATGACTGAAATCAGGTTTCCAACATGAGCCACCACTTGAAATCCACTGTCAATCCTTTTAATTTGATGATGAGTGCACCTCTTGCGTACTATATATAACAAACCAATTTACCCAAACCAGTCTGAAACAAAATCCTGCCATTTCTCAGAAGGCATAAAGGCGAAATGGACCCCTAATGTTCGGACTGGTAGATACAATGGTGTATTCTTTTACCCATTCTCTCTTTCCACCATAATCTTTCGTCGCCCACATATGAGCACAGTCAATGTGGACATTATTAACGGTGCAAAGACAACCTCCTAGCACCATCAATTCAGATTAACATTCAAAATCAAGACTACAATCTGGACTAGGAACGCTATAGATTTTTTCATCTAACAGGTCAAGTGAAACTATGGGATGCAATCCGGCCTTTTGAGGCCGTTGAGTTTTGGCTACCCAATGAAGAGCTCCATTAACCGAAACTTTTGTTGATCTATGCATGTAGTAAGGACGAGTTTTTTTGATCCTCCACTTGTTAGTGCCTAGAGTATACACCTCAATATGTTGATCATTATCAATGTTTACTATTCTGACCACCTTGTACTCATTGGTACTTGAATGAAATCCAAACCCGTAGGCTGAGTAATGATGCTTGGGAAGCAGACGATCAAGCAATATATTGAATTCTCCTGTCAAAGGATTATAAAATGAAGATTTGTTCGTGGTGAGAATGATGGTTGGAAGGATTGAGCCATCTGTGAGGAAGGAAACGTGACAAGAAATTGGAAGGAGATGGAACAACATTGCTAGTGTATAAGAACAGCAAACCATTGCATGAGATAACATCATTGACAGGAACATTGATCTTGGATTTGAAGGGAATGTTATTTATGTTCTCGGATAGTCTTAGTTCATCTCCGGCATCATGGTTATGAACGAGTTCGAAATAGTATAGTTTGGTTGAGAGAAAGATGAGAGAGGGGTTAGTGTGAGAATCATGACGGGCTGAGTGCAAGGAAATTAGGAGAGAAGCGTGTTGCACCAAACTGCGCCAGGCTCTGCAGACACGCCTGCAATGGAAGAGGGAGCCTAGGGGTAGTCTTGAGAAGATGTATAGAGAGATTTCTTGTGGGAGATGCTCCATGATGGTGATTTTCGCTTATAACTAACCATAGGAGGTTAAGAAATAAGAAAGCCTCTTGCTTCTCTGCTAAGCCTCTATTTCTGGAAACAATGGAGTGGGAAAAGAAAGGCTATCTAAGAACTTAGCATTAGCAATGGGTTAGTATTTATTTATTTTTTGAAACCTTTTTGGGTTGCAAATCTTTTGGGATAAGAATTAGACTCCATTTGAACTCATTAATTGGCCTGTTTGATGCTGCGATTGTTTAGTGGAAAATCAGTAAAACTCGGGTGCTTATTTTTCTCCACATGTAATATATCTAAAGGACACTTTTTTTTTTTTGGTGGGATGTTTCATTTTAAGGTGCTTGTTTTTGTAAGAAGAAATCAAGGAGTTAGGTCTGATTCTAATCAATCGTTATCACTATCTAGAAGAAAAAAAAAAAAAAAAAGACCACTGCAAACCATTAGTGCGATGGTTACTCTACAAGTATAAGTACTTGTGAAGTGTAGGAGGTTATGACTGGGGTTCAAAAGCTTCACATATATATACACTTAGATTATTCTAGAGTAGAATTTCTATCTTGTATATAAAAAAAATATTATATCTATAATATTTTCATAACAAATTCTATGATATCAAATTTTATCCTAATTTATTGCCCTTATTAGTCTAATCCGAGTCAACCACTATTACTATCTTCTACGGAAGTAATCACACATAATTATTCAGGCAATCACTTCCCTAATATCAAATTTGATTCTAATCAATCAACATCTTGGAGCCCTCTAAGAAAGTAACCACAAAATATTCTTGCAACATCAATTCATTCCTTTTATAACTGATTTCAAAATTTGAAAATTTAATAATAAAGATATAGAGATGTATTATAAAAGGAGATGAAATATTGGGTTTCATTAGCTCAATTACAAAATCTCATCTGTTGAATAAGAGATTTAAGTTTGACTTGCCTACACTAAAAAGTAAAAACCAATTAATATTTTGCCCCTAATGATAAAAAGCAATTATCATTAAACGATAAACCTACTATCTTATGTAACTTAAAAAAAAAATGGAGATGAAATCTTAGCATAGGCTATGAATGAGATATATATTCTTCATTTATTTTGTTTTCTTTTTGTTTCTATGGTTTGATAAACAAATGTTTATGCATGTGTGGACCGATAAACCTACTACCTTGAATTCGTCATATAAGCGGACAAAGAACGAATAAAAAATACAGGAGCAATTTCCAAATGGGTACTCATTAGAAACATAAGGGTATATTCTCCCTACTTAAACTTTAAACAAGCTTGTGCCAACAACTAGAAGTCTAGAACCTTATTTAATTAAACATTGATCTTTGGTTTTCAATAACTTCATTGGTGGTGTTGCTTTCAAAATACTAGTGTAAAGTTATGTGCTGCACTTTCTAATTGGCAGATAAGATGAACACTTCAATTGCAAAAATACCATCTCAAGATAGGGATAGGATAGGGAACCTGTAAAGTAGCTTCACCAAATTTTAGCAGGCAAAAACTTGGTGTGAGAAGAAGCCAAGAACCACACAAAGGTTAGAGACTCATAAAGAGGGTAATGGGCATGGGAATAAAACCATTTTTTTAAAAAAAAAAATAGTTTTTTGTTCTTTTTAAAATTTGATTAATTTATAAGGGTAAAAAAGGGATGTGTGACAAACTGTAATTGATGAAAGATAAAGTACAATACTATCAGTGGAACAAAGGATTTTTATATGATTAGAATAGAGAGTCCGAACCTATGCTTAGAAGTGTTCATAACAATGATACAAAAACCATTAATCTTGTTTCCACAGCACATGATATGAATTATTTTTAATTGCTTCTTCACATTAACAATGGTTTCCATTTTAAGGCATAAATGAGATCATTCACAGAGAATGAAGATCAAAATTTTATCACCACTTCTAGTCTAATGCTTTTTCTTTGGGTTAGGGGGTTGACGGAGTTTATGTTCAGTCTTTAAAAAAGCAAGGAGAACATTTCAATTTCCAGTAATATAACAGATTTCACTGCATTTTATTGGAGAGCTCACATCTATGACTAAGTTTTACAATCAAAGAGCATATAATGTAACATTCAGATGTTCAAAATTACATAACTTGGAGGCATTGGTAATGGAAATGCAAACTATGCAATTGAACAGAAAAACATATGCTTGATTTCAGTAAGAAGCAAACTCACAGGGAAAGAAGCATCCATCCACTTTGCCATTTTGGCGCATCAACCATGAGTGAAGGCTTCAATCCAGTTGAGGCTACCTACATGAACAATTGTTCGATACCATTTTGGCATTCCAGGAAAAACAAGGTCTTTAGCTTTTGTACTTTTTGGATCATAGGAAACCAGAGCCCTGCTTCTGTACTCCAGCAAGAACTCCCCATCCTTGGTAAGGCCTACAACTCGAACAAATCGTCCTTTTGAAGCAAACCTTGAAATCCTGTAGGAGATCTCCATTTCCCTTTGGAATCCCTTAGGCACATAGTTTCCTAAGTTGAATTTCTTGATCCAAGATTCCTTCACACCATACTTTTCCATTACCCATATGTCCAATTTTCCATAATGACAATAAACTGCAGCGGAAAGACAACCACCTAGAACCACCAAGTGATAATTACACCTGCTTAAACCATTGCCATCAGGACTTGGAACCTCTTGGAATTTCTCGTCTGCTAAGTCGAATGAGATGATACTGCGTATTCTAGTGTATCTTCTTGGCCAAGTCACCCAATGAAGTCTTCCATTAACACACACTTGTTGTGATGGCCAATTAACAAGATGGTAATTTACCTTTTCCAAACTTCTCCAGGTTGAGCTTCCCAGAGTGAATACCTGAACCGCTGAACCTTTATTTGAATTCTTAAAATACACTATCTTAACCACTTTGTATTCCTCAGTTTTGGGATGAAACCCAAATCCATATACCACCTCTTGATTCAAATTATGCATGGACTTAGGCAGCTCTTTGCAATTCCTGGTGAAAGGGTTATATATGTATAGTGCATCATTAAATAATGAATCAGATAAGCATAGTAAACCATCGCATGTGCCTACCACATCAAACTCAGGCATTGCAGAACAAAAAGGGACTTGAAATTTTTTCACCTTTTCATTGGAAGAAGGGAACTCAACAAAGTAAAGCTGGTTTTTGATGGGATAATCACAGTGAAAGATGAGACATGTTGGGTTGCTCTCAGCCATACGTGAGCTATGCATATTGACTAGATCAGGATCTTGTCCTAACAAGCGCCAAGATCGGCACACACACCTGAATTGCACCAAAGATGATATGGGAAGGCCTGAAAGAATGTTGAGGATGATATCCCGAGGCAGAGTTTCCATTCTGTTTGTTGATTCTTCTTCTACCTTGATCCTCTTCGTTTTGTTACCTTGTGTCTCAAAATCTGACTCCATGATGACCATGTGATGGCTTATCGGAGATGAAGATCATACAAAAGTAAAGTTGCTCAGGACAAAAGGCCTGCAAAATTGAACCTGCAGATTAGAGTTTTTAGAGACTTTGATAATGATAAGATCAAACCAATATTCAAAGAGACAGATACCACAAGGAAAATATGATGTGTGAGAGTGCCAAAGTTGAATAAAATTTTCTTTTAGAAAAGTTAATGTCCCCTTTCATTACAAAGAAAATGAAGCAAAGTTCCATGTCAATGAAATGATGGCCCTGTTAATCGTGACCCACCAGTGTAAAAAAGTCGTCAAATAACAACAAAAAATGCTCTCTTTTACGCTAATTTGTTAATTAAAATGTAATATAATACAAACCAAACGTATATGTATGTATGTGTGTGTATATATATATATATATATATATATTTTTTTTTTCTCGCTTCCTTCAAAGGAAAAAAAGAATACGGCTTTCTTTTGTATATATCGGCACAAAGCAATTCTTCAATCTGGTGGAAGGATCATGCTGTTGAAAATTTGGTAGTAGAGAGTAGAGAGTAGAGAGTAGAGAGAGCCCATTTTTATTTTAATATATTCCAAAAGACGCGTGGGAACAGAAAAGTCATTAAGACAATACATGCAATGAACAAAGACACCGAACATGAGCAAATGGCAAAGCAATGAAGAGCATATGTCTTGCAAGGTGGCCAACTAAAATCACAAATGAGCCCTGGAAGACCATTATGGCAAAACCTCCCCCAACTTGATGTTATCCAATAAAAGATATTAATTTGGGTTATTGATCAATGACATGTTAAAAATTAAAGTCAGATTATGTATGCTGGATGAAAGTCCAAAGGATTTAGAGCTAGTTCAACACCTGTGTCATTTTTTAAGCATAATTTTGAATCAAAGAAATGTAATGCAACTTGAGAGTAGAGAAAAGAGAGGTCATTAGTGCATACACACAAGACAAATTTTCTCCTTCAACAATCTTAGAAATAGTTCTTTAGGTTTTCCCAGGGGGGGGAAACTGTTATTTGCTACTTGCTGTTCATAAGATCTGATTTGGCTATGAAATTCCTTGTAATTTGTTTATCTGGAATAGGATTTCACAATAATTTCCCTGATGAAGGAAGGAAGTTCATACACATTCGATACTTATAATAACAAGAAAAGTAGAAGTATTAACTTGCATAAATGAGAAAATTTGGTTGGATGTTTCGCATATGTGGCCCCATTGTTGGTTAGTAACTATGACACCCCCATAGTTTTAGGTAACTTATTTGCTAAAAGATGAGATAATAAAAATTTAACTTAATTTCAAAAGAGCTATTTTATTTAACAAAGAGCGGATTTATAGGGGCAAAAAAAAAAAAAAAAAAAAAAATCCCTAGTTAAAACTCGGCTGGCAAATGAACCCTTATAGGCACCAATTTTTCTTATTGTTATTTTTGATTGAAATATTATACACTAATATGTTGCATGTAGCAAGCCCAACAGCTTAAATCCTTCTTCTCCTGAACAGTAAGTGCTTAGTGCATGAAGGGCATCATTTTGCCTACAAGGTTGGGTGATAACCTATACATGGACTAGGGGAATGCCAAAACGGAAAATTGGCCAATTGGAGTATGACAGGCAATGGACAGTTTTTTATAGCTAATAATTGTCATGTACGCCTGCATTTTCCCAAGTAATCCTATGCTAACGAATATAGAATTCATATTAGAAAAACGTATACCCGTACACGACATTAATCTTCCCTAGTTTTTTGAACAAATGTGATGCTTGTAACTAGCATGAAGCATCCCATTACCTCGAAAGTCAAAAGTGGCCCCCCATATACTTTTGTATAGAGGCATCTTCGATTTTTATTTTTTTTAGATCTCTACCTTCAAATTGCTCAAGACTAATGGTTATCCACGTCAACAGTTAATACTTTTGCAGTTTTCGCTGGAAGCAATAACCTCTACCACTCTTTTTGACTAGAATATTAAAAAAAAGTTTCCCTAAAAAAAGGAATATTAAAAAACTAAAATCAAAGTTTTGCTACAATCACAAAGACAATGATCGAATGCAATAAATTTATGTTAATCTTTAATTTGAACCAATCTAATCCTCACAAAATGGTAGGGCATAAATTAGTTAATTCATAAAACACAAAAGAAGATAAAACCAGAAAATTTACATATATGGGGTGGCATCTAGAAAGCAAACCTGCTTGAACAAAGTGAAATCATGTCCACAACACCAACTAAAGATTATTAACCTGAAATTTTACTCCATTAGAAATTTTCTTTTCCTTTCTCTCTTTTCTTTTTTGGGACAGACTTCTATAATCTATTTGTATTCTACTACTTTTGAGTAATGGGTAGAGGATGCTTTACACGTACACGTTGCTTTTTGGTCATACTTTATGTGGACGCATTTGCGTATTTGGGTGCTCCTGGCCTAGTGTGTTCTGATTGTCGCTTATTCTGTTCTTTACCATTGGATGGTTAAGAAACACAACATTATTATTATTATTATTATTTTTTGAGAACTAAAAAATGGGGGTCTTTATGGTTATATTACACCCTCGGGCAGGAGGAGCCAGTGGCCTCGGGGTAGGTAAGGCGAGGACATCGCAGGCAGACTACCCAAAAAACACAACATTATTAAATAAAGATTCTGGAATTCTTAAGAGTTTGATACTTCGATTGAGTATTTCGATGTTGTTAGTTTAATTCTTATAATGAATTTTTTTTTTGGCATTAAATCTAGCATAAATAGAACCTCATAAAACGCACACACATATACATATACATGCCTTTGACCACTCATGTCAAGGAAGAAAAATCATTCAAACGGCTCCTCCTTATCTTTTACAGAGAGAGAGAGAGAGAGAGAGAGAGAGAGAGAGAGAGAGAGAGAGAGAGAGAGAGAGAGAGAGAGAGAGAGAGAGAGAGAGAGAGAGAGAGAGAGAGAAGTAATGGTTTAAAGCCAGTACGGTCAAATAATCAAAAAAGAGACTGATTATTAGTTTTATAGTCTGACCGGGGTCGAACCGATGACATCATAAATAATTTAATTAAATATTTTTTAAATTATAAAAATCTAAAGTGTAGCTAATTAGTTATATGTATATTTAACATTATAATTTTAATAATGTTAATAATCATATGCCCAATTTTTATAATATATATATATATATAAATATATATATATATATATATAAAACCAAAGCTCTGCTTACTCCACATTTTTCCACGTCAGCACAATATAAAAAAAATAATAATAAAACCAAAAAAAAAAAAAAAAAAAAAACATAATAAACCCGATTCTTATTAAAACCTATCTCTCAAAAGGAGCCTAAACGCAGAAATCATCCGCAACCTTCTCTAACCTATCTCTCAAACGCAAAATCAGCCCTAACAAAACCCTCGATCAAAGTCTCTCTATTTCAAACTCACTCCCATCTCCTTCTTCTTCTTTAACTCTCTCATTCAATGCAGCTCCCTCCTTTTCTCTGCCACAACTCCTCTGGCTGATGTCAATTTTGATTCATGGTTGTTTTGTTCTTGAGTTTTTATCATCTGGGCATTGATTATTTTTTGGCCCCCTTTCTTGGCATTTGATTTTCAAGACTGACTTGAAGAATTTGGATCCTTTTCCGTTTCTGATATTGGATGATTTTTCAGGTATGAAGAATTCCAATCTGATCTTTTTCAAGTTTCAATTTTATTTGATTGATATGGGTTCAAATTCAGATTGAAATTGGTTTAAATGGAACAAAGCCTCAAAGTTATGTTTTAATTATATGTCTTCAAGTAGGTTTTCTATCAATTTAGGGATTTCAAATTCTACAGGTTTTGTAAGAAAATATTGTAAATATCGATGGGCTTTATAGTGGAGATAGTATCAATTTAATGGGTTTTTTTTTTTTTTTTCCTGTGTTTTTGAAAGGCCTAAGATAATTCATATTGATGTAGATTGTGGTTTCAGAATTTTCAGTGATATGTATCATGTATGGGTTGTGTGTTCCAGATGGTTATGGTTTGTTTCAGTTTTGGGTTGCTGGAGTTTTTAATATCGTTTTGTATCCGAATTTGTTTTAATTTAGGCTTATGTTTGGGCATGTGATTTTTTGAAAGAAAAATTCTTTTTGTTAACAGAGAATGTTCATAATATATGATTGTTTAAGGTCCTCATATGTTGTCAAGAACTGTTTTTTTAACAGTCTTAAGGACAGTTTAAGGTCCTCATACATTTTTGTTTATGGTATCTTAATTTCTAATGTTGTTTCCACTTTGCAATTTTTATTTCATGTTAAATTATGCATGATATGACTTTTGATTTTAGTTCTAATATCACATTAGCTACTGAGCATGTGAATTTGTTTCCAACTACTAAAGCTTAGAATGACCTGTTTTTGATGCTGTCTTCCATATCTTGCACATTTGTTTGCTGCCTCCTAAAGATTGCAATCTCAATAGTTCTGTACCTCTATAATCATAATGCACCTGAAAAAAAAAAGTTCACTGTAGTTTGTCAAATATTTTTTCGAAATGTTAAAAGCTCTTTTTCAGTTAAAATTCTTCCTATATATATATATATATATATATATATATATGATAGTACAAAACTGATCTCTAATCTAAATGATTTACTAAAACTTTTGGGTTTAATTTATAGTTAGTTGAGAAGGATCCAAAAGTAGCTATAGTTTTGACAGACATACATTGATCCATGTCTAGGTTTAGAAATATATATTCTGTTACTTTCTTTTTTGCGTGCTTGGAGTTGCAAAGGATGTAGGAGTTAATTCTTTTGTTGTTGTTTTTGTGAGTTTGATTTAGGTGGTCATTTACTGCACTATTATTGATCTTTGTTATTCTGTTTTCTACAAATTATTTTAATTAAAAAAACCAAAAAAAAATACTTATTTTGCAGGTTCTACTTTCATTTTTGGATAAAGAGCTACATACTTAACTGCATCGACTCAAGGCTTGTTAACAATTTCTTTTAAAAAATTTTTTAAAAAAGTTCCTGTTGCATAAAAGTTATATATAAATAGTCAATATAAAACCATTAATTAGATCATTTACTGCTTTGCTACTAATACATGTATTGCACTATTTGTCTAATGTAGATAGTTTTGTTTATGGAATCTATATTTGTTCATTATTCTGTTTACTTGCTAAATAAAAGAAAAAAGAGAAAAAAAAAATAATTCTTTTTTTTTAGACTATTTTAATTTAAATTTTTTTAAAAAAGTATATTTAACTCAGCTGAGTTGTTATTCAAAATAAAAGAAATATTTCTTTTAAATGGTTGGAACATATTGTTTATTGCGATTGTTATACTCATTATAATTGTTTTTAGTTGTTTTCCCAATAATTCATTGTGAGAAGGTAAAATATTTCCTTTAAATGGTTGAAAGGTAAAATATGGAAGGTAAAATATTTGTTTTCAATCATACAACCTGCCCTTGAATATTTTGTATCTATAAAAATCCTTCTCTTGGCTTCAACTTAAACTTTTCTCATAAAGAATACTACTTTTGTTAGTGGGAAAGAAAGGAAAAATAGCTACTGTACATCATCTGTAAAGGAAAAACCAAACAGCTTGACAACCCAATCTTTTCTGTGTTAGACAACACCTTTAAGATGATATACCCGACTTTTTTGTTCTTATTACAGAATTTGAATTTAAATTCCCAAATTATTGAATGTTTTCATAAATTTAAGATCTTTTTCACTCATTTTTATTGTGTCCATGCTTTAATTTAAAAGATATTGCATTAAACGACGTCGTTGGGTTATTTTGGCATTTTAAAAGGTGCAGGAGTGGTGGAGAAAGTAGAGTTAGAGGTGGAGATAAAGGAATATAAGTATGAGGAATTGGTTAAAGCCCTTGAAAACTTTGAAAACATGTATTATATCTTTCTATTCGTTTTGTTTGTTTATCTAATTCTTTGACTGGAATGAAAAGAATTAGATTCCCATTTTATAATTTTGGGTGTGTTATTGATGGTTGATATAAGTGTGGATTTGTTTGGTCTGTTATCCACTTATCCTATAACTCCCTTGATATCCTTGCTCCAGGAAGTACAAAACAACGCAAGAAAGCTCGGCGAGCTAAAACTTTTAGAGTTACTTCCTTTTCAATTGAGTCTAAAATCTTAATAATTTATGCTAGGTTTGTTAATTTTTCTTCCAACAATCTCCCTCTATGTTCTTGATATTTGGTTCTTCATTTTGTGAATTTTAATTATTTTTATTTTGCTTCATTCATCTCTCTTCAAATATTATGAGTATTTGTTGGTGATATTTCTGCATTATAGTGTTTTTAAAACAAGGCTGCTATATACTGAGAATTTTAATAATAAAGGCATGGAAGATTTTGATAAAATCATGAATCTAAACAATTGTTGAGGGCTGCAAAAGTAGGAAATGAAAATTCTAGAATTCTGCTTTTGTGTGCATAGTTTTGCAATGCAGGAAGCTTAAGATGGGGAAGCTTTAGTTGTAGAGCAGAGAGAAGAATGAAGAAATCCAAGAGAAACTCTTTGTGATACAGTGTAGAGTCAACAACAATATGCTTGCACCTGTTTTCTCATATTTAATATGATAACTTAAACAAGTCTTATGAAGAAGGTTATTTTTATTGATAAAATATAGTTAGTGAAGCTGTCCCCAGCAATTTAATAAGATTTTGTTGTTGATTTACAAAACTCTTTGAATATTATGATCATTAGTTATTAGTGCATGTCATATATTTTATTTTTGTTAGTGTTTCTTTTAAATGTGATATGTAATCTTTTGATTTGAAATTTTACCCTTTTTGTTGTGAAGGCGCAATAACCAGTGATAGAACATCATATTATTTTTCATCTACTCAAATTGTAAATCGCAACAACAAAAAGTATGTAAGCTTCTGCCTAGAATGAACATTGTAAATTGCTTCAAATGAGCAATAATTTGCTTTATTGGCAGATTAAGAAATATTTGACAAGTTCAATATATATATATATATATATATATATATATATAACACGTACGCACACCTGCCTTGGTTGACCAGCTCAAATTGTAATGAAATTTGTATATTCCTCTTTGTGTGAGTTATTCCTTAAAATCCAAAGCGAAAAGGTTCATTTAAGTTGACTAAATTTCTCTCAACCCAACAAAAAATGCATTTAATTTGATTAAAAAATATTTAGCATTTCTATGAACTTTCCCGTGCATTGCACGGGTTAGCGACTAATATATATATATATATATATATATATATATATATATATAACCGAATCCTCTGAAACTCCCATAATTTTCAACATCATCACTATTTTATTTTTCTTTTAGATTTTTTTTTTAATTTTAGGTTTTATATTTTATGTACTTATTATTTCTCTTCAACGTGTAATTATCTTATCAAGTGTTACAATAGTTTTGTTTAAGTAAACCTCTATTGGATATATGTTTCAAAAACTAGAAAATTCTACTTTTTGACTAAAATACTCCCTTATTTTCACAATGTGTAATTTTGTGTGTGTGTGTGTGTGTGTGTGTGTGTGTGTGTGTGTGGAAATAAGGGAGTATTTCTAAGACGTTGTCCCTTATCAAGTGTGAGTGCGATGAAGGAAGTAGAATTTAGTCAAAGTAGAAATACTCCCTTATTTTTACACGTTGTCTCTTATCAGCTGTAAAAATCTATTAGATATATGTTTCAAGAGCTTGAAAATTCTCCCTTATCAAGTGTTACAACGTGTAATTGTTTTTTTTTTTTGGGTATGTTTGAAGTCATCACCAAAGAATAGCGAAAATGTTGTAAGTCACGCCGATATGTGTTATGTGGAACCAATGATATAAAAGAAAAAGAATTTTCTAAACCTTTATTTTGAATAAAATTACTTATTTTCATTCAATTTGAATCATTTTCAAGTCATACCTGTAGGGGCACAAATTGTGCTGGACAAGAGTTAGATTTTCTGACCAGGCTAATGAGGCCTCGACAATAAATTTATAGAGAGTGGGTTCCTAATCTAGATCGTTTAGACGGTGGATAACACAAAGGTTGGATTCAATTCCATCACTCATGCACCTCTCTCCCGTAAAGATGTGATATTGGGTTGTATATATTGATGCCGAGGATAATCCTTAGTACTTCTTTTTTCCTCCCCCTTTTTTATGTCCCTCCCTTTCCTTTTATAGGCCCCTCTTCCACGTGTCTTCCGGGTCTTTTTCTCTTGGATACTTGTCCCATCACCCACCTTACTCAAATCTCTGGCGGTGAAGATAAGACTCCATTTTAATGTTCAGATGTTACTTCTTCATTAATGCGGCTAGAGAAGTAGGTATAATGCCTTCAATGCGGTGGCAGCAGCCTTTTCTCTGATATTTGTCCATCAACTTCCTTTATCCTTTATCCTTACTCTTTTAGTTATTTGTACATAAGGTCCTTAATATGAGAATCTTTGAACCACCAGGCCACTAATAATGTCCTTGGCAACAAGCTGCCGAGGACAATATCATCCTCGGACGTCATGTCTTGTGGTGCTACGCTCATGCTGGGCAACTTCCTTTGTCGTGTGGCGTCGCAGGAAGGAATTATTAGGTCCTCGGACCATTCTAAGCTGTTGAGTTGGACCTTCTTCTTTATGGGGGGCCTTTGGGCCGGCCCAATACATGATTTGGGCCCATGGGCACCACAATAGCCCCTCGAAATCCTTATTTCTACTCTGTGAAGAGAAACGAGGATTTCGATATATGCACACGTAAGGCACTCCGCTTCTGACACTTCGATATGCAGGACACGCTCCAATTAAATGTTGGTGGCTTCGTGTTCCCTGTTTCTAACCGCACGATGCTCATCTAACGGGTAGGCGTATTTTGAGGAAACAAGCGGGAGGCTTCCCGCTTTGCGCCTTTTCATGAAATAAAAACCTCCATTTCAAAGGTTCCTTATTCATTTCAGAGTCTGTACATCGAACCTATCCCTTCCTGCCATCTACACGCGTCTCTAGTCTTTTCAATCCTAAGCCGAGGTGACCTAGTTATTTAAAAGTATGTACTCCAACTTTCTGCTTTCGTTATTATTGCTCGTTCCTTCTAGTTATTTTTATTTTTTCTGTCCTCGGCAGTCTAAACTTCCCATGTCAACATAGTATTCTCTCCGTAGTCTTAGGAAATGGGTAGATTTGCATCCTTAGTGGATACTCCTGAAAAAATAGAGGAGTTTAAGGTTAAATACGGAATCCCTCAGGGAGTATCCGTCAAGTATTGTGAGCAAGGAGGATGGCTCACCGATACGGACACCGGTGAGGTAGCGATCCCTATGATGGCATTCCTAGAGGAAGGAATGAGGGTCCCTATAATTCCCATCACTAGGGATTACCTTAGAACATTTAGGTTATCCCCCACCCAATGTGCCCCGAACATGTTCAGGATCTTAGGAGCCATTGATGTCCTAAATGAAAGGCTAGGATTAGGGCTCACTCACCACAAGGTGAACTGGGTGTATAATCTTCACCACCTAAAAGGGCACACATACTATTTAAAGTCTAGGCATCCTGAGGTTAGGTTGATCCAGTGTCTTCCCAACTCCAACAAGGGTCTAGACAAGGATTTCCTTATATTGTCGGGGGACTGGCACGACGGTTTCCCCTGTCCGACGAGGGAAGGGGAACCTGGTAAGTGTTTGGGTAGCGCCAGCCTTTATTAAAGACAAATTTTTTCATTTTCGTTGTTGACTGTGTTTTCTCTGACTTGTCCTTACTAAATTGCTTTTGAAATGTGTGTAGATCGCCGTGCACTCACCCGCCGCGCCAACCTTGTCAATTTTGATCGCCTGAATAAAATCTTAAAGGCCGAGGTATTTGTGCATTCAGACGGTCAGCTACGCGCTGCACACCTCATCCTCGGATACACACCCATATCCTCCGCGTTCCAAGCTCCCAAGTGTGTTATTAAGGAGAAGGACCCTCGGCTGCCGAGGATCAGCGTAGCGGTAGAGGGCTTCCTGTTACTCGCGGGCACTCCCACGCCTCGAGGTGTTTTGATTACCGAGCCTGTGGGGATCGTCCTGGGAGCCACTCATTTGGCCACGTCCTCGGCTCGACCTAGGTTGGGTGAAGGTTCCACCTTTCAGCCAGTCGCAAAGGAAGAAAAGGAAGAAGAAGAAGAAGAAGAAGAAGAAGAAGAAGAAGAAGAAGAAGAAGAAAAAGAAGGAGAAGAAGTTGTTGAGCTTTCGGATTCTGAAGAGGAATTTGAAGCTTTCCAACAACTCCCATCACCAAGGAGCCTACCTCTTGCCGTCGGCTCTTCGTCTATCACCTCATCAGAAGACGACGACCAACCATTGATAAGAATGGGCATCCAACGTAGACCGAAGCCCAGTCTCAAGGACGTGTTGGAAGGGCAAGTTGGATCACAGGAGCTTCCCAAGGTGCCCCCCGTAAAACCTAAGGACAAGGGCACCGAGAAGGTCCCTTCAATAAGGGTTACTCTTCCTCCTCCTTCCCAAGTTCAACACCCCGATCCCGCTGACCATAAGAGAAAAAGGGATCAGCCCAAGGGGAAGGAAATATCTGAAGGGAGCAAAGACCTCCCCACCAAAGAGACTGATCCGGAGAGGGGAGGCAAGCATGCTCGGCATGCCCACACGAGGTCGGAGAGGCGAATTGACCCTCTAGCACCAGTCCATGCGCCCGTTTGGGCTCTCCAAATGCAGGTAGACGATCAGGCCGTCACGGCTGACGCGTCTATTAGGGGATCTGATGAGGGCACAGCCACATGCATCACTGATGCATTAGAGTAGGCTTTTCTATTGCCCGAGAACATGGGTGAGCTGCGGAGGATGAGGGATCACAATGTCTTCATGATCCTCAAGAAGGAGTTAGCTATGGTAAGAATTTTGATTGTTTCTTCGTATCCATTCTTCTCTTTTTTATTGCACTTATTGCTATTATTTCTTTGCTCGGCATTGACTACTTTCGTATGTTGTATACTAATGATGTTTGCACCCAGGCCGTCCAATCTGCACATAGGGCAGAGGAGATTGCTGCTAGTTCCTATAAAGCATTAAGGGATGAGGAAGTGAGGCTGGATCAAACTAGGAGAATTATGGAGCTTAAGGAGAAGAGACTGCAAGAGGTAGTCACCAGCCTGAGTAAAGCGGAGAGCGAGAGCATGGGTCTGGAGTCCCAACTGAAGACCACTACCAGGCAGACCGAGGATCAAAGGTTGCAACTCAAGCGTGCCAACGAAGACCTCGCCTCGGCTAAGAAGCAAGTGGAGGATCTCAAAAAAGACCTCACAAAGTCTGAGGAAGCCATGCTCGAGGCTCTTAAGGCTAAGGAAGAGGCACTCATCAAGGTTCAGGAAGCCGAGGCTATGGTTGACGAGGCAGAGCAGAGCGGCTATGAAGTGGGGGTGGCAGAAACCACTGACACCTTCAAAGCTCAAGTGCCAGAGGTCTGTAGGGATTACTGCCTCCAAGTGTGGAGGGAGGCTCTTTCCCAGGCTGGGGTAGATGCTTCCTCTCCCATGTGGAAGGCAGAGAATGCCTATGTCCCTCCGGCAATTCGAGTAGCCGCTCCCGGTCAAGCCAAGGGTGATGCTGCTTCTTCCACGGCTGAGGTGCAGTTAGGAGCAGGTGCTACAAAGGATATTGTAGCCGAGGTTCAACCTGACAATCCTCAACCTCCAATCGCCCTAAAGGAGCTGCCCCCCGACTTGAAGGTTAGCGGTACAATGGAGTTAGTCTTGGCAACTTTGCCTATAAAGCCCAAGGAGATGGTTGGGGGGTCCTTGGCCTCGGTGGTGCCTCCTGCTGATCCGAAGAACCAGCTCCAGTCCAAGCCATAATCCCTTATGTTTTAGTTGTTTCTTTTTCTTTTTTGTATTGCTTTCGGCTTTGTATTTTTATTTCCTAGTTTCAGTTTTTACTTTCCTTCCTTTATAACTTAACAACTTGGTTATAAATGTACTGACAAATCTTTCACTTAATGAAAAAATTTCCAACTTAAACTGTTGTTTTGTGTTATGTTTGATGTTGGTACCTTATTCCATTGTTACACATGTAATATGGCAAGATAACAGTTTGGATTCATGGCATATAGTTATAACTTCCTACCACCGGTTAAGTAAGGACAAGGGAAATTCGTGCCATTCATATACTTGCAAATGCTTTAAGTGATGATTACAGATTCTTCTTTGATTTTGATGACGAGCAGGTCATTAAAAAGTAGTGTATTAATGTGGAATCCATTTATTTATGACTTGCTCAAGAACTATCTTCACGTTAGCATATTAAAACGATAGGCATCAACATTCCTGATATTTTCCATGCTTGGACCATTAATATTCAATAACAAGCAAAATCATATGAAATACAAACTTGAGGCACTTATTGCTAATACGTACCCGTTTTTATAGAACGCGTAGGTGCTTTGACAAGAACTTATGTAATCCCACCTCTGTCCCTGCACTCGCCTTTGGGGGTTCCGAAGTAACTTCCATTTCGTTTTTAGCTTAAGGTAGAGGATCCGAGGACCCGGCGTAACCCCGTTTTCACTTTTAAATTAAGGTAGAGGACCTGAAGATCCGGCTTAACCTTATTTTTATTTAGGAATAAGGTAGAGGGTCCGAGGACCCGGCGTAACCTTGTTTTTGTTTTCAAAGCAAGGTAGAGGATCCGAGGACCCGGCGTAACCTTTTTTTCATTTTGAAAGTAAGGTAGAGGATCTGAGGACCCGGCGTAACTTCGTTTTCATTTTTAAATTAAGGTAGAGGACCTGAAGATCCGGCTTAACCTTATTTTTACTTAGGAATAAGGTAGAGGGTCCGAAGACCCGACTTAACCTTATCTTTGTTTTCAACGGAAGGTAGAGGATCCGAGGACCCGGCGTAACCTTGTTTTCATTTTGAAAGTAAGGTAGAGGATCTGAGGACCCGGCGTAACCTCGTTTTCATTTTTAAATTAAGGTAGAGGACCTGAAAATCCGGCTTAACCTTACTTTTACTTAGGAATAAGGCAGAGGGTCCGAAGACCCGGCTTAACCTTATCTTTGTTTTCAACGGAAGGTAGAGGATCCGAGGACCCGGCGTAACCTTGTTTTCATTTTGAAAATAAGGTAGAGGATCTGAGGACCCGGCGTAACTTTAATTTCATTGTAATAGTTCGTACAAAACAACAACAATAAGATAAAAATGACAAAAGTGCATTTTATTAATAATAATACCGTCGCAAATTACTTACATTCCAGGGGTGAGGCACAACCTTTTCATCTAAGTCTGCAAGGTAATAGGCTCCTATTCCAGCTACTGTCGTAATGTGGCACGGTCCTTCCCAATTAGGTCCGAGTTTTCCCCACGCTGGATTTTTGGCATTACCCACTACTTTCCTCAACACTAAGTCCCCATGAGCAAGCGGTCTCGAGTTTACATTCGAATCATACCCCTACTTCAGCTTTTGTTGATAATGAGCCAAATGGATCATGGCAGCTTCTCTCCTTTCCTGAACCAAATCTAGATCTTTTTCTAGTAGCCTATCATTGCTCTCCGGGGTGAAGGAACTTGTCCTCATCGTTGGAAAGCCAGTTTCCAAAGGGATAACAGCCTCGGCGCCATAAGTCATCGAGAATGGCGTCTCTCCCGTTGATCGGCAAGGTGTGGTCCGATACGTCCACAGGACATGAGGCAACTCCTCCACCCATCTCCCTTTGGCGTCTTCCAGTCTCTTCTTCAGCTCGTTCACTATAACTTTGTTGACAGCCTCGGCCTGCCCATTCCCTTGTGGATAAGCTGGTGTGGAGTACCTGTTGGTTATGCCGAGGTCACAACAATATCGCCTAAACGCCTTGCTATTAAACTGCAAACCATTATTTGAGATGAGGGTGCGAGAGACACCAAATTGGGTGACGATATTCTTCCACATGATATTCTTCCACATGAATTTCTTCACATCAACGTCCCTGATGTTTGCCAGAGGCTCGGCTTCTACCCACTTAGTAAAATAGTCTGTGGCTACAATCAAATACCTTCGATTCCCAGGCGCCTTTGGGAAAGGACCCACAATGTCCAGAACCCATTGCGCAAAAGGCCAGGGGCTCGTCAGGGGGTTGAAAACGCCCCTAGGTTGGTGAATGTTTGGGGTAAACCTTTGGCACTGATCGCATTTCTTCACATAAGTTTGAGCTTCTCGTTGCATGTTGGGCCACCAATACCCTTGCGTTAGGGCTCTGTAAGCCAAAGACCTTCCCCCCGTGTGACTCCCACAGATTCCTTCTTGTAACTCTTCCAAAAGCAGCTCAGTCGCCTCTAGATGTATGCACAGCAGGTATGGGCTGGAGAAGGATCGTTTATAAAGTTTATTGTCCTCGGCTAGCCAAAATCGAGAGGCCTTCCTACGTATTTTTTCCGCTTCGACCCTTTCCTTGGGCAGAACATCATCCTTGAGGAAGGATACGATGGGGTCCATCCAGCTAGGCCCCACCCTGATCTGGTGAACGTGGATAACATTTCCAATCTTTCTCGAGGGTTTGGGTAAGTCCTCAACTAGGATAATCCGAGGTAGTCCTTACGACAACGACGTAGCATGAGTTGCTAGGGAGTTAGCATGCGCATTGTTACTTCTAGGGACATGGGATAAAGTAAAGGATTCGAATTTGCTTTGTACCATCTTGGCTTGACTCAAGTAGTCTTGCATCCTCGGATCTCTGGCCTCCACCTTTCCCTCCATTTGGCCTACAACAAGTTGCGAGTTCGAGAACACTTGCACGATCTTTCCTCCCAATTTATGAACCATCTCCATCCCTTTTAGCAAAGCCTTATACTCGGCCTCATTATTTGTAGCCGAGAATCCCAGCCTTAAGGACTTTTCCAATGTGAGACCTTCTGGGGTCGTGATTACTAAACCCACTCCGAATCCCCTTTGATTGGCAGCCCCATCAACGTAAACGGTCCAACCCACAAGACCTTTGCATGCAACCATACCAACTGATTTTTCATCAATGTCCCTATTAACAGCACTATCTCCTATTGTGGGCTCAGCGAATTCTGCTACCAAATCAGCCAATACTTGACCTTTTATTGAGGTGCGTGGCATGTACTTTATATCAAAAGAGCCCAAGATGGTTCCCCATTTTGCAATCCTGCTTGTATAATCTGCACTCCGGAGTATAGCTTTGAGGAGAAGCTGGGTCAGAATAACCACCGTATGAGACTGGAAATAATAGGGGAGCTTACGTGTACCATGCACCACGGCCAGGATTGCCTTCTCTAATGGTGGATAACGTATCTTGGCTTCATGCAAGGACTTACTCACATAGTAAACTGGCTTTTGTACATCCCCGTCGACCCTTATCAGCACCAGACTAACGGCATGGGCGGCCACTACAATATATGCAAATAGGACCTCGTTAACTTCGGGCTGAGACATGATAGGAGGATGAGAAAGATATTCCTTAAGTTTTTGAAAGGCAACAGCACACTCCTCCGTCCATTCGAACTCTTTCCACTTGTTTAATAATTGAAAGAATGGCCTACACTGGTCAGCAGATCTTGAGATTAATCGGTTGAGGGCCGCGGTCATCCCAGTCAACCTTTGCACCTCCTTTGGATTCCGAGGCGGCTGCAGGTTATTGATGGCTTTGACCTGAGCGGGGTTAACTTCGATTCCTCTATGTGTCACCAGGTAGCCTAGAAATTTTCCAGACCCTACTCCGAAGGAGCACTTGGATGCATTGAGACGTAACTTGTGCTTTCTCAGCGTTTGGAAAGTGTTATCCAGGTCTGGTATATGGGCCGAGATGGTTTTACTCTTAACCACCATATCATCAACGTACACCTCGATCGTTTTTCCTAGCTGTGGTTCAAACATTCATGTCATCATTCTCTGATAGGTAGCCCCTGCATTCTTCAAGCCAAAAGGCATCACCTTATAGTGATAGTTTCCCGTGGGTGTGACAAAGGCTGTTTTCTCCTGGTCTTCTAGAGCTAAGGGTATTTGATGGTAACCTTGGAAAGCGTCTAAAAAGCTCATCCGAGGATGACCCACAGTAGTGTCCACCAACTGGTCTATGCGGGGCATTGGAAATGAGTCCTTAGGACAAGCCTTATTCAAGTCTGTAAAGTCTACACACACCCTCCATTTTCCGTTCTTCTTCTTCACTACCACTGTGTGTGCCAACCATTCCGGGTAGAATACCTCCTTGATTGCCCCCGCCTTCTTAAGTTTCAGTACCTCTTCCTTTACAGCGTCGGCATGCTCCTGAGACGAACGCCGAGGTGGTTTCCTCCGCGGTACTGTTGTTGGACTGACATTGAGGTGATGACAAATGAAATTTGGGTCAACCCCTGGAGCCTCGTAGGCATCCCATGCGAATACATCGATGTTTCGTTTCAGAAATGCAACCAGTTCTTCTTTTTCTCGGGATGGCAATTGACTTCCTACTTGGAAAAATTTCTCTATATCATCTGCAATAATCATTTTCTCCAAATCTTCACAGCCGGGCCCTTCAGCCTCTGCTGCATTCGGTTCGGCCGAGGACTCTAACTGCTATAAATTCTTCTCGGCCAGGGCTTGAGACTCCTGTCTTGTTTGATGTGTAATGGCTGCTGTTATGCACTGCCTCGCCATGGACTAGCTGCCTAGTATTTCTTCAACTCCATCCTCGTGCGGGAACTTTACTTTAACATGTAGAGTTGATGATACAGCACCTAAGGCATGCAGCCATGGTCTCGCCACTATGGCTGTGTAAGGGGAGTAGGCGTTTACTACGATAGAATCCATGTCCACTACCACTGGCCCCGACTGTACAGGTAGTCGGATCAACCCCTTTGGAATAACAGCCTTCCCCTCAAAACTTATCAACGGGGAGTCATAAGCTATGAGATCTTCAGACCTCAAATTGAGGCCCTTGAACAAATCTGGGTACATGATGTCAGCCCCACTGCCCTGGTCAACCATCACTCTCTTCACATCGTAACCCCCTATCCTTAAGGTGATGACCAACGCATCATCATGCGGCTGGATAGTGCCAATCTTATCCTCCTCTGAAAATCCTAACACAGGCAGGGGATTCCTCTTAATCCTCTTCGGCTCAGCGTTGAGGTCCTCGGCAGAGGGACGTAATACTGACATTATTCTAGTAGGGCATGACCCTGTTCGACCTGGCGCCGCAAAGATGACATTGATTGTGCCCAATGGAGGCCTCACATTGTTACTGCCTTGGTTCACGGAACCAGATTGGGTGCCTTGTTCATTAGGTCGATTCATGAATTGCCTTAACTTCCCCTCTTTGATCAGCTGATCCAAGTAATTCCACAAGTTCATGCAGTTCTCTGTGGTGTGACCCTTATCTTGGTGATAATTGCAATAGAGGTTCTGATTACGTTTTGTAGGGTCTCCTATCATCCTACTGGGCCATCTAAAATACGGTTCTTGGCAAATCTTCTCCAACACTTGCTGCACCGGCTCACGAAATACAGCGTTCACTGTCTGGGGTGGGGCCGACCTAGTCTGGCTAGTGAAATCTCTTCGCGGCCATTTGCTGTTATATCTCTCCGCCTTGAAGTCCCTACTCTCCTGAGGGACAGTCTTCATCTTTCCTTTACTTTGTTGCTGATCCTCCTCAACCCTCTTATACTCGTAGATACGATCCATGAGCCGACGAACCGTTTTTACCGGCTTCTTGGTCAAGGATTTTCTTAGATCGTGTTCAACTGGAAGACCGACCTTAAAGGTGTTGATTGCCATCTCATCAAAATCACCATCAATCTCGTTAAACGCTTCCCAGTATCTGTCCGAGTAGGTTTTCAACGTCTCGCCCTCTCTCATGGCCATGGACAGTAACGAGTCTAAAGGCCGAGGTACTCTGCTGCATGTAACAAAACGGGACCCAAACGCCATTGTAAGTTCCATGTAGGAATCAATGGAGTCCGCTTTTAAGCCGTTGAACCATCTCATCGCAACGGGTCCTAAACTTGAGGGGAAAACTTTACACATCAAGGTTTCATTCTGTGAATAGACCGCCATGCGTTGATTAAAATGGCTCACGTGCTCCACTGGGTCTGTTTTGCCATTATAGATGGTGAAGTTTGGTTGCGTGAACCGACGGGGGAGCTTTCCCCTCTCAATACGACGTGTGAAAGGTGATTTGGAGAGTTGGAGCAGTGCTTTCCCCATGGCGTTGCTGCCCGAGCCCCTGGGAAGGGATTTTTTGCTCGCCATATCATGGAGACTTCCTTCTTGGTAAGAGAAAGTCTCGCTAGGAGGAGTTCCCGACCTCGGCTTATAGCCACTGCTCTGGGAGTCATCTGATGAAGGGTAAGATATGGAAGGCGTCCGTTTACGCTTGGCCCGACGTAACTTCCTTTTTAGCTGATCAATCTCCCTCTGCATGGCCCTAGTATTTGCCTCATTAGAGCCCCTGCTTCTGCCCTGCGGATGATTACCGACAGTTCGCCCCGAGTGCACACTGCCTTCTCGATCTTCCATATGCTCTAACTGTTGGAATGGATCCTCGTGCTGAGATCCGAGAGATTCAGCATGGTCTGGATTCAAACCCGCCATCACGTTATCTGCGCCAAAACTCAAGATTCCTACAGACGACGCCAATTGTAGGGGCACAAATTGTGCTGGACAAGAGTTAGATTTTCTGACCAGGCTAATGAGGCCTCGACAATAAATTTATAGAGAGTGGGTTCCTAATCTAGATCGTTTAGACGGTGGATAACACAAAGGTTGGATTCAATTCCATCACTCATGCACCTCTCCCCCGTAAGGATGTGATATTGGGTTGTATATATTGATGCCGAGGATAATCCTTAGTACTTCTTTTTTCCTCCCCCTTTTTTATGTCCCTCCCTTTCCTTTTATAGGCCCCTCTTCCACGTGTCTTCCGGGTCTTTTTCTCTTGGATACTTGTCCCATCACCCACCTTACTCAAATCTCTGGTGGTGAAGATAAGACTCCATTTCAATGTTCAGATGTCACTTCTTCATTAATGCGGCCAGAGAAGTAGGTATAATGCCTTAAATGCGGTGGCAGCAGCCTTTTCTCTGATATTTGTCCATCAACTTCCTTTATCCTTTATCCTTACTCTTTTAGTTATTTGTACATAAGGTCCTTAATACGGGAATCTTTGAACCACCAGGCCACTAATACTGTCCTCGGCAACAAGCTGCCGAGGACAATATCATCCTCGGACGTCATGTCTTGTGGTGCTACGCTCATGCTGGGCAACTTCCTTTGTCGTGTGGCGTCGCAGGAAGGAATTATTAGGTCCTCGGACCATTCTAAGCTGTTGAGTTGGACCTTTTTCTTTATGGGGGGCCTTTGGGCCGGCCCAATGCATGATTTGGGCCCATGGACACCACAATACCTTTTTAAAACCAAGTCATAGACCTTTAAGAAAAATAAATATTTTTAATTTTTTCTCCAAAAAAATAATAACTATTTTTAATTTTTATTTAATTACTTCGTGCATCACACAGGTTAATAACTAGTAAATATTAAAAATAATCTACTATATACATTCATAAGTTGTTTAAAGCCACCAAGATCTATTAGTGTTGCACATGCCTAAGAAGTAAGAATATTGTAAATAAGGTGGCATATTGACAAGTGGATCACATTAAAAATTGGGTGGTGGGGATTAAATGATCTCATACAACTAGGGTTTGATTCATGAGTATAAATAGCAACACTTCATGACTCCAGTGCCGCCGTTCTTCACAAAAGCAAGACTTCACAAAAGTAAAAAATCAGTCCTCTATTATCTGATTCTTTAAGGAGAAAAAAAAAGGTAAAATTGTCTGGCCACACAGTCTCAAATGGATTGAGGCTAATGTATGTATTAATTGTGGTCTCTCCTCTTCAAATCCAAACAAGCCCAGGTCTTTCTCTCATTCTATGTTTGCGGGTCTATTCTCCCTCTTTCTCTAAAGATTTGTGACGCATGTAGGATCACAGCTCCAAAAAGCTAGCTTTAAGGGAAAAAAATTGAGAGTGAGAGAGAGACTGAGAGAGGGTGAGCAATTTTAGGTTAGTTTTGGTTTTCAACCCAACCAACCAATAACCAGTTCAACCATACTGGTTTTTGGTTTTATGATTGAACCGACTAGTTCTTAATTATTTTCGGTTTTTAATCATAACTGGATCGGATTAATAACCGGTTCTTAGTTGAACCAATTGGACCGGTCAATCCGGTCCGGTTTTTAAAACCATGGAAAAAGTATATCTCTTTGGTCTATTTTCATATTCCTAATCCATGCTTTAGACTTATCCACACACAAAAAAATCTACCATACTTTAGAATTTCTATATTCTTTTTTGTGGTCAATTCTCAAAAAAGAAAAAAAAAATTACACACAAAAATCTATCGTGCTTTAGAATTTCAATATTATTTTTTGGGGTTGATTCTCACCAAAAAAAAAAAAAAATCTTCTATGGTCTTTCAACTTGGATATAATTGGGCTAAACATTACATACCCGTTTGTTCATAGCTCCTCAGCCCTTGAATCCTCACAAGCTCTAGCTTTGTGAGATAAATGGTGCTCAACAGTTTTTTTTTTTTTTTTTTTTTGATGGGAAATGCTAAAAACTTTATTAAACTAAGAGAAACCGATTACATCATTTAGAATAGCTTGGCTAAGGAAATCAGGGTCCTCTTCTAACCAAACTAAAAAATCATCTATGCCTAAAGCATATTTGGCTAATAAATGAGCCAGCTTATTTCCTTGTCACCACACATGAGAAAAATCAACCTGTCTAAAATCCTGAGCAACTAAAATAGAGCTATAAATGATGGCCGCCACTGCTGATGGAGGGGGAGAAAGCTCCTTCAATGCATTGATCACCAAAAGGGAATCACCTTCAAGAATAAAGTCTTGAATAAGAAGGTCTTTCGTAAATTGCAGACCAATTTCCACTGCCTTTGCTTCAATTTCTACTACTCCGAGAGGGGCCCAAAGCTTCTTACTAAGAGCGCCAATAATGTTGCCTAACTCATCTCGGATCAAGACACCCACACCAGCAGCTTTTTGATCGGCAAAGACAACCCCATCAATGTTGATTTTGAACAAGTTCCTCGGTGGTGGCTTCCAGACCTCACGCTGACCTGACTGATCTACCTGACTATGCAGAGGCTCCTTAACACAATCCTATTACTCGGCAAGATATTCCAAAGCATCAGACCCGATCCTCAGAGCATTATTCTTCACTCCTCTAGTCCGAAACTCATTTCTGCTTGACCACAGAGACCACGCCACCATAACCATCTTCTCAATCTGTTCTTCATCCCATTCGGCTTCAACCACTCCATACCATACCATATCCATGAAAGAATGAAAGCGAAGGGGCGTCTAGATATGAAATATCTTCAAGTTGTTCCACACATCCCGAGCCTGGTTATAATCCCAGAACAGATGAATTGAAGACTTCGCACTCGAGTTACAGAACTCACAACATCCATCAGCCAACACTAAATTTTCTTTTGTAGGGAGGGAATCTTTGCAGGCTCTCCATACGAAATGGTGAACCTTGTGAGGGTTGTTAAGCAACCATATTTGCTTTCGAAACTGTCTCATCCTACTGTCATTAGAGGTAGTCCCACCCGAGCCATCAGAAGCGAGTTCCACTGCCCCTTTATAAGCACTTCTAACAGTGAATTTTCCATTGTTTTTAGGAGCCCAAATCTGCTTGTCATTAGGAAGTTTAGAACTCAAAGCAATGCCACAAATCTCATCAGCCTCATGTGGAAGAAAAATACTTTGGATCAAGTCAGCTTTCCAAGTCCCATGAATTGGGTCAATTAATTCAGACACTCGAGCCTCCAAGGGAAGACCAGTCGGGGGAGACATTACTTTGTAAGTAGAGGGGTTAAGAATCCACTTATCCGACCATATCTGAATACTTCTACCATTGCCTACCTGCCATCTCATACCTTTATTGACAATACTCTGCCTTGCCATAATACTCCGCCATGCATAAGATGGATTTGTACCCAAATGAGCATGAAGAAAATCACTCCTTGGAAAATACTTTGCCTTAAAAACTTGGTAGAATAGTGAATCACCACCTAATTGTAATCTCCACCCCTACTTAGTTAATAAGGCCAGATTAAATTGTTGTAGTTGTTTAAACCCCAACCCCCCTTGAGTTTTAGGAGTGCAAAGTTTATCCCAACTAATCCATGCCATCTTCCTTTCATCTCTTTGTTGACCCCACCAGAAATTCCTTATAAGGCTAGTCATCTCATCACAAAAAGTATCCGGAATCTTAAAACAACTCATAGCATACGTAGGAATTGCCTGGGCCACAACTTTAATCAGAATCTCATTGCTTGCTTTTGAGAGTAATTTTTCCTTCCAGCTCGCCAATTTCTTAGCCAACTTCTCTTTGATTCCCTTAAAGGAGTTCTTTCTATTCTTCCCCACAAGAGATGGTAGACCCAAATATTTTTCATGTTGCTTGATAGCTTGAGCTCCAAATCTAGTCTTGATCTCTTGTTGAATATCCATATCTGTATTACTGTTGAAAAAGAGTGAAGTCTTTGCCCTAGTTAATTGTTGTCCTGATGCATCTTCATAGACTTTCAGAACTCTCTGAAGGGACTCACATTCTGCAATGGAAGCTTTACAAAAGATAAGACTTTCATCTGCAAAAAATAGGTGTGAAAGACTAGGCCCATTCCTACAGACAGAAATACCCCCCCATAGACCCATCATTAACAACTTTTTTAATTAAAGTGGATAAACCCTCATTACAAAGAAGGAAGAGATAGGGTGAAAGAGGGTCACCCTGTTAAAGACCCTGAGTAGGAACAATATGACCTTTTGACTTACCATTAATTCTGATGGAATAGGTCACAGATGAAACACGCTGCATCATAAGGTTCCTCCATCTAAGGTGGAAACCCAATTTCTCCATAATTTTCTCCAAGCACAACCACTCCACCTTATCATAAGCTTTGTTCATATCTAGCTTCAATGCCATCTCTTCTCTACTTCCAGTTTTCCTTTGGCTGATTTGATGCATTGTTTCAAAGGCAACTAAAATATTATCAGTGATGAGCCTTCCATTAACAAAGCCACTTTAAGTGTCACTAATAATTGCTGGGAGGACTTTCTTCAACCTGTTAGCAAGGGTCTTGGCAGCCATTTTATATACCACATTGTATAAACTAATTTGTCTAAATTCTATGACTTTTTGAGGTTTAGTAATTTTAGGAACTAAAACAATCTGAGTATCATTGAAATGAGGAGGAATAATGCCACAATTAAGAAAATCAAGAACAGATTTAGTGACTACACCCACAGTAGGCCAAAAGTACTGATAGAATAGGGGAGGCATACCATTAGGTCCCGGTGCCTTAAGGGGATACATCTACTTCATGGCTTTGAAGACCTCATTGGGCTGAAACTCCTTAGTCAACTACTCATTCATATGCTGAGTTACCTTCGGTTGGACTGCTTCCAAAATTTCAGTGAAGTTCGTGGGATTGGCAGAGGACAAAAGCTCAGTATAATATACTCCACAAACACCTTCTCAACTTCGGCCTCCTCTTCCTGCCAAACTTCATTTGAATCTAGAATCCCTACAATTAAATTTTTCTGAAACCTTGAAGATGCTTTAGCATGGAAGAAACCTGTGTTGCGATGCCCCTAACCAATCAACCCAAGCCCTTTGTTTCCACATGGCTGCCTCCTTCTCAAGCCAACAATTAAGCTCCACCCTAGTCTTCTTCAAGTGTTTGATGACCTCCGGACTAGTTGGCTGCAACTCCAAAACCTTCAAAAGCTTCTGAAGCCGTGCTATCTCCTTACCCACATGCCCAAACTCAAATCGGTTCCAAGCTTGTAATTTATTTTTGCAAGAGTTCAAGCACGACACCGAAGGATGAGATGAGGCTGTCACCAAACCCTCAAGCCAAGCTTCGGACACAATTTCATCACATTTGGGATCTTTTAGCCACATGGACTCAAATTTGAAGCTTGCTTTAGAATGGACCCGTTTCCTGACAGCCAAGAATTGAAGGAGCAATGGATTGTGATCTGAGGTGGAGGAAGACTCATGAATCAACTTTGCCGAGGGAAATAATGCAGCCCAGCTCGAAGACATTATTGCCCACAACGTGTAGTAGATATTGTTGTTGGTATAGCGCAAAAATGAATATTTTATCTCAGCTAAAATTTAAACTACTCTACTTTTATTTCAACTTTCAAATTAGTTTTTAAGATTTAATTTTTTGTATCAATTTGGTTTCTCATTTTGCATTAGATTAATGAATGCATCTTAAATCATCAGATTTTGATTTTTTACTTTCCAAAAGAGCTTAACATCAACTAAGGGTCGTCAATGGGCAGCCCGACCCCCTTTTACTTGGCCTAGGGGCATAATGGGCTAGGCATAATGAGCTATTAACTAGTTAGCGGGCTGGGTCGAGTTAGGCTGAAAAAGAAAAAATCAACCCACGACCTTGCCCATGGGCAGTGCCCATTTTGTCTTTAACGGGCTAGGCTACTAGGTTGGGCCTAATGGGCTACTCATGAGATTGTGTCAGAATATTATTTTATTATTTTTATAAAGAAAGAATCAATTTTTTATAAGGGAATAATCAATCTATTTTTTTAAAGGAAAGCGTAAAAAAATTTAATACTTAATTACAATTTTTTTTTAAAGTCAAATCTATTTAATTTTTTCTTTTGTTGAAGGAAACTTATTTAATTTTTTTTTTTAATTAAGACTTCAAATAGTTTTATTATTTTTATCTTTAAACCAAAAAAAAAAAAAAAAAATCGAATGTTTAATTCAAATTTGGTAGACTACTAGAGAAATATATATTTAGTAAACTAAGTTTAACACAATTACTTTAAGTATCTTAGTGGTTGGGAAAGTTCTCTTAAGAAATTGCTCTACAATATCTTAAGATCAATTATTCATACACCTCTTATATATTTTTGTTACCAATTCTAAGTTATTGGACTGGGCAACAGGTTGGGCCAATAGGCTAGGCTATTGGGCTAGCCTACCAGGTACCCATGGGTATAAAAACTAGCCCACAGCCTAATCCACTGGGCTAGTGGGCTACCCATGGGCCTCAATAACAGCGGGTTGGGCCGCCTATTAGCCTAATGGGCTGTCGGGTTTCTGGGTCGGGTCATGTGCCTTGGAATATTTGATGACTCTTAACATCAACTATGTCAAAGAATATGAAATTGTTCAATGATATTAAAACTCCAAGTATAAAAGTAGATTTAAAACAGTAACCATATATTTGCTGTAACCATTAAACATACATAGGGGAAAAAAAAACTATATTATTAGATAGATAAATATTTATAAGGTACAATTGTACAAAGCAAGAGATATAAATTATTTTATAAACCTGCTCCATATCTATATATCATCTGAAACTGATTTTTAGAGAACAGAAAAAAAAAGGAAAAAAAAAAGGAAGAGAGACATATAATTCAATATGACCTTTAACCTTGTTTGAATGGAGGAAAAGACAGAAGAGAAAGGCAATAAAAAAGTAGAAATTAATCAGGAATATTAAATCTAAATAAAAGTGAATGGAAGAACAAAAATTAAGAATAAAACCTACTTTGTTGTTGCAGGGAAGGAACAACAAAAATGTACAAATGTTGTGTGATGAAAGCAAGCTGATAACTCCACTAGAGCCAACGTACTCCACACCAATTTCACTTAGTTTCCACTAAACAAATTCAAACCCATAGCTTAGTTTCCACCAAAAAAAAAAAAAAAAATCAATTTAATTATCACCATTTTAATGTCTATTTAAAATATTGAAGATGTGACTCACTTCAAAAAATATTATTGTCAATACACACTACTAAACTCAATTATAGAGTTCCAAACCCAAAGACTTATCTAAGTGTGTGCACAAACTCAATTACAAATACAAAGATAAACACAGCTAAAACTACAATTCAATCAACTCTAGAATACAAAACAAAAATCAATAATATGAGTCTGAAATTAAAACAATCAAAATATAAACCATGAAGCTGTATTTTTTCTGTGAAAACTAATATAACCACACTAAAATTCAAGAAAAGCGAAGAAATAAAAACTATTCTAAGTCTGAACTTAAAATAGTCAAAATATAAACCATGAAGTTGTATTTTTTGTTTTGTTTTGTTTTGTTTTGTTTGTTTGTTTGTTTCTTTTTCTTTTCTTTTTTTCTTTTTGTAAAAAATGATATAACTACACTAAAATTCAAAAAAAAATAAAAAATAAAAAATATATATATATATATATATTATATATATATTTATACATGAGAAGTTACAATTCAAAATAAGTTTCATGAATTCTTAAAATGTAAAGAGAACACTAAAATAGTTAGAATTTAGATGTACATAGATTATCGGCAAATGTTACAATTCAAATTGAGTTTCATGAGTTCTTTAAATGTAAAAGGAACACTAAAATAGTTAGAAATTAGTTGTACATAGATTATCACAGAGGCAAACGAATACCATACCTTTAATCCTAATTCAAATGGAGGAAAATAATGAACAGAATTCATTAAGAATAAACCTAGAAATTGAACAGCTGTGAAAAAAAAAAAAAGAAAAAAAAAGAAGACTAATAAGAATAAAATATTTATAAGATAATAGTTATAGAGTCCTAATTATTATAGAGTTCTAATTAAATTTGTTTATTAGTTACCTTTGGGTAGGTTTCGACGGTCTGGGTTGGGTGTGTCGTTGACCGACATAGTTGATGGGTCATGGCCTGGATAAGACTCACAGCAAATGAGGCATTGTTTCTGGGTTGTTGAGGTTGCATGTGGGTGGTTTGTGGCAAATGGGTGGTCTGAGGAAGGAGATCGACCTCTGTTCTGAGAAAGAAGATGTTTGTTGGTTTGTGAGTATGGTGGGTATGGTGGGTTTTGATTGAGGAATCTGTAGGTATGGTGGGTATGGTGTCTTTAGATGGTTTGTTATTGGTTTGCCAAGGTTCTAATCGAGGAGGAGTTGGTAGAGGAAGGCAGGGTGTGCATTTTGGTGTTTGGTGAAAAGAAAAAGCAGTATCGTGAAAGAGTTTTGGTGAAAAAAATGGTAGAGCATCATGAAAGAGAAGGTAGAGCATCGGGTTTGGGTTTTAGAAAAGTTTTTTTTTTTTTAAATATTGTGCTGATGTGGAAAGTTGTGAGACTTTTAGAGGCTTCGGTTGTGTGTATAATAATAATAATAATAATAATAATAATAATAATAATAATAATAATAATAATAATAATAATAATTCATGATTCTCACAAAAAAGAAAAAAAAAAGAGTTCATAGCAATCACACTTTTCAAATAATTTTAAAGGAAATTATCTAATTTAATTGAAATAATTTCCTTTTTGATGGAGCAAACAATTATCCAATTTAATTGAAATGATTTAATTTTGTCAAATGAATAAACCAACTAGTCCAATCTGCTAAGTTGAAACATTTAAGATTTTCAAACAGCCCACTGCATTTATAGATTGGTGGGTCGGCGACGGATTAGAATTTTCTCAACCCGCCATTGGTGGATTAGATAAAATTATTGCCCTCCACCAGCCCAACCTAACTCATGCACATCCCTAAACAAAAGTGAACAAGGATGAGAAAACATATGAATGAGGGCTGGGGTTACTTATTTTCAATAATCCTATAAACTTTTTCTTCTTCTTTTTTCCCCTTTCTCTTTTGGAAAACAATAATGCTATAAACTTAATTATATAGTAACAATGTTTAGAAGCTTAATTATATTGTAACCAAAATAAGTCTAACTCATATTTGTAAGAGCACTAGGCTCCTCAAAAAAGCATTTAAAAAACAAATAACTTGATGCCCTTGAAAGTCTCATGCATCAATCTCCCCACTTTATTTATCAAAACTAACAAACCAACAAGTGATATACTTCATTCCCTTGAGATTGAGAAAATAACATTCCATCCCAAATTTGAAAGAAACAAAACTTCTATCTCTTGAGATTTGAAGAAAATAATACTCACTTCCTTTTGGTTATATTAGTAATGAAATATTCTAATTTTTTATAAGATTTTTCTTTAACAAAGTTTATCCACAAAAACATAATTAATAAATTTATTCTTATAAAAAATAACTAATAAATTTATAATTAAAATTCAAAGTTTATGAAACATCAAAATATTTGTAATTCTTTTCAACCAGTTGAAAAAGAAAGAAAAAAAAAAAATTTGGTTCCTACATTTTGGGCAAATTCTTATTTTGGTCCAAAGATTGGTTTTATGTCTACCTCAGTCCCTCAAATTAGAAATTCGTTTTTGTTTTAGTCCTTGTCGTCAACCCACTAACAAAAAAGTCCTACATGGCAAACGGAGCGTCCTACTTGTTGACATGACACTGACGTGGGCATTAAAAGATTATTAAAAAATTATTTAACATTTTTTAAATGGCACGTCAAAATTAAAATTGAAAAAATTAAAAAATTGTAATTCCTCAATTTTAATTTTAATTAAAAACAGAAATAAATAAATTTTACTTTCTTTTTATTAAAATGGGTTTTTTTATTCCAATCTTTTTTTTTGGGAAGTACAAATTCATGTTTTTGTTTTTTGAGAATCAGTATAAATTCATGTTATTTGGGTTCTTTCCTAGAATTTGATTCATATTCTTAGCAAATTAATCATTATTTTATTATCAATTTCTTTGTATTCCTTGTAAATTCTTTATAACCAAATACATCAAAATAAAATTATTTAATTAAATGTCTTTCTTTTTTTTTTTTTTTTTTTTTAAAATTTTTTTTATTCCTCTCATTATTTTTTCAGAATCACATGTTCCTTTTTTGTGTTTTTCCCCCAGTATTCTTCCCCATTATCAATCTCCAACAAAGAACCGAACCCCAAACCCAGATCTCAACCAAAACCCAAACCCATATCTCCAGAAAAGCAACCAAACCCATTAAAAAAAAACGACGAAACATGCTCATATAATCATCGATTGACGAGAGTACTTTGAAACACAGAGACAGATACACTCTCTCTCTTTTTTTCTTTTCTTTTTTTCCTAGATCCAAAATCTATCAGATCTCTCTCTCTCTCTCTTTCTCTCTCTCAGATCGTTGTTACGGATTCAGCTCAATAATCCGAATCCAACCTATTGTATCTGATCGACTGACCTTTCCCCGGAGCTTCATCCATCACGAACCCAATCATGAATCCCTTCTCTTCCGAAACGTGCATCAGGTAAAGTTTCGATTCCATTGGATCAATTTCATGAACTCTGATTTTTCTTCATTACGAATCAATTTTTGGTTGTGCAGAATTCAAAATTTTAAGCTGATTGTACTTTTGAGATTGATTTTGGTTGAAAATCGTGGTTTATGCATGCAGTTTTTATTTAAAAATGTCAAATAACTTTTTCGTAATAATATTTTAAGTGAAGTGCTGCGGTGACAATATTTTTACAACATGTTCCTAACAAATTAGGGTGCTTCCCTCTCTCTTGTGCGTGTATATGTTTCTAAAAAAAAATCATAGGTGCTTAATTGTTATTGATTCAAACTTGACCTTAACACTAAGATTACATTTTTATCTTAACAATAACAACTAATAACAATTAATAATAACTTGCCACTTATAATTTATTGTAAAAATATTGTGGACATTATTTTTCGTATTTTAATGTCCACGTCATCGTCATGTCAACAAGCAAGACACTCCATCTATCACGTAGGACTTTTCTACTTGTAAGTTGATGGTAGGGACCAAAGATAGAAATGATTTTATGATTTTAGGACTGAGGTAGGTGCAAAATTAATTTAGAGACTCAAATGAGAATTGACCTAAAATGTATAAACCAAAAGTATATTTTCGTTAAGTAGAAGTCATTATGAATATTTTAAAGTATTCTTTAATTAATGCAAAACAATGAATTTATTTTTGAAAGAATAATTATAAAAACCTGTCATTAAGCTAAGGTAAATTAGTACATAATATTTTTAACATTAATTTAATAAAATTTGGTCAAATAGATAGGAAAAAATGTTTTTTTCCCCTCAAGTTTAAGGTGAATTGCTATTCCCTTAAATCTCATGATCAATGGAGCCGTAAATTTTGACAAACGCAAACAGGACTTTAGGAATCAAATGACTTGGACGACGACAGTGATTCGGCTTTGCTACGCAAATTAGATGTGGGTTTGTTGGTCCCTTATATAATAGACCTAACAAACGGGTCTTCTTCAAACCGTGAACTTGTGGTTTTGAATCGGTTCATTAATTCCACTCTTGAAACTTTGACGATTGATTGACCAAAGGCTTTACCGGTGACAACATATCGACATTCGCTTTGACACGGCCTGGGAGCGGTGCTATGATGGAGGAGCTTGAAATTGGCTAAAGTTACAGTTTTTTCAATAATGTTACATTTTTTTAAAATATAAACCTATAAAATAATTTTTATATGGTAACAATTTGTAGAAAATTAATTATATTAACCGAAATAAGTCTTTGCCTCATATTTTTAACCTGTTAGAATTAAAATCTATACATTTTTGCTTGGGATGGGATGGGACGGGGCGGGGCCGAAGGATGGGATCTTTGTCCCTGCTCCGCATGGTTTTTTCTTGCCTTATTCCCGTTCCGCCCCGTAAGACTGAGAAAACTTTCTCACCTCATCCCCACCCCTTGGGCCTCGCAAAGTCCTGCTCTACACTATAAAACTCTATTTTTTGTTAATTTGCTCCACAACTAGTACAATTTTTTTAATGAAAACTATTTTCTTAATAAAAATATACTTGATATTACAACTAAATTTATCCTATTAAATCAAATTAATTTTTAGAAAAAAAAAAAAGAAATAATATATTTCAGTGTTTAACAAGACAATCACCCAAAAAAAAAAAAAAAAAAAAAACCCTTATAATATAACACATAACAAAATAAAGGTAAAACCACGTTAGGTAGAATAAAATAAGCTAATATTAATATGTTTGTTTAAATAGTAGGGTTTTAGAGTATGAAAAATTTACAATTATAATCCTTAATAACGTAGGACTAGATGGAAATGGGGAGGGATAAGGTGGAGTGGGTCTAAAAAGTCTAAACTTATCCCCGCCCCGTGGTGTGGAGCTAAAATCTTACCTCATCCCCGCCCTACTGCCTTTGCAGGGAGTAGAAAACCCACGAGGGGCGAAGCGGAAAGGGATGGGTTAAGTGGGTTCCAAGCTAGATTCTAGAGGTTTGATCGCATACAGAATAAAGGATTATCAGCAGCTTTATTTTATTGTCATGATTTAAAATATCCTCCAGGGAAATGGGGTGCCTTGAACTGTAAATCCTCCCCCTCTATTTGTATATAGAGGGAGGAAATTAAGGCCTTGTAATGTGTTTTGGATGAGCATGGAACTCTCTAAATTGGCTATGATTTCAATTTCAAAAAATTATCAGAATTGAAATTGGAGGGAGATAGGGTTGGGTGATGCGCAAATTTTCGAGGTGGCTAATTGAAGTGCCTGTCAGCACTTGGAAAGAGCCTCGATCTGACTACCGATCGGAAGTTGGATGCTGGGTCCGAATTTTCACAATTTTGGTGCCTTTTTGATGTGTGTGAGCGAGCTATAAACTGATTTTGGACACAATGGTTCCACCTATTGAAAGGCTGGTGGCTTGAGGCTTTGATTGAGAGTTGGTCGTTTCCAACAGCTAGTAATAATGGTCTTTATTTATTTATTATTCTAGCCTTCTATTACATACGATATTTGCCAATTATAGTTGTATGAAGATTGTCTACATTATATAATTACTAATTAAGCACAGATAGGATAAAACCAACAAAATTCAGTTGACCGAAGTACGTACGTAGTCTCTTCATAAATGGTACGGTGTTGCCCTTGACCTACTGTCTCGCTGGGTGGCTGTAGTAATATGGATCGGAGCGTGAGTTTGATTCTGTACAAAGTTGATCTCATGAAAACAAGAATGCACCACTCGATCAGCACCAATAAAAAAAATCTTTGTTTTAAATGACTGACGTGCGCTACTTGCTTTGAATCAAGGATTAGGCTTCAGTTTTACTCCAGGCTTAGCACCTAGACTAGCCAGCCTGATGAACGCTGATTCTATTTTATCTGTCATTGAAATTATGGAGGAATATAATCCACTCGACTGATTTTCTTCTGCAAGAGATTGGATGGTCTTGATGAGCTCCTCGTAGAAAAGAAACTATATGTCAATTTGATGAACACGGGCTGTTGTCACTTACCATATATACAATATTATACATACAGCCTAATAAACTAAGAATGTATTTTTCTTTTAATCATGTGGTAATTATTAACTAATTAAGGAGGTTGAACAACTGATAATAGGGAAAAAAGAAAAGAAAAAGAGTAATTAGATTATATATTATTCCGATTAGGCAGAAAGTACCTGTGAACTTTCCCCAATCACGGCTTCCTTGAGTGAAACAAGGCTGGGTACGTGAGGATACATACTGTAGGACGTTGAAATACCACGAACCCCAAGTTGGTGCTCATTATATCCTCTAGCATTATAGGCATAAAGACTGAAATCATGCAAAACATATACTAATTTAGAACCCCCGATTGCTTCCATTTTTGTTTTTAGACCATAGTTCAAAATCTGTACGGGTGCAAAATACCATTGCGTATTAGAGATAACAAACTCTTTAGTCCAAGATTTCTTGATGCCATAATCCTTCATAACCCAAATTTCAACAGAACAAGAAGTCAGATGGTTCTCACTTAAGTAGAGGAAACCTCCTGATACTCCCAAATTCATTTCCTCGACTTGCGAAAAGGATTGAACTGGGGGTCCCGGGAATGGTTTAAGTTGCTCATTCTCAATGTCAAAATGGCATATAAATGTGCAGTCGTTATAAGGCTGAACCAACCAGTGCAGAGCACCATTCAGGAATGCACAAGAATTTTTTTGATAATCTGGTTTAGCAAATGGAGATGGGAGATCTCCAATATTTCTCCAATTCTCTGTACCAAGTGTGTATACCTCAAGCTGAGATGTATGATGATGTTGGTGCGTCGGCAAAGGCCTCCTATCTTCATAAATTTCTTGAATCACCTTGTATCGCTTTGTGGCTTGGTTGAAACCAAACCCACGTATTGTTCTTTTGAAACCATCACTTTTGGGTTCTTGTTTTGGAAGCCTCATGTACTCTCCTGTAATTACATTTAGCACGTAATTAGAAACTGGATTTTTGGGACAAAATGCGCTGATGCATAGCAAGCCATTGCACCAGGTTTCGAATTGCAGTGTTTCACCCAGATGGCTAATCTCTCGTGGCAGCTGCTTTAGTGGAACAAAAGAATAATGTTTGTCCCAACCTTCAAGTGCAAGCACATACCATCTGCTAAAAAAGTTACCAGAGGTCCGTAAAATAAGGCTGACAGGTGCTCTTGCATGGTGCAACTTAATGAAATACGGGTCAGAGATTATATTGAACCAGGTTTTACAAACACACTTACATTGAAGGATGGTCGTGATGGGAAGTCTGGAGAAAATATCCATAATTATTAATGGGGGGAGTTCTGGCACTGCCATATTAGGACGAAAACACAACTTGTGGACAGATTAAAATTTAGGACGACAACAATATTATAAAGCTAAAATTTGAAGTTGGTCGTAAGTTCGCAGAGAATTTCTTCAATTCAGCTGACATTCTTAGTAAATTCCTGTTTTTCTAATGCTTCTTAAGAGGATGACCATTAGTCTAGGAACAAACCCCCTACAGAGGGGGAATGATTAACATGGGTTTGTTCATTAAAAAAAAAGCACCCGATCGAATTTAGAGATCTGAGGAGAGTTCGGAGTATGGGGTAACTAATGAAGAGATAAGAACAGATTTGAAGTTGTTGGATGCGATTGGCAAAGAAAGAGGGAATGACAAAGATATTAATTAAGTTGCAAAATTCACTTAAAGACCTTTTCCAAATGCCTAGACTTTTCTATTTATGGATACAACATGATGTGGTCTACCTTTCAACTAATTCTTGACATGTCTTGGCTAATTTTTCACTAACTATTTCTTAGCCAAAATTTCTTGAATATGCCAATTACAATTGGTTGCAAAATTTACTTTAAATTGACTGTAATAAAGAGAACAATATTTTACACAAGTGCATGTAAGTGCTTTAATGCATGAGATGGTATATCATGGGATTACACATGCTGTAGGTCTCACAAGATCACCACGTACGATAATTTTTTCTAAATGAATGGCCTCAAATTTTACATTACATCATTTTAAACCATTTTAGTCTCTTTAGTTAAATGGGCCCAAGAATTGGACTTGGACTTTGCCTCATGTCACTTTAGACTCTTAAATCTTTCTTGAAACATGGACCCCAGCATTCGACTTAGGCCTTAAGCAACCAAAGTTCACATAAAAGCAACCAAGCATAAATGCAATATTTTGAACTATCAGGTGGACCATCCTAAAGGAATGATAATAGTAAATGAAGGTGAAAGGGCCTGAGGTTCCCCGCTACTTAGTACATAATTTACCTCCCAAACACATGCGAGTGGTGCTTGTTGGTAAGACAATATTGCTAGCCCTTCATATACTTATTTTAGAGGGTTGAGGGTACATGTGCATGGGGTTGGTAGCTTCAATGAGGGTACACGTGGCTGAAGGAGACTCTGATCCAATACTACTACTAATGGGGTTTATGGGCTACTTACAAAAAATAATACAAGTAATAAAATACACGTTGAGTGCCTAAATCATGCAAAGATAATAGTTATCAAAGCTATAACAAACAAAAGGAACCTGACCATTTTATTGTAATTTTGGAATTTAAATCTCAATTCTGTAACAAAGTCTCCATTGTGAGAACCTCAACCCGCAGTTGATGGCGGTGGCTGGTGACCAATGGTTGGCGATTGGAGACTAAAAACGTTAATGGGGGGCGGGGGCAGTTCAATTGATGAGTTTTGGGTGCAAAAGAAAATAGTTTCTGCCATAAGTGCAATTATTTTTCAATCAACCAAAAACAATCGGTTGAGCAACATTTTTAGTTGCCCTAAACACCCACAACTGCGAAAATATTTTTTGGAAAATTATTTTACTCGAATTAAACATAGCTCCCTCAACAATTGTTGGATAATAATTGATTTTTTAAAGGAAAAAAAATAATATAAGTGAGTTTCTTTTTCCCAGCCACCAAAATATTAGACTAACAAAAATTCAACTTAATTAAAACCTCTAAATTATTTAATAAATAAATAAGAAGTGCCTTGATTAAGTGAATTAGATATTATTAGTTGTAAAAGATAGTTTTATAAAACCTAAACACAAAAATTCTAATTAGTAAGTTTGCATTTCAAAATGGAGGAAGAATTATTTTTTTTGTTGCATTGAGTCTCAAAATCAAATTATATGTAAAATCGGTAAGAGCGAGTCTTAATTTTTTTTTTTTTTTTTAATTTTTTTGGCCTGCAAGGCTTGAAATAACAATTACATATAATAACCCAAAAATAATTTGGAGAAGTAGACGCCCTATGGCCATATAACAGAATTCCAAGCATTCAAAAAAAGAAAAAGAAAAAAGGTCTTGTTTTTCCAAATAGAATTCGGAAAAGCCTTTCCTAGCTAGTTCCTACCTGCAAATTTCTAACGCTGTGTAATAATAATAAACCGACTAGCAATAAGGTTAAAAATTTAAATTTCCCTTCTCCTAATTCTTGAAGGAGAATATGAATGAATTGGGTCTATATATTAATCAAACCCACAAAAAACTCATTGGTCATATATATATATATATATATATATATATATATATATATATATACTGACTTTGGTTCCCAAATTACATTGTTACGGAGAGCAGAGAAATTAAACAATGGAAGACAAAGCCCCTCCTTGCCCTTCCTTCACCAACAAAGAGCTTGAGGTCAGTGAAATCCTGCTTCAACTTACTTCGCTAATCTTGCAATCTAAGTTTAGCCGCTACACATTCAAAGCCACATGGGGTTGCACCAAACCAAGGACATCACTTTCGGAGCCTGGCATTGACAGAACTTCACGAACTGAAAGTGAAACCCCAGTTTCTTGCTTGCCCATTAATGTAGCGGTAGCCCACAAGAAGTCAAAGAATTTGAAAAGGAAAAGAGATGAGTTGTTTGAGATTATCAACCAGTTCAGTAAACGTATAGAGTCGTTTAAGAAGGAGATAGCCAATGTGAAGAGTCATAATGAGAAGTTGAAGTCTTTCAATTCCAAGTTGAAAGAAAGAAAACAAGAATTGATGAGTTCTTGCATGAGTCCACTTGGTATCCCTGATCTCAATGTCCCTCTTGATCATTTGAAGTCTTTCCAGTCCCAGGCGTTTGATCTCAATGTCACTCTTGATGAGGATTGTGAATTTGTGGAGTCCGCCCAGGGGTTTGATCTCAATGAAACTCTTAATGATGACGATTGTGTAATTGTAGAGCCTGCCCAAGTTGTTGATCTTGAGTGCTGACCAATGCAAAAGCTGCTGAAGCAAGAAAGAGAAGGATGAGGATCGATCTATGGGGTCAACAATTCTTTTGCTTAATTTCTTCCAGACCACGCTAACCAAAACCCGTATATACATATGGATGATTTTGTTCTTTTGTGTTTAGTTTAGCTTTTCTCCCTTTCCAATGTCTATTTCTTTATTCACCATCTATTGGAATATAGGCATCTAAATTTTGAAAAAAAAGAATTTCAAGTTTGTCCAATTTATGTAATTGGAATTTGAAGTTCTTGATCTAGCTGTGAACTGTGATGTTGTACTTCCATTTTTTATTATTGTGTGTGGAACATGATGAATCTTACTCATTACAAATTTCTGAACACTTAATATTCTTCCATGGTATTTATTTGATTTTGTGTAGTTTATATGGAGTTTTTTATGGTATTGGATTTTTTAAATGCCTTGTCACTTGTGTCTAGAATAAAATTGAAGAAAATTATTAGATTTAAATAAAAGGGGATCAGATCCATAAATAACTTTCAATTTCACACGAGAATGAATGAAGAGATCACCTTCTATACCTGATTATTTATTTATTTATTTATTTTAATTATTTTTTAATGAGAGTCAATAAATGTAAAGCACTATTTGGTCACAAATAATGGCAAAGTATCTTAAAACTAATTAAGCACTATTCAGTGGCCGACTTTCTCGAAGAGAGCACAGTAGATAGGCTGCTTTAGTCATTTTGCAAATCCTGTTCCAATAAGAGCTTGTACATGCCATAATCCCAAACTGATTATACACTTAACAAGAATTTATTATAAGTAAATGGAAGAAACTTAGATCTATAAATGTGAAAATAAGGATATAAAATTAAATACATTCATTACATGCCTTCGGAAATAAGTTAAAAATAGATGGGAATCTTTAGACCGTGATCCCTAGTTCCTATCCATGTTTACAACTGTAATACTTAAAGCCTTCTAATTTAAAACGAAAATTATTAAAAATGGTCCTCATAAAACAAAATAAAGACTTCCCCACTAGTGTATAGAAAAACTTTTATATAATATTTTTATATTAACATCACTTTTAATTTTACTTACCAATAATAACTTCTCATATTAGCGGTTTATAATTTTTTTTTGTTGCTATAGCATTTTTTATCTGAAATTATAGTATTAGTTTTGTAATAGTCCATAAACCGCACGTTTTCTTGGTTAAAATTTAATGACCATTTCTTTAGTCAAAGACTCCTAATTTTTCATCACTATTATGTGAATCACTACAAAAAAATGGGGCTATCCCAGCGTTTTCAAAACCGCTGGGATAGCCCCAAAAAGCCCTGGAATAGGGTCAAAATTCCTATCCAGGCATTTTTTTTCCCGGCGTTTTTTTTCCCGGCGCTTCAAACCGCCACACAGTGACAGTCGGTATAGGGTTGCTGGATCTATACCAGCGCTTTTCACAATCGCCGGGATAGGTAATAACCTATGCCAGCGCTTTCCAAAGCGCTGGTATAGGCCTTGAATGAACATAATTTAAAAGGCCTATACCAGCGCTTTTGAAAGCGCTGGCATAGGTAGTACCTATTCTAGCGCTCCTAAAAGCGTTGGTATAGGTCATGGATTAGTACAATTTAAAACGCCTATACCAGCGTTTTCGAAAGCGCTGGCATAGGTTGTACCTATACCAGCGCTTTTAAAAGCCCTGGCATAGGTCCTGAATGAGTATAATTTAAAATGCCTATACCAGCGCTTTTGAAAGCGCTGGCATAAGCAGTACCTATTCCAGCGTTCTTAAAAGCGCTGGTATAGGGCATATGTCCATGCCACTATGCCAAACCTCTATTCCAGCGGTTTTCAAAACGCTGGAATAGGTCCTTTTTTAATTTTTTTTAAAAAATTTTTAGCACCTGTAATTTTTAACACCTGTAATTTTTTTTTTTAATGTACATACAATACATATTTTCCAATAGCAAATACAATACCACATTAAACTAATAAACTAAATATATTTAATTACACCATATCAGTAATTACATCCCAAATGTCTAAAATTTTATACACAAAATAATACATCCCAAGTGTCTAGAATGTTATGAACAAAATAATACATTCTAGCTATATAGAATGTTATAATAAAATTTTCAACTATGTACAGTGTCCTACACAAAAAAATACATTCTAACTATATAGAATGTTATAATAAAGTTTCCAACTATGATGTGTATATATATCAAAGTTTGAAACTTTATTATAAATATGAAAATGTCATAGTAACTTCTCCAAAATAGGTGGCCAAATTATCACCTACTGCGTATCATCAAATGATAAGTGCTGAGCACCGGGAGATTGGATATCTACTGCAGAATCACCATCACCATCACCAGCACCATCACCATCCTACGAATTAAGAAACACACAATGGATTAGTGTACTAAACAACAGAGTTAGTAGCTGAATGACACAATATCACTACTATTACTACCAAGTGCCCACATTAGCAATTAAAACACATTCAAAATGACTGATTTCAATTAAGCATATCAATTCGGTATTAGTCTCAATAAATTTCTCAAAAAGTGATTAGTGAGCAATTTATGCAAAAGATTCAAAAAGTGATTACTTACAAATAAGCTGAACCAACCATCAATGCAAAGAAAAGGAAAATGTTTTGCAAGCTCCCAGTCACAAAACCACAATACAATTAATAACTAAAATAAGTTAAAATGAGGATTTAATAAACAAACCAAATATGTGAATGACCGCTTGCCTAAAGAGACATTCAATCCCTATTTGGTTTGTGGCAAGTGTGGATTCATTTTCTATACTCAAATCTTATTCTCATTTTTTGTTTCTAACTCTTTTTTTTTTGTTTTTTTGTTTGGCATCAATTTTCAGTTTTAGTCTTCCCAAAATTTTTTTTTTTTTTTTGCAAACCTAATAGATACATACACAAAGAAAGCTTTTTGCAGTTATCCCACCTGTTAGAAACCACTTCCTACAAACTAGTAAAAGTCAGAGCAAATATGCCTGAAAACAAACACCACACAACCATGAATCCACCATTAGATTTCCGCAAACTCACTCCTAAACTCCTCAAATCCACCTTCAGATAGAAATAGAGCGGAGAAGAGCATACTCCCACCTCCATCACTACCACAACTAATCAAAACCCACAACATCACCACCATTAAATTTGAAAACCATATACACACAACCACCCCACAACCACTCAGATAGAGTGGAGAAAAGAGAAAGAAACGGCCCCAGCCATACCCAAAGCCATGCCCAAATCAAAACCCAAACTAATCACCACACCCACACCTACCACCAAACCTACTATCACAACTACAACTTGGATTCAACATCACCAAACTCAAAAGAAAAATGCACATTTTTAGACATAGAAATACCCACATACAGTAACACAATTTATATCAACTAGCGATGTTATATAACTTATTGACCAATGAGAATGATAGAACATTAAACCTTCCATTGCCAATATATATCTTTATTTAAGCCTAGTTATTTTCTAATTGCTGCACAAATCTAGAGATTGAACTAAACAAGAGACCCTCATGGGTATAGTCTTCAATGAGTTGTTCAGTAAGGCATTCCACCTACATGGTACAGATTTTGGATTATTGAAGATGTTACTATATTTTAAAGGAAAGAAAATCATGGTGTTTTTCGTTATCATAGGGCCACAATCTACATTACCATATCTACATTACCATATATCTAATACATATGACACACAACATACTTTGTATTCAAACTTCTTACCATAGACAAACTAGGAAACGATGGGAACATTCGGGTCAACATCCTCCACATTAACCTCACTTCAGCTTCAAGGGCATCATAATGAGTGCATTTCTCCTTCATTGCTTCTAGTTGAGTAGACAACTCCATAACTCTTTGGTCAGTTACAGTAGATGTTGGAGGTGGCGTACTATCATCCATTGACCTTGCACAATTGCCAGAGGGGGATGGGCCAAAGCCTACCCCTCTGACACGACCACCTCTCTCTGCACCGATAACCTGTCCGAATGCATCGTTGGGCTGCCAAAGTATGCTAGCCTCAATGTCGTTTCCCCGTAACTGTGACCCCGTTGTCATAAGTTGTTTCATTTTTGCCTAGTACTCACAAATAAACAAGACAACATATTAGCAATGATGGCAATAATACACGTGCCAACATGAGTAATATGCTTTTATATATATAGAAGTTGGGTTGGAGTTATTATAAAAGAGGTTGTACAATTTTGACTGGCACAATGAGCTTTTCCTATGAGATTTGGTCAAAAAAATCTTTATATGAAATGGTATGAACTGTGCACTTATTAGTGTTAAAAATTTATGTATAATTGAAGAGTTCACTAGAGCTCATTATAAGAAGAGCTTGTCATAGCCTTTGAAATTGAGTGTGTCACATCTTATATCGAGTGCTCCAGTTCTTAGTTTACTAGGGTAGTAGTGAATATGATTAGTTACTAGTTTCTTAGAAATAGTAGTGGGTCTTTTTTTAATAATTAGAAATAGTAGTGGTTTTGTTTTTAGAGAATGACTTTTTCTTCCAAGACAAGACAATGCTAGTGAGAATTACTTAACAATACCTTCAGCTGTAATTTATTGTAAAATACATTAATTAAAAGCATGGAAACTAGTTGAACTCTTGAACCTCCATGTGAACTCAACTTCAAACTTTAGAAGTAGATAGATTGGATAAAAAATATGAGCTATGTGAGTGGGTGGTTGGAAAATATGAAAAAATTCCTAGTTTCCCAGCCATAAATTGGATGAAAAATTCAGAGGTTACCATATGGGCAATTCCCAGTTTTTTATGCCATATTTCAGCTTTCTACAAATATTTGTGAGTGCGTTGTTTACTGCAATTTTAGGTTTGTTGGGGCAAAATAGGGTCAAACTCATAGGTCCTAAAAGGACATGTCTTTATTCTTACTTTAATATCAAATGCAAGTTGGATTAACTAAAAAATAATAATAATGTTATAAACAAAAATTTCCTAACATTGGATGACCCTAATCTAATCTAATAATGCCAACAACCTAACCAAGGACAAGGTTGGGCAATAAGAAACCAGTCTCCCCTTTAATTAAAGTCTCTATCATGTGACGTTAATCAAAGAACTTCTTTCCAACTCAAAATACAATACATTCAAATTTAGAAGTATAATTTGTTACAAATTTACAATGTTCGCTTCTGCAGTGGCATTCACAGCAGTACCATCACGGTGAGAATACGCCACTTCATACATCTCACCTCTCTCTACTTGCCTGCCTTTCTCTATTGCCTACAACATGGTCAGTACATTCAACATATTAAAGCAAGGGTGTCGATTCAATGGTGTTGAATTACATTTATTCCTACTTTACAACGCAAATTGATATAAGCTTTGTTATTTTAAGCATGTTATTAATACTACAAAATATTGTTCTTACAATGCTATCCGCCGTCTGGCCCAAGCTTCTTGATCCCAGCGTATGCATCTTAGTCTGCTTCTCACGCCGCAGTTTGTTATCTTTTGACAGCTCCTACAAACATTTCAAGAAAGTCACTACCAATTACAATAACAAGCTAATATATAATACACTTGGGCATGGAACCTATAAAAGCAAAACATCTATACTACTATAACTATTACTACCTTAAAATCGTTAGAGAACCAATACTCCACCAAGCCATGAAACTGAGTCTCATCAATCTCCGGTAGTGATAGCTGAAGTAATTCTTCCTTAGTTGTATCCGACTTGTAGTGTTTCTCCTTCAACTCTGATTTGTGGCCCCTCCACAACTTCCCAATCCGTGAGAGTGCCCATTTCCTTTGCTCATCACGTGGGATGCGATTTGTAGGAATTATGTATCGTGCATACCATGTGTAAAGTTGAATTAACTCCTTAGGAGGTCACATTTTTAACATAATAGCAAACTGACATAAAGCTTTAAACAAGTAATAAAGAGTGAAGAATTTGAAAGAGAGAATTTGATACCAAGGTAAACGGCATAATCACCACAAGTAGCACTCAAGATAGAGAAATTCAAAATCCACAAAATATTTTATTCTAACTCAGCAAGCTAAGCTATAGAACCTATTATTGTAGTTTGCATAACTTTATATAATTTTATTTAGATAGATTGAATTTTATTTTGAACCAAAAGATAAAAAGAAAAAATAAGAAGAAAATCATGACTATTCAAGCAATTGATATATGTTTAAAGGAAATTCATGGTCATTTCTTTTACCGTTGCTTTTTGCCTAATACCTGAACGGCTTCCCAACACCGATTCTTGTATTGTAGTGGCATGGAAGGCCATTTTCGGTAATTGATTGGGCACATATCAGGCTTTCTGGCCAATGTTCCTAGCCACCTAGCAAAAGATCCAGCATTCTTCCCAATTGGCTGGCGTGATCCATTTATTTTCAAGAATAATTTTTTGCCCGGTGGCATATTCCAAATATCATCAAATCGATTGGGCCCACGTTTATTGGGCACAATGACCCCTCCTACTGCTGGTACATCCTCAGTATCTATTAAAACACCCAATTGCATCAAATTACAATGAAACACAAAATAATGAAATGTCAAGAAACTAGCCATTTGGATACTTGGATATTCCAAAAAATATTCAAGTAAAGTTATGTTGTATTCTTATTAGTATAAGGATATTTAATGAAAATATTAATAACATTGGAATGAACAAGGATTGTGAATTTTGAACTTTAAAACAATGAGATACTACCAAACACCCCTAATGATGAAGCTAACAGGTAATAAATTCTATGCCATAAAAAGTCAGAAGGAAGAAAAATGTCTTCAAACTCATTGGTTGAACTTAAGATCACATGTGGAACTGATTCTGAGAAATAATAGGCCAAAAAAATAATTGGGACTATAATTGCTTAGAGTATGAATATATTTGCACAATTGTACCAAAATATAAAATGAGGTTCAAACACAAAGGAATTGTTACTTGTGCCAATTGCTTTTTTCAGTACATTCTAGGCGTTTATAGCATAATGTACCTTGGGAGCTCAGTCGAAGGGAATCAACCATATGGGTCATTACTCATTAGAAATGAAAAAAAATACCCCTTTTACAGAAAACAAAGCCTTCAAGAAGAATTATAATCCAAACCTAAGAGTAGTAATAAATTGTATAATGAAACGAATAAAAACATGTTCAAGGTTTTTAATAATGGTTTGTTATAATGATTTTGTTCAATACAGATTTACAATTTCTAACCTATGAAGGACTGGATGGACATACATATATGGTTCTTTAAGGCCTCTACGAAAGCATTTCTGTGCACCAGATTTTGCAATTTGGCAATGTGGCTTAATAATAGTAATGACCTTAAACGTGTAAGGGTGAAAGAGAAGAGAAACTTAAGAGTACATAAATATTAGCCACACTCCAAAGTCCAAACCTTAAAACAAAGCCTACATCGACACATTAAAAGAACCTAACTAAAAGCTTTATAACCCACATCAAAAAATAAATCAGCCTACTAAAATTAGAAGGACTGCCATCATTAAACTCACAAAACTTTCACTTTGACCCTTTGGGTTTCAAAAAATCAAACTTCAACCCACTAACTATCAAAATTACATTTCAACTCCCAAACCTCCAAAAATAACACTTTTACCCCAAAAGTTTCTCAAATTGCACAAAGACCCATAATTTCTCAAAACTATTTGTCTTAATGTTTGGGTCAGCATGCTAATATTGATCTCTATGGGCTTATATGTTTAGCTATGCATCATAATTTATAATAATTTTCCTAGAAACATATTTATTAACACATTAATAGTGAACCTATAAACTTCTGATTATCTTAGAAAATTACTGAAATTGGATTTTATTTATTACAAACAAAATAGATTTACAACAGATATAGAAATAATTATTAAAAAAAAATGTGAGAAAAAATATATTGGAATGGAATTTCATAATCATGCTATTGAGTACAAATTTAGAAAAACACCGACCTGGTGCTTGTGTCTCGTCATCACTCCTCTGGGAATGTCGTCTATCATCATCAGCTGGAGGAGCTTATTGGTGTGATGGTGCCTCATTCGACCCCACATGTGAGGAGCTCTCACCAGGCTCAACGAACTCAAGTCGCCGCTTCCTCCCCATTCTACTGTGCAGTACCTAAACAATGCAAGTTTGTTAGTTATAAAAAACATAATGTTACATATACATATGTGTATATATATATATATATATATATATGTATATAATCTCTAACAAACGCTTTAAATATGCAACACTTCACATGCACACTACCAATATGGTACATTCAATTTCCCAATATAATCTTACTATATACTTAACTTGTTCTGTCCATGAAGCCTCTACTTCATTATAGTAAAATATTTTTTTTTTAATGAAAATCTAATTCATTGTAATTATTATTTTTTGACTTGATCGTCAACTTAATATGAATCATTAATTGTAACACTGAAATCATGAAAAATCTTTGGAAGTTTGGAAATTGGGAAAGACTTTTGACATTATACCCGAAATTTGTGATCACATGCCCTATAGCTTCACAAGGATAATAATGATAAAGTACATTCTCCAGAAACATGAGAAATTAGCATGCTTGTGTTGTAAAGTGAAATAGGTTGGTGTCATCTACATATCATTTTATTTTAGTGTAAGTGAAAAGACACCATTTATTGAAGTTTTTATTTGTTATTAAAATATTAAATAAAAGAAATTTTTGCACGACCTGAATGATATGGAGGTTTGTCTGGCTCGCTTCCATTGTCACATTATGATGCGTGGTGTGGCCATGTGGGTGTGGCTCACTGCTGCACCTCCTATCATTTTATTTATACCTATTTTACTTTTTGGCATAATCATTGCTAACTGTTGCTTTTATTTTATTTTTACCTCCAATGCAAAACAGTAGTCCTTATTTTTTTAAATAAAAAATTTCCATTTCGACTTTATTTGTGTTTTTAGTTACGTAAAAATGTGGTCTAGGAATGTACTACATAGTAGATTCCCATAAATAAAAAGATACTACTTAGTAGTTTTTGTTTTTAATGAAGTTACTATTTAGTTTTTAGACTTGGGTCGAGTGCTCTTTGCTCTAATCTAACACAATATCAATACCCAATCTTGGCTAAGGCCTAAGTTTGTTATTTATGTTTGTTGTATCTAATACTTTTTTAGTGCAACTAAAGTAATTTTAATCTTATTTAGATTGTAAGTGAAAGAAAATCCTAAGTTCACTTGTATTACAAGTACAGTAAACCTAGATAGTGCGACTATAAGTATCCTTCAATAAATTTATTGTAAGTTTGTAATCCACTCAAGTTTAGCCTAATTACAAGAATTCTTGCTTTTTCTCTCGTTCTTTGCATTCTTTTTCATATTTTATGTCCTTAAATTGTCTAATATAAACCATAACTTCAATATTCTTTGTCAAAACCATTTTATTGATTTGTTAAAATCAACAAAAAGTTTACCTGCGCATTAACTTCAGCAACAGTTCCTGGGTTGGGGGGACTTAGTAGACGCTTTCTTGTACCTGTTAATTGTTCCTCTAACACTGCAAAAGTGCATGAAAAAAATATGAGCTTTAACAACTAGAAGCATCATATTCATTTGTAAAGAGATAACATTTCATTACATTTTAATACTCTACTAGCTAGTTCATAAAGTTCAAATGAGAATTGGACTGCAACATCTGAATGCTAGAGAAAATATGAAATGAAATTATTATTGAGATTGTATTAATTTGAGAAATGAAGCACTGAAGCAAGATATCATTGCCATCAGTACGTTAAGTCTCTACAATGATGCCCATAAGTCCTTGAGGAAGATGAAAGAAAGGGTTCTTAAGTACAACTTGGAAAAGATATAATCCTGTTTACAAAGGTTTTATAGCCCATCAAAACTCATCTTACCAACCATATGAACCTACAACACACGATTTTGACTAGTGAGATAGTAAAATGATCTTACAAATATGAAATAAGGATGTAATAAAATAAAGATTTACAAGATCCAGAAAACACCCCTGAGGTTTGGGTTAATGACAATTAGATCCAAGATATTTTAAAATACCCAAGTGGGCAACACCAAAAACACTTACAATTCAAGTAACAACAAAAGGCACAAATTGATTCCTTTTCTTCAAACACAGTAACCGAAACTCCCAAGTTAAATAATTTTTTTTAAAACCAACAACTATAACCATGTATTACAACTAATCAGTCATCTCATAGAACATTCAGCTTAAGGCAATATCAAAATTAAATGACCATATGTCTCTTTGGATCAAAACAACCATTCCTCTATCACTATCACTATCACTATCACTATCACAGACATAGAGAAATCAAATTCAAACACATTCCAATTCCCTCATTTACCAAGAAAGACTAGCAATAATTGAATCAAATTTAGTATATAACAAAGTACACCCAGATGAGAAAATTAACAAATAATTGGAAAGAGGCATTAGAAAGAAAGAATGACTTACACTGTCAAAGTTAAAAATTTTACACCCAACACTGAAAGAGAGATTGAAATTGCAGAACCTAGAAAATGGTTATTCATTAGAACCAAACCAATTTAGATTTATAGAGGGGAAAAAAAACCGCAAATGTTATTTCCAAAAAAGTTTGAAATTTCAGATTAAAAAAAACAAAGTAAATTAATTTAATGAAAAAGAAATCACAAAAAAATCGGAACTGTACCAACCGAATGAAAACATAGTGATGTGGGAGTGGGAGTGGAGCAATAGACGATCATTGAACATGATCCAATTGCTTTTTATGTTTTCAATGAGTCTGCTATATATGACCCACCTAATTAAGTTCACTTTTTTTGTTTCAATAGCAAGAAAGTTTCTTTCTTTTATGTTTTTTTGTTTATCCTTTTGTTTGGGATTGGACTGATAAGGAGTTGATTGTAGTACAAAAATTAAATGGGAAAAAGACAAGCTTTCAACAGAAAAAGACAAGCTTTCAATTAAATTGGAAAAATCGGTGGCTGGGAAAATCAATGACACAAAAACTGAAATAGTGAAAACCAGAAATTAAGGCCAAGGCTGTCCTCCCTCCCTCTCTCCTGAAGCAGTAAGGGTGAGAGTTGAAAGTGAGAGAGGACAAAATGGAAAGAAAAAAAAAGGTGCTAAATAATGAAATGGCTGGAAGCTATACCTTCAAGTGTGTGTCAGGCGGCTGAGGGAGGGAAGGAGTCCGAGGATGGCCGCGGTGGCTGTGTTGTTGGAGGTGGTGGTGTCGGCGGTGGTGGTGAGGGAGAGTGAGGAAGGGAGTGAGGGAGAATGAGGTAGGGTGTTTGGGTGGGCAGTCCAAGGGTTTGATTTGAGTGAGAGAGTAAAAAGATCTAAATTTTTACAAAGTGTTTTGGTGGGAACCGAAGAGTTTTAGAGGGAATTCAGAATTTTATTGTGGCAACATTTTGACCTATTGTGACAACATTCATAATTTTAAAGCTGTTGCAATAAAGAAAGAGTAGGCCTGGAGTTATTATGACGGGAATATAACTTATTGTGGCAAAACTTAAGCCCGCCTTAATAGCTCTTTACGGATTTTTTCAAGAAAATAATATTTCATACTTCAAATTTAAAAAAAATATAATTTCATAATTAAAAAATTATAATTTAATCCTACAAATTAATAAATATATAATTTAATTCATTCAAATTACAAAAATGCAATTTAATACTACAATTGCCAATAAAATATAATTTAGTAATTTATAACAATATAATTAATAAGATTTAATATAATACTTCAAATTAATAAAATATAATTTAACACTACAAAATAATAGAATGAAATATATTAATTAATAGAAATATATTTTCATAATTCAATTTAACAAAATTTAATTGAAATTAATACTTCAAACTAATTTAATATATTTTAATTTCATACTTCAAATTAATAAAATATAATTCCATGCTACAAATTACTAAAATATAATGTAATAACTAGAAAAAAAAAATGTAAGTTGATACTGGAGGACCAAAAAATTAAAGTATATTTTACTATGACTTGGGAATGACTAAAATACCCCTAAAACTAAAAGAATGCCAACTTACCACCATAACCGTAGCAAATGACCAAAACACCCCTACCACCCAAAAAATGCCTAAAACACGCTCGAAGCAAGAAAAATAACTAAAATACCTTTAAAGCCTAAAAAAAGACCACAATACCCTTGAATCCTAAGAAAACACCAAAATTGGAGGAAATAGAATGTATTATTTAGTGAAAACATCTAAAATACTCCTAAGACTAAAAGAAGGCCAACCTACCCCACAAACTCAAAAAATGGCTGAAACACACCTACCACCCAAAAAATAATCGAAATGCCCCCGAAGCAAGAAAAATAATTGAAATACCATTGAAGCCTATAATACCCTTGAATCATTAAAAAAACCAAAATTGGAAGAAATATAATTCAATATTCATTTTAAAACGGCTAAAATACCCCTAAGACTAAAAGAAGGCAAACCTACCCCACAATAAACTCAAAAAATGGCTGAGACACCAACATACCCCCAACAGCTGAAAATGAACCAAATATCCCGTACACATTAAAAATGTCCACTATACACCCTAAGCCAAAAGATGACTAAAATACCCTGAAAACTTTGAAAAGGACCAAAGTACCCCTAAACTCTATAAATGACCAAAAATACACTCTACGACTAAAAAAAATGACCCAAATACCCTCGTAAATGCAAAAAATGACCAAATAACCCCTATGCATTAAAAAATGCTACACACATACATCCTAAGCCCAAAAAATGACATAAATGCCCTTGGAACATAAAAAATTATTAAAATGTTTAAAGGGTATGAGATCATTTCTTATGTGTTGGGGGGTATTTGGATCATGCTATAACATTTCTCTAATTTTTTTGTCATTATAATGCTGCCTTCACAGGTTCTTCAATCATTTTTTACGCTTTAGGGGTGTATCGGTTATTTTTTAGGTTTCAAGTGTATTTCAGACAGCTCCAACAATTACAGGGGCATTGTGGTCATTTTTTGACTTATAGGGGTATATTGGTCTTATTTTAGTCATCGAGGGGCATTATAGTATTTTTCAAACATAGGAGGATATTTATGGTTGGTTTCCATTCATCAGGGGTTACGAGGGTATTGTGGTCATTTTTCCACCTTTTTCAGGCATGGGGGGTATTTTGATGTTTTAGGGGTACTTTGGTCATTTTCGCTGTCTTAGGGGGTGCTTAGGTCATTTTTTATGTTTTGGGGGTATTTTAGTCATTTATTAGGTTTTCGGGGTATATCGGTTTTTTTCTAGGTATTGGGGGTGTTTTTGCTTTTTTTTTTTTCGATATTTTGGAGGGTATTTTGGTCTTTTTCTAGGTTTAGGGGAGTTTTGGTCATTTGTTAATTAACAAATCCCTATAGGTGACCTATCCCAGCGTTTTTGAAGCGCTGGAATGGAGTGATCCTATCCCAGCGCTTCCAAAAACGTTGGGATAGGTCTCTCTACATAAGAGAGTGAAGCGACCCTATCCCAGCGCTTTTGGAAGCGCTGGGATAGGTCTCTCTACATAAGGCAGTGGAGGGACCCTATCCCAACGCTTCCAAAAGCGCTGGGATAGGTCTTTCTATGTAAGGGAGTGGAGGGACCCTATCCCAACGCTTCCAAAAGCGCTGGGATAGGTCTTTCTATGTAAGGGAGTGGAGCGACCCTATCCCAGCGCTTCCAAAAGCGCTGGGATAGGTCTTTCTCCGTAAGGGAATGGAGTGATCCTATCCCAGCGCTTTTAAAAGCGCTGGGATAGGTCTTTTTACATAAGGGAGTAAAGCGACCCTATCCCAGCGCTTCCAAAAGCGCTGGGACAGGTCTTTCTACATAAGGGAGTGGAGCGACCCTATCCCAGCGCTTCCAAAAGCGCTGGGATAGGTCTTTCTCCGTAAGGGAATGGAGTGATCCTATCCCTGTGCTTTCAAAAGCGCTGGGATAGGTGAACCCTATTCCAGCGCTTCAAAAAGCGCCGGCATAGGTCTTTCCCATAAGGGAAATTAGTAACCCTATTCCAGCGTAATTAGACTTCCTATACCAGCGTTTTTTAAAAACGCCGCTATAGACCTCCTATTGCAGTGATTTTAAAACGCTGGTTTTGACCTACTGTAATAGGGTTTCCTATACCAACGCTTTAAAAAAACGCTGGTATAGGCTTATCAATTACGGCGGTTTTGAAAAGCGCCAAGGAAAAAACGCTGGGATAGGACGATTTTTTTGTAGTGAATGTAATTTGAATGAGGAAAATCAAAAGAAGTTAGACTGCCTTGGCAGAGTCGGCAAACATGCCATAATTCAAAAGTACTAATTATACACTTAGCAAGCTATAAAGAGATGGATAACCACAAAATAGGGTAGTGCAGAATTAAGCCTATATGAAAAAATAAGGCAGATATGAGATTGAAGTTCAACACAACACAAGGGCTCCTATCTTAGCTTTATGGTTGCATGCCATTGTGCTTGGCTGTTTGTACACCCCCCAGGTTCATGAACTTTGTATTTTTTATTTTATCTTTAATATACTAATATCATTTCAGTCCCAAAAAAGAAAAAGAAAAAAAAAGGGACATCAATTAAGCTTACCCTACACTTAGTATCCGTTTGGATAGTGCTGAAAAGCACTGCGTCTGCGTGTTTCACTTTTTTTTTTTTTTTTTTTTTTGAGAAGGGCGTTTCACATTTTCAGGTGTGGGATTATGCTTTTCTAGTGGGTTCCGTGCACTGTTCTGGGGACTCACAAGTACTTTATTCAGAAAAAAAAAACTTTAAAACTGGATTCCATAGTACTATTCACACATTTAAAAATTATTTTGTTAAAATGTTTTCAGTTTTCAGCAAAATTAGCTTGGGTATTTCATCACATACTAATCAAGAAAATTGCTTACCCACACTATGGTTGCGTTTGAGATAGCTTATATTGAGCTGTTTATTTTACTATTTAGCTTTTTTTGTTACTATTCATAAATTGTTTGCATTTTTTGGTACTATTTATGGGTCTCACTGTACTATTTTAGCTAACTTTTAGCTTTTTTTACAGTACTTTTTGTAAAAAGTTTTCAATTTCAACTACATAAGCTATTTCCAAATGGACCCTAACATCACCATTAGCCGAACTTTTTAAAGTGTTTTGCTCCAAGGTTTGCAATCACTGTTGTCCACTAAAGCCATGCTAAAAAATTTACTAGCTCCATAGCCTGCATGCAAAGAAAAACTCATTGATGTGATATGCATTAAAATAAGGAACATGATATCATATCTAAGCTTAGCCATATGGGTTGGGATTGTTTCCAGTGGCCAATTTTACTGGACACATTGAGATGCAAACATAGCGTATCCAGTATAATTGCCTAGTGGACAGAAGCCTCTCCCTAGCCATACCATGCAGAGTAGATAACGAATTTTTAGGGGAGTTTAATTGTCAATAAGAGCTTCATCCAACTAGTAATTAGATGGTCAAATAAAACTCAGATCAAGGTTCAAACTATTCAAGCTTTCTTTGCTGCAAGAATGAAGTAACGATGGTAATGCAATATTTGATCAAGAGAATACCTTCAACATTTAATTAATTACTAACCTATGTCTAGCATGATCTATGATATATTTTGAAACATTTTGTAAAATATTACTATCGTGTAGCCCATGTATAATACCTATTATTTATTATAATAGTTGGGAATCAACTTCAATTACATTACATATCACTAGAAAAATCGTACATAAGATGTGTTTATCAAAGGAGGATGGGGGTTTGGGTTTTCGGGATCTCAAAAAGTTCAATCTTGCTTTACTAACAAAATAGGGGTGGAGACTTCAAATGGGTACTACTTCTTTGATTTACAAGGTGTTCAAGGCTCGATATTTTCCTAATGGAGATTTCCTACCAGTAGAGATTGGTAAGCACCTTTCATACACATGGAGAAGTATAATGGCAGCACAAAATATAGTCCATAGAGGGTACCAGTGGCAAGTGAGGAATGAGCAAACCCTCAACATTATGCAGGATAAGTGGTTGCCTTAACCATCGACTTTCAGACTTGTCTCTAAACCTCTAGACTTCCCCAATGAAGCTAAAGTTTCCCTACTCATTGACCCATATACAAAAGCATGGAGAACTGACATAGTAAGGCAATCCTTCAACCACGAGGATGCTATGGCTATCTTAAGTATATCATTGAGCTCAAGACTAACAGTAGACTGAATGGTGTGGGCCTAAAGGTGTTGGTGCAAACACAAAAATAATGGAAACAACACAAAGAGAAACTGAATAATACGCTAAATATTATTAATTTGAAGAGATGAACACAATACTATTTGGATTGAGGCGCAGCACTCGCTCTCTTTAAGGAGATTTAAGCCCTTGTTTGGCTAATCTTGGTAACCGGTGCAGACCTTCTTTGACTTGTCTCCCCCAAGATACAACAGTCCAACAAATGTTGTATGGCTAGAACAACTTCTGCACAAAGTGTTAAAGCCCAAAGCTCCACCAGAAGAACACCTTTCTTTGGCCCGAAATCTCTCAAGTATTTAGGAATATTATTCAATTCACGCTCTCAAACAATACTCTTTGCTATTAACAATTTCTCTTCATTCACTCTTGATATGAAATTAGTTCAAAGTATAGCCATATATATATATATATATATATATATAGTCTTCCAACCCTTCACATAACTTACATATTATTTATTGATTTAGAAAAAACTTCCCTTAATTTATTTAATCTAACTTACATACAAGTAACTTTTTCTTTAACAAAGTATAACTCATCTTTTTATTCATCTTCAATTATTTGAGTTTCAACATATTTAATTTAAAATGTACTAACATTTCCCCACTTATTTTAATATTAAATTCGGAAAATATGAGAGATTACTGGGCAAAGAGGGATTATTATGCATCATGAAGGTGTGCTTTGCATTGAACCTTCACTTAGTGAAACATCAATCTCTACTCTAGAGTTGGTAGTGGTCTCCGACTTGAACTATGACTGCTTAAGGGAAATAAAGTATTACTGCTCACACATAATGATCTAGGTATTGACATGAGCTTTTATGGCTAGCACTTTATGGCCGTGTGCTAGTCCTAGTTTCATGAGTATATTTGAGATTAAGTCCAAATCTCATAGGAAGCGGCCCCACCCTCACACTCACATACGTGAAATTTTGTCAAGGGTGCTCCTGTAATTTTGACACCCCACTCATACGAGCTACAAATTTCATTAAGAATTTTTTACTCAACCTTTCCACAGTATAGGATAAATGCACTTACATTATAGGGATGAACAATTAAAAAATTATTTACAAAATAAATAAATAAATAGTTCATTTCTTACTACCATCGTATGATTCGATTTTCCCATTGAACCCAATTCTCAAGATCTCTGGTCCTTGGGTTGGGTATTATCATACATGGCTCATGATTCTATAGCCTTTAGTCTCATCCCCCTCGATGTATTCCAGACCCTATCCTTTGCCAAGGCCTTGGTTCATGGATATGTAAGATTATCATTAGATTTAATATAATTCACAGTTATGATGCCACTACTCAAATAAGATCGCATGATATTGTGCTTTCTTCTTATAGGTCTGGATTTACTGTTGTAGTAATAGTTTTTAACTCTACCAATTGTGGCAGTGCTGTCACAATGAATTAATATAGTGGAATTGGCTTTTCCCAAAGTGGAATTTCATATAATAAATCTCTAAGCCAATTTGCCTCTTCACTAGTTGAACCTAGAGCTATTAATTCAGCTTCCATTGTTGAATTAGCAATTATTGTTTGCTTTTTAGATTTCCAACAAATAGCACCGCTACCTAAGGTAAAAATATAACCAGTGGTAGAGAGAGTATCACCTGACAAAGTATTCTAATTGGCATCACTAAAAGCTTCAATCATAGCAGGGTACTTTTTATAAAATAAGCCATAAATTTTGGTACCAATTAAATATCTCATGACTCGCTTAATAGCTAGTCAATGATCTCTATTAGGCTTGCTAGTAAATCTGCTAAGCATTCTTACTGCATATGCAATGTCAGGTCTAGTACAATCAGTAGCATAACGCAAACTACCAATGATGCTAGCATAATCCTTTTGATGAAAAATCTCATCATCATTATTCATAGAATTAAATGAACACTAGAATCAAAAGGAGTAGCTATACTTTTGTGATCATGAAAATTATATTTTCTCAACATTTTCTCAACATAATGTGATTGATCAAGATATATTCCATCACATACTTTTGTAATTTTCATGCCCAAAATAAAATTAGCTTCACCAAGATCTTTCATATCAAAATCGCTTTTAAGCATATTTTTTTGTCTCATTTATAACAATCATATTTGAGCCAAAAATCAACATATCATCCATATAGAGGTTAATAATAACATGTAAATTATTCCATGAATTAAAATAAATACATTTATCACATTCATTTGATTTATAACCATTCTCAATCACGTAGGAATCAAACTTTTCATGCCATTGTATAGAGGCTTGCTTTAAGCCCTATAGGGATTCAGTTAGCTCACATACCTTGCTTTCTTGTCCACGCTCTACAAAGCTTTCGGGTTGATCCATATAAATCTCTTCTTCTAAGTCCCCATTTAGAAGAGTAGTTTTTACATCCATTTGATGAATTTTCAAATAAAAAATTGCAGCAATAACAATTAACAATCTAATATATATAATTCTTGTTATCGGAGAAAATGTATTAAAGAAATCAAGACCAACATTTTGTTTAAAGCCTTTTGCAACAAGTCTAACTTTAAACTTATCCATTGATCCATTCGGTTTCAACTTTTTTCTAAGGACCCATTTACAACCTATGGTCTTATAACCCGGTGGAAGATCTGCTAATTTCCAAGTTCTATTAGAAATTAGAGATTCCATCTCATCATTTACAATCTCTTTCCAAAATATAGCATCAGGTGATGTTAAAGTCTCTTTTAAATTTTGGGGATTTTCCTCAATGTTAAAAACATAATAATTAGGACCAAAATCCTTTTCAACTGTAGCTCTTTTACTCCTTCTAGGTCCTATTTCAAGAATTTCTTGATTTTGTAAATGTGAAGTAGAAGAACTAGGTTGTGACAAAATATTTTCTTCACCCCCACTATTTTTCAATTTAAAAGGAAATTTTTCTTCATGAAAAATTGCATCACTAGATTCAAAAATTATTTTTTCCTCAAGATCAAAAAATCTATAGGCTACTTTTTTAATTGCATAACCAAGAAAAGCACAGGTAGTAGCTCTTATACATAATTTAGATATTTTAGGGTCAATAACCCTTACATAAGCAAGATAACCCCATATTCTCAAGTATCCCAAATTTGGCTTATGTCCTTTCCACATCTCAAAATGTGTGGTATGTGACGTTTTATGTGGCACCCTATTCAAAACATGACTTGTAGCTAAAATAGCTTCACCCAAAAAAAGTAAAGTACATCTTTCAATGTTAGTACATGTCTAGAAGTGAATTTCAATTCAACTTCACAACTCCCAAGAACCTTGGTTTTGTTAGAGTCACCAAGCATAATAGTTTTTTCTTCTTCAAAAGGAGTGTACAACTTGAACCAATTTTTGTCATAGCAGACGTGCCTATTAGCACCAGAATTTGCCCACCACCCTTCAACATATTGCACTATATTGATGTTTGTAATCATAGCCACTAAAGGCTCTTCGGTTACATTAGCCTATGGGACAGATTCACATTTCCGAAATTTGCAAAATCAAGTAATATACCTACTTTTGCCACAGATAAAATAGAATCTATTAAATTGATCCTGTGAAGGGGTTCCTTGGTTCGTATTGTAATTTTTATTCGGGTTTCCCTTTCTTTGGGTTTAATGGGAAATACGAATCATACGATGGTTATAAGAAATGCACTATTTATTTTTTAATTATTTATTTTGTAAATAGTTTTTAATTGTTCATCCCTATGATGTAAGTGCATTTATCTTGTAATGTGGAAAGGTTGAGTAAAAGACTCTTAATGAAATTTGTAGCTCATATGAGTGAGGTGCCAGAATTACAAAAGCACCCTTGACAAAATTTCACCTATGTGAGGGTGGGGCTGGGGCCACTCCCTATGAGATTTGGACTTAATCTCAAATACGCTTATGAAACTGGGATCAGCATACGGCCGTAACGTGCTAGCTACTAAAGCTCATGTCAACACCTAGATTGTTATGTGTGAGTAGTAATACTTTATTTCCCTTAAACAGTCATAGTTTAAGTCGGAGACCACTACTGACTTTGGAGTAGAGATTGTTGTTTCACTAAATGAAGGTTCAATGCAGAGCACAACTTCATGATGCATAATAATCCCTCTTTGCCCGGTAATCTCTCATTTTCCGAATTTAATATTAAAATAAGTGGGGGAATGTTAGTACATTTTAAGTTAACTATGTTGAAACTCAAAATAACTGAAAATGAATAAAGAGATGAGTTATTATAAATTTTGTTAAAGGTAGAGTTACTTGTATGTAAGTTAGATTAAATAAATTAAAAGAAGTTTTCTAAATTAATAAATAACATGTAGGTTATGTGAAGGGTTGGAAGACTATATATAGCGCTATGCTATGGACTAATTTCATATCAAGAGTGAATGAAGAGAAAAAGTTAAAAGCAAAAAGTATTGTGTGAAAGAGTGAATTCAATAATATTCCTTAATATTTGAGAGATTTCGGGTCAAAGAAAGGTGTTCTTTTGATGGAGCCTTTGGCTTGAACACTTTATACAGAAGTTGTTTTAGCCATATGACATTTGTTGGGCTGTTGTATTCAGGGAGAGACAAGTCATAGAAGATCTGTACCGGTTACAAATTTAGCCAACTAAGGGCTTGAATCTCCTTAAAGAGAGCGAATTCTGCTCCTCAGTAATAATATTCAGTGTATTATTCGGTTTTTCTTTGTGTTGTTTCCATTATTATTGTGTTTACACCAATAATTTTAAGGAGATTCAAGCTGGAGCCAACAACTGAGAAGCCAAATGACAATGTTGGAGATCTCAACAAGCCCTTCCATTTTAAGGGAGTCCATTTCTACTTGAGTCCACCTCTTGAAATGGGCTCCCTTAAAGTGAAAGGGCTTGTTGAGATCTCCAACAGACTCATTTGATTTCTCTTGTGTAGGCTCCATGTGTTTGAATCTCCTTAAAATTATTGGTGCAAGCACAATAATAATGGAAACAACACAAAGCGAAACTGAATAATACGTTAAATATTATTAATTTGAAGAGATGAACATAATACTATTTGGACTGAGACGGCATTCGCTCTCTTTAAGGAGATTCAAGCCCTTGATTGGCTAATCTTTGTAACCGGTACAGACGTTCTCTGACTTGTCTTCCCCAGGATACAACAGCCCAATAAATATTGTATGGCTAGAACAGCTTTTGCACAAGTGTTAAAGTCTAAAGCTTCACCAAAAGAACACCTTTCTTTGGCCCGAAATCTCTCAAGTATTTAAGAATATTATTCAATTCACTCTCTCACACAATACTCTCTGCTTTTAACAATTTCTCTTCATTCACTCTTGATATGAAATTAGTTCAAAGCATAGCCATATTTATAGTCTTCCAACCCTTCACATAACTTACATATTATTTATTAATTTAGAAAAAACTTCTCTTAATTTATTTAATCTAACTTACATACAAGTAACTTTTTCTTTAACAAAGTATAACTCATCTCTTTATTCATCTTCAGTTATTTGAGGTTAGGAGTGCTTACAAGCTCGTTGTGGCAACTACAAGTAGTGGTGAATTAGGTACAACTTCCAACAGATAGACTTAAGCAATTCTGGAAAAGACTATGGAGGCTTAATATTCCCAACAAAGTTAAATCATTTGCATGGAGAGCTAGCAAGAACATACTCCCTACTAAGGCCAATCTATGTCATCGAAAAGTAATCAGTGAATCAATATGTAAGGCGTGTGGAACGGTGGAGGAGAGTGGAGGCCACGTGTTATGGGAGCGTCTGACGGCCCATAAAATTTGGAACATGTCTGGCATTTCATTTGATTCACACGAACTAGACTTTCCTGAATTTTTTGATTTCTTTGTCATTGAATATATGTTAGAGATTTTGGGGATGAAATCCTGGAGCTAGTGCTTATGGTGGCGTGGTGTATCTAGTGCCACTCAATCCGCTGGGGTTGGCGTGTTTGTTCAAGATAATGTAGGTTACGTCACAACGGCTTTAAGTAAGAAGATTACATACCCACTGGGGCCATTGGAGATCAAAGCAAAGGCTATGGAAAAGGGGGTGCAGTTTGCTTGGGATGTGGCGTACGTGAGGTTATCTCTGAAGGAAAATGTTAACAAGCACAGTACTGTGCTTGTTAAGATTTTCCTTAATGGGTTGTGTTAATCAAAAAGACAAAAGTTATTAAAAATGTTAATAAAAAAAATTATTAAAAAGAATAAAAATGCTGCAAAAAGTAAATTAAGCTGTTGTTAATGGACACCTTACGGTTCCTGTTAACACAACCCATCTTTGAATGCGATTCAACGGTCGTTGCTGAGGCTTTATTGGGTCACATTAAGCCACCTATGGCTATAAGGAATATAATTGAGGAGATTTGTCACAAACTCCAAGAGTTCCCACAGTTTTAGATTACACATATCAAGAGGCAAGGCAATTGTCCAGCACACCTATTGGTTTGTCATGCCAAGGGTCTTGATAGTTATGTAAAATGGATAGAGGAAAATCTTTTTTTATTGAGTCAACTTTGAGTCATGATGTAATATTTTTATCCTCTTCTTAATAAAGTTACATTATTCATATCAAATAAAGAAAGAAAAAAAGTACATACAAATTAATTAATATAACTAAAAAAATATGAATTTTCTTCTTTGGGTGAATTAACAAATGTTTAATTATTTCCATTAATTTAAATATATAATTATTTTTATGTTCTGAGTGCGTGTTGTTAAATTTTCTTTTATGTTTTGCTAGACTTAATTTCAATTGTTACTATAGCAAGCCCATTTGCGCAAGGATGTGAAATTCAAAATCAATTATTTCTTATAAAAATCTTAGAAAATAATCATAAATATTTATTTGACATAAATAATTAGTGAACCACTTATAAATTATAAATTCATGACAATAAATACATTTATCCTATTAATACTCTTTTTGTTACATAAAACTAACCCAAACTACTATAGTTGTTGGTATATAATTAATAGAGTAAATTGCAAATTGCACTCTTAAAGTTTTGGGGTAATTGGATTTTACCCCATGAAGTTTTAGAAGTTGGATTTTACTCCCTAAAGTTTGGGGTGTTTGGATTTACACCATAAAGTTTGTAAGTGAACCACTTATAAATTATAAATTCCTGACAATAAATACATTTATCCTATTAATACTCTTTTTATTACATAACACTAACCCAAATTACTATAGTGTTGCTATATAATTAATAGAGTAAATTGCAAATTGCACTCCAATAGTTTTGGGGTGATTAGATTTTATCCCCTGAAGTTTCAGAAGTTGGATTTTACCCCCTGAAGTTTGGGGTGTTTGGATTTTACACTCTAAAGTTTGCGAGTGTTTGGATTTTACACCCCAAAATTATGAAACTTTAAAGTGTGAAATCTAAACACCCCTCAATTTTAGGGAGTAAAATCCAAGCACTCCTAAAATATAGGAGCTAAAATCCAAATTTTGAAACGTTAGGGTGTAAAATCTAAACACCCCCAAATATCAGGAGATAAAATTCACATTTTGAAACTTTAGGGTGTAAAATCCAATCACCCCCAAACTTTAGGGGTGTAATTTACAATTTACCCTAATTAATATTACATGTTATTAAAAGAAGGAAAGGTAAGTTATTTAGCAAATATTTAATTATTTCAATAAATTCGAGTACAAAATTATTTTTTATATGCTCACTTGATTAAATTGTTTTTACCTTAAGGTTAGGGGTGTGCAACCAACTTGCTAATCTACCAAAAATGATGCAATTCAACCCAATTTGTTGAGTTGGGTAGATTTTCATGGGCTTGTGGGTTGGGCTAAATTGTCAAAAAAGATTTTGACTGTGGGTTGGGTTGGGTGCAGATCAGCAAATTAACAAATATACTTAACCCAACCTGACTCACATATATTTAATATATATTATATAATTTTATTATATAATTTTTTATTTATCAACTAAATTGGGATATAGAATAATAAAACTAGTTCATATTTATTTTGTTTCTCAACTAATAGTTGAGATAGAACTATTTGATATGTTACTAACTAAATGAAATGTCATTTTATTTGATAATTTGTGTACGATGGTGCTATTACTTTGAATTTTCAAATGGCAGGGGCAACAAATAAAACTATTTGGTTTAATTATTTGTGTAGGTTTGAACTTTGAAGCACTAATAAAATAGTTTGATTTTGGATTGGTGTTATGATCAAGTTTATTAAGTTATAAATTTGCTTTTATTTGTGTTCGTACTATTCTAATGCTAAATTAAAAATAAAAAATAAAAAATTTTCCAACCTAATCCAAGTGTATTGGGTTGGGTTAGACCATTATGATGGGTTGGATTTTTTTAATCCTACCATTATGGGTCGAAGTAAAGAAATCCTTTAACTTGACTCATGTACACTCCTACTTATAATAATTTAAATATTTCCCAAGCTACTAAACATGAAGAATAATCGATTAGTTTTTTTTCTTTGTTATGATAAGTCTTCCAAGTAAATTGTCTCTTATATAAATAATTAGTGCACAATTGCCCCCACTAATACATTGTCCATACTGCATTATGTCTAACCTCGTTTTATTTGCAAAAATACTGCATTATGTCCGTACTGCATTATGTTCAAAAAAATCTTTGTTTTCACATTGGGATCATAGGAATAGAAAAAATAATTTAATTTGTCCCAATGCTGACCACTATTTGACCGAGTTGACAGATGGTCAACTAATTTTAAAATTTCACCCCGACTACAAAATTTCATTATTATACATCAAAATCAATATTTCCAAATACTTTTCGCATGTTTGACAAAGATCACTAAACCAAAGCACTGTAAGTTAATATTTATATTGTTATACTAATATAATAAATTTTATAATATTTTCATAATTATTGACCTGTCAATTTCTTACAAGTCGAAATAAAATAATAAAATAAAATATGAGATTTGTTTTTTTTTTTTTTAATTCCAGCAATCGGTTTGTGTTTTTTTTTTCTTTTAAATATTGGTGTAAGTTAACATTTATATTGTTATATTGACACAACAAATTTCACAATTATCAATTTCTTACAAGTCGAAATAAAATAATAAAATATGAGACTATAGCTAACAAAAACTGAAAATAAATGTTTTAAAAAAATGTTACAACGCTTACTGTTATCACAATTCATTGTAGCACTGTAACTACAACAGTGCTTTGGTTTAGTTAGTAATTTTTTCTTTCAGTAGTCAGTTTATGTTTTTTTTTTTTTTTCCTTTTAAATATTGATGTAAGCTGACATTTATATTGTTATACTGACACAACAAATTTCACAATATTTTCACAGCTATTGACGTGTCAATTTCTTACAAGTCAAAATAAGATAATAAAATATGTGACTGTAGCCAACCACAGCTGAAAATAAATGTTTTAAAAAAATGTTATAACGCTTATTGTTATCACAATATTTTCACAATTGTTGAGATCTCAGTTTCTTATAGATCAAATAAAAAAAAATGCTAAATCCACAACATTTTAACATTAATTTCTATAGTGCCTAACGTTTTTTTTTTTTTTTTTTTTCAGTAATCAGTTTGTGTTTTTTTTTTTTTTTTTTTTTAATATTTATATAAATTGGTATATATATTGTTATACTGATACAATAAATTTCACAATATTTTCATAATTATTGAGGTATCAATTTCTTACAAGTCAAAATAAAAATAAAATAAAATATGAGACTGTGACCACAATTAAAAATAAATATTTTGAGAAAATGTTACAACACTTATTGTTATTACAATATTTTCATAATTGTTGAGATCTCAATTTCTTATATATCAAATAAAAAATTGCTAAATTCATAACATTTTAACATTAATTTCACAACAAATCATAGGTAAGCTATTATTGATAGATAGCACTGGAGCTACAGTGCTTTTAGTTTATTCATCTGGCACTGTAGCTACAATGCCTACAGTTTTTTTTTTTTTTTTTCATTGTGTTTTTTTTTTCTTTGAAATATTTATGCAAGCTAGCATATATATTGTTATACTGACATAACAAATTTAACAATATTTTCACAATTATTGACGTGTCAATTTCTTACAAGTCAAAATAAAATAATAAAATATGAGACTTTAACTCACCACAACTAAAAATAAAATTTTTGTGAAAATGTTACAACACTTATTATTATCACAATATTTTCACAATTGTTGAGATCTTAGGTTCTTATAGATCAAATAAAAAAAAATGCTAAGTCCACAACAATATACCATTAATTTCTACCATGCCTAAAGTTTTTTTTTCCCCAGTAATCAGTTTGTGTTTTTTTTCTTTTTCCTTTTAAATATATATGTAAGCTGGTATATATATTGTTATACCGTCACAACAAATTTCATAATATTTTTACAAATATTGAAGTATCAATTTCTTACAAGTCGAAATAAAATAGTAAAATATGAGACTGTGACCAACCACAGATTAAAATAAATGTTTTGAGAATAACAATAACAATATTATCAGTTTAAAACCAATAATAATTTATCATTTAAAATTTGTTCAAAAAATTATATGAATATAGTATATCTCTCAAATAAAATAAAAAGATATCTATTCGAATCCTAAAAATGAAGATATTTATTGTGATATTTTGTTGTATCCTATTAGACTTCTTTTTTAATATAGTCAAATTAGGTGAGCCAAAATTCACGATTTCACACACAAAATTTGTATTAATTTTCTCACTATTAGGCCAGCACGTGCCTTGCATGGGCAGCCAACACTAGTTTTTATAATAAAAGCGGCAATGCTGCTACTGTTGGGAAATTTAGACACCGGTTGATAGAATTAACAAGTTTTAAATCCAAGTTATTAATTAGATTTATTATGCATAAAACTTGTTAAAACAAACAAATATCAATATCATGTCAAAACTAAGTGTAGCGAAAAAATAAATAGGACAAGATATGATGACCCAGGAAAACCAATGAAACCAACCAGTTTCACAGTAACAAACCTGGGGGGAAACCTTCCCAAAAAGCAATTCACTATAGTAAAGAGAAGTTTCAGATCTAGTACAAAACCTTTGTCCCTAGACTCTACAATCCCCGTAGATGAACTCACAGTAGAAACCTTCTACTGCTTCAGAACCTCTGAACTCTTTAATATATGAACGCCACCCTTTGATGCACGGATCCTAATACGTGACTAACTCCTTTGCACGAATTCCAGTACGTGACTCACTCACCAACTTGAGGAAGAAGAATGTTGGCTGCAAAGTTCTTCACTTCATCAACAATGAAGATCAAGAAGCACTTGGGTACAAAACCCTAAGGCGCAAAGACGCAGTAGCTTCTTTCTGAGAGAATAAGGCTTCGGTCACCTTTTTCATATGTTCTTCTTGTATTCTATTGTGTGACAGCCTCTAAAATAAGCCTTATATATGTCTAGGGTTGTGAGAAAAGAAACCCTACAAAAATACAAAAGCCTGGCCCAAAAATCAGATCTGAAAATTCTGATTTCCGTAACCTCGATAGATACCTCAATAAATATCAGGTGTCGAGCCTCATTAAACCTCGATAGATAGCTCGATAGATAGCTATCTGTCGAGCAGCTATCCGCAGGTGTCTAGCAGGTATCCGCAGGTGTCCAGCTTTAGTGAACACTTTTTCTTTACCTGTTTCTTGGTCTAATCTTCATGACTTTAATACTAGACTTGAACAACATGTTCTTTGAAGTATTAAACACATCCTAGATCTATCCAAATACAAGTAAAGTGCGTTTTGTCAAAGGATTAGCCAACAACATAAAATATGTCCTTAACAATCTCCCCTTTGGCAATCCGTGACAAAACCACAACAAAAAAATGAAGATATGAGAGAAGTCATAAAACACTTTAACTCATATTCACTTGTTACATACAATAAAATCTATCCTAACACAAACTTTTGAAAAACTTTGCAAGAAGAAAGTTTATGGCAATTAGACTTTGACAACCTGTATTTCTGAAACACTTATAAACAAAACACATCAAGGCATCTTTGTGTGAAGCAGAAATAATAGATTGCATACAAGTAAAGAAACATATGTATAAAGATAGAAAATAAACAACACATGTAGAGATAGGTGAAGAAAACATATATCATTATATATATACCATTTGATAAAAACCATGTTGTATGTAAAAATGGTCACAAGACCTAGGTACATGAACAAGGAGGTAAACACTCTCCCTAACAAGATGAAACACAACTCCCCCTTACAAGGGCATGTATTTCTCCCACTAACTTGTAGAATCTTAAAGAAAGAAACCACAAATTCTCCAATTTCTCCCCCTTTTTGTCACGATTGACAGAAGGTACGAGAAGCTATAAAACTTTACTCGAGAAACACAAAGATGATCAAGGATGATCAAGGGGGCACAAAGAATCCATAAAAATGCATGAATGTAATGAAACAAAATGCTATGGATGACAAGATAAGAAAAACATGCAAAACAAGGAAAAAACAATGCATGCAGAGAATCTCGATCGATCGAGAGGTGTCGAGAAGTTATCGAGACAACCTCGATGGATCGAGAAGGTGTCGAGGATCTATCGAGCAAACAGAAACTTCCTCGATCGATCCACCTAGCTATCGAAAGGTGTCGAGATTGCGATAAGATGCAACTGAATATCTCGATAGATAAGCCAGGTATCGAGAGGTGTCGAGGAGGTGTCGAGATGCTTTAAAAACAGTTTTTCAATAAGGGAAAAACACATATATGAATGTAATCAAGCATGCAACTCAACCAAAGATCCAAACAACATATTAACCTCTCTAAAACATCTTTCAATAAGAAAAATGTCATGCATTTTGATCTAAAACACACACACACACACACACACTAAACAAGTCTAACCAATTTTTATTTTAAAAACAAGTTAAGACAGTTTAGTGAGTGATGGCCAAATTACATTGTACCTGCACATGTATCAAGAATAACAAAGAATATTGCGTGTTGTGTGTGAAAAACATCGCAAGATTGCATAAGTGTCTCAAAGTTATGACGATTTGAGATATGAGAAAATCTCTTTAACTCACACACAATCATAACTGTTTGATGGGGACTATCATCTTCGAGGTACATCCTATAACTCCTACATCTCCTAAAAAATACGCTTGCAACCATATTTTGAAGCATTTTTAATCTTTTTGCTTTTGTTTCTTTGCATATTTTCTTTTATTAAGCAAATCATGCATGGGCATATAAGAGAAATGATGCGAACCCCAATCGATACGCTTTGAGACCCAACAACAATATTGGAATATTTACCCAGGAATGCTAAAATTCAGATTTTTTATTGAACCCTGACCCAACGTTTATAAGTGAAACGCGAACCAAAGGTATAAGTAACAAACCTTGACCCAATTATTATAAATGAATCACGAACCGAAGGTACAAAGTTTGAACGCCACAAGGAAGAATCCTTGATAAGTTCACAGTTTTTTTAAGAACCAAAAGAAGAGCAAAGCCTCACCTTTGGGTTCAATAAAAAATCTGAATTTTAGCATTCCTAGGTAAATATTCCAATATTGTTGTTGGGTCTCAAAGCGTGTCGATTGGGGTTCTTATCATTTGTTTGTTGGTTCTCATCAAGAAAGAAAAGAAATACCCAATTATGTTAAGCTTTTGACATTGCACTTTTGCTATGCCGAAGCATACAGATATCATATCATGATTGGTGAGTAACAGTGGTGAGATCGTTATTTATGCTTTTCTCTTAGGATTTTCTAGTCCTACCCGTCAAAAAGAGTGATACGAGTGTTAAGTACAAGAGATTACTTAACCTTACTCATCACAAGCAAAGAGCTACAAAGCTTACTTGCTTAGTTGTGCAGAAGAATGCTCATCTAAACTACAGGTGATTCAAAGTTTAGAAAACTCTGTTTCAATGGCCATTTTAAGGTTCACAAGAACCAATGTACACAAACACACACTGTTTTTGTATTTTTCAAATTTTCAATTTTTTTTTTATATTTATTTTGAAAACAAAACAAAATAAAAACTAAACAACCATACAAAAACAGACAAACATCATGAATGCATGAAAGAAAGATGCATATGCATGAAAGCAAGAAAACAAATGTAGATGCATGAAAGCATGATTTCAAAAGCAGATAAGAAATCAAGCAAAGAGAGTCCTACTTTAGATAGAAAGAATTAAAGCAGAGGACAAACAGAAAAGACAATTAAGTCTTAGGCTCCTTTCTCACCCATACATCACAAGTCTTTGGCCATGAAGATGGAAAGACATGTGTCCTAGTATGACTACTCAAAGACGTAGAAGAATTAAAATTCTCCTGAAATTGAGTTAAAATGCTCAAGACTTTTAATAACTCTCCAAACAAAGGTGTAGGCCTTTGAGAGGAAACCTGTGACAGTTTGGATAATTGCTTATGAGGATACAACTTAAAGCAATTAGGATGAATGTGTCCAGAAATACCACAATGGTGACAAACATAAGGTCTAACAAAGGATTTAGAATTAGCCAAAACAGTTTTGGATTTCATATCTTTATTACCTTTCTCAAATTGAGGCACAATGATAGTCCTTGATCCAGAAGCTGTGGAAGAGGAGGGGCTAGAGGAGACAACATATCCTAATCCAGTCTTATCAGAACTAGGATTTTGAGCACTCTCTACAATCATCTTATCAGTTGAGGCAGTAAAGGCCATAACATGACGACATTCATCCACATACTCATCAGAAGAGTCATTCTCAGTGTCACTCCAAGTAGCAACCAACCTTTTATCTTCTGACTTCTTGGCCTTTTCCCTCATAAGGTAATTTGGGCACTCTATCCTCATATGACCAAAACCCTTGCACTCATGGCATTGGATGAGGGGTTTCTCATTCTTCCCTTTCCTAGAGGATTTAGATTTCCTAGGAGGTTTGCCCTTGTCCTTTTTCCTAAATTGAAGAAGCTTGATAATTTTATCAGTTATGAAGGTTAGATTCTCATCATCACCATCATCATCATCATCATCATCTTCATTTTCAAAGTCCTTAATCTCTTCCTCTATACCTTTAAAAGCCAAGTTTTTACTCTTTCCACATTTTCCCATTAAGCCTAATCCCATCTCATAGGTTTGAAGGTTCCCTACAAGCTCAGTCAAAGGAATTTGATCAATGTCCCTTGCTTCTTCAATGGCAGTGATTTTGGCATGGAATCTTTTTGGTAAGGACTTAAGGATTTTCCTAACAATTTTGGATTCTGCTATAGACTCTCCAAGGTTGAAGGCAGAATTCACAATATCCTTGAGTTTAACATAGAACTCATCAAAGGTCTCATCATCTTCCATCCTTATTTCTTCAAAGCTACTAGTAAGTTTTTGAAACTTCACAGTCTTCACTGCCTTGGTACCTTCGTATGTGGTCTCAAGAATGGTCCATGCTTCCTTGGCAAATTCCGTGGATGATATCTTCTTGAATTCCTCATTGGTCACCCCACAAAACAAGGCATTCAAGGCCCTACTGTTGAAATTTTCCGCTGTGATTGTTGCATTATCCCAATCCACTGGAGCTTTCTTTGGCTTAATCCAGCCAAACTTCAACAGCTTGCCATACCTGTTCACCTAGAGCCTGCAAAAACACTTTCATACGAACTTTCTAGTACGCATAATTAGTGCTATCAAATAAAGGAGGAATCAAAAAAGATTGTCCACGATTCATAACAACGGGGGTCAAGGATCATAATCAGGAAATTAATTCGATCAGAGTGTACCTGCTCTGATATCACTTGTTGGGAAATTTAGACCCCGGTTAATAGAATTAACAAGTTTTAAACCCAAGTTATTAATTAGATTTATTATGCATAAAACTTGTTAAAACAAACAAACAAACATCAATATCATGTCAAAACTAAGTGCAGCAGAAAAATAAATAAGATAAGATATGATGACCCAAGAAAACTAATGAAACCAACTAGTTTCACAGTAAAAAACCTGGGGGGAAACCTTCCCGAAAAGCAATTCACTATAGTAAAGAGAAGTTTCAGATCTAGTACAAAACCTTTGTCCCTAGACTCTACAATCCCTGTAGATGAACTCACAGTAAAAACCTTCTACTGCTTTAGAACCTCTGAACTCTTTAATATATGAACGCCACCCTTTGATGCACGGATCCCAATACGTGACTAACTCCTTTGCACGAATCCCAGTACGTGACTCACTCACCAACTTGAGGAAGAAGAATGTTGGCTGCAAAGTTCTTCACTTCATCAATAATGAAGATCAAGAAGCACTTGGTTATAAAACCCTAAGACGCAAAGACGCAGTAGCTTCTTTTTGAGAGAATAAGGCTTCGGTCACCTTTTTCATATGTTCTCCTTATATTCTCTTGTGTGACGGCCTCTAAAATAAGCCTTATATATGTCTAGGGTTGTGAGAAAAGAAACCCTACACAAATACAAAAGCCTGGCCCAAAAATCAGATTTGAAAATTCTGATTTCAGTAACCTCGATAGATACCTTGATAAATAGCAGGTGTCGAGCCTCCTTAAACCTCGATAGATAGCTCGATAGATAGTTATCTGTCCAGCAGCTATCCGTAGGTGTTCAGCAGCTATCCGCAGGTGTCCAGCAGTTATCTGCAAGTGCCCAGCAGGTGTCCAGCTTTAGTGAACACTTTTTCTTCCCTTGTTTCTTGGTCTAATCTTCATGACTTTAATACTGGACTTAAACAACATGTTCTTTGAAGTATTAAACACATCCTAGATCTATCCAAATACAAGTAAAGTGCGTTTTGTCAAAGGATTAGCCAACTACATAAAATATGTTCTTAACAGCTACAATGCTTTCGCACTGTGCATCCATTGTATTGGCAGTGTGTAGCACTGTAGTTGCAATAATGCTTTGGTTTAGTGAGTCTTTTTTTTTTTTTTTCTTCGTTTATTCAACTAGCATTGTTGCTACAATTCCTAAAGTTTTTTTTTTTTTTTTTTTTTTTTCCAGTAATTGGTTTGTGTGTTTTTTTTTTCTTTTAAATATTGATATAAGCTGAGATTTATATTGTTATACAGACATAACAAATTTCACTATATTTTCACAATTGTTGACGTGTTAATTTCTTACAAGTCGAAATAAAATAATAAAATAAAATATGAGATTTTTTTTTTTCAGTAACCGGTTTGTGTTTTTTTTAATTTCTTTTAAATATTGATGTAAGCTGACATTTATATTGTTATACTGACGTAACAAATTTCACAATATTTTCACAGTTATTGATGTGTCAATTTCCTATAAGTCGAAATAAAATAATAAAATATAAGACTGTAGCTAACCACAAATGAAAATAAATGTTTAAAGAAAATGTTACAATACTTATTGTTATCACAATACACTGTAGCACTGTAGCTACAACAGTGCTTTGGTTTAGTTTTTACAATTATTGACGTATCAATTTTTTACAAGTTGAAATAAAATAATAAAATAAAAATCAGTGTCCATTCGAAGCTTTTTCATGTTTTTTTATTTACTTTTTCTTTTTGTCTCAATTTAAAAATAAAATAAGTGTAAGTTTGTTGTCACGTATTTAATATAAAAATTATATATGTTTTTATCTTATATTTAGCGAAAAGCTTTGGGCTTGTTTTGTGTTGTTGTTTAATCAATAGTTTTAGTTGTTTAAATAACAGTACACTTATTTTTACAATATTTTTTCACTCACACATATTTTTACGACACTTAAATAATGTTACCAAAAATCACTTACCAAATAGACCTTTTATTGCCAAATGGACACTCAATAATGTGATGACACACAATAAATTTCACAACTGAAAATAAATGTTTTAAATAAATATTACAACACTTATTGTTATCACAATACACTGTAGTACTGTAGCTACATCAATGCTTTGGTTTAGTTAGTCAATTTTTTTTTTTTACTTTTTTTTTCACGTAGTCAGTTTGTGTTTTTTTTTTCTTTTAAATATTGATGTAAGCTAATATTTATATTGTTATACTGACACAACAAATTTCACAATATTTTCACAATTATTGACGTGTCAATTTCTTATAAGTTAAAATAAAATAATAAAATATGAGACTGTAGCAAACTATAACTGAAAATAAATGTTTTAAAAAAATTTACAACATTTATTGTTATCACAATATTTTCACAATTGTTGAGATCTCAATTTCTTATAGATCAAATAAAAAAAAATGTTAAGTCCACAACATTTTAACATTAATTTCTACTGTGCCTAAATTTTGTTTTTCCTAGTAATGGTTTGTGTTTTTCTATTTTTATTTTTATTTATTTAAATATTTATATAAACTGGCATATATATTGTTATACTGACACAAAAAATTTCATAATATTTTTACAATTATTAATGTATCAATTTCTTATAAGTCGAAATAAAAAAATAAAATATGAGACTGTGACCAACCACAATTGAAAATAAATGTTTTGAGAAAATGTTATAACATTTATTGTTATCACAATATTTTCACAATTGTTGAGATCTCAGTTTCGTATATATCAAATAAAAAATTGCTAAATCCACAACATTTTAACATTAATTTCACAACAAATCACAGTTAAGCTATTATTGATGGATAGTACTGGAGCTACAATGCTTTTGGTTTATTCAATTGGCATTGTAGCTGCAGTGCCTAATTTTTTTTTTTTTTCAGTAATTGGTTTTTTTTTTCTTTGAAATATTTATGTAAGCTAGCATATATATTTTTATATTGACACAAAAAATTTCACAATATTTTCACAATTATTGATGCGTCAATTCCTTACAAATCAAAATAAAATAATAAAATATGGGATTGTGACTAACCACAATTAAAAATAAATGTTTTGAGAAAATGTTACAACACTTGTTATTATCACAATATTTTCACAATTGTTGAGATCTCAGTTTCTTATAGATCAAATAAAAAAAATTCTAAATCCACAACATTTTAAAATTAATTTCTATCGTGCCTAAATTTTTTTTTCCCAGTAATCGGTTTATTTTTTTTTTAAAATATTTATGTAAGCCGTCATATATATTGTTATACCAACATAATAGATTTCACAATATTTTTACAAATATTGAAGTATCAATTTCTTAAAAGTTGAAATAAAATAATAAAATATAAAACTGTGACATCAGTTTAAAACCAATAATAACTTGTCATTTAGAATTTGTTCTAAAAATAATATGAATGTAACATTTCTCTCAAATAAAATAAAAAAAAATATCTATTCGGATCTTAAAAATGAAGATATTGTGAAAATATTGTGCTATTTTGTTGTACTTTTAGACTTCTTTTTTAATGTAGTCAAATTGGGTTAGCCAAAATTCACAATTTCACACACAAAATCTATATTAATTTTCTCACTACTAAAACGTGCCTTGCACGTGCAGCCAACACTCATAGTGAAAAATGTGTCAATACTTAGCCAATAAGCTTGATCATGATTTTCAATATTATCAAATGACCAACGATTTTCCCAAGTGTGGAGTCAATGTAAAAAGCTTTCGATGAATTTCAGTTGGGCACCTTTGTATTACAAAATTATACTCTAATAAAAAATAATTTACTAAGACTATATAAAGAAGAAACTTTTGAATAACAAATTAATTTTGACACCACTTTCTAAAGCATTTTCTATCCCAAATAAAATTAAAACTAGACCCAAAAAGTGGATGACTAAGGGTGTGTTTGTTTAGAGGTGAAATAGGATTGATGGAAAACTTAGGAGAGAAAATGGAAAGGAAATATTTTTTAGAGTGTGTTTGGTTAGGTGGGCAGGAAGGAAAATAAATAGTGGGACTCAAGTGTTTTCTTCCTAGACCAACAAAAAAGTTTTCTCTCCAGAATGGAGAGAAAACTAAAGGGAGAAACTGAGCATCATTTTTGAGCAAAAATGCCCATGTAGAATTGCACCCAAGGTTTTAAAAACCGGTACGAAGAAATAATCGAAAAATGAGCTAATTACTGGATTTTTGGTCGGACCTCGGTCGAACTGGTAATGTCATAAATAATTTAATTAAAATATTAAAATAATTTATATTTAACATTTGAATTTTAATAACTTATATTAAGAAAATATAAAAAATAGAAAAGTACTTTTTTCCATACCACCTTTCTATTATTGTAAGTAATGGTTGACAAAGAATAATCTATTTAGAGGGTGTTTGGCATTTCAGCTGGTTTATTTTTTTTATTTTTTAACCAGTGCCTATTGTATTGTTCATGGGGACATGAATAGTTCAAATAGACAAATGAACAGTATTTTTGGTGTGAACAATAATTCAAAAATTATTATTTTTTTATTTTTAATTTTCAATTTTTAGCAAAATAAGCAGTATCCATATGCACTCTTAGTATTTAAGCTTCATTTTTTAGTTTGTATAAACAATAGTATAACGTTAACTATTTATTTGTTCAAGAAAATTTAATTAAAAAAAAAAGAAAAAGAAACCCGAAGTCAGATGACTAGACAAGTCATTGACTTATTACTCCTTTACCAATCCACTTTCACACTCCATCACTCCTAGCCACATGTTTATTTTTTTATTTTTTTTATTTTTTATTTTTCCTTCTACTACATGGTATACACCTCATAAATCTAGCACTCCATTGAGTACACTCCCCACTTTATTTACCATCAAAAGACTCTATTTTTCGAGTCTTCTATCCTCCACAGAATCCATATCTCTCTCTCTCTCTCTCTCTCTCTCTCTCTCTCTCAAGAAGTTAGATCTATTGTTTATTTCTGCAATACCATCATCGATTCCTTTCTTCCTTACTGAAGATTTGTAGATACCACTCCAAGATGCTAATTTCAATGCCAAGCATGAACATTTAGTCATTTTCTCTCTCTCAAGCATAGCCAATCTTAAGAAAAAAGACTTTATTGCAAAAATTTGCCCTCACCATCAACAAATCTAAGAAAAAAAGAAGGTTTTTATTGCAAAAAAAGCTCCATTGCAGATCTATTGTAGCAATTTTGCAAAACCAGTTCAATCATATCGATTTCCGGTTGAACCGGGCAGTTTTCAACTATTTATGATTTTTAGCTCTTTTTCAGTTATTTGTCATAACCCGACAGGATTAATGACCGGTTTTCAGTTGAATCATTGGACCAGTTCAGTTTTAAAAAACCATGATTGCACCTTCAAGCCACATTGCTTTTCTTCACACTTTTTTTTTTCCTATGTTGCCTGCCTCCTACTTTTTTTTCCTATTTACTTTTGCTCAAGGACGGAGCTAGAACTTGGTATTAGGAGTGGCAAGGTATAACAAAGAAAAAAAAAAAGTTCATTATGAAACTCCAAATAAGTTTTCCATTCAGTGTATAAATATATATATATATATATATATATATATATATATATGGGTTGGGTTCAAGTTACACCTGGTGTAACTCTAAGTAATGTTACATCACTCAATATTTTTTAATTGTATGCGAATATTGACAAATCCACCATTAGATTACATTATCTTTGTATATTCTTCGTGCTTGCAAAATTTCAAGATAATCAAATATTAATAGTCATATCATCAATCAATTGTTAAAATTCAAATTTTTGTAATTTAAAATAATGCACGAAAAATTAGTTTATGGATCAAATGGTAAATAGTATCCGATTGATATGAAAATTTGCATCCATGTTAAGAACATATAGAACATGTAATTTAACAGTTGGATTTTTTAAATATTAATTCAATAACAAGTTATTGGGTGGTGTAATATTACTTAAAGTTACACTAGGTGTAACTTAAATCCAACTCTATATATATATATATATATATATATATATATATATATGTACACATATACATATAAAAGGACAAATCAAAGTCACAAATAGGCAAACAAAATAAACAAGTGTACAGAGAAATAAAGACACAAACAGAAAAAGTAAACAAAGTCGTCGCACTATGTACACAACACAAAATTACAATTCATTGACTTTATTATATCTCAAGTCCCAATTAATTTCAAAGTTTCAATCAAACTAGCTTTTCTCAATTAATTTCAAAGTTTCAATCAAACTAGCTTTTACTTTTACAGAAGACACGTATACCAACAGAAAAGCATAACTATTAACTATTAAAAAAAATTCAATTTATATAAGCACAAAAAGACAAAATTCAACTCACAATGCATAACACAACACGTGAGTGGATATCAATGATCAATCCATTCCTAGTCACTTCTACTATTATTTTAAAGTCATTAGAGCAATCACACTAGATGGTGTAAAATCTTCTAAAATAAAAATAACTACAATTTTTACATATTTTATGCAAAAAAACACCCACATCAATGGGTGTAAAAATAGGCATAAATGTGGAAACCCATACACGAGCTACAGTGCTCGTGTAAATTTACACGGGCACTATAGCATGCAGATTTAATTATTTAATGGTTTTTTATCTCTCCTTTCTGTACTGACTCTCACCCTTCCTCTCTTTCTCATTTCACTCAGGCGCATAGCTCTCCCTTTCTCTCATCTCATCAATCTGGCCTGCTTTAGCTTTCACTGATTGCCGAGGAGCAAGTCGAGTCCGTCACCTACAAGATCGAGCAAGCCGAGTCGCTGGACGAGTTTGTCGCCTACAACACGAATGAAGTTCTCTGACGGAGAAACCTGCGGCTTTGTTCTAAGCATCGAGGAGCAGAAATTAGGCCACCACGTTGACGAAGACGAAGACTTAGACGCCGAGGAGAAGCTCTCACATTCTCTCATCTCATCAATCTTTGGATTTTTTTTTATTTTTTTATATTTTTTATATATTTTTTTTTACTGGTTTTCTTTGAGATTCCGGTGTGATTGGAGGCCGGAGGCCTTGATCTTGAGAGAGACGGTGGCTGACGACGGTGGTTGTGCGGGTTGTGTTGGGTCTGTGAGAGGATTTTTTTTTTTTTTTTTTTTTTTTTTTTTTTTTTATACTGGTTTTCTTTGGGATTTCGGTGTGATTGGAGGCCGGAGGCGTCAATCTTGAGAGAGACAGTGGCTGACGATGGTGGCTGTGCGGGTTGTGTTGGGTCTGTGAGAGAGATGAAAGTGTGAAAGAAATGAATATTTTATTTGGATAAATGTATAAAATAGATAGAATGATGTGGGTGTTTTGTAAAGGTAGAGGTGGAAAATAGAAAAAGTAGGTTTTTTCATGTAAAATAAACAGAAAATTTGAACGAGCTGATGTGAATGCTCTTATTCAAGTTTCTTAAAAAGTGAAATAGCTCTCTCTCTATCTCCTGTTTCAGACAATAACAAAGATACTTTTTTTTTTTTTTACTCGTTGCTCTTGCTCATATGAGAGAGAGAGAGAGAGAGAGAGAGAGAGAGAGAGAGAGAGAGAGAGAGAAATACCAAATCTGGTGAGTCGGGGCTGGGGGTGAGTCCGGCGGCTCTTCTGCTATCGTGCTACTGCTACTACCTCTCCCCATCACTGCTTCAGTTCAGCCATTTAGCCTCTATGTCTCTAGGTTAGTCTTAGGGTTTTGTTTCTATGTTTGTGGGTTTTTTTTGGGGGGTCTTTGTCTTTGATGGAATGACAGATTAGTTTTGTTTTATATTTTTGAAAGGCCGGACTTTTTTTTTTTGGGTAAAATTTAGTTGATTGGGTTAAATTTTCTTTAGCTTTATGGATATGATTTTTAATAAATTTAAGTGATTAATTTTTTTTTTTGGTTGTTTATCACTTTTTTTTGTTTTAATTGGGTATTATTTTTTAACAAAGGTATATGCATACATTGCTTTTTTCCTTTTTTGCTATGTTGCCTGCCTTTTTTATTTTTTATTTTTACTGCGTTGCCTACCTCTCTCTCTCTCTCTTTTTTTTTTTTTTTTTTTTTTTTTTTTTTTTTTTTTTTACTTTTGCTTGTCCAGAATTTTTTTTTTTTTTTTTGCTTTCTTTTGTGTTTTCTTTCTTGTTTAGATGTGATTTTTTTTATGGACATGATTTTTAATTATTAATAAATTTAGGTGATTGATTTTTTTTGTTGTTGTTTATTACTTTTTGGGTTTTAATTGGGAATATTTTTTAACAAAGTTATATGTGTAAATTTATACAATTTTTTTTTTTTTTATGTCATTCCTCTATTTTTCCATTTCCAATCAAATAAAAATGAGAAAAATTAAAATATTTTCTATCCTTACATTTTTTTTTTTTTTTTTTTTTTTATCTTTTTAGCATTTTCTATCCTTCCACTTTTTCACCTCTCCAACGAAACGCTTCCGTTTGAACCAAACGGAGGATACAAGGGCGAAAAGTAAAGTCTCGAAGAAAAATCATGCTGAAACCTATATAAATTAAGTCGAGGTCCTCTTTCACGCTTGGATTTTCCACCACCCACGAAAATTGGATCCAAAGAGTTGGTACTTTCTTGAAGTAGAGTCGATTATCTACATTCTTGAGAAGACATTATCTCAATATTACATCTGAATCATACGATATTGCTCACAGAATTAACAAAAATAAACTTCGGATTTTCATTCCATTTGGATATTAGCCGATTTCCAAGACTAATGACTTTCTGCATAGTGCACCAAATATAGCATAAAGTCGGATCCTTTAGAAAGTACACTACAAGAGCTTTTCGATAACAGCAAGAACACAAAAAATGGAGTTCGATCGACAAGACTTTCAACCAAGTGTCCAAAGTAGAAACCTAAAAAATGGGAAAACTGGGTGCAGATTGGCTGGAAATTATTGCTTCAAACATTGGAGCGCTGAACCAAGGCCAGCATGTGTGTGTGTATATATATATATATATATATATATATGTTTTCCCGAAACTTGACTAGCAGTATTGCAATTGTAGGATTGCACCATCATTGTGCACCATAGCATTGTAAAGAAGGAAGGATGACACACGTAGCTGAGAAGCATAATAATAATAATTGTTAGAAATACTGAATGAATATATTGTATTTCTCAGGATTATAGAATATACATGAGTGCTTTTATATAGGAGGTAGATATGTATAGTACAAGTAAGAGTGCTATACAAGTAAACAAGGTAGATCTAAAGCCCACAACCCAATACACTTTAACAGCCCCCCTCAAACTTAAGGTGGGTGTAAGATCAACTTGAGGTTGTCAATCAAAGCATAATGGCATCCTTTAAGATGTGACTTGGTGAAGATATCTACAAGTTAATCTTTAGAGGAGACTGAGAATAATTTGAGAGCACCATGGACAAGATAATAACAGATAGAATGACAATTGATTTCAATGTGTTTAGTCTATTCATGTAAGATATCATTGTGAGAAATATGAATGACACTCTGGTTGTCACAATAAAGAGGAGTAGTAGAGGATGTTGACACACCTAAATCCTTAAGAAGCCATCGTAGCCAAATGAGCTCAGATGTGGTATCAGTAAAGGCATGATATTCTACTTCAATAATAGAGCGGGCCACATGTTATTCTGCGATTAGTCGGATCTCTCGCCCAATCAACAGTAGAGAATGTACGGAGAACAAGAGGAGACTGTGCTGACTAGAACATGTCATGGAAGAAAGTGCCCTTTAGACATCGAAGAATGCGTAAAATAGTAGCATATTGAGTCGATTGTGGAGCAGATAAATATTGGCTTACCTAGTGAATAGTATAGGAACTGTTTGGATGAGTGATAGTGAGATAAACTAGGCTGCCAACCAATCGTCTGTAAAGAGAGGGATTAGACAATGGTTTCCCTCCCCTTCCCTCGAGGGAGTCAAATGTGTATTAAGTTCAATCGGAGTATCAATAGTCTTGTTATCAGTGAGTCTAGCTTGAGACAAAAGTTTAGAAGCATATGTGGCTTGAGTAATATAAAGACCATCTGTGGAATGAGTGATTTCAAGACCCAAGAAATAGCTGAAATGTCTAAGATCTTTCATCTCAAATTGTTGATTGAGAAAATACTTGAGGTCTTGAATGTTGCTGAGGTCATCACTAGTTATGATTATATCATCCACATGTAAGAGAAACAAAATGGTGCTTTTGTCAGTGCGGCAAAGAAATAAGGTAAATCAAGCGAAAGATGGGGGAGCTGAACTTGGCAAACCAAGCTCTTAGAGATTGTTTAAGGCCATAAAGAGCACGTTTGAGGTGACTAACCTTGTTTAATTCAATAGAAAGACTAGGAGAAGGTTGCATATAAACTTTTTCACTTAAATCCCCATTAAGGAATGCATTTTTGACATCCATCTGAAAAAAAGGTCTCATTTACTGGTAGCGACAATAGCTAAGAGGGTAAGAACAGATGAAATACAAGCAACCGAACTAAATGTCTCTTTATAATCAAAACCATACTCCTATGTACAACACTTTGTAACAAGACTGGCCTTATAGCACTCAATGGACCCATCAGAACGAGTCTTGATCTTGTAGATCCACTTACAACGAACCATAGATTTCCCAAGGGGGAGACTTACCAAAGCCTAAGTATGATTTATAGATAATGCATCAAGTTCTTCTTTCATTGCAATCTACCATAAAGGGTCAGTGGAGGCCCACGATAGGTGTGAGGCTTGTGCAGTGTAGCAAGGGTAGTATAACAATAATAGTAAAGTAAATGTGCAAGAATGGATATTACTCAAGTCGAGTAACGAGGTGGAATGTCTTGTGCAAGATTTTTAGGCAAAGCAAAAGCAGGGGACCCAAGCTCAGGGTTGGATGGCTCATCTTTGACTTATTCATTGTCCACCTGTTCATTAAAAGGTGATCTAGGAGAGGCATAAAAAATATTTGGTGGTTGGATAGAGAAGCCTATAGGAAGATCAGGAGTAACTATAGAAGGAATATGTGGCTCATCTAGAAAAAGTTCCAAGACAGAGGAGGTAGATGGGGAGGCACGAAAGTGAAAGAGCTCGACAAAGGAGCAATGTTCCTGTTAGGGACATATATATGTAATTGGTTAATTCTTTGACAAAACGCACTTTACTTATAATAGGTAGATCTAGGATGGGTATAGTACTTTAGGAAACAAGTGTTCAAGTTAAATATTGAAATCATGCAAGTCTGACCAAGAAACAAGTGAAGGAAGTGCTGTTCATTAAAACTCGATAGAAGTCTCAACAGAACCCTTTCTATCGAGATTTAATGTTGATACTTGACAGAAGCTTGACACAAGCTGTATCTATTGAGAATTATGAAATCAGATTTTTCAAATCTAATTACACGCATATGCTTATGTATTTGTGTAGGGTTTCTTTTCTCACAACCTTAGACATATATAAGATTTATTTAAAGACTGTTGCATTAGGCACAGAGCATGCAAAGTGTATGCCAAGAGAATATAAGTAGATTGTGACCTAGTTCATCATTCTCTTTGTAGAAGCTACTGAGTCTTTATGCCAAGAGTTTTGTGATCAAGGAGTTTCGTGATCTTCATTGTAAATGAACTGAAGAACTTTACAACCAACGATTTTCTTCAAGTTGGTGAGTTAGTTACGTACGAGGATTTGTGCATTGAACGGAGAGATTTCTGCTTGAATACAAGCCTAATTGGGTATTGGGGTAAGGGTTCAACTGTAAGTTGGTATTTCAGAATAGGCCATATGGTTTGGTAAGATTCCTTATGCTTGTAACTGCTTATGATTGATAATAGTTGATTCTCGGGAGTAGTGACTTTAAATTTACCCAGTGGGGTTTTGCCTCGGTGATTTTCCCCATTCGTAAACAAATTACCTGTGTCAAATTTATTTTCCGCTGCATTTAGTTATTTGGTGATTTGTTTGTACTACCATGCTATTACATGTAATTTAACTAATTAATTAATTTGCTAGGGTTCAATTCATTTTAACCCAACAGTTCCCAAGTGAGAGAGCTCTAATACCATGTTAAATATTAGCTATGATATATTCCATGTTGAATATGTTTGAATATATGAGGAAGAGAGAATTATAAAATAGGAACACAAGGCTTACGTGGTTTAGCCTTACGGCCTACGTCTATGGAGAAAGCCTTTAAGGGCTACATCTTTATTATATAATAGTGTAGTATAAAACCTGTGTTACAATGAACCATAACATGTGTGTATATTATAGACTAAGCCCTAAACTAATAGTCTTCTAATACAAGTAGGAGACTTGACTTGCACACAAAGTAAAATGAATTGAACCCTATATATGCTTAGGTCTATGCTAATGGGTTAATATATCTCTAACATCCCCTTTCAAGCTCAAGAAGGAAGCTTAATGAAATCTTAAGATTTGAAAAGAGTGAGAAGATCCCTTGAATGAATTTTGGTTGGTCTTATAGTGTTGATGCGACTTCTAATGGTGGCATGACTATACCGGAAAGTTCTGATGGCAATAGTGAGAAGTCAAAGAAGATGAATGTAGCGAAAAAACACCGAGAAAGACGAAGAATATTCTTAAACACACTGTAAGGACAGAAAACCATGGCCATAGAAAGGTGGCTTTGATACCATGTTAGAAATACTAAATGAATGTATTGTATTTCTCAGAATAATAGAATATATACGAGTGCCTTTATATAGGAGGCAGATTTGTGTATTACAAGTAAGAGTGCTACATAAGTAAATAAGGAGGGCCTAAAGCCCACAACCCAATATAACAACTAGCCTCTGAGCATGAGCTTACGCACGTGCTCATGCACGCGTTCAGTGGCTCTTCTATTTTTTTGGTAAAGATTAATAATTTGCATCCATTATAAATTGCGAAAACTATATTTTTCAATTACAAAAATATGTAGGAGTGTGATGAGTGTTATGCATGGAGAAAGGTTAATAGTTTTAATATTTGGTATAAATGCATAACACTCATCACACTCCTAGGTATTTTTCTGATTGAAAAATGTAGTAATACCAATTTATAATGAATACAAATTATTAATGTGGGAGAACGAATCTACCCAACATGAGAAGGTATTGTCCTCTTTGGAGCGAGCAGCGCTTGGCTACGACGTACCCCTCAAGGTTTTGCTTTGTCCCACATCGGGGAGAAACGCCTCCCACATGTGCCTTATAAGCTTGAGCTCAAGACACATGTGTACCACTACTACACATGTGTAGTAGTGGTACACATGTGTCTTGAGCTCAAGCTTATAAGGCACATGTGGGAGGCGTTTCTCCCCGATGTGGGACAAAGCAAAACCTTGAGGGGTACGTCGTAGCCAAGCGCTGCTCGCTCCAAAGAGGACAATACCTTCTCATGTTGGGTAGATGCGTTCTCCCACAATTAACCTTTACCAAAAAATAGAAGAGCCCCACGAGTGTGCTTAGAAGCTAGTACAATTACAAAAAATGTGAGTGTATGGCTGATTGTGTTTTTTTTTTTTTTTTTTTTTTAAATCTATACGACAAATGTGTTTTTTTACAAAGACATGTGTTTTTGTTTTAAGTTTAATTTTAATTTTTTTTATAAATGGATAAAGCAATTTGAAAACCATCAGGAGAGATTCTATATTGTAGGCAATATTTTAATGGGAGTTAAAAATGTATCTACTTATTAAAATAAAAACAAAAAAAAAAGGTGTATATATCTATTCAGTTTAGTTTTTTTTGTTGATAACTATTTAGTTTTTTTATTTTGGATATTTAGTTTAGTTGTTTTTTTTGATAAAAATTAATAGATAATCGTAGGGTTTTTTTTTTTTTAATAATAATAATAAAATAGTATTAGAAACTAAGGGTTTTTTATTTATTTATTTATTTTTTTTTAAGGAAAAAAACAACAGAAACGTAGGTAGTTTAACTAATTTTTCTATTAAAAAAAACAATAAACGTATAGTTGTTTTAAAGAAGTAGGTTAGTGGAATAATGTTCCTATTTTGTAGGCAATGTTTTAGTGCAAATTAGATATGTATTTTTATCGGACTATTCTTTAGTTTTATCTCTACTTAAGTCTAAGGATGTAAGGGTATTTTAGAACACAAAAAAACTGGTCGAAATAGGAAATATTCCTTAAATAATAGTATAAATAATAATAACTGGTATGCATATAAAAAATTTACAACTATAGTAAACTTACAGCTGAAGTTTTGAATTTTTTTTTTTTTTGAGAAACAGCTGAAGTTTTGAAATATTACAAAGAAATGTGAATCTAAAACCTTTTTACTATCACCGCGGCATCTTTGAGGGAGATGAAGCTTGGAGTGTAAGCAACAATTTGATACGCTTCTTTCATATTAATGGTGATCTTTCTAAAACTTCCTTCCTTTGGATTGTAGGAAACGAGATCAAAATGATGATGCAATTTAAGAAAATTTTGAAAATAAAAAAATTTTAACATCAGGATTTCTCCATTGTCCAAAAAGGCTATTGCCTTAGGCGTCACATTAATGGGCGAGTTGATCACGTGCATTCTAGTCCAAGATTCCGCGACACCATAGTCCCCCATCACCCATATTTCAAGAACTGAATTATTAAAAGGATGACATAAAAACAGTTGGTCCTTCACAACACCCATGCTCATCATCATTCTCATTTTATGGGAGATTTTGCAGCATTTAGCAAATTGTGATGGTCTTGGGAACGGTTGGAATTGCTCATTATCAAGGTTAAAACAACATAGAGATGTCTCATCATCATTAACAACAAACCAATGAAGGGCTCCATTCAAAAATGTTCCTTCCAATGCCGAATAATGAATAATGTTTGGAGCCTCACCGATGCTTCTCCATGAATCTGTACCAAGAGTATGTACCTCAGCCATGTATATATTATGACTGTGCCCCTGCTGCTCAAAGAATTGTAGCAACTTGAATTCCTTAGTCTTGGAACTGAACCCAAGAAAAACACGAGGAAAGAAGGTGTTTTCTCTAACTCGTGGAATGATAGTGTACTCACCCAAAATTGGATTGCAAACATATAAATTCTCCCGACGATAACTCCAGAAGAGAAGGAATCCCATACATGATGAACTAACAATCCGTAAGTAGTCATCAGTCTTAAACTTAATGGTTATTCTTGTGGGCCTGCTGCCTATGACAAGTCCTTGAAATTCGGATGCCCTTAGCTCAACCATATGTAAGTGAATGTTTGGCCAATAGGCTATTAACAATGGGTGCAGGTGCAGGGTATCTGAGATTAGAGTGAACCATTGTTTGCATACGGACTTGCACTTCACTATGCTCTTGAATGGAAGCCTTAATAGTATATCCAACACGATATGGTACGGAAGCTCCAATTCCAAAGGATGATGCCTCAGTGATTGCCTTCTTTTTTCCATGACCAACCAACTTCTAAAAGGAAAGGAAACAAATAATAATCATAACTAATAAGAGAGAAATCATAGAAGTTTTTTTTTTTTTTTTGATCAAACAATGAATAACGATACTGATCGAGCATCATATGAATGAAGTTCCAAAATTTGTACGTAACTGATCGATGGAGATACAGAGATAAATATTAACTATAAATTTAATACTACCAGTTTTCTTTAGGAAAACAAAACTATAAAGAACAATATTTAAATTCAATTCTAAAAGATGATTTTTCAACAAGAGAGAGAGAGAGAGAGAGAGAGAGGGGTAAATTAAAACCTTTTATGGCTATTGATTATGCACTGTTGTGGATTCCCGTGCTCAAAGGAGTGTGAATTGTGAAGTTGGAGCCCTAAAATAAGAGCTTTTATAGTGCTTATGTAAGTTACAAGCATTAATATATAGCCCAATGGGCTTCCTTCTTTTAATTTCCAGTCCTTAGTCCTTCAACTCCTATGTTTACGTGAAAGATTCTAGATTCTTCTACAATACCCACTCAAATCATAACCATTAGATTACGTCTACTTACAAGTCAAGTCACATAGAAAACGGGCCTTCCTAATATGGGTTCTAGGTTGACTCATATTTCTTGCATTCGTGGAAAAATATTAGATTTAAAATAAAACGTAACGTATTAGGTTATTGGGTAAGGAAAAATAAGTAAATATTTTATATCAATTGCATCCCAATCTACTCAATATTGGAAGTAGATATAGTATTAGAAGTATTCATACTTGAGAATTGTAACTCAATTAATTTGGTGAGTAATTTCATTGGAATTTTTATGTGCAATAATATTTTTTTTAATATTACTCGGCTATAAAATCAAAATGACTAATTTATAAATTAATCAAATTACCTTCAAATATATATAATAAACATCAAGCACACAACAAAGCTTCCGCAATTCCAAACGAAATGCAACATAAATACTGAATACGAATTTTACTTCTAATTTTAAAGATTAATTCAAAAGTAACTGCAGTTATAAGAATGCTAAAGAGATTGTGTTTTATTAAATAGAGCTCAAAAAAGTGATTGTAAATTTGTAATTCTCTTTTAGTCAAGAAAGAACATCCAACTTAGCAAATTAAATTCAAACCATAAACCAAAAAAAAAAAAAATTCCCTTCTTCGAAAAACAAGTCTAGTCAAGTTAGTTATGGGTAATCCGACCACATTCCGAATATCAAACAAGGTAATTAATACTGTACCGGTATGTATACCGGTATCGAAATATCAGTATTTCGTACCAGTTTAAATACCGGCCGTATTAGTTATGTATCGGCCAATTTCGGATAATATCGGCTGATATCGGGCGTACCGATTGGTGTAGAAATTTTTTTTTATTTTTAAGTTTTGTATTTTTTAAATGTTTGTTAGGACAGAATGATAACTTTTTTGCATTAACTTATTAGTATTATTTGTTTTCTTAGTATGCAATGGTAACTTTTAAGTTTTCTATTTTTTATATATATATTTTTTCTTTTAATTGATACTAGAGTTTAAAACCATGAATAATTTCTTCTGAATTGAGGAAATCTTTTATGGTAAACTTTTATATTTATTATAATACACACACACACACACACACACACACATATATATATATATATATATTTATAAATATAAAAAATAACAGTAAACCTGAAACGATATACCGGTATTAATTGGTACTGAAATATACATTCTACTGGTCAAACCGGTACAGTTTCCTGTACGAGATTGACTCCCTTGACATCAATAAGTCAAGAACAAGTAGACCACTTTTCCTTCTGGTCAAAATTGATTTGGATGATTGGATCCAATTTTGCCAATTCTATTTTCCAAGCTGAGTACAATTTTTTTTTCTTTGCTAATTCCAAGCTGAGTACAATCAAAGTTATAGATTCATGTAATTGGCATTTTTTGAGAGTGCGGATTCGTATTTGTTTTGGAATTTTGTTTCACTAAGAAATATATGAAACATTTGGTCATGTAGTTACTTGTATGGATTCTAGAATTCCTGAAGGGATTGATAAAAATGGGGTATTCCAGTGTAGGGGAACACCAAAATTTGGAGACGAAAAAATAAAAATGCTTTTCCGATTACGTTCAGAAAAATTTTCCGGTACTACCACACACTATATTATTTTCATGTCACAATTGATATTAGCGGAACATGTGTGTGTATATATATATTCAGGTAGCCCCTGCTCATGTTTTGTTCATAAAATATATATTTATATATATATATATATATATATATATATATATATATATATGATTATTTTCTATGGTATGGTCAATTCCAACCAAGCATCTTAATTACTACCGTAGTTGTATAAGAAATCGCAGTAGAATTCTTCTATTATCCAAAGAAGCTGAACTTTATCTTTAGTTGATGATTTTTATATTTATTCAAATAAAGTGATGTTTAGGATAATCTTAAATAATATAGGACTTATTCAAGTTTTTATTTATTTATTTATCAAATTACTAGTTTATGCCCATCAAATAATTAAAAAAAAAAAAAAAGACAAAGTTTTTGGCTATAAAATTGGTTGGAGCCATAAGCTATAACCTAACTCAATAGGTGAATTTTGACGAATCCACCATTGAATTACATCTTCTTCATATATTCTCTATACTTGCAAAATTTCTAGAAAATTAAAGATCAATAGTTATGTCATCAATAAATTGTTTAAATTACAAATTTTTGTAGTTTAAATTATACATAAAATATAAGCTTATAGATCATATATTAAATAATATTTGATTGACACAAAATTTGACATGTGTATTAAGAGCATGATGAACATATAATTAAGCGGTTAAATTTTCAAAATATGTAATAATATTTATTATATTAAGAGAGATAACAGTTTTAAGTTACAATTAATTTTGTCGCTAAATTTTGTAAAAAAAAAAAAAAGTTTGGAGGTAGATTTTTAACAAATTTTTCCCCAAATGCTGTAGGTCAAATCAAATGACTGTAGGTGTAATCATATAAGTCATCAATATCACATATTTTCCAAAACTTAGCAAGTATTAGTATGGGTGGATCCAACTTCCCCGGAAAGAGGCCATCTTTATATGAACCATGGCACAGCAAGGAAGGAGAGGTGCAACACATGGCTGAGGAGGTCAAAAAAATAAGGGTAAAATATTATTTTGATCCCTAAACTTTACTAAAAGTTTGTTTTTTGTCTCTAAACTTTAAAAGTTTTTTTTTTCATCCTAAAACTTTATAAAGAGTTTTTTGAATAATATAAAGAGAGCAATAAGGATGAAAAAAAAATTCAATGGTTTAGGGATGAAAAACAAACTTTTAATAAAGTTTAAGAACATAAATAAAACATTTTCAATAATTTAGGTACGAAATATGAATTTTTCAATAGTTTAGGGATGGAAAATGAACTTCTTAAAATTTAGGGATGAAAAACAAATTTTTGGTAAAATTTAGGAACCAAAATAGTATTTTACCCAAAAAATAAATGTGGCAAGCATTATTACATGCTCAAGGAAATTTTAGTTAAATTACATTTGAAAACTTCACTTTAGCTATTTTAGCCAATCTAATAATTATAGACAACTATATCAACCTTAATAGCACTAGCGTTTTATCAAAAAAGAAGAAGAAGTAATAGCGTAATGGGAAAAATACTATTTTGGTCCCTAAATTTTATGAAAAGTTTGTTTTTTTCTCTAAACTTTAAATAGTTCTTTTTTCATCCCTAAACTTTATAAAGAGTTTTTTGAATAGTATAAAGACAAAGATAAGGATGATTTTTTTCCCCCCACTAATTTAGAGATGGAAAACAACTTTTAGTAAAGTTTAAGGACATAAATAAAATATTTTCAATAATTTAGGGGTGAAATTGAAAAATGAACTTCTTAAAATTTAAGGATAAATAGTATTTTACCCCTAACATAATGGGCTCGTTTCAGTCTCAATTGGCCTTTCTAAGTCACAAATAACCATGATCTTAATAATGGGTATAGTGAAAGAATTGGAAAAATGAACTAATTTCCGGTATTATGGTTGGACTGGGATCCGACTGATGGTCGAACCGGTGACGTCATAAATACTTTAATTATTATTTATTTAAATTATATAAATAATTAATAATTTTTTAATATACTAAAACTAACAAACCAATAGTAATAAATATGTTTCCTTTAAAAAAAATATAAGTATATAAGCATATAACATCTTTTTAAAGAATTTAACATAATAACATTACAAAACAATCATCCTCAACAATTTCAGACTGGCAGCAACAATTTTATCAATAAATAAATTCATCAACACAACATACACAAACAATAGTATATACTAAATAGTGGTAATGTAGTATTGTGTAAGATGTAATTTAAAAGACTTGCCTGAGAATGCAGCAACAAGACACTGAACTTCTTGACTCCAATCAAACCCACGAATAGCCTTATGCACACCACCATAATCCCGCATCCATAGCTTCTGACCAATTTTTCCAAATTGCAACCACTTCTAGCCGACTCTCCTTAATTGCCTAAGGTATCGATTTCCAGAGAAACCGAGCACTGTTACTACAATATACCCAATCCACATATGAAATAGGTGAATCCCATTTAAATCCAACTCATAGAACAACACCACAAACACCAAAACCAATTATTGTTGCAAAACAGGGCTCACTCAAAATACCCAGTTAGAAAAACAACACAATTACGATATAAATTGTCAAAACTTAGATGTACTACATTAGGTTCTTCAATTAAATTCAAATGCATGGTTTCATGGACCAACTAAGTATAAACAGTGTTATAAATTTTAAGTTTAATTAATTTAGTAAACCTAAGTTTTTACCAGATATTATGAAAAGCCATAATTTAGTGGCAATGATCCAAAAGGCAGAACCAAGAAGTGATAAACACAAAGGCCTCTCTTACAAAAACATGGTAAACATCAAAATCAATTATTTCACGTTTTGATTTTGATGTAATTTAGAATCATAGCAACCAAAAACGTGAAAATAGTAGAAAAGAAAATGATCAAAATCAAAATCAAAATCAAGTAATCAAAATTAAAATCAAGTAATCAAAATCAAAAGAAAAGAACATTGCCTGATGAAGCTGAGAAGCAAAGAGCAAAGATTAGAAGGTGAGACCGAGAAGGATAAAAGAAAAAAGAAAAAAATCATGTGTAATGTAGGCACTGACCTAGACACAAACACAGACTCACCTCTTTTGCTTTTCTAGTTCAACAAAATTTTGGAAAGCAAGCAGATATGTCCTCCTCCACCAACACGATTTCAATTCACAGACCTGAACTCTTGAGGTTTCCCCATGATGCCATGTGTTAGAACACTTCAGAGCTCAAACATCGAGAGGATGAGAAGGAAAAAAAAATTTCAGTGGCATGTGTGAGACGAGACTGTGAGAGTGAGGCAGAGATAGTGAGGGATATTCAGAGAGAGTGAGCTTAAGTTGAGTGAGAGTGAGACAGAGAGCTTGAGATAAGGCGTGAGATGAGAGTCCGAGAGTGTTTAGGAGTTAGGACTTTAGTCTTTAGGGTTAGTTTTTAGGTTCTGGCCAAAATGACGTAGTTTTAAGTTGGGAAAATGAAAAAAAAATCCCAACCGATCAGTAACCAGTTCGATCATGCCGGTTTTCGGTTTTCTGGTTGAACCGGCCAGTTTTTAATTTTTTCTAATTTTTAACCTATTTTCAGTTTTTGCTCATAACTGGACCAGATTAAAGGCCGGTTTTTAGTTAAACCAGTCAGACCAACCAATCCAATTCGGTTTTTAAAACCATGCAAATGACACCTACAAGTCCACAACCACAGATCAAAAACCCTATACCCACAAATTGCACACAGACACAGAGAAAATCAAACATCAAACACTCTACAGAATCACAGATCTAAACTAGAGAGAAAAAGTAACCCACAAATGAAAAATAAAACATTCAAAATTGTGATCTAACCGTAAGAGTTTTCCTTGTCCTTGAGGGCTGTTGATATGCATTTTCGCGACACATTTTCTACAAGCCTGATTCAACCAAGTCCGACTTCCTTGTAAGCTCAATTTATGTATTATATTATATTTTATTCTTTTAAGCATGGCCCAAGCCCATGCGACATATTGGGGGAAATTGAGGAAGTGTGGTTTGGAAGGTATGGGTCGGTTCCTTTCGGACCTTTTGCATGAGCCCAACCCATGCGTGCTTCTAAATGGCAAAGGACACTAGTAGTACCTCAAGCTCATGGAGAAGGTCTTGTATCTAAAATTTCCAACCTAAAACAGCTTTTATGCTTTGGGTGACTGTGACCCAAAGTTTCTACTCAAAACCCTTTTTTTCCATTAAACATAGTTGGCTCCCATTGGCCAATTCCATTTGCTAGCCCTCACTTAGGTGAGCCTCCCAATGGTCTGAAATTTCTGACCAAAGGCAACCAATTAAAGAAAACCCACTTTATTTTCCAAAATCATGCTAAAAGCATACTAAACTTTTCCCTAAATAAAAGAAACCCAAGCCAAAACACCAAAATAGTATCATAGGGGATAAAAGCCTCCTCCACTACTCAAAAACTAGTCAAGAGCAACACCTCAAACTCTATATAAAACTCTATCTTCAGCTCATAAAGAAACCAACCACATTCTACCTAGTGACCTGAAACTTCAGAGCAAAAACCCATTCATACAGTCAACAATCTCACAATTCTGAACCTTAGGGGTGGAAATATGGGTACAGGGGAACCTTCCCTCTCTTCCTCACAACCTTTCTCAATTTCCTCTTCTCAGTGACTGCGGGTCGAAGTTTTAGACCTGTTGAACCACATTTTCCCTATAGAGCTGAAACTTAAGAGCAAAAACCCACTAAGCTAGGAAACGTTTTCACAATTCTGAACCTTAGGGGTGGAAATATGGGTATAAGGGAACCTTCCCTCTCTTCCTTACAACCTCTATCAATTTTGTCTTCTCAGTGACTGTGGATCAAAGTTTCAGGCCTGTTGAACCACGTTTTCCTTGTAGAGCTAAAACTTGAGAGCAAAAACCCACTAAACTAGGAAACGTTCTCACAATTCTGAACTTTAGGGGTGGAAATATGGGTACATGGGAACCTTCCCTCTCTTCTTCATAACCTCTCTCAATTTCCTCTTCTCAGTGACTGAGGGTCGAAGTTTCAGACCTATTATGTTTTTATGCTTTTTCTGCACTTTTGTTTCTAGCATTTTGATTCTTTCTTGTCAAAGCACCATTAGCCTTTGTTTTCTATACATTGTGAATTTTGGGCTTGATTCTCCACAAATAAACACTTCTAAAGAACCCAAGGGAGATTTGGGCCGTTTTCGCATTTTCGGCCTTTGTCGCAAAACGTCCCCGACATTTTGGCGACTTCATTAGGGAGTCAAGTAGCTGAAACAAGAGAAATCATGTATCCAAAGACATGAAACTAGCGAAAAGATGGTGTTTCTCACACCAACTTGTCGTTCCAAGAGAAACCGCAAGATGCGTTGTCGCACAAGAGGAGCATTGTGAAGTTGAGCTTAAAAAGTTCTATCCTTAGCTTATTGAGCTACTGGAGATGATCCAAATCGTGTGAAGAAATCGCTGGAACCTCAAGAAGCCATCCAAGAAGTGAAGGATGGATGGAGAATCAACTTTCTTATCCAAGGGAAAATTTTCTTCCACTTATCTATATTATTATTATTTTTTTTAGCTATCATTCTTATGGATGAATCATCCTATATCTCTTGCTTCACATGATGTTTGTGAAAAGTTTTGTTGTGGCTTGAAAATGTGAAAATGGAGAGCCACAAGTCCAATCGTGAAGGGAATGACGGCTCTGACCAATAACAACAATGTGATGCTCTAAACGTCAATTTCAAACCAAGAACCCCAACAACAACGGCTAAAAGCTCATCCTTAACATCTTCTCAACATATGTGTCCTTTATTGTTGAGTTGTATTGTTGCTGAGTTAACGCCAAGCATATAAAGGCTGTTGCGCATGATTGACTTGTTTTAGGATGAGTATAGTTAATGATGTGTGCAAGCATTCAAAGCTGAATATTTCTTGCGTCACTGCTAAATAAAGGCTTCGTCAAATTTCTAAGGGTCATAACTAAATAGCCCACCGCAAGGCACTAGATTTTCCATACACCAAGCCTTGAGGTAGCGACATATCGTACATCAAGGTGTATTATTGGTGAGTCAGCGCTGAGCATATGAGGGCTGCCACAGCTAAAGGCTATAGCTAAATGGACCACCGCAAGGCGCTAGACGTTCCATGCACCAAGCCTTAAGCTAAATATTTTTGGCATCATTGCTAAATGAAGTCTTCACCAAATAGCTAAAGGCCATAGCCAAATGGCCCACTGCAAGGCGCTAGACGTTCCATGCACCAAGCCTTGAGGTTGCGACATACCATACATCAAGTCTTTTAGAAGCGACATTCCATAAGCCAAGTTTTGAAGTCATACGAGCGATATACTATCGTTAAAGCACGCTTAAGCTAAGACTCTCAAGCACTCTCTTCGCTAATTCATTTTTTATACATATCGTTTAAATCATTTTAATCTTTCAAATTTTTAATCAAAATATTTTCTATAAGTCGTTTATGCTACTTCGCTTGGCCATGACTATCATTTTCTAATATATATCACATTTGCACTTAGGGTCAAACGGAAACCTTCTCAGAGCACCCAACAACAAAGGAAATTCGAACTCAGATCCCTCTCACTAAAGCCTCGACACACTCATGCATGCTATGCGATGACGAGCTCACACATCCAAAATCATGGTCAATCCGCCCACGCCAAGCTATGGCATATTCATATATCTCAAGTCATAACAAGCGCATGCATTCCAAGCCTTGCCAACACTTTAATCATTCTTAAATTCAAGATAATGCTTGAAGAGGGAAGTACCAATGTTGCCATCCTCAAGAAAATTTTTCTTATCACTCAACTCTTACAAGGAGAATTCCTAAGTAAGCCTAATGGTAGGAGGCTTGGCACACACCTTTGAAGAATGTTTTGCTAAACCTTGCTTTAGATATTGATGTCAAAAAGCTCAAAGCTTGAAAATGAAAAAATGGTGAGCCATAAGTTCGACTGCGAAGGGAAGGAAGGCTTTGTCCAATAATCAACAAAATGAAGTTATAAACTTCCATTTCAACCCAAGAACCCCGCAAGCGCTAAGCATATGGGAGCCGTCATTGGTGATTGACTCGTTTTAGGGCCAATATAAATGTTGCTATGTGCATCCCTCACAGCTGAATATTTTTTGGCATCACCACAAAATGAAGTCTTCACAAAATAGCTAAAGGCTATAGCTAAATGGCCCACCGCAAGTCGCAAGATATTTCATATACCAAGCCATAAGGTAGCGATGTTTCAATCGTCAAGTCTTGAAGTCATACGAGCTATAAACAACCGTCAAAGCATGCTTAAGCTAAGGCTCTTAAGCATTATCTTTGCTAATTAATTATTTTATATATAGTTTTAACCATTTCAATACTCTAGACTTATTGCCAAAATATGTTCTACAAGTCATTTGAATTAATTTTTAGCCATGACCATCATTTACTAATATGAATGATAATTACACTAGGGGACGAAACGAAAACCTTCTCGGAGAATCCGACAAAGAAGGAAAGTCGAACTCGATTCCCTCTCACCAAAGCCGTGATAGGCTCATGCATTCTAAGCCATGAAAAAGCTCACACATCCGAAATCATGGTCAATCCGAACACACCTAGCCATAGCATGTTCAAATATCCCAAGTAGTGACAAGTGCATGCATTCTAAGCCATGAAAAGCTCACACATCCAAAATCATGGTCGATCCACGCACGCCTAGCCATAGCCTTTTATATACAAGGGCTTGATCTCATTGGACCTATCCATGCACCCTTGAATGAGTACATTCGAGTCTTTGCCGCCACTAAATAGTTCACTAAGTGGGCGGAAGCAATTTGACTCAAGAAAAGCGATGGGAATGGTTATAGCCAAACTCATCAAGAAGCATATCATTTGTCTCTTTGATGTCTCGTTCATAAGCGACAACAATATATCTCGCTTATACCAATTTTCGAAGGCAAGCCCTATGAAACACTAAGAAGCTGACGAACTATCATGTTGAGATCCCTACATGCGAAGGTGCAATGCCTTCAAATAAGGTAGGGAAAGCCAACGCTTTCTTCTAATGGGAAACCTTATGAAGCGGCAAGAAAACCAAAAAATTACTCTTACGGCAAAGCTTCTACATGCAAGGGTGAAAAATACTCTCAATAAGTTAGGGAAAGCCAAAGCTTTCTCCTAATGCAAAACCTTGCAAAGCAGCAAGAAAGAAGCGACAAGAAAGCCAAGAAATTACTCTTACGACAAAACCTCTACATGCGAGGGTAAAAAAAAATACTCTCAATAAGGTAGGGAAAACCAAAGTCAACGAGATGTTTCATTGTGGGAAGACCCCTACTTGTGAGGATGTAACACTCTCAACAAGGTAGGGAAATCCACCATTATCTTAATGGCAAGCCTTACAAAATAGTAAGGAAGCCAACATAATATCTTATACTTCAAGCGCGATGATCCATTACATAGTGGACATAATCATCCTTAAAACATTATGGGAAAATTGATGCATAATCACTATCTCATTGCCACATGGTAATTTGCTATACGCGAGGATAAAATCCTTCATCAAGAAATTAGCAAGCCTATGCATTGTATGTGAGAAAGCAATCACCCCATGAAATGGTGATGAGCAAATGCACCATGAGCCACAATGCACAAAAATGCAGCCCATATGTGGGGTTTTCTTGAAACTAACAGAATAGCAACCTAAGACATGTCGAGAATAAGTTGACTACCAAGTGGCTAGCTAAGCTTTAATATATATTAGCTGCTGTATGTGAAATCAAATCTGCCCGTCAATAGAGCGTTGAAAAATGGTGCACAAACAGCGAGGCGTGCACTTAGCCAAAACTTGTCCGCAAAGCCATGACAACCAAAAAACATGTCTACTAACTTGTCCTTACAAAGGCAAAGCCATATTCACAAGCTATCCAATCAAGCACAAGTAATCTTCAAAAGACTAAGTGCACATAATTTATCAAAATTTTGCTATTCAATCACAAGGTGCACATGACCTTTCCAAGTTAGATTTCCGCAGCATACTCAAATGCTATTTGTCACACAAGGGCTGTTTTTGCAGCAAAACAAGCTCATAACCAATTGAAGATAGGTACAAGCTCATTGCCAAGGTACAAAATACAAACTATTCACATCCTTGAGGTACAAATCATTCTTTTCATTCCAAAATTCAAAATTACATGTTGAAACATCATATATGTGTTTTTTTGTACAAAACATAAATTGTATCTACTAACCATGATAACAAAAGTTCAAAGTTTCCATAAATACAAGTAAAAGGAAGCTGCTCTATACATAAGTGGGTTGTCCACAAAGGTGAAATACAAGAGAATGTGCTTCGAAAATAACAGCCCCTATTATACATTAAAACCAACTCGAGTTCTCAAGGTTTCAGTAAATTCAAGAAATAAAATAAATGAAAAGAAAGGGGGACTCAAAGAAGATCAAGACTAGCAACAATATCTGAAGCCATCATGGTCAGAACACTCACTTGGAATTGATCTCTCTATGGAGTTTCCACCTTTTCACAAAATCCAGTTGAGACGCAAGTTGAATTTCCAACCCTTTTATAGTAGCCAACAACCTTGTCTTCTACATCACATTATCAATAACACCTTCAGTGTCAATGTTAATGCCCATCCCAATGGCGTCTCAACCAACATTTCCTCATCATTATAACAAGCATGAAGTGCCAACAACTTGTGACTTTGCATTATTATTCACATTCGCCGCAAGGACACAATACTGGGGGCTGGCAGCATATATATCAGCTATGTCACACCCCTATACTACATCGCCAAGTGATTCTTCACTTCATTCCATCCAAAGTAGCTATCCTAAGGCAGCCAACAGTATCGCTCATCACTCCACTTCATTAGAACTACTCTTGGCAAGCACGATCTCACCAAACTGTCTAACAAGCAATAAGCAAGCAACTTTAAAAAATTGAAGCATCCCTAATATGACCCAAATATTCAAGATGGGCTCTCATTAAATTGTCATCATCTCATACGGAACCAAGCTGAGCATTGGCTTTGCTCCTTTGAATTTACAGCCAAGAATGTAACTTATACTACTTCAACACAATAGCCAAATCAAGTTTGAGCACAACCACACCACCTTCATGTTTTGCGACTGTCAGAATCAATGGAGAGTCGACTTCGATATGAAATTCGACTTCAACTACCACAAGAGCTCAACCTCATAGGTCTTTATCTCTTGGTGGGATTATAATTTCCGAAAGAAGATCCATCCTACCCAAGCAACAGCACAATTTGTTCAAATGTCGCCAAATACATCTAAGATCTAGTGATAAAGAACCCAAAATAAAAAAAAAAATAAATAAATAAAAAACCCCTCACCAAGTTGGGTGTTATATCCAATATCAGGCTTGTGCAAAGAATGGTTTCAACACCTCATTGCTACACTCGATGCCATTTTCCTACAACAAAACCTTGATCTTTATTGATGAAAGTTCTTTTCTCTTTGCCGTTGGCACCGCTTCACCGACATCAGTACTAGTGAGTCCCATGGCCATCAGCAACGATCTATCACAAACCTCCATTGACGTCATCCACGATCTCATCCTTCGCACTACCCTTATTCAGCGATAGCAGTGGAGGATTAAAAGTGGGTGTCGCAAGAATTGGTGAAGCTTGTAGGGTTCCCCAAAAAAAAAAAAAAAGAGCCTTGGTGGATCTAATTGCTTATTGACGCAAGAAACAAAAGTAGCATGGGAATTAAATCAAGTATTGGAAGTTGAAGAGGCATGATAAAGAATGCTCCAAAGCATGTGGTGTGAAATAGAAAAGAAAACATGAAGTCATCTGGAGCAAACCAAGGAAATGAAAAGTGAGATTTTTAAAGACAAGCCAAAAACCAAGGTTTATATGGCAAAGCTTAAGTAATGTGGTGGGCTTAAAGCCACACACCATCCAATTGAAGGAATGCTAAAGTTACTTGGTGGTGCATACAAAAACTATAGAAACAATAAAAAGATGCTATGGATGCGTCTAACTAATTTGGATGGTAATGTTGGCATTTGGTGACTTAATGGAGCAAGTTAAACGACCGGGGCCCACCGTGTTGAATTAAGGGAAGGCTTTATTTTTTTTAGTAGCCAATTTTGCTCCCTTTGAAAAGTATTAATGGGCTTGATACACATATCAGGCCGAGTACTTAGCTCTGTTTTATAATTAGCCTACTATCACTCTACACCAAATTTCTCACTACGAGTTGGTTACAACTTGGCTTTCTTGGACTCATGGGTGCCATGACGCATGTCATTTCTACAAATGAGCTTCATCGATCCATACCTTCTCAACAAAAAATGAAGCGTTGGATGGACTAATTCCCAAACTCGCAAAATTTTCAAGTAATGGGAAACATAAATTACTCACATGTATGCCGCAAGCGCCATACGTGCTTGAGGGGCTAATGTTGATACGCATTTTTGCGACACATTTTCTAGAAGCCCGATTCAACCAAGCCTGACTTCCTTGTAGGCTCAATTTATGTATTATATTTTTTTTCATTCTTTTAAGCATGACCTAAACCCATGCGACTTATTGAAGGAAATTGAGGAAGTGTGGTTTGGAGGTTATGGGTCGGTTCCTTTCGGACCTTTTCCATGTGCCCAACCCATGCGTGCTACCAAGTGGGTAAGAGACACTGGTAGCACCTCAGGCTCATGGAGGAGGTCTTGTATCCAAAATTTCCACCCCAAAACAGCTTTTATGCTCTGGGTGACTGTGACCTAACGTTTTTGCCCAAACCCTTTTTTTCCTTTAAACATAGTTGGCTCCCATTGGCCAACTCCATTTGCTAGCCCTTACTTAGGTGAGCCTCCCAATGGTCTAAAATTTCTGACCAAAGGCAACCAATTAAAGAAAACCCACTTTATTTCCAAAATCATGCTAAAAGCATACTAAACTTTTCCCTAAACAAAAGAAACCCAAGCCAAAACACCAAAATAGTATCATAGGGGATAAAAGCCTCTTCCACTACTCAAAAACCAGTTAAGAGCAACACCCCAAACTCTATATAAAACTCTCTCTTTAGCTCATAAAGAAACCAACCACATTCTACCTAGAGACCTGAAACTTCAGAGCAAAAATCCATTCATCCAGTGAACAATCTCACAATTCTGAATCTTCGAGGTGGAAATATGGGTACAGGGGAACCTTCCCTCTCTTCCTCATAACCTCTCTTAATTTCCTCTTTTCAGTGACTGCGGGTCGAAGTTTCAGACCTGTTGAACCACGTTTTCCTCGTAGAGTTGAAACTTGAGAGCAAAAGCCCACTAAGCTAGGAAACGTTCTCACAATTCTGAACCTTATGGGTGGAAATATGGGTACATGGGAACCTACTCTCTCTTCCTCACAACCTCTCTCAATTTTCTCTTCTCGGTGACTGTGGGTCAAAGTTTCAGACTTATTATGTTTTTATGCTTTTTCTGTACTTTTGTTTCTACCATTTTGATTATCTCTTATCAAAGCACCATTAGCCTTTGTTTTCTATACATTGTGAATTTTGGGCTTGATTCTCCACAAATAAATACTTCTAAATAACCCAAGGGGAGATTTGGACTGTTTTCGCATTTTCGGCCTTTGTCGCAAAACGTCAAGGGCTTTGCAACTGAATCTCTAACAACATTGTAGATTCTGTTGAGGTTAAAAGGCTGGGTTAAGTGAGAGAAAGAGAAACAGGGATTTTTGTGAAATAGGTTGGGAGGGGAAAAACTTAAGGAAATTTTGTTATATATCGATGTGATTTGGTCGATTTTGAAATAGCAGATCCACCTCTGACGCATCGAAACTCTCTATCTCTAATCACTGAATTTGGTTCAGTCGGTAAGCTTGCTGACCCCATCATGCATCTTCAAATATTTCTCCTTTATGAGACCGAAGGCGTAATATTTTTTTATATATATAAATGATAAATTGTATAATCTAAGTTTATGTTTATAGATTGTTTATATGTATAATATTCCTAAGTTCAATGTGTGTGTGTGTATATATATATATATATATTTTGTTGTAAGATGTTATCAACTTTTTAATATTTATGAAGATATTAAATTTTTAAATATATTAATTATATAAATTTCATTAATTAAAACATGATGTCATCATAAATTTGTGTAGATTCGGTGCATGAGAGAGAGAGATGAGAAACTAAATAAAAAAAAAATTATTTATTTTGGTGTATTAACGAACAATGCCTCAGTAAGTGTATTCAGGTTTGTTTTACACAATAAACTATGAGCTTGATGCACAGTGCATTTTAATGGGCAAATGTCTATTTTGCGGAAAAAAAATGGGCAAATGCCCCATTGTTTAAACTAATTAGGAAAATACCCTTCTTTTGAAACTCAATTTTCTCAAAATTGAGTTTAAAAAAAAAAAAAATTTTCTGAAGCCCTATAGTGACGTTTTAAGGAGTCTATAATGACGTTTTAAGGACCTATAGTGGTGTTTTGTAACTCGACCTCCATGAACTAGAGTTATATGCAAGTTTTTTTTTTTTTTTTTTTTTTTTACCTATAAATCGAGTTCATGGAGCTCAAGTTAGAAAATGCCGCTATAGGTGATAAAAACATTACTATAAGATACTTAAAACGTTGCTATAGGGCTTAACTCGATTTTGAGAAAATCGAGTTTCAAAAGAGAGACATATCCCTAATTAGTTTGAGAAATGGGGCATAAGCAAAAAGGGCATTTGCCCATTTTGGCCAATTTTAATGGGTTTAGTTAGTATTTTAGAAAAATGCTATTTTACCTATACTTTGTTGGGCTTAAATCAAATTTAAGCAGGAAAAAAAAAAGTCCATATAAAAATCTTCTAGGACAATAATAAAGATTTAAGTCTAGAGTACCAATGATGAAATTTACTATTAAATTTAAAAGATATTATTAGAAACTGAAACTGTGATTTTAGAGAGAAATATGAATCTTAAATTTTTTTTACCACCACCACATCTTTGAGGGAGATCAAGCTTGGACTATAAGCAACAATTTGATATTCTATTTGCAAATGAAAAGTGATATTTCTAAAACTTTCGATATCATGGGAAACCAGACATAGATCTCGTTTATTCAGCATCAAGATATCTCAATTGTCAAAATCTGTTATTGGTTTAGATCTTTCTACATATTAGTTGGCAATTTGATGACATGTTGTCTAATCCTAGATTCTCAAACACCATAGTCCCCCAGCACCGATATTTCAAGAACCGAATTATTCAAAGGAAGACATATAAAGAGATGATCCTTCAAAACACCCATGCTCATCCTCTCTCCCATTTTGTAGGAGATCATGTCGTACTCAGCAAATTGCGAAGTTGCTGGGAATGGTTGGAATTGCTCATTATCAAGGATAAAAGAACACACAGATGTCCTCCCATCATTAATAACAAACCAATGAAGGGCTCCATTAAAAAATGCTCCATGCAAAGCCGAATAACCTTCCTTTATTCTTCAGAGGTCCTACCAGGTGACTATTCATGTAACCGACGAACTGGACTAGGCTTGTACTAACGGATGTGGATGGGAACACGCCAACGAGTAAGGAGATACCCCACGTATGGGGTAGATAAGCCGGACAGATGAGGACATAAGCCCAACGGGCAGATGCTCCTGATCTCGAGAACTAGTCTGTGGGTCCCACAAGCCTTTGTGTACACACCACTCATAAATCCCTCGCTACAAAAACACTTGTCCTACAAGGGCGTTTTTTTATAGCGCTTTTCAAAACTGCCGCTATACGAGACCTATAGCAGAGCTTTTAGAAACTGCTAGTATGGGTTGACCTATTTTGGTAGTTTATTAAACCGCTGCTATAGGTCTCTTATAACGGCAGTTTCGAAACTGTTTAGTATAGGTTGACCTATTATGGCGTTTTAAAATTGTCACTATATTCAATTTTTTGTTTCATTTTTATTTTTATTTTTATTTTTTTTTATTTTTTTTATTTTTTTGCAAATAGCCTATTTCGGCAATTTTAAAACCCCCACTATAGCCTTCTTCATATGTAAAACCTATTTCGGCGGCTTTAAAATAATTATTTCCTATTACAACGATTTAATTTGCTGCTATAGGTTTGCTCATATGAAAAACCTATTACAGTGCTTTTAAAAGTACTATAATAGAGTTTACTCTTTTTCTTCTATAAATGATCTATTACAATGCTTTTAAAAGCAAATTTAATAGGGTTTACTCTTTTTCTTCTGTAAATGACCTACTACCACACTTTTAAAAACACTGTAATAGGGCTTACTCTTTTTATTTAGTAAATGACCTATTACGGCAATTTTAAAACCCGCTATAGATTTGCTCATATTGAACTAGGGTTTACTTTTTTCCTCTGTATATGATCTATTACAACGCTTTTAAAAGTGCTGTAATAGGGTTTACTCTTTTTCTTCTATAAATGATCTATTATGGCGGTTTTAAAACCACCATTGTAGGTTTGCTCATATTGAAGACCTATTACAGCACTTTTAAAAGTGTTGTAATAGTGTTTACTCTTTTTCTTCTTTAAATGATCTATCACGGTAGTTTTAAAACCGCTGCCACAGGTTTTAAATTAGATTTTTTTTTCAAATTATTATTATTTTTTGTTCATAAAATAACCTATTCCAGTTGTTTCTTTGTCCCTTAAACCTAAAAAATAACCAAAATACCCCCCTTGAAACCTAGAAAATAACCAAAATATCCCTAAAACCTAGAAAATGACCAAACCCGATGCCTAAAAAAGAGTAAAATACCCCCCTAAACCTAAAAAATGGCTGATATACTCCCGAAACCTAAATATGACCAAAATCACCAAGAAACATAAAAATGATCAAAATCGCGTCGAAACCTATAAATTGACCAAAATACCTCATAAACCTAAAAAATGACTAAGGATATTTTTGACTTGGGGGCATTTTGGTCACTTTTTAGATTTTAAGGCTATTTTGGTCATTTCTTAGGTCTTGGAGGTATTTTGGTAATTTTTAGGTTTCAGGAGTGTTTCGGTTTCAATCATTATTTAGGTTTCTGGGGTATTTCAGTCATTTTTTAGGTTTTAGGAATACTTTGGTCTTTTTGTAGGCTTTAGGGGTATTTTGGACATTTTTATGTTTATGGGGTACTTTTGTTCATTTTTTTAGGCTTAGGGGGCATTTTAGTCTTTTTTAGGTTTCATGGGTATTTTGATCATTTTCAAATTTTAGGGGTATTCTGGTCATTTTTAAGTATTTGGGAGTATTTCGGGCATTGATTATGTTTAGGAGGGTATCTTGGTCTCTTTTTAGGCTTAGGGGGGATTTTGGTCATTTTTTAGGTTTAGGGGGTATAATTTTGGAATGGTCTGATACGGAGCAACTAGAGGATCGGGTCCATTGATCATGTTGCCTCCATTACTGAGCTGCTACGTTGTTGCCATTGTTATTTGAATGGTTTGAGTTTTATGTTGGCATTGATCCCATTGGAATGCTGTACGTAGTATATTTTTCATGAGAATGTTCTAGGCAATATATGATATTGTGAGAGACCGCAAAACTAGGGGTATTCTAAAAAAAGAGATTTAGGTGCTTTTAAGGGCACCTCTCTTTTTGGGTAAGTGGTGTGCAGTCACCACTTATTTTTTTGTACAAAAAAAAATAATAAATAAATACAAAATTACATGATCAAAATGTTTCATTGTCATTGATTGAATTAAAAATAAATACAATCTTGGTAAATTAAACCTTACAAAGCTTTGGGTCCTAGTTACAATCTATTCAAAAGAATACATAACTTTTTGTCCTTGTTACAATCTACCCAAAAATAAAAAGATAGACAAAGTACAGATCTACCTATCCAAAAGAACTAAATTTGGGGGTAGGTTACGGAATGTGAAGGTGTTAGACACTCATTCCACCCAGATAAAGTTTGGTCTTCTAGACTCTAATGACCAATATACCCTTTTTGCATGATGTGAATGATATGTTGCACATACATGACAAACACTAACACTAACTCAAAGAAGTTTATCTTATGAATGCATCCTCTTTCAACGGGCTTTCCTTTCTCACTTTCAATGGGAAAGAGTATCATCCATCTCTTGAGTGGAATGATGGAGAAGGGCTCCTTCAAGACCCCAAGATCCATGCTCCAAACTCCAACATGGATTTTAAGGTGAGCTTGCTTTCTTTATCTTTTTCTTTTTTTGTTGGGACATTTGTTGATTTCATGTTTTATTGAAATTTTGGTGTTGAGACATTGTCATTTGGTTATTATTTGCTTTTGTTGGAATTTTGGACATTGTAGGCTTTGGTTGGAAATTATTGTGATCATATTGTAGTCTTGGCCTTGGGGTATTTTTGAATTGTTGGGCTATTGGACATGGTGAAATTTGGATAATGTTGATGGCTCATGAATTATGGCAATGTTGGCAATGTATGTAATTTGCGGCATTGTTGGATGAATTTTGGGGGCATTGAAGTTATGAAAATTTGTTGTGTAGGATTGGTTGAACAAGTTTAGTTTTGATGGATGCGGAAATTTTGTTGGAATATGTAAGTCCTATTTTATGAGCATGGAAAAATCGTGGGTATGGGTATGAAAAATTTTGTGGTGTTATGTATTTTTGTGTTGGACATGAGATTTTGGACATCGAAAATTTTTGTTGGGCATGTAATTTTTGGTCATGGAAAATGTTTTGTTAGACATGTGATTTTTGGTCATGAGAAATTTTGGTTGGACATGAGATTTTTGGTCATGAGAAATTTTTGTTGGTTATGAGATTTTTTTTTTTTTTTTTTTTTTTTTTTGGCTGTGGAAAATTTTTGTTAGACATGAGATTTTTGGTCATGGGAAATTTTTGTTGGATATGGGATGATGGTCATGGGAAACTTTTGTTTTGCAGAACCTTAAGAGCTGAGATAGCTTTCAAATGCTAAAAGGCATATTGTCTCTAGATATTAAGAACATCATTAATGAAGCTGGCTTCCAGACATTTTTCCAAGCTTTATTGAACCAGGAAACTCATGAGTACAAGGATCTTCAGTTACTTCTTGCTTTGTCAAAAGAGTTTTGGGATAACACGTGCACATTCCATTTTCCAAGCATTGGTGAAGTGATGTTGACACTTACGACTTCTCCATGATCATTGGCTTGAGATCGGGCGGTGAAAGAATCAAGGTCAATGCTTCCCTTTCTTTGAAAGTGTGAGAGACCTCACCAATGTGTCTCTCAGAAAAGAGAGATTTTTAGAGTGCTTTTTAGGGTACCTCTTTTTTTGAGTAAATGATGTGGAGTCGCTGCTTATTTTTTTATACAAGAAAATTAAAAAAAAAAAAAAAACAAATACAAAATACATGATTGAATTGTTCTTCTCATTGATTGAGTAAAAAAGAATACATATTTGAAAAATTGAAAATTATATGGCTTTGGGTCCTAGTTAAAGATTACCAAATAATTACATAGCTTTTTGTCATAGTTACATTCTACCCCCCCCCCCCCCCAAATAAAAAAATAAAAATAAAAAAAAAAAAGACAAGGCTTAGATCTACTTATCCTAAGACCTAAATCTGAAGGCTAGGTTATGGAATGGGAAGGTGTTAGGCACCCATTCTGCCAAAACAAAGCCTGGTCTTCTAGACTCTTGTGACCAATGTACCATTTATGTATGCTACGTATGACATGTTGTGTATACACATGAAAAACTAAATCACATAAGTTTATTTATGAAAACTTCCTCTTTTTTGTTAAAAATTTAGATCTATTTTTGATAATAAAAAATGTTTTTAGTTTTTCACAAGAAAAGGGCCAAATTTGTTTTGTCATAAAAAAAAGAAAAAAGAAAAAGGTTTTTGGAGAGAAAATTCTAATCTGTTTTGGTGATTAAGAAAAATTTGATTTTTAGTTTAGAAAAATCAGATATGTTTTTAAAATAAAAAAATGGTTTTTGATAAAAAAAAAAAAATTGATTTTTTTTTAGATGCAGATCCATGTTTTTTTTATAAAGAAAATACAAATCTACATCTTAAAAAAAAATCAAATTTGTTTTTATATGTTTAAAAGAATACGGAAAAGACCATTTTTTTTTATGAAGAGAATTTCACTCATAACATAATTTTATGCTACATGAACTAAATAAAACGACGATAAACACAATCATATTTAATCTCTTTCTTTGTTTCAAAATTTGCATATGTTAAAAAAAATCAGATTTGTATCTAAGAAAGATACAAATTAGTTTTTAATTTGAGAAAATTTCAGGTCTGCATCTAATAAAGATGCAAATCCATTTTTTTAAAAGAAAATACAGATCTACATCTAAAAAAGATGCAGATCCATTTTTAATTGAGAAAAATCCAGATCTGCATCTAAGGAAGATGCAGATCTATTTTTTTTTTTTTACAAAGAAGAATTAGTTATATGCAAATTATTGAAATTAAGAAAGATATTATAATAAATCAAGATCATTTAAGCAATGGTTAACAATTCATATTAGGAATAAAAGAAGACATGCATCATTATAAACAAGAAGCATAAAAGAGAATAGAGTGATTGAAAGCAACCTCTTGCATTAGCATTCCTTGTTCTTGAGAGGATGTTTTAGGGTTAAAAAAAAATTTATTCAATTATCTTTGAAACCTTAAAACCCTAATTTTGGCAGCCAATATCAGAGAGGATTAGTAAATATAAGCATTTTGAAAGCCTAAAACCCATGCCTCTTAGAGCACCCAAAAAAAGTCTTTGAATTATGAGATCTAGACCCTATGTATAGAGGCTAGAAAACTCTAAAAAATATCTCTGATGTGTAGAACGTGAATCAGGACTCATCCTTTTGCGAAAAAATCAAAAAGGTTATGCCTTATCATCACCTGAAGAGCATTGGGCCAAAGCCTAAAAGAGGCCAATTCGGCACTCAAAAAGTGTTAAATGGTACTTTGGATGCCGAATGCAGTTTCATGTTTAGGTGCGTTTCAGACTCTTTTTCTAGGGTTTTTTTTTTTTTATTTTTTTTATTTTTTTTATTTTTTTTTTATCTAGTCTTTTTACCTAGCCGTGCTTTCATCCTTAGTCTATGATTTTTAAAAAAAATTTTTTTATCTCTTTTCTGGGTAATTTATACTTTTTAGGAAAAATTATCTTGTAGATAAATCCTTTAAACTAAATCTTGATAAAATTCAGATTATCCACAATTTTATTGTTAGCCAATTATCCCTTTTATTCCTATGCATACAATCCTATTTTAGACACTAATTATCAACCAATTAAAAAAATATTTTAACTAATTTTAATTATCTAACCAATTAGAATTAATTTAAATTAATTGTGCATGGTCGACTCTTCCTAGACACAATGCATGTTGATTGTGCAAATTTGATTATGCGATATCTTTCGATCCGATGGTTCAATTTGGAAACCAAACACACCGTTGCGACCGTTAGAATCTCAACATCATTTCTATGATTTGCAATGAATAACTTGATGCATGTAATACAAGAAAAAATTGACGCATGTAATGAAATTATGATTTTCGGGGTACATGGATGGTCATTCTAGTCATTTTTCTTGATTAAATCATGGGTGCAAAATCGAGTGTCTATAGAATGCCCCTTATTGACAGAGCTTGGAAAGCGAATGGCAATGTAAAACAAAGACACTGATTTTAGCAACCATGATTTAACTGAGGTTGAATTTTCAAAGATTACCTAGCCCTAAAACCTAAAACTTTGGAGCATAGAATTAGTGCCTTATCTTTTGACAGAAAATGAAAATACTTGACTTAGCTGGTAGTTGATGACTCTGGGAATGATTCTTGACAAGTGGGGTGACCAAGAGGCTTTTCAATCCTAATCTTGAAAATGGAATTGTCTGTGACCAAAGGGCTTCTCAACCTCGATCTTGACGAAACGTAACCAAGGGGCTTTTTAACCTTGGAATTTGAAGAAAGGAGATCAAAGGGCTTCTCCACTCCGATCTTGATGGAAGGTCTATTAAAAGGGCTTCTTTACTTTGATCTTAATGGACGGTCGATCAAAGGGCTTCTCTACTTCGATCTGAACTATTGAAATGTCAATCAAAGGGCTTCTCTACTTCAATTTGAACTGTTGAGATGTCGATAAAAGGGCTTCTCTACTTTGATCTGAAAATTTTGAAATGTAAATCAAAGGGCTTTTCTACTTTGATCTGAGTTGCTGAAATGTAGATCATAGGGCTTCTCCCCTTCGATTTGAAATTTTTGAAATGTCGATCAAAGGGTTTCTCTACTTCGATCTGATGAACGGTCAATCAAAGGGCTTCTTTACTTTGATCTAAAATTGTTGAAATGTCAATTAAACAGCTTTTCTACTTCAATCTGAACTATTGAAATGTCGATCAAAGTGCTTCTCTACATCGATCTGACCTTTTGAGATGTCGATCAAAGGGCTCCTCTACTATCTAAGCTGCTGAAATGTTAATCAAAGGGCTTCTCTACTTCGATCTAAAATTGTTGAAATGTTGATCAAAGGGCTTCTCTACTTCGATCAGAAATTGTTGATCAAAGGGTTCTGTACTTTGATTCGAATTGTTAAAATGTTGATCAAAGGATTTCTCTACTTCAATCTGGCTTGTTGGCTGCAAAAGTCAAAATTGGAATTAGACTTTAACCGATGAGTGCCTTGTGGTCCCACTGTTTCTAAGATGTGTGATCTTCATTTACCCCTTCTTGATTTGAACATTATCAAGAAAATTTTAATTGACAAAAGATTGTATTTTTGGGAAACATTTGATTTTTGAAACTTGAAAGTTTTGAAATTGACATTTAAAATTTTGAGACTTTGAAACTTTGAGATTTTGACTTTTAATTTAGAATTTGAAATCTAAAATTTTGAGATTTGGAATTTTGAAAATTAAGGCTTGAAATGTTGATCATGAAATCTGGGGTTCGAATTTTTTCTTGAAATTTTGAAAACTCTAGATTTGAATTAAAAAAATTGGCATTTAGAACATGGATTTTTTTTTTACTTGGGAATTAATATTTTGAATTGAAAATTTGGAGTTAGAAAGATACTTGGAAAACTTTGAATTTGAAATTTTTGTTTTTTGGGGTTTTACTGAGTCACCTTAGTTTGACTGAGTCGACTCAGCTCTTGGGCTGAGTTTAAGTGTGAGGGCTGAAATTTTGGCCCCCCAATTCCTTGTCTCTCTTTTTTCTTTTTTGCTTCATCTTTCATTAACTTCTCTTCCTCCATTAACACTATTCACCTTCTTCTTCCCCTTGATTTTTCTTCTTTGTCTCACAATTTCTTCTCACAAAAGACACTTTTCTAAGCTTCTTAAGCTTCCCTCATCTAACTCTATCAATATTTATTTAGATCCTTGTGTTTTGAGCATTTTCACCACACATCCATTTTTGGTGAAACCCATTTTTTTGTAAATCAAGATGGCTTTTTCTTTTAAGGGATCTTCTTTTCTTACTTTTCATGGTAAGAAATATGATCCAACATTTGATTGGCATGATGAGGATGGACTTCTTCAAGACCCTGGGACCCATGCTCCATTTCTTCATGTAGACACTAAGGTGAGTTTTTCTTTGGTTACTATGCTTGGGAAAATGTTGTTGCATGTTTCATTGAAAGTTTCATGGTGAGATATTGTCATTTGGTTGTTTGAAATTTGGGGCATTGTGTGATTGGTTATGTTGCAAAATGTTGGCTTTGGAGCATTCTTGAAGTATTATTTTTTTGATCATGGTGCAATTTGGACAATGTTGGTGGCTTATGGAATTTTGACAATGTAGGTAGATTGTAATGTTGTTGGATGAATTTTGGTTTGGATTTTGGAAGTATTAGCATTGTGAAAAAATTTTGGTAGGCTTATGTGAATGTGTTCATGATGTATATGGGAAAAGTTTATTGGCATGTGTAAACTTTTTTTTTATGGACATGGCAAATTTTTTGGATATGGAAAATTTTTGGGCATGGGAAAAATCTTATGGGCATGAAATTTTGATTATGAAAATTTTTGTTGGGCATATGATGTTGGTTCTTGGAAAATTTTTGTGATTATGATTTTGGCCACATGAGAATTTATTTGTGCATGGGCATGAGCTTGTGGGATTTTTTTTTTTTTTTTTTTTGCCATTTTGGAGATATAGGAATTTTTTTTAGCATGGCTATGGAAAAAATTTGGTAGTTGTGTATGGTATGTGAAGAATTTTAATTGTGGGAAACTTTGGTGTGGTATTCATTTTTTTGTTGTGATGTGCGTTTGGTCATGGAAATTTTTGTTTTTGGGACATGTAATTTGGTCATGGCAATTGATGAGCTGAACTTGTATGTTGTAGAGCTTCAAGAGTCGAGGTAGTCTCCAAATATTAAAAAGTGCATAGGCAGCATTGTCTCCTAGCATCAAAAACATCATCAATAAAGCATGCTTTGGAACTTTCTTTGAAACTTTGTCAAATCATTAGACACATGAATACAAAGATCTCTAATTACTTCTCACCTTGGCAAAATGCTTTTGGGACTCTACATGTACGCTCCACTTTCCTCGTATTGGGGAGGTAATGTTGACACCTTATGACTTCTCTGTTATCACCAGTCTGAGGTTGGGTGGTGAAAGAATTCATGTCAATGATTCCCTTACTTCAGTTGAGCTCAAGAAAATTCTAGGTGTAGTTTCTTCTAGAATGAGGCGTAAGAATATCCATTTGTCTTGGCTATGTGAAAATATTCCTCATTGTGAGTGTGGCAAAAGGTGCTCGTATGTTCATGCTTTTTTTTATTGAGACTCTATTGTGTCCGAATTTAGATAGTACTGTGAATCTGTGCTACCTAGAAAGCTCGATAAAAATTGCACAAATCCGGAATTATAACTAGGGTAGCATGGCCTATGCTACTCTGATGCATTTCATGACCCAACTCTTTAGGCGGAGTCTTTTAAGCTTGGATGGGACTCCATTTGTATGGCAAGTGATTTGGAATTTTGGCTATGTATGGGCTTTGAAATTTTTTTTTGGCTTTCTGGTAATGGTGCCGTGGCAATTTTCAGGTTTGGATGTACGAGTACTTTGGAGTTGGTCTTGAAATTTGGGAGGAAGTTGCTGGCATTTTTCCTAGATTTCTCCATTGGTTGCCCCAGCATCGTTCGTTAGTGACCTCCAGGCGTTCTTTGAAAATTTGGCATTTGGTGATTGACAATTTGACTATTGATGATGTGAGTCCTTCTTCTTCTCCCCCCCGCCCCCCTCTTTTGTGCAGGATCTTTGGTGCTTGATTATGGTTTGGTCTTTTCTCATTCTAGGTTCCTTTGTGATTTTTTAGATGTCTTTAGATCCTTGGGTTGGATGTGAGGGGTATACAGAGTATGAACGGGCTTTGGAGCTGAATGTTTGTCAGGCATTGTTTGAATGTGGGCATAGAAGGTATTGGTATCTTGGTGATCGGGTGTTATCCCAAGTTCATCATATGTATCCTCCTACAACAATTCTAGTTCCTTCTTATCCCTCCATCTAGTTAGTTGACTTTTGGATTGATGAAGAAATTGCTCAGGCTAGTACTGGCTTTGTTGTTCCAGGAACAACAGGAACTTATTCTAAATTTATTCAAACTCATTTGCAAGGTTGTTTGGTTGGCCAAATGGTACCTCTCTTCCCTTTTAAAGTCAAATCTTCATCTTACAAATTCCTATTTCACATTTCGCTTGGTGACAAAAACTAGCATGTTGGATTTTCAGTCCCCGCCTTCTGAAGGAGAGGAAGAGAGAGATTAAGAGGAAGAAATTCCTTCTCCTCATCATGCTGGTAGTTCTTCTAGTTCCTTTATGGAGAATTATCCCCATTTTCCAGCATAGCAGTATAATGTGATGAATCCTAATGGAACGTATAGTTCCATGCCTCTGACTAGGCCAGAACACGTACCAAATGTTCCTTGGCCCGATTCGGTGTGTTCTTGAATTTTCAGTTCTTTGTCCTTATTTCTTCTTGGCTTATTGAATGGCTCTTAATCTTGCCAATTTATGTTTCGGGTTGATGTGGATCTTGTGATGGGAAGCATGCGGATGATTGGAGGTTTGCAATCGATGGCTCACACTCAGTCCTCCTAATATATGCTCAATGATTCGAGCTGGGTATGCCATGTTGCTTTCTGAGTATCTCTGCCTTGAACTATGCTTGATGGTGGAATTAACACTTGATTCTGCTGACTTTTCAAGCATATAGTATGGAAGCTACTAATGCTATTAGAAGAACTTTAGAGGAAAGGATCAGGAGCCTTAAACTTAAAAATCGTCAATACGATCCTCGCTTTTTCTCAAGTCAATAAGGAAAGTGTTCCTTAGACAATCTTGTATTAATTTCCATGTTTAGCACTTTGTCCTTGGCATCACCTTGGATCATGTAGAAACTTTAACTAAGATAAGTTAATTCACCTAATGAGGTCTTGTAGTATCAATTTAAAATGAATGAGGCAGAGTTGAATGCCCCTAGTTTAAAATGAATAATGACGCAAATGATGATTTTTGAAAACTAGTGAGTTAGACACATTAGAGTGCCCCACTTGGACCCAAAAAAAAAAAAAAAAAAAAATCTTTTTGAGTGTTAAACAATCTTAAAAAAAGTCCGAGAACGCAAAATTGCATGGGTGTACGATGGAGAGGTTGCGTGCCACTTGGCATGTGAGGAGTGCCATTCAGCACTCTTGGAGTGCTAATTGGCACTATGCCACACCACGACACTCACGCCATGGTAGGTTGACTCCTTACGATTTTCTAATACATGTTTCGTGTTTTTGTGTTTTTTGAAAAATATTTACTTAGTTTGTGATCATGAAACACTCTCCTAGTTAGCTACAAACTCTATGAAATCTATTTCAAACTTGATTAGGAATTGATATAGCTTATATAAATGAATTCTCCTACGACAATTTTCTGCATAAAGGTTAGCAAAACACAATAATCACAAGCAAAAGTCATCCATGGATAGCTATCATTATTTCTCTCATTCAACAATTCATGATATCAACAGATGGGTTTGTAGCTTTGATTTCACTACCAAAACCAATTCTACAGCCTTTAAACTAGAGGGAATTAAGGCTCTAAGGAATGTCAAAATCAATTAGGACTTCCTTCATGCTGTCGTGAAATTCTGGGATCCTAAAGAACATGTATTTCGGTTTAGCATTGTTGAACTTTGTCCGAAAATTGATGAGTTTTTCACTATCTTGGGCTATGATCCAAGGAGAAAATCTATTGTGGTTTCTTGTGATCCCAGGCATAAGGAATCTTTGCCTAATGCTCTCGGTCTTCCTACTTCCATTACTGATAGTATGATTAAAGGCCATATGGTGAATTTTCGTGCAATTATCTCTCAGCTGATTGAAAAATGCACCTATGGAGTGATCGACAATATGCAGAAAAACTTAAGTTTGGCCTTATGCTTCGTGGGAGAATTTTTGCTTTGCTTTGGTAGACACGGTTTTATGGATGCTTGAGCCATAAGTGGTGTGAATCAAATTAAGGTTAGTGACAATCCTGTTGCTTTGATCTTGGCAGAAACTCTTCTAGGACTGGATGTTGTATTTCATGGTGGTGAAACTCAGAACTTCTTAGGGAGTCCTTTGACTTTGCAGATATGGCTAATGGGGCGACTAGATATGATTGCCAAGCCTACAACCAATAATTATAGGCCTAGCAGCTTTCTTAGCAGGGCTGTAATCAAAACTGAGTGCCACACTAAGAGTGATTGGGTGAAGTTCTTGGACAAGAAATCTAGTACCTCAATTCAATGGGACTGTTATTGGTGGAAGTGCCCACCCCCTCTACTACGGCCTCTAGGATCAGATCACATCTTCCTTATTGGGTTGTGGAGGGCAATTTTCTACAAGGGAGATAAACTCTTGGGACAATTCAAATATGAGCAAGGAATGGCTGATGGCAATAGAAGAAAACCTTTCACTCCTGTGGCTGACTGAGTGGACCAATCTTTTGTCAAGGTTCACTTTCACAGGTTGATAGAGAAGATTGATAGAGAAGATTGTTAACAAGGAAGCTGAGAGGGTTATTATGAGAGAACAGTTTCTGAGAGCCAACTGGGAAAGACTCGATGAAGGCAACTATGAATTCAAAAGAAGGGCAGGGAGGGTGAAGTACTTAACACAGAAGAAATTAATGATCAACAGAAAAAGAAAAGACTAAAGACAAAGTGACCTTTTTTTTTTTTTTGGCTTTGAGCATGTTTATTTAGAAGTTGATGTAAAAACTCTTATTTTTTGGAATTATTTAGGATTTGATGGTTAAGGGTTCTGTTTATAGTGTGAGATTTGGTTTTTATTAATTTATTTATTTTATAGTTTGGCTTCGAGTTTGGGTTCTCGTGGTTTAGTTTGGTTTTTTTTTTTAATTTATTTTTTTTATGGTTAAGGTGTGAGTTTTTGGATTTTGTGTATTGACATGGTTTAATGGAATTGTTGAAGTTTTAGTAATTTTGATTAATGGGTAAATGGTGGGTTTTGGGAAATTGTGACTAGACCAATGCATGGTTATCTACATAGTCCCTTTGTAAAGGAAACATGTCATCACATAGTTCATTGATTTTTATTTTCCTTAATTTTGCCTAGGTTTCCCTTTTGGGTTTTTAACCTAGCAGGCTCTCTCACTTTTTTTTTTTTTTACTCTTCTTTTGCGTAGATTGCCCTTTCGGGTTTTCAACCTACCTCCCCTTCCCCTTTTTTTTTTTTTTTTACCTAGATTGCCCTTTCGGGTTTTCAGCCTAGCTAGCTTTTTCTTTTTCTTTTTTTGTGTTTTTTTTTTATCAAGCCTAGGAAAGGAAATAACATAATTTACAATCACTTCAGACATAATTCTTTCAAGCTACCACCTCAGACGTGGTACTTCTTCAATTGATCCATGTTGGCTGGCCCAGTGAAAGGTTTCGCATCTAAGTTCATCATCCTTACTCTCCCCTAGAGTATATCTGCTTGATAATGTATTGGCCTGCCTAATTTTGCTTGAACTTCCTGTTTGCATCTTGAACTGGGGCTCGGATTTCTTTCAACACTAGATCTCCCAACTTCAAATCTCTGGCTCTTACTTTCTTATCAAAAACTTTCCTAAGTCTCCTTTGGTATCCTTGCATGTGATATAAGGCTTTGAGTCTTTTCTCTTCTAGCATGCATAACTGGTCGTATCTGCTTTGCAACCAATTTGCCTTAAGTATTTCACTTTCCGACACCATCCTTAGTGAATGAACATGCATTTCAATGGGAAGGACCACTTCGATCCCATACACCAATGAATAAGGAATGGCTCTTGTGGAAGATCGAATTGATGTTCTATACCTCCAAAGTGCATAGGGCAACTATAGGTGCTAGTCTTTGTAGTTCTTTGTGCTTTTCTTCAAGATTCGCCCTATAGTTTTATTAGCAACCTCAACTGCTCCATTAGTCTGAGGATGGTAGGGTGAAGACTTGTGGTGTTAAATGTTGAATTGTTATAGTAGCTTCTCTGTTTCTCCTTTAAAATGTAACCCATTGTCAGAGATAATTTCATGTGGTACCCTATATCTGCAGATGATGTTGATCTGAATGAATTGAGCAACTTTATTTGAATTCAAAACCTTGTAGGAGGTAGCTTCCACCCATTTAGTGAAGTAGTCTATGGCCACGAGTAAGAATTCATGGCCATTGGATGTAGTTGGATGAATCTTTCCAATAATGTCTATGCCCCATGTAAAGAACGACTAGGGTGATGTCATAGTATGTAATGGCATGGGTGGCATATGTTTCAGATCCCCATGGACTTGGCATTGATGACACTTTCGAACATGAGCTGTACAGTCGGCTTCCATAGTAGTCCAATAGTAGCCTTGTCTCATTATCTTCCTTAATAGCATGTGTGCATTCATATGTGGCCCATAACTTGACTCATGAACCTTTTTAATTATTTGTTGTGCCTCCTTAGTGGTTACACAAAGGAGATGAATTCTCTCATATGATCTTCTGTAAAGTCTTTCACCACAAATAATATAATTAGTAGACAACCTTCAGATGGTCAATTAATCATTCTTGTCCGTAAATGGTGGGTATGTCTCATCCTTGAGGTATTGTAAGATGTTTGAATACCACTTGCCTTCCCTATTCTTTTCTTCATCTTCGTCTATTGTCATGCAATAAGTTGGTTCCATTTTGTGTTCCAACACTATTGGCCTTGTTTCATCTTCTTTAGGTCCATTCGTCATGGATGCCATGTTTGCCAAAGCATTTACAATTTGATTTTGCATCCTTGGCATACACTTATATTGGATCTTGCTGAATTTTGATGCCCACTTCTGAAAACATTCATGATAAGCCATAAGCCTTTCTTCTTTAATCTTCCATTCATTTTGAATCTGAGAGGTTATTAGAGCTAAGTCTAAGTATACCTCCAACTCCTTTACTCCTAGGCCTAAGTCTGCTTGTAGACCCATAATGCAAGCTTCATATTCTATGGCATTGTTGGTGGCAGGAAAGTTAAGTCTCTTAGAAAATGGCATATGTGTCCTTTTTGGTGAAATCAAGAGAACTCCAATTCCACTCCTGTTTAATTTGTTACTCCAACAAAATACATCTTCCATGATTCTACCTCAATCCTCATAGTATCTTCATCCAAAAAGTCCCCTAGGATCTCTTCAGCTTCTTTTGGTAAACAATGGGCTAAGTGATTGGCAATTGCTCTCCCTTTCACAGGTTTTTGAGTCACATATTTAATATCAAATTCTGACAAAAGCAAGACCCATTTAGTAGTCTTCCCATCTTGCGCGGGTTTTTCCATTAAGTACTTCAAAGGATCTATTCCTGCAATCAACAAAACCTTGTAAGCAAGCATATAATGTCTTAGTTTACGTGTTGCCCATACAAGTGCTACACATGTCTTCCCTAATGGTGAGTACTTTTCTTCATCAGGCAACATCTTCTTGCTAATGTAGTAAATCGCATTCTCCTTCTTAGTCTCTTTTAGGTATTGAGCAAGTAAATCCCCATTGTTGTTTTTGTATTGGTGAGATACAACAACAATGGCTTTTCGGATACTAATGGGATGAGTATTGGTGGTTTCATTAGATAACTCTTGATCTTCTCAAAGGCTTCTTGGCACTATTCATTCCACATTGTAGGGACTTCCTTCTTAAGCAGTCTGAAGATTGGTTCACTTGTCATGGTGAGCTGGGCTATGAATTTGTTGATGTACTGTATCCTCCCTAGAAATCCTCGGATCTTCTTCTCAATTCTTGGAGGTTTCATCTCTACAATTGCCTTGATTTTGTTAGGATCAACTTCTATTCCTCTTTGGCTTACCATAAACCCTAATAATTTTTCGGACATGACTTTGAAAGTGCATTTCTTTGGATTCAATCTTAACTTTTAGAATCGAATTCTTTGAAAGAACTTCCTCAAAGCTGGTATGTGACCTTCACATTCTTTAGACTTCACTATCATGTCATTAACATAAACTTCTACTTCTTTATGGATCAAATCATGCAAAAAAGTGGTGGTTGTAGGTTAGTAAGTAGCACCAGCATTTTTAAGGCCAAATGACATGACCTTATAACAATATCCCCCACGGTGTAACGAAGGAGGTTTTCTGCATATCTTTTGGAGCCATTTTGATCTGGTTGTATCTTGCCGTGCTGGTTTTCTCCATAAACGATAGCAAAGCATGACATGCCGTGCTGTCAACCAAGATGTCAATATGAGGCAAAGGGAAATCATCTTTCGAGCTAGCCTTGTTCAAATCTCAAAAATCTACACACATCCTAACCTTCCCATCTTTCTTTGGTACCGGACCACATTAGCCAACCATTCTAGATAGTTGACCACTCTTAGGAATCCAGCATTGTATTATTTCTCCACTTCTTTCTTGATCTTGAGAGTCCACTCTGGCTTCATTCTTCTCAACTTTTGCTTGACTAGCTTCATGGTTGGATCTGTTGGAATGCAGTACTACACTATATTTGTATCAATCTCAGGCATGTCTTCATATGATCAAAGACCTCCTTAAACTCTATTAGTAATGCCATTAATGCATGTTTCCCTGAAGTGGTTACGGCATTGGCCATGTGGATTATTTTGGGCTCATCCTCAGTTCCCAAGTTAATGGGCTAGGTTTCTTCTTTTATAGGTTCTAGGTATCCATGTTTTAATTCCTTATTATTAAGAGTTTCTCTACTAGTTTCAAAAATAAGAACATTCAAAGCCAACAAATAAGCAGAATTAGAAATCATATTAAAAGGGAAAGAGTTTTCAACAAACTCAACAGACTCAACTAGAAAACTATCACAAACAGACTTAACAGGAACAAAAATATTAGTAGAACTAGACTCAATAGGAACAAAAATAGTGTTCTTGGTAGGGGTGACTGGCTTGACGGTCTCAATTTCTTGGCAAAAGTGACTGACTCGATGGTCTCGGTCTTCCTCACTAAGTCCTCCATGGGGCGGGTGGCTCCCTCCCATGCCCAGTTCTTCAACTCGGTCGTGGCTTCCACAATGGCAGTTGGCTCCCAATAAGCTCCTTCTTCCCTCAGCATCAGTACTGTGGGGGTTTGAAGTGTCTCCCACCTTGTGATGTGGAAATTTTTTGTTGGATTATTTGGATAGGGATCTTAGGGATCGAAGTGCCTCCTCCCGTTTGTGGGTGTTGGGTTGTTTGATTGGGGTTTGAAGTGTCACCCCTCATTTATGGGTGCTTAGTTGTTTGATTGGGGTTTGAAGTGTCTCCCCCCACTTGTTGATGTTTGGTTATTTACTTAAGGTTTGAGTGTCTTCCCCCATTTGTAGGTGTTGGGTGATTTGGTTGGGGTTTGATGTATCTTGTAGGTTGGATATGGGATTGTGATGTTGCAGCAGTGAAGCGTCTTCTATGCTCACGAGCTTCAGTACCGTGATAGGAGTGATGGGCATGGAACTGGAGCTACTGGCTTGAGTGTCAGGCTTAGGTTCTCTTTGTAGCATTCCTTCAAATCTTGACCAAATTCTCCCCTAATGATAGGCTTGGTTGGGTTATTCAAAGCTAAGACCCCATCCACATCCATTAATCAACTAAAACAAACACACACAACATGGAATACAATTTTAATCTGGACCGACCTAAGGATAGTCTAAGTCATTACGTTGTAGGGTGGGTTTGTTGTTTCATTATTTCTCATAGCTAGGACTTTACACCTCCCAACTTGTAATGTAATGAATATTGCATTGGTTCGAATGGCATGGTTTGTCCTTTACCGTCAATAGGAAATGATCTAGTGACTTTAGGCTATGAGTTGGTGAGTTCACCACTGGGTACTCGAATCTAATGAAGACCGGTGATCCATGGTTACTACCACCACAAAATTGTTGGAAAGGGGTGCATACATTGTTTTTTGAATGGCACACACTATGACAATTAGGGAAAGATATTAACAAGTAATACATACAACAAATACCATACACCAAAATATCATTCAACATCCCATCAAACAAAAACAAACAAACGAACAACTATATCATGCAAGACCATGCAAAACAATGGTACACATTTGGTCACTTAAGTCTAATACGAAGCTTAGCCCTCGATAGTCCCCAATGGAGTCGCCACTGTGAGAGATCTTGCCAAAAGTGCCTCTTAGAAAATGAAGATTTTAGAGTGATTTTTAGGGAACCTCTCTTTTTGGATAAGTGGTGTGGAGTCACCACTTATTTTTTTATACAAAAAGAAAAAAGAAATATCCTCAAAACAATCCTCAAAAAACGCGTCTAGGTGCAATTCTCGACTAAAAAATCCTCAAAAAATGAGTCCAAATTGGACCAAAACTCAAATACAAACCTAACACCCAAGAGGGCCTTTTGGCACTCTGATCTCATTCAGCTTATTTTTAGAGCATCCCAACCTCTATAAATAAAGGAAGAAAATTAGAATTAAGGGCTATTCTTTTATGACTTCTTTGCTCCTTTTATGTTAAAAATGTTTTGGAGGCTTTTACTTTAGTAACTTCTTTTTTGTAAATAAAGTATCTTAGGCCTCAAAGAAGTGAGTAAACTTCTTTGATTTCTAAAATATACTTTCATTTAAAGAGCACGCTCATGAAAGAGGTATTTAGTTATTTCTTCTATTTTGTTTTCTTTTCTTTTCCATTAATTAGTATGTTGTTGTTTGTCGCATGAATGTGATTGATATGTTTTATTGTTTCTTGTTCTTAATACATAATTGGCCTACTTAGATACTTTGTTGGAATTCTCTTTAACATGTTCTTTAATTGATTGTATGTTTTAATTCTTTTTCTTTGATTTCAAAATTTGCTAATGATCATCAAAGCTTTTATATATATATATATATAAACTCAAAACTGATCTGTATTTTCATTAAATACAGATCTGATTTTTTTCTAAACCTAAAATTGATCTGTATTTTAATTAAATATAGAGCTGATTTTTTATAAAAACTCAAAACTAATTTGTATTTTCATTAAATAAAAATTTGATTTTTTTTCTAATCTCAAAATTGGTCTATATTTTCATTAAATACAGATCTGATTTTTTCTGATCTTGAAACAGATCTGAAAATTTTTCTAAAAAGTTTTCTTTGTTATAAAATTATAGATTTTGAAATTCCAAAGTAGGGATTAAGAGTTAGGTTAAAGTCTTTTTTTTTTTTTTTTTTTAATAATATGTGATGCATGCATAATAAGTTTGTCTCATGAATGTGAATCCTCTTTCAAAAGTCTTTTTTATTTACTTTCAAAAAACAGATCTAATTTTTTCTTTTAGAAACCAAATCTCATTTTTATTTATTTATTTTTTAACTTTAAAAAGCAGATCTGATTCTTTTTTACAAATCAAATCATCTTTTAAAAATAGATATAATTTTTTTACAAATCAAGTCTTTTTTTTTTTTTTTTTTTTTGACTTTTCAAAACAAATATGGTTTTTCTTTAAAGAGAGGAAATTATTCATAAAGCAAATTTATTTAAATTAATTTTTGTCAAATGTCTGTTATGTGTGTTACAACATGAATATTCAACATCATACAAAAAGGGTATAGTGGTCATTAGAGTCTAGAAGACCAGAATCTGTCTAGGTGGAATGAGTGCCTAACACCTTCTCATTCTATAACCTAGCCCCCGAACTTAGGATTTTGGATAGGTAGATTATTATTTTGTCTTTGAATTTTGGTAGATTGTAACTAGGACCAAAGTTTTGTATTCTTTTGCATAGATTGTAATTAGGACCAAAGTCTTGTAAGGTTAATTTACGAAAATTGTACCATTTTTTATTCAATTAATGACATTTGAAGTATTTTGAACATGTAATTAAATTTATTTTTTCTTTTATTTTTTATATAAAAAAATAAGTAGTGACTTCACATCACTATCCAAAAGAGAGGTGCCCTTACAAGCACCCAAATCTTTTTTTGAGAGCACCCCTTTCTTCCAAAAGAAGCACAATCTCTCACATTAGCAAAACATGCTTTAGGTATTGTTGATTTTACAGCATGGATGGAAGCGAATCCTTACTTTATAAAACAAGCTCTTATTTATAATGTATCTTTCTCTTTATGATTTTTATATAAAGTTTCAGTCTTCCCATCACCAAAAAAAAAAAAATAATAATAATAATAAATAAAAAGGTACTAGCTTCTCATCTATCTTGAAGTCCTTCACCTATTCCAACTAAGTCCCATCACCTACTCCCTTTCATCTAGCCATGGCAAAATTGGACCAAACCTGATAACTCGACCTGCATCTAAATATATTTTTGCCTGGAATAAAATGGGTCGATCGGTCACCTAATCCATTTTTTATGGGTTGATCTAACCCAACCTGTTTTTTAAAACTTTTTTTTAAAAAATAATAAATAAAATTTAGAGATTGAAATCTCGTTAACATTGTTTGTAAAGAAGAAAAAGAACAATTTTGAATTCGATCAAATAATTTCACAAATAACTTCTTAGCAATGTGAAAGGGGCATCAAAAGGAAGAGGCCTCTTATTGTTGTTGTTGTTGATGTCCTATCGAATTAGTGATAGTGTTTAGGGGATGTAACCTATAAAAGTTTGGTTTAGAATTTTCATGTCCTTTAACTAAAATATGATTTAATTTAATTGCTTGAAATTCAATGGGCTTTTTAGGCTTGTATTTACTGATGATGAAATTCTTTGAAAACTAATATCCAAACTAATATTTTATCAGGGCTCATACTCATCAGGATACGATATATTCATGATTAAGTGTTAATGAAATTATAACGAAACGAAAAGTAAACAACTTTTCGACTCATTATTTTGACTTTCATAGAATTCAATAGTAACATAAAACTCAAGAATGAGATTTCATAAATTCTAATAGAAAAATGCATGTATTATTACTATTATTATAAGTTATTTTGATTTGTGTTATAGGATTTATATATAGTTTTCGTACATATCAACTGTGATATTATAAATCAAGGAACATAAACGGTAAATACCTAGAAAGTTGTTCATTAAAAAAATAAAATAAAATAAAATAAAATACAGCTAACACCTTTTAGGTTTGAGCTAATACCAGCTAAATTCAAAACTAACTTTTCAACAGTAACCAATTTGGTCCATAAACCCAGCTAGACCTTCAAACATTACTTATTTTTCTCCTCACTCTTACAATGATTAAGGACTAAGTTGGTCAGTTTTGAAAAATTTCAAGCCTGACCGGCATTAATCCAAATGGTAAAAATGATAACAGTATTTAAAAATTAAATAAAATAAAATAAAAAAGAAAAAGAAAAAGAAAAAAGTTTGGCATGCTTGGTTCGTATTTGACCATTGAACTATACAACAACGGTGACATCACTGAAGACATGACCAACTTAACGCGTCTAAACCAATACAGCAATACTCAAATAAAGACTATTTACCTATTTACAGGTACCTTATAGTGGCCAAGCTTTTCAATAAAAGAAAAAGAAAGAAGGTTCATGCGCATATCCAGACAGACCTGGTTAATTCCATTATCTTATCTTATAGTGGCACTTGACTTAAGTTTAAAGAGAAATTAACTTTTGACTTTTGACTCAGTTTCAAATGTCCATTGCAAGAACCATTTTCAAATATAAAATAATGATATGGTTAGGTGATAACATATTTAACTTTAGTATTACAACTCCGGTGCTGCACTAACGATTCTAGTGTCTTCCTTTGAATTATTCGTACACATACATGCTTGATTTAAATAAAGTTACACACAATACCATATACAACTATAATGAAAATAATATTGATCCAAAATGTGGGACCCAGAAGTTATTTCTCACGATTTTCATAGCCAGTTTAACCATGATATTCTGGACTAATTTCTTGATCACAAATTTTCATTTAAAATCATCTTATCAAATTTTAGTGAAAATTTAATTTAAGTTTTTGAAACTTGGTTCAAGTTTGATATATATTTTTTCCATCAACTTTTATGAAGTTTTAATTTCATTCCCTACTAAGTTTTGAATATATCAATTCCATCACTGTCCATTTGTTATTGAATTTATTCATGCTACATATATAAGCTTTTTAATGTACCACGTTTGTAATTTGTTTACTTTGTATGTAATTTCCTTTAGGTATATAGAGGAGAGGATACCGTTCATTCATTTTTAATTTTCTAATGGTGAAATTATAATATTTTAAATTTGAAGAATGACAGTTAGATATACCAAAATTCAATGATGAGAATTATATTTCAGCATTATTATTATTATTATTATTATTATTATTATTATTATTATTATTATTTTGAAAATGTGATATATAAGGGAAGGAGAATTTGAATTCTAGATGTTTGTGTTAGAAACATCAAAATGTGTCAATTAAGATAGCTCTTGGCCAAAATTTCCTACGCTTTATCATTTTTTGTTTCAAATAAGCTAATGTTGCATATAATAGAAAATTGATTTTACTTATTTTTGGTAGCTTATTACATAGTCTATAGTGTTTATCAAAAGATATAAATTTATAATTAGTAACTTTTATATTAAATGTGTTACAAGAAAAAATTAAAAGCTAATTTATTTTAAATAAACTAAAAGCAAAAAAGCTAATTTTTTTCAACAATTCCCAAACACAGACCTGATTACAGTATTACGCCCCCACTTTTCTTGTGTTTTCAACCCATAACTTGGATCATGAGTACGATTGCTTGAGTTGTAGAGTTAGACTGCTGCTTAGGGTCCGTGAAATTAAGGAAGAAAGTTGTGTTCTCGCATGTCGATGGAGGGTTTGAGTTGCAAGTCTTTTTGACTCGAAGTAGAGTGAGAGGTCTTGAGTCATTTAATGAGCCTGAACTACATGAGACGTTGGTTTGGGCTTGTGCCTTGTTAGCTTAGCCCCTTAAAATCTCATTTTGAAAAAGGTCATCAATAGGTTTTAAACATATTTTTCTCTTTTTGTTCTGCTTTGTTTATCTAAGTGTAAATAAGAGGATTTAATTCTCTAAACCACATCCCACAAAAGGGAATTGCCATTGAATCTCAAGGCTATGAGTTATTTTGATAAATAATGTTAAATTTGTTACACACATACTGTTTTACACCTAAAAATCGTGACTTAATTTTGAATCACGATTTTAATTATTATTTTTTTTTTGAAAATATTTTAATTATTAATTTTTGTAATATGTATAAAACTGTATAAAATAATTTATGTGTATTAAACACTATTTATTCTTTGATAATACCTTGAGTTAGCCATTTTGTTACTAGTTTCATTTATGTTATCAACCCTAGTTTGTACTCAAATGAACTCCAAGCTATCAACAAAATTTCTCCTGTGCCAGAAGAAGAAAAAAAGAAAAGAAAAGAAAAGAAAAAACTGAAACCCAATGGAAAGCTTTGCATATAATTAGGCAGATTTGTCGGCATATTGGTCTTAAAAGACCCCACAAGTATAGGGGAAAAAAATAAAAATAGAAACACTCACATATAACTAAAGGTCCCTAAAAAGCCGTCCATAAACCTTTTGTGAAAAAAACTAGCACTCGCAACACTACCACCAAAATACCATTATCAAAAGCTATATAGAAACGTTTCCTTTCCAACCCTTCTCTTCACCTCTCTAATCAGACTCAAAGCCCATAGCAACTTGCAAAAATTCCTGCAAGGATTTATTCCCCAAATTAAAAAAGATGTGGCGTATATTGGCTGCAGTGGGAAGAAACCTGAAGAACAAAAAAAAGAGTCCACGAGTAGCTGATGAGAATATGTTTGCTGCAGGAAATGGAGCTGAATTACCAATCTATGCTCGTGATAGGGAAAGAAGGCAACGTGGGTGGAATGGCTTTTCGTTTATATATAGCGTCGTGCGTGCTCCGATTTCAATTCTTTCCTGCTTCTCTCACCCACATGTTAATGGTGCTGATGGGGTTTGGGTATCTGGTGAATTTGCTCAGATTTCAGAGATGAATCATCTTATGGTAAGTGACAGCATGCGCTATGCAATATTAATGTAGAAACGGATCGAAGTGATATTGGTTTAGGGTCTTGTTTTCAGGGTTCTCTTGGAAACGACGTGGGCTTTCTTCTTCTTTTTTTTTTTTTTTTAATGCTAGTAGACTAGACAAGTTCTTGCATGGATATTGGATCGATTTGGAAGAAATAACCTAGCTAGCTAGTTTGGGGTGATCCATGTAAAAATATTACTCTATTAATTTTTTGTTTACCTAATGAGAAAATGTTTGAGGTGAAGTTAATTGTACGTCCATATATGAATGGAGATCTTTGGTGTATCAATTAATATCAGTTGGCTCGGATGGTGTTTGCTTCACTTGAGTTGTGTCATATCCTATGTAGTATGTAAATGTGTAAAGAATTTAATGATCTAAAGCTTACAGAATTAATGAATGAATAATTATTAATTGTGTTTTAAATTAAAATTTAATGCACAAGTGTGTCATTATTATTATTTTTTTTTAGAAGTACTTTATAAGATAATATTAATAATTAATTGCTGCAATTTAAAATTTTGTCTGTTTATTGAGAGAGCGAGAGAGAGAGAGAGAGAGAGAGAGATGGGTGTGTGTGACAGATTGAGACGGGATGCAATTACCCCCACAGTGGAATTGGGAGTGACTATTTTATAATCTTTTATTTTTTAAAAGATCAATAAAAATTATAAATAAATAAATAAAAAAGAAGCAAAAAATTGCATAATAAGGTAGTTTCAGGTTACATTCAAGCTGCTCTAAGTAGTGATTTAAATAAAAATAAAAATAAACCCGCAATACCATAAGCTGTCTTTAATTTAAAAGACACCAGGCTTTTCCACTAAGTTTGTTTTGTTTTAATTTTTGTTTTTTTCTTTTTTATATCCTAATAAGAAATGATACTTTTTATGCACCTATTTTCATTTTTTTTAAATTATTAAAAATATTAGTTGTTAAATTTTTAAAATATCAATAAAGAGAAGCAATAATATAGTTAATTTATAGATTGTTCAAACTTTAAACTAATTAGTTGCTAACTCGTGCTATGCACGAGAACCTAGATATTTGTGAGGTAAACTAAAATAATTTTATAAAATCTTAAATTGATTAAGAAACTACATCATTGCATAACTTACTCTTGTATGACTTCAATTTGTGTTACAATTTGAGGAAGACGTTATTGCTTGAATGTGCAATAACTTACAAAAAATATGTCAGAAAATTTCAAATACTACAAAAAAGTAACTCAAAAATTCAGATATTAAAATTTTTAAAAGACCAACAAATATTAAAGAATCAGATGATTCACTGCTTATAAATTCTTAAAACAAAATAAAATATATATAACTAATCAATAGAGAAATAGAAAAGAAAGATGGGTTACATTCAAGGGCAAGTTTTTTTATTTTTTAAAAAGCAGTTATCAAGAGTTTGGTGGTTTATGTACAAAAATTACTTTTCAAAGGAGTTACATTAGAATTGTTATATTATCCAAAGAAGTTGAACTTTATCAATAGTTGATGATTTTTATATTTATCCAAATAAATCCACGTTTAGGATAATCTTAATATAGGATTTATTCTTTTTTTTTTAATCAACATTTGAGTTTGAGTTTAAATTAGACTTGTTAGAGAGATAGAGTTTCACTCCTTATTAAATTTAGACTAAAAATAATAATTTTATTTAAATAAAATGATATTTTTACTTAAATATTTTGCTGACGTTTTTATTTAAATATTGTGCTGAAGTGGAAAATTGTGAGAGTTTTAGAGGCAAAAAAAATAATTTTATTTATATAAAATGATATTTTTATTTAAATATTGTGCTGATGTGAAAAATTGTGAGCATTTTAGAGGTTTCGGTTTTATATATATATATATATATATATATATATATATATTTGCAGGCTTGCAGCTTTTTTATTTTTAGCGATACAACTTTGTTGCTAATTTGAATTGTAGAACATCAGCGCCTGATCATGGTTCACACTCCACACACCTTGCATGCCCATCGAGTACTAGTTTAAATTTTTATAATATAAAGTTTTTATTTAATCTTCCCCCCTTAAAACATTTTGTAGGCCATCAAATTGAGTTGATAATTGATTCTCCAAATAATAATAATAATAAAAGTTATGGGAATAAATTCCATTTGGTTTATCTACAAGCCCCTACTTTGTTACCAGATATCTATTGCCTACCACAACATGGATTCCATGATACCAAGGTCACAAATAAAACAGATAATGATATCTTTAAATTTATATTAGATCTCCTGCTTCTGTTTTTCTTCTGCTGGGTGCAGTTTAGAGAATATGTGCTATCCACAAAACCTTGATTCGGTATCATCTATATAGTCCATATCTCCAAAGAAAAAGAAGAAAAATGTTTTAGTAATCATTAGAGAGGCGTAATGAATTTCTAAGTGTTTAGATGAGTGTAGAACCTAAAAGAAGATCAATCATGCGGTTGATTTTATGACCTTAATAAGTGGGAAACAATGCATAGAGTCAACTGGATCAACTATGTGATGCTTGTCTAATGGGAACTAATATTCACTAGTGGTGGAGAGTGGTGGCCCGTACAATGTGGTAGAACCTTAATTGGTATCAAATTTCACTTTATCTCACCTGTTTCTATATGCAAGCTTAATCCCTTTGATTTTGCCTACTCGCACTTTGAACAAAATTTTCTAGGCCAAACAATGAAATTCTTCATTCATGATCATCTCCACTTTAATCCGCACTTATCCTTAGTTTTTCAACACGATTTATCTTGTTCATTAAATCTATAATTATTATACTAGGCTGCAATGTAAAATTTCTCCTTCAATTTGGATATGCTCGTGCTTGTGTGTGTGTGTATATATATATATGAGAAGGGGATATGAACCCATATTTCCTTTCATGTAAAATCAGAGAACACACTTTTCTTTTTTGGAAATAATTATAATACGATGCTAATCTAATAGCTCAAACTGTTTTCCTTCTTAGATTCCCAAGAACTTTGTATATGAAGAGGTACCAATTCAACTATAAGGCCCTAAGTCAGGGACAGACCAAGTTGGGGGCCCAGGCCCTCCTTGGGTCCAAATTTTTTTTTTTTTTTTTTAAGTTATTATATATATTTCATTTTTATAGTTGGGCTTCCATTCCAAAACCTTAGGCCCCTTTCTTCCCAATCAACATAGCTAGCCTAACCCAAATAGCAACTATTCAACTCAAAAACTTAATAAAAATAATAAAAGCATTCACAATGGTAATTGTATTTTAGCAAAAAAATGATTTTACCACCAAAGAACAAAAAAAAATCATGTGTTATTGGAGAAGCTAAAACTAAATTTTTTGTAACTATAGTAAACAAATATAAATACCGATTAATAGTTGAAAGTTATAAAAAATAAAATAAAATATTTTATTAAAATTATCTCTTCCTTCAATTAAAAAACTCAAATTCTCTCTCTTCCTTATTATTCTAATAAGTTGTTTATATTATTTTAAATGAAGTGATAAAAAAATATAACATTTGATATTGGTTGTATTGTAAAGTGGAATGGTAAAATAGATAAAGTAGTTTTTTGAGGTGTTAAAAGCTAAAATTTTTAGTATCACCGCTATGAATGCTCTAAATTTAAAATATAAAAAAAAAAAAAAAAATCATAGCCAGCCTATTATTAATAATTAAAAAAAAAACATTATTTTGTTTTTGTTTTTGTCTTTGTTTATAGATGATTTCATTTTAATGTATTTAAAAACAACGATTTTATGGATTTATAATTTTTTTAATACTATATGGATGTCTTTTTCAAAAACAGAAAAAGAAAAAACGGTATGGATGTCTATTTGGATTTTTTTTTTTAAATACTCTGCCCCCGCTAGCTAGCTTAAAATCCTGAGGCTATTTCTGCTAACCTGAGGCTATTTCTGCCCTTAGTAGACAGAAAATACACCTAAATTATAAGACTCATGACATGTATTTTTCTATTAGCTAGAAAAAGCTAAGATCTCCATGACATTAAATTCATGGAATTAACAAATTTAATGATTAATCACACCAATTAAAAGAAAGACCCAACAAATAAATTAAATCTATCACAGTTATGCAATAATTAAAATCAATCAAAGCAATAAAGATAATGCACAAATATTTGGTAACGAGTTGGAATTTTATTTTTTATTTTAAAAATGAAGAATTGTCTAAAGGAAAAACTTAAAAAAAAAAAAAAAAATGCCAAATTCATTGAAGGAAAAACCACTAGCTAGGCACAAATAGTCCCGTAGAAAATCCACTAAGGACCAATTACAAAGTAGTCAAACATTCATAAAACTTTTGTAGCCTAGATTCTATGCAACCTCCTCAAATACCAATTGCCTTCTTACCATAGTAGCTCTGAACCTCTAGAATTATTATGTAGTGATTTGCTCCACAAAGTCCTCGCTTGCAAAAACCAGAATCTCTTGCACTCAAAGGAACCTCCGTGAAGTTTTGACTGCAGTGAAACTCATTGGATGGTTCTATGGTTTCATTCTCTCACCCACACTTTATGGTATGGAAGGCTGAGCGGGGAAAAAAATTGATATCCCTATAAAATCCTAGGCATAGGTTCTTGGAAGATCATGGTTATAGGGACTTCAGGAACAAAGGCATAAAATGAAAGAACCTTAAACATCAAGAGAGAAGGATTTTTCTTTGGTGAAAATGTCCTTTCACACTTGTTTACGTTCACTATTTTATACACATCTGAAATTGATGCATACATGTCTACATTTTAAAAAAATTTCACTTTTTTAACACATAAATATGGATGTGAGAAAAGAGATATAAGATAATGGACGTGTGAGAACCATGGTTTTCAGACCCAGACCGTTCATTGAACCATAAAAAGGAGAGGTTCAAGGTTTTTGAGGTCGAACCGAGGTCGAACCGGAGTCAAACCGTGATGACGTCATAATTAATTTAATAATTATTTTAAATATATATATATATATATAAATATTAAATTAATAAAAAATAGAAAAATTAACTAAAATAGTCCAATTAAAACTATAAATTTATATTTTAGCTACGTCTAATATATCCATTTCAAACCCAAATATGAAATATCTATCCAATAATAATAATAACCATTTTTTTATTAAAAAAAAAATAAAAGCATCAGATTGTCTTTCTAATTTCCACTTTCTAATGTTTACGTGACCAGCTGTTTAGCTTACATTCACAAACCTAAAAAAGCACTAGAAACAAAAGTGAATGAAATTAAAGGAAGGGATAAAAAGGCAATACAAACAAAAGCAGATGAAGAAAAAACTGTTATGTTATATCCACCACATTTTTCGCAATATTTTCACAAGAATCACGTCAAAATCTTATGTGAAAAGTTGTTACTAGTTCTGATTTGAACTCATCACTGAAATTATTTTTTACTCACCAATATTAGCTAATAACAATATATTATTTAAAATTTATTGTGAAAATATTGTGGTAGTATTTCATAATTTCCATTTCTTAATATTAAATACCACACGTTTGAATAAAAAAAAAAACACGATTATGTAAAAAAAAATAATAATAAAACTAAGGGATAAGAACCTCCACCACAAATTTTTCAATTGGGTATTTATTACTCAGCCTTCACATTTATCACATACTTACCCATTACTCAGTATTCACTATTCACATCAGAGAAGAGAGAGAGAGAGAGAGAGAGAGAGAGAGAGAGAGGAGAATCTGAAGTGTCGGTGAAGATCGAGGTCGCCAAAGCCGGTGGAGATCGAAGTCGGTGGAGATCAGAGGAGATTAAGGTCGTCGAAGTCGATGGAGATCGAAGGAGATCGAGGTCGCCGAAGCCGATGGAGATCGGCATTTCCCATGCAGCACAACCTCGTCCGCCACCCCACCGCCGCTCGGCCTCCTCCCCACCACCAGACTGAGTCAGATCGGCTTGTTCTTCTTCTTCTTCTTCTTCTTCTTCTTCTTCTTCTTCTTCTTCTTCTTCTTTCATATTTCTTGTTCTGATTCAACATTATTGTAAGAATTGGATTTTGTTTTGTGTTTGGATTATGTGAGATGTTTTTTGAGAGTGAAGCAAAGAGATTGAAACAAAGATCAGATGTTTTCTTAGTTAGATCCTCCATTTTCTGATTTCTTTTTACGTTTTCTGTTTGGATATTTTTTTTTTTGACCAAAAATATGAGAATTGCGAGAACCGTTCACGGTTCTTAGAATCGTGAGGTCCGACCGCGGTTTCCACGGCTCCTTGCATTTTTCCCATAGAGCAGTTCTTGAGGCTAAAAGAACCCCAAAAATGAGTGGTTCGAGGTTTTTCCGGTCGGACCGTACGGTCTGGTCTTGGTTTCAAAACTATGGTGAGACGAAAAATCAAAACCCTTTAATTTCTTTTTGGTCATACACTCAGCTTTTTCTATATTTGGTCGAGCCAAGAAAAAAATGGCTGTATGTTACTAATTTTAGCTCAAGAGCAAGGAAGCAAGATGCCCTCCTCTTCTTAGCTTGGGAGCTTCAGAACCCCATTCTTTCTCTATCTACTTGTCACACCAAAATGGAAAATCATGAACTAATAAAAACCAAAAGCTTCAAGAGATGCAAAAAAATGGCTGCACTTCGCATCCAAATTCCAAACCCAAAAGCCTTTCTATATCTTTGTTGGTATTAATTAAAAAATTTCTGATTTATTAATATTGCATGATAAGCAATGCAATAAGGAGCATAAAGTTGTAAATGTGAAACTAATATGGCAATCCTCCAGAGTTCAAAGTAGGTAATTAAAGGCAGTTCTAAGCTTGTGCTACTAATTTAACAAATAACACTGGCCCAAATGGGCAAATGCCATTTTTTAGCAAAAAAACCAACATTCAGCCTCCTTTTCCAAACTAATTAGGAAAATGCTCTTGTATTGAAACTCGATTTCCTCAAAATCAAGTTTCAATGTAAAACTTGATTTGTAGAAAATTGAGTATGGGGCGATAAAAAAAAATGCATGAAACTCAAGATCATAAAAGTCGAGTTTCATGCAAAAACACCGCTATAGGGTTTTAAAACACCGCTATAGGGCTCCCTAAATGCAGCTATATGATCAAAGTTTGCCAAAAAAAAAAAAAAAATTGCATGAAACTCAAGTTCATGGAGCTCAAGTTTCATGCAAAAACACCGTTATAGAGTTTTAAAACGCCGTTGTAGGGCTCCTTGAACGCAGCTATGTGATCAAACTTAAAAAAAATAAAAAAAATCAAAAAATCAAAAATCAAAAATCAAAACTTGCAAGTTTGATCGCTTCATACCTATAGCTTTTTTAAAGCCCTATAGTGGCATTTTAAATGGAACTCAAGTTTATCTATGCAAGTTTTTTTTTTTTTAAGTTTGATCGCGCCATACCTATAGCTATGTTCAGAGAGCCCTATAATAGCGTTTTAAAACCCTATAGCGGCGTTTTTGCATGGAACTCGAGCTCCATGAACTCGAGTTCCATGAAAGAATTTTTTTTTTTTTTTAGTTTGATCATATAGCTGTGTTCAGGGAGCCCTATAACGACGTATTAAAACCCTATAGCGGCGTTTTTGCATGGAACTTGAGCTCCATGAACTCGAGTTTCATGCAATTTCTTTTATTTTTATTTTTAAGTTTGATTGCCCCATACTCGATTTTTTACAAATTGAGTTTTACATTGAAATTCGATTTTGAGAAAATCGAGTTTCAAAACAAAGGCATTTCCCTAATTAGTTTGGAAAAGGGAGCAAAATGCTGGATTTTTTTGTGTGAAATGGGTATTTGTCCATTTTGGACAAATAACGCCTACATTAATTACAAATGGCGTCGACAAAGTATAATTCAAAGCAATTACAAAAATTTCAGAGCCTCTGTAATCAATTCAACAAGTGTCCCAACAAGTTTACTTTATGCTTGTTTGGAAGTTTGGAGGGAGAGGAGAGTAGAAGGGAATGATTATTTTCCACCTTATTTGGATGTTTTTAAAATTAAGGGAGAGGTGAATAATTTGCCTTTTCATTGTTTGGTAAAGGTAAATTTAGTAATTCATTTGGTCAAACATTTTTATGCTCTACTTTCTCTCCAAATCTCTCCAATTTGGAAGAAATAAAAATGAAGGTTTAGAAGTAGTTAGAACCCCTCCAAATCCCTCCTCCCCCTCCCTTAAAAAATATCCAAATAAGTTAATTTAACTTACTCTTCTCCATTCTTTTACTCTACTCCCCTCTACTCCTTTTCTATCCAAACAAGCTATTAACTCAATGAGAAAGCAACATGCTGAGTAGGTAAGTGACAACAACCGTTGAGGCCTTCTGATGTAGGATAGAAACTACTATTTAATTTTTGTAATTTATTAATTTTGGTATTTAATTTGTAATTTAGTTATTTTAGGTTTAGACTTATTATATTCTTTTTCTTTTTTTAGTTTTTTTTTTTTATGCTTTTTAGGTGAAATTTGGTTCCTATTATAGTTAGGCATTAATTATGACTTATTTTAGAATATATTTTTTTGTCTATCAAATTTTACGGAGCCCTAAAATAGGTTTCCAAGTCTGTAAACTTTTTTTAAGAGATTATTGATATTAATAAAATTCACACTTTTGTTTATTGTTTTTCTGGTGTATTCCAGAACATTTTCTCCTTGTGGATTCAAGGACCCACATGGATTCGAGGAGCTTTCGTGGATTTGAGATTTACTATTCAAAACTAATAGTTTAATTTATGTTCCATCAAGAAAGCATCGTGTGTGCTTTTTTTAGGCTTGCCTGCATCAATTAGTATCAAAGCCTTGACTTATTCTAGTCTAGTGGCTAACAAATGAGATGATAGCAATTTCGGTGATAGAAAACTTACCAAGTATTACATGATGTATAGCGAATACTCCCATATATCTTTGCTAGGATGACACTGTTGGAGCATAAAAACAATAGAGATAAATGTTGCAGAAACATACCTCACAGGCAACCTATTGATTGGTCACTTGATTTAGAGGATTTATTTGAATTTAAGAATATTCATGATGAGAGAAAAGTTAGATTTGCTTTGTATAAACTTAGTGAGTATGCCTCACATTTGTGATAACAAGTACAATCTAATAGAATCCAACAAGGTAACAAATATTATCCTTCATTCATGGCCAAGGATGAAAAAAATGCTTATAAACAAATATTATCCTTTGGATTATGATGACCTTTTGTCATATACAAAACAAGATTATTGGCCAAGAATTTCATACTTGAATTATTTTGAAGAGCCATGTATTCCGCCATTAAGGCCTCGCTTGGAAGGAGGGAATGGAATGGAATGGAAATGAATGAAAAGAATAATTTTAGAATATTCTTCCCTTCCCTTGTTTGGGAGTTTTAATGGAGAGAATGGAAAGTCCATTCCCTCATTTGGGAGTTTAAGTGGGAGAGAATGGAATGGATATGAGGGAACACTCATTCCTCTCTATTCCCTTAAAACCTTAAATTTTCATTCCCCCCGAAATTGGGAGGAATGAGAGGGAATGGAATTAGATTTAATGAATTTTTTATTAAAAGTCCCAAAATACCCCTATATATTCAACCATTTAGTTTAAAACAGGGGTCTAATAGTAATATTGCAATAAAATGATTCCATTCCATTCCCTCCATGTTACTCCCAAACAAGATTACTTACATTCCATTCATTTTCATTCCTTTCCATTTTTTTATTTTAAAACATCCAATCAAGGTTACTTAATTTCATTTCATTCCATTCCATTCTTTTCCTTTACTTAAATTTATTTCATTCCATTCCATTCTATTCTTTTCTATTCCCTTATGATCATTCCATTCCATTCCATTCCCTTCCCTTATGTACTTCCAAGCGGAGCCTAAGGGAAGATTTATATGTTGAAGAAAATACTTTTCTTGAAGATTTTGTAGAAGTCAAAGAACAAAATATAGAGATTTCCAAGGAAATTAATGAAAGCCTTGCTATAGAAGATCCTAAAATCAAGATTATTGTGGAGGAGAATAATAAAGATCCTATTTTGGAGAAAGATCTTGAAGTCGAGATGGTAGAGACCATTGAGGAAGAAATTGAATAGGAAAGTTTTGAGGATCTCAATGAAATCGAATCATATGATTATCAATTTCAATATCCTTTTATTTTGGTGATAAGTGATGCATCAAAGTTTACTAATTTTATTGAGGTTGATAGATTTGGTTCAATTGCTAGTTCTTATTTGGTAAATCTCGATAATTGTATGAAGACTGAGGAAAATGAAATTCCAGTTAATGAATTTATTTATTCCATTGATAAGATGCAAGTATTAATGTAAGATCAAGGGGCTCAAGTATTCCAAATATTTGTTTGTTTGGCATGGAAGATTTCAAATCTCAAAGATGAACTCGAGGACGAGTTTGTTGCGAGTGGAAGGGTCTGATGTAAGACATAAGCTTCTATTTAAATTTTTTAATTTATTAGTTTTCGTATTTAATTTGTAATTTTTCGTTATTTTAGGTTTAGGCTTATTATTTTCCTGTTTTTAGGTGCTTTTAATGCTTTTTAGGTGCTTTTAATGCTTTTTAGGTCAAATTTGGTTCCTATTATGGTTAGGTAGTAATTAGTACTTATTTTAGAATATATTTTCTTGTCTGTCAAGTTTTACGGAGCCCTTAAATAGGCCTCCAAGTCTATAAATATTTTCAAGAGATTATTAATATTCATAAAAATTCAGACTTTTGTCTATTGTTTCTCTGGTGGATTCTAGAACCTTTTCTTCTTGGGGATTCAAGGACCCTCGTGGATTCAAGGAACCATCATGGATTCGAGGTAATTTTCAAAAGAAAAAGTGTTTTGTTTCTTATTTTTTAAAATTAGATGTATTCAACTTCTTGACACTTCTGCATCCTGCATCACCTTCAGTATAAATAAGAGGCTTGGTTCTAGGAGAAAGGCACTACAAAAAATATGAATAACTTAATGAGATGATTTTTGAGATCATTGTAATTTAGTTTTCTAGGAGATCATCTTATAGTTCATACGGCATAATGAATAATTTAACTTGTAAATCTTTGTGATTAGTTTAAGCATATTTACTCAATTTTGATCCATGTATTTAGCTGTTAGTCTCATTTTATCCAAAATATATTTGCTTCAAATCAATTGGTGTTATTGTGACAACTTAGGCTTTGGTCCTTTTACTATGAACATTTGAATTAGTTTAATTTGAGTAAGTTAGGCTATGTTTAGTTTGCTGTGATTTCATTACTCATCACTCAAACTTTGTGAGCCCCACACCAACTAGTATCGTTTGGTTTAGTTGGTTTTCTCAATTTCGATGACTCAATACTCAGAAAATTGAGATCGAGTTATGAAAAATGAGAACAAAATGTGGGACCTATCTTAGTGTGTTGTCTTATTAACTCAGACTACGCTCTCACTCACAGCTCTTTCTTCAGTTAGCCTTAATTAACAAAACCCTTTTCTTTTTGGCGTAAATGCACTTTTAGTCCCTACATTTTGGGTCAATTTTTATTTTGGTCCCTACATTTTCATTTTACCACTTTTAGTACCTAAAATGAAAACCGCGTTCTATTTTAGTCTTTCTTGTTACTCACTTAATAGAAATTGCTGATGTGGCAAACAAAATGCACTGTTGGTATAGTAAATACTGACATGGACATTAAATAATATTAAAAAATTATTTAGTATTTAAAACATGCCACTTCAGCAATTAAATTTAAAATTTTAAAAATAAAGAATTTCTAATTTATCAATTTTAATTTGAATAGAAAAAAATAATATAAATAAAAAATTTTCTACAAGCTCCAAGCTCTCTCTCCATGAATAATATAGAAATTAGAATTTCTAATTTATCAATTTCTAATCTCCAAGCTCTCTTTCTCTCGATGAAAATCTCAAGAGCTCTCTCAAGGTGTAGGTGAAGGTGGCTGATGGTGGTTTCGAGTGAAGGTGGATCGGAGGTGATTGAAAGTGGTTTCCATTTAAGGTGAGCTCTCTCTCTCTAAATCCATGGCCGAAATCCCAACTCTCTCTCTCTCTCTCTCTCTCTCTCTCTAAATTCAAGGCTGAAAACCTAGCTTTCTCTCTCTCTAAACATTGGCCAAAACCCAACTCTCTCAGACCGAAAACCCTGCCTTCTCTCTCTCAACCTTAGCTGAAAACCCAACTCTCTCTCTCTAAACCCGTGGCCAAAAACCCAACTCTCTCTCTCTCTAAATCCGTGGTTATATGTAGTTTCAGATCTTGGGTTTTGTTCATCGATTTAGGATTTGAGTTTTGAGTTTTGTGTTTGGTTTCTCAAAAAGCATAAGAAAATTTGTGATGAGTGTTGTGTTTGGGGCCAAAAAATCTGGGATTGAGTTTTATCTTTGTGTAATTGTTGAATGTCTTTAGTTTTGTCTCTACGTAATTGGTGAAAAAAAAACTAGGTTGAGTTTTGGGTTTGGGTTCTGAAATTTTTTCTATGTAATTGTGGGTTATGATTTTGTTGATATGGGTTTTTACCTTGTTCAGATTTGGTTGTAATTGTTGTATTCATGGGTTCTTGTTAGCCTTTATGGTGTTTGATAAATTTTCTCAATGAACAAAGGTAATTGATTCTTTTCATCTATCTTCATTTGATTTTGAATGCAATTACAAAATGCAATTTTTTTGGACTTAACGTTAGATTCAAAGCCCAACTTAAGATTTTTTTTGTTTCTTTTTTGTGTTTAAGAGAGAAAGATGAAGAGAGAAAAAGCAATGAATTACCATATCTAAATTCAAGTTTTAAAAAAAAAAATATATATATATATATATATATTGGTTTATGTATATATGTGGATTGATAGAGCACACGCGTGCTCAATAAGGCTAGGAGTTTCCTCCAACCAAACAACGAAGTTCCTAATCTTTTTATCAATTTGGGCCAAGATATGGGCAAGTTTGTCACCCTGCCTTTTTACATGTGAGACATCAAAAAATCTATAATTCTGGGCTTGACATAGGATGTTGTCCATGATAGTCTCCGCCATGGCAGGCATTGTCGACACACCTTTTAGGGCATTGTGTAGACTTAGGGAGTCTGTTTCGAAGGTGACCTCTTGGAATCCCATATCTAGCGTCCATTCCATAGCTAATTCTAGTGCTTTTACCTCCACACTTAGTGCTGACACCAGGGCTGGGATTTTCCTACTCATGGCAGCCATCACCTGTCCTAGAAAGTCACGAATTACCAGGCCTATGCCAGATGATTAAGTCTCGGTGAAGGTTGAACCATCAACATTAGCTTTGTATCTCCCTTCCCTTGGCGCTGACCAGCAGGTTTCTTCTTTATCTCTTTGTGGACAGACCTCTTCATGAGCAGCTTGATAATCTTCCACTTGAAAGAGTGCCTTCTTCAGGACTTGGTACCTTTGTTTGCCTGTCCCTTCAGCATATCATTGCAGTCTTCTCCAGCATCACAGAGTCTTTTGGGGTATGCTTAATGAAATTCCAGACTATATCAATGAGTTCTTAGCTATTATGAAAGGAAATACCATTTTGCTTCCATTCTAGACTTCCTTAGCCTTTTCACAAAACCAAAACATATGCCCACTAGTTTCTGCTGCCTTATTACAGCTTGTACACAGGCCATTGCTTTTGATGTGGCACTTCCTCAAGTTTGTCTTGGTGGCCAGAATATCTTTGCATGCCCTCCATGTGAAGTTTCAAACTCTGTTTGGTGTCGTCATGCCCCTAATCCTTTTCCATAATAGCTTCATCACTGCTTGGTCAGAGTTTTCCCCCCAAAACACCCTTTTCATTGTCCTTCATAATTAATCTATAGGGGCTACTAACCGTAGACTTGCCATTGCTTGTACCACCCTATGTTCTCTTATCTGGAGACAGATTTAGGCTTAGGTGTATACTCATGATGATCTCGGCTTCATGGGGGAGGAAAACTTGCTTAATCAAGTTCGAGTCCCATTCACCAGCTCCTTCTTTGATGAGTTCTTTTATCTTTGCTTCACTGCTCAGCAGGCAGGGTGGGGAGGAGATCTTGAATGTGGAAGGGTTTGGGATCCACCTATCCCTCCATATCTGTATGTTCTCCCTATTACCTACCCTCTAGACCATACCTTTCGCCATTATCTTCTGACCTGCCATTATACTGTGCCAGGCATAAGATGGGTGGTTACCCATAGCAACATTTATGAAATCACTAGTGGGGAAAAATTTTTCTTTGAAAACTCTTGAAAAAAGTAAGGATGGCTGATTTTGAAGCCTCTACCCTTGCTTAGCCAAGAGAGCTAAATTAAAGCTCTTTAGATCTTTGAACCCCATTCCTCCTTTATCCTTTGGATTGCATAGCTTTTCCCAACTCAGCCATACTATCTTTCTCTCTTCTCTTCTCTGCCCCCACCAAAACTAGCTGACCATACTCATCAAATCATCACAAATGGCATTGGGGAGCTTAAAACAGCTCATGGTGTATGTCGTGACTGCTTGGGCTACTGCCTTAATGAGAATTTCTTTCCTCGCAATTGAGAACAACTTTTCCTTCCACCCTTAAAACTTTTTAGCTACCCTTCCTTTCAATTGGGCAAAAAAGTTGGTTTTTGATCTCCCAATGAGGGATGGGAGGCCTAAGTAAGTTTCATGTTGTCTAATTACCTGGGCACCAAACATAGTTTTAATAATCTCTTGTGTCCCCATATCTGTGTTTCAGCTGAAGTAAAGGGAAGCCTTTTGCTTGTTTAGTTGCTGACTTGATGAATCGTAATACACCTTTAGTATTCATGTGATCTCAAAGCTTTCCTCCACTGTTGCTCTTTTGAAAATTAAACTGTTATCAATGAAAAAAAGGTGTGATATTTTTGGCCCATTTCTGTAAGCATAAATGCCTTTCAACTTCCTATTCTGAACTGCTTGGTGGAGTAAGGCAGATAGGCCCTCCGCGCACATCAAGAACAGGTAAGGTGAGAGGGGGTCACCTTAGCGAAGACCTAGAGAAGGTATAATATGGCCTTGAGGGCGACCGTTTATCCGGATTGCATAGGAGACTGTCGTAATGCACTACATAATCAAACCCACCCATTTCTCACTGAATCCTAGCCTGATGATGATCTACTCCAAGCATTTCCATTCCACCTGGTCGTATGCCATGCTCATATCCAGTTTTAGTGCCATCTTCCCAACCTTGGCCTTCCTTTTTTGGTTGATGTGGAACATAGTTTCTGAAGCAACAAGAATGTTATCTGTGATTAGCCTATCTACCCCAAATGTGCTCTGGTTCTCACACACTAGGTTTGGGAGCAAAAGTTTCAACTAGTTTGCTAAAGTTTTCAAGGCAAGTTTGTATGCCACATTACACAAGCTAATCGGGCAAAATTCCTGCACCTGCTTTGGGTCTTTCACTTTTGGAATTAACACTATGTAGGTCTCATTAAATTTATGAGGAATGATACTAACATTTAGAAAATCTAACATAGTTTTAGTCATGACATTACCAACTATCGGCCAAAATTGCTGGTAGAAAAGGGGAGGCATCCCGTTTGGCCCCGGTGCAATGGTGGCGAACATCTGCTTCAAGGCTCTCTCCACCTCATCCACTTGGAAATCCCTAGTAAGGAGGGAGTTCATATGGGCTGACACCTTCGGGTGAATAACATTTAGCAGTTCCACACTAACACTTGGGTTAGAAGATGTAAACAAGGATTCATAATATTCTAGGAAGACTCTTGCAGTTTCTTTCAAATCCTCTCACCGCACTCCTTCTTTATCTGTAATTCCCAAAATTATGTTATGTTGGTACTTGCTTGATGCTTTAGTGTGGAAAAATGAAGTGTCCCTGTCGCCTTGTTTAAGCCAAGAAATATGTGTTCTCTAATGCTACACTGCTTCTTCCATGTCCAACATCCTGTTCAGTTCTCTCCTCGTGTTCTCAATTTCTACCAGTAAGTGACGAGTACCTTACTGACATTCAAGTTCTTAGAGTGAATGTTGAAGCTTGGCAATTTTCTTCCTAATATGCCCGAAGGTTGAAGTGTTCCATGATGCCGGTGAAGAACGGCATTCCTCAAGACAACTTAAGTAAGGTGAAGTAGCCACTCTTGCCATGCCTCTTGCCCAAGCTTCCTTCACCGCATTTGTACAGGATTCTTCTTGGAGCCACATTGATTCGAACCTAAAAAGCTTCTTCCCTTGCCGAGGTTTGCTCTGTGGGGGGGGTGTCTTTGAGAAGTAGGATGCAGTGGTCAGATGCTGAGCTTGCTAGGTGATACAGCTGGTGTGTGGGGAAGCACTGTGCCTACCCTGTTGATACAAGTTCCCTGTCTAGCCTCTCCCTAATCCATCCCCTGTCTCCAAACTTGTGGCACCATGTAAATTTCTGCCCCACATAGCCTAAGTCTCTTAGTTGACTCTTATTCACAGCATTACTGAATCAAATCATTTGCCTAGCTGGACTGGTGCTGCCTCCTTCTTTTTCTCCTCTATGCATCAACTTGTTAAAATTCCCGATGCAAACCCAAGGTAAAGTATTACCCCTTGCCAGCCTAGTAAGGAGGAACCACGACTCCTCTCTCTTGTTTGTTTTCGGGTTTTCGTAGAAACCCGTGAACCTCCATCTTGGGGAATCTCCCTCCGACATGATGATGGAGTCAATGTGGTGCTCGGAGTAAGTTTGAACCTCTACCCGAATTTCCTTCTTCCAAAGGAGTGCTAAACCCCTGCTTCTTCCTTTGCTTGGCACCACCAAACCTTCGGGTCTATTAAGAGTTTCATGTACACCATCCATCTCAAATACAATAGCTTAGTTTCCATAACAAAAATTATAGTGGGATCTTATGAAGTCACTACCTTCTCTAACGCACGGACTGTTCAACGGTTCTTAAGCCTCCGACAATTCCAGTTGAGTGTTTTCATTGGTCCCGGCAGGGCTGCCTTGCAGCCTCCACCGATAGTGCTTGCTTGATCTGATTTTGGTTGAGCGACAACCTGCTCTCACCTTTCTTAGATCGTTTCTCCACTAGTATGTTGATAGGGATTTCTTTTCAAGGCATCATCCCCTTCCTCTTCACACTGATCTCCACTTCTTCGATGCTAGGAGTTTCTAGGCTAACGAGTTCCCATGGCACTTTCTTCCATGTTGCCAAGTTGCTTGGATCATTGTGGCCATGGTTATTTCTCGCCGCCTCTCCTTGCACTGTAGGGTATTCTCTTTTCCTACCCCATTGTGTTTAGTTTGATATAATTGTTTTCTAATCCCTTTCAATCCTTCTGACCTCATGGTGGGCCTTTCTCTACTCTCAGTTGACCCAGTTGTGTCTTTCCCTCGAATACTGGCCTTGTGCTCGGTCTCATCAGGGTGGGTTTTCAAACCCATCATGTTTCTATTTTGTTGCTCAAGCCTATCAGCTTGAAAGAGGCCCACAATCAAAGATGGGTTACTCTCTATACCTTGGGATGACTCACTGCTATTCAAAGTACCTGTCTCCTCCTTAATTCCCACGGTTTGGGTTCTGGTTGTCAGATTCTCCTACCACGAATTCGCCAAATTATCTGCTCCATTTATTTCCTGGTCTAATTCTTGTAGCTGGGCCTTAAAATTCGCGGCCACCCTATTTGGCGACTCTAGTTCATCTATGACCATGGCTGATGTAGCGCATATTTCCCAAGTCCGATTGCCGCTGTGTCCTATCCCGTGAGCCCCCTTTGGGTGGTTTGTTTAGGATGGCTTAGGCTGGTTTCTAGTCTACCAATGCCGATTATCCCACACCTCTCTCCCCATAGCTTCCTTTTCTTTTTTGTGCTCCTTTCGTCATACCTTTGCCATTAAAGGCCTTTGCAGCCGTTCCGAGTCCGCTTCGAGCCACAGTCCATATTGCCTATCCTCAAGTCCAAGTGATTCCTTGCTTTGAATCCATAGGGAGCAATCCCTATCATCATGGTCTAGTTTCCCGCACCAATAGCAGAATATCGACAGTCGCTCATACCAGAAGTCTACCTAAGTTGGAGACATGCTCCCTATACGAGCATTTCTACCCCTGCATAATGGTTCCAAGATGTTAATGCTCACCCTTACCCGTAGGTATTTAGCCATACTGATGCCCCTTTCTACCCCCATCAACCTTTTCAACCTCCGCCATAGTTCCACCAATGAGTTCCCTTGTACCTCTGGTCTGCTTCCCCATTGGCAAGCTGTGGATTTGCACCCAAATAGAGGCTTGGTCGATTGTGAGGGCAAAGACAGATTCCATCACTCCAAGCCTATGAAGGACCACTAAATAATTGTCGAAAGACCATGGATTGGATCATAGGGCCTTGTTCACATCCTCTTCATTCATGAATACAAAAAGCACTGTGTTATCACCTGCGTCCTGTACTTTAAAGCTTTCTGTTGTTTTCCAAATGGGCTTCAATGTGCGCACTACTGCTTCCAGGTTTATTCTTCTTTTTGTGAGGAACTTCCCATCTACTACCATTCTGGGAGCCTCCTCCCCTGGGTTGATATCTACCTCACCACCCTTCTTTCCAGAGAGTTTTATGTTCTCACATCTCTAGGTTAGTTCCTCCATCTTAGAAGGAGGGATTATGGTAAACTACTAGGAACAACAAACGTAAAAAACCAGAGAATTCTACCTACAAGAGAAACTAGGGCCATTAAGGCTATTTCTGCCACCCCTTTGAGCTACCGAGGGAGTCTAGGAGGGAGGAAATTTTTTTCCACCTTGCTGGTTTCCTTTAGAGAGAAAACTACTCCATTAAAAAAATGCTCTTCTGTGTTCTTGATGAAGAGGATGTTAGATCTAAATTCATGTGTTTTTTATTTGTAATTCTATTTTTTAATTAATCAATTAAAATTTAAAATTCTAAGCTGACATGGATTTGAAGTGACTTTTATTAAATAACAAATAAAATTTTTTAATATTATTTTAGTGTCCACGTCAGTATTTGCTGTGCCAACAAAATATTCTACTTACATATCAACATTTTCTGAAGTGAGTAACGGCAAAGACCAAAATGGAACGCGTTTTTCATTTTAAGGATTAAAAATAGCAAAATGAAAATGTAGAGCCCAAACTAGAAATTGACCCAAAATGTATAACCTAAAGTGCATTTACACCTTTTTTTTTTTCCCCCCTTTCTTTCTTCTTCTTCACTAGCACCTAGAAGTAAGCGGTAGATGTTCTTTCTTCTTCGCCTTTTCTTTCTTCGTTCTTCTTTCTTCGTTATTCTTCTTCGCCTTATGACACCTAGAAATCTTCTTCTTTCCTTATCGCCTTTCTCATCCTAGAAATCTTCTTGCTTTTTTGCTTATTTGTCACAATAGAAGAGGAGAGAGGGCAGGGATAGACCCAGGTGGGGGCCTAAGGGGGCCTAGGCCCCCCTTGGGCCTAAAAAAAAAAAAAAAATTAGGATGCAAAATTTTCCCAAAAAAAAAGGCTTAGTCCCCCTTGATTTTTAGCTCAGACCCTTCTTGGTTTTTAGCTTGGGCCCCTTCATCTTAATGGACAATGGCTCAACCATCCCTATGATCCAGCCGGCAGCCCAAGAGAGCCCGTGAAACCTTAAAAAAAAAGATGTAAAAAAAAAAAAAAGAAGAAGAAGAAATAGAAACCAATAGTCGAAGTCTATAAACTAAAACCAAACGAAAAAGCCTAAAATGAAGGAAAAAAGAAAAAAAGAAAAGAAAAGAAAGGGAGAGGCAAGACAGAGAAAGTGAGAGGCGAGACTGTGACGCTGTTGCCCATGCCCATGCGAGAGAGACCTACGCTGTGACATCGCTATCAGCTGTCGCATACCCAAACCCAGCTTCGTTGCTCGATCTTGTATGACCCACACAGCCACCACCTGGTGCTTGATCTAAGCTTCGATTCTCCACTGCTTCAACCTTCACAGTTCACAGGTATTTAACCTATCCTTTCCTTGGAAACCTAATATAATGTTTGTGAATCTTAGAATCTAAAAATATATGCTTGTGGACTTGTGGTGTTTGTGTTTTTACTGATGAGTGATGAACTGATGTTGGTGATTCCGTGATTGTGATGTGAATTGAATTTGTGCCTGACGGCCCTGACTGCTAGTGGTGTTTTTTTTTTTTTTTTTTTGGCTTTGTGACTCTTTGTTTGTGACTCTCTCTCTTATTATATAAATAAGAGAGAGAGAGAGAGAGAGAGAGAGAGAGAGAGAGAGAGAGAGAGAGAGAGAGAGAGTAGAGTTTATAAAGATTAGAGAATATATTATTAGTGTAGTGTTTGTTTGTTCTTTGTTGACCATTAGTTGGGCAACAATAAGGACAAGTGATAGAAAAAAAAGAAAAAAAGAAAAAGAAAAAAAAAAGGTAAAGTTAAGAAAAATTTTTGTTAGTAGTGGAGAATAAATTTATAGTGTCTGTAGTGGGATTGGGTCAATGTTTGAAATATGGAGACAAGACAAAGACATATAGATAAATAAAGGCAAAGACCAAGGACAAAAGAAAAAAACAAATCATATAATATAGAAAATTGTCTCACAAATTTAAGAAAAAAATGGCGATTCACTTGCGCCTATTTTTAACACATAATGCTAAATTAGATAAATTTATAAATTGAAAAGAAGTGAGAAATACTAAATTTATAATTAAATGCATCATGCATATTATCTTGATTCTAGTATTTGTCTTTAGTTAGTAACATCATTTAGCGTAGATGTTATACATTGAAAAGGATATAGTTTCGACATTTAGTTTGGATTCAATCGTAGATGATTTTGAAGATTTGAAAGAGTGTCAAGTTCCCTTTTCATAGATGATTGTATTAAGAAACAATAGTATTTCGGTGTCTTTTGTTTTTGTTGGTTGATGATTGTATCTTAATATATTAAGAAACAATGATTTTTGGGTATTTGTCTTGGTTGATAGTTTATTAATACTATATGAATGCGTATTTAATTTTTTTTTTCTTTTTTGCTTATCTCTGGTCCCCCCAGCGTGAAATCCTAGGTCTATCCCTGGAGGGGGTTGATCTATCATGGTGGGTTTATGGTTTTCGATTGGTGTTTTGTGAAATGGTTGCGATGCGTTGGATTTTTGAGGGTTGGGATCAGTGGGTTGTGGGTTATGATCGGTGGGTATGTGGGTTGTTTATGATATTGTTGGGATTGGTGGTTGTTGGATTTGGCTTGGTGGTAGTTGCCGTGTTTTGTTCGATGGTTGTTGGGTTTGGCTTGGTGATGATGGTTGTCATGTTTTGTGTGGTGGTTGTGGCTGTGGTTGTTGTGGATTGATGAATGGGAAAGAGAGATAATTGAAGAGAAGAAAGACGAGAGTGATAGAAAAATGAAAGAGGAATAAGGAAGAGAGAAAAGAGTTCACGCTAGTTGGGGTAATACTGTTCTGACCAAAGTCAGTGTGTGGGCTCCATCATTTCCTGTAAATATTAGTGTTAGCTAAGAATTACATAAGTTGGGGTAATCCCTAGGCTTGCTTGCTTCAACAAAGCTATTGTATTGCAATACCATCTGTTAAATTAATCAAAATTGAATTGCAAACGTTACAGGTATTGTGTGAGCAAAAAAAAAAAATTGAGCCAAACTTCGTCATTGCGTTAAATGACAAATTCTAACTGGCTCGCTTGAGTGGGCTCAATGACTGACTGGGCTCAATCACATTCATAGGTTAGAGCAACCACATCAGTTCCTTTATTTTACACATATTTTTACACTAAAAACCTACTTTTTCTATTTTATACATCCATTTTTATAAAACACTCACATCAGTTCATTTATTCTATCACCTCCTTTAATTAAATAATCAATTTCCTCAAATTTTTTTATTATTTCTCTCAACTACCCGAATATACATACACGTGCTCTCTTTCTCTACCCATTTTTTCTGATTTGTTGCTCTCTCTCTATACCCATCTCTCTACCCATCTTTACCCATTTTTCAGATCAACTCTCCCTCTCGATCAACTCTCCCTATCTTCGATCCACAAGCACAGAGCTTCGAGCCACAAGCTTCGAGCCACAGGCAAGACCCACAAGTTTCGAGCCACGAGCTCCGATCTAGTTAAGCACCGATCATTCCACAAGCATCGATCGTTCTGATCAAGCACCGATCTGTATTTGTGTATCTCTGTGTTTTTTTTTTTTTTGAGCAAGTGCATCTCTGTGTTGTTTCTCTGTGTTGATTTGTCTGTATAGATGTGTTTGTGTGTGGGTGTGTTTGTGTGCATTTAAGGAAAAAGAAGAAGATGTAGAGAGAAGTTACTGAGTTTGTTGAGCACGGAGAAGAGAGAGATAAAATTGTGCAAACGTGATATTAATAAAATAATAAATGAATGAGTTACAGTAACCATGTATATTTACATGATTACTGTAGCTCATGTAGGGATATACACATTTTTCACCCTTTTAGAAGAACTGATGTGGAGTATTTTTTAGGCAAAATGTGTAAAAGTGGTCTGTTTTTCTATTTTACATGATCAGTGGATGCTCTTAATTTCTCGCTTGAGCAAGACTGTTCAAAACAAAAACTCTTTTAGTAGCTTCAAGACACATTTTTTACAAAAAAATATAACCCCATTTCAAATTATATTGTCCATCTAATACTATATAATAAAAATGAAACATACGATTTGTTACCATTGCTCTTGGAAAAGAAGAAAAATTAATACTCCAAGAGTTAGGCTCTTTTAAATATAAACCACTGTTAGTTTTTTTAAAATATTCTCCCATCTTCTCATATGTGTGTTAAAAATACTTAGTATTCTCAAAAGAAAAAATAGTTGGTTAATCTCACATTAAAATATGAGTGAGTTAAAAATGTTTAAATTCTATGTTGTGTATCCAAGAGTTAGACTCTTTTGGATATACACAACTGTTAGCTTCTTTAAAACTTTCTCTCTTCTCCCTGTCTGGGTTAAAAATACTTGGTATTCTTTAAAAAAAAAAAAAATTAATACTAGAGTAATTCTACGGTACCCCCCCCCCCAAAAAAGGGGGGGTACGGTACCCACTAATAGGTAACTTGCTACACCAGGTTACTTTTTTCTCACATTTAACGGTTCCGTCCTCACATTGTGCAGTTCCAACATCACAAGTGACAGTTCTTTTCTTACATTTGGTGGTTCCTTTACTTTTTTCTCACATTTAATAGTTCCTTCCTCACATTGTGCAGTTCCAACATTACATGTGACAGTTCTTTTCTCACATTTGGTGGTTCCCTTACTTTTTTCTCATATTTGACGATTCAATCCTCATATTGTGCAGTTCCAACATCACATGCGACAGTTCTTTTCTCACATTTGCTGATTCTCTTACTTTTTTTTCTCATATTTGACGGTTCCATCCTCACATTATGTGGTTCCAACATCACATATGACAGTTCTTTTATCACATTGGGTGGTTTCCTTACTTTTTTCTCACACTTGACGATTCCATCCTCATATTGTGCAGTTCCAACTTCACATGTGACAGATCTTTTCTCATATTTGGTGATTCTCTTATTTTTCTCTCACACTTGATAGTTTCACCCTCACATTGGGAAATTCCAATATCATATATAACAGTTCTTTTGTCATATTGGATGATTCCCTTACTCTTTTTCTCACACTTAACGGTTTCATCCTCACATTGTATAATTTCAACATCACATGTGACAGTTTTTTTTCTCACATTTGGTAGTTCTCTTACTTTTTTTCTCACATTTGAGGGTTCCATTCTCACATTGTGCGGTTTCAATGTCACATATGACAGTTCTTTTGTCACATTGGGTAGTTCCCTTACTTTTTTCTCACACTTGACCTCTCCACCCATACATTGTGTAGTTTCAATATCACATGTGACAGTTCTTTTATTACATTTGGTGGTTCCATTACTTTCTTCTCACATTTGACGATTTCATCCTCACATTGTGCAGTTCCAACATCATATGTAATAGTTCTTTTCTCACATTGGTGGTTCCCTTACTTTTTCTCACATCTAATGGTTCCATCCTCACATATACAGTTCCAACATCACATGTGACAGTTCTTTTCTCACATTTAGTAATTCCATTACTTTTTTTCTCACATTTGACAGTTCCATTCTCACATTGTGTAGTTCTAACATTACAAGTGACAGTTCTTTTCTTATAATTGGTGGTTTCCTTACTTTTTTCTCACATTTGACGGTTTCGTTCTCACATTGTGTAGTTCCAACATCATATATGACAGTTCTTTTGTTACATTGGATAGTTCCCTTACTTTTTTCTCACACTTGAAGGTTTCATCCTCATATTGTGCAATTCCAACATCACATGTGACAGTTCTTTTCTCACATTTGGTGGTTCCCTTACTTTTTTTTTCTCACATTTAACAGTTTCATCATCACATTATGCGATTCTAACATCACATATGGTAGTTCTTTTGTCATATTTGGTGGTTCTCTTACTTTTTTCTCACATTTGACAGTTTTAACATCACATGTGACAGTTCTTTTCTCATATTTGATGGTTTCCTCACTTTTTTCTCACATTTAACAGTTCCATTTTCACATTGTGCAATTCCAATATCACATGTGACAATTCTTTTCTCACATTTGGTGGTTCCCTTACTTTTTGTTCTCACATTTGATGGTTCCATTCTCACATTGTACAGTTCCAACATCACGTATTAGTTCTTTTGTCACATTTAGTGGTTTTTTTTTCTCACATTTGATAGTTTCATCCTCATATTGTGCGATTCCAGCATCACATCCTCACATTGTGCGATTCCAGCATCACATCCTCACATTGTGCGATTCTAGCATCACATATGACAGTTCTTTTATCACATTGGGTTGTTCCCTTACTCTTTTATCACATTGGGTTGTTCCCTTACTTTTTTCTCACACTTGACGGTTCCACCCACACATTGTGCTGTTCCAACATTACATGTGACAGTTCTTTTCTCATATTTGGTGGTTCCCTTACTTTTTTCTCACATTTGACGGTTTCATCCTCACATTGTGCAGTTCCAACATCACATGTAATAGTTCCTTTCTCACATTTGGTGATTTCCTTACTTTTTTTTCACATTTAACGGTTTCATCCTTACATTATGCAATTCCAACATCACGTGACAGTTCTTTTGTCACATTTGGTGGTTCCCTTATTATTTTTCTCATAATGAAGAGCTAAAACGTGCCGAACTTGAAGTTGAAAATGAATTAAGAGAGGTACATTGGCTTCAAGTTATTGACCATTAGTACCCAAATTTGCTTCAATGGATAATACTATGTGAGTTTTGTGTAGAAAACATTGTTGCTCAGGAATGAACATGAAGCTAAGATGAAAGCTTTGAGATGTGAGCATGAAGATGAGTGCAGAAAGTTGCAAGAAGAGTTGGATCTTTAGAAGTCCAAAGTATATATTTCCAGAAGTGCTAATCTGATTGCATTACCTCCACCAATCCACCTTATTTTAAGTTTTGCATATATTATATTACAGGAAGACAGGCAGAGGGCTTTATTGCAATTGCAATGGAAAGTGATGAGCCAAAAGAGGACCAAGAAGTGAACTCAAAAAAGGTTAGCTTCTATGATCAATAGATTCCACACTCATGTTTGCAGATTTATTTTGATTAAAATATACTAATATTTTGTAAGGTAAGTTAATATGACTGACTCTGCCACATCTATTAGTGGCTTTTAGATAGTTACAGTCACTAGAGGGTGAAGAGAAGGTGACACAAAGAAATGGCAAATCATTGTGCCTGCTTTCACAATAAGTTATGCTTTAGCGAAGATATGATAGTCACTTTTTGTCTGTCTTTTATTTTGTGTATGGGGATTGCCATTTATCACTGGCTGTAAGTTTTTCTTGCAGATAGCCAACTGAAACTTACTGCTTATCTCATAAATTTTACTGTTAATAATCTTGGTATATCATCGATCATAACAATGTTGGTATATCCTTTGCCCTTTCAGATTCCCAAATATGGGATTTTTGAGAACATAAATTCTCTAAAAGAGCTAGCACAAATGCCTCAATGGATTGCTGAAAAGAACTAGTATAAGTGCATCACATGAGTTAGTGATTAGTAATCTGAAAAAACTAAAGATGTATGATTATTAGTTGACCTTATAATACTTTGTCACGTCACTTTTGAGGTCTAACAATTTTCCGCATTATAATGATTTTATTTATTTAATAAATCACGAAATACCCTTAAACCCTACCAATCACTCTAAAAGATGCAAATGATGCAAGTTAACATATCGTCACTCACACACCTGATCAGAACTTGCATATCATCATAGCATCCATGAGATTAGTCTAGGTATATCAATTAACATTTATCTGCAAACTGCATCCATTGAAATCACTATCAATGGAGAGGACAAATTATATCTGTGTTACATTGAATTTTAACATTATTTATATTATATTGATCAATGTAATCATGTGCTAGAAATTAATTGAAGAACCAAGGGTACAACATGTTTTGCTACATTTACATATTTACACATCAATATGACGAAATCAAAACATACAAAGTAAGGTATTCAATCCCTAAAATAAAGTTACAATTCTTAAATCTCCAAGTACAACACACTTCTGATGGTTGATGCTAACATACTCATGGCACTCTAATAACTCGAAGCAATGATAATTCCCATGCTTGTCATTGCCAGCACCCATGTGTATTTGATAAACATGACAATAGGAATAAGGGCACAAATTAAAAATAAAAACACAAACTTAAGCAAGTAAACTAAGTTTAACCACACTTATTTCCTCTTTTTTGACTTATGAAAGAACCCAAAGTAAAATAATTCTTGCACTATTGTTTATATATATATATATATACACGTATGATTTGTATTGTTATATAATTAAATCGGCTCAATAAAATATATAGTCCAAAAGTATAGTTAACAGGACTCAAATTGTTGAAGGCATAGATTATATCGTCAGAAAGTGATATTTCTTCAAACTGATACATCCAAAAATTAATAAGATGGACTCACAATGGACCCTTGCATCATGACTATAAACCAAATGCATATGTAGAAATGAAAAACAACAAATTTTTTTTTTTTTTCCCCAAAGAAATGATAGGATTTTATGGAAATAAAAGGCTGCCCAATTACAAAGCCAAGTACATCAAAGCAGAAGCTACTAGCAATATTCAACTACAAGAAAATTGACAAGAAGCTACAAGATGTGAATATATTAAAATACAACATTTAGAATTTAATCCTTTACACGAAACAACTGTGTAAGTTAAGGCCAAAACAATAGGTAAAAGGAACAATAGGTCCAAACAAGATCTTAATGACCTCCCAATTGTCAATAACTTTGTTTTTATAAGCACAAGCTTTCAAAATTTTCTATTAAAAAAAAACGACAAGCAGTGAGTTAGCACAATTGAAACAAAACTATTGAAATCTACTAATTTATAATAGCAAATGTAAATAAACATTGTTCTCACAAAAGACCACAGTTTAACATAAAATTCTAACAGTTTTCGAACTTGTTTGCACTTTGCAAATAGTTGTCAGGCTTTCCAAACATACCCTATAATTTTCAAACTGAAAGGCCAGCACATTGTAACCACTTAAATTATTTACATTTGAAATCTACTTTTTGCAAAACTTGCATTTTCAACATTGTTAGTCAGGCAAGGAATCCACAGAAATTCAGTTTCATAAAAACTTAGACTAACACATCAGCATGCTCAAAACAGATATGCTCCTAGCAGAATCAACTTTATTGGTCCAGCCTTGTTATAAGCAGATAAGTCCAGGATTGCCCAATAGCACTGAATCGTGGTTTAATTTAAATATTACCATTGACCTATTTGATATTGTGAAATCAAAACTATATTTGCAACTGCTTTAATACATAGGTCAATGAGTTGACTAAATGACAAAGGATGTTACATTTGTGTTGGGAAGAAAATGACCCATATATGGTGGCTCCATTAAAACAGAATATTGATAACATACACCCAAAAAATGAGAGAGATTATGAAGATATGGCAAGGGTTATCACTCCCTTCCAACAGCTTGTAGTCTCAGCCCCTACAAGGAAGAGAGCTAAATCTATTAAAAGATTTAGCATTGCATCAAGCACCTCACAAGGTTGTATGTCTAGAAGAGCATAAACTTTTACATAAAAGTTAAAACAAGCATGCTCTGTTTGTTTGCCTAGGTGATAAAGGACATGAAAATCAAACTTGAATTTTACAATGGTTTGGGGTTGGAAAGATAATGTAGGACAACTAGAACAAAATTAAAAAAATATGAAATTAAAAGGATAGGAACCTAGGAATCAGCACTTAGGCTTGCCTGGGGTTAGCACCAAATGAGGAAAACCACTGGGACTCAATTCCTAGGGTTGGCTAGAGTCGACACTAGAGAAAAGAAACCGTAAGGCAACTTTTCATTCATCTCTAATGGTCTGTTTGGATGAACGGGAGAATGAGGGGGAGTAGAGTAGAGTTAACTAAAAATAAACTAATTTAGGCTAAATCTACTCTACTCTACTCTACTTCCCCGCCCACCCCCTCAATCCAAATAGACCATAAATCTTTATCCAAAAAGAGTACAATAGTTTTCTTATATAGGAAACTAAATCCTAGTTTTAATTGGTGTAGAAAACCCTAATTGCTTTATTACAAAAATAACCTTGCTTCCAAATATTAAAATACCAATACCCTAATAAACTATTAGGATATAAAACATAAAAATACAATTGACTTGCAAAAATAAATAATTCTAAATTAAAATAAAAATTCTCCTTGTGTCTCCGGCATCAAAAGATTCTATATTAAATCCAAGTTTCCTTTTTCTGTTCCTAAAATATTGTTGCAACCTAAATTTAAGCATATAGCTGAAGTGTTTACGTTTTAGACTGTCACGCAAATAATGAAATTTTTTTTCACATAATTTTCTTTTTCATAAAGAGGATATGAAGATGAAATCTTTGAGGAGAAATCCTTGTCAATTATACAAGCAAGCTTTCATTTTGCTTGCTCCTCCCGATAGAACTATAAAAGCAGTCAATATTGAACTAGATTTTTTTTTTCTTGATAGATGAACCAAATTTTTTTATGAGATAAGATATGAAAATCAGAGGTCAACATATGCATTCTGCTCACCTTACTCTATTTGTTTGTCATGAACAATAAGCAAAATACTGTAACAATAAATAAGAATCACCCAACTTTGAATTCCTCTCACGAACACAAAAAACAAAGATATGGACTAGGTATATAGAAACAAAAAAAATAAAATTTCATGGAAAGGAGAAATAAATGATAATAATGAAAAAACAGTTTTAAAATTAATAAACAAAATAAAATTAGAAGGGGAGTTTTTTTTTTTTTTGGAGAGGGGGAAGGGAGGAAAAGACCTGGCATTCACATTTGATATAGGTTTGTCAACCATATTTCCAGTTAAGATTGTAGAATCTTCAGGGTGTTTTGTTGCGTCTGATAACTTTTTTGATCCATTAACTGGTCCATCATAACACTAGAATGCATCAACATACTCAGTAAGACAAATAAAACATTATGAGTTGTTCACACATGGTGCAAGAAACTAATGACTAACCTTAGATTTCATCTCTTTACTAGGATCTAATATCCGAGCAAGTAGGTTCAAGCTTTGCATTGCAGCAAGGGTTCATTATCCTCAAGATTGTTTCTTATAATGGGAAATGGGGGATAAAGATAAATAAAATAATAATAAAACACCTTTTCAATCAGGCTTTCAGAGGTCTTTGAGTGCTTTAGAGTATTGACCAAAGGATCAATGATGCCTTCAGCTTCAATTATCTGGCAAACATGATTGCTGCATCAAGAAAAATATGAGTAACGTGAATTATACAATGTAAGGGATGCTCAATGCATAAGAGCCATCCAACAAACCTTATGTCTAAAGAATAAGAAGAAAGATGCAACAGTGAAGTTAGAACTATGTGACATGAACACTAACATGAGTACCACTCCCCAAAATGGAATGAGCTTTAAAATTCAATATGAAGAAAAGATAGCAAAAAAGCAGACAGTACATGAAACAAGGCAAATATGGCTAGTAAAGGTTTCGTGTAGACACATACATATATACATATCTACATAAATTTATATAAAACAATAATAGAATGACTACATTTTATGCTAGCCAACAATTTGCTACAACCCTCCTTTTTCTGGTTTGGGGCCAACTATGAACAATATATATATATATATATATATATATATATATATATAAAAATAAAAAGCATCAATAAGAGGGGCTAGAGGATCAAAATATTTTGGTCCCGGTGTACCATTTTGGAATTACCACTATAAAAAATATATTTGTATATTTATGAAATTAAAATATGCATATTTATTTATAAATTCATAGCTTATATATTTGGTTAGAGCCTGCTAATTTGGTAAGAGCCAATAAAAATATAAGTCCATACCCATCCTAATATGTTGCCCAGGTTTACATTTTTTTCCTCATAGAAGCAATCAACAACCTAATCAACCTTGGCCTAAAATGCAAGTCCATGTATATGTGTGTGTGCATGTTACCAAAGATTCATATGGGGTAGGTTAACTTGTTCTGCTAGACAGACAAACCAAGAAACATAAAAGTGTTTGTGCAATCAAAACAGAAACACAAAGAAAGTGGTTAGCAAAGAAACCAAGAAGAAGTGGGCAAAATGGGGCTGTGGACGATGTGGAAGAAGAAAAAGTGGGAGAAGTGAATGATCTTGTCCTTCTAGAAATGCTATTTTGGCAAGCTTAGCATCTGCATACATTGGTGTCTAGTTTTAACAAATTTATAAAAACAACCTTTTATTGTACTGGCCTAAAATAGAATTACCAACTCAAATAGCCAAAAAAAGTTAAAGTGCATACCGATACCTTTCCAAGAGGATATTATACCAGTTTGGTATGGTAAAATATTTTCCAGCTATATTGGCAAGTATGGTACGAGGAGAAATTGTATCAATTGTAGGGTAAATAAGCAAGTAGTAAAAAATGACAAGTTAATCAAAGAAGTGGCAAAGGTATGATTTTGGATATAATTGAATGGCAGAGAAAAATACATGGGACCAACCCCGATTAATGTTAAAGATCCATAACTAACCCCAAATTTTTGGGAGTAAAGCTTTGTTGTTGTTATATAGGGTAAATTAACAAATTGGAGAAGCAATTTCCAACAGAGGCTAGCTTCTTCTAGGCCTTCAACTCTTCTCTCTCACTCTCCCCTGTCATGTAGCAGAGATCTACCCTGTCTGCTCATGAGAAAGACAAAATCATTTACTTATAAATCTCCATGTCACTCACATAGACCCCAAAAAACTATGAACTACTAAGAAGAGAAAAAGAGGATGTTGGATTGAGATGAATTGATGTTATCTACTCAACATTACAAATATATTTCAAAGCTATTCCAGGGTTAAGCAAAGCCATCAAAATGCTTATTAGACATGAAAAAAAAAAGGTTCTGCATGTTCTATGGAAAAAAAAGAATCAATTACATCATTAGCACTAGGCAGTCTTCTTTCATCACAGACTAGGCATTGATACAAATCTACCAACATGACAAACTTTGAAATCAACGTAGCTATACACAAAGCAAACATCTTATGTTAAACTAGTTAAAAAGTTATCACCACTGTCATCCAAAAAGTTATAATGCGTTAAAATACATAGCTCATAGAGGCATTTCATCAAACAAATCATTGCATTTCAATTAGACCAACTTAAAACTCTAAAAAAATATCTCCAACAATTTCTTAACAAAACTAAACCAACCCATGCTTACCAGTAGATACAGACCCACATAGAAAAATCCAAACGAAACCCACACAACTCAAATACAAACAAAACAGAAATACAGACAAACCCAGAACGAACTTAGATAGGCTAAGAGAGACAAACCTGAACACCATGGTGGTTGCGGCTTTAACATTGTTGTCGCTGCTTGAGACAGTGAAGACGCAAGCATTGTGGAAGGATTTCCCAAATTCCATGGTTAGTGAGGGATTTGAAATCAATAGATTAAAAACTTGAAGTCCAGGATGAATTTGGGTCAAATACAAATTCTTCTCTTTTTAAGTTGCCCACCCAAATCCAAATCCTAAACGAAATCCCATGCCATCCAAACAGACCAGAAGAAGATTGAGGACTCTTCCCCACCCACCCCATACACAATACCCACAAGAAACTAATAAAGAAAAAGGGAAACTAATAAAGAAAAAAGGGAAACAAAACAATAGCAGTCAAAATAGGGTTTTGTCGTTTTGATACTTACCTTTAACAATATCAAAACGATTATGATCAAAGAAACCTTCAATTTTTTTTAGAAAGAAAGAAACCTTTGCCAGAGAACGCAAGAGGAAGCGAAGAACGAAAGAGAGGAAGAAAAATCGGAGAACACGTGAGAAAAAAAACTGAGAGAGACCATCAGATTTTTTTTTTTTTTTCTTCAGTTTATATACACTAACTTGCTTTGCCAGTAACCGGTTTCTACTAAAATTAAATTAACAGCTAAGATGATAATAACACCAAATCGATGGTTCAGATATGGGTGGGTACCGTACCCCCCCAAAAAATTAGGGGGTACGGTAGAATGACCCTTAATACTAATACAAATAAGAAAAGTTTATGGCATTAACCATGAAAAGACATTAAGTCATCCTTTAGAATAAAGCATTGATGATTGAACTAACGTTACTTTTTAGTTAGTACCCATCTAATTATTTTTATTTTTATTATTTTTTTTACCAGATAAAAATTCTACTCTATCTTAATTTAAGTGTATATGTATGTGAAACTTCCTCTTGGAGATTTGAACTCTATCCCTTACTTCTCACACCTCACAAGTACTTATACTTGTGGAGTGACCATCGCATTAAGAGTATGCAGGTTTCCATCCAACAAAATTTTTGAATAGGCATCAATGCATCACTACTAGTTAATCCCATTATTGGACATGACATCAACAGCAATAACTCAAGCAAAGGTATTTTTTTTTTCTTTTTTTTGTCTTCTCAGTTCTCAATGCATTGATGATTGATGAAATGTAAGATTATAAAGACATTTAATTGTGAGTTTAAGATTAATTTTGTTAGTTATCCAAAAATTACTGTTCTTCACCTTAAGGTTGTTATTATCACTATGGAGACAAAAGATGAATGTAACTTGTAAGACTTAAGATCCACAATAGACCTATGTAAAGAGTAGAATCGTACCACATGCCTCATCTTTTAAAAGAATGGAATATACTACCAATTGGCTATATATATAAATATATAGATATATATATATATATATATATATATATAGAGAGAGAGAGAGAGAGAGAGAGCAAAAATCAATCAATCAATTATAATAATAATAAGTATGAAATTAAAGCAAGGTGTCTTCACCCTCCAGTAATCATTAAGAAAAATGACATGGAACTAAAGTACCTTTTCCAGGACCTTTTATCTTATGTCTTGCTTAATGAACACGGTTTCAAAGTGCTAAGATCCTATGCCACCATAATTCCTCTCACCTTTTTATTTTATTTTATTTTTTATACTATATATAATTATATATATATATATATATCTATATATGTATAAAAGAGCTGAATATGACATGTGGAATAAAGTAGATTATCAAGTACTGATGGAAATAATTGAGTTTTGACAACGACTGAGATACAAACTTGATGAATTGCATCTAAAATAAATCTAATTTAGAGGATAAAGTTATTGGGAATAAAGAATACAATGAAATTTGATTTTTCTATAGAAAAGTTAGATTCAGAATTGCACTCCAGAGTTGAACATTTCCTCATGGATTATAACTATAAACCCAATGATGTGTCTGCCGACAATTATTGACAAGTAAAATAACTCGTTTTACGGTTTTAGATTCATTTTTTTCCACCCTTGGTTAAAAATAAACAATTTAGCCAAATAATTTTTGTCTTCCAACATCATTGATTTATTCTTATTTATTTAATTTTATAGCTCTGTAGTTATGATAGAGGGATTGGACTTTGGATATTTATATTAGAAATACCAGAAGATGCAAACCTCAGGGATGGAGCCAACATTAGGATTTTACATTGAATGGCCAAGTATAAACACATTTTATTTTAAAAAATGCAAACCAATATTTATTTAACATATATTAACAAAATATAAACAAAAAAAAATCCTACACTTGCTACTAATTTCAACTAATTTCATTAAAAATTTACAAACTAATGTATTAATGAACTTAACGTGATTAGTATCAAATCAATAACATAAGAAATGGATAAATAAAATACCAAAACTATTATCATTTTACTACTAAATATTTACAAACTGATATGACAAGAAATGTGATTGATGCCACATCAACAATATAATAATTTTTTTTTTTTAATCTGAGATAGAATTCTACTATGGTCTAATCATAGTGTATCTATGTGTGAAGTTTACTCCTGAATATTTGAATCTTGCTCCTTATCCCCTAACTTCACGAGAATTTGTACCTATGAAGCAACCATTACGCATGGGGTGTGCAATGACAATAAATAAATTTCTTAAATACTTATTTGTAGTGTATTAATAATTTTTTTTTTTTGAGAAACGTCGTGTATTAATAATTGGTTCATCAATTTACAAGACTTATATATTAAATTTTATAGGGCAAGACTTAGATATAGTATTTAGACGTTGTTCCTTAGATTCCTCTCTTAAAATTCTGTCATGTGGTTTTTTTTTAATGGAATGAAAGTGTATTTTTTAGCTAAGTAGCCATATGACTAATCTTAATAGGGGAATCTAAAGTACAACACTTAATGTATTATACCTAAGTTTTATCCAATTTTATAATAGTTGTGCCAAAAACATTCAAATAAATTTTTTGAGCAATCAATAAAAGAGAAATTTCAAAATAGTCCCGCTCTTTTTCTTTTTCAATAATATGGGTCTAGCCCAGTTCGCGGAATCAAAAATCCAGTAAGGGTCCAGCAAAATTTCTGACCTTCTCCTCCATTCTTTTACACATTTTTGTGGAACTAAAAATCTAGCCATGGTTTGATGAAAATGACATGCTTTGGTTGTTAATTTTTTTTTTATTTAGAACAACTCAATTTTCTGACGATTGAAAAAACATAAATTTAGAAACAGTTATGGCCTGTTTGGATGGAGGGGGAGTGGAGGGGAGTAAAGTAGTGTTGGCTAAAAATAAGCTAATTTTATGCTAAATCTACTCTACTCTACTCTACTCCTCCTCCCTCTCCCCTCAATCCAAACGAACTAACAGGCCAAAAATGTATTGACCCCTTGTAATAAATTAACCAATTAATTAGTCAAGTGAATTAATTAGGTTCAATTACATGCAACAAGTGTGGCAGCACAAATAAATCACCAATTAACTAAATATGCAGCGAAAATTAAATGACACGGTGATTTTTTTATGAAAAGGGAAAATCTACGTGGCAAAAACCCCACCAGGTGATTTTAAGGTCATCACTCTTGGGAATCTATTATTATCAAAATAAGCGGTTACAAGTAAAGGAATCTCAATAGCTTATACCAATCAACAGTTAAACCCTTACCCCAATACTCAATCACTACAACAAAATGTATTTTCAGTGACGAAAAAATTCATCACTAAAAGTCCAGTTTTTCGTCACTAAGGACCTTTAGTGATGAAAACAGACTTTAAGCTACAAAACTCATTTCATCGTTGAAATCCCGTCACTAAAAGTCCTGGTGACAAAAAATTTCGTCACTAAAAGTCCGATTTGATTTTTTTAAAAGAACTTTTAGAGATGAAAACGTTTCATCACTAAATATTTTCCTCGCTAAAAACACCATTCAGTGATGAAAATATTTCGTCACTAAAAATACTTTAGTTTATTAAATCATATTTAATGATGAGTAATTTTTTCACTAAAACTATTTTCGGGTACATATAGTGACGAAAAAATTCGTCACTAAAACTATTTTTAAGAAAATCCAAGCACATATGGCGATGGAAATTTTCATCACTAAAACCATTTCGTACAAAAGTTTGCTACATTTATTTAGTGACGAAATATTTCATCACTAAAAAATTTTTTTATTGCTATATTTCTGATGAAAAAATTCATTGCTAAAACTTATTTTCTGTTTTTATTTTTTTCATGGCCTTGATATTAACTTGTAATCTATTATTACATTATTAAAATCTCACATTTGAATAATACATTTATTTCAACAACACATTTATAAAAAAATATCCATACATTCCACAAATAAAAAATAAAACAAGTATTTAATTCAAACTTCTTCCATGCAATAATTTTTTGCAACATATAATTAGAACTAACAGAAGATGTCCTCATATATCTTCAAGTAATGCCAAAAGTAAATCTCCTAAAAGCCACCAATAAGAAATTTGCACAAATATAAAAACAATACTGCATACATATAATTAGAACTAACGGAAGATGTCCTCATATATCTTCAAATAATGCCAAAAATAAATCTCCTAAAAGCCACCAATAAGAAATCTGCACAAATAGAAAAATAATACTACATTAAAATCATTAAGTAAAAACATTAATAATGTTATAGGAAACATTTCTAACAATGCATTAAGAGTAGTCACACCATGTAATGTGGGTCAATTGCTAAAAGAAAGTACTAACCAAAAAATGTTTTAACTTGAAGTTGAACCACCCCCATAGGTAAGAGCGCCATCATAACGCTTGCTCTTTAAAAAGTTAAGAATAATCTATTGGACCTCTTCTTGCTTAGCTCATGCCTCTTGGTCCCTAACTCGTGCCTCTTGGTCCCTAACTCTTGCCTTTTTGAGCTCAATGATCTCATTTTCTAACCATTGGATATACTCCACCAAGGAATTAGATGAGGCGGTGGTTACTAAAGAAGAGAAAGGTTTCATGCCAAGTCCTTTTACAACACCAGACTTTTTCTTAAAAACCAAGTTTGAGATCTCCTCTTGTGTAAGGGGAATTGCATTAGGATCTTGACAACGATCCTATTGCACTTTGAGAATATTTTCCTATCATTTAAAAAAGAGAAAGAAACAAACAATCACAGCATTAATAATGCACATGTTATAGCTTTACAAACATGATAGGGATGTAATGATACACATACATATGTTGCTTCATCCTCATGGTGTGTCCACATATTTGTATTTGGATTGAAATGAACATCTTTAAAGATTTTTGCCAATTCAAGAACTTGACCGTCATTATTGTTTGTCTGATGAATTAACATTCAAGTGTTAGATATATACACTTAATTAATTACAACATGTAATATACTAAGGTTTAAGAAAAATGAAAAAACACGCACCTCCTCATCAACCCTAACAGCAAGTGCCTTTGTCCCGTATCTATGTTTTCCTGAAGTTTTCTTCCTATTTTCAGAGTTCTTTCTTGATTTTTTTTTTTTTTTAATAAACAACATTCAAGATATTTATTAGATCATGAATAAAATAGTATACATTTACTTCATCCATATGATCACCATCCGACATTTCATTATCATGACTGTTCTCGTTCAATACATGAGATTCTCCATGAATATATCAATTAATGTAAGATTGCATAATCACACGATGAAGCAAATGGATACATACAATTTGAGGAGATCGTCGATAGCAATTCACACAGTGAGTACACGGGCACTAAATATTACCACTCAAGTCCACAACCGGTCTTGCAAAATTAATAAATGTATTGATCCCTTCAATATATGAATGACTTAATTTTCCATTAGGTGTCTTAGCCATTGACATCCAACTTTTATCCATGTTTGACTACAATAAGGTAAATGCTACTTAGATAAAGTTTTATCTCATTCATGAATGCACAAGTATATATTAATACTTAAACAAATATACATTGCACACTTAAACACTTCTAATATGAATTTAAACTACTTTATAACACCATGCAAGCCGCCCGCTTGCTCTAACACAACAACCCACCACAAAACCAATCACAAACATCACAAGTATAGAGCGTTTACAAGTATTGAAATCAATTAAAATACTATTCATCACATCTAATCAACAAGGTTCATTCAAATTTGAAAGAAACTAAAAACACTCCCAATATGAATTTAAACCACCTTATAACACCATGCAAGCCACCCGCTTGCTCCAATATAACAATCCACCATAAAACCAATCACAAACATCATAAGTACAATGCTTACAAGTATTGAAATCGAATAATGGAACACAATTGCTACTAATTAATAAGTTTCATTCACATTTGCAAGAAATTAAAAATACTCTCAATATGAATTTAAACCACCTTATAACACCATACAAGCTACTCGCTTGCTCCAATACAACATACCACCACAAATCCAATTTCCAACATCACAAGTATAGAGTTTTACAAGTGTTTAAATCAAATAAAATACTATTCATCACATCTAATCAAACAATACTCATTCACATTTGCAAGAGATCAAAAACACTCTCAATATTAGTTTAAACCACCTTATAACACCATGCAAGCCACCCGCTTGCTCCAACACAACAACCCATCGCAAAACCAATCACAGATATCACAACTATACTGCTTACAAGTATTGAAATCAAATAAAATACTATTCATCACATCTAATTAACAATACTCATTCACATTTGTACAAGAAATGAAAAACACTCACAATATTAATTTAAATCACCTTATAACACCATGAAAGCCACCCGCTTGCTCCAACACAACAACCCACCACAAAACTAATCACAAACATCACAATTATAATGCTTACAAGTATTGAAATTAAATAAAATACTATTCATCATATTTAATCAACAATACTCATTCATATTTGCAAGAAATGGAAAACACTCCTAATATTAGTTTAAACCACTTTATAACACCATGCAAGCCACCCGCTTGCTCCAATACAACATACCACCACAAATCCAATTTCCAACATCACAAGTATAGAGTTTTATAAGTTTTTAACTAGAATTTACTTACTTTGCTCAAGCTAAGTTTACAACTTTCAGAAAAAAATCCAAAGTTAACTTGTGTTCTTCACCTTGTTCCTCACAATTTCTTCAGCTACAAAAGAGAAAGAGAGCTGGAGATAAAAGAAAGATGACTTTTAGTTACCTTTAGCCCACATTAAAAAAAAAAAAAAAAAAAAAAAAAAAAAAAAAAAAAAAAAAAAAAAAAAAAAAAAAAAAAAAACTTTTAGTTTACTAAGAAATGGATAACCCACCAAAAAAAATATCCCAACCAAAATTAACTCAGTACTTAAGCTTAAGCACAAACAAAACCAAGTGAATCTCTTGAATTTGATCATCAAATCCAAATGCAAATCTAACAAATACAACTAATTAGTAGTAGTTCACATTATACCTGAGTTTATCATTCTCTTTATTAAATCCACATTATACCTGAATGCTTTGGTTAAATTAGACCAGCTCTAACCCAGTTGCAAGGGAGCCCATGATGGTTTAACATTGCTAGTTAACTACACATACATTAGAATGTACAGGCTATCATCATCATCCTCATACATTAAGATATATTCATTGAACTCATTCCCCACATTCAATTATAGCTTGCTAGCTATTTGAAAAGCATGAATCCAATTAGAATTTGAAATCTACTATGTCATTCAATAAGAATAAAAATTCAAATCAAATTCTTAAAAAAAAAATAAAAAGAAGAAGAAGAAGAAGAGCATTTATACTTCTATAACACCATATTTATGACCTAAATTGTAACAAAGACATGGAAACCAAAGTGAACTAGTACCATTGCAACTATTTAAGTCATAGGCATGGTAGATTTACCACATAATTATTTTATATCAAGGGATAATCTACAAGTACATGGCATTTTTAGTGTAATCCTTACATATAAAAATAAAATAGCTTTAAGATTAACAATCTAATAAAATTTAACTAGAAAATAAGGTAAGGTAAGATGTCATCCATGATTTACAAGCTGGACTTGTACATAACTTTAGGATAAACCTTATATAGCAAACAATAATTCCAAGAACACAGCAATAGATAGTAACTTATGATCAATAATTATCAATTAAAAAAAAAAAAAAACTTACACTAAATAGAACTACGCAAAACAAACAAACTTTGTAAGTAACTTGATTCAAAGCTCTAAACTTTGCACAAAGCATAAAACATACCCCCCATCTCCCCCAAAAAAGTTTATCTTTTCTCTCAATTTTCTTATTATCCAAGTGGAGAGCTAAGTGCCTAACACACTAATACACGAATTTCACAAAATAAATAAAACCCAGAAATCATTGAAGCAAACTTTTATCAAAGATTCAATCTTTTCTTTCTTTCTCTTAAATATAAAAGATTTATAAAAAAAAAAAAAAAACCATCTTCTAGTGTTACTTAACAGAGGTAAAAAGAAAGAAAAAATGAGACGTACAGATTGGTAGGTGGAGAAAGAGGCGAAGCGTCGCCGGCGCGAATGGGAGGCGAAGCGTTGCCGGCGCGGAGGAAGGCGAAACGTCGCCGATGCTGAGAAATTAAATTCTATGGTGGTAATGACTTCAGGAATCATTGCGAATGGTTCATATCAGCATCAGTTGCGAATGGTTCACTAGATTTGTGCTCAAATTGGTGGCGTGCTTAATTAGTGATGACGTTCTCAGGTGGGTTCGTATCGGCGACGTCGTGCTCAGGTGGTTCTCGACGATGTGCTCAGGTGGTTCTTGAATCGACAACGGAATGCTCAAGAATCGTTGCAAATCATTCTTATCGGCGATGGTTCAGGTGGTTTATCGGCACAGTTCAAGTGGCTTATCGGCGATGCTTATCGGCGACGGTACAGGTGGCTTATCAGCGACATATTGGGTTCTTTTGGGATCGGGGTGGGTTGGGTTCTTTTGGGAAAGAAGCTAAAGGCTTAGAGAAAATAGGAAGAAAATAAAAGGTCATGGTATTTATTGTGGTCTTTAACGATGAATTGGTCCATCACTATTGCTATCTCTTCGTCGCAAAATGTAGTAGGCTTTTAAGCTTTTAAGCTTTTAGCAATGAATTTAAGTCTTGTCACTAAAGACCCAGGCTTTGTTAAGATTTTTAGAGATGAAATTCATATTTCGTCGCTAAAGCATACTTTTAGTGACAAATTGTGATTTCGTCGCTAAAAACATGGAAGTACAAAACTATTATTATTTTTAGTGACGCATATTTTTCGTCACTAATTCTTCCTTATAGCAACGAAATGATTTTCATCACTAATACTATCCACAACAATGCCTATAGCGATGAAATATTTTGTCACTAAAAATTTCAACTTTAAGTGACAAAATATTTTGTAGCTATAGATTAATTAAACTCGTGCCAAAGTTTCCCTTTATGGGCGCCCGTTTTTCAGATCATAGTAGCGGTGAAATTTATATTTTCTTACTAAATGTTATAATTTTTTTCATTATTAGTGATGAAATTCATATTTCGTCGCTAAAGCTGTATTTTTAGCGACGAAAAATATTTCCTTACTAATTTTTGTCATAAAAATACATTTTGTTGTAGTGAATTGGACTTGTTCTGTAGTGACAATCTCTCCTTCTATTGCACGGCTCCCAGTACGTGACTAACCAATAGATGTACGAATCCCAGTACGCGATTTTATCACCAACTTGAGAAGGATGTTGGCTGCAAAGTTATTCTGCTCATCAACTGATGAAGATCATAAAGTTTCTTGGTCACAAAACCCTACGGTGTACAAACACAGCAGCTTCTTCAAGAACTAGGGCAAATTAGGTTTCTAGTCACACTTGAGAAATTATACTCTTGTGCAATTATGCTCTTGGTTATGCAACCTGATACGGCCCTTAAAATAATCCTTATATATATTTAGGATTGTGAGAAAAGAAAGCCCAAACATATATTCACAAATTGGATGAAAATTAGTACTTAAAATTTGTTTTTCATAAACCCCGACAGATACCCTATTTGTCGAGCAGCTGTCGAGCCTCGGGCTTAAACAGCTATTTTAAACCTCGATGGATGCTAGCTGTCGAGCTTTAATGAATAGCAATTCTTCACTCGTTTCTTAGACAGATCTGCATGGTTATAACACTTGAACTTGAAACACTTGTTCCTTGAAGTATTAAATACATCATAGATCTACCTAATTTACAATTAAAGTGCGTTTTGTTAAAGGGTTAGCTAATACATAAAATGTTGACATTTGTTTCTAACATCCAAACTCATATGTTCTAACAATTTCCCCCTTTGACAATCTGTGACAAAACCACAACAAACAAATGAACATATGAGAGGAGTCATAAATCACTCAACTCATCCTCACTTGTTAAGTAAAATAAAATCAATCCTAACACAAACTCTTGAAAGACTTTGCAAGAAGAGAGTTCATGGCAAGGAAGACTTTGACAACCTGTCTTTCTAAAACACTTAAACAAAACTCATCAAAGCATCTTTATGTAAAACAAAAATAAAAGATTGCATACAAATAATAAGAAACAAGTGTATAAAAAGAGGAAAAAAAAAAAACAATACATGGAAAGATAGGTGAAATAACATACATCAACATATATATATATATATATGTATAAACTAAATATAAGTACAATGTATGTCAAATGATCACAAGACCCATGTACAAGAAGAATGTATCTAAAATAGAAAGAAAAGAAAAAGATATCAAAATCCTCACTACATCCCTCAAAAACATGAACACTCCCCTTAACAAAAATCTCTTATACTAACCCTCCCCCTATGAGTATGACTACTCTCATCCCAAAAATACTCTCCCTTTTTATCACGAGTAACAACGGGTAAGAGTATCAAATAGACATCTCATCACTACTAGAAGAGCTAGCATCACCATCCCCATCATCATCATCGTCATCGAAGTCATCATCATCCTCGAATGCCTTTAGAGGAGGAGAAGGAGACTCTACGAAGCCACCAAGGCGTTCCTGCTATCTAGCAATACAACTAACATGGGTGTTCACTTGACACAACTCATCACTGAGAGTGTTAAGGTGAGCATTCATGCGCTAAAGCTGCGCCATGATTACATTAAGAGTCACACCACTAACAAAAAAAGAGGGAGCGGAGGTGGATGGAGTTGAAGGAGTGGGAGGAGCTGCCGACACGAACCGCCTTGAACGTAGCTAAGCCTCACTCTGTTTATTGGTAGCGGCGTCTATGGCACACATGTCATGGAAGTGGTCAAAAATGGAAAAGGGAACAGAAAAATGGCGTAAAATCCTTATGATAGCCGAAGGAAATATGAGCTTATCACGTGTTGCCATATCCCAATATACATCTATGAGGGAAAGAATGAAATGAGAAGGAAAATCTATAGTAAGATGCTTTCAAAGAGAAAGGAAAAATCGAGCACAGGGCTTGGTAGTAGAGTTATAGTGAGAAAGAGGATGCAAGACAAAAGTTATAACCACGTTAAGAAAACGAGGACCTTTAGCAAAGGCCGAATAAGGAGTGAACTGCCGATCACCCCAATCAGAAGGACACTCACAAAAAGTTGACATAAGCTCATCTTTAGACACTGTCTTAAGACGCTTACAACTATGGTAGTTAGGATGCGCTACCCTAGGGACATGGAGCACGTCGGATACGATATCCAGAGTGACCACGATGCCCGTACCTCGAACGTGAATGAAAAATTGAGGTATTGAATAATCAAATCCATGCATGTTGAAGTAGAACTCCTAGATAGGCATGGATGGACAAGTGACCGGGATGTCACACAGTGACTCCCAGCCCCTACTATGAATGACAGTGGGTAGGTCAATGTCGAAGAAGTCCGACAAATTGACTTAGCGTTTCGAATGCACGCCTTGTCTAGAAAAGTTCTCAAAGAAGTCCGATTTGGCCTTCTTATCATGGAACCAGACATGAAATGGAGTGGGGTCAAAAGAAGTGGATGCCTCGAAATGAAGAGGGTTCCTGAACAGAGTAGACTTATGTTTAGGTGCCATGACGCAACTAACGTAAACAAGAGAGAGAGGAAGAAAGAGAAACACACACAAATATAGTCAATATATAAGAATATAGAGAATGTAAGACATGTATGCATAAAAATGCATAAGCATGTGAAATGCAATAGTAAAAATATCATGGGCTTAGCCCAATCCAAACCTACCAGCACACAACCAGTTCCATTATGGAAACACACATCTAAAATGCATGAAGCAGTGTTATAATGCACATGTGATGCAATGCATGATGTTTTAAGATCAAATATACAAAACCCATCCCAAAAATTTTGCAAAAACCTCTTTGATTTTGAAAAACCCCAAAATTTTTAACAAATCCCAAAAACTAGGCAAAATGCATGAAATGTGTGATTAAAGGCTAGAAAAGAGATCATACCTGTGAAATATGCAATGAAAAGACCAAAGAAATAGTAGGGAGGATGAAGAGGTTGAGTGAGAAGAGTTTGGGAGTGTGAGAGAAGTCTGTCTATAGAGAGAGATCAAAGAGAAATGAGACAGAAATCGCGAAGTGCGTATATATAGAAGTCTCATAATTCTCGACAGATTGAGAGGTGTTGAGAGTTGTCGAGCTTTAAAGGCATGAAGAGATACAGCTATCGAGTAGCTATTCAGAGGTGTCTATAGTAAAAATAAGCTCGAGGGATCAAGAAACTATCGAGCAGCTATTGAGGAGACAGAAACTTTTTCGATGGATCAAGAAGTTATCGAGATTGCGATAAGAAAAAATTGAATAGCTTAATAGATAGTCTAGCTATCAAGAGGTGTCGAGGAGCTGTCGAGGAGTTGTCGAGATTGCTTAAAAATAGTTTTTCAAGAGGAGAAAAATATAGACATGAATGCAATTAAACATGCAACTCAACCAAGGATCCAAACAACATTTTAACCTCTCAAAAACATCTATCTACAAGAAAAATGTCATGCATTTAGATCCAAAACACACACATACACTAAACAAGCCTAACCAATTTTATATTTCAAAAAAAAATTAGACAGCTTAGTGAGCATACATTAATGCATGTAAACCTTGTGATGGCCAAATCACATTATACCTGCACATGTATCAAAAGTAGCAAAGAATATTGCATGTTGTGTGTGAAAACATCGCAAGATTGCATAAGTGTCTCTATATTATGACGATTTGAGATATGAGAAAATCACTTTAACTCACACATGATTATAACTGCTTGATGGGGATTATCACCTTTGAGGTACAACCTATAACTCCCACATCTACTAGTATACATGCTTGCAATCATGTTTTAAAGCATTTTGATCTATTTGCTTTTATTTTTCTTTGCATATTTTCTTTTATTAAGCATATCAGACATGAGTATATAAGAGAGAGAAAAGAAATACCCAATTATGTTAAGCTTTTTGACATTGCACTTTTGATAAGCTGAAGCATACTGATGTTATTTCATAATTGATAGGTAATAGTGGTGAAATGGTTATTTATGCCTGTCTCTTAGGATTTTTTAGTCCTTCCCATCAAAAAGAGTGACACGAGTGTTAAGTACAAGAAATCACTAAACCTTATTCGTCATAAACATGAGCCACACAGCTCACTTGCTTATTTGTGCATAGAGATGCTCATCTAAGCTACAAAAGATACAAAGTTTAAAAAACTTTATTTCATTGGCCATTTAAGGTACACAAGTACCAATGTACACAAACATACACTATTTTTGTATTTTTCTAAAAACCAACCAAACAAAAACATGTCAAATAAAGCAATGCATAAAAACTAAACTGTCTAAAAAAAGTAATGTAAACTTAATAGAAGGAGGGAGAGAAAGAAAAAGTGACTAAATTACTTGGAGCAATTTTCCTTCCATACCTTGGAAGAACCTTTCCTTTGAGCAAACCCTTGAATCGATGGTGAGGGGGAATAATTGAAATCGCTCAAGTTCAAAAGGAACATAAGGGCTTTGAGGTGATCACAAAGAGGAGCAAGAGAGGACGGAAGTTGATTCTGGCTTCTCGACGAAATCATGTTGTTGCTCTGTTGAGTGGCTAACCACTTATAGCAATTGGGTTGTGTATATCCAGCTACGCCACAGTGATAAAAGAGATGCTACTTCTTCTTTTTGGACTTTTGAGCATCACTCTTCTTAGCTCTAGGGTTTTTGATTTCTTTCTTAGCAAGCTTAAAGAGTGCTCCTAAGATCAATTTACCCTTGTCTATGTTCTCACTAGCTATCACAGTTTTAGTATCATTATTCTCAATATTGTTAGTAGGAGAAACAAGAGCAGTAGTACTAGAATAAGCAATATTAAAAGAAGAAAAATCATACCCTAAACTGGTTCGATCGGAGGCAGATTTTTGCATGCTGAGTGTCTCGTCACGTTTTGCACTTGAGGCCCTCTCCAACTGAGCTCTCACTTGGAATAATTCTGCCTCAAGCTTCTTGGTCTTCTTAAATAAGAAATTGTTCTCAAATCTTAGTGCTCCAATAATCTGATTTGCTTCATCAAACTTTGTGGAGAGTTGTTTTCATTCAAGCTCCACATCACTGAGCGTCTTGGTGGCCAACCTATACAAATTTTCATGTTTCTCTAAGACCTTGTACAACTTTGCATAGGTTGTGTGGATGTCATCTTGCTTATCCATTTTCTCAAATTTTGATTCCACCAAGTTTTCTTCTTCATTCACATCTTCTACAACCCCTTCAGTAGGATTGATAGTGGTGGTGAAGGCATTCAGGATTCCATCATCTTCATTTTTGGAATCATCCTCAGGTTCAGTGTCACTTAAGGTAGCAGCAAGTGCCTTACTTTTCCAAATAGACTTGAGATAAATGGGGCACTCTTATTTCCGAGACTAGACAAACCCAACTTATAGGTCTGTAGATTTTCAACAAGCTCTATCAAAGGAATTTTATCAATATTGTTTGAGTCCTTAATCGTAGTGATCTTAGCATGGAATCTCTCGGGCAAAGATTTGAGCACTTTTCTCACAATCTTGGGTTCGGGAATGGTTTCCCTAAGATTAAATGCTGAATTCACTATGTCCTTGAGCCTAGCATAGAACTCATCAAATGACTCCACCTCCATCTTGATTTCTTTGAAGCTAGTAGTGAGCCTCTGAAGTTTTGAATCCTTGACAACCTCTGTTCCTTCATAGGTTGTTTGGAGAATGGTCCAAGCCTCCTTTGCAATTTTAGTGGAAGAGATTTTCTTGAATTCCTCATTTGTGACCATACTGAATAAAGTATTCAATGCCCTACTGTTGATGTTAGCCACCTTGATCTTTGCATCATCCCAATCGGTCGGTGCTTCCTTTGGCCTGGTCTAGCCTATCTCCATAACTTGCCACACCTTCTCATCTAAGGACTGCAAAATAACTCTCATATGTACTTTCTAGTATGCATAGTTAGTTCTATTAAATAAAGGAGGTATAATAAGTGACTTTCATCTATCCACGACAAATAGGGATCAATGGATTTCACAGCAAAGATTAAACCTTAATTAGAGTGTGCCTGCTCTGATATCACTTGATAGACCAAAAATGTATTAACCCATTGTGATAAGTTAACTAATTAATTAGTATAGTAAATTAATTAGGTTCAATTACATACAACAAGCATGGCAGCACAAACAAATCACCAATTAACTAAATATGCAGCGGAAATTAAACGATACGATAATTTGTTTACGAATTGGGAAAACCTACATGGCAAAAATCCAATCGGGTAATTCTAAGGTCACCACTCTCGATAATCCACTATTATCAAAACAAGCGGTTATAAGTAATGGAATTCCAGCACCTTATACCAACCTATAGTTGAACCCTTACCCCAATACCCAATTGAACTTGTTCTATAGTGACAATCTCTCTTTGTATTGCATAGCTCTCAATACGTGACTAACCAATAGATGCATAGATCCTAGTATGCAACTTTATCACCAACTTGAGAATAATGTTAGCTGCAAAATTCTTCTGTTCATCAACTGATGAAGATCACGAAGTTGCTTGGTCACAAAACCCTACGGTGTACAAACACAGCAGTTTCTTCAAGAACTAGGGTAAACTAGGTTTCCGGTCACACTTGAGAAATTATGCTCTTGTGCAATTGTACTTTTGGCTATGCAACCTAATACGGCTCCTAAAATAATCCTTATATATGTTTAGGGTTGTGAGAAAAGAGAGCCCAAACCTATATTCGTTGGATGAAAATCAGAACTTAAAATCTGTTTTTCATAAACCTCAACATATACCCTATCTGTCGAGAAGTTGTCGAGCCTCGGGTTTAAATAGTTCTTTTAAACATTGATGGATGCTAGCTATTGAGCTTTAATGAACAACACTTCTTCACTTGTTTCTTGAACAGACTTGCATGGTTTTAACACTTGAACTTAGAACCTTGTTTTTTGAAGCATTAAACACATCCTAGATCTACCCAATTATAAGTAAAGTGTGTTTTGTCAAAGGATTAACCAATACATAAAATGTAGACATTTGTTCCTAACATCCAATCACATATGTCCTAACACGGACCATTAAATCAACGCAAAAACAAAATCTTTTTTATTTAGTCAAGTCATTGGTAACCACACTCACAACACAAATTAGCATTACAAGAACGTTGAACTTTTCTCTAAAAAAAAAAGCCTTGAACTTGCGTGATGTGTGTGGTAGCTAACTAAGAGTAGTATTAAAACTTCCAAATGATATGAAAAACATGAAAGCAAAAGTTACACACCATGATCCCACTTGTCATTAATTTAATGGAATTCTTGAATATCACAAAGCACAACATATATATCTCTCACAAGGACCAAGGGCTTTGTTTTTTTTCTTTTTTTGATAGGACAAGGACAGAGTTTTGAACCTTGAGAATTGAGTCCATAATTTATCTATCTAAAATATATATACATATATATATATATACACACGCTAAGTGCTAGAAGAGGTCTCTTTGCCCTAAGGAATGTGTGAACCCTAAGCGGTAGTAGAAGGTGTGCCTACAGTGGCGGCGCCACGTTATACCCAGGGTGTTCCCAGGAACACCCTGAAAAAAAAATTTTATATACAAATTTTTTTTTTTTTTTACCCTTAAAAAAAAAAAAAATAGGAACACCCTCAAATTAAAGTGAGGAACACCCTGAAATTAAAAAATATATATATATTTGTTCTAGTTTCAAGCAAAAAAAAAAAAGCCTAAAATAAAATTTCAACTAAAATCTGGAAAAAAAAAAATTGTAACAGAGAAAAAAAAAAAAAAAAACAGACCCCAATACAGATCAGAAACCTCAAATCAGTAACATCAGAAATCACTAAAGCTTTGCTCCAAACAAAAAGAAAAGAAAGCCCTAAAGCAAAGCAAACCTAAAACTAAAATACAAAGCAACGACGCCATCGCTCATCTCATCTGAATCGTCGATTCAAACTTTGGAATCGTCGCCATCGCTCATCGGAATCGGCCCAGCTCCAGTGGACCAGTCCATCGGCCATCGGCCATCGCAGTCGCTCCAGCCTCATCGCGCCATCGGAATCGGCCCAGCTCCAGAGCAACGGCGTCGGTTTAGAGCACATCGCGCCATCGCTCCAGCCTCATCGCCGGCCTCATCGCGCCATCGCTCCGGCCAGGCCTCATCGCTCCAACAGGTATTTCGAATTTCTGCCTCTTTTTCTCTCTAACTCTCTGTCTCTCTCGAAGTCTCTGACTCTCTCTCTCTCTCTCTCTCTCTCTCTCTCTCTCTCTCTCTCTCTCTCTCTCTCTCAAAATTGATGAAAATATGAAGCCTCTCTCTTTATTAACTTTACCCTTTTCTCAATATTTGTGATTGGCTGAAGGCTGAAGCACGTTCCAATAAAAAAAAAAGTGATTGGCTGATTGGCTGAAGCACTCAGTAGTGGGGTTTAACTTTAATAATTTTTTTATTTTTTGAATTTCGAATTTTGGCTTTATTTTTGTTCTTATCTGTTTGTTGGTCAGTCAACGTGTGTTGTGTTGGTGTTGAACTGTTTGGTGTGAGATATTAATTGTCTTCTATATAATAATATTGTGATTTATGAAATTGTGATTGTGAAATTTTCTGATTGGCAGGTTTGTGTAATGTGCACATCAGCACATAAATTTATTCTTTTAGTGTAATGTGCAACTAATAAATAATTTAATTAATCAATAATTATTTGAGAAAAACAATTAATAAATAATAATTAATAATTTAATTAACTAATACAGTATAAAAGACAAATAAATTAAATTATGTTAAACTAATCAACGGTTAATAATTTTATAATTAATGAAACAATAATATAACAAATTATAGTTTATAAAAAACAAACAAATTATTAAAACAACTAAACAATAATAATTAATAATTTTATTAATATTTCAAATGAACTTATAGTTTATTATTTATTCTTTTGTTAAAATTATAGACAAATATTTTATAAGAAAACTATGTACCAAAAAAAAAAATTTCTAAGAAAAATTTTTAGGAACATCCTGAAAAAAAATCCTGGAGCCGCCACTGTGTGCCTACTCTCTGAGTTAGGCTTCTGTTCTTCTTTTAGTCTTTCTTATCAGTGGAACGTGGTGAATTCTACTGTGAGGAGGTAATGGAGAATCTCTCGGCCATGTGGGCAACCTTCTCTTTGTCTGAATCTGAGGGAAGTCAATTTAGGGTGAGTGAGAGTAGCGTGGAGGGTCCATATTTACTGGCGGCTAGGTTTTCATGGGCAGAGTTTTTAGCATGGAGGCAATTGCTAGAACCTTCAAGTTACTTTGGCACACTAAGAAGGGATTTGAGGTGTGGGATATGGGAAATCACTGTGTTCTATTTGTTTTCACGGAAGTTACTAATATTGAGAAAATTCTTGTGTGAGAGCCTTGGTCCTTCGACAAAAAGGTTGATTTTTGACAAAGCTAGTTTCTGGGTTCAGGTCCATGACCTTTCACTAGGTAGTTTGAATATGCGAACGACTTCCAATATCGTTTCAGTGGCAGGGGAGGTGCTGCCAGGTACAAGCGACGCTAAGGAGTTTAAAGGGGGTAATTTTATGCGAGTTCGGATGTCTATCGACATTACAAAACCCTTAAGCAGAGTCGAAAGGTTGATTCCAGTAATGTAGAGGTGGGTTGGGTTAGCTTCAAATATGAGCACTTACCCAACCTGTGTTACTGGCGCGGCTGCCTGACTCATCATGATCGAGAATGCTCGCTTTGGCATAATAGGAAGGGAGCGATGCCGGAAAAGACACAGCAATTTGGATCGTGGTTACGAGCTCCTACTTTGATTTTGGCCAAGTGTATAGTTGTCTGGGTTGCTGGATATAAAGATGAAGTTAAGGGGGGGTGGGTATGAGCCAAATTTACCAAACGGAATGAGTGAGGAGTGGGCTTCGATTGGAGGCGATAATATTCAGGGAATACAGACTGAGGTCAGGCAGCAAGCTCCGTATGCCAGAGATGAAGAAGAAGCATCGGTGGTGATGCAAGACACTAGGTCAGAGGTGGTTATGGGCTCGGGACTGGGATGCATGACAGAGCAGACAGACCACGTTTCTTCTCCTTCTTTTTAGGCATAGCTGGATGAAATTGATGGGGAATTGGCCAGATTTGATCACGTAGAGGGTGGTTTAGAGAGTTCTCAAGATGAGGTGGGTTCTAGGATGGTGGGACTAGCCCTCCTTTTTAAGAATCTGTTCATACAAGAGAAGTCTCCTGCACATAATTTGCATAGGTCCAAGTTTACCCGAGTATTAAGAAATTCTAGTGTAACCCATGATCCGTTGGAGGTGGTTTTGGCTAAATGTTCAAGGTAGGATGGGGATGAGGTTTTGGAGGAAGCAAATGAGAGGTGTAAAAAGCGGGTAGTTTTGCTAATGATTTAATGGTGGAGGCTGATGATCAGCCCTACCGACAGCCATGAAAATCTTAGCATAGGACTGCTGAGGGCTTGGTGATAGGCCACAAACGCGTTGACCACTTGTGATAAATTAATTTAATTAATTAGCTAAGTTTTTAATTAATCAAGTTAACATGCAAATCGCGTGGTAGCACAAACAAATCACCAATAAACTAAAGTATGCAGCAGAAATTAAATGACACGGTGATTTGTTTACGAATGGGGAAAACTTATATGGCAAAAACCCCATCGGATGATTTAAGGTCACCACTCTTGAAACTCTACTATTATCACAACAAGCGGTTACAAGTAAAGGAATTCAAGTACTTTACCAACCTACAGTTGAACCCTTACCCCAATACTCAATTGGACTTGTTCTGTAGTGACAGTTTCTCTTTTGATGCACGGCTCCCAGTACGTGACTAACCAATTTGCGCGGATCCCAGTAGGCGATTTCAATCACCAACTAGAGAGAGAGTTGTTGGCTGCAAAGTTCTTTAATTCATCCACACGATGAAAATCAAGAAGATGCTTGGTTACAAAATCCTACGGTGCATATTACACAACAATTTCTCAATGCTTGTGCAACTTGTATATCTTGTCTCAAGTCACAAATTGCAGGAATAAGGATTTCTCAATGCTTGTGCAACTTGTATATTTTGACGGCCCTTAAAATAATCCTTTTATATGTCTAGGGTTAGAAGAAAAGAAGTCCTAAAAACACACGTACGGATTGGAATCAAAATAGAACTTAGAATTTGTTTTTCTTAAATCTCGACAATTAGAGGTGCCGAGGTGCTGTCGAGTAGCTGTTGAGTCTTAGGGTTGAACAGCTTCTTAAAACTCGATAGATGCATGTGTCGAGTCAAGTGTCGAGCCAAGTGTCAAGCTTTAATGAACTTGCACTTTCTAACTTGTTTCTTGGACAAACTTGATGACTTCAATACTTAATCTTGAAACACAGTTTCTTGAAGCGTTAAACACATCCTAAATCTACCCAATTACAAGTAAAGTGTGTTTTGTCAAAGGATAAGCCAATTACATAAATTGATGACATATGTTCAAAACACCTTGAAACACATATGTCCTAATAATCTCCCCCTTTGGCAATCCATGACAAACCACAACAAATAAATGAACTTATGAGAGAAGTCATAAATCACTCAACTCATTTTCACTTGTCAATTACAATAAAATCTATCCAAACACAAACTCTTGAAAAACTTTGCAAGAAGAGAGTTTATGGCAAGTAGACTTTGACAACTTGTATTTCTGAAACAGTTTTAAACAAGACACATCAAGACATCTTTGTGTGAAGCAGAAATAATAGATTGCATAAAGATATAAGAAGCATGTGTATACAGATAGAAAAGAAACAACACATGTATAGGTAGGTGAAAGAAACATACATCAATATATATATATATATATATATATATAGATCAAGGATAAACACAATGTATGTAAATAATGGTCACAAGACCTAAGGTACAAGAACAATGTATCTCCAAAAAGAAGAAAAGAAAAGAAATACATGTAATCCTTACTACATCCCTCATAACAACACTCCCCCTATCAAAAATGTCCTATACAAGCTCTCCCCCTAAGAATGACTACTCTCATAACCTAAAACTACTCTCCTTTTTTGTCACGAGTGACAAAGGGTAGAGTGTTAAGTAGACATCTCATCGGTAGACCTAGCATCTCCATTATCATCATCTGAAGTATCATCGTCATCACCATCATCATCCTCAGACTTAGAAGCCATAAGAGGTGGTGGAGGAGAAGCCTCAGAAGTAAAACCGCCCATGGTCGCCTGTCGCCCAGCAATGCGACCAACACGAACATTCACCTAATACAACTCTGTAGAGAGTGTATCGAGGTGAGCATCCATGCGTTGAGCTACGCCATGATATCTCCTAGTGAGACATCGCTTGAGGAAGAGGAGGGAGCAGATGTGACTCGAGCAAATCGAGATGGAGTTGGACGAGTGGAAGGAGCTGCTGAATCCATCTGTCTCGACATAAACTACGCCTCACTACATTTTACGGTAGCGGCGTCTATGGCAGCCATGACATGGAAGGGTCGGACGAAGGAAAGGGGATGGAGAAATGGCATAGAATCCTCGTGATAGCAGAAGGAAAGATGAGTTTATCACAAGTAGCCGTATCTCTATAGACATCTATGATAGAGAAGATGAAGTGTGAAGGAAAGTCTATAGTGAGGTGTTCTAAAAGAGACAACAAAAACAGAGCACGAGGCTCTGTGATGGAGTTATAGTGAGAGAGAGGGTGCAAAACAAATGTCATAATCATGTTCAAGAAACGAGGACCTTTAGCAAAAGGCCTACATGGTGTGAACTGACGCTCACCCCAATCAGAGGGGTGCTCACAGAACGTAGACATCATCTCGTCTTTGGACACAGTCCATAGATGCTCACAACCGGGGTAGTCAGGATGCGCCACCCTTAGAACATGAAGCACTTCGGAAACTAACTTTGGAGTGACTACAATGCATGTACCTCGAACACGAGTGTGAAAGAGAGGTATTGAAGAATCAATTTCATGCATGTTGGAGTAAAACTCCTATAACAGTACGGAAGGACAAGTGACCGAGACGTCACACAGTGACTCCCAACCTCGATTGTGAATGACATCGGGTAGGTCGGTGTTGGCAAAATCTACTAGAATAACTTGGCATTCCGAATGAACACCTCATTTAGAAAAGTTCTCTGAGAAGTCCTGTTGGGGTTTCTCATCACGAAACTGAACAGTAGAGGGAGTAGGATCAGAAGACGAAGAGCCCCTAGAACGAAGAGGGTTTTGGGACGGAATGGACTTACGTTTTGGTGCCATAGACACTACTAACGTAAACAGAAGGAAAGGGAGAAAGAGAAAAACACTCAAAAAAGTCCCAAAGCAATTCAAATACAACATGAAAAACATCATGGGCTCAGCCTAATCCAAACCTATCAACACATAATCAGATAACACACATCTAAATGCATGAAAATATTGTTAGAATGCTAATGTGATGCATTGCATGGAGTTTTTAAGATCAAATCTACAAAACTCATCCCAAAAATTGCAATAAACACTTATCAATTTTGGAAAACCCCAAAATTTTCAAAAACGTGAAGGAAGCTTAAAGAAACCTTTGGGAAGAGATTTAGAGTGTGTGAGAGAGGTTTTGGAAGAGAGAACACAAAGGTATCGAGAGAAAGGATTGCACAAAACCTATTTAAATAGCTTCAGTAATTCTCGACAAAACACACGGTAAGTTGTTTATGGATGGAAAAAACCTACACGAAAAAAACCCCACCGGGTGATTTAAGGTCACTACTCCCGAAACTCCACTATTATCACAATAAGCGGTTACAAGTAAAGGAATCCAAGAACCTTATCAACCTACAGTTAAGCCCTTACCCCAATACTCAATTGGACTTATTCTGTAGTAACAGTTTCTCTTTTTGATGCACGGCTCCTAGTACGTAACTAACCAATTTACGTGGATCCCAGTACACGACTTCAATCACCAACTAGATAGAGAGTTGTTGGCTGCAAAGTTCTTCAATTCATCCACACAATGAAGATCAAGAAGATGCTTGATTACAAAACAATCAAAGCCTAGATTCATCAATGCCCACTTCAAGCGCTCCATCAACAGCGACACGCTTGACCGCTAATTTACTTAATATATCAGCGATGAAATCAATCGGAATATTTGGTCAATAGAGGATAGTATGGATTTTCTTTACAGGTTTTTTTTTTATTATTTATTTATCAGATTGAACAGAGGCTTAGTGATAGGAGAAAGGCTTCATCGCCTCTCTCTCTCTCTCTCTCTTATCTTTGTGTGAATAGTATTTTAGCCGGTTAATTTTTTTTATTTATAGGGAGGCTTTTAAATGGTGCTTAAGCAATGCCAAACAAAATTAAATTATCTCTATTTAAAGTTATACGTGTCAGAATTTTAGATAGGTATTTTTCCTAACATGGCAGTACCTCCTTAAAAGCTTCTGCTTTTATATATGTATTAGATATTACCTGTGCCTTCTTTTTGCAAAATGCACCTACAGATTATTTTCTCCTGTGAAGAGATTGACTAGTGTTAGGATTAGTGCCCTAAAATTCTATTGTACGATGTTGTGTATGATATTGTGTATGACATTATGTTATAAACAATGAAATTTTTTTATTATTTAAAATAATGGTAACCTGAATATTTGGACATTATCATATAGTTTTTGAGATACATAGTATGTTATTTATGTAATCTAGTTATAGAAAATATAAATCACAAGCTCTTTGTAAACTCAAAACCTTAGTTCGTAACCTGTGATGAAATTGAGCATTTTATGTGTGAAGACTATAACGTGTCAACTAAGATGGTTTGTCTTGATCGTGAAAGTGGAGACTTCTAGTTGATATGTTGATGTGTCTTAAGTATATAAGACATATTGAACTGGATCACTGTGAGATTAATTATGCTATCAACGACTTTTAACTAAATAATAAATCTCACGACTTTTATTTACATAAACTCTTAATCTGAAAAGGATAGTGAACTTGATCATGAAATGTAGGTTGCTTTGATATATTAGGAGTGAGATCTAATTCAACAGTCAAAATCTCAGTATGTTGGGCAGCCACACATAGTGTTAAAGGAACACATGTTCTTAAGATGAAATTCATAATCTCTTTGTAGAGATATAAATATTTCCTTGAGATAAGTTTAATAAATTTGGTTATTCAGAGTATTAGGCCTGACCACTTTAGTAAATAGTTACTAAAATTTATATTTTATGAAATTTGATTTCATAAATATATATGTATAACTTAAAGGATAAAATTAGGTACTCAAAGATCAGAGGTAGTAATTTTCAAAGTGACAGTTATATATTATAACTTTGTATTACTACGAATATTTTCATGAAGGAGTTAATTGTTTAGATAATAAAGTCTTGGGATTTAATTTTATTAATAAAACTTAGAGTGTAATTATATTTATGTAGTAGTATTAAATATTAATGATAACTAGAGTTGACAAATAAGCCCGAAACCTATTGGAGTTAGAGTTTTATTTGTCCCTTTGATCCCATTTCAAACTACACACTAAAACCCAATTAGGCTAGCCTAAAAAACTAGTCTAATTAGATAATCAGTTGTTTATTTAATAAAAATTATTAAATAAAGTAAATGCTTTACGGTTATAAATGTACGTACGATTGAAAGAGAAAAATACAATTTTCTCAAAGGACATTCTCTCTTGAACAAAGCACATTCTCTCTTGAACAAGTGCGTACATAACTAATTGAGAGACCACATATCTTGGGTATATGTGGAATTGGGGTGAAGACTAAAGGTCTTTCCAAGTTCGAACTTCTTTTGTTTTGAATTTTACTATATCAAAGTACACCTTCTTGTTCTTTGTTTCTAAAATTTAAAAATTGCATGTTGTTTCACATGAATGAAGTAAATCCTTATGTTGCTTCTGTTGTGAGTTTTGTATGAGATGCAAAACTAATTTTTCCAATAACTAGATCATTCATCTTTCATTGCACTTAGTTAAGTTGGTTGAAAGGTAAGGCAGGGGAGAAATGACACCTGGTTTTGTTTTATTACTTATTGATATTGACAATTTTACAGTTCACTGACTTTGCCTGTACAAATGTTCAGTTGCACTGTGTTCTCCATATGATGTTCTGAACACAATTCACTTTACAAAGAAAATAATTACATTTACTCTAAATTTAACTGCCTTCTTAAATCGTGTTCTACATATGAACACAGCACTAATATTTACTCAAAAGCTTAAACTGGATTAAGCTTTGACAGTACAAGCAGGAGGATTCTGATTGCCAGAAATCGTGGGCTTGACATTAATACAGTGGTATGTGGGAGGGCCGTCATGTCCGTTGTAATTGAGGTCTATGTCACGAAGCTCCACTTTTTCACATGGCACGCCCTTACTACAAACAAGCTTGACAGCCTCCTTAAACTTAGATGTGCCTCGAATGTTTACGAAGCTAACATTGCTGATCTTAATTCTTGAGGGTATCTAAACCAATAAAAAAAAATGGTATTAATTAGTATATGTAATCTCTACTTTGAACACTAATTCTAGCAACATCAAACTTCCAAGTATGAATGTTATCACCTTTGCTTGGCACTGATTCCATGGGCAGTAAACTTGATCAATAATGATAGGATTGCCAACATTATCCATGATAATGTCCTCAAAATGCATGTTAGAGGCAGAGCCTGTCGAGGAAGCAGGCCATGTTTTGATTCTCACACCAGTCATTGTATTAGTAAGAGTGCAACCAATGACTTTGACACCACTCACAGGTTCTTCATTTGGGAACTTTCCAAGACTTCCTATGCTTATTCCATGGCCAGGTCCACAATTTACTTTCTCAACAGTTATATCCTGGCTTCCATCACCAAGCGAGACACAATCATCTCCGGTTCCAATATTAGTATCAATTATGTGGATCCCTGTTGAACGCCCTACGTGGATTCCATCAGTGTTGACACTAGTTTCAGGTGCTTTTATGGTAACACGCTCGAATGTAACATTTTTGCACCCCAAAACATTAATGTGGAACTGTTTGCTGTCCAATGATGTTATGTCCCGGATGATTGCATTGGTGATGAAGTTGAACCTCATATTCTGTTCAATTTTTGGAAGAGAGAAAAAATTAAAACCGACATAATTAATTAGTGTCATTCCTTGTTAAGTAATATATATCTAAGTTATTTTTTTATACGAATAGAAATATTTCGTATCCACTTTTTGTACTTTCAAAAGTAACCTATCACATAAGTGAAAGTTATTTATCAATAAGACAAATTTAGGGGAAAAAAAGAAGTAAATTAAGAAATCTAAAACATTCTACTCTATCAAAATAGATGGAGTGTGCATCCAATTTGGTTAGGAAGAAAATTCCTTCAATCTATTATGTGGTGACTCAAATGACAACTTGTGCTTCTAATTATACATACATACATATATATATATATAGAGAGAGAGAGAGAGAGAGAGAGAGAGAGAGAGAGAGAGAGAGAGAGGTTGAGGTTTTACGAATAACCACGTAATGAATTGGAAGAAATTCTTTCAAGCAAGTTTGGAGGAAATTTCAGCGCAAAGACCGTGTGTGAAAAAGCTAATACTTAATAAAAATGGTGGGAATTGTACAGGGTAAGATTGAAATAAACTCACAATAGGAAGTTGCTTGCAGTACTTATTTTTGGAACATTCACTTTGACCCCAAGCGATTTTTCCTTGGCCGTCGAAAGTTCCACTGCCCGACAAAGTAAAAAAGTCGACATGGTTAAAACTGACCCAGCTATCCCCAGATTGTTGTTCTGGGGCCTGTAAGGTGCCTAGAACCTGAAGTTCTATAGGACCCTTGCAAGGACCTTCCAAAGGAACTGCGCCCAACATGTATGTCCCTCCAGGAACCACAACTTTACTCTGACCCGTTGATGCGCATGCAGCTTTCCAAGCTTTTGTCAAAGCCTAAAGACAAAATGAATAACAAAAGTCATTTTAGCTATCAATTCTGGTAAGCATATTTTATATCTTAAGTTGAATCACATTGTGCATTTATACCTGGGTGATATCAGCATTAGCTTTTGCTCCATACTGTTTCACATCAAAGATACTGGCTTGGACGCTGCCAATGGATTTTAGCAAGAATAGCATTAATATCATTGCAATATTCAGTCTCAAACCCATATTTTCTTTTTGAGTTCTTTAACTATTTTGTTCTTTGTTTCGTCAAAATTGATATGAGAGAATGTTTAGTTTGACCTTTTTATAATGCAATACAGAAGCTCAACACCAACGAAAATTTCAACTAATAGTTACCTAATTTTATTTTTATCTCTAAGGGATTGTACGGTTCTAGTTTAACTTTTGTCCTGTTATTAGCCTTCATGCTTCCTACTATAAATAACACTAATTTATAACCACATACATACGAATGGATGCATTTAAAAAGACATAAATAAATGTATATTTAAATTTGTTGGGTTAAGATAACTTGATGCAAATGGATGCCTTGATCGCGGTTAATTAATTTAATTTACCCAAGTTGAATAATTAGGTTCAACTGCATGCAAATCGTGGAGACACTTATAAACCACCAAAAATACTAAATGTAGCAAAAAAATAAATTTGACACGGTAATTTGTTGACAAATGAGAAAAATCTCGCACGGCTAAAACCCCAGTAGGTGATTTTAAGATCACTACCCCTAAGAATCTACTAATCAACAATCAAGCAGTTACAATTATAAGGAATCTTACCAACTACCTTGGCCTATCCTGAAATACCAACCTACAGTTGAACCTTTGCTCCAATACTCAATGGGACTTAATTTTGTAGTAGTCTTCTTTCCCTTTGATGCATAAACTCCCAATTTGTGACTAACCCTTTGTATAGATCTCAGTACATGACTAACTCTAGCAACTTGAATAGATGTTGTTAGCTACAAAGTTTTTTACTTCATCAACAATAAAGATCTGAAAGCACTCAGTTACAAAATCATATAAGATACAAACGCAGTAGTTTCACACTGAGGAAATAAGTCTTTTGGTCTCTGTATCCCTGTGTGACAGCTCTTAAAATAAGCTTTATATATGTCTAGGGTTGTGAGAAAAAAACCCTAAACACATACAAAAGCCTGGGCTGAATTTCAGATCTAGAAATTTTAAAATTGTAATTCTCGACAGATCGAGATGCTATTGAGCTATCTATCGAGGTTCACATTAAGTCTCAATAGTAGGCTTTTGTCGAGCTAACTATCGAGACTTAATAAACAACTTTTCTTCACTTGTTTCCTGGATCAATCTTCATGTTTTTGATACTTGACTTGAACAACATGTTTCTCGAAGTACTAAACTCATCTTAGATCTACCCAATTACACGTAAAATGTATTTTGCTAAAGGATTAGCTAATTAAAATAAAATATGACCCTAACAAAATTATAACCTAAGATTAATATTATTATACATAGTCATTTTTATAGTTTTTTCCATGCTTGAAAAAGTTTGGTGTGGATATTAATTATTTGGTAAAGTATGAAACTGATTTATTTATGAGTGTATATATAGTTTTTTATTTCTTAACTTAAGTTTTGTTATTATGATGGGATAATTTTTTTTTTATGTTTACATTTTTGATCATTTATAATTAAAAAAAAAAGAGTTATTAGCTTATATTTTTGAAAATGAATAACCAATTTTTTAGAACATGATAAAATTATTATTGACATTTATATTTGAACTAAAAAAAAGTTTTGTAATAAAATCTAGATTAATTTTAAATGAATTGGGAGTGACTTTAAATTGAATTTTAATAAATGGTTTATAACTTATAAGCAATTTGAGATAGAGTTTAAATAATTTTAAATAAGTTAGAATTAGTATTAGATAAAAGCATAACATATTTTAATTCAGTTTCTTTAGTCTTTATGTCTTTTAAGTTTAAATTTATGAATCGTCTTCCAACCCTACTTCCTTATTGATCCTTAACACACACTGAGTGGCACAACATTCCTTTTAAGTTTTCGTACAAAGAAGCCACACAATTTGCTTGCTTTGCTTTAAGTTCTAACTTTTGAGCCATGCAAATATGGGTGTGTGAAGCCCAACCATTTATTTGGAATATGTTGTAACTTAGATTGTATTGATAGTTGGGGTTGGTCGATTTAAACTTTGGATATCAGAAACACTAATAGGTACTGATAAAGCCAAATTTATCAATTGATAGGCTCGTCCAAACGAAGTGTGGAGGATTAACTTGATATCCCTGCATAAGACTGACAATGGGTCATAAAGGTCACTGGCGTGGTGCCAGCCAATGAGCCTCTGATGGCAAAGTCAAATGTATTAGAAAGAAAATGCTGAGAACTGAGAATATTATGGTGTGTTTGAACCTTTGTTTTAGGTTTGATGTAGTTTATATAGGCCTTTGCCTTTCTATCCGTTGGGAGCCTTCAATGGAAGCTTAAATGCCGCCCCTGTAACACCTTTGATGATTAATGGAGTGATATGAAGATCCTCCAATGGTTGTCTCCAAGTTTGTCTATGTGTAACGGCCCATGCACTAAATGCTCCCTTTATGGCGCTTTGGTCGTCCAATGTCCTTTTTGGATGATGGAAATTTCTTGGTTCATCATTTGCTCTCTATTTTGTAATCGTTATTACACACATAATGACAATCTTAGGAGTATGAAGGGTCACTGTGCCAAGCGTGGCTCCTAGGATTCTATTTCTTTCTCATTTATTAAGACGTGATGGTGCTACAAGCGTCGTGGCCATGTGTCGCGTGTTGATAGGATGGACAAGGCTCTTGGTTTTCTCACACCTCAGTATTCTGGAGGCATTTATAATCCTTTCACTTTCTTCTTTCCTTTTCATTTTTCCTATTTTCTCCATTTCTACGTTTCTTCCCTTCTTTGAGCTAAGTCCAATTTGCACCTTTTTTTTTTCAGGTATGATCCTATCTTCTTCGGCCTGAATTTTTTTTTCCTTTTCCTTTGTTTTGATGTTTGATTATTTTAACATTAGGCGCCTTTCTCCCTTTATCTCTTTTTTCTTTACTCATGTAGGGGCTTCCCTTGAGTCTTCTATTGGTGGTTGTCCACAAGTTGAGCTTTTCATATCCAGGGGTAGTACTCTGAGATTGGTTTTTGCTGACCTATACCCCTTGTTACGCTAGTCCTTGGATTGGTTCCAATCCCTTCGAAAAATGTCGGTGGAATTAAGAGTGGGGTCTAAAGTGAGTTCTAGTGAGTTAGAAACAGGTTTGTCATCTAGTGATAACCTCATGGAAGTGGAGGCTGATACTGCTGTTTCAGTGTCTTTATCCTCAAAACCTTCTTCTCCATGAATGGAATCTAGGGATTTTCATGCTCTCAAGGAAGAGTGCTCCTTCAATAAGGATACCCTTTTTAGTTTTAGAGATAGATTTCAATTTCTTGATGAGACTAGGATTCGCCTCCCCTGTTTAGATGAAATAGCCTGTGCCTTTGTTCTTGGTGAGGTGTGTTTCTATGAGGCTGTATTCTTAAGTGGCCTTAGGTTCCCTATTCATCCTTTTATAATGGAGCTCATTCACCACCTGGGATTGCCCTTGGGCAACTTATGCCAAACTCATGGTGGATCATCATTAGTTGTATGGAGATAAGGAAGATCATTACTGGCAGGGTTATGATTCGGCTTGATAAGTTTGTTCACCTATACTACTTAAAAGAGTCGAAAGAATTTAGGTATTATGAGCTTGTACCTTGGGATAGGAAAGCTAGGCTCATCGTCGATCTCCTCTCGTTGTTCTATTATTGAAAGTCTAGATACTTCTTTGTGTCTGGTAATGGTTGGGAGACCCTTTCTAACCACCTTTAGGGTGATGTTCCCAAGCTATAGCATAGATGGGGGACCCTAAAACGCAGTGAATCTACTTTTCCAAGAAACCTTTTAGTAAAGATCTTTTTATCGTCCAACCTTGGTTTTAACCCCCCTTTATTATACATATATATATATATATATATATATATATATATTATAGCTAAAGCTCATCCAAAGTTGAAAATCAGGTATAAGGGGCGTGTCAAGGCCGCTTCTAATTACAAATGGAACATTGAGGATTTTGATGATCTCCTTGATCCTCAAATCTTGTCTCACCATTTCTTGGGTCCTAAACCTTCCCTCTTCATATTCCGAGTCATAAAAAAAGAACAGAAAGTAAGCTTTGTAATGGAAATTTTTATGCTCATGTTAGCTTATCCTGATGTTTTACTTGTGATTCTTGTTTCAGAGATGACAACCAAGTTCAACCAAGAGATGTATGCACAGATAAGGGCTAGGAAGAACAAACCTTTGTCCTGTATTGGTCTAAAAAGGTTGAGGGTGACGAAGGAAGCCGTCGAGACAACCTTATCCATATCGGTTGCTCCAGAGTCCCGAGTTGCTTCCCCTGTCATTTGGCTCGAGGAAATTAGCCCTCGTCCAAAGAGGACACGAGGCAGTGAAAAGGGAAAGAGCAAGGCTGATGCTAGCGTATGGTATGATGCAACAACTGCCTTGGGGAAAGCCCATAATGTTATTACTTCTAGCGAGCTAAATTGTCTACTTGAAATCCCTTCTCACGAGTTGGTGAATCATTATATCCACAAGCTCATTCAGGTATTCTTCGTCTAGATACACTTTTGTAAATATGTAGATGTGTTTCTTTTCTTCCCCTCTTTGGTTATTTCTGAAAACCATTTTCCCTTTCCTTGTCAAGTGTTAGGGAAAAAATTCACATCACCACTGAATATGTAACTAATGAGAAGAAGGTCTTCATGGCCGATTCCAAAGTTGAGGTGCTACAGATCGAGAGTTCCAGGCTGAGGAAGGATTTGATAGCAGCCATGAATGGGGGGAACAAGATAAGAGAGCAAATTAAGGCCTTGTTAGATGATCTACGGGTAGGGAAGCTGTTGACGGTGCAAAAAGATGAGAAACTCTAGGCTGCCAATCAGAAGATCAATTTCGCAAGAGCCAAGGCTATGGAAGCCTTCCAGCTTATTGATGAGTATAATGGTGTCCTATTCAGCTGGTACTTCAAGGGTTTTAAACTTCGAAGGAGATATTTGACAAAGCACAACGACCTAGAAGGTCTATACTTTAAGATGGTGGATAAGGAAATGGAAGCTAACGAGTTTGGGATCCGGATCCTCTCCATTTCAATGAGAAATGGAGAGTGTCCAGTTAAGGGCTCAGATTTAACTAAAATAAATCTATGTCCTAAAATCTGCCACGTCATTTAAAAGCCCTAATAGGAGACTTAACAGACTAAAGGGCTAAACTAACGTTAGTTTCAACCACTAGGTTTTCTTCTCTAACTCTTTATCCCTCTTCTCTCCGTTTCTCTCTGCCTCCCATCAAACCCAGCGATGGTCATTGGTCAAGCTTCTCCAGTTCTCCATACTCACACAAAGTTGTGCATCAACAGTATTTCAGCCATCCACCTCTGTTTCTTGGGGTAATTTTGATATCAAATTTATGTTTTTTTCTTCCTTTTCTTTTCTTGTTGTCTTTGCCAAGATGATCCCTTTCTTTCATTTATAGCACGAAATATTATGCTTTTCTTTAATTGAATTTTTTCCTTCCTTGTTTTAGATTTTGGGTAACTATTGTTGGTGTATAAGTCTCTCTCTGTTTTTTTTTTTTCTTTAATTTTTACATATGTTTACCGAACCCCTTGGATCTCTTTTTTGTTTCACTTTTGATTGGCTTGATGATTGAGTTTTATTATTAAGTATAAATCTGTCTCTTTGTCATAAAGAAATTTAATCTAAACTCTTACCGGATTCTCCCTAGATTTGATTTTTCTGATTCATTTATGGTTTAATATTATATGGGTCTGTAAACTAATCTTACATAAATCATGTGGCTTTCGTTTGGGCATGTAAATTGAGTACGATAGGAAGTGAAAGATTCTTTGATGTCTTTTGTGCATCAAAGAATGGTGGAATGGGAGTTGATGCTCTAGCAACTCCACACCTGGTCTTTTCTAGCTCTTCTTTTTTTCTTTTTAATTAAAAATCCTCTATTTACTTTTTTAAATTTATTAGTACTAACTTTTTTATATAATCCTTTTAGAAATATAAATTAAAAAAAGAAAAAGAAAAAGAAAAAGGATTCTCATGTGTATTAGTACTCGGTATATATATTTCTTCTTTCTTATTTAATCTTAGTTTGCATGCCTTTTTTTCTTTTTTTTTTTTTAATTCCTCTCAGTGTTTTCTGGTTTGTTGAAATTTTGTGGAGGATGTATATTGACATTTTGGGAGTTATTTACATGATCAATTCATTTTTATTAGAAGCTTAGCTCGATTTACATATTCATCATCTGTGGAAAAAAAGAAAGTTTAAAAAAAAATCTCTCACATACTAGTAACACTACTGTTGGTAATGCATCGAATATATATATTGAATGGCAACATTATTGTTCGTAATGGATTTTTTTCTTTCTTTTTTGCAAGCAGAGATTTTGTGAATGATGATGCTGCAATAGGAAAGGGAAGTAAAGACTATATTGCACTATTCAGCTAGTTTTAATTTTTTTTTTCTATACTTTTAAAAAAAAATTTAAGTTTCAGTGAAAAAGTATGATGCTTGTATATAAATTTTCCTGTTTACTAATACAGTTTGTATCACTTGATTCTGTCAAATAATAAGGCTTACAGGTATCATCTCTTTTCATGGTTTCGTTTTGTGTTTGCAAGAATTGATTATTTGAGGAATCCTCTTGGTATTGATCAGATCCATCTTGCTGCATGACTGCCTATTTGCAGTTGAACTCAACTCTCTACCAGTTGAGCCAAATATCTGTGAAATTAGTCTTAAGTGGAGTGTATAGAATGGTGCACATAGTCAAGCCATTTTTCTAGCTTAGGATATTGTTTTTCTAATTTAGAATCATGTTTTGTATTCTTTGACATAAGTTGTGAACAAATGCTCTAATGGCTGTTTATATACCAATTGGTTTGGTAATGGTGTACTAGCATTTCGAGCATACTTTGTACATTTGAATATATGGATTAGGATACATTTCAGGTTCATAGCTTGTTTTGAAGCACAAGATGACCATAAAAAGAAAAATCCTCCAAATTTGATTCATGAATGGAAACAACAGAAGTTACTACCAGAAATCAATCTTGCTCGTTAAATACATGAGACAAATACATCTTATCACTTATACAAGAGTTGCAAAAGAAATTCAGCATGAAACCATTCAAGGTTCACATTTTCAACAAAGAAAGCAATCTTCAAGTCAAATACATATGATAATTCCTGCTGAGTTACAAATAATTGCTCAACTTTTGGGAAGTCTCTCCATCTTCTCCTAGATCTCTTTTATACAACCCACTAAGGTTTTATCACCATATGCACCCTAGTTGTTGGTTTATAACAATATGAGCCTGATTTCTTTATTTCACTCACCACAAAATCCAAGCCCTGTAACACAAAACAGGAAATCAAAGTACATGTCAATTGCTATGAATTTATAGTCATTGAAGCCAAGAGAATTCTTTAATTTTAATAATCAATTCTTGTAAACACAAAACCAAACTCCCAACATAGATTTGAAGAGTAACTCCCTTAAGCATCTTTTATTTATTTTTATAAGTTTTCTTATTTGACAAGGGATACATACTTATTTTAAATTTTGAGACTTCAAAATTTAACAAACTTTTATATATAGTTTAATCAACATATTATTATCATTATAATAATAATATAAATATAGAACTTGGAAAAGAAGATTTTATGATTGTTTCATTAAGCTAAATTGGAACTTACTCTTAGTTAATACCAAAACCTATAGAGACCCATCACACTCCAATCATAAGCATGTCACTTATTCAATCACAGGCATGCGGGTCATACCCATAAACCCCAAATTTCAAATCAAAGCAAAATTATCAAGCTTTACACCCAACAAGAAAACATAGTTTTCAAACTGATCGATAGTGAAAGAAAATGAGACCCAAGGGAAAAAAGAGAGACACTGAGATGAGAGAAAATCATACACCTACTACAGATACCACAGATCTAAAGCAAGTAAAGGAAAAAATTTTCAATCAAAGAAAGGTATAATCTTTAGTGCTATAAATGAAAGAAAAGGATGCACTTTGACAAAGGATGCTATAAATCAAAGGATGCTATTTACAAGCATCATAATTTTTCACTGAAACTAAAATTTATTTGTTAAAAGTATAGAAAAAAAAATTATAACTAGCTGAATAGTGCAATGGAGGCTTTACTTCCCTTTCCTATTGCAGCATCATCATTCACAAAATCTCTACTTGCAAAAAAGAAAGAAAAAAATCCATTACGAACAATAATGTTGCCATTCAATATATATATTCGATGCATTACCAACAGTAGTGTTACTAGTATGTGAGAGATTTTTTTTTTAAACTTTCTTTTTTTCCACAGATGATGAATATGTAAATCGAGCTAAGCTTCTAATAAAAATGAATTGATCATGTAAATAACTCCCAAAATGTCAATATACATCCTCCACAAAATTTCAACAAACCTGAAAACACTGAGAGGAATTAAAAAAAAAAAAAAAAAAAGCAAGCAAACTAAGATTAAATAAGAAAGAAGAAATATATACACCGAGTACTAATACACATGAGAATCCTTTTTCTTTTTCTTTTTCTTTTTTTAATTTATATTTCTAAAAGGATTGTATAAAAAAGTTAGTACTAATAAATTTAAAAAAGTAGATACAGGATTTTTAATTAAAAAGAAAAAAAGAAGAGCTAGAAAAGACCAGGTGTGGAGTTGCTAGAGCATCAACTCCCATTCCACCATTCTTTGATGCACAAAAGACATCAAAGAATCTTTCACTTCCTATCGTACTCAATTTACATGCCCAAACGAAATCCACATGATTTATGTAAGATTAGTTTACAGACCCATATAATATTAAACCATAAATGAATCAGAAAAATCAAATCTAGGGAGAAACCGGCAAGAGTTTAGATTAAATTTCTTTATGACAAAGAGACAGATTTATACTTAATAATAAAACTCAATCATCAAGCCAATCAAAAGTGAAACAAAAAAGAGATCCAAGGGGTTCGGTAAACATTCATAAAAATTAAAGAAAAAAAAAAAACAGAGAGAGACTTATACACCAACAATAGTTACCCAAAATCTATAACAAGGAAGGAAAAAATTCAATTAAAGAAAAGCATAATATTTCGTGCTATAAATGAAAGAAAGGGATCATCTTGGCAAAGACAACAAGAAAAGAAAAGGAAGAAAAAAACATAAATTTGATATCAAAATTACCCCAAGAAACAGAGGTGGATGGCTGAAATACTGTTGATGCACAACTTTGTGTGAGTATGGAGAACTGGAGAAGCTTGACCAATGACCATCGCTGGGTTTGATGGGAGGCAGAGAGAAACGGAGAGGAGAGGGATAAAGAGTTAGAGAAGAAAACCTAGTGGTTGAAACTAACGTTAGTTTAGCCCTTTAGTTTGTTAAGTCTCCTGTTAGTGTTATTAAATGACGTGGCAGATTTTAGGACATAGATTTATTTTAGTTAAATCTGAGCCCTTAACTGGACACTCTCCATTTCTCATTGAAATGGAGAGGATCCGGATCCACGAGTTTGATATTGTTGAAGGGTTACGCCTGACGCTGAGGGTGATGGCTCTGGACCTATTGTTGGACAAGACAACCCTGCTGTTTAAGCTCTTCTTTTTATTTTATTTTATTTTTTGGGTGCCCTATTTGTTTTTAAACTTTTTTCAAATATTCTATTTGCCCAGTTTTTGGAAGTATGCTTTGAACAATATTTTCATATGCCTTGAACAATATCTTCGTATACTTTGAACACTATTTCGTTTATATGCAAAAATTTAATTCTCCTTTATGTTCTTTGCCTTGTTTTCCTGCTGCATGTTTGTTTTCCTGAGTAATATTTTAGGATTGTCTTTTGATTTGCATGAGTCATATTTCGTCGTCATGTGACATGAGTTCTTCATTAAAATAAGGCAAAAATGCAAAACTGACCCTCTAACTTTCACCGTTTTTCATTTCAGTACTCTAACTTTCATTTTTGTTAATTCAGTCCTCTAACTTTCAATTTTTTGTCAATTCAAAGCTCTGTTACTGTTCTGTCAATGCCGCTGTTACTACTACCAAAACGGCGCCGTTTTGGTAGGTTTTTTTTTATTTTTTTTTTAAGATTCGGAATTAAAATCAGAAAAATCAAAAAAAAAAAAAAAAAAAATTAAGGGGAACAACGACGTCGTTCCCCTTCCCCTGGAAATGAAAAGATCTAACCCATGTACCTAAATCCCTAACCCGTGAGAAAACCTTGAGAAAGAGAGAGTAAGCTGATTTGTGTGAGAGAGAGAGACTGAGCCGATTTGAGAGAGAGAGAGAGACTGAGTTCACCGCCACCACCCATCGTAAAATTCGCCGTGTACACCACCACCACCACCTTCACTGCTTTGCCTTGACTGAATCGGTGATGGGTGTGCTTTTGGATTCAAGGTCACGGTCACGGCTGAGAGGAAACCCATGTTCAGGTTCACGGTCACGGCTGAGATGATTTTGGATCATCCCTTTCTTGTCGGCATGGATGAACCTGAGCTACCCGTTGTTCCTAGTTCTTCTTGCATTGTTTTTTGAGTGTAGCAGAACAGCGATTTTGTGCATCTCTTTTTTTTTTTTTTTTTTTTAATTTCTCTGTATCTGTTTCTTTGATGATTGGAATTTGGTTTGAAAAACTTATGATTTCTCTTTTGTTGAATACTGTTATGATATATTTGGCTCAGTCTCTCTCTCTCTCTCTCTCTCTCTCTCTCTCTCTCAAATCGGCTCACTCTCTCTCATTCTCAAGGTTTTCTCACGGGTTAGGGATTTGGGTACATGGGTTAGATCTTTTCATTTTTAGGGGAAGGGGAATGACGACATTTTTTTTTTCCTGATTTTTCTGATTTTAATTCCGAATCTTAAAAAAAAAAAAAAACCTACCAAAACAGCGTCGTTTTGGTAGTAGTAACAGCAGCATTGACAGAACAGTAACAGAGCTTTGAATTGATAAAAAATTGAAAGTTAGAGGACTGAATTGACAAAAATGAAAGTTAGAGGACTGAAATGAAAAACGGTGAAAGTTAGAGGGTCAATTTCGCATTTTTGCCTTAAAATAACTTATACTCTTCATTGGTGATTTTGTACCCTTTTGTTTTAGAGCTTTGCTTCGTCTTGAGACTTGCATTCCTCTTGTGTGTTTTTTCGTTATTCAAGTTGCGTCCTCCTTATGAGAATTTATGTCATTTCGGTTAAGGATTTTCATCACTGGCCTCGTCATGTGATTTATATCCTTTTTGGTTAAGGATTTTCATTACATGTGATTTATATCCTTTGTTGGTTAAGGATTTTTATCACTTGCCTCATCATGTGATTTATAACCTTTTTGGTTAAGGATTTTCATCATTGGCCTTGGCATGTGATTTATATCCTTTTGGGTTAAGGATTTTCATCACTGGCTTTGTCATGTGATTTATATCCTTTTTGGTAAGGATTTTCATCACTGGCCTCGTTATGTAATTTATATCCCTTTTAGTTAAGGATTTTTATATAATTGGCCTCATCATGTGATTTATATCCTTTTGGTTTAAGGATTTTTATCATTGGCCTGATGGTTAATCATTCGAATACGTTTTCTGAAGATTATGACTGAATAATTCTTTTATTGAACTACTTTAAAGCATAAGCAAAAAATTTCAATGATTACAAAATATAATGCCTCCTAATGATACCTTTTAAGGTGTTTAGCGTTCCATGGATGAGGCAATTTGATACCATCCATAGGCTCAAGATGGTAGCTTCGTTGTCTTGAGTAGTGGATGATTTTGTAGGGGCCTTCCCATGTTGGTCCTAGTTTGCCATGTGTTGGGTCCTTTGTTGCTGGTGTGACCTTTCGTAGGCCGAGGTCTCCTATGCTGAATCTTTTAATCTTCCTTGTCCATTGGCTTGAGGGTGTCTTGGTGAAAAGAATTGGTTCTTGATTCTGAGGCTCGAGCAAAATGACCTGAAGCCATGACTGTCAAATTAGCGGCCATTGTCTAAGATGATCATCCTCAGTATGCCGAACCTGCAAACTATGTTTTTCCACACAAAGTTCTATATTTTGGCCTCTTTGATTGTTGCTTGGGCCTCTAGTTCTACCTAAAATAGTTAATTGCTAAAAGTAAGAACTTTACCTATTTTTTACCTTGGCGCAAGGGATCCACTATGTCGATTCCCTATTTCGAAAATGACCATGGTAAAGCTATGGTCATCGTCTTCTCCCCTGGCATTCATTGGACGTTCCCATACCTCTATCATCTATCACATTTCTTAACGAACTCCTTCACTTCTGTCTGTATCGTAGGCTAGAAATAACCAACCTTGGTGATCTTTCCTACTAGAGATCTTGCTCTTGAGTGATCTCCATATATACCTTCATGAACTTCTTCCAGGATATATCTAGCTTCGTCTTGTTCAACACACCTTAGGTAGGGGAGTGAGAAGTCCCTTTTGTAGAGTACGTCATTTAGGAGTGTGAATCTGGTAGCTTGTTGCACAATTTTTCTTCCCTTGTCTAGTCCAAAGGCAACTGCCCATGCTTAAGGTATGACAGGATTGGGTTCGTCTAGTTGGTGTTTCCTTGTATTGAAAACTTGTAGAGTTCTTCAATATTGGGGAACTTTTGTATTTCCAGCTTTAAATTTGGTAAGTTTGTTCTGTCCTCTAACAATGCATACCTAGCCACTTCATCTGCTTCAGAGTTTTGGCTCCAAGGGACTCGCAAGAGATTCACCTGCTCTAATTCTCCAATTACTATCTTTGAATCTTGCTTTCTTTTGCTTCATATTCATCATTGATTTGCCCTATCACCAGCTTTGAATTACTTTTTAAAAGTACATTCCTGGCTCCTAGGGATTTTGCCACCTTGAGCTCTATCAGTATCACCTCGTACGTGGCTTCATTGTTAGTGGCGGGGAACTAGAGCCGTACCATACTTTAGGATATCCCCTTTTGTGGAAGTAATCACAACTCCACTCCACCCCTATTTATTACTAACAATCCCTCTATGTGAACCATCCATAGTGTTGATGTATCCTATGTATTTTCATCTTTTAGCAAGGTAAACTCAACAATAAAATCAGCTAATACCTGAGCTTTTATCGATGTCTGGGGCTGTATTCTATGTCAAATTGACTTAATTCAATCGCCTACTACACCATTTGTTCTGTTGCTTCTAGTTTGTTCATCGCCTTTTTTATTGGTTGATCAATCATCACAAGAATAGGGTTTGCCTAGAAGTATGGACGCAACTTCCAAGAAGCAACAATTAGGTCAAAGATGATCTTATCCATGCGTGGGTATATTTCCTTGGCTCCTTGAAACGCTTAACTGATGTAGTATATTAGGCATTGAACTTTAGAATCCTCCTGAATCAATGCAGCGCTTACGGCTATGGTTGATGTTGCCAAATATAAGATTAGGTCCTCGCCCTTTTTGGACAGACTTAAAAGTGGCGGGTTACACGGATAACATTCAACTCCTGGAATGCTGCTTCATAGTCGTCTGTCGAAGCAAAAGCCTGCTTGAGAGTCTTGAAGAAAGGTAGACTCTTGTTCATTATCTTAGAGACAAACTTATTGAGAGCCATGACTCTCCCTGTTGGTTTCCATTCCTCCTTGAGGGTCTTGGGTGATGACATCTCCAGTATGGCCTTCACCTTTTCGGGAATAGCTTTAATTCCCAGAGGAGACTCCAAATGTGCACTTCATCGAATTCAACTTCATCTTGAATTGTTTTAAAGGTTCAAACGTTTCCCTAAGGTTGTTGAGATGACTTCTTTTTTCCTTACTCAATGAGCATGTCATCAACATAAACCTCCATGTTCCTTCCAATTTTCTTATTGAACATTTGGTTTACCAAGTATGTAGCTCCTGTGTTCTTTAGTCTAAATGGCATGACACTATAATAGAACAATCCTTGACTGGACATGAATGTCTTTTTCTCTTGATCTTGTACTAACATCTGGATTTGGTTGTATGTTGAGAAAGCGTCCAAGAACATTAGGAGCTTATGTCCTAGCATTGAGTTGACGAGTTGGACAATCTTGGGCAATGGAAAATTGTCTTTTGGATAGGCACTGTTTAGGTCTATGAAATCTACACACATTCTCCATTTTTTATTCACCTTTTTTACTATGATGATGTTGGCCAACCACTTTGAGTAGTAAACTTCCTGAATAAACTTGGCTTCAAGTAGCTTGTCTACTTAATCCATGATGGCTCTGTTTTGCTCGGGTGCAAAAGCCATTTTCTTTTGGGGTGCACATTCAGGTGATGCTAAATTACATCTTTGGATATGCCAGGCATGTTTTTGAGACTCCAGGCAAAGGAATCTAAGTTTTCCTTCAGGAACTTGACTATTCCTTCCTTCATCGAGGGGTCAAGGCTCGGCCCTACATTTTTTACCTTCATTGCCTCCCCTTTTCCTATCTTAATTGTGTTCTAGTGCCTCTGCTACTTCTGAACTCTTCTCCTTGATAGCATTCGCAAGCTAGAACTTGGTCTCCGTTGATCACTCCTACCCCATATTCTGTTGGGAATTTCACCTTCAGGTAGTATGTCAATGTTGCTGCTTTCCAGTAGTTGAGTGTTGGTTGTCCTATGATTATGTTATAGGATGAGGGATAATCAACCACTAGAAAATTAAGTTGCTTGGTTACCTGGAGAGGGTATGAACCAGCCTTGACCATTAGGGTTACTATTCCCTTTGGGTATAGTCTTTCTCTACATAAAATAACAAGGGGAGATTCGATAAGAAGTACCCCCTAACTACTATTCCTCCGTTAGGGTTACTATTCTTCCTCATCATTGGGGATTTCCACATGTGTGGATTTCTCGAGCCTAGATTCTTCCAACCTAGTGAGGTGCCCTCCCATTTTCTTAAGAGCTTCTTCATGTTCGTCCAAAGCCTTAAGGATCTTTTGTGCCATTGAGTCTTCTATGGAGGTAACCATTATCTCTTGGGGGTTTTCTTCTTCTTGGTATGTATCCTCTGTCTTGATCAAGCTCCTTCCTTTCTCTCAAATCCAAATGGGAGTAGGGACATTATCATCATAAACCAACATGTACTAGAATTTTTATTCATAGCACTACGAAGTTGTTTCGTGCTCTCCTACTCTCGGGCATGTAGTGGCAGTTGAGTGTCTTGCGCATAGCTGCAGGAGTATCGTGACCTTCCACCTGTGGTGAGGTCTTGGTTGGGTAACCCCCTTGCTTGAGTGTGGGTTGGGAGATACAGATGGTGGAGGAGCTAGAGGAAATGTGGAAAAAACTAATGTTCACAGAAGCTGAAGATGAAGGTATTGAATTAGGAAGTAGCAGCACGAAGTTTGCGAAGGAGATTGGAAAAAACTGTTTGGTCATGAAGGTTCTCACCCAACGCATAATCTTTCTAGAGGCCCTCAGAAAGAATATGAGAATGCTATGGAAGCCAAGCAGAGGAATGCAAATATCCGAAATTGATGAGGATCTATTCTTGGTGGAGTTCGGGGATGAGAGAGATAAGAAAAGAGTGATGGAGATGTGTCCATGGAACTATGAAAAGCAGCTGATTTTAATGCAGGAGTTTGACGGTGAGTTGGTCCCAAAGGAGATAACACTAAAATGGGTGCCCTTTTGGGTGCAAATCCATAACCTCCCCCTAAAATGCATGACAAGAGAGTCTGGCATTGAGATTGGATCAAAGATCGGGGCGGTGATAGATGTAGATGTCCAGGAGAAAGGCGTTCAGTGGGGAAAGTTTCTAAGAGTTAAAGTACAGCTGAATGCAATGAAAAAGTTGAACCAAGGGAAGAAGGTATCGATTGAAGGTAGGGAAAGCAGATGGGTTTTCTTCAAATATGAACGATTGCCCAACTTCTGCTACCGGTGTGGAATGCTAGATCATGGAGACAAAGATTGCCCAGAAAGTAAAGAGGGGGAAAGTTTTGTAGAGGAGGGGCAGAAGCAGTATGGTACATGGCTAAGGGGAGAACCGGGAAGAAGCGCCGGGAAGGATGGGGGAAAAATGGGCGATGGTTGCATGACGGAAAAAAGAAGCAATAACAGGGGACCTGAAACGGAGACACCAAAAGAGATGCAACTCTGGTTGGTGGGGCGCTCGGAGGTAGGTGAGCAACATGTGAAGGTGCAGAACCTCTGCCCGATGGCTGGCACATGCAATGAAAGAGATGAACCTACAGTGGTGTGTCAGAAGGTAGTGTCCCATCCGAGGAAAGAGTTGTTACATGAAAGTGGTATGACCAACCCCCGGAAGGAAAAAATTAGGGATAACCTTACCCAAAGTAGGAAGGATCCTTTGACGGGCAAGCAAGATCCAAAAGATACAAAAGAAGGTATGCAATGGGTTCTTGTGTCGGATGATGTGAGTGGGATGAAGGCTGGAAATGAAAGACAAAACACAAAAGAAATACAAAAGATGGGCCCAGTAGAGAAAGAGAACTTGGACTGGGCCGAAATTATCTCTAGCCCACTTGCAATGATATACGATCAAGGAAAAGGTTGGACCACAGAGACTTTGGGCCCAAAGAGCGGACACTGGAAGCGCCTGGCACGATAGAAGAAGGAATTGAACCCGCGGGAAGAATTAGACCCAGTCAAACAAAAAAGAAAAGGTAACTCTCCTCTGATAGAATTAGACCTAAATGTAGAGAGAAAAAAGAGGGCGAAGGGCAAGGCTAAAACAGAGGTGATCAGGGAGGAAGGAAAGAAGATGGTTGGCGATGTGGCGGTGGCTGCAGGGCAGCACCGCCCAGCCCAATGACAGTCTTCGCTTGGAACTGTCGGGGTTGGGGTTTGCGCCGGCAGTTCGTTCTATCACCAAAGAGGTGAAATAGAAAAATCTCGTAGTAATTTTCTTAGTTGAAACAAAAGCTAGTATTGGCAAGATGAAAGGCTTTCAGAATAAAATTGACTTCACATAGGGGATTATTATGCCTAGCGATGGGCGGAGTGGTGGCTTGGCTCTGTTATGGAGGGAAGGTACAGACATAAGGTTTAAGAGTTGCTCGCATTCACATATTGATGCGGTGGTGCATGGTGTGGGCAATGGTGGCCCGTGGAGAGTAACTGGCTTTTACGGCCACCCCGATGCTGGAAAAAGGTACACTTCTTGGCAATTACTTAAAATTCTTAAAGCTCAATGTGAAATGCCATGGATGGTTTGTGGTGATTTTAATGAAATTGTGCACCTTGATGAGAAGTTGGGTTGGAAAGATAGAGATGCTAACCAAATGGAAGCATTCAGAGAAGTTCTGAGTAAGTGTGGTCTAATTGATTTGGGGTTTGTGGGGCCGAGATTTACATGGTGTAATGGGCGTTTTGGAGACCAACGAACGTTAATCCGTTTGGACAGAATGGTTGCTAATGAAGCTTGGAATTTGATCTTTCCAGATGCTAAGGTTCACCATGTATCCATGTCCTCCTCGGATCATTGCCTCATTGCTCTGTTTCTAAACAAAGCCCACCGTCATAGAAGAGGAAAGAAACGCTTCTTCTTCGAGGCAATGTGGACTAGGGAGGAAGAGTGCAAAGAGATTGTTAAGCTAGCGTGGAACCCCTACAGGGATAATTCGGTTCTTCCCATCCAGGAAAGAATCGAAAGATGCCAGATGGAGCTTCAGTGCTGGAACCAAAACAAGTTCGGGAATATTTACAAAAATCTAAAACAGAAACAGAACCGGCTTCAACTTCTTGAGTCCCTAAATATGCTACACGAGACGGCTGAGGAAATTCAGGCAATAAAAAATGAGATTAATGAGCTGCATACCAGAGAAGAGATTATGTGGAAGCAGAGATCAAGAGTTATGTGGCTGCAACATGGTGATAAAAATTCCAAGTTCTTCCATGCTACTCCTAGCCAAAGACGTAGGAAGAATAGGATTAGGGGGTGTGATGGATGAGATGGGGGTTTGGCATGAAGATCAGGAAACAACTGAGAGGTTAATTCTGGAGTATTTTAGGTCCATTTATAGATCTGATAAGCCGGTTGGTTTTGATGAAAGTCTGAATGCTATGGATGTGAGGGTGACACCGGATATGAACAATGAGCTTTAAAAGGTGTTTAAGGCAGAGGAGGTTTGGAATTCTCTCAATCAAATGCATCCAACTAAGGCACCGGGCCCAGAAGGTCTGTCCCCAGTCTTTTACCAAAAGTACTGGGAGGTTGTTGGTCCGTCTGTTACAAACTGTGTTCTGCAGGCCCTTAATACAGGGGTGATGCCAGTGGATATTAACAAAACCTATATCTGCCTGATCCCTAAGATAAAAAACCCCCAAAGGATAACGGAATTTTGCCTGATCAGCCTATGCAACGTGATCATATCTAAGGTGCTTGCGAATAGGCTCAAAAAATTTCTCCATGGTATCATTGATGAAGCTCAAAGCGCCTTTGTCCTAGGAAGAATGATCACAGACAATGTTAGTGTAGCATTCGAGTCAATGCATTCCATAAATCAGAGAAAGAGGGGAAATGAGGGATTAATGACAATAAAATTAGATATGAGTAAGGCGTATGACAGAGTGGAGTGGGCATACCTCAAGTCAATAATGAAGAAAATGGGATTCAGGGAAAAGTGGATATCCCTTATTATGATGTGTGTTACCTCGGTGACTTTCTCGGTGCTACTCAATGGGGAGCCGAAAGGTTTGATCACTCTCTCTAGGGGACTCCGAAAGGGAGACCCAATTTCCCCTTATTTGTTTTTGCTCTGTGGTGAAGGCTTGGCTGCAATGATAAAGAAAAAAGAGAGAGAGGGGCTGATTAGAGGGGTGGCGGCTGCAAGATACGCTCCAAGAATTTCTCATTTGTTCTTCGCGGACGATAGCATAACTTTCTATAGAGCCACAGTGGATGAATGTGAACATGTGGCTAAGGTGCTGGAGGTGTATGAAAAGGAATTGGGACAAAAATTAAATAGAGAAAAAACTGCTCTTTTCTTCAGCCGGAACACGACGGATGCAGTTAAGGAGTTTGCAAAAGACACTTTTGGAGCTCAAATCATTCAACGCCACGAAAAGTACTTGGGATTACCCCACTGATTGGAAAAGGAAAAAGAAAAGCGTTTAACAGAATTAAAGACCAAGTGGGGAGGAAAATAGCGGGATGGAAAGGAAAGCTGCTGTCTACTGTGGGCAGGGAAGTGTTAATCAAAGCTGTGGCGCAAGTAACTCCTTTGTACACCATGAATGTCTTCAAGCTACCTGACTTACTGTGCTCAGAAATAAATTCGATGGTGGGTGGATTTTGGTGGGGTCAGCAGGGGAAGGAAAGGAAGGTAGCATGGGTATCATGGAAAAACCTTTACAAATCAAAAGCGGAGGGAGGCATGGGATTCAGAGATCTAAAAGCATTTAACTTAGCCCTGCTGGCCAAGCAGGGATGGTGACTTCAACAAAATCCACACTCCCTGGTTCATAGAGTTCTAAAGGCTAAGTATTTCCTGGATGCAACATTCATGGAAGCCCAACTGGGAAGTAAACCTTCATATATATGGCGGAGTATCATGGTAGCAAAAAATGTTATCAAGGAGGGCTCTCGTTGGGTTGTTGGTGATGGTAGAAGTATTGAGATATGGAATGCGTGCTGGTTACCATCCTGTGATTCTGGTATGGTTCTAACCCCAAAAGCTAATTGGGGGGGGGGGGGGGGGGGTGGGGTTGAAAAGGTGGCATCTCTGATCAGCCATGGAGAAGGGGAGTGGCGTATAGGTTTGATTAAGCAAACCTTCCTTCCGTATGAAGCCGAAACTATTTTGAGTACCCCCCTCAGCCCCCTGCATCCATCAGACTCCTTGGTATGGGCCAAAACACCAAATGGTTGCTTCACTGTTAAGAGTGCATATAGGGCTGCGATCAAATGCCTTGCTACTGCAAATGGTGGCACGGATGTTCCCGAGTGCTCGGACATGTCAAAGATGAAAACAATTTGGAGGACCATTTGGGGTCTCCAATGCCCAAGCAAAATCAAACAGTTCCTTTGGAGAGCATGTAGAAATATCCTCCCTACTAAAGAGTGCCTGGCGCATAGGAAGATCATTAGGGAGGTTGGTTGTGACCTTTGCGGTGAGTGCGAAACTTCTGGGCATATTCTGTGGAGCTGTACTGTTGCAAGTGAAACATGGAAGGATATGGGTTTCAACCTTAAAAACGGTATCCCTCCTCCAAAAGACTTCTTGGTTGTATTGTGGTTGTTGATGGAATCACAGGGAGACAAAGATTGGGAGGCCCTTGTTATTACGGCCTGGTGTTTGTGGAACAATAGGAACACAGTTAGACATGGGGGAATGGGAAAAAAAAGTAAGGTTATTACGGAAGATGCAAGAAGGTACAGGGAGGAGGTCCGATCAGCTTTGCCCCCCAAAAATCTTGCTCCTAGGCCTGTGACCAGGCACAACTAGTGGACTGCCCTGCCACAGGACTTGTATAAGGTGAATGTAGACGCTGCTATTTTTAAGGAGTTGGGTGCTTGTGGAATCGGAGTGGTTATCAGGAACAACAGGGGGCTGATCATGGGGGCAATGAGCAAAAAATTGGAGTTTCTGCTGCAGGAGCTTGAAGCAGAAGCTAAGGCAACTGAAGCGGGAATCCTCCTTGCTTGGGACCTAGGTTTAAAGAAGATCTTAGTTGAGGGAGATGCGCTGCTGGTGACACAGGCCATAAGGGGAGTAACTGCACCTGCTTTTTCAATCCTAAAAATAATTGAGGGAGCCAGGGAGTATTTAAAGCTGTTTTGCTCTTGGAAGGTAGTCCACACGGATAGGAAAAACAATATGGCAGCACATTTACTCGCTAGATATGCTAAGAATATTAAAGATTGTGTAATTTGGGTTGAGGAATCCCCACCCTGTATTGTGAATCAGATTGTGAATGATGTAAGTGTTTTGGACGCTGGTCCTTGTCAATGAAAGATCTAGTTATCGTTTGGCTATCAAAAAAAAAAATGGGAGTAGGGACATGTTTTCTTGACTTTGGCGATGATGACTCTTGAAAAGAAGCCCCACTTTCATTAAGTTTATGTCTCAATTAAAAGGTTCCTTTTTATTCTTTAGATGCTCATGGAAAATTCTTAAGTTCATTTTAATGGAGCCCCAATTACAATATCACTCCCTTCCCTCTCATGGATCGTTGCCCCTTATTTCATTGGGCTTGGTCCATTTACAATGTAGCTCTCATCTTACCCTCGTGGGCTTTCATTATAATGTACTTATGAATTTTCAGCCCTTTGTCTCGAACTTGGGTTTACAATGTATTCATCACCTTTAGGCTTTTCATTTTTATTCATTATTTCATTACTTTTTTTTTCTTTGAAATAGGCCTCTAGTTAGAATATTTTGTGGCCTTCCTTTCAAAGTTTATAAAATTCTCATCATTTTGGGCCTAGACATGCAACAAAAAGGCCTTTGGATTTGGGCCTATGATAACAATTAAGCTATGGTCCTATGAACCTTTACTTACCTCTCAGTAGTACAACACCTATGTCATCGATGCATGAACATGTGAATGAATGGCATTAATACTAAGAAACCCTAATCTACACTTGTGATAACAAATAAACATGTTAAAAGGTTAACAAATAGTTATGGGGCTTGAAACATATGAAAAGGAGGCTACATAGAACACACATGTGAATGAAGATATAAAACAAACAAAAATTAGGGTTTCTAGGTAAAGGCTTCACGCACACTAGAATAAGTCTGCGTACATATGTTCTAGCCCGTGTAGGGTTTTTGGGTAATGGCATCATGCATGCTAGAACAAGTCTGCGTATGCATGAGTTTAGCCTGCGTGAGCAGGCTAGAACATACGTACCCAAATCCTTACCTAGAAAACCTAATTTACACAAAAACAGAGTAGATTCCAAACAAAACATAAAACATAAAATCTAGCAACCTAACACACAAAAAAACATAAATAAAACCTAAAATTAACCTTAAAAAAACATGTGGAAACATACACTAAACAAAAGAAACAGATTAAAATGAAGATTAAAGGTAGAAAGGAAAAAGAAAAAGTTTAAAAAAATACCTTAAAGCAAAGGCTCCTAGGCTTGATTTTTTATCCTTCCGCATAGTCAAATCTATCACAATTCAATAAAATAGTGATTAGCAATCTTAAACTCAAAGGATTGGGACTATAAAAGGTCCTAATCAAATAAAAAATGACTTGAGGGTGTTTTGTGAAAAACTCTCTTTTGATTCACTATTTTCTAGTGAATCTTAGGTTTTTCCCATGGGATTTCTATGTGTTTTGAAAATGTATCATGTAAGGCTTTATATAGTGGAAAAAATGGGGTTTAGAACGGCTCCTAGACAATGTGAGATTTGTTCCAAACCCCAGCCATTATTGTAGAAAACTTGCATTTCTTATACTTTTGAAACCTTAGCTATGTAGGAATGTGTCTGCTTATGCATGCATTGACTCGTGTAAACAAGTCACGACTCACATACATAGGCAGAGGGCACTTTGGTTAATTTATTTCCAAAAATAGATTTTTGCTCATTTAAAAGTTTATATTTTCTATTTTAACACTCCTTAAGTCAATTTAATATCAAATCAGGCTCTAAACTAGCCTTGGGCCTTAGTTCGAGTATCATTAGGGAACGAGGGTCCGAGTTGTAAAGTATACAAAATGATGCCCCTCTTTTGATTCATGAGCGTCACTAATGGAATCAAAAAAATAAGAGATAAAATATTTTATTTTGACATATGGCTCGGGCCCAACCCACGCACACAACACATATCACACATGCATGGGGCGGGGTGTAAGTCCTACCTTTATTGCTTGGGAAACGAGCAATGATAAGTTCACTATCCTAGAACCTATTTTGCTACTAGGAAATAAATGGTGAGTGACTCACTATCCTAGAGTCACTAAAAAATAAAAAATAAAACAAGCAAAAGGTGCTCTTACTAGCTAACCCAACACACAACAAAAGGATACAGTCTCTGTGGTGTCCATCTGAGGTTTTTGCCTCAAAATTCTTTGGGTGACTTGTTCCTTTTGTCTTTTTCACTTCTTTCTCTACCTTTTTTGGTGAGGCTCTTGCCTCAAGTTGGCCTTGGTCTCTTTCTCTATCACTATCTCTACCTTTTTCTTATTATGCCTACATATTCAATTCCCGGAGGATATGTGCATGAGTATTATCCACTAAGGATGGTGAAAAACTCATTAAGGAGTGGATGTGCATGGAGAGGAATCTTTTGTCTCTCGTGTCTTGCTTGGGGATGAGAAGCTCGCTGAGGAGTGGTGATCCACTAGGGAAGAATCTTTTGCTTCCTTTATGGTTCATAGAGGATTTCAAGGAAGAATATTCAGCTTCCTTTTAGGGGATTTTTTTTTGTATGGGACTCATTGTGGAAGAATCTTCTACTTTTCTATTGGGAACATGCCTTGGTGTACTTTGGTCCATTGGGAAGGAATCCTATGCCTCCTCCATAGGTATGATGCTTGATATGCTTGAATTTTTGGGGGAGTGTCTTCTGCTTCCTCGTATGAGAATGATATTTGATTCATTTGGGAAGAATAATCTACTTTCTTACTGGGGATTTTCTTTAGTTCCTTGAACCACTAAGGAAGAGTCTTAAACTTCCTTACTGAGGATGGTGTTTGATAGGTTTGATCTAGTTAAGGAAGAATCTTCTTCTTCCTTCATTGGGGATAATGCTTGAGACGCTTGAAACATTGAGTTGGAGCTTCTGCTTCCTTTGTAAGGATAATGTTTGACATGCTTGACCTGCTAAGGAAAGGTTCTTGAGGTGCCTGCACCCTTGGGCATGGTTCTTGATGTGCTTGGTCCACTAGGGGGCTTTGTGCTTGATTCACTAGGGAATTCTTTTATTGATAATTTATGTCCAATTGTGGAAGTCTTGAGATGTCCCTCATTTTTGAAAGATTTTTATTTTATTTTATTTTTTAATGTTCATGACTAAACTACACGCAGTTTAGCCATCAATTGTGTTCCTGCCTTTTCATTTTCTCCAACAGTTACCAATCGTGTTTCTTTCTTCTTCTTCGTTCTCTTCATCTTCCTCACCTCTTCATATTCCTCATAACTCCTCTCTCTTTTCTTTCCTCACAAATTCTAATTCTCTCATTCTCTAAGACCTCCTCATTTTCTCATTCTTTCTCATAATCTTCTCCATTGGCACCCAAGCCAAGAAATCCTCCTACGTTGTATCCTATAATGCCTTCCATCTCACCAGGTGGAGTGGAGCCACAAGGTTGGTAGGACCTTCATTATTGACATACTGGCCAGAGAATCACATTCCCATGGGTGAATCTATATGTTTTTCATTTTTTTTTTTCTCATTTTTAAGTTTCTCTCTAATCTTTGGTTTAAATGTGTTTCTGGCTATGTGAATGCTTGGGTTTTTCTGTGGGATAGGTTTAGATGAAACCTGATATCTTAGGTGGGGTAGGAACTTGTCAAGGATTGATTTTGGATAATACTTCTTTAAAAATGTCAAAGAACTACTTCTATCTATGTTCTTGAGTGTGTGGGCTTGGGCTTGCGTACGTAGCTTTTATTCATGCGTACACAGCTTTTTTCTTATGTACGCAGGTATGCTCTTAAGGTTCTATGAACATGGGAATGGACTTGCGTACGTAGGGTCTTGTCTACATTCATGGGCCTTGACCTGCATACGTAAGATGCTTGGTAGAAACCCTACTTTTCCCATTTCCAACTCCTTTTTCAACAGTTTCACTTCCATATGCCATTCTAACACACCTTTTTGTCATTTTTTGTATCTGAATATCACTATATTATCCTTTTTATCTCCACTCGCGCACCACAACACCATATTCCTTGAACTTCACTTGAATCATGAGTCTAACAACATTTTCTTTTTGTAGTCATCATCCTCAAATGTTGGTAGGGGAAGCACCAATAGTGGTGGAATGGTTCAACCCACTTGCCCCCAAAACTAGAGGTTATATTCGGAAGGCGGGCTTTGAGCCTATCATCGGTTTCCTTCTAGAGAAGTCAGCAAGTGCCACCTTGGTGTAGTGTCTCATTGAGAGGTGGTAGGACACTACCCACACCTTTCATATCGCCTAGTGAGAGATGACAATGACTCCTTATGACTTTTACAGCATGATCGATCTTAGCTTCGAGGGGGCCATCATCAGTTTGGATAGTGTGTCAGGTCTACAGTTGGATATTAACATGTTGGGGAGGAAGTACTCCACCGAGACCATCCGCTACTTCGACCTGGTGTCAGATTACATGTTCCTCCCACAAAGGATCACGAAGGAATGTATTTGTATGGCTAGGGTTTTCCTTCTCCACTTGCTAGGAGCCTACGTTTTTGCCAATGGTGGGTAATGGTGTCTTTGAGGTGGCTAACCCTCTTCTAAGACTTTGGGGTGGCACGAAGGGCCAACTAGCGGCAAGAATGTCTTGCTTGTCTTTACTCTACCCATAACACTCTTAGCTAGGGCACCTTGTAACAGCTTGTGGGGCCTTGGAAGCTCTTTAAGGTTAGTTCTCTTTCCGTCCTTTGCACTTTTACTTGTAGCTTGTAGTCTTGTAAACTATATTGTCTTGAAAATTGTCATCTTGCATCTGCCATCTTACAAACTGTCATCTTGCATCAATCATCTTGTAAACTGTCATCTTGTATCTAACTTGCAATTTATGCTTCATTTTTACAACGATGGGCAGTTAGGTATGGCCTCATAACTTCGAGCACCGACCTAGTTCTAAGGGATTTTCACCAAGTGAGGGCACATCTTACTAGGTTAACTTCAGATAAGGTAAATTTAAGAGTTCCAGCTATTCATGCTTTTTCTTTTATGTTTTTTCCTTAGAATATTCCCTTCCTAATGTTGTGTTCATATAGGTGAACTAGGCCCTATGGGCCAGCCAGCCCCTTTCTGTTACTTGAGACTTAGAGCTTGCCACTCTTGTTGCTTTAGAGATTACACGACCCCTTGAAGGAGCGGGTTTGAGGGCTCTATATTTGGTGAAAAGGGTGAGGTGCCTGTTGGTGGGTATGGACAAACCATAAATTCCAAGGGACCTACTTGAGTTCATGCTTACTTTACATTCCATAACTGATGTTGAATACAAACTTATAAGGTAGTGGTATTTCTTATGCTGAGCGGCTTCTTGAGGGGTTAGACTATGAGGAGTTCAACCTGACTCGCCTCATGCCTTATCTCACTGTCCAAGTATATATTCAAACTCTTGTTCTTCTTCTTTTTCTTCTATCTTGGTTTGTTATGATTACTAATGTAGGGAATTGTAATAAGGTGGACCCACTGCTGGTGAGGCCATTGATCCTCAACATATTCCTTGGACGGTCTATGCTTATGGCCCGAATGTCTTTGATCGGGAGCGTGTTGGTCCTTGCAACCCTAATGTCATGGGTTATCCTGTCTCTCCCAACACTTGAGTGGTGAGTTCTTTCCTTCTTTTGTTGTTTCTTTTTTCTTTCCTCCTATTTTCAGTTCCCCTTTCAGTCACTAACTCTTCTATCTTCGAATTGTAGCCCACTATCCAAAAGCATAAGGAGTTGGTATGGTTTGCTGAGAATCGCAAGTTGGAGGTGACCAACTACTCGAGAGAACTATATGGTCTTGAAGGAGCGACCCACCCAGGTGGGGGTGGTGATGATGATGATGATGATGGTGGAGAGGAGGACTCAAAGGCCACTCCTAGCTACCAACCAATGGAGAGGCATAGCCATTGATTACTTGTAGTCACAACATATACAACAGACAACACACAACCTTTTTTTTTTCTTTTTCTTTTTTTTTTTTTTTTTTTTTTTGCTTTTAATGTTTTTCTTTATTCCTTTTATCAAACATTTGGGTTCAATTTGAGACAAAGGATTGTATTAAGAACATCTTTTACATTTATGCTTTTCATAGCAACTTAGCACTTAATTTACAAGATAATGATAAATTGTATGTTTCTATACAATTTTGCTTCTTTGATGCTTGCAATCATGTGCTTGGAATATGTCTTGAATGATTTTTTAGGTCACAGGAACCCTAGGAATGCTTGGGAGTGGAAATATTTTGCTCAAAATAGGGGAACATGAGCTTCTACCAACCGTCGTGCGTATATGGGTATAAGCTTGCAAACGCAGCTTTGACTTTACATATGCAACGTTGATTCCATGTACGTGGGTCGTGAATCAGAAAAACCCTAGCTGACTTACTTAGGTATAAAAGTTGCCATTTGAATCAAAAACCCTCACCAACATATTTCCAACCTAGAGCACACTTTTTTGAGGTCTCCCAATTGTAGAAAACTCTCCTCTTGATATCTTCACTTGGATTAGGAAGCTTGGTCCCAATTTCAAGGATTCTATTGCTCCCTATGGCATTTCTTGCATCTTCCCTTACCATTAAATTAAGGTGGATGAGCATTTTCTTTGTGCTGCTGCCAATTATTGGGTTCCTTCTCAGCATGTATTCTGCTTCAATGGAATAGAACTATGCCCCACTATTGAGGAATTTGCTACTATCATGGGTGAATTGGAGATTGATGATCTTATCTTTCCTACCATGGGTGGGGACCTTCCTTCCTTACTGCGAGTCGTGTTGGGGATCCCTAAAAGCACAGCTAATAGGTGGTGTGTTTTTGGCAAACTTAACCTTAGGTTGGTCCTTGATCATTTTTCCAGTTCAGGCTTGTTAAGGGTGAAAGACCATGATCATACTACCTTTATGCATTTTCCTGGTTCAACAGTCATATTGTGTGGACCTTCGGATGTGCATTTTTGCTTATGAGCTAAAGATGGGCAATTTGGTAGGCTTGATCTTGGCAAAAACTCTCAATGATTTGGATGCCTTTCAAAGGAGGGAAGTAAGCTTCTTTGCAGGAAGTCCTCTTCTTCTGTAGGTATGATCCCTAACTTTTGCCTAGGTTCTCAACCTAGCAAGATCCCTCCAATTTACATGGATTACCTTACGGTTTTCAACCCATCGAGGTACCTTATATCATCTTTCATCTCTGTCTCTTTATTATTATTATTTTTTTTTTCACTCATGCTCTCCATTTTTTTTCTTTTCTTTCTCTTCTCTCCTCCTCCGTTTCTCAGATATGGCTACAAGAGAGGTTTCGGTTTCTTCATCCTCCTAATGTGCCCCTAAACACCTACCTTCTTATGCATCTTAGGGGCCACCGGCTTCAAGACGTCTTGAGCTTTGAAGCATACATAAAGCTTATAAGTCGCCTGAAGGAGACTAACATTCAATGGGTAGTGGAATGGTGGCATATCTCAAGTTTGGTCCATAGTTGCTGCAAGGACCATTGTGTGACTCTAGTTGGGCTTCATTGCTTCTCTTACTCCACTTGTCGTATCTCAAGGCAATTTGGAGAGCGTCAAAGAGCTCTTGATGATGAGGGTGCCTTCCACACCTCATGTTCACCAATAGGATCTTGGGTAAGATCAGTCAAGCTTGGCCACTCCGTAGGATGATGAAAGACATTGTTCCTCCCAAATACATCTACCCCACTGCAAGTTGCAAGCAATGGTTGGAGGATGACATGAACTGGTTTATGAAGGATGAGAAGTACATGAAGACTAGCAAGAAGATAAGAAGGACTGAGTGACCACCTTGATATGCCCCATGTTTTACTTTTCTGCACTTTTATGATTCTCATGTTTTTGTTTTTTGAATTTAATAAAGGATTGGAATGTTTCAAATCCCCTATGAAAACAAACTTATCATCTTTTAATTTAAGCAATGAAAGAATTTCCCTTTTTATTATCTTCACTTATTGTAATTCCATTTATTCATTTTTTGTCTTTCCTTTTCTTTTTCCTTTGCCATGTAATTTTTGCCTATGTCGTCCTTTAAGGAATTTTCGCCATACCCATGGTTTTTTCCCCTAACTTTTGCCTAGATCGCCCTTTCGGGTTTTCAATCTAGCAAGGTTCTTTTGCCATAATTTTTGCCTAGGCCACCCTTTCGGGTTTTCAACCTAGCAGGCTTTTTTTTTTTTTTTTTTTTTTAATGTGGTATTTCTGGATTCTATCCATGTTAATGAGGCAAAGCATCTCTTCCCCGTCCAAATTTGTAATTCTTGTAGCACTTCCAGATATGATCCTCTTAATGATAAAAGGCCCCGACTACCTAGGCTTCATTTTTCCTCTTAGGTTAAAAGTCTCATCTCTAAGCACTTTTAGGACTAAGTCCCCTTCTTTAAGGTTTCTTGGCTTCACTTTCTTGTTGAATGCTCTAACAATCCTTTGTTAGTACCTTTGTGCATGGTATTGTTCCCTAGCCCTCTTCTCATCTATTAAAGCCAAATTTTCATATCTCACCTTGGTCCAATCCTCTTCTAGGACCTTAGTTTCTACCAATACCCTTAAAGATTGTATCTCCATCTAAATATGAAGTACTGCCTCATTAGCATAAACCAAAGAGTAAGGTATCACCCAAACCTAGAAAGGCCATGGGGAGGTCATGCTATACAACTCACTAGGCAGAACATGGTTCAAGTTGGTGTGTGTTTGACAATCATGGTAGCTCTTCACATGGTCCACATAATTAGTCTCCATTGTATTCTAGTAGTACCCCATCCTTAGGATTTTCTTAGCTAACATTCTTCCATTCATATGAGGGCCACATATTCCTTGATGAACTTCTTCCATTATCCTCTCAGCTTCTTCTCTCTTCAAACAATGAAGGTGTACACCATCATAGGATGTATTGGGTTGCCATCATCCTAATGGAACGATGTTCCCTCTTATTGGCGTCATTTAGATATGACCCTAGTTCCAAGAACTTTATGATGTCATAGTACCATGGAACTTCCTCTATGGCCATTACTGAAGCTTCGACCTTCTTTTTGTGCACTTCCTCATAACTTTGTTCGATCTCCAAGGGTTGTGTCCATACTCCCTCAGGTATTTCAACCATAGAGGCTAAAGTAGCCAAGGCATCTACAAACTACTTTTGAGTTCTAGGGATGATTGTGTGATCAATCTTGTCAAAGGTCTTGGTCAAATCCTCTAGGTATTTTTGATAGGTTTTCAAGTGTTCTTCCTTTGCTTTCCACAAATTTTGCACTTGGGCTATAACCAAAGTTAAATCCCTAAAGATTTCAACTTCTTTTACCCCCAAATCTTGGAGAGCTTCCATTTTGGCGATGCAAGCTTCATATTCATCCATGTTCTTAGTCGCTTCAAAGTTCAGTTTGATTGCCAAAGGTATGTGAAATTTCACGGGAGTGATTAAGAGTATTCCTATCCCATTTCCATATTGGTTTGCGGCTTCGTCAAAGTACATCTTCCATGTCCCTACCTCAACATCCAAAATATCTTCATCTGGAAAATCCTTTTTACCCTCTTCCCCCTTTATAGGTTCTCGGCACAAAAATCTGGCATGACACTTTCCTTGATAGCTTTCTTAGCCACATACTTCAAGTCGAATTTTGATAGCAAAATCAACCATCTTGACAATGGGTCCATTCTTGCCACCACCCATATTTGGAAGGGTAAAACAATGTCTCAATTTATGTATGGCCTAAACAAGTGCAAAGCATGACTTTTCTATGGGAGTGTACCTAGTTTCGTAAGCATGGAATCTCTTGCTCAAGTAATATATGGCTCTTTCATTATTCTTATCATCTCCTTGTGCAAGCATACTTCCAACCACCTCCCGTATGATGGAGAGGTATAGGTGTAAGGGATTTTGATGTTATGGAGGCATTAGGATAGGCAAGTGGAGTAGATATTCCTTGATAAGTTCAAAGGATTTTTGGCATTCATCATTCTAGGTGTGTGGTTCATTCTTCCTTAGGAGTTTGAAGATGGGCTCACAAGTGGAAGTGAGCTTGGAATGAATTGACTTATCTATTTTACTCTACCTAAGAAGCCCCTAATCTCTTTCTCACTTTTGGGTGGAGGCATCTCCAATATTGCTTGGGATGGATCAACTTCTATCCCTCTATCACTTACCAGGAATCCCAACAACTTTCCAGTGGTTACTCTAAAGGTGCACATTTGTGCATTCAATCTCAATCCATATTCTTTAACAACCCATGACCTACTGAAACAATGCCAAAAAGTCTCGTTGAGAGAGTTCTCTGACTTAGGAATGCTTCTTGATTAAGCCTATGAGAATCTGAGCTTAAAAGAATACCTCAAGCCTTTAGATTTTTACATCCATGCCTAATCATATACCTTCCAGTTGGAACCTTAATGAGTTTTATCATTTTCGCCAAAGGTCTGGCAATAAGACCGACAAATATTTATGCCTTAAGAATAAGATAAAAGACCCAATATACAGTGGGACTATTGTGATTAAAATAATGCAAGCCTAAGTGCAAATTTTTCACAAATAATAATATCTCGGTGAGTCCAAGGTTGATCCACAAGGAATGGTTGACAGTAATGTAAAAACTTCTATTATTAAGTAGTAAATAAAAATAGTTGTTTGTTTTTCCACCGAAAGATAGAGCAAGATAATATTGAAACTACAATTGAAAATAGCAAAATAAATTAAAAGAAATTAATGGAGAAAATCAATCAATTGCATACAGAAAAATAAATAAATTAAAATAAATTAATGGAGAAAAACACTAGGGATTCAACATCCACTTAATATTTTATCATATGAACTTAGATTATTTTTAACACAATTGGGTAGAGAGCCAACTCGCCTAATCGGAAGATAAAAAAATAAAGTACACAAACAATGTGTAAAGTAGATTGAATATGAATGACTGAGCAAATAATTCAATTGCATGTTACAGGGGAGATTAAGAATTCTATATATTATCTTATTTTCATTCAATTTTTCTATTTTTGTTTGTGTTTTGGTTTTGGGATGAGTTTTGTGGTGCTTTTGGTGTCTTTGATGGTGAGTTTTAATGGCAGTAGTGGAGGGTTTGGGAGTGATGGACGGTGGTGGTGGGATGTGTGGTGATGGACAAGGTGAACACAAACATTTATTTGCAAATAATAAACAGCACTTACTACGAATTGAATAACCATTTATTTTATTCAGAAAGGTCCCAGTTGCAATAACAAAATAAATACTATCTATAATAACACTACAGATCATAGAAGCTTTCAGTAAAAGCCTGAACTTAAACAATTTAAAAAATAACTAAGCAACATTCCCCAATTTCATTTAAATAAAGAAAAAGGGAACATGCTAGACACAAGTAAATGAGATTCTATTCAAAATAGAACTTCTATAACCTATCTACAGATAGTATTTCTTCATTCTGCAGTCGTTAAATTTTTTTGGTACAAGCAGGAGGGTTTTGCTTGCCCGAAACTGTGGGTTGGACATTAACACAAGTGGAAGTAGCAGATCCATCTCCCTTGTATGCAAGATCAATGTTATCAATCACCACCTGTTGGCACGGTACACTCTTACTGCAAACAAGCTTCACAGCATCCTGTGTTGAAGAAGTTCCTCTAATGTTCTTGAAGCTAACATCGCTGATCTTAACTTTAGAAGGAGACTGAAAATAAAACAAAGAAAAAAACAAAAAAATCCACCCAAGAATTTGATATTAGAGTTTGTAATTTGTTTTTTGTTTTTTTGTTTTTTTTATAACTTTTAACATCAAAATGTGTGTATATATTTACAATATTTATAATAACCTCATTTGAGCACTGATTGTTTGGGCAGTAGTTTTGGTCAATGAGGATAGGATTGGCAACATTTTTCATGATAATACTCTCAAAATGCATATCAGAAGCAGTTCCAGTAGGGGAAGCAGGCCATGTTTTGATTCTAACACCATTATCTGTATTGCTAAGATTGGCACCAATAACTCTGATTCCTGAAACAGGTTGTTCGTTCTGGTACCTACCAAGACTTCCAATGCTAATACCATGGCCAGGTCCACAAGTTACTTGCTTTATAGTAATATCTTGGGTTCCATCACCAATGGAGATGCAATCATCACCTGTTCCAATATTGGCATTAGTAATGTTGATTTGAGAAGAACGTCCAATGTGGATTCCATCAGTGTTAGGGCTATCTGCGGGTGCAGTTACGGTAACATGTTGGAATTGCAAGTTCTTGCATTCCAAAAGGTTGATGTGGAAAAATTTGCTGTCCTTTGATGTAATGTCTTGGACTATTGAATTTGTGATGAAATTGAACCTTATATTCTGTTCATGTTTACAAGTTAGATAAATTAATACAGCAAAGATGAATGCTCAAGTTTCATTTATATATTCTCCTAAAAGAAGTTTCATTTAAAAATATCATATTTAGTAAAATGCTGACAATTCAAAAAAGTTAAAAATTGGTTTGGTAATAAAATTTATAAGCATCATTAAGTCAACATAATAGATAGGAAAAATGGTAAAATTATAACAAATATTATCACATAAAAACTTACAACCTAATGAGTCTATGAACATGGTTGGTACTACTACAACAATATTATCTTATATAAACAATTCTTATCTTAGATCAGATACACTTTGTCACAACTTGATGACATGTGCAATTGTGATTGGTGAACTACCACTTTTAGATTTAACCATCATTTTTTCTATATCACTCGTAGTTGCATTAGTGTTGTGGCACAAAATGTTGTGTCCACATTCCATAGCGTTTCCATATATAAATGTTGAATTACTTCTTTTGTAGGTTGTGACACATCGCTATATAAAATTTATGTCAAATCATTTGTATTATCTTTAGCATCCTTTAACATATAAATGCTTGATTTACATATTAGTAATGGGTAAAGCTTGTAAAGTTGTAGTGACTATATATCTAAGTAGAAAATGATGGAAATGTAAATGCTAATTATTTAACATTTAAATCTTACCATAGGAAGTATGTCACAGTTGTAGTTTTTGGCACAATTGTTTTTTTGCCAAGCCATTTGTCCTTTTCCATCAAAAACTCCTCCGCCTGACACAGTAAGACTGTCAATATTTTCAAAAACAACCCAACCATCTTTACCCTTGAAGGATTCAACATTTGATGGGGCTTGTAGGGTGCCTTGAAGGTTAAACTCAATAGCACCTTTGCATGGACCTAACAAAGTCACTGAACCTAGTTTGTAAGACCCTGTTGAAATCACAACTTTACTTCCTGCTACTGCGCATGCAGCTTTCCAAGCTTGTGTCAAAGCCTAAACACATTATGAAAATTCAAAATCATTATATTACAATTACTTTGCATGTTAATGTTTTATCAATTTGATCAAGAAACCAGTTGGTTTTTAGTGTAAATAGAGTTTGAACTTAAGTTATCTTATTTGACATTAAAAGGCTTTACAAGTTAAGTTGAACAAAATTTTCATGTTAATTAAGTATGGTTAATTGAACTATGCATATTTATACCTGAGTAATATCGCCATTAGGTTGTGCTCCATATGATTTAACATCAAAGACATGCTCAGCATTGGTGGATGCCAACAACAATAGCAAGGAAACGGTTGCAATGCTAAAATTCTTTCCCATCTTATTGTTCTTTAATTATTTCCTCGCTACTGCCAATTGGTTGTGCAGAATGATGAATACCCCATTTGGTTTGAAGCTATTTATACTTCAATATGTGAGTTCAACACCGCTGAAGCTATCCAACTAATATTAACTAATTTTACGTTATGCTAAAAACTCTTTAGGGATTGGGAAAAAAGAAAAGAAAATCTCTTTAGGGATTTGAACATGTGTTTTAATTCAAAATAATTCACTTTGCCTTATTTGTCAAGCTCCCATTCCCTAAAATCAAATCCTTGATTTTCTTTTAGACACAAAATGACCATTAACGGTTAACCACTGAATCCAAATCCCTTGATTTTCTCTTACACGCAAAATAATCGTTAACAGTTAACCAGTGAAACCAAATCCCTTCATTTTCTTTTAGACACAAAATGACTGTTAAAAGGAAGAGTGACCAAGTAAAACTATCAATTTTAGTAAAGGCTAATGGGTACGTTAAAAAAAAAAATTAATAATAATAATAATAAAAAGAAGTGTGGCTATATTTAGGCTGTTCTAATTTACTAATGCGTATTTATGATATATTTTTTGCTAATTTACTAATGCGTATTTATGATATATTTTTTTCTAATTTACTAATACTCGTTTATGTTCTTTTTTGAGAATGCCAAAATTGGAGCATATAAAGATGGAAAAAAAGAGGAGATGAAAGTGTTTTTTTTCTTATTTATTGCTCCCTCCGTCTCAATTTGTTTGTCCTTTATTCCATTTTGAAATGTCCCAAAATATTGTCCTGATTCTAAAATTAAAAACCGTTAATTTACTAATATTCTTATTATGTCCCTACTTTATTTTCAAAACCATTTTAGTTTTAGAAACTTATATATTTTTATTTAGCAGACTAAACAATATATAATGTTCTTTTATAAAATTAGAATTTTTAAACTGGACAAACAAATTGGAATGGGGGAGTTACTAGTGTATAACCACATACGCTATGAATTTAAATTATAACCACAAGTATATTTAAAACAATCACAATTATACACATAAATGTGTTTAAATTATATCTAGTATTAGAGTTACAACTTACACATTTTTTAAGCTATGAATTTCTAAAATACATAATGGTTTCCCATTGGAAATGAGATAGAACACTTGCCACAAAAATTAAAAATTAGATAGGACATATAACGCAAAATTAAACTCTAATTGAAATCCAATTTAGAATCTAAATGGATTTAAACTCTTTGATTTCCGTACCTAATAATTAACTTGATACAAAAATTAAAAAATTAGATAAGCAAAATTGGACTCCTATTTAGAGTCTAATTGGACTTTTTTCTAAGTTTTGGCTTTAACTATATATATAGACTCATTCTTTAAAAAAAAAAACAAAAAACAAAAAAAAGAACTATATATATATATATATAGACTATTATCACAATTGTAGTAGGGATAAAAAAAAATTCAGTTGGTCCTATTTACCTTCCACTTTAGCTGGTTGGAATAAGGACACAAGTGCTGCAACTCAGAAGTTCTCACTGACAACAATGGCCTATCGAGGATGAGTGTTAATATGAGGATGCATGCCAAGCTAAGCAGAAAAATTGGCGTTAGGCACAAGTTACCAAGTGACCGTCACAATGTCAGAGTTTCAAGCCCCACCTCTAATAAACAAGTTGGTTGGTGGGAATAGTATTATAGACACAAGGACCCACTTAAGTGTAAAACCTAGTAGGAGCCACACAAGTGTGGAATATTTTGCCATCATAAGGGCTTCACTAAGAGAAGGGTATAAAAGGGGGGAGGAAGAACAAAAGGGGGTTAGAACAATATTGGGGAGAGATACACAAGAGAAAGGTGAGAACATAGTCTTGGAAATATAGAAGTCTCGTTTGGACTTCAAGTACGAAACTCGACTATTTGGGAGCCTTCTCGGCTAGGCTTAGTTTGAAGTAGTTCAATAGTGAAATAGGAGGGTGTCATTCATCTTGATACAAATCACTTCAAGGATCTCCCATTGTGGGCAAAACCCAACCAAGAGTAAAAATAAATTGGGGGCTTGAGCCCAATCAACCCACGGTTGTTGGGTAATGACTACCACAATTGTCACCGTTTGTGGGAAAACCCAACAAGCTGAAGGTTAAGGAGTGTAAATAGCAACGGTGTGACGGAAGAACGGCATGCAAGTGAAGGTTCAATGGGGTAGAGGGTCAACCACTCTTGGGTATCATCCCAAACCCTTAGATTGAAGAGTTGGGAAAAGTCCATATTCTTCTCGGTCCATATTCGCCCCTGTGCCTTGGCCTTGTTCACCGACTTGAACAAGGCGTAACCAAAAGATCTTTTTTCCTGTCCAAAGATAGACCAGCTGGTTGATGCCACATATGGTCATCCATGGATGAGCTTCCTAAATGCCTTCCAAGGGTACTATTAAATTACCTTTGCTCTAGAAGATCAAGAGAAGACATCATTTATATCCCATGAATGCAATTATCACTACATGGTAATGCCTTTCGGCCTTCAAAATGTTGGAGCCATTTACCAGCATTTGGTAACTCGGATATTCAAGCTTCAGATCAGGAAAACTGTGGAGGTATACATAGATGACATGGTGATCATAAGTAAGGTACCAAATGAACACCTTTCAAATTTAGCCAGGGTTTTTAAAATCTTAAGATATCACAAATTGTGCCTCAACACATCAAAGTGTGTATTCAGAGTAGGCTTAGGGAAGTTTCTTGGATATCTGATTACTTGCCAAGGAATAGAGTTTTACTTCAATCAGATGATCCTAATCCAATGCCTTAGTCCGCCAAGGAACCCCAAGGAAGTTCAAAAGCTTACAAGGATTGTTGGGAAATTTAGACACCGGTTGATAAAATTAACAAGTTCTAAACCCAAGTTTTTAGTTAGATTTATTATGAATAAAACTTGTTAAAACAAACAAACATTAATATCATGTCAAATATAAGTGCAGTGGAAAAGTAAATAAGACAAGATATGATGACCCAAGAAAACTAATGAAACAAACTAGTTTCACAGTAAAAAACTTAGGGGGAAACCTTCCCAAAGTGCAATCCACTATAGTAAATGATAATTTCAGTTCTAGTACAAAACCTTTGTCCTTAAACTCTACAATCACCGTAGATGAACTCACAATAGAAACCTTCTACCGCTTCAGAACCTTTGAACTCTTCAATATATGAATGCCACCCTTTTGATGCATGGATCCTAGTACGTGGCTCACTCCTTTGCACGAATCCTAGTATGTGACTCACTCACCAACTTGAGGAAGAATAATGTTGGCTGCAAAGTTCTTCACTTTATCAACAATGAAGATCAAGAAGCACTTGGTTACGAAACCTAAGATGTAAAAACACAGTAGCTTTTTTTAGAGACAATAAGGCCTCAGTCACCTTTTGCATATGTTTTCCTTGTATTCTCCTATGCGATGGCCTTTAAAATAAGCCTTATATATGTCTAGAGTTGTGAGAAAAGAAAGCCCAAAGCCATATTCATGGATTGGAAGAAAACAAATCAGTAATTCTATTTTTTCTTAAACCTCAACAGATAGCATCTGTTGAGAACCTGTCGAGCCACAGAGCTGGAACAGCTTCTTAAGCTCGATAGATGCTAGCTGTTGAGCTTTAATGACAGGCACTTCTTCAGCTTGTTTCTTGGACAAACTTGCATGACTTTAACACTTAACCTTGAAACCATTTTTCTTGAAGTATTAAAAATATCCTAGATCTACCCAAGTACAAGTAAAGTGCATTTTGTCAAAGGATTAGCCAATTACATAAAATATGTCCTTAACAATCTCCCCCTTAAGCAATCTGTGACAAAACCACAACAAACAAATGAACATATGAGAGAAGTCATAAATCACTCAACTCATACTCACTTGTTGAATACAATAAAATCTATCCTAATACAAACTCTTGAAAAACTTTGTAATAAGAGAGTTCATGGCAAGTAGACTTTGACAACCTGTATTTCTAAAAGACTTTAACAAAACTCATGAAGGCATCTTTATATGAAACATAAATAATTGATTGCATACAAAATATAATAAACATGTGTAAAGATAGAAAAGAAAAAACACATGTAGAGGTAGGTGAAGAAAACATACATCATCATCATCACACACACACACACACATATATATATATATATATATATATATCAAAGATAAGCACCATGTATGTAAACATAGTCACAAGACCAATGTACAAGAAGAAGAAGCTAAAAGTAGCTCCTACAACAACAAGGAGGTAAACGCTCCCCCTAACAAGATGAAACACATCTCCCCCTTACAAGGACATGTATTTCTACCCCTAACTTGTAGAATCTTAAAAAGAAACCACAATTTCTCCAATTTCTCCTCTTTTTTGTCATGATTAACAAAGGGTACAAGAAGCTATAAAGCTTCACCCGAGAAACATAAAGATGATCAAGGATGATCACGAGGGCACAAAGAATCCATCAAAATGCATGAATGTAATGAAACAAGATGCTATGAATGACAAGATCAAAGAAATATGCAAATCATGTGAAAAACAATGCAAGCAAGAGAATCTCAATCGATCGAGAGGTATCGAGCAGCTATTGAGCCAACCTCGATGGATCGAGAAGGTATCGGGGAGCTATCAAGATTGCGATAAGAAAAAGCTGAAGAGTTCGATAAATAGCCTAGCTGTTGAGATTGCTTTAAAAACATTTTTTTCAAGAAGAGAAAAACACAGATTTAAATGCAATCAAGAATGTAACTCAACCAAAGATCCAAACAACATTTTGATCTCTCAAAAATCATCTTCCAACAAGAATATTTAGCACAAAGATCCCAAAGCACACGCACCCACTAAATAAGTCAAACCAATTTTATATTTCAAAAACAAGTTAAGATAGTTTAGTGAGTATACATTAACACATATAAACCTTGTGATGGCCAAATCACATTATACCTGTACATGTATCAACAATAGCAAAGAATATTGCGTATTGTGTGTGAAAGCATCGCAAGATTGCATAAGTGTTTCCATGTTATGATGATTTGAGATATGAGAAAATCACGTTAACTCACACACAATCATAACTGTTTGATGCGGACTGTCACTTTCGAGGTACATCCTATAATTCCCACATCTCCTAGAATACACGCAATCATGTTTTAAAACATTTTTTTCTTTTTGCTTTTATTTTCTTGGATATATTTCTTTTTATTAAGCATACCAAGCATGGGTATATAAAAGAGAGAAAAGACTACCCAATTATGGTAAGCTTTTTGACATTGCACTTTTACTATGCCGAAGCATACGGATGTCATTGTCATTGACATTGCACTTTTGCTATGCCGAAGCATACAAATGTCATGTTATGATTAGCGGGTAACAGTGGTAAGATGGTTATTTATGCCTTTCTCTTAGGATTTTCTAGTCCTTCCCGTCAAAATGAGTGATACAAGTATTAAGTACAAGAGATCACTTAACCTTACTCATTACAAACAAAGAGCCACAAAGCTCACTTGCTTAGTTGTGCATAAAGATTCTCATCTAAGCTACAAAAGATACAAAGTTTAGAGAACTTTGTTTCAATGACCATTTTAAGGTCCACAAGAACCAATGTACACAAACACACACTGTTTTTGTATTTTTCTAATTTTTTCCTTTTTTTATTTTGAAAACAAAACAAAATATAAACTAAACAGCTAAACAAAAACAGACAAACAACATGAAAGCATGAAAGAAAGATACATATACATGAAAGCATGATTCCAAAAGCATATAAGAAATCAAGCAAAGAGAGCCCTACTTTAGATAGAAAGAATTAAAGCAGCGGACAACAGATAGACAATTAAATCTTAGGCTCCTTTCTCACCCACACAACACGAATCTTTGGCCGTGAAGATGAAAAGACACTTGTCCTAGTATGTTTACAAAAGGACATAGAAGAATTAAGATTCTCCTGAAATTGAGTTAAAAATCTCAAGGCTTTTAATAACCCTCTAAACAAAGGTATAGGTCCCTCAGAGGAAATCTGTGACCGTTTGGACACTTGCTTTTAAGCATACAACTTAAAGCAATTAGGACGAATGTGTCTAGAAACACCACAACGGTGACAAACATGAGTAGTTTTAGAACTACTTGGCACCCTAGAAAGAGGTCTAACCTTAGAGGTTGACAGATACTTCAACTTAGGACAATTTGGCCTAATATGGCCAACAATAAAGATCAAGAAGCACTTGGTTACAAAACCCTAAGGCGTAAAGACGCAGTAGCTTCTTTTAGCGAGAATAAGGCTTCGGTCACCTTTTGCATATGTTCTCCTTGTATTCTCCTATGTGACGGCTTTTAAAATAAGCCTTATATATCTCTAGGGTTGTGAGAAAAGAAGGCACAAAGACATATTCACGGATTGGAAGAAAACAGATTAGAAATTCTGTTTCTCTTAAACCTCAACAAGTAGCATCTGTCGAGAAGCTGTTGTGCAGCTGTTGAGCCACGGGACTGGAACAGCTTCTAAAGCTCGATAGATGCTAGCTATCGAGCTTTAATGACAGGCACTTCTTCAGCTTGTTTCTTGGATAGACTTGCATGGTTTTAACACTTGATCTTGAAATCTTGTTTCTTGAAGTATTAAAAACATCCTAGATCTATCCAAATACAAGTAAAGTGCATTTTGTCAAAGGATTAACCAATTACATAAAATATGCCCTTAACAGGGATGATAGCAGCATTAAATCGATTCGTATCTTGATCAACTAATAGGTGCCGACCTTTCTTTCAATTGTTAAGGAAGTGGAAGGGTTTTCCTTGGACCGAGAAGTGTGACAGTGTCTTTCAAAGTCTGCAGCTTTACCTTGCCAATTATTTAATTCTTTCTAGCCATAAGCCTAGCAAAGATCTATATATGTACTTGGCCGTGTCTGAGCATGTAGTGAGCACAGTATAGGTTAAGGTCCACGATGGTGTACAAAGGCTTGTGTACTATGTGTGCAAAACTTGAGTATATTCAAAGATGCAGTATTTGCCTTTGGAAAAGGTGGCTTAGGCCTTAATACACGTCTCAAGAAAGCTTCCTCACTACTTTCAGGCCCACACAATATACATCCTAACCAAACATCCATTACAATTACTATTGAGAAGGTTAGAATTCACAAGAAGAATAACTAAGTAGGGAAACACTTTGGGGTCATTCAACATCAAGCATAGGCCGAGAAGTACACTCAAAGGGCAAGTGCTTGTTGACTATATCGTCAAGTTTACTCTAGAAAATGAAGGCACATGTGGAGTACATCAAGTCTCACTCTGACCATGGAAAATTTATGTGAATAAAGCATCGAATGCTTGGGGTTCTGGTGTTGGGGTGGTGTTGGAATCTCCTGAAGGCATATGCATAGAGCATTCCCTTGATTTCTAGGCCTTGAACAACAAAGTTGAATATGAAGCTTTGTTAGCAGGATTCCAGGCAGCCATAAAAGTAAGAGTCACCAAGGTGGATATTTGCTCGAACTCTCTATTGTTTGTGAGCTAATTCTAAGGGAATTTTAAGGAAATGGATTTAAGAATGTCAGAGTATCTAAAGGTGGCTTAGTCATTGCAAACATAGTTTAAGACAGTGACGATCACCTTAATTTCCTAAGGGCAGAATAGCCATGAAGACTCACTGGCGACGTTGGCTTCTTCGGTTGAGGGATACATACCTTGAATCATCTCTGTGAAGTCTATAGATTTTTCGAGCATATGTTATCAAGAGATCGACCAAGTATCAAGTATAACCATCTCTCCCAATTGGATGGATCCTATTATCTCATTCATATTAAACAAGACCTTGCCCAAGGATAAGAAAGAGGTTCAGAAGGTAAGGACGAAATCTCCTAGGTACTGGTTGTCAGAGATTGTGTAACAGGTTTTTCAAGGGCCCATACTTGCTTTTTGTCCATCTAGAAGTGGTTGACAATCTCCTTGGTGAGCTGCATGAAGGAATATGTGGGAGTCACATGGGTTACCAATTATTAGTGCACTTTGTAATGACACAAGGATATTGGTGACTAAATGTACAGAGAGATGCTTTAGAGTTTGTTAGAAAATGTGACTAGTGCTAGAGACACGTGCCCAATATCCCCCAACCTGGAGTGACTTTTAATCCCATATCAAGGTCTCAGCCATTTGCGCAATGGGGATTAGATATTGTGGAACATTTCACAAAGGCCACCAAGTACAGAATATGGATATTAATGGCCACTAACTACTTCACCAAGTGGCTGGAAGCTGAAACTTTGGCGAACATACAAGATGCTGTCGTCTAGAAGTTCATGTGGAAAAACATTGTAGCTCTATTTAGAGTGCCGAAAACGTTGATTTCAGACAACAGGCTACAATATAGCAATGCATTCAGAAAGTATTGTAGCAAACTCAAAATTAAGAACATGTATTCCACTCCAGCCTACCTTCTCTGAGCAATGGCTAAGCCAAGGCTACAACCAAGGCCATCATGAATGGACTAAAGAAAAGATTGGAAGAGGACAAAGGGAGGTGGGCCAATGAGTTGCACAACATTTTATAGGCCTACTAGACAACTCCCAAAAGATCCACAAGTGAGACCCATTTTTCCATGAACTATAGAATTGAAGTTGTAATACCTCTAGAAATTGGTCTTCCTAGCATGAGAACTTTCAAATTCTCCCCGAAGGAGAATGACCAATTAATGACCAAGCAGTTGGACTACATAGAAGAAAATAGGGAGATAGTGTCGATACGACTTGCTGATTACCAACAGAAATTGTCTCAAGGGTACAACTAGAACATCAAGCCATGAGAGTTTATCCCAAGTGATTTAGTCTTATGTAGGGTGATAAGGAACATAAGAGACTTGAATTGGGCAAAACTTGGCTCGAATTGGGAAGGTTCATAAAGAGTTACCTTTATGGTCGGCAATGGGGCTTACTATCTGGAGGACTTAGAAGAAAAACCTCTTCCTCAGCCATGAAAACTTCAGCAACCTTGAGAAGTATTTCTATTAGCCTTCTCACAATGGTGTTCATAATTTTTGTAACTTTCTACCTAAGCTTGGGTTTAGTAGCTTGAATTGATGTAAATGGAATGTAATGATATTCAAGTACTTAGTTTATTTTGATCAATCAGTGGTTAAAAGGTTTAAGACTTACACTACATTTTGGATCCCTAGAGCACCAACTACTAAGGATAGAAATTTGGCCTCAACTTGACCTCGGTCATTGATCAGGTGGAAACCTCAAGTCAAAACTACTAAGTACAAAATCCTGGCCTTAGCCTTGACTTCAATCACTAACCAGGTGCAAACCTTAGATTAAAATTTGGCGAAAATATACTTTTGGTCCCTATATTTTGGGCCTATTCTCATTTTGGTCCTTAATTTGATTTCGTACCTATCAATGCCTTATAGTGGTCGACCACCCATCATGGTGACACTTGTGCCCCTTAAGGCAGCTCTTCGAGCTTGAGTGTTGTCAAATGAGGGTAGAACCTCTAGTGTGTGACTTGAATGAGCCAACTTTAACATATTATTACCAAAGGTAAGTGAGATCGCCACTAATCATTTGGTTTTTTCTAAGGTGTGATTGGTCACCTGAATCTATTTGATTTTATTACCAATCTTAGGTTAAGAAAAATGTCATTTTTCCTAATCTAATATGGACAGATAAAAAATCTTGATTCTTGAGTTCAGAAGTCTGGTTACGTGTAGGGAAGGTGTTAGGCGCCCAACAATGCATGTCTGTAGAAAATCCTTTGTTTTGGTAAAATCTTAATTTTCAAACATTGGTAATTAAAAACGAACTATTGTCATTAGCTTTCGGGGCTTTAAAAAAATTAGGCTTTGAGGTTTGATTTTGGTGAGGATGAGGTCTCAATGAATGCTTTGCTAGCATATTTGGAATTGTTGCCAAATTTCCATGACAAAAATCCGACAGCATTTCACCTTATTTTCGTTGCAAAAAACTGGCAGCGTTTCACCTTCGATCCTTCACAGCACACAAAACACTATTCTCACCGAGCTTTTGCTATGAGAATACAACAACAAAGGTGCTCTATTTTAACAGTGAAAATCTGGCAGAGTTTTCTGCTTGTGTAGAAGGAGCGCTTCGATATGTTTATACGAAGGCGAACCGAAGCCTACCAAAGCAATAAACATATTGATGGGTGTCAGATACACGAGGAAACCAATGTCACTAGCTGACATGGATTGCAACTATCACACTGCGATGATCATGCACACAATATAGCATCAATATGCACCTATAGCAATCGCCTTGAGTACATACTTACACCACAAGGTCAAGAGCACCCATAATTATGAGAGGGTCGCTCCCCTAACCATAAGAGTCCATCATACAAAGTACACGATCACCCATAAACAAGCAAATATACATATGCATACATCATGCATAATGCAAAACATTAAGCAGGAAGATAAAGTAGACATTGCCAACATTCTAAGGGTATGACCCAACAAGGTACATGAAAGATAAAACAGACATTGCCATACCCTAGGAACGTGGCCCAAGCAAGGTATAGGAAAGAGAAGCCTAGTCTAAATACATAGTTCTATAGAAAAAGGCTAGGAGAGAGAAAGAAACCATTCGAGGAGGTTAAGCCTCCAAATCTATTGAACATTGCCCTCTTTGGGCTTGGGACTTCTAGCTTGCATTTGCCTTTTAAGCTTACGTCATGGAAGTTGCGCCCTTACTCCAACTGTGTGCATGCAACAACATAAGAAACACAAAGCTAGCAGACAAGCCAAAGAAAAGACAAACAAACAAGAGATAGCACACAAAGGGGTAAACAAAGGTTAGCACATAAAGGGGCAAACAAAAATGTTATCAAGAAAAAGATGGCGTCCTAGAAGGATAAATGTGGGTTTAGATTGGGGTCCATAGTTCCATTATATTAGAGAATGGATGGCATATGTGCCATTAAGCAAAGTTCCTAAAAGGGACTCGGGATCTCGTGTACAAAGATGGGTATGAACCTAAACAAGATTAGGTGTGGGAACGGAGCTTGATGACACAAACAAGCACACAAGGACACATGCATGAGCATATAAACAAAGGATGCAAAAAAAGCAAAGAAAGCCAAACGAGACAGCACAAAGCACGCAAAGCAAGCACAAGGGAAGAAAAGCATGTTATCACACAAAAGGGAAGGGTAAGCATGTTATAAGGCACACAAAAAGACTAACACAAGAAACCCTAACACGCAAAGCTAAGCAAAAGGGGAAAAGGGATAAGAAGTAAGCAAACCACATCACTAGGATGTATTCCCACACATGGTTGCATCCAAACAAGCCACAAAAGGGAAAAAGATTCAACCCAAAAAAAAAAAAAAAAAAAAAAAAACAAGAAGGCCTTAAAGACCAACAAGCACAGATTTACATAGGGAAACAAGACATGTGAAGCGTGGCAAAGAAATGAGATCTAAGCATACAAGCATGGATCTAAAGCATAAACACATGGCAAAGCAAACACATTTATAAAGGAACTAATCCAAACCCTTTGTTGTAGGCTAGGTTTATGGACATGGGCCTAGACCATAAGATTCTAGATCCACATCCTACCCAATAACCAAAGTATGAGAAATAGGCATAAACAAGATATAAAGCTATAAAGCACTAGGCATAGCATCCAAATATATAGTTCTAAGCATAAACATGGTGAAAAGCACACATACATGTAGATCTAAAAAAAAAAACAAGGCAAACGGTTCCAAAAACATATAGCTTTAAGCACATACAAGGAAATTAGGCATATCCTAGCCCAAGAAGGCTAGGCCAACAACATCAAAGCAAAAAAAACACGTTATAAACAAGTAGACATGCTAAGAAAGCTATAAAACATGCTAAAATGCTATAGAAAGCAAGATAAATGCTAGGAAAATAAATGGGTGTAGATAGTAGCTGAAAAATATATCCACACCCCTTAAACCTCAAATCTAAGGTCCTAAAACCAATAAGAGGAAGATGAGAGGAAGAACACTACCTCTTGATTGTTGGAGAAAAGCAAAGAATCAAAAGTTTTTTTTTTTTTTTTTGTGTGTGTGTTTTTAGAGAAAATTAGAGAGAGGGAGAGAGAGAAAGAATTTGCCCAGAAGTTCTTCCAAAATGCCCAAATTTTTTTTTTCTCTGGTTTTGGGGGGGTTAGGGGGGATTTACAATCAAATTGTGACTCTTTAGCTACTAGGAACCCTAGAAGGGCCATTAGCCAGCTCCAACAACCTTTTAGGGTGTGCCTGGGCTAATGTTGACATCAATAACCCTATTATTTCTGTAGCTCAAATTCGGACGCATATTCAAAGTCCTTCCCAAAATCCGATTGATTTTCTATGGGTGTCCTTGGAAAGGTTTGTATGCCTAGTTTCTAGAACACCAAACAAAATAAAATTCTAATGGTTGCATCAAAAGTTATGTCCTCGAGAAGCGAGTTGATGTGCCTAGTATGGTTTTGAAGATATCTCAACCATTTTAACTCTAATTTCAACCCATGAATAGTCGTTAGAAAGGAAATTCAATAATATTCGCAATAGCGCTACTTTCAACTTGTTCAAATGGTTGGATCAAAATTAAGGTTTCTAGGGCTATTGGGAGTCATCTCCTAGTCAAACTAAAAAGCTTGGTCATATGTGACAAAAATCTCTGAATAGCTCAGGTTTGACATGAAAACATGAACAAGGAAGTTTTGAAAAGTTGAAATTTTTGGAATTTTAGGGGTTTGGCATGTAAATTGAGGGCTAACAAAATGCGCTATCTACATCTACCCCTTCTTTGTCTAACATCTCGACTGCAATGAGAGGTGTTAGATAAAGAATGTAATTCTATAGCTTGTTGGATAAAGAATGTAATTCTGTAACATCTCAATTGCAATGAAAGGTGTTAGATAAAGGATGTAATTCTATAGTTTGTTGGATAAAGAATGCAATTGTATAACATCTCGACTGCTCATGGGCTGAAACCAATCTTACCGTCTTGAGGTTGAACCACTACAGCTAATCGAAGACAACTCTGCTGGACTTGGCACTTGGCATTGAGCAAAAACAATGCTCCTCTTTTTTTTGGTCAACCGGTCTGTCTAGGCTATGCAATCCCTTATAAGTGGACCCCAAGGATCAAACTTTGTCATCCTCCTTCACTCTTTCAATTTTTCTCACTTCAAAACTTCTCTTTAAGGCAAGTCTTGGTCTAGCAGGTCTAGTTCTTGGCTTTAGCTTCAGACTCCTATTCTGCACTTGAGGTAAGTATCTATATTTTTCTTTAACCCCTACAAATATGTTAGTAGCAATGCATCTAAAAAAAATTCTAGAATTTATTATATTTAGGTATTTATAATTTTTTTGTGTTTTTATCATATATGCTATGATGATGCTGGGAATTTTTTCTCACATGCATAAGTAAATGTATAAATATAATACCCTTGTACATAAAATTACGTCCACACACACACACACACACACACACATATATATATATATGCGAATTGCTTACATGTAGAAATGAGATGCTATGTAGAAATGAGAAACTAAGCACGACAAGATAGAACTTTTGGAAAATTTAAAACATAATGGCCAAAACAACTTTGATTCAAAAAGGGGGAAACTTTAGGATGAGAGTAGTTTTGAAAATGTGGGATCAAACGAGCACGGCCGAATCAAACCTCGAGAGAAACTTTAATGAAAGGGTGGGATAACGCAAGGAGGCATAGGATTAAATGAGCACAGCTAAATCAAACCCTAGTAGAAACTTTTATAAAGGTAGGATAGCATAGGATCAAAGATAAGATTGAACGAGCATGGCCAAACCAAACCTTAGAAAGGAACATGGTAAAGATAACACAGTGTAAGATAGGATCAAAGATAGGATTAAACAAGAATAGTCAATTAAACCCTGGTAGAAACATGGTAAAGATAACACAGCGTAAGATAGGATCAAAGATAGGATTAAACGAGCACAATAGAATCAAACCCTAGAAACAATTATGGACTACCATTAGATAATTCTTGGAAGGCAAGCACAAAACGTAGAGTGTAGAACACTCAAACATCAGATTAAATGAGCATGGTCGAATCAAATTCTCATGAGAGTAAATGAGCACAGTCAAATCAAATCTTGAACAGATAGATAGGATTAAACGAGCATGGTTGGATCAAACCCTACAAAGAATTATGGACTACCATCAGATAATTCTTGGAAGGCAAGCACGATGCACAAAGCACAAAATACTCAAACCTCAGATTAGACGAGCACGGTCGAATCAAATCCTTTGAAAGAATTATGGACTACTGTCAAATAATTATAGGAAAGTTAGCACAACGCACAAAGCACAGAATATTCAAACCTTGGATTAAATGAGCATGGTCAAATAAAATCCTCATGAGATTAAACGAGCACAATCGAATCAAACCCTAAGAGAGATATTTTGTAGAAAGGTATTTTGAGATAAAAACTAGGATTAAATGAGCATGCCAAATCAAACCCTGAGAGATATATTTTGTAGAAAGCATGCTAGATAAAAGATCATGCATGATAGGCATTAGGTATTAGGGTTAAACATACTTACTAGCTTGCTTGCTATTACATCATAGCATACCCTTACATCTTATCCTGACATTCAAATTCATCTCTAACACCGAAACAAGATCATATCACAAATGCATGGACATTTCCCATGCATGACTCACCCTTCACTAACCTTGCAGCAACTTAGCACCTATGGCATTTATGTGTGAGCATGTGAATGCATGTTCATATCACCCAAACAAGGAAAACACTAGACAAACCCTAATTCTAACATGTGATAGCAAACCAAGCAATTAAAAATGTGAAACATAGACATAGGAAACATAAAAGCTTGGAGAATAGACTAAACAAACAAACATGTGAAAGCATAAGCAAAACAAAAAAATAAAAATTAAGGTTTTTGGGTAGTGGCTCGCGCACGCAAGAACAAGCCTACATATGCATAATCAGGCCAGCATTCGCATGCAAGATTATGTGTACGTAGGTTCCTTCCTGGAAACCCTAAGAACACAGAAACAAGGCAGAACCTCAAAACGGACATTCTAACAACCTAACATGCATTTGAAACACACAAACATTTAAACCTAAGCTATATAAACATGTTAAAGCATACTATAACAAGGTAATAAAACCAAACTCAAAGAAATAAAGCAAATAGAAGGTTAAAATGCAAAAAATGAAAGAAAAGAAAAAGAAAGGTTTAAAACTAATACCTCAAGGAAAGCTCGTCAAGCTTGATTTTTTACCGTTCCCCTCAATCAGATATTCATAAACCAAAGAGAAAGTGATTAGCAACGTTAAAATAAAAGGATTAGGGCCAAGAAAGGTCCCAATCAAACAAAATTCACTTGAGGGTGTTTTATGAAAAACTTCCTTTTGATTCACTATTTTCTAGTGAATCATGTATTTTTCCCATGGGATTTCTGTGCATTTTGAAAATATACCATGTAAGGCTTTTTATAGTGAAAAAAATGGGGTTTGGAATGACTCCCAGACGATGTGGGATTCATTCCAAACCTTAGTCATTATTGTAGAGAACTTGCCTTTTTTATGTCTTTGAAACCCTAGCAATGTACACTAGAGTATGCTTATGTACGCATGCTTTAGCCTACGTACGTGGGCCGAGGGCCACTTTGGTCATTTTATTTCCAAAAATAGATTTTTTCTCATTAAAATATTATATTTTCCATTTTAACACTCCTTAATTCAATTTGGTATCTAATTGGGCTTTAAACTAGCCTTGGGCCTTAGTGTTTGGCCATTATTAGGGAACGGGGGCTTGAGTCATAAGGGGTACAAAATGTGATGTCTACAGAAGCTGTGGTGACTGATTTTCAAAACCCATTAATGACACCAAAGATCCAAACAATCAAGCTGATCTTCATTTTCTCAGATTAAGATCTCTCTCTTTTAGATTTTTCTTTGGGAATTGGCTTTGATCTTGGTTTAAAGAAAGACATGGGCTAAGATTGGTGCTAGTGGTTGTGAAGTGGTGGTCAGCTCGGTGGTGAGTGGGGGGGGGGGGGGGGAATCATTGGTTGGGTTTGTTGTTGGCATGGGTTACGATGGCTATATGTATTCATTAATGATTGATCAGTGGCAATAGTGGTGATTGGTGGTTTGATTTGGTTTTAGATTGCATGGTTGGTTGGTTGTTTGGTCTAATCGGTGATTGTTGGTTGGGTTTGTTGTTGGTGTGGGTTTCGGATTGCAAGGTCTTTTTTGGGTTTCAATGTCTTGGTTTACTAGGTTCAACTTGCTCTTGTTTTGGGTTTGTTTGTGCTAAGTTCGACTTACTCTAAATCGATGGTGGTGGTGAGTTTGATTATGAGAACGTGAAATTTGCTAGGTATCCTTGCTCTTGTTCTGGGTTTGTTTGTGGTTTTGGTTTTTGGAGTGAACAAGGAGTTGTTTCTTTCATTTGGTTTCGTTTATTTATTTCTTATTTTTCAGGATTTGATGGAGATTAGATTTCGTCGCTAGATTCAGATTTGGAGTTTGCCAAAGATTGGTTGGGTTGTTGGGTTTATTTCTTGGATTTGAAAGAACATAAAGAATAATAGTAGTAGTAATAATAATAATAATAACAATAATAATAATAATAATAATAATAATAATAATAATAATAATAATAATAATAATAATAATAATAATAATAATAAGGGAAAATTACAATAAACCCACCTGTGATTTGGCTCATTTTCACTTTGCCTACTTGTGGTTTAAAGCTTAACACTTTGCCCACCTAAACTTCAATCCGTTTGCTCTTCATTACCCACCTCACCCTCAAATGTTAGAAAAACACACTTTTATTAAAAATCAAAAATAACATGGATCAAAAACATGAACCATAGAAACTTTTCCTTACAAGCCCCAAAAACACGAAAACCCCCCTTCTGCATCTAGTATTGAAATCGTGTTGTAAGTATAACCCTGGACAAGCAACAGGTTGTTCGAGGGACTAGAATCCTAGTAAGAAATCAGTCACTGTTTAGGTTTTTAATTTGGGTTTCTAGTTGTTTATAGTTTTTGAGTAATCAGTCATTGGTCAATGTTACATGTAACGAAATGAGAATATTGGTTGTGTTTCTTGATGTTTATGAAAAATGTGACCTCCTGTTATTTGGATTTGGTTTTTTTATGGTCATTTTGTCTATTGTGGTCATTGTGTCTCGCAGTGGACCCAAGTTTCTATTGGGTTTAAATTTTAGTGTTTACATGTGCTTATTAGTAAAACAGTAACACAAGCAAAGTAGAAAAATGGGGTCCTTGCATCCCAAAAGCAAAACAGAAACATAAAAGTGTTTACTCTTTATGTATTTGTTATTTACAATTCTTTAATTGTTTACGTGTCAAATGGTAATTTGTTATTGCAGGTGAATGATGAGAAAGTGAAATTTGAAGTTCATTATAGGGGTACTTTTCTGTGGAATTCATGTTTGGAATACTTTGTTGGGAAAGTTAAAATAATTTATAAAGATCCTGATAGGCTTAGTTATTTTGAAATAGAAGGTATATGTGAGGAATTGGGGATTAATGAACCATCTAGGGTTCATTATTTAGCTATTAGGGGCAACTTGGAGCAAGACATAAAGCTCATAGAAGATTATACAAATGTGGTGTCCATGTTTAAGCTAAATGAGGGCAGGCCAAGAGACACCATTATACTATATGTGGAGAATGGTCATGCTTCACTTGTAGTTGAAGGTCCTGATGGGGTTGGTCAAGGGGTTGGTGCAGGGGGTGGTGAAGGGGTTGCTATAAGGGATGGTGCAAGGGTTGCTATAAGGGGTGGTGCAGGAGCTGCTACAGGGGATTGTGCAGGGGCTGCTATAAGGGGTGATGCTAGTGTGGCGATAGAAAAGGAGTGTGATTGGTTGAATGAAGGCTTGGAAGGAGAAGACTTTGCTGATGATATTTTTGGTGAGTCTTCTCCACCTTACAGTGTTCCACCTGAGCCTAACACTGTTCCATTTAAACCTAACACTATTCCACCTCAACCAACCACTAATAAACCGCAGCCAAATACTAATAAACCTTAGCCAAACACAGAAACACCTCAGCTAAACAATGTTCCATATCTAAACACAGATTTAGATGAAGAGTGGGCTAAACCAGCTTTAGAGGATGATATTACAAGTGTGGATGGTTCTGATGATGAGTAGAGGCCTGGCAACACAGAATTCAATGAGAGGATCGATACGACAAATGTTCAGTTGGTAAAAGGGATGAAGTTTCTAAACTCTAAGGATTTTAGGAAGGCTTTATGGGAGTGTGCAATTCAGCATCACATTGATATCAAGTGGAAGTTGAATCAGAAGAAGAAGATTTCTATACATTGTAAGAACAACTGTGGATGGAGGTGTTATGCCTCAATGGTGACTAGAGAGTGCACATTTGAGATCAAGACACTAAATCTTGAGTGTATCTTCCCCCTAACATTTCTAAATAGGCAAGTCTATGTGGCAAACAAGTAATTGGAGGACTTTAGTAAGAATCCTAACTGAGAGGTCTTAGGTGTTAAGCACCATATAATGTTGCAGATTTCAATTGATTTAAATCTTAGTCAGGTGTATAAATCAAGGAAGGTAGCTAGGGATTGATCACTGGGAATGAAGCGGCTCAGTATGGCTTACTTAGAAATTATGCATAAATGCTAAGGAGGATAGATGTAGGAAGCAAGATGATATTGCAAACAGAGATGGAAAATGAGAATGTAGAACCTAAGTTTAAAAAGATGTACATTAGGTACAATTCTAAAAAATTTGGGTTTCTAGGTGGTTGTAGACCCTTTGTTGGGTTGGATGGATGCCACTTGAAGGGTAGGATTGGTGGGAACTTATTGTCTACCACTGCCAAGGATAGAAATGAAAATATATTCCCAAGGGCAATGGCTATGGTTGAGCAAGAGAACAAGGATAGCTAGATCTAGTTCTTAGAGATGTTTGCAAATTACATTGGTAGGTCAAAGGATCTCAATCTAGTATTCATTAGTGACAAGCAGAAGGTATTATCAACTAGCTCATGTTTATGACTTGATTACTTTCTTACTTGAATGCTTACATGCTTACTTGCTGACATTGAATGCTTACTTGCTGATGCTGAATGCTTACTTGTTTACAATACTCAGGGCCTTCTACCTACAATGATGACTCTATTCCTAAGTATAGAGCATTGGTATTGTGTGAAGCACATATACAAGAACTTTAAGGTTAACCACAAGAGCATGGAGTTAAAGAGTGTACTATGGAGGTGTGCTAGCACAACATCAGTTAAGGAATTTAAGAGAAGGATATAGTATCTTAAGAGTTTGGATGAAGAGGCTTGGAAGTAGCTTGAAAATATAGAGCCTGCACAGTGGACTAGATCCTACTTTTCTCCAAGGGCTTTGATAGGTTGTCTGGTAAACAATCTAAGTAAGAGTTTTAACTCTATGATTGTGAAGGCTATAGACAAGCCAATATTATCAATGTTGGAGTGGATAGAGTTAGGCTTATGAGCAGGGTGTATATAAAGAATATTGGCATAGAAAACCTTAGCCATGTGGTAGACTTGGTACGGAGGACATGTAGTTATAGAATATGGGAATTGATAAGAATCCCTTACAAGAATGGAGTTGTAGCCATTTTTTTGCATAATAAGAAACTAGAGGATTACACCCATCCATGTTGCTACAAGGATGCTTGTAAGCAGAAATACAAGACACCTATACCTCCCATGCCTGGCTAGTCTGAGTGGATCTCCAGTGGCCAACCCAAGCTTGTTGCACCTACTATCTATAAGCCACTAGGCTGGCCACCCATAAAATGAAAGAGAGATGCTAATGAGCCAAGGAACCCTTATAGGGTGCCTAAAGCAAACAAGCTAGTGAGGTGTGAAAGGTGTTAAACGGAAGGGCATAATGCAAGGGGATGCAAGGCCAATGTCATTGGTAAGACACCATGGGAGAGGTGGAGGAGGGTGCAGAAAGAGAAATTTGTAAGTTTTTACAACCAAAAAAAAAAAAAAAAAATTATTATATACAAAATGCCAATAACTGACATTGTAAACATGCTCATATTTGGTTGCAGGCAAGGTGAAGGCCTTCTACATACAGACAAGTATCCTAGTCCCCATCTTCATCACAAGCCCAATCCTCATCTTAGGCCCAATCTTCATCCCAAGCCCCATCCTTAGCATCACCTTAGCCCCCACCAACACATCAACCTTATACTATAGCCTCATCCAACTGAACAGCAGGGTCACAGCCACCAAGTTAGATTCCATAGTCACAACAACCAACTCAGTGGTACTCTTCAAACTTCAGGTACACAGTTAGAGAAGCTCCTTGGTTCTCTTCGAGCCAGCCAGCACCACACACCCCTGTAGAAATATGGGACACTAGAGCACCATCATCATAGGTACTGTAGTTTTATGTTTGATGTTTTATTCATAAATCTGTGGTACTGGTAGTTAACATTTGAATTCTTGTACTTTGTAGCATACATGGCCAAAACATGAAAACAACATAACCAAAAAAAAATACATGACAAAATTACTGAAATCTACACTTTCTCCCTTGCTCTAAAGCTCTCACTGCTATCTCCTTGGCTTTAACAAAGGAAGCTTGAAGCTTTTGTTCCCTCTCAGTGGCTTTTACTGCCCTTTCTTGAGCAATTTCTACCATTTAGGTAGCTTCTGCTGTTGTTTGGATAACTTCTACCGCTGTCTGGGTAGCTACTATTTCCCTTTCATTTGCAAGTTATAGTTCACTCTGTAGTAAATCCAGCTTTTGTTGCACTAAATGGGTAGCTTCATTCCCACGCATACAAGTGGGATTATCAATCCATTGAAAGAAAGAGCACTTAGGACCAACCTGTTCATAAATTGAATTGAACACATCACATTCCAAAATCACTTGAGTCAACTAGATTAAGTAAAAACTATACTTACCTTATATCCGCTACAACCCAAAAACCTTCTCCTAAAATTATCCACTATCATACTTGTTCTTAGCACACAAGTCTCATATATACACATATGCCCACTTGAACCTCAGTAATTTCCACTTGAAGAAGACATCCTTTATCAACTTCTGCCCAAATTTCCTATGAATCAAAGCTACCATCAAAGTTGAAACCCTAATCCATACAAGGAAAAATTTTGTACCTAGTGATGATGTATCTTTGAATATTTAATGCCTCAAGACAACCCAAAGTTGGAACTTCACCCTCACATGATAGTTTTATCCACCACGATCAACAAAATCAAAACCCTAGCTCAATACAAGGGTTCTCTAGGGCTCGTGAGGAAAGTTTCAATGGTGTGTTTTTGGTTTAAAAGGGTGTTTTCTAACGTTTGAGCGTAAGGTGGGTAACTTAGAGCAAATGGATTGAAGTTTAGGTGAGCAAAGTGTCAAGTTATAAACCACAAGTAGGCAAAGTGAAAATAGGCCAAACTACAGGTGGGTTTACTGTAATAATAATAATAATAATAATAATAATAATAATAATAATAATAATAATAAAGGTTTGTTTTTAAATTTATTTTATTTTTTGGTTTAAATTTTCTGAGTTGGCTTTTATTATTAATTTGAATGTTGATGTGGCATTTAAAAAATGCTAAATATAATTTATTATTATTATTATTATTATTATTATTATTATTATTTCATTAGCCATTTTAGTATTTACTGTGCCAATAGTGCACTCTATTTGCCACATATGCATTTTCTATTACTAAGATGATGGCAAAGACTAAAACAAAAATAATTTCCTAATTTCATTGACTAAGGTAGTTGCAAAATCAAATTATGGACCAAAATGAGAATAGACTCAAAATGTAGGGACCAAAAGTATAGTTTCGCCTTAAAATTACCAAGGAACAAAACTTAGCTTCCGCCTGACCTCAATCGCTAACTAGGTGAAAATTTTGAATCAAAATTACTAAGGACACTAATGATACTCGTAAGCAAACAGTCATGATGATTTAATAAGGCAGAGAAAAAACAAGAAATATAGACTAAAAATAAACACAATATCCAAAAAACTTGTTCATTAATGAAAAACAAAAATTACAAAAATGGGGAAAAGGAGCTTCTTAAGCCTGAGCTTCCCCTCAGATATAGAGGGTTGGGTTGGGGTATCGCAAGAAAGTGGCTTTGGGATCACTATAGAAGTAAGGGGAAAGGGCAGATTCTTGGCTTGTGTGGCAAATACAATGGCTGGATCATCATCTACCTCCACCACTTCTTTCTGAGCCTTCCGCCACTTGAACTTCTACCACTTGAAACAAATCCTCCATAATGGGACTTCTCTGACCTCTAGAAGCAGAAGTGCCATTAGGAAGGACTTCGGCCAAGGACTGAGGGTTTGTCCTTCTCTTCCTTTGCAAAGCAGCAAGAAAGGGAATGTTTTCAGTAGCACGCTAGGGGGAGTTTAATAGACATACACCCGTCCTTAAAGTTACGTTGAGCTTCCCTCACGATGTCATCAACTGAGTTCTTGGCAGCCCAGAAGCCCATATCATAATACTTCTACTCATCCTTGGCAAATTTCTTCTTCATCGCTTCCACCTTGGCAATCTTGGCCTTGGATTCACTTAGGGCTTCAACCAGCTTGGTATCGGCTACCTCCAACCTTTTTACCAAAGCCTTATCTTTCCTTCACCCATGGCCTAGGCTGTCTCAACCTGGTGCATAAGACTTGCCCAAGTCTAGAGCTTGTGGTCAAAGTGTTGACTCAAGGTACTCTCCTTCTCTTTCTCCTTGGTCGCCTTTTTCAAATGAGCCTCCAACATGTGGATCCCCTAACTAGCCTACATTTGGACAAATGATTAGGTTCGCAAGAATAAATGTGAATGACAACAATGAAATTAAAATTTGAGGGAACTTACCACCATAGAATTATGTTTTAAGGCTAGGAAGACCTCCACCACATCATACGCCTACCACATCTCCATATCGGTGTGGGTGCAATGCGCAGTTCGGGCCACCTTTTTGTTAGAGGAGTATGCCTTAATTGAGTAGACCGAGGCAGAGAAACAAGGAGTCACCACCTAGTTTTATGGTCTAGGAACCATAAATATAGCGCCCTTATATGGAAGAACCAATCTTACTACTAGAGTTTGGGTTTAAAGTTTAGGTATGATTTTAGGAAGGTATTAGGAACCCAAAATTGCCTGACTTGCATGTTGGCTTCCACTCATTGTATCCTACGTCTTAATCCTATTAAAGGCACATTCAACATTGCAACTTAACACACACACACACACTCACACACACTCACACACACATACACTAGCATACAACATGGCATTTCATCCTAAACCTAGCATACATCTATCATGCTATCACATCACAAGCCCTATCATTCATCTATCATGCTCATTAAAGCATCTCATCTTATTTGGCATCATATCATGGTCAAGGTAAAACATAGCCATGGCAGCAAGCAATCACTTATCATATCTAAAGTAAAAAATGCATGAAGAATCATGTTATTACAAACCTCATCCATTTTCATCATCCAAAAAAAAAAAAAAAATCATATTCAAATCAATGCATGTTCATGTGAATGCATGAATTACCTCACTTACCTCACTGCATCACAACACCTATGGCATTATTATGAAATTTTAAAGTACTCATAAGTGTACAAGCCATACCGAAGTATAGTTTGACAAGAACGAGGTTGAACCCACAGGGACTTCAATGAATGTAGAATCAAAATAGTATCTTCATTCATTTAAATTTGAAAAAAAAAATTACTACTACTATTTGGGGAAAAAAAATGTCCTCTTATTAGAATCAAAATAGTATCTTCATTCATTTGAACAAATCGAATATTGAGATTGTGAACATCCCAAAATCTTGTGACTCAAACTCTAATCTCCCAATCATCTTTGTTATCTAATGATGCAAAAAAATCATTAGTGGCTTGATCATCCACACCAATGCCAATGGATGTACTTGAAGAACAAAAGAGAAGAACCAATCAACGGCCATTGGTGTGCTACTGGCCAAAGACCCTCCAAAAGTTAAGTCAGCGATAGAAGAATCTCTAAGAACTCAAGAGTGCAAGAGATGGGGAGAATTCATGTACCTCAAGAAGGGTAAGGTTTGTGGTTTATATAGTGGTAGAAAGCTGACAAGGATCCCTTGCTACGGGGGAATTTCCTTGTAGAGAGAAGAATCCTAAGATACTTGGGATTGGCTTTCCATATATAGGAGATCTGATTGCATGGTAGGGTCTTTAGTCATGATATGCAAGCAATTTCCATGTAAGGATGTAAGAATGGGCCCCACGCAAGCCCAATGGAAACCCTAGGGTAATGGGTCGTTGGGATTGGGAATTGCCTGATCCATCAGCCCATGGGTTGGTTATCCCTTTTGGGGTCGTCAAGGGGGTTTGGCACCCCCATACTGATCAGTTAAAAATTATCCTCATCATCTGCCCCCTACTCCATGAGTAATCGTGGTGGCAGATGCGTCGCAGAGTGTTGTCATAAATGCTTTGCCTTAGTGTCATGCGTCATAAGTAGGGACAATCATGTCTTTCAATAGTGCTAAGGACACATGGTCACTTTCTAATTTGAGGAGCCAAGCATCGTGATGCTTCTTTCTCCATGTTAGACCTCCCTATAAATAGTTTGATGCCATTATTGTCCATGCCATTTGAACATTTTCCATTTTTGATCTCAGAGCTCATTCTTTGGTATTCCTTCTTCTTCGGTTTCCTCTCGCTCGTCTGTTCTAGGTATGCTTTGTCGGTTACATATATTTTCTTTTCACCTTTTTCTGGTCTTTCTTCAATGTTAGCTACACACTTAAGAGGTAGAGTAGAATCTTGTTTGCATTCATTGCTTGTAGGTGAGAGATGTCTAGAGATAGTGAAGCACCGAGTGATCATACGCTGTGTTCGCAGGGGTTTAGACGATGATTTGTCCAGTCCTAGGCTTGAGTCAATGTCAAAGGACTCATCAGTTTCTAATAGGGACTCAGCATTTAATCCCCCCTCTAAGGATGCTAGTCCTTCTTGGCGACGTCCTAGGGAGATTTTCCTTCTCGACGACTAGTCCATTCATGGTTTTTCGTTTGACATAAGTGATGAGGTCTTTAGTAAGGTTGAGGCCCCACTTCCAAATATTCAATGACATGCCTATTAAGAAAGGTGACATAGGGGAGAAGTGTTATGATGGGAGGTCACTTGTGTTGGCTTTTACGAAACTGCTTTTGTAGCGGGGCTTTGTCTACCCCTATCCTTCTTGCGTTGTTGGTTGGCCTCTTATATAGGCATATCTGTCAGTTAGATAACCCTAAATTCTTGGAGAATATTCATTGGGGCTGAGGTGTTATGGGATCAGCTCAGTGGAGGTCATCGCCCCCTAACTTTAGAGGAGTTTTTCTATTATTACAAGCCCTAAGAGATCCTTTGATCCAAGGGCTTTTAGAATTTCGTGTGTTGTCGAGCTGCCTTAAGACTAATATCTTATTTGCCTGACTCCAACCATTAGTGGAAGACTAGGTTCTTCTTCGTTCAAGGGGTCAATTGGGTGTGTCGTCCGACGAATGGGATAGCAAAGGAACTTTTTATACCCACTCTTAGGGGCTCTTGAACAAGTCTGGTGAGTCGTCGAGGACTATCTGGGTTGTCAGTTTACACTTTTTACTTGACTAATGTATTCTTCTTGTTTAATTTAGCCATAGTGTGCTCGACAATCCTTCCTAAGCAAGAGGCATTCTTGGAAAGGGTAAGATACCGTTTGAGGAGAGGTCTTGGAAGAAACTTGTCAATTTAGACACTTTTCATGCCTTCTGTGGTGGACCCATCCCTTCTAAGAAAGCCCAAAGATTAGACAGTATCTCGAGAGTTCGTAAGTGTTTTTGCTTGCCACTTTCACCCTGTTTTAGTTTGAACTTGTACACTTTCTAACCAGTTTATTGGTTTCAAAGATGAATTCCTTGAAGAATGAACAAGCGACCAAGAATAGGAAGGAAGAGATCAAGAAGGCCGCCACCTTGAGCACAAGGTGGGGGATCGTCAACCTTACCCTCCCATGTCTCCAACATGAGGAAGCATGTCTCCGATGTTTTGTCATCCAGCAAAGGTGCCAGTGGCTCATCTACTCATCTGAAGACATGTAAGGTTGCTGCTGACGCTCCCTACCATGGGATTGGAAAAGGTCTTATGACTTTTAAGGCCCCGTCACCCCTCCCCCTCTTCCTTTGTTGGTGAAGGACAATGAGTATGTAGTGGACACTGCATGTTGCATTTCCACTCCTTTTAGGGGACTCTAGTCTCCATGAAATGATGAGGGTATATTGCATTTCCACTCCATTCATCCCTTTCTTTGGCTTTAATCGTTCTTTTTTTACTTAGACTCGTCCCTTTTCTTATTAGGGTTAAATGAGGATGCGAGCTTACAAATCCATTATGCATCTCCCAAGGCTTTAATCAATCATCCTAAGGATCATCTAGGCTCTGAAGCAGATGCTTTGAAGAAGTCTAAACAATCTTCTCAGACTCTCGATTAAAAGGTGATTGATCTGAAGGAAAAATTCAATGGGATGGCTCAATAAACTGACGAGCTAGTGAAGGAGAATGCTAATCTGAAGTTTAGGGTGGTAGCGCTTCATAAGCACATGGACAAGGTGAAGGAGGAGGCCATTGAGGAGTACTAATTATCCCTACCCTATTTCAATGAAATGAAGGGGCTACCATGGGGATGGGTTTGAGGACTCCCGTAAACAAGCTGTCCTCATGTTCCCAAACATGAACTTCTCCTAAATCTAGATCAAGCTCAATGCCCCGACTACTACTACCGCTAAGCCCATTCTCAATGATGCAGAGACTGATGAAGAGGTGTTGGTGATTGATGGGCTTGGTGATGTGGCCGACGACCCTGTGGACCCTCAAGCTAACAACCCCTTGCTGATCCTTAGAGATTTTACTTTCTTGTACCTTTTTCCTTTTTTTTTTTTTTTTTGCTAGTCTTTGGTTTGTAACTTAAAAACAATGATGGTGCCCTATTTTGGGCTTAAGTTATCTTTGCCCCTTGTTTTAGGTTGACACTTTACACTTTTCAACAATTTTATAAAGCTTTTTCTGTACTTCATAATTAATTTTTTTGCATTTTTTACAAGTGTTCATGTACATTGGTTTTCCTTTTATTAGTGCTTATTTAATCGTCGATCTAGAGGGTTTATCTTAGTGTTAGGCACTAAGGGCTATGACTCACCAGTTACTTCACCCTAACCACCCTTTCTTTGAGTCTTCAATTTACCCTTTAGGTAAGGTTTTGAGTTTTGATAAGGATCAGGTGCAGAAGGACATCTTTGAGGTTCTGTCCACCCCTTAGGTAAGACTTAGGATTTGATCAGGTGCACAAAAGCATCCTTGATCGTCTGTCTGCCCTTTAGGTAGCACTTAGGATTTGATTAAGTGCATGAGGGCATCCTTGATCGTCTGTCCACCCTTTAGGTAGTGCTTAAGATTTGATCAGGTGCACGAGGGTATCCTTGATCATTTGTCCAGCCCTTAGGCAGGACGTAGGATTTGATCAAGTGCATGTGGGCATCCTCGATTGTTTGTCCACCCCATAGACAGGACTTAGGATTTGATTAGGTGCACGAGGGCATCCCTGTCCACCCTTTAGGCAGGACTTAAGATTTGATCAAATATACGAAGGCATCCTTGATTGTCTATCCATCCCTCAGGCAAGACTTAGGATTTAATCAAGTGCACGGAGGCATCCTTGATCATCTATCCACCCTTTAGGTAGGACCTCGCTTTTTATAAGTCTTTCCTCATTGTAAATAATAATAACTCCATTTGAAAATAAACTGAGTAAAAATGTTGATAACTTGCATTTTAACCAGCTAAAAACTAGTCTATCAACTACTTAAACAAAAAGTTAAAGAAAATCTCACATAAACAATAACAAAGGCTATTGCTGGTGAACTATTAAGAGTATCTTCTAAGGTGCTCAACATTCCAAGGATAGAGCAGCTTTTACTGGTCGAGTGTTTCCAAGTAGTAGGTATCCTTCCTAGAGTAATCAATGATTCTATACAAACCCTCCTAGTTGGGTCCTAACTTCCATTGCGTGGGATCTTTGGTGGCCATGGTTACTTTCCTCAAGACAAGGTCCTCGATGCTGAAGTGTCAAGGCTTCACCTTGGAGTTATAGTGTTTGGGCATGTTATCTTGGTATCAGGTCATTCATTACTCAACGGCCACCCTTACCTCACCTAGCAAATCCAAGTGCAGACGGATCCTTTCTTCATTCTTCCCTTCATTACGGTGGGTTATCCTGTAGCTTACTATTCCTGATTCTATGGGATGACAGTCTCACTCCCGAATGCTAGACGAAATGGTGTTTCTTTTGTGGGTGTCTGAGTGTTTGTCCTATATGCCCATAAGGTGCTTGGTAGTTCGTCTTACCATATCCCTTTTGCCCCTTCCAGCCGAGTCTTGATCAGCTTGAGCAAGGATTGGCTTGTAACCTCAACTTTCCCATTGGCTTATGGGTGGATCGATGAAGAGTTATGGTTCTTGATCCCTAATTGCTTGCAAAAATCTCTGAACGCATCGTTGTTGAATTGTTTGCGATTATCAGAGATGAGGACCGAATGGGATCCTAAATCAATAGATAATGCTCTTCCAAATGAAGCTATGGACATTTTTCTTCACGATGGTTGCTAGTGGTTCTAATTCTACCCATTTGGTGAAGTAGTCAATTCTCACAACAAGGAACTTGAGTTGTTGCATTGCCGTCGGAAAGGGTCCTTTGATGTCTAGTCCTCATTGAGCAAAAGGCCATGGGGCATTCAGTGGGTTGAATGGTTTTGATGGCTACCTTACGACATTGCTAAAGCGTTGGCATTTATCACATGCCTTTACGTAAGATCGGGCTACCTTTTGCATTGTGGGCCAATAATACTTTACTTGTATGAGCTTATGGACCAACGGTCGTGCTCTTGAGTGGTTTCTATTGGAATATTACATGTTTGTATCACATACAAAACATATGTAGTAGAAAATTAACGGATCTACTTCATTCACAATTGATAACATGTACTATGTAAATTTTTAGAATTCAAGAAAAAGAGAGTGTACCATGGTGCGGTGAAATTCAAAAATAAAAGATTAAAAGTATTTGGGAACACTTTTAATCTTCACTCAAATTCCACTTTTGCCCAAGAAGTGTGGTCTCTTAATTAATTTACATGTATGTATCCAAGAGAGGATAAGAGAATGACTTACACTCACATACACACCATTTCATTCTACATAAAGCCTTAATGAAATTCTATATGTTTCTCTCCTTATATATAACTAATTATCTAATTAGGCTAGCCTTTTGGATCATTCCAATTAGGCTTTAGTATGTGGCTTGAAGTGGGAGCAAAATGGAACAAATAAGACTCTAGTTCCAATGGGTCTTGGGCTTTTCTGTCAACTCTTAACAAGTCCAAAGTTGCCATTAATTATATTTAATACCACTACATAAATATAATTTCACTCTGGGCCTTATTAAAAAAATTAAACCCAAGACTTTATTATGCATGAAACCCCTTCATTAAAATATTTGTAGTAACATAAAGTCATGAATGTTGACTGCCACTTTGAAGATCACTACATCTTACTCCTTGAGTACCCGGTTTAATCTTTTAAGTTATTCAGCATATATTTATGAAATCCAATTTCATAAATATATACTTTAGTAACTCCTTACTAAAGTGGTTGGGCCAAACACTCTGAATAACTAAACCCATTAAACTTATCTCAAAGGAATATTTTATATCTCCATTAAGAGATTATGAATTCCATCTTGAGAATATATGTTCCATCAACATTAAATGCAGCTGCCCAACATATTGAGGTTTTGATCTTGACTTTAGATCTCACTCTTGATATATCAAAGCAACCTACACCTCATGATTAGTTTCATTATTCTCTCAAGGTTTAGAGTTGATGTACATAGAAGTCGTGAGATCTATTATTCATTTGACAATCGTTAGGAGAATAATAAATCTCACAGCAATCCAGTTCAATATGTCTTAACTCTTAATACATATCAACTAGAAGTCTCCACTTCAATGATCAAGACAAATCATCTTAGTTGATATGTTATAATCTCTGTAGATGAAATGCCCAATTTCATCACCGATTACAAACTAAAATTTTAAGTTTTCAAAGAATTTGTGATCTATATCTTCTGTAACTAAATTACATAAAGCACATACTATGCATCTCATGGACTAAGATAATGTCTTATTTGTTCATTTATAAATAGTCGCATATAATTAAACAATTTAATTATTTATGATATGCCAACAAATTGGATTTTAGGGCATAAATCCCAACAGTTTCCGCACACCCCTTCATAGACTTCCCTCATAACATAGTTTACTTTATCTAGGATTAAACTCCTAAAGTATGGTTGGGAGAAACCTCTCTTGTATAGCACATCCGCTATCAGCACAAAACGTGCTGCCTGAACTTTCGATCATCGGGATTCATCACGGCCTTTGGAAAGTGTCCCTTTCTTAAGGTAGGAAATGATCAGAGTTGTCCAGTCAGCACCCTTTTGAATCATCTGTATCTCCAATTCCTCAATGGTAGGGGAATACTAAATGAAGGATAGGACGTGTCAATTTACATTATGTGTTCCGCAGATACAGCCTTGGCCAATTGATCGGCATGCTCATTTTCTTCTCTCGGGACTTGTAAGAATTTTACCACAAAGGTTTGATTCATCCGTTTTCTAATAAGTTCAAGATACTTTTTCATTCATTCACCCTTGGCTTCATAATCCCCATTAATATGTCGGACGACAACTTTGGAGTCGTTATAGAGGATGACTGATAAAGCCCTAGCTACTTTGGCCAAATCAAGCCCTGTGAGAATGGCTTCGTATTCAGCCTCATTATTAGTGGTTAAGAATTGGAGTTAGATGGCACATTTAATGATGTCCCCTTTTGGGGATTAAAAGACCACTCCGATCCCTCCAGCATGTTTGTTGGATGACCCATCCGTTTGAACCTTTTAAAGGGTTGCCCCCTAGTCGTCGGTTTTGCCTACCACAAATTCTATGATGAAGTCAACTAAGGCTTGAGCCTTGATCATGGTCCTCGGGCAATACTGTATGTTAAACTCCCTCAGCTCTATTGCCCATAAGGCTAATGGTTCGATAGCCTCTAGATTATTCATCATTTTTTGGAGGGGCTTGTCCATTTGAACTACAATAATATGTGCTTAGAAGTATAGCCTAAGCTTGCAGGCCACTGTAATTGAAGTGAAAGCTAACTTTTCCATGGGGGGATATCTCTCTTCTGCCCCGTTAGTGCTCGGCTAGTGTAGTACACGGGCAATTGTACATGATCTTTCTCTCAGATTAGGGTAGAACTGACCACTGTGGGGGATATAACCAGGTATAGGAAGAGCTCTTCATCAAGTTTGGATGGACATAGAAGCAGTGGGGAAACCAGGTCTGCCTTCAGCTCCTCAAATGCCTTCTAACATTCGTCACTCCATTCAAAAGCTTTCTTCAAGACTCTAAAGAATGACAAGAATTTGTCCGTTGCCCGCGAGACAAATTTGCTGAGTGTCGAGACTCTTCTGTTTAGGCTTTGGACCTCTTTAATGTTCTTTGGGGGTACTCATCTATGGTGTTGCTTAGATCTTATCGGGGTTGGTTTTAATACCCCATTAGGATACCATGAAGCCAAGAAACTTTCCTGTTGATACCCTGAACACACATTTAGTGGGATTGAGCTTCATTCCGTAGAGGTGAAGAGTTTCAAACATCTCTCTAAGATCATTCAAGTGATAATCCTCTTACTTGCTTTTCACTAACATGTCATCCAAGTATACCTCGACATTTCGTCCGATCTGCTGGGTGAACACCTTGTTCTTGAGCCTTTGGTATATTGCCCCTGCATTTTTCAATCCAAATGGCATGACTTTGTAGCAAAAAGTCTTTAGCTTATGATGAACGATGTCTTGTCTTGGTCAGACTCCTTAAGCTTGATCTGGTTGTAACTAGAGAAAGCATCCATAAAGCTTAATAGCTAGTGTCCAGCCGTGGAATCGGGAAAAAGGTCGATCCGTAGAAGGGTGTAGCTATCCTTTGGACATGCCTTGTTTAGGTCGGCGAAGTCCACACACATCCTCCACTTCTTGTTTACCTTTTTAATCATTACTAAGTTGGCTAACCATTCGGGGTAGTAGACCTCTCTAATGAAGCCTGCATCCAACAGCTTGTGAATTTCTTCAGCTATAGCCTTGTCCCTTTCTTGTGCGAAGATCCTTTTTCTTTGTCAAATTGATGGAAAGGATGGGGAGACATTGAGTTGATGGACCATGATGTTTGGATCGCTCCCAGGCATGTCCTCATGGCTTTAGGTAAAGATGTCTAGGTTGTCCCTTAGGAAAAGGATCAACCCATTCCAGACCAAAGGGTTGGCTTGTGTGCTGATGCGAATGATCCAATCTAGGTGTTCTTTGTCTAGGGAGATGGTTTCTAACCCCTCCATCAGTTCTACATTCACTCGTTGCTCCTTAATGTTCATGGTGGTCATTTTCTCATCCATTTTCGACATGGCTACATAGCACTCCCAGGCCACCATCTGATCTTCATGGTCCTCTCCTATCCTACACTCCATAGGGAACTTCAATAATAGGTGATATGTGGATGTGGTTGCACTCCAAGCGTTGAGCTTTGGTCGCCCTATGATGACATTGTAGGCTGATGAGCAATCCACTACCAAGAAGGTGACATCCTTGGTGATTTGCTAAGGATAGGTTTTGATGGTGACTGGCAATGTGACGGATCCGATAGGCATGACCTTTTTTTCCGCTGAAGCTTACTAGGGGGACATCTGATGGCATGAGTCATTCCTTACCAATCCTTATTTTTTGGAAGGTTGGGTAGTAGAGGATGTCAATTGAGCTTCCATTGTCCACCAAGACTTATCGGGTATTGTAGTCTGATATGGTCAGATTGATCACCAAGGCATCGTCATGGGGATGGTGGACTCGTCGAGCATCCTTCTCAATAAAGCTGATCACTTGGTCATCTATCCGTGTAAGCTTGGGCAGACGAACAATAAGCTTAACATTTTGCACCATCCGTAGGTAGGTCTTCCTTGCCTTCCTTAACGATTTGACCATCGTGCTGCCCCTGACAATCACTCTTATTTCTCCAAGTGGAGCCCTAGGTCATTCATCGACTTGTCGATTTGGCTCTTGGTCCCTTGGTTCTCTTTTGCACTTTCTCGCTTTACGAATCGTTGCAATTTTCCTTATTTAATGAGGGCCTCTATCTGTTGCTTTAAGTCATAGCAATTGGAGGTGTCGTTCCTATGGTCTCGGTGGAAGCAATAATACTTATTCCTTTGCCTTTTGTTTGGGTCAACCTTCAACTTACCGGGCCACGTCAAGGCGAGGTCATCCCTAATCTACATCAGGACCTGATCAAGCAAGGTGTTAAGCGGAGTGAAGTTGGTGATTTGTTTCGGTGGGGCCCTTAACCTTCATTCATCCTTTCTATCACCTATTTGGGCTGCCTTTCTTCCTCTGTTTAGAGGAGGATCATCATCCTTTTCTTGCTTCTTTGGTCTGCCCCCTCTAGTGAGCATAGTATCCTCGGCGTTCATGTACTTTGTAGCTCGGTATAGCATGTCCACCATAATCTTGAGATCATTATTGTAAACTGAGAATAAGAACTTTTCGGATTGGAGTTCGTTGGTAAAAGCTGTGACTGAGACCATATCATAAGCTTCGTCGATAATGTTGGAAAATCTGGTTTTGCATCTCATACAAAACACACAGCGGAAGCAACAATCACGGATCTATTTCATTCATGAGAGATAACATCTAACATTAAATTCTAGAACAAAGAATAGAAAGCTTACCTTGATGTAGTGAAATTCAAAACCAAGACTTGAGAATACCTTTAATCTTCATCTCAATTCCACATAGTGTCCAAGAAATATGGTTTCTCAATCAATCTTTATGTGCGATGATTCTCAAAGAAAAATCCTTCTTCTTCTTCTCCTTGTAGAGAAAAACTGTTTTCTTTCTTTTTGTCATACGTACATTCTAACTACCTTGATAGTTACTTTATTTAATAACTCTTATATTAAATAAAAAACTGATTATCTAATTGGGTTAGCCTTTTGCGCCTACCCAATTAGGCTTTAGTTTGTGGCTTGAGATAGGACCAAAGGGAACAAATAAGACTCTAGCTCCAATAGGCCTTGGATTTTTCTATCAACTCTTGACAAATCCAAAGTTACCATTAATTATATTTAATACCACTATATAAATATAATTGCACTCTAGGCCCTATTCATAAATTATATCTTAAGACTCTAATAATATCATTTGACCCTTCCATGAAATATCCATAGTGAACAAAGTCATAATAAACTGTCACTTTATAAACAACTATTTTATCCTTGAGTAACCAGTTTAATCTTTTAGTTATTCACAGTTATTAAAATCCAATTTCAATAAATATAATCTTTAGTAACTCCTTACTAAAGTGGGGGCCCTGAATAACCAGTTTCTATTAAACTTATCTCAAGGGGATATTTCATGTTTCTATAAAAAGAGATTATGAATTCCATCTTAAGAATATGTGTTCCCTTAACACTATGTGTGGTTACCCAACATATTGAGGTTTTGACCGTGAATATTAGATCTCACTCACGATATACCAAAGTAACCTACATTTCATGATCGAGTTCACTGTCCTTTTAGGATTGAGAGTCTATGAAATTAGAAGTTGTGAGATTAATTATTCATGTGACAATTATTGGTTGAATAATTAATCTCACAGTGGTCTAGTTCAATATGTCTTAACTTTTAAGACACATCAACACATCAACTAGAAGTCTCCACTTCTATGATCAAGAAAAATCATCTTAGTTGATGTGTTATAGTCTTCGCAGATGAAATGCCCAATTTCATCACCGACTACGAACTACATTTTGAGTTTACAAGGAACTTGTGATTTACATCTTTTGTGACTTGTCACATAAACCACACACAATGCATCTCATGGACTATGATAATGTCCCATTAATTCATTTACAAATAGACTCAAATAATTAAACAATTTAATTATTTATGATATGCCAATAAATTGGATTTTAGGGCATAAACCCCAATAGATAAGTAGTGTCTCCTTGTTAAACTGAGTGACATATAACCTCAAGCTCTTGTTGTCCTGCTATTTGATGTTTAGGAGGCTTGCTGAGGACCTCTTATATCGCTAACCTCCAATGAAACGTGTGATGAAGAGTCTGCTTAATTCCTTAAAGGTAGAGATGGAATTGGAGGCTATCTTGCTAAACTATACTAAAGCTAGTCCTTTAAGAGTGGTGGGGAAGGCTTTGCCCATAATCTCATCTAAAACCCCTTACAAGTGAATGAGGGTTTTGAACGACCCCAGGTGGTCGAGGGGGTTTTTGATCCATCGAATGCTTCCACATATGGCATTATGAACTTGGCTGGAAGGGGAAAGGATGTGACCGGTGCAGTGAAGGTGGAATCGGTACAATGGACTAGTTCGTCCAAGCTAGTGGACACCCGACCCTTTAGGGCATTCATCATCATATCCATATTTTCTTTCATCGTCTACATCTCTTATGCCATACACAATGCGCCGACTTCTAGCTTGGAGGGCCAACTGGTATCCTGCTAGTCTTGTCCACTAACGATGTTGCTTTCCTCTTAGTCGTCCCTTTATTGGTGATCATCCGTCGGGGGGAAATTTTTTTCATGTTCGTCCCTATCCTGTCCGTCATTTTGATCACTTAGCTCCTGATCATAATATTGTTCCAACTGTCATTCTAACTTGTGATTTCGTTGAGTGAGCAGTTCAATCACTATAGCAAGGGTTTGCACTTGACTCTCCAATGTGTTGGGCAAGTTCCTAGTCTCTTGGTTGGTGGTGGCCATTGATTGTGTCTGGACCATACTACTCTTTGTCTTTGAAACGACGATATGGCTTATCACTCATTCCTATAGACGGCACCAAATGATGATGTAGGAAAATTGTCAATGAGTTGATCATCCACACATGTATCAATGGGTGTACCTGAAAAACAAAAGAGAAGAACCAATCAAAGAGCATCGGTGTGGTACCGGCTAAAAACCCTCTAAACATTAAGTCAGTGATAGAAGAATCTACAAGAACTTAAGAGTGCAAGAGCTAGGGAGAATTCACATACCTTAAGAAGGGTAAGGTTTGTGGTTTATATAGTGGTGGAGAGCTAACCCAGATCCCTTGATACGGGAGAATTTCCTTGTAGAGAAGGATCCTAAGATACTTGGGATTGCCTTTCCATATATAGGAGATCTAATTGCGTGATAGGGTTTTTGGTCGTGATGTGCAAGCAATTTCCATGTAAGGATGTATGAGTGGGCCCCACACAAGCCACATGGAAACCCTAGGGTAATGGTTCGTCAGGATTGGGGATTGCCTGATCCGTTGGCCCATGGGTAGATCTTCCCTTTCGAAGTCGTTAGGGAGGTTCAGCACCCCTATACTAATCAGTCAAAAATTATCCTCATCAATATCATTAGCATATGAAGTAGGGTACTGTCACCTTTCATCTTTCTTGTACTCAAGCTATTAAACACTGATATGCAATTTGTCAAAGATGATGGAAAAATAACTTAAAAAATGGAAAAGAAGTTTGATAAGGTACTGGTAAGGAAATCAAGATGAAGAGATGTAGGTTGCAAAAGATGATAGAACAACTCAATATAATGTGAACTTGTAAATTTTTAAATAAAATTAGTAGCCTTTTAAAAAATTTCTATTTATCTATTAGTTATTAATGTGGCAAAAATGATATCCATTGTCATATTGTAAGGTTTTTTTTTTTTTTTTTTTTTTTTTTTTTTTTTTTTTTTTTTTTTTGGCTATAGTGCAAAACAGACCCCTCAATTTTGGGGTCTTTGAATTTTATACCTCTAATGTTATATATCATTTAGATTGTCATCCCCTTCATCTATTTTTTGCTGACATGTTTTTTTATTGACACATTAGCCTATCACGTGTGCATTAAGTGGCTCATATGACTAAATAAAACCATGCCACAGCAATTTAAATTATTCCAAGCATTTAAATGACTAAAAAAATATTTAAAATTTAAAATAAATCCAAAAGTATAATAAAGTAGAATAACTAAATTAAGTTTTTATTTTTCATTCCAAATGGTCTAGAATGAACATAATGAACAAACCCAAGAAATTCAAACTCAAAGAAATCACACAAAATTTGAATTAACCACAAACCAATTTTCATTGATAAATTCAAACACAGCAAATTTGAACCCCATCATATTAAACCTATAAAATTTAAATCTCAGAAAATCAAACACAAAAAATTCACCAAAGTTCCTGAATTTCTCAATATAAATCCGAAATTGCCTTTTCTGCCTTTCTCTTATCTAGGCAAAATTTGCCAAGTAGCACACAGATGAAGTTAATTAGTTAAATAGACTATTTTTTGAACTCAAGTTTGTCAAACTCTAATCAAACTCGTGTTCCAAGCCAAACTAGAGTTTGACAAACTCGAGTTCCAAAAATAGTTTACTTAACTAATTAAGTTCAGCCAAATGCTATTCACCAAAAAGTTTTCTAAAATGGTACCATTCAGCAAATTTGGCCCTCCTATTTGTTTACATTTTTCTGGTAAACTAGAAAATGCATTAAATATTAGAAAGAAGTACAGAGTCGAGGGTACAAAATATCCCAAGCGTCAGCTAAAAGCTAGTACAAAATATAAGGAGGACTAGAATGTAAAACAAGAGAATTGGGATTGTGCAATCCTTCTTTTGCCCAAATGTTCGCGCAATGATTCCCCTAGCGGTGTATGTGACCAACGTGCTTCCTCAAAATACAAGTGGAGGGACTTGTTTATCCATTTACACTCACCACACTGAAACTCCCACTACGAACAAATCCAAGCGAAAACCAAATAGCAAGACCCATCTTCGTAAAACAAAATGAACCCCCTTTATGTGCAACAATACATTTTACACATAAAATCTATAATACCTAAACAAAATTTCTAATTGCTTCACTTTATTGTTAGTGTATAGCTTAGACTAGATTAGCCTATTGGGCTTGGCCTAGTATACTGTACTTGTAGTTTACTCATATTACTTGTACTACACACATACCTAGCATATATAAGGCTCTCTATTGTACATTATTGTTCACATCAAATATACAGACTATTCAGTCTTTCTTTCGCACTTTATATTCTTAACATGGTATCAGATCCATTCCTCTGACTTTCTGGTTCCTGTGGACATCTTCGGCGTTCTTCCACTGCCCTCGCCTTCATCCAGTAGCCACTATTAGAAATGAGTCACCGCCGTCACGCCCACAGTCCTTGCAACTCTCGGATCTCACCGTTTTGTTCATCCGACTGTCAAAGCAAGGACATAAAGTGACTGAACAGATAATCTCGAGAAAAACCCAACCAAGAATAGCTAGAAAAGACCTCACACGCGCCCGCACGTGCCTCCTGAAGCTTCTGACTATCGAACATGCACTTCACGCACCTTCACGCGCCACTAGACTTGTTACACGCGCTGCACGCACCGGTCAGATAGTCGCCACGCACCTCTACTCGCACCACGCACTACACGCGCCTGAGACTGTCCGCGTCTTTCCACGTCAGCCCTAGGCTGATGTCATCTTGCACACATCAGCGTTTGAGTCATCCACCTACGTCAGCACACGCTAGCCGTTGACTTTGACCGTTCACTCCACTGTTAACCGTTGACTTTTTGACCAAAGTCAAAATTTTTCAACGAGGCCTGTCTTGCTCAGTTTTTCACGTAAATTCCAATTTTGAGCTCCATTTCTGCATTTGAGGTATCTAAATCCCACTTTTTGGTCATTTTATTCATTATGGCTCTATAAAATGAACAAGATATCATATATCCTTTCACCATTATGTTGGATGGTCCTGCTAGCTATCATGCATGGTCTCAGAATATGACTGTCTTTCTCAAGGGTCGTAAATTATGGAGATATGTGACTAGTTCAATTCTTAAGCCGGTACCAAAACTTACATCTAAAGCCACAGCTGCTGAAGATGCCTTAAAGACCGCTACTACAATGGATGATTATGAAGAACGCCTTGAGGAATGGAAAAGTATTCAAAGTAAGATTTTGTCTTGGTTTATTAGTACCTTTATTCCCTCCATTCATAATCTTCTTCCTCGTCTTGAGAGTGTTGCGGCAGCTTGGAAATTTCTGGCTTATCACTATAATTGCACTAATGATTTTAGCCTGGAGTTCCACATTGAATCAAAGCTTTATCAAATGCGCCAAGAGACAAGTCAGTCTATTTTTTATTATTATTCTCAGACTTCTATTATGTGGGAACAACTATTTGTTGCAGATCCTCCACTAGTGTGTTCTAGGGACATTAAGCTCTTTGTCAAATATCATGATCGTTTTACATTTATGCACTTCATGATGGGTTTATGTGAGGATTTTGAGCCTACTAGGGCTTCTCTACTGAGCCGGTCTCCTACTCCTTCTCTTGATGCTGCAGTCAAGGAGCTCATTTTTGAGGAGAACCGTCAGCCTACTTATCACATGTCATCATCTGATCATGTCTTGGCTACACCATCTTCACAGCCTCTTGCTACTGCTTTTACTGCTCCTCCACAAATAAACTCGGGGCGTCCCACCTCTCAGTCTTCCAAATGTACTCGCTGCTAGTTTTGTCATGCCAAAGGCCATGACATCTCAGTTTGTCGCAAACTGCAGAAATTTGTACAAGAGCAGAATAAAGCTTCTCTTTCTCAGGTAGCTACTGTATGTCCTTTAGATTCATCAGTTCCTACAAGTCCATCTTTGCCTTCCTCACTTACTATGGCTGATATTGAGGCAGTAGTTCAACAAGTTTTATCCCGAACTTTCACTACTCTTTCTGTCACCTCAGGTAAACAATCTTGGTTTTTTTATACTGCATTTTGTAACCATATGACTCCTGATGAATCCCAATTTTCTGATAGGGCACCCTTAGAACACCCTATCACTATTTACACTACTGATGGAACTTCTATGCCTGTTCGTCATAAAGGAACAATCTCTTCTCCTAGTTTATCCCCGTAGTGACATCTTTCATATCCCAAAGTTATCCCTCAATTTGTTTTCTATTGGTCAACTTTGTGAATTAGGCATAGATCTTCTATTTACTAATCATGGTGTGGATGTGTAAGATCCCCAGATAGGTCAAGTGCTTGGGACAGGGTGTAAGGTCGGTTTCATATTTGAGGTTCATGACTTGAAGATTCCTTCATAAATTGTTTCTGTAGCTGCTACAACTGCCACCCCCTCACCTAATCTATGGTATGCTCGTCTTGGTCATCCATCCTTATCTCATCTTCAGTTATTAGCTTCTTAATGTCATTTAGGTTCAGTTTAGTTTCAAAATTTTGATTGTACTTCCTATCATTTTGGAAAACAAGTAAAATTGGCCCTTAATAATACTGACTATTTTTGTTCTGCACCTTTTGATCTTATACATTCTGATATTTGGGATCCTGCACCAGTTCCCACTGAAGGGGGATCTAGATATTTTGTCATATTTGTGGATGTTTTTTCTTGATATACTTGGATTTATCTGCTTTACCATAGGTTTGAACTTGTGTCTATTTACCAAACATTTCATAAAATGATTGAAACACAGTTTAATCGCACCATCAAAGTCTTTCGATCAAATAATGCCCAAGAATATAATGATAAATATTTCCTATCCTTCTTAGACAGTCATGGTACCCTTTCTCAGTGGTCTTGTCCTTACACCTCTCAACAAAATGGTCGTGCAGAATGAAAACATTGTCACATTCTTGATGTTATTCGCACCCTTCTCATTTCTGCCTCTCTTCCTGAGCGCTTTTGTGGTGAGGCAACACTCACTGCTGTGTACACCATTAATCGTATTCCTTCACCAACTACACATAACAAATCACCATTCAAGCTTCTCTATGGTCAAACCCCTGACTACTCCTCTCTTCAGGTTTTTGGTTGTGCTTGCTTTATTTCTCTTCCTCCTCATGAACGGACAAAGCTCCAACCTCGTGCTTGTCTCTATTGTTTCCTTGGTTATGGTGTCTCTCAAAAGGGGTTTCACTACTATGATCATATTTCTTATCAGCTTCGTGTCTCCCGTCATGTTGAGTTTTGGGAACATCGTCCTTTCACAAGTCTTCAGCAGTTTCCTGCATCTTCTTCCTCAGAGTCTCCCATTTTTACCGATCTTTTCCTCCCTCTCTATCCTGAACTTGTGGAGAATTCTTCGACATAAGCTGCCTCTCCAGACGACTTATCTCCGGTTCTGTCTCGAGCATATGACCCGTCTGTCTTGGATTCTGTAGCACCACCCTCTCCTGAGTTACCTCTTGGTCCTGAACTTCGTCGTTCCACCCGGGTAAACATTCCTTTCCTTTATCTCACTGATTATCACTGCTCTTTTGCTCTTGCCACCCTCTATGAACCTTACACCTATTGTGAGGTCCATATTGACCCTCTTTGGTAGCAAGCTATAAACGAAGAACTTGATGCCCTTCATAAAAATCTCACTTGGGATATGGTTGATTTGCCTCCTAGTCAGTCTGTAGTAGGTTGTAGGTGGGTTTACAAGATCAAGACCAAGGCTGATGGATCTGTTGAATGATACAAGGCTCGCCTCGTTGCCAAAGGCTTTACTTTGGAGTATGGCATTGACTATGAGGAAACATTTGCTCATGTTGCTCACCTTACATCTGTCAGATGTCTCATTACTGTGGCTGCTGTTCACCATTGGCTTCTTTATCAAATGGATGTGAAGAATGTTTTTCTCAATGGAGACCTCCAAGAAGAAGTGTATATGCAACCGCCCCCTAGCTATCCACACTCAGGCAGTCAAGTTTGTCGCCTTCGTCGTGCTCTTTATGGCCTTAAGCAGGCTCCTCGAGCTTGGTTTGAAAAGTTTAGCTCAGTTGTTGCTCAGCAGGGTTTCACTTCGAGTCCTCGTGACACTGCTCTTTTTGTTCGAAGATCCTCTGTTAGTATCACTCTTATTCTTCTTTATGTTGATGATATGATTATTACTAGAGATAATTTTGCAGGTATCCGTTCTCTTCAGCACTTCCTTAGTCAGCATTTTGAGATGAAAGATCTAAGCACTCTCAGCTATTTTCTTAGGCTTGAAGTTACCTCATCCTCTAATGGATACTATCTTTCCCAAGCTAAATATGCTTCTGATCTTATCTCCAAAGCCGGTATCACTGACAACAAGACTATTTCCACTCCCTTGGAATATAATGCAAAGCTTACGCCCTTGGATGGTGAACCTATATCTGATGCTACTTGTTATCGTCAATTGGTTGATAGTCTGATCTATCTCACTGTTACTTGTCCAGATATCTCACATGTCGTAGGTATGGTTAGTAAGTTCATGGATGTCCCTTGTTCTGACCATTATGCTGTAGTTCTTCGGATTCTCCAATATGTCAAAGGCACGCTTTATCATAGTCTCCACTACTCCTCTCAGTCTTCTCTCGAGCTTTATGCTTATTCAGATACAGACTGGGCAGGCGATCCCACTGATCGATGCTTTATTATAGGTTTCTGTTTCTTGTTAGGTACTTCCCTTGTCTCATGGTGTAGCTAGAAGCAGGATGTGGTTTCTCGTACTAGTACTGAGGCTGAGTATCGTGCCCTTGCCGACACCACCTGCGAGCTTGTCTAGCTTCGCTGGCTCCTGGCTAACATGGATGCTCCACAGCCTACTGCCACTCCTCTTTATTGTGATAATCGTAGTGCCATCTACATTGCTCATAATGATGTCTTCCATGAATGCACCAAGCACATTGAGATTGACTGCCACATCACTCGCCAGCATCTCAAGAAAGGCAATCTCAAATTGTTCTCCATCTCCTCTGCTGACCAACCTACTGATATCTTCACCAAGACTCACTCGCCTGGTATTCTTCTAAATCTTATATCCAAACTCCAGTTGGCTTCCTCCTTGCCACCTCGAGTTTGAGGGGGGATGTTAGTGTATAGCTTAGACTAGATTAGCCTATTAGGCTTGACCCAGTATACTGTATTTGTAGTTTACTCATATTACTTGTACTACATACATACCTAGCCTATATGAGGCTTTCTATTGTACATTATTGTTCACATTAAATATATAGACTATTCAGTCTTTCTTTCGCATTCTTAACATTTATAAATAAAAGAATTGTTGCTACCAATGTGCTTTCATTAAAACAAGGCCCTGATCCACCAACACCGACCTTAAAGAAGGCACCATAATGCATTGATAGGTCATAGGTCCCAAACCTAAACCCAAACCACAAAATATTGAGATGCAAATAATGGAAGCCAACTTGGTGAGGAAGCTAACCCTTGTGGGCCTCAATTATGTTGGGTTTGTTTTCTTGGATACAACACCAATCATTTTGGCAGAACCGGCGGTCATTTTAGCTAGAGATATTAGGGCTCTGAAGAGGAACGAGGCAATCATTTCCTTTGGCCATTCGAGCTTTGAGTTTTAGATCAGAAAGCTCGGATCTCTCTTTATCTCGCAAGGATCTCTCTTTGTTGTGATAGGAGTCTTGAGGTTGGGTGGGTTGGCTTAAGTGAAATTTTCTTGTTTTATATGAGCTTAAAACGATAGAAAAAACTTTATTGAACGAAAGAGAATACAAGTAAAAGACTGAGACAAGAAGCTCAGCCAGGGGGAATAGTAATAAGTTAAAACATATCCCCAGGGAATGAATCAATACAAAAGGAAAGCCCAAAGGCATTACACCCTTGTCCACTAGAATCTATCAGACTTGTGCTGCCATCATCCGTTGGTAGTCCTCCAATAGTCCAATAGCGCTCTCCAAAATCACTCTTGGATGCACTTGAACCTGGTCAAAGTAAAACTTGTTCCATGCGTTCCAGATAGCCCAAGCTGTGACCGTCCATCTCTCCAACTCCATGAGGCTCGACTTTGCTTGCATTTTTTTTAACAAGAGGAAGAAGTCTTGTCCTTCATTACTGCATTTCTGTGTTCTGCCCTTAAACATAGCCCATATGTTTCTCGCGAATGGTCATTCCCACAGCATATGCCCCACCGTCTCGGGTTGTTGACAGCAGAGCTCACAACGTGCTTCCACTCACACACGCCGTCGGTTAGATTTTCCCGAGTTGGTAGGCAATTCGAACATATGTGCCACATGAAATTTCATACCTTCGACGGCACGTTTAACCTCTGTATCTTCTTCCACGTCTCACCATGACTGCGAGCTGATGAGTGCTCCGAATGGTTGTGGTTCTTGAGCCGAAGCACAACCCGGTAAGCTGTTTTCACTGAGAACCTCTGGGCTTTATTCTCTTTCCATACCAGACTATCATAGTTGGTAATATTATTAAGCGGTATGGCCAAAATATCAATGCATGTCCTACGTGCAAAATTAGAGAAAATCTTTCCACTTTCCCATTGTCTTGAGTCCACATCAATCAGGTCAGACACAAGTAGATCATGACTAGTTTCGTGAAGGAAAACCGGAGAATGAGATAGCCATGCATGAGTGGACACTCCAATAGTCTGACCATCCCCAACTTGCCAGTGTGAACCTTCAATAATGATGTCTCTTGCAGCCAGGAGGCTACACCACACATAGGAGGGATTATGTTCCAGTTCTGCCATAAGGAAGGAGCAATTTGGGAAATATCTAGCCTTATACACTATAAAACAGGGAGTGAGGGTTGTGAACCAATCTTCGTACTTGCTTTACTAACATAGGTAGGTTGAAAGCATTTAGGCCCCGGAAGCCCATCCCACCAGTGGCTTTGTAAGTGCACAATTTATTCCAATTAATCTAATGGATCTTCTTCTCATATTTCTGTTGGCCCTGCCAATATTGGGCTAGTAGGGAGTTAATTCTATCACAGATGGCCTTTGGCAATTTAAACCAACAAATAGAGCAAGTGGGAATTGCATGTGCCACCGTCTTTATAAGGACTTCCCTCCCAGCTTTTGATATAAACTTCTTCTTCCACCCCATCATACATTTAGTGATTTTCTGTTGCAAATCTTTAAAAGTATTTACCTTTGATTTACCGGTGGCCATTGGTAAACCTAGGTACTTCTCATAGTCTGTCATCACCCTTCCTCCTAACATGTGCTGGATTGCATGTCAAACCTCTTGCCTTGTGTTCTTTCTAAAACAATAGGGATTATTTTGTCTATTGATTGATTGGCCAAATTAATGCGGCTTCATATCTCCCCAAAAGGTCTAACAATCTTTGGCACTCCTCTACCTTAACTTGATTGAATAACAGGCTGCCATCAGCAAACAACATATGAGAGATGTGTACCCGTTGTTGGCTAGACATTATTCCTTTTAGTGCATGGTTTTCCTCAACCTTTCTCAGCAAGGCAGACAACCCTTTAGCACAAAGTAAGAACAAATATGGAGATAGTGGGTCTCCTTGCTTTATGCCTTTTGATGGGGTAATGAAACCCCTCGGCTCCCCATTAATTAAGACTGAGTATGATGCCGTGGTGACCGTCTCCATAGTTAAATCCACCCATCTTGGCTCCATACCAAGTTTAAACATTATTTTTTTGAGAAAACCTCACTCCACCCGATTATAGGCTTTGCTAATGTCCAGCTTAACTGCCATTTGTGTCTTCTTTCCCTTCTGTTTGTTTTGCATCTTGTATAACAACTCATATGCTACAATGGTATTGTTAGTGATTAAACGATCAAGGACAAAAGCACTTTGAGCATTAGATGTTGCATTAGACAAAACCTGCTTTAGACGGTTAGCAATAGCATTAGACAAAATTTTGGATACCATGTTTCCTAGACTTATAGGCCTAAAGTCAGACATCAACATAGGCTCATTCTTTTTTGGGACCAAAACAATATGAGTGTAGTTCATCTTACGTAACATATGCCCAGAATTTAAAATAGATAGGATAGCTTACATCACATCAGGCCCACAATCTGCCAAATTTTTTGTAAAAAGAAAAGGAACATACCATCCGGGCTTGGGAATTTTGAAGGGTGCATATGGAAGAGGGCACGCTTGACTTCTTCCAGAGAGTATTGCTGGGTGAGTACATTGTTCATATCTAGAGTGATGTGCAAATCCACCGACTCTAGTGCGTCATCTATATTGCTTGCTTGGGCAGAACAAAAGAGGTTTTGAAAGTACTCCTCAACTACATAGGCAATCTAGTCTCAAGAGGTATGCCACCCACCAAAGCTATCTTGGATTCTAGAAATATGATTTTTGCACCTTCTATGACTAGCCCGTTGATGGAAATACTTTGTATTTTTATTCCCTACTTGTAGCCAAATTGATCTTGATCTTTGCCTCCAAAATAGTTCATCTTGGTGAAGAAGGGTGTTGATTACGGCCTTGAGATCCTGTATATTGTGAATATTTTCAGCCCTTTTCATTAAAGAAAGCTCCTTAAGAATTGCTTGCGATTCTTTGATTTATATTTTTCAAGTTTCCAAAAGTAACTCGGCTCCAATCTACCAATGCATGTCTACACTGTTTGATCTTTTCAAAGAGCCTATACATTGAGCTGCCTCGTACAAACACTTGACCCCAAGCCTCTAAAATAACGTTTTCACTTTCTACGTTGGACACCCACTTCTCTTTAAACCTCCTTGGCAACTTCTTTTTTCTACCTTGCTGGTCCAGCTTTTGTGTTTTGATTAGAACAGGTATATGATCCGAATATGTACCTTGGACATTCCTTACGCGAGTGTGGGGATACAATGATCTCCATTCTATTGTAGCACAAGCCCTTTTGAAACGTTCTTGTACAAAAGCCTCTCCTGAACATTCATTATTCCAAGTGAAGATATTCACTTGGAAGCCTAAGTCAACCAAGGCACAGTGGAGAAGTGTAGCTCTGAAGTCTATCATGTGCTGCAAGGACCTTGGCAATCCACCTTCTTTTTTGTCCAAAGTCAAAATCTCAATATAGTCACCCACACATAACCATAGGACTGAGAACCTCGATTGGAGGTGCTTTAGTAATCACCAAGATTCATCTTTACGTTGTTCCTCCGGCCACCCATAGAAGCCTGTCATCCTCTAGGGGAAATTAAGGTTGTTGAGGATAAGGGCACTAATATGATTCATAGAAAAAGTTTGGACATGCAGATTGACCTCCTCCATCCACAGTAAGGCCAGACCACCACTTCTTTGAATGCTAGGAACAGTGAACATGCAGCGGTAAGTAAATCAGCTTGAATCCTCGCATCTCTTCTACTGATTGTTTTGTCTCCGTAGGGAATGAAACCTTAGAGCTTTTTCCCCCACTAAATGAGAGAGGACATTGACTGCACATTCGTTCTCAAGCCTCCGGTTGTTCCAGCATAGAATATTCATTGGTTTCGGTGGGGCTAGTCCACAACCTCTGCCGTTGAAACAAGCTGATCATGGTTAGAAACCATAGGTTTACTTCTTTTGTTCTCTACTTTCAGCTTTTGTCCCCCCTTGGGGTGTTTCCTTTTTCTTCCAGATCCTGTAATTGGTGTAAAGCTATCCACCGTGTGTGATTGAACCATTCGTTCAATCTTTGTCCAATGTCTAGGTTTCCCATCTTTGCATGCTTCTGAAAGTGTTTTTTGGTCACCTAGTGTCTTCTCACATGACTGCCCAGGAGATTGTAATGCATGGGGATCGGTTACGTAACCGATGGGAACACTAACCAAGTGGACAGCTATCATGGAGGGGTTAGCTGTTGACTTCTCTGAAATTATTCCTTCAATATTTGACACTGGTCTTGAAGGGGTATGGTGATCCATTTCCTTTTGAGAGTCCTTGTCAATTAAAAAATTCCGGGGAGTAATCACTGTCCATAATATCAAGGTTTGACATTTCCACAATTCTCACCTCTGGAAAATCCGCGTGTGAGTAATCACTGTCCTCTCCAACACGAACACCTGAAATTTCCCTTGTCTCTCTAAGATTAGTGTTTTGGTTGGTTTGAGGTGGATCCCTAGGTTGGTAAACCTCACCTGTTGGTTGTTCCTTCCCCCGCAGGCTTTTTGGTCTCCTATCAGAACCACCTTCCTCCCTTCAGAACCTCGCCTATAGCTATTCACCATAAGGAGTCTTCTGCTACCGTTGGTCTTTAGGCTTGGAACAATCTCATGCCTCATGGCCAAACAAACTACACTAGAAACACAACCCAGTAAGCCTTCTGTAATAAATGAAGATTCTAGAAGAAAGTTTGAGAGAGAATTGGGGATTCAATTTTGTAATTGTATTGAAGTGAACAAAATCAACTAACAGCTCTGTTTATATACAACAAGAGAATAAGAAAATTGGCGGGAAGATGAAAACTAATTTAACAAACTTCTAACTGCTCTAACAAACTCCTAACTGTTTCTCATCTACAACCAGATCAGCACACGTGGTAGTCTTCAGTTGGCAACTTCTCACGTGTTTACTTTGCTCTGTTTCTTCATTAAATGAAACGTTGCCGTTTCTGTATCCTTCTCCACTGCAGCTTAATGTCGTTTTGTTTGATGTCGTTTTCTTTTGCTTCTTTTTATTTTGCTGTCGTTTGAAGACTGGATCTCCAATACTCCCCCTCAAGTCTTGAACTTCTTCAAGTTCTGAGACATGTTCTGATGAGCCAAACTTCAAATCCTTTGGAATGAAAATATTTCTCAGTTCCAATCTATCTGAGAGTCTTGTAAAAGCTGAGATTCCCAAGGCTTTAGTGAATATATCTGCCACTTGTGAATTGGTTGCTACATGGAATGTCTTAATCATTCCTTCCATGATTTTATCCCTTACCAAGTGACAATCCACCTCAATGTGTTTTGTCCTCTCATGGAACACCGGATTTGCTGCAATATAGAGAGCTGCCTGGTTGTCACAGAACAACATGGCAGGCTTAGGATGGTCTACCTTTAAATCCTTAAGTAATTGAAGTACCCAAGTGATTTCACATGCCACACTTGCCATAGCTCGATATTCCGCCTCAGCTGATGATCTGGAGACAACACCTTGTTTCTTTGACCTCCAGGAAATTAATGCATCACCTAAAAATACTGCATAACTAGTTAATGATCTCCTTGTGTCTGGACACCCTGCCCAATCCACATCACAAAAGGATTTCAAATGCAATTCTGAATTACTAGGAAAGAAAAGTCCCTTCCTTGGTGAACCTTTAATGTATTGTAAGACTCTATTGACTGATAGTAAGTGAGGCTCTCTTGGCTGTGATAGAAACTGACTCAACCTATGCACTGCATAGGTGATGTCAGGTCTTGTCAAGGTAATGTACAAAAGTCTACCAATCAGCCTTCTATACATGCTTGGATCTTCAAGTAGCTTCCCTTCATACTTGGAAAGTCTCAAATTTTGCTCCATAGGAAACTTGACAGGCTTAGTACCAAGAAAACCTGTGTCTTGCAAAATTTCCAAGGCATACTTCCTTTGATTTAAACTAATGCCCTCATCTGTCCGTGCCACTTCAAGGCCTAGAAAATATCTCAACGAACCAAGATCCTTTAAACCAAATTTATCATCAAGCAAGCCTTTTAAACTATTAACACAAGAAGGATTGTTACCAGTGAGTAAGATATCATCTACATAAACTAAGTGGACAGTAAAAGAAGAGCCTTGTGTATGAGTGAACATAGAATAATCTGATTTAGATTGTACAAACCCCAATTGCAGAATTGTTGAAGAGAATTTATCAAACCCTTGTCTAGATGCTTGCTTAAGGCCATAGAGACTTTTGTTAAGCTTGCAAACCAGATTGGAATTCTCCCCCTTGCTGTGAAAACCAGGTGGTAAACACATATACACATCCTCAATCAAATCACCATGTAGGAATCCATTGTTGACATCTAGTTGGTGAAGAAACCAACCTTTCACAGCAGCCAAGGACAATACAAGTCTGACTGAAACAGACTTAACAACAAGAGAGAAAGTTTCAGAATAATCCAACCCAAGCCTTTGATTGAAACCCTTGGCCACTAATCTGGCTTTATATATTTCAATAAAGCCATTGGAGTGGTACTTAATCCGATACACCCATTTGCATCCAATTGGAGACTTACCAGGAGGCAAAGTGTAAGAGACCATGTGTGATTAAGTTCTAAAGCAGCAATTTCTTTGTCCACGGCAGCCCTCCATTCAGGGAATTTAACAGCCTGATGAAAAGAGGTAGGGTCTGCTGGAGTAGCAGTCACAACCATGACAAAAGAATGATAGGCAGATCCCAAGTGTGAGTAACTCAAAGATTTTGAAATATTATATGGCAACCCAGAAGCAGGTTTGGTACAAGCAAGTTGACAAGCATATTCTGAGAGATAAGAAGGAGGATGGTGAGGTCTAGTAGACCTTCTTAGCATGGGTAAGGCAGAAGAAGAAGTAGAAGAAGGATATCAAGAATAGGTAAAACAGAATCAGCTAAGACTGGATCAGAAATGATGGAATTAGAAGGGATAGGTTCTGCAGAAGGAAATTCTGCAGAATGATTAATTGGAGGGGTGACAGAAGGTGTTTGAGGAAAAAAAGAGGTAAGTGGGATCAGGAGCATCAAAAGAGGTGCAATGAGGAAAAACAAAAGAGTCAAGGTATGAAGGAAAGGAAGAAGCAGCAATGGCATAGGGAAAAATATTTTCATAGAAAATGATGTCTCTAGAGATAAAAATAGAGTTGGATTCAATGTCTAACATCTTGTAACCTTTTATGCCATGGGGATAGCCTAGAAAAACACATTTTCTAGCCCTAGGATTAAACTTATGTCTATTGTGTGCTAAGGTGGAAATGTAACACAAACAACCAAAGCACTTGAGATGGTCATATGAAGGCTTGGACTGAAATAAGACCTCATAAGGACTCTTGTTATGTAAGACTTTAGAAGGAGTTCTATTGATGAGATATACTGCAGTTAAGATGCAGTCACCCCAGAAACATAAAAGGACTTTAGATTGAAACAATAGGGCCCTTTCAACATTGAGAATGTGTGATGTTTCCTTTCAACAATAGCATTTTGTTAAGGAGTATCAACACATGACAATTGATGCAAAGTACCACTAGTTTGAAAAAAATCTTTAAGAAAAAATTCAGTCCCATTATCACTTCTAATAGTTTTAATAGTAGCATCAAATTGAGTATGAATCATCTTAGCAAAACTGGGAATTAAGAACTGTGTATCAGATTTATGCTTGAGCAAGTACACCCAAGTGCAACGGGTAAAATCATCAACCAATGTCAGAAAGTATTTAAAACCATCAACAGTACATGTAGAAAAAGGACCCCAAAGGTCACAATGTACAAGCTCAAAAGGTTTATGGGAAACATGGGAACTTGTAGAGAAAGGGAGTCTCTTTTGCTTAGAAAAATGACAGATATCATAAGGAGGTGATTTGTTATTAGAATGTATAGCTTTATTTAGCAAAACGAGTTTAGAAAATGAAACATGACCTAGTCTATTGTACCACATGGTTGAGTTGGGACCAGTACTGACAGAGAAGGCATTGTGTGGAGCCAAAGTCTGCAGCAAGTAGAGAAGGCATTCTTTTGTCATGGCTGTGACTGCTGCTCCAGCAGACCCTACCTCTTTTCATCAGGCTGTTAAATTCCCTAAATGGAGGGCTGCCATGGACAAAGACATTGCTGCTTTGGAACTTAATCACACATGGTCTCTTACACCTTTGCCTCCTGGTAAGTCTCCAATTGGATGCAAATGGGTGTATCGGATTAAGTACCACTCCAATGGCTCTATTGAAAGATATAAAGCCAGATTAGTGGCCAAGGGTTTCAATCAAAGGCTTGGGTTGGATTATTCTGAAACTTTCTCTCCTGTTGTCAAGTCTGTTTCAGTCAGACTTGTATTGTCCATGGCTGCTGTGAAAGGTTGGTTTCTTCACCAACTAGATGTCAACAATGCATTCCTACATGGTGATTTGATTGAGGATGTGTATATGTGTTTACCACCTGGTTTTCACAGCAAGGGGGAGAATTACAATCTGGTTTGCAAGCTTAACAAAAGTCTCTATGGCCTTAAGCAAGCATCCAGACAATGGTTTGATAAATTCTCTTCAACAATTTTGTAATTGTGGTTTGTACAATCTAAATTAGATTATTCTATGTTCACTCATACACAAGGCTCTTCTTTTACTATCCTCTTAGTTTATGTAGATGATATCTTACTCATTGGTAACAATCCTTCTTGTGTTAATAGTTTAAAAGGCTTGCTTGATGATAAATTTGGTTTGAAGGATCTTGGCTCCTTGAGATATTTTCTAGGCCTTGAAGTGGCACAGACAGATGAGGGCATTAGTTTAAATCAAAGGAAGTATGCCTTGGAAATTTTGCAAGACACAGGTTTTCTTGGTGCTAAACCTGTCAAGTTTCGTATGGAGCAAAATTTGAGACTTTCCAAGTATGAAGGGAAGCTACTTGAAGATCCAAGCATGTATAGAAGGCTGATTGGTAGACTTTTGTACCTTACCTTGACAAGACCTGACATCACCTATGCAGTGCATAGGTTGAGTTAGTTTCTATCACAGCCAAGAGAGCCTCACTTACTAGCAGTCAATAGAGTCTTACAATACATTAAAGGTTCACCAGGGAAGGGACTTTTCTTTCCTAGTAATTCAGAATTGCATTTGAAATCCTTTTGTGATGCGGATTGGGCAGGGTGCCCTGACACAAGGAGATCATTAACTGGTTATGCAGTATTTTTAGGTGATGCATTAATTTCCTGGAGGTCAAAGAAACAAGGTGTTGTCTCCAGATCATCAGCTGAGGCGGAATATCGAGCTATGGCAAGTGTGGCATGTGAAATCACTTGGGTACTTCAATTACTTAAGGATTTAAAGGTAGACCATCCTAAGCCTGCCATGTTGTTCTGTGACAACCAGGCAGCTCTCTATATTGCAGCAAATCTGGTGTTCCATGAGAGGACAAAACACATTGAGTTGGATTGTCACTTGGTAAGGGATAAAATCATGGAAGGAATGATTAAGACATTCCATGTAGCAACCAATTCACAAGTGGCAGATATATTCACTAAAGCCTTGGGAATCTCATCTTTTACAAGACTCTCAGACAGATTGGGACTGAGAAATATTTTCATTCCAAAGGCTTTGAAGTTTGGCTCATCAGTACAAGTCTCAGAACTTGAAGAAGTTCAAGACTTGAGGGGGAGTATTGGAGATGCATCTCCAGTCTTCAAACGACAACAAAATAAAAAGAAGTAAAAGAAAACGACATCAAACAAAACGACATTAAGCTGCAGTGGAGAAGGATACAGAAACGGCAACGTTTCATTTAATGAAGAAACAGAGCAAAGTAAACACGTGAGAAGTTGCCAATCGAAGACTACCACGTGTGCTGATCTGGTTGTAGATGAGAAACAGTTAGGAGTTTGTTAGAGCAGTTAGAAGTTTGTTAAATTAGTTTTCATCTTCCCGCCAATTTTCTTATTCTCTTGTTGTATATAAACAGAGCTGTTAGTTTATTTTATTCACTTCAATACAATTACAAAATTGAATCCCCAATTCTCTCTCAACTCTTTACCCAGACCAATCGTGCTCCATTGAGCAAGGTCCTGGATAAAACAACAGTTTCCAAGAAAAATGAGACAACAAAAATTTTGTTTGGTAAGCTTGCTGACAGATATGAGATTGAAGCCAAAGGAAGGTACACAAAGCACATCAGTGAGTGTCAAAGCAGAGGAAATCTTGACTGTGCCTATGTGTGTAACTAAAGCTTGTTTCCCATTAGGCAAATAGACACAAGAGTTGACAGTTGAAGTGATAGAGGTAAGTTGAGTAATAGAATTAACCATATGGTCTGTGGCACCAGTGTCTATAATCCAGTCATGAGACTTATGGGCATGATTATCAACAAGGTTAGCAGAAAACACAGAATGTGTCATGTTTGAAGGAAACCAAGGTGGCTTACCTGAGAAATTTGATGGGAAAGATGAAAAGGAAGAGGCAAAAAATGAGGCTGATGGAAGAGAGGAAGCAGGAGTCATCACAGAAGCTGCTTGATGAACAGACTTAGTACCAATGCCTGATCCAGTTGCTGAAAGATCTTTCAGAAGAGTGATGAGTTGTTCATACTGAACCTGCGTAATGGGGCATGAAGAAGACTGAGATGATCCAACAAATTGGGTGGCCTGTGAACCAAGTCCACTCTCAGCTTGCATACCAGCAACAGGGAGCATGCCATTAGTTGGCAAAGAACAGGGAAAACCACCACTTGATTGGAAACAATTAGGGTCATTTGAAGTAAAATTTCGCAGAATTCCAAATTGAACATGTGTCAAAGCAATAGCTGATACTTGATTAGCTAGAGCCCTGTTTCCCCTTTTGGGCTTATATCCTGGAGGATAGCCATGAAGTTTGTAACATTTGTCTGCAATGTGACCTGTTAGACCACAGTAAGTGCAAATTGGTCGTTCCTTCTTGTTATTCCCTCCTTTTCCACCATGAAAATACTTGTTGTGACCTTGATGTCCTCTATTATTAGTATTAGCATACATGGCAGTAGCTTCAACAGGATAAACCATATTGACACCATGACCTATGCTCCTTCTCTTTTCTTCTTGTAAAATTAAAGAACAAACTTTGCTAATAGAGGGAAAAGGTTCAATTAACAAGATTTGACCAATAATGTTTCCATAACTGTCATTCAGCCCCATTAAAAAATGAAACACATGCTCCTTATGTTGAGCATCTAATTGAGAGCACTTAGAGCCACAAGTACAAGGACAAGTGCACACAGTAAAAGGTTGATAATTGATGATCTCATCCCAAAGTGTCTTGAATCTAGTGAAGTAAGAACTCACCGTGAGTGAACCTTGAGACAGATGAGAGATTTCCTTCTGTAATTCAAACAATCTTGGAGTATTGCCTTGTGAAAGCCTATCTCTGAGATCAATCCACAAGTCTCTGGCAGTGTTAATGTACATGACACTTGCCTTGAGGTCTGGACTGAGTGAATTGGTCAGCCATGATAGAACAGTAGTGTTGCATCTACTCCAAGTGTTGAACAGAGATGAAGATGAATCAGGCTCTGGAATTGCTCCATTCACAAAACCAAACTTGTTTCTAGCACTTAAGGCTAAGAACACTGATCTTGCCCAGCTCATGTAATTCTTTGGACCAGTTAAAGGCTGCGAAGTGAGTACAATTCCAGGACTTTCAGTTGCTGGAAGGAAATATGGATTGTTAGCAGACTCATCCGCCATTGTTGTAGCAAATGAAGGTGCTGAATATGTGGTGGACGAAGGCATTGATTGAGTAGAGGTAGAATTGGAGGTATTAGCAGAACTGGAAGCCATGAATGAGCAATGAAGCTCTGATACCATGTAACAAATGAAGATTCTAGAAGAAAGTTTGAGAGAGAATTGGGGATTCAATTTTGTAATTGTATTAAAGTGAATAAAATAAACTAACAGCTCTGTTCATATACAACAAGAGAATAAGAAAATTGGCGGGGAGATGAAAACTAATTTAACAAACTTCTAACTGCTCTAACAAACTCCTAACTTTTCTCATCTACAACCAGATCAACACACGTGGTAGTCTTCGGTTGGCAACTTCTCACGTGTTTACTTTGCTCTGTTTCTTCATTAAATGAAACGTTGCCATTTCTGTATCCTTCTCCACTGCAGCTTAATGTCGTTTTTTTTATGTCGTTTTCTTTTGCTTCTTTTTATTTTGATGTCGTTTGAAGACTGGAGATGCATCTCCAATACCTTCCATACTTAAATCCAATTTGTACCTTGTCTCCTTCTGAGTTTACAACAAATCCACTCAAACAGATTGGTTTATCCAATGGTAACTCCACCCTGATCCAAATAAAACGGGTTTGTTCAGACTTAAAAGTCATAGTATCAACTTCAACCACGGTCCCAATTCCCCTACCAATGTCTCGACCAACATCCCCCGTGAAAAGTTCAAAAGGTAAACCCCAAACCTACACCCAAATTGGGATGGACATAAAAACCACTGTGGCTGCAGTCATGCCCCTCTCCCACCTCCTATGAACTAAAGGACGATCTTGGAAACTCCACAGTCTGTTGCTCAGAACCCACTTCAACTGACTTTCCATAGCAAACTTAAATTGGAAAAAACCATTGCCCACATCCATAATAATTAGGTCTGACCCAAACTTCCACACAAACCTGAGCAGAGACTTTGCCGCACTTAGATTGTATGGACGAGTTGTGAGTAATCTCCCCAATAAACTAAGGTAGCAATTGTCCAGGGTTTTTCACGCTGGTCGCCTCCAACTCTAATCACTTCACCCTCTTCCTTTGTCAAACTTATCTATTGTTAAACACTTTTTTTCATTGATTCTTGAAGAGTTGTATGATTTTTTTAGATATGATAGAATTTCAACATGTGGGATTAGCACCAATTGGTTTTTGGTGTAAGCATGGTTTGAACTTCAGACCTCATATTTGAGGATAATAAGTTTTACCAATTAAGCTAACTAAAACTCACTTTTATTGTTTATATCTTGCTAATAGATATATGCGAGTTTGGAGTTTCATAAATTAGAAACATATATACTTATGAGATGAAATTCTATAAGGATGTGGTGTAAAACCAACGTTTTATACCCTCCAATTCTAGCATACTACATCATCTTATCATATATTAATGAATAAGCACAACTACATCCAGTCCATTCTAATATCTATCAAAAAATCCAACCAAATTAGGAGTTTATTGAGATGCTATTAACAACGGTAAGGTATTTTGATTTTTAAGTAAAACGCTTATAAGAAAATTTCTTATTAAATGGTGTAAAACATGGTTTTACACCCCATCCTTACCAAATTTAGACTCATAGAATTAAATTTTATAAGGATGTGGTATAAAACCAACGTTTTACACTTTCCAATCTCAACATGCTACATCATCTTATCACATATTAAAAAAATAGTTGTCAGTCTTTGTTATGCACGGGGAAGTTATTGAATATGATTTTTAAAAAATCATGTTTGCACAAAATCTGTGCAGACGTCAACAATTTTGCTAAGCTTTTTTTTCAACTTTTTAATAACTACAAAAACCATGCAGACTTCAATCACCGCTCACATGTTAGCATGTGATATTCAGCATTAGGGCTATAGATGTGGCAGCCAAAAATTCAATTGGAAAGACGTCTATGACATTATGATGCAACAACCGATATATAATTATACTGTGTATCAACATTTAAGAAGAACAAAATTAAAAATTTTTTTAAAAAAAATGGTACACATTGTTTTTAAATGAAAACAAAAACCTGATACAAACACATGGAATGGATCTAAAATCTGCTTTTAAGGAAAGAAAGAATAGGATACCTTACTTTAAGTTTTGAGATGTGATACTTGTTAGGATTAGTGCCCTTGAATCTTATTGCATGATGCTATTTATGTTATTATGTATGACTTAATGTTGTAATTAATAAAGTTGTTTTATTATTATTTAAAATAATGGTAACATGAATATTGAGACATTATCATATAGTCCATGAGATGCATAGTATGTGATGTTGGAAAATCTGGTTTTTCATCTCATACAAAATACACAGCGGAAGCAACAATCACAGATCTACTTCATTCATGAGAGATAACATGTAACATTGAATTCTAGAACAAAGAATAGAAAGCGTACCTTGATGTAATGAAATTCAAAACCAAAACTTGAAAATACTTCTAATCTTCATCTTAATTACACATAGTGCTCAAGAAGTGTGGTCTCTCAATCAGTCTTTATGTACGATGATTCTCAAGGCAAAATCCTTCTTCTTCTTCTCCTTGTAGAGAAAAACTGTTTTCTTTCTTTTCGTCATACGTACATTCTAACTACCTTGGTAGTTATTTTATTTAATAACCCTTATTAAATAAAAACTGATTATCTAACTAGGTTAGTCTTTTGGACCTACCCAGTTGGGCTTTAGTTTGTGGCTTGAGATGGGACCAAAGAGAACAAATAAGACTCTAGATCTAATGGGTCTTGGGCTTTTCTGTCAACTCTTGACAAGTCTAAAGTTACCATTAATTATATTTAATACCATTATATAAATATAATTGCACTCCCAGCCTTATTAATAAATTATATCCCAAGACTCTAATGATATTATTTGACCCCTCCATGAAATATCCATAGTGAACAAAGTCATAATAAACTGTCACTTTGTAAACAACTATTTTATCCTTAAGTACCCGGTTTAATCTTTTAGTTATTCATATATATTGAAATTCAATTTCAATAAATATAATCTTTAGTAACTCCTTACTAAAATGGGCGCCCTAAATAACCAATTTCCATTAAACTTATCTCAAGTAGATATTTCGTGTCTCTATAAAAAGAGATTATAGATTTCATCTTAAGAATATACGTTCCCTCAACGCTATGTGTGGTTATCCAACATATTGAGGTTTTGACCGTGAATATTAGATCTCACTCCTGATATATCAAAGTAACCTACATTTCATGATCAGTTTCACTATCCTTTCAGGATTGAGAGTCTATAGAATTAGAAGTCGTCAGATTAATTATTCAGGTGACGGTTGTTGATTGAATAATTAATCTCACAACGGTCCAGTTCAATATGTCTTAACTCTTAAGACACATCAACACATCAACTAGAAGTCTCCACTTCCATGACAAGACAAATCATCTTAATTGATGTGCTATAGTCTTCGCAGATGAAACGCCCAATTTCATCACCGATTACGAACTACATTTTGAGTTTACAAGGAACTTGTGATTTACATCTTCTATGACTTTTCACATAAACCACATACAATACATCTCATGAACTATGATAATGTCCAATTAGTTCATTTATAAATAGTCTCATATAATTAAACAATTTAATTATTTATGACATGCTAATAAATTGGATTCTTAGGGCACAAACCCTAACAATCTCCCACTTGCCCTTAAAGACAATTTATCATATATCTAACACTTATTTCCCTTTTAGAGTAATTCATAAACACTCTTAAGCAAGGTTTAGAAACAAGTTTCAGATAGATTTATTGCATAAATTATCTTTTCTACTACTATAAATCACGAACTCATGTTTCTCTAATGAGACAATACTTACGCTTAATGTGTATCTTCATCACCTAGGATGAACGCATATCTTGAAGTCCAACTTCATGAACCACAATCAAACTACAAGTTAGTATTTGTACAACCAGTAACCATCCAATCCTCACTTTGGTGGACAAGCGTATAATCCTTCATTCTCCTTAGATATTTGAGTATATGCTTTACTCCCACTAAATTAAGTGATCTTAGATACAATTGACATTTGCTTACCACGCCCACCACAAAATAGATATTTAGCCTAGTATATAATATAGCATAAAGACTTCCTATTGATATGGTATAAGGAACCGTCTTAATTGTTCTTCCTTTTATATGTCTTAGGACTATAGTCCTATATAAAGGAACTTCAAACTTGAAAGGAAAGAATCATTTCTTGAAGTATTACATGGCATATTTAGCTAAAATCTAATCTATTTAAGCAGTTTGAAATAAACCCAACATCCTAATTTTTGAATTTTAACAAAATTTAATTCTTAGGATGTGACTAGTCTTTCCCAAGTACTTTATATCAAAATGGACTAGACAACAATTAATTCGATTGATGACAATAACTCTACTTCATTCTAAATGATTAGAATGTCATCAACATACATTAAGAAATTTATTATTCTATATAGCTTTTACACACATAAGGCCTTTTTAATACTTGATCAAAATCAAACAATTTGATTGTTTGATCAAAGATAATATTTATGATTCAGATGCTTGCTTTAGCCCATAAATGGACTTTTAGCAACTTGCATACTTAACACTACCGGTTCTTTGCTATGATCAAGTCTAGTTACATCATATAGATATCTTCCTCAAGATTGCTACTAAAACAAGCTTTCTTGATATCTATTTCAATATTTCATCCAAATGAAATATAATGAATAAGAGAATCTGGATAGAGTCAAACTTGACTATTGGTGAAAAAATCTTTTTATAGTCGAACCACTTCTTTCAGAATAAATCTATTCACCACTAGTCTTGACTTTGAAGGTTTGCACCTTCAAATCTATCAATCTCATTTACTTGTAGACCTATTTGAAAACAATAGGCTTAATGCCACTAGGCGCCTCTACAAGTTCTAGACTTTAAATAGAATCCAATTCTATTCACATAACTTTGATCCAGTAAACCATATTCATATCATCTATTTCCTTTACGTAGGACCGAGGATCAAATTCATGCCCTTATGGAATGACTCCAAAAGTTTATCCCGTATGAATTTATTTGATAATCCTCCCACTACGATATTGTTCCAATGTAATAGTTATCTACAGAATAATGTCATGTGGTGTATCTAATACAACCATCTCATTTCTAAATGTATTTTATAGTTGTCTTACAACAAATTCTGACATTTTTCTTCTAGAACAATCTACCCTTAAAAGAGCCCTATTCATCCTTTATATTTGCACTGACTTAAAGAAGTCATTGGAGCTTCATTCCTGTACAAAAAGGAGCCCTAGATCTTATTATCCTCTAAATAGAATTCGTAGACTAAGAATATAACAAAATAATGGTTCTAAAGGCCCATCTTTCACTAATCTTGAATATCATTTAGATTAATAAAATCTAGACGTAAGTGCCAAAACATACAATACTAAAAGATGAAACTTTCTCTTCAAAAAGTAAAACATGTAAATTTCCATCTAGAAAACAATCATGGACAATGCTTAGCTTTACCAAAATGGAAACACTTTCCTTTCAGTCATTCTTTTGAGTCTAATTTCCTTTTGGCAATTACTAGGGCTACTAGCTTGTCCAACTGCTTGGTATTTTAATTCCTCTTCTTACCACCCTTACCTTTCGGTTCAAGCTAAGAATGTGAATTAAATCATATTCCTTAGCTTTTAGGATGTCTTTTGTTGCGTAGATCTCACTCATCAATTCAGATAATATAAAAAGAATTTATTTTCAAAACAATCTGAATTGATCAAATGATTCTAACAAGGACGGATCATATCCAAATGAGATTAGCATTTAATCTCTACATCCAAGAATTCCAATTCATTTTAAAAATAAAAGATTTTCATAAAATGATATAGAATTGGAAGTCCTTATGCCTTTCTTAGGACTCAATATGATTCATACCAAACATCTTATTTAGACTTAATATAAAGTCTGAGTCTAGTACTAACTCTTGCATCTCATGTTGTGGCATAATTGAGATAGAAGCCAGTGTAACTTTTTTAGCATTCCAATGGAGACAATGATCACATCATGAGCTGTCTTTCAAAAATGCATCATGTATAGGAAATTATGACAATGTTGAATCAAAATATAAATATGTACTTCAGCTCCTTTAAGTACCATGTCCAAAATTATTTCTTAGTTAATGTGATTCTATTAAAATAGTAGTTAAAGAAGAAAAATTTATGACAACTTTAATTTGAGACTACGAACTTAATTACAAGGACATTATATTTTGCAACCATAACCATATAATATGGAACCTGAAAACCATACTATACTAGGTGCAACGACAACCTAATCCCACAATTAATATTCCTCATCATAGAGTGAATACCAACCACTATGATAAGGCGAGAATTACTCTCATTATTAATGCTGTCATGGTAACTCTTACCAAACAAAACTAATTTGCCGCTCTTCCTTTAGCCTCTAAGTAATAATAGCAATAACTCAACATAAAGGATACTATCAAACTTAGTCTAGTGTACACCATTGCCTAGACCCATGTGTAGCCACATAACTCTACCCTTGTAAGGTTTAATCTTGTTGTACCATGATGCAAAACACCCTCCGCATGGAATGCAAGGCTCGAGGTCAAGACGAGGTGCTTGCCCCACACCACTATAAACCGGGAAGTTCAATCTTCTAGTACCATGAAATAAACATCCTCCACATGGAACGCAAGGCTCAAGCACAAGACGAGATGTTTACCCCACACCACTATGAACCGACAATGGAGGTTGTGAGATTCAACCCTTAAATCTCTCTCCCACTAGAAATTTTAGAGCAAGTGGATTGTATTGAAATCATTGTGATCTCATCACAATTTTAACCCTACGCATCAAATGTGTTTAATTGTTTAAATTCAATGTGATCTGACTAAGTCACGTCACAATAGCGTAACGAACATTTGCGTAATCACAAAGAAGTTTAACCTTGTAATTCGTGAAGTAAATACCCTCCACATGGAATGCAAGACTCGAAGTCAAGACAAAGTATTTATTCACATTACAATAAACTTAACAAAAGGGTTATTTCAGCACTCCCACTCGTTATTTGGGTTTTTCTTAAATAATTGTGATCCCATCACAATTAATAACCTTGCATTTGTTAAAGACTCTAATCTCATTAGAATCACTAACTAAAATGGAAGTCCTAAACTATTTAGGATTCCTTAAACTCTAATGGATCAAAAACTAGTTATATAGAACTCTATCCTTAATTTACTAACTAAAAGACTCTAATCTCATTAGAAACTATATACCTTTTAATTGAAATTTTAATCTCATTAAAACCCTCTAATTAAAATAAATTAAGGACTTTTAATGATAAAACAATTTAGAACTAAGAGTTTTATTTAACTAACATATTTGATGTCATTAGGTCTTTTAGTTAGATTACGATTAATAAATGCCCTTAATATTTTAGGACTATAAAATTTATCACACAACCTTGTTTTTTATCAAAGATTTTAACACTTAGTAAAAAACAAGTGAAAATTCAAAATTCAGTGCCTTCAATCAGTCGAGCCTATTACTCGATCGATCGAAAAACACAAAATTGAATTTTTTTAGAATTTTCAAGTAACCGTTTTTGACCTCTTCATTGCTCTTCCATCAAAAACACCTTTTTGATTTTATGAATGAAGATTCACAGATCAAACATTAAGGTTTTCAAGATTATTATCAAGAACCCTAATAATGCTAGAAACCCTTGAAAACATAATCCTAATAACATTAGGAATAAATTTCATTATAGGATTTTTAACCAGTAACAAAAATACTTTAATTCTAGCATTAACATACTGTTTGATCATAAAAATATATAATGCAAGGCAAGGAACAATACAATGAATCCTTTATAAACAATTTACATATGAACCCATATATATTTTATCACTCTTTGTGTTCATATTTAGTGCGTACCTTGTTTTTCATTATTTAAACATGTTCTGAGTTGAAAAACAGGTGCCAGAATTTTTTTTTTTTTTTTTGGCTACTCATTCTGGCTACTCTCGCGAGTAGCAAGTTTTGGCTACTCGTTTTGGCGACTAACCCAGTTGCGAAACCCCAATCGCGAGTTTTGGCTACTCATTTTGGTGACTCACCCAATCCCAAGACCCCAGTCGCGAGTTCATCCAGAAGCTCTCGGAACTCACTCGCGACTCATCTCGTGACTCGCTAGTTGCAAAAATGCCCAGTAACAACCATTTTTCTTTTAACCATTTTTGATGTTTTCAATGAACAAAACACATTCTTAATGATCAAAAATGATGAGATTAAGATTAAAACTTGAATTTCATTGATGTTAAAGTATTAAAATTCAATTTTACATGGTTAAAATCAAACTTAAACAACATCATAACATCAAAATCAATTTTAATCAAACAATAGTTTCAAAACTATAATATGCAGAAAAATGACTGCAAAATTTTCACAGCTATGAAAATAGTTTTCTTTGATCCCAAAACCAAATCACAGGTTATACAAGCATGATATTGAAGACCACTCTGATACCAATTGTTGGAAAATCTGGTTTTGTATCTCATACAAAGCACACAGCAGAAGCAACAATCATGGATCTACTTCATTCATAAGAGATAACATGTAACCTTGAATTCTAGAACAAAGAATAGAAAGTGTACTTTGATATAGTGAAATTCAAAACCAAGACTTGAGAATACCTTTAATCTTCATCTCAATTCCACATAGTGCTCAAGAAGTGTGGCCTCTCAAACAGTCTTTATGTACGATGATTCTCAAAGAAAAATCCTTCTTCTTCTCCTTGTAGAGAAAAACTGTTTTCTTTCTTTTTGTCATACGTACATTCTAAATACCTCGGTAGTTACTTTATTTAATAACTCCTATTAAATAAAAACTGATTATCTAATTAGGTTAGCCTTTTGGGCCTACCTAATTCGGCTTTAGTTTGTGGCTTGAGATGGGACCAAAGGGAACCAATAAGACTCTAGCTCCAATGAGCCTTGGGCTTTTCTATCAACTCTTGACAAGTCCAAAGTTATCATTAATTATATTTAATACTACTATATAAATATAATTGCACTCTAGGCCTTACTAATAAATTATATCCCAAGACTCTAATGATATCATTTGACCTATCCATGAAATATCCATAGTGAACAAAGTCATAATAAACTGTCACTTTGTAAACAACTATTTTATCCTTGAGTACCCAGTTTAATCTTTTCGTTATTCACATTTATTGAAATCCAATTTCAATAAATATAATCTTTAATAACTCCTTACTAAAGTGGGCGCCCTGAATAACCAGTTTCCATTAAACTTACCTCAATGGGATATTTCATGTCTCTATAAAAAGAGATTATGGATTCCATCTTGAGAATATGTATTCCCTCAACACTATGTGTGGTTACCTAACATACTGAGGTTTTGACCATGAATATTAGATTTCACTCTTGATATATCAAAGTAATCTACATTTCATGATCAGGTTCACTATCCTTTCAAGATTGAGAGTCTATGAAATTAGAAGTCGTCAGATTAATTATTCAGGTGACAATTGATGATTGAATAATTAATCTCACAGCGGTTCAGTTCAATATGTCTTAACTCTTAAGACACATCAACACAACAACTAGAAGTCTCAACTTCCATGATTAAGACAAATCATCTTATTTGATTTGTTATAGTCTTTGTAGATGAAACACCCAATTTTATCACTAACTATGAACTACATTTTGAGTTTACAAGGAACTTGTGATTTGCATCTTCTATGACTTTTCACATAAACCACATACAATGCATCTTATGGACTATGATAATGTCCCATTAGTTCATATATAAATAATCTCATATAATTAAATGATTTAATTATTTATGACACGCCAATAAATTGGATTCTTAGGGCACAAACCCTAACATGTGATTTATGTAAAAAGTCACAGAAGATATAAATTACAAGTTCTTTGTAAACTCAGAATTGTAGTTCGTAGTCGGTGATGAAATTGAGCATTTCATTTGCGAAGACTATAACATATCAACTAAGATGATTTGTCTTGATCATGAAAATGGAGATTTCTAGTTGGCATGTTGATATGTTTTAAGAGTTAAACTATATTGAACAGAGCCGCTGTGAGATCTATTAATCTTCTAACGACTATGAGATGAATAATAAATTCATGACTTATTTTTACATGAACTCTTAATCCTGAAAAGATAATGGACCTGACCACGAAGTGTAGGTTGCTTTGATATATCAGGAGTGAGATCAAAAGTAACGGTCAAAACCTCAGTATGTTGGGCAACCACATTTAGTGTTGATGGAGCATATATTCTTAAGATGGAATTCATAGTCTCTTAACGGAGATACAAAATATTCCCTTGAGATAAGTTTAACGGGTTTGGTTATTCAAAAAGTTAAGCCTAACCACTTTAGTAAGGAGTTCCTAAATTATATGTTTATGGAATTAGATTTCATAAATATATGATTAATAACTTAAAAGATTAAACCGAGTACTCAAGGAATTAAAATGTAGCAATCTACATAGTGGCAATCTACATAGTGGCAGTCTACATTAACGACTTTGTATTACTACGAATATTTTATGAAGGGGTTGCATGTACAATAGAGTCTTGGAATATAATTTATAAATAAGGCCTAGAATACAACTATATTTATATAGTCGTATTAAATATAGTTAACGATAACTTTGAACTTATCAAGAGTTGACAGAAAAGCCCAAGGCCCATTAGAGCTAGTGTCTAATTGGTCCATTTTGGTCCTACTCCAAGCCACACACTTAATCCCAATTAGAAAGGCCCAAAAGGCCAGCCCAATTAGATAATTAGTTAGATATAAAGGGAGAAACATACAGAATTTTCTGTATGGGAATTGTAAGAACACTATTGTGAAGTGGTGTAAGAAGTGTTAGAGACTTTGACATTCTTTCTTTGGAAACTGATTTAGAGACCAAACATCTTAGGCTTTAGTGAAATTGGAGTGAAAATTGAAAGTTTTCCCAAGTATTTCTGATCTTCGATTTTGAAATTCATCGCTCCAAGGCACACTCTCTTGTTCTCAAATTCTAAAACTTACATAGCACATGTTAACATTTATGAATGAAGAAGATCCGTTATTTTTCCGCTACGTATGTTTTGTATGCGATACAAACATGTATTTTTCCATTAAATGGTATCAAAGACAGGTCTTCATTTCATATCTTTTTAACATGTTTTGAGTTTTGGAATTTTTGACAATAGTTTCATGTTGTTAGAAATTAGTTTTCTGCATGGTTGTTGAAATTATTGTTTGATAAAAACTGATATTGATGATGTTGTTTAATTTTTAGTTTATTTATGTTAAACTAAACTTTAAGGCTATAGCATCAATGAAATTCAGTTTTAATATCAATTTCTATCTATTATGTTCATATGATGGTTGTTTTGTTCATGAAAACGTTAAAAAATTGTCTTAGAAAAATTCTGAAAAATTTGAAATTCACAATGCTCGATCGATCGAGCATCTGTTGAGCATCGATCAAGCTGACAGAGGTTTTCTCGATTGATCGAGGACCTGTCAAGCATCAATTGAGCTTCGTGGAATTTTTCTCGATCAATTGAGCATCTATCGAGGATCGATCAAGTAGCCAGAACTTTTCTCAATCGATCGAGGTACATCCTCGATCGATCGAGGACTGTGGATTCAAAATTTTTTCTAAGTGTTTTTATATATATATAAAGAGTAAGGCTATGTGTAATTTGTTTATGCATGTTTTAAATTAAAAACCTTTATTTTAAAACATCTAGTGGGAGAGAGATACAAGGGTTGGATCTCACGACCTCCATTGTTGGTTCATAGTAGTGTGAAATATATACTTTGTCTTTGCCTTGAGCTTAGCATTCCATGCGGAGAGTATTTATTTCATAGTCATACGAGATTGAATTTCCTAGTTTATAGTGGTTTGATCAAACACCTTGTCTTAGCTTCAAGCTTTGCATTTCATGTGGAGGGTGTTTGTATCATGGTACTATAAAATAAGCCTGTTAAAAGGATGAAATATGGCTACATGTGATTCTAGACAATGGTATACACTAGACTAAGTATTTTAGTATCCTCTATGCTGAGTTCTTCCTATTATTACTTAGAGGCTAAATGTAAAACGGCATATTATTAGTGTTTGATAAGAGTTATCATGATAGCACTAATAATGAGAATAGTTCTCAACCAATCATAGTATTTAATGTTCACTCTATGCTGAGGGATATTGAATATGGGATTGGGTTGTCGTTACATATATTATGTTATGGTTTTATTAAGGTTCCATATTATATGCTTATCTGCTAAATTGATAGTGCCTAGTTTACTTATTATATTAATATTTATTGTTTTCAGACTTTATCATGGCATCATTTAGCCCACTTGTTTCTATTCTTAATCAAAACAAACTGACTAGATCCAACTATGTTAACTAGAAAAGAAATTTGGACATTGTTTTAACTGTTGAAGAGCACAAATATGTGCTTACTCAACCACGTCCCAACTTTTCTTCATTAGATGCTCCTTCTGAAGAAAAACAACGATATGATCGTTGGCAGAAATCTAATGAAATGACCAAATGCTATATCCTAGCATCCATCTCAAATGTTCTACAACACTAAATGCAGAATGTAGAACTAGCTTCTGACATTATGCAAAGTCTGAAAGAGATGTTTGGTGAGTAAGGCCGTTCTGCAAGGCACGAAACCATGAGGCAAATTTATAATACCAAAATGGCTGTAGGTACTTCAGTTAGGGAGCATTGTCTTACAATGACTTCTAATCTGAATACATTGGAGGTTTTAGATGCCGATATTAATGGAAAATCACAAGTGGATATGATACTCCAGTCACTATAGAAATCATTTAAGGAATTCAGATTGAATTATAATATGAACAAAAAAGTTTATTCTTTGTCTGAATTGATGAATGAATTGGTAGCAGCAGATGGCATCCTTGGTACTTGTAGTGTTGAAGCCAATATGGGTAAAGCTTCTACTTCTCAACCTAAGTCGAAAAGCAAGGGTCAGAAGAAGAAGAAGAAGAAGAAGAAAGACTTCACTAAGCAAAAGGGTAAATAAATTTCCTTTAGGGTTGCCGACAAGGGAAAGAAGATTAAAGGAAAGTGTTTCCATTGTGGTGAGAAAGGACATTGGAAGAGGAATTGTCCAAAGTTTAAAGCTGCCAAGAACAAGGGTATGAAAAGTTCCTTTCTTCTTGAATATGTTTGGTACAGAATCCCACGGATTCCTGGTATGTGGATTCAAGTTGTACTAATCATAGCTGCAATTCTTTGCAGGGGTTTCAAGAGACCAGAAAGCTGAATGAAGGAGAATTGTTTCTTACTTTGGCTGATGGGAGTAGGATTCTGGTTGTAGATGTTTGTGTTGTTAATTTATGCTTTGAGTCTAGGGTTTTAATATTGCAAGACTGTCTATATGTACCTAATGTTCGTAGGAATTTAATTTCTACAACTTATTTAGGTAAAGATGGATATTGTGTTATCCTTAAAGACAATGTTGTAATAAAGAAGGGTAAAGTGTTTATCTGTTCTGGCAATATTGTTGATGGTCTTTATATTTTAACTCCTGATAAGCATGAATTATATAATTCTAAATTAGATAATAATTCACATGTAAAATCATTAAAAAGAAAGTTTCCTTTTACTAGTGAAGCATATCTTTGGCAATTGCATTTGGGTCATATTAATTCAAACCGAATTCAAAGACTCATCAAAGATGGACTCTTAGGGCCCATGGACTTTGATGGTTTTCTAGTTTACGAATTCTATTTAGAGGGTAAAATGACCAAACTAGCTTTTAATGCAAAAGGTAGAAAATCCCAAGATTTGCTAGAGCTAGTACATTCGAATGTATGTGGCCCTATGTCAATCTAAGCAAGAGGTAGCTATGAGTATTTCATTACTTTCATTGATGATTAATCTAGATTTGTTGTGTACCTAATGAAATGGAAGTCCGAAGCCTTTGAAAAGTTCAAAGCGTTTAGGGCTGAAGTTGAGAATCAATTGGGTAAACACATAAAGGTCATTCGATCTGATCAAGTTGGCGAATGCCTTCTTGGGGATTTCAAGGATTACTTGACTAAAAATGGGATTATATCCCAATTGGTTGCACCTGGAACTCCACAACAAAATGGTATAGCATTAAGAAGGAATAGGACTCTTTTAGATATGATTAGATCCATGATGAGTTATTCGACTCTACCAATTTCCTTTTGGGGATATAGCTTAAGTATTGCAATATATCTTTTGAATTTAGTACCTTCGAATTCTATTCCTAAAACAGTTGTTGAGTTGTGAAATGGGCATAAGCCTAGTATGAGACATCTCCACATTTAGGGTTGTTCAGCATATGTGTTGAAAGGAAAGTCTGACAAGTTACAATCTAAAACAGAAGTGGTTTTCTTTGTAGGGTATCCAAAAGAAACTGTTGGAGGTTTATTCTATAGTCATAAGGATAATAAAATGTTTGTTAGCACAAATGCCAAATTCTTAGAAAATGACTATATGAATGATCATACTCCTAGAAGTAGAGTTGTCTTGGCTGAAATGAATGAACCTGTAGTTAAACAGCCAATGTGTGAAACTAGGGATGATGTGGCCATATTGGATACACCATAAGATACTACTCATAAGATGTCTAGTACACAGGTGCCTCATCGTAGTGGGAGAATTGTTTGACTTCCTATGAGATATATAGGTTTGGGAAAAACCTATGAAGCTATCTCAGAAAAGGCTGGATCAGATCCATATACTTATGAAGAGGCAATAAATGGTATAGATACACATCACTGGGTCAATGCTATGAAATCTGAATTAGATTCTATGTATTCCAATCACGTTTGGGATCTTGTAGAGGCGCCTAACGGCATTAAATCTATTGGTTGCAAATTGGTTTACAAGAGGAAGAGAGGGATGATGGAAAGGTTGAAATCTTTAAAGCAAGACTAGTAGTGAAAGGGTATACACAAAAAGAATGTATTAACTATGATGAAAGTTTTTCGCCAGTAACCATGCTTAAGTCTATCAAATTCTCTTATCTATTGCTGCTCATTATGATTATGAGATTTGGCAAATAGATATCAAGACTACATTTCTCAATGGCAATCTTGAAGAAGAAATCTATATGATGTATCTGGAAGGTTTCATAGCAAAGAACCAAGAGCATATGGTATGTAAGTTGAAAATGTCTATTTATGGACTTAAGCAAGCATCTAAGTCATGAAACATCAGATTTAATTAACCAATCAAGTCATTTGGTTTCGAACAAAATCTTAATGAACCATGTCTGTGCAAAAGGCATAAAGACAAAGTAGTAATGTTCCAAGTGCTTTATGTTGATGATACGCTACTCATTAGAAATGATGTAGGGGTAATATCATCAGTTAAAGTTTGGTTGTCAAGCCAATTTGATATGAAGGACTTGGACGAAGCTAACTATATTCTAGGAATTAAGCTTTGGCGAGATTGGAAGAATAGGATGTTAGGTTGGTCACAAGCTAGATATATAGATAAGGTTCTAGAACGGTTTAACATGCAAAACTCCAAGAAATGATTACTTCATTTTAGACATGGAGTTCCTCTGTCTGATGACCAAAGCCCTAAAACTCTTAAGGAAGAAAACATGATGACACAAGTTCCTTATGCTTCTATGGTAGGAAGTCTCATGTATGCCATGCTTTGTACTAGACCGGATATTTGTTATTCAGTTGGTATGGTCAGCCAATACCAATCAAATCCAAGACCAAAACATTGGCAAGCTGTAAGGCATATTCTTAAGCATCTTAGGAGAACGAGAGATTATATGCTTGTTTACCGGTGTGAAGATTTGATTCTCATTGGCTATACAAATTCAGATTTAAAGTCAGGTCTAGATTTCAGAAAATCCACATCAGGTCGTGTTTTCACCTTAGGAGGTGGAGCCATAAGTTGGAGGAGTGTTAAGCAATCTTGTATTGAGGACTCCACCATGGAAGCCGAATATGTTGCTACTTGTGAAGTAGCAAAGGAGGCTGTTTAGCTCAAGAAATTCCTTTCTAATCTTGGTGTTGTGAGAATTGAGCAAGTTCTTATTTCATTGTTCTGTGACAATAGTGGAGCGGTTGCACAATCCAAGGATCCAAGGAATTACAAGAAAGGCAAGCACATAGAGAGAAAGTACCACATCATTTGAGACTTGTTGCTCGTGGAGATGCAATAGCCGCAAAGATTGATCGTGCAAAGAATCTAGCGAATCCCTTTACCAAAACCTTGCCCTAAAGGACTTTCGAGTCATATTTGGAGGAGATGAGAGTTAGATTAGTGCACAATAGTCTTTAGGGCAAGTGGGACATTATTAGAATTAGTGCCCTTAAATCCTATTGTATGATGCTATGTATGTTATTATGTATAACATTATGTATGACTTAATGTTGTGATTAATAAAGTTGTTTATTATTATCTAAAATAATGGTTACATGAATATTGGGACATTATCATATAGTCTATGAGATGCATAGTATGTGATTTATGTGAATAGTCATAGAAGATATAAATCACAAGTTCTTTATAAATTCAGAATTGTAGTTCGTAGTCGATGATAAAATTGGGCATTTCATTTGCGAAGACTATAAAATATCAACTAAAATAATTTGTCTTGATTATAGAAATGGAGATTTCTAGTTAGTATGTTGATATATTTTAAGAGTTAAAACATATTGAATTGGGCCATTGTGAGATTTATTATTCTCCTAATAACTGTTAAATGAATAATAAACTCATGACTTATATTTACATGAACTCTTAATCTTAAGAGGATAATGGACTTGATCATGAAGTGTAGGTTGCTTTGATATATCAAGAGTGATGGTCAAAACCTCAGTATGTTGGGCAACCACATTTAGTGTTGATGGAACATTTATTTTCAAGATGGAATTCGTTAGTCTCTTAACGGAGATACAAAATATTCCCTTGAGATAATTTAATGCATTTGGTTGTTTAGAGAGTTAGGCCTAACCACTTTAGTAAGAAATTACTAAAGTATATATTTATAGAATTGGATTTCATAAATATATGATGAATAACTTAAAGAATTAAATCGGGTACTCAAGGTATTAAAATGTAGTAATCTACACAGTGGCAGTCTACATTAATGACTTTGTATTACTACGAATATTTTATGAAGGGGTTACGTGTACAATAGAGTCTTGGGATATAATTTATAAATAAGGCCTAGAGTGCAATTATATTTATATTGTGGTATTAAATATAGTTAATGGTAACTTTGGACTTATTAAGAGTTGACAAAAAAGCCCAAGGCCTATTGGAGCTAGTGTCTTATTGGTCCCTTTTGATCCCACTCCAAGCCACACACTTAAGACCAATTGGAAAGGCCCAAAAGGTCAGCCCAATTAGATAATCAGTTAGATACAAAGAGAGAAACATAGAGAATTTTCTGTATGGGAATTGTAAGAACACTATTGTGAAGTGGTGTAAGAAGTGTTACACACTTTGACATTCTCCTTTTTGAAACTGATTGAGAGACCATACATCTTGGGCGTTAGTGGAATTGGAGTGAAGATTGAAAGTGTTCCCAAGTGCTTCTGATCTTCGGTTTTTTGAAATCCACCGCTCCAAGGTATGCTCTCTTGTTCTCAAATTCTAAAACTTACATAGTACGTGTTAACATTTATGAATAAAGTAGATCCATTATTTTTCCACTGTGTATACTTTGTATGCGATACAAACATGAATTTTTTCATCAATACCTTACGTTTTGTGAAAGTGAAGGTTAGATATGATATCATTCATAAGCAAATAGATAGAAAAAAAAAATCATAAATAAAGCAAATAGATTTCTATCATTATAAGTGAATAGAAAATCATATGAAAACAATACAAACTTACATAGTTATTAACAATAGACTATGTGCACCATTCTTGACCTAGAAGCTTGCCAATGAGACAGAGATTAGGATGAAAACAAAAACAAAAAACAAAGGAAGATACAGTGAAGATTAAGAGTTTGAACAGATTTGACCCATCCACTCAAAATTGGCTCTTGCAGTAATAAAAATCTGATCATGAAAGGAGATAGAAACATCAAATTTAATGTTTAGTTTTTAATTTTACATCTAGCCTTGCAATTTTCACCAACAAAGTCTCACCCGTCATTAGAATTCCCATCCAACCCAAATAAATAAATAAAGTAATACAAACTCCATTAGTTTCAATAGAAAGCAAACTAATATTCTAGAAAAGATTTTACTTTTAAAGCCTCTATAGATTTTGATGAAGATTAAGACTTTCTTTTGGGGTTTATGAAGATTAAGACTATTAAACATAGAAAAATCATAGCTTGTGTTCAGTTATCTTATGAGCAGCATCTAATTTAACAAAACAGTAATTAGCCACTTTGTTTTTTAGCGTCGAGACCTCTTTATCAAATATACAAAATTTGTGAAAAGATACTATAAAGAGGAAGAGAAGAGCAAATACTAAATCAAATTGGAGAATAAGATAAACACATGCAAAAATCAATAATGTAAGCATAGATTAACTTTAAGAAAAAAAGAAACACAATCTGATCTTATTGAGATCAAATCTGATTCATATGAACCAATTTCTTAGTTATTTAAAGTAAAAAATAAGCTAATCAAACTATTAAATAATTGACAATACATCTCAATTAGTTACATTTAATATTAAACACACTTTTTATCATAAAAATATAAATAATTAGTCAAATTATTTTTTAAAAAGTAAATGTAATTAGTTACATATTAAAATTTTTACCTAAATTTAATACTACTTATGATCATTTTTTTTTTCTAATTTTTAATAGGCCAAAATGAGAAACTCACCCTCTAAATTTCACTACTTTTCATTTCAGATCTCTAATTTTATATTTTGTCATTTAAGTCTTCTAAGTTTCAATCCTCCTCAATTTAGTCCTCCGTTAACATTCCATCCATTCTTGCTGTTAACCTACCCTTAATTTAATATTTAATTTTATTTATTGTTTATTTTTTAATTTAAAAAAAATTAATTAAAAAATAGAAATTAAAATATTCGTCCCTCTTTATCTGAAGAACAAGAATAGAAACCCCACCCACCTATTGCCTAACCCATTGATAACAGAGAGAGAGAGAGAGAGAGAGAGAGAGAGAGAGAGAGAGAGAGAGAGAGAGAGAGAGATTTAGGTTTAGGGGGAAAAAGTGTGCTAAGAGCATCTACATCAGTAGGTGCAAAATACAAAATGTGCAAAAAATTGCACAATATAGCATCAAATTGATCTGCATCAGCTCATAAAACTTTGCATATATGAAATATTTCTACAGTAACCATGCATATATACAAGGTTACTGTAGTTTTGTATATGATTTTTTTTTCTCTTTCCTATCCCTTGCCTTGTCAAACTCTCTTTCATCCTCTCTTTAATATCAAGAACAAGAAGTAGAAGACAACCATAATCATCCCAAAATTAAACACTTGTGATTCAAACACCACCACCATAGCCAACCCATCACAACATCAATTTAATCCAAACACAATCAACCCAAAATTAATGAAAAATCATCACAAACCCAACTTAAAACAAAATCAACTCAAAATAAAACACCAAAACCCCATTTAGCAAAATACAAATCAACCCAAAACCCAAGCCACCACAACCATGGAATGCTTGCCGTCGCCATGAGAGAGAAAGTGTGAGAGAGATATTTTTTTTTTTTCAAATTTAAAGAGAGCACTAATTTGATAGAGAGAAATAGGGGGAGAAAGAGAAATAAATTTTTGTAGAACTGAAAAAGAATAAGAAGTGATAGGCCAAGAATGTATTGACCCCTTGTGATGAATTAACCAATTAATTAACCAAGTTGATTAATTAGTCAGATTAACATACAATATGCATGACAACACAAACAAATCACCAACTAAAATAAAATGCAATAGAAAATAAAGTTGTCACGGTGATTTGTTTATGAATGGGGAAAACCTCCAAAGCAAAAATCTCACCAGATGATTTTAAGGTCATCACTCTCGAGAATGCACTATTATCACAACAAAAGGTTACAAGTAAAGGAATCTCAGTACCTTATACCAACCTATAGTTGAACCCTTACCTCAATACATAATTGGACTTGTTCTGTAGTGAAAATCTCTCCTTTTAATGCTTGACACCCAATACGTGACTAACCAATAGATGCACGGATCCCATTATGCGACTTAATCACTAACTTGAGAAAGATGTTGGCTGCGAAGTTCTTCATCTTATCAATACGATGAAGATCATGAAGCTGCTTGGTCACAAAACCCAATGGTGTACAAATGACGTAGCTTCTTCAAGAGAAAGAAAAACTAGGGCAAATTAGGTTTTCGGTCACAATTTACATGAACACAACTTTGCTTCACACTCGTGCAACTATGCCACCTTTGACGGCCCTTAAAATAATCTTTATATATGTTTAGGGTTGTGAGAAAAGAAATCCCAAACATCTATTCACGGATTGGATGAAAATCAGAACTGAAAATCTATTTTTCGCAAATCTTGATAGATAGCTTATCTATCGAGAAGCTGTTGAACTTCGGGCTAAAACAGCATTTTAAACCTCAATAAATACTAGCTATCGAGCTAGTTGTCAAGTTTTAAAATCCAGCACTTCTTCACTTGTTTCTTGGAAAAATTTGAATGGCTTTGACACTTTATCTTGAAACCTTGTTCCTTGAAATATTAAATGTTAGGATGTGTGCCCTTAAATCCTATTGTATGACTTAATGTTGTGTTTAATAAAGTTGTTTATTTTTATCTAAAATAATGGTAACATGAATATTTGGACATTATCGTATAGTCCATGAGATGCATAGTATGTGATTTACGTGATTTAGTTACAGAAGATATAAATCACAAGTTCTTTGTAAACTCAGAATTTATAGTTCGTAGTCGGTGATGAAATGGGGCATTTCATCTGCGAAGACTATAACGTATCAACTAAGATGATTTGTCATGACCATGGAAGTAGGGACTTCTAGTTGATATGTTGATATGTTGATATGTTTTAAGAGTTAAGACATACTGAACTGGACCGTTGTGAGATTTATTATTCTCCTAATGACTGTCAAATGAATAATAAATCTCACAACTTTTATTTGCATGAACTTTTAATCCTAAGAGAATAATGGACCTGATCATGACATGTAAGTTGCTTTGATATATCAGGAGTGAGATCTAATGTAACGGTGAAAACTTCAGTATGTTGGGCAACTACATTTAGTATTGATGGAACATATATTCTCAAGATGAAATTCATAATCTCTTAACGGAGATATAAAATATTCCCCTGAGATAAGTTTAATGGGTTTTGTTATTCAGAGTGTTAGGCTTAACCACTTTAGTAAGGAGTTACTAAAGTATATATTTATGAAATTGGATTTCATAAATATATGATGAATAACTTTAAAGGATTAAACAGGGTACTCAAGGATAAGATGTAGTAATTTTCAAAGTGATAGTCTATATTCATGACTTTGTTTTACTACGAATATTTTATGTAGGGGTTGCGTGTACAATAAAGTCTTGAGATATAATTTATTAATAAAGCCTATAGTACAATTATATTTATATAGTGGTATTAAATATAATTAATGGTAACTTTGGACTTGTCAAAAGTTGACAGAAAAGCTCAAGGCTCATTGGAGCTAGTGTCTTATTGGTCCATTTTGGTCCCACTCCAAGGCACACACTAAAGCCCAATTGGAAAGGCCCAATAGGCCAGCTTAATTAGATAATCAGTTAGTTATAAAGGGAGAAACATACAGAATTTTTTTTTTAAAGAAGTGTAGAAAAAAAAAAAAAGAGAGAGTGTGAGACATATTTTCATTCTCCCTTTGGAAACTGATTGAGAGACCACACATCTTGGGCATAAAGTGGAATTGAAGTGAAGATTAAAAGTGTTCCCAAGTGCTTCTAATCTTTCTTTTGAATCTCTCCTCACCAAGGTACGCTATTTGTACTTAAATTCTGAAATTTACATAGTGCATGTTGTCAATCATGAATGAAATAGATCATTATTTGTTACTTCTGCTGTGTGTTTTGTATGAGATACAAAACTAGATTTTTTTTAACAATTGGTATCAGAGCCAGGTATTCATCTCATGATTGTATGGCATGTGATTGAATCTTAGAATTTAAGAAAACCATTATCTTTGTGTTTCAATTTTTTGCATTATAAAGTAATGGTGTTGTGTCTTAATAGTTATTGCATCATTTGAATATAATGTAGAGAATTGCACCACTTATATATATATATATATATATATATATATATATATATATATATCCATGTCTGCACAAGGATATATTATTATTGAAGAGGAGCCGTGTACGATTATGGCCTAAAGGATACAATCATTGAATAAAACAATAACTATCAAGTGCAATGGGATGTATAATAAGACAATTTGATGGTAATTGTCTTGATGTGCCACGGATTGCATTGATTTATGGTTATTGTTGACTGTTTGTAACCATAATATGCATGCACGGTTTGGACTTTTTCTTGCACCACTTGGTCTTTAACGTATGGCTTGCATGGATTGCATGGCTTGATTAATGCATGGATTGGACTTTAAAGCATGGATTGCATGGCTTGACTATTCAAAGTTTCTTTTGTCTTGCATATATTATGGCCATGGAAAAGTTTAAACTGTATATAAAGGATTTCAACAATCTAAAAGTTATATATATATATATATATAAAAAAATATAATAATATATATATTCTATATTATATTATATATATATATAATATAATATAGTTTTATAAATATATATGAGTTTACGTTACGCTATATATATTTATATATATTAATGCTAGGATTATGAAATTTATTCCTAATGAGATTAGAAATATGTTTTCAAACTGTCTAGCATTATTATGATTCTTAATCTTAAAAACCTTTATTTTAAAATATCTAGTGAGAGAAAGATACAAGGGTTGCATCTAACGGCTTCCATTGTTGGTTCATAGTAGTGTGAAATATATAGTTTGTCTTTGCCTCGAGCTTAGCATTCCATATGGAGAGCATTTATTTCATAGTCCTATAAGATTGAATTTCCTGGTTTATAGTGGTTTGATTAACACTTTGTCTTAGCTTCGAACTTTGCATTCCATATGGAGGGTGTTTTTATCATGATACTACAAAACAAGCTTGTTAAAGGGATGAAATGTGGCTACACATGATTCTAGGCAATGGTATACACTAGACTAAGTATTACAGTATCCTCTATGCTGAGTTCTTGCTATTATTAATTAGAAGCTAAATGTAAAATGACATATTATTAATGTTTGATAAAAGTTATCATGATAACACTAATAATGAGAATAGTTCTCATCCAATTAATGTGCTTATAATAAACTTGCTACCAAGGAATTATAGACATGGATTGGGCTGTCGTTGCATATATTATTTTATGGTTTTGTTAATGTTCCATATTATATGCTTATATGCTAAATTGATAATGTCCAGTTTACTTATTATATTCATTTTTATTATTTTTAGATTTAAATCATGGTATCATTTAGCCCACTTGTTGCTATTCTTAACCAAAACAAATTGACTGGATCCAACTATGTTGACTGGAAAAGAAATTTGGATATTGTTCTTACTGCTGAAGAGCACAAATATGTGCTTACTCAACCATGTCCTAGCTTTCCTTCATTAGATGCTCCTCTTGAGGAAAAACAGTGATATGATCATTGGCAGAAACCTAATGAAATGGCCAAGTGCTACATCCTAGCATCTATTTCAAATGTTCTATAGCATTAAATGCAGGATATAGAACTTGCTTCGGACATAATGCTTAGTCTGAAGGAGATGTTTGGTGAACAAGGCCGTTTTGTAAGGCAAGAAACTATAAGGTAGATTTATAATACCAAAATAGCTTAAGGTACTTCAGTGAGGGAGCATTGTCTTAGGATGATCTCTAATCTGAATATATTAGAAGTTTTAGCTGCCGATATTGATGGAGAATCCCAAGTGGATATAATACTTCAGTCACTACCGGAATCATTCAAGAAATTCAGAATTAATTATAATATGACCAAGAAGATTATTCATTGTCTGAATTAATGAATGAGTTGGTAGTGGCGGAAGGCATCCTTGGTACTTCTTGTGTTCCAGCCAATGTTGGTGAAACTTCTACTTCTTAACCTAAGTCGAAAGGCAAGGGTAAGAAGAAAAAGAAGAAGGACTTCACTAAGAAAGATGGTAAACAAATTGCCTTAGGAGTTGCCAACAAATGAAAGAAAACCAAAGGAAAGTGTTTCCATTGCGGTAAGAAAGGACATTGGAAGAGGAATTGTCCAACATTCAAGGCTACGAAGAATATGGGTATGAAAAGTTCATTTCTTCTTGAAATATGTTTGGTACAGAATCCAACGAATTCCTAGTGTGTGGATTCAGGTTGTACTAATCATATCTGCAATTCTTTGCAGGGGTTCCAGGAGACTAGAAAGTTGAATAAGGGAGAACTATTTCTTACTTTGGCTGATAAGAGCGGGATTCCGATTGTAGCTGTTGGAGTGTTTAATTTATGCTTTAAGTCTAGAGTTTTAATATTAGAAGACCGTTTGTATGTACCTAGTGTTCATAAGAATTTAATTTCTGCAACTTATTTAGGTAAGCATGGATATTGTGTTATCCTAAAAGACAATGTTGCAATAAAGAAGGATAAAATGTTTATCTGTTCTGGAAATATTGTGGATGGTCTTTATATTTTAACTCCTGATAAGCATGAATTATATAATTCTGAATTAGATAATAATTCACATGTGAAATCATTAAAGAGAAAGTTTCCTTCTACTAGTGAAGCATATCTTTGGCACTTACGTTTGGGTCATATTAATTCAAGTAGGATTCAAAGACTAATAAAAAATGGACTTTTCCAGCCCATGGACTTTGATGGTTCTCTAGTTTGCGAATCTTGTTTGGAAGGTAAAATAACCAAATGGCCTTTTAATGCAAAAGGTAGAAGAGCCCAAGATTTGCTAGAACTAGTACATTCAGATATATGTGGTCCTATGTCAATCCAAGAAAGAGATGGCTATGAGTATTTCATTACATTCACTGATGATTACTCTAGATTTGGTTATGTGTACCTAATAAAACGGAAGTTCAAAGCCTTTGAAAAATTCAAAGAGTTTAGGGCTGAAGTTAAGAATCAATTAGGTAAACGCATAAAGGCCATTCGATCTGATGGAGGTGGCGAATACCTTCTTGATGACTTCAAGGATTACTTGACTGAAAATGGGATTATATTCCAGTTGACTGCACTTGGAATTCCACAACAAAATGGTGTAGCAGAAAGAAGGAATAGAACTCTTTTAGATATGGTTAGGTCTATGTTGAGTTTTTCAACTCTACCAATTTCCTTTTAGGGATATGACTTAAGTACTGCAATGTATCTTCTGAATTTAGTACCTTCAAAGTCTATTCCTAAAACACCTGTAGAGTTGTGGAATGGGTGTAAGCCTAGTATGAGACATCACTACATTTGGGGTTGTCCAGCACATGTGTTGAAAGAAAAGTCCGACAAGTTACAGTCTAAAACAGAAGTGGTTTTCTTTGTAGGGTATCCAAAAGGAACTATTGGAGGTTTATTCTATAGTCATAAGGATAATAAAGTGTTTGTTAGTACAAATGCCGAATTCTTGGAAAATGACGGTATGAATGATTATACTCCTAGAAGTAGAGTTGTCTTGGCTGAAATGAATGAACCTGTAGTTGAACAACCAATGAATGAAACTAGGGATGATGTGGCTGTATTAGATACACCATAAGATACTACTCATGAAGCTGTCTCAGAAGAGGCTGAATCGAATCCTTACACTTATAATGAAGCAATAAATGATGTAGATGCACATCATTGGGTCCAAGCTATGAAATCTGAATTGGATTCTTTGTATTTCAATCATGTATGGGATCTTGTAAAGGCGCCTAATGGCATTAAACCTGTTGGTTGCAAATGGGTTTACAAGAGGAAGAGAGGGATAGATGGAAAAGTTGAAACCTTTAAAGCAAGGCTAGTGGCGAAAGGGTATACACAAAAAGAAGGTATTGATTATGATGAAACTTTTTCGCCAGTAGCCATGCTTAAGTCTATCAGAATTATCTTATTCATTGCTCCTCATTATGATTATGAGATTTGGCAAATGGATGTCAAGACTACATTTCTTAATGGCAATCTTGAAGAAAAAATATACATGTTGCAACCGGAAGGTTTCATAACAAAGAACCAAGAGCATATGATATGCAAGTTGTAAAAGTCCATTTATGGACTTAAACAAGCATCTAGGTCATGGAACATCAGATTTGATCAAGAAGTCAAGTCATTTGGTTTTGAACAAAATCTTGATGAACCATGTGTATACAAAAGATATCGAGACAAAATAATAATGTTCCTAGTGCTTTATGTTGATGATATTCTACTCATTGGAAATGATGTAGGGGTAATGTTATCGATTAAAGTTTGGTTGTCTAACCAATTTGATATGAAGGACTTGGGTGAGGTTTACTTTATTATAGGGATCAAGCTTTAGCAAGATCGCAAGAATAAGATGTTAGGCATATCACAAGCTGGATATATAGATAAGGTTCTAGAATGATTTAGCATGCAAAACTCCAAGAAAGGACTGCTTCCTTTTAGACATGGAGTTCCTCTGTCTGATAACCAAAGGCCTAAGACTCAAGAGGAAGAAAATATGATGAGACAAGTTCCTTATGCTTCTACAGTGGGAAGTCTCATGTATCCCATGCTTTATATGAGACCAAATATTTGTTATTTAGTTGGCATGGTCAGCTGTTATCAATCAAGTCCAAGACCAAAACATTAGCAAGCTCTAAAGCACATTCTCAAGTATCTACAGAGAACGAGAGATTATATGCTTGTTTACCATAGTGAGGATTTGATTCTCATTGGCTATACAGATTCAAACTTTCAATCAGATCTAGATTTCAGAAAATCCACTTCAGGATGTATTTTCACCTTAGGAGGTGGAGCCATAAGTTAGAGGAGTGTTAAGCAATCTTGTATTGCAAACTCCACCATGGAAGCTGAGTACATTGCTGTTTATGAAGCTGAGTACATTGCTGCTTATGAAGCTGAGTACATTGCTACTTGTGAAGCTAAGTACGTTGCTGCTTGTGGAGCAACAAAGGAAGCTATTTGGCTCAAGAAATTCCTTTATAATCTTGGTGTTGTAATAATGGAGCAAGTTCCCATTACATTTTTTTACGACAATAGTGGAGCGGTTGCACAATCCAAAGATCCTAGAAATCACAAGAAAGGAAAGCACATTGAGAGGAAGTACCACATTATTTGAGACATTGTTTATCATGGAGATGTTGTGGTAGCAAAGATTGAAAGTGCAAATAATCTAGCAAATCCTTTTACCAAATCCTTACCTCAAAGGACCTTCGAGTCACATTTAGAGAGAATGAGAGTTAGATTAGTGCACAATAGTCTTTACAGCAAGTGGGAGATTGTTAGGATGTGTGCCCTTAAATCCTATTGTATGATGCTATGTATGACATTATGTATGACTTAATGTTGTGTTTAATAAAGTTTTTTATTTTTATCTAAAATAATAGTAACATGAATATTTGGACATTATCATATTGATGATGAGATGCATAGTAGTGATTTAATCACAAAAGATATAAATCACAAGTTCTTTGTAAACTTAGAATTTATAGTTCGTAGTCGGTGATGAAATTGGGCATTTCATCTGTGAAGACTATAACGTATCAACTAAGATGATTTGTCTTGATTATAGAAGTGGAGACTTCTAGTTGATATATTGATATGTTTTAAGAGTTAAGACATATTAAACTGGACCACTATGAAATTTATTATTCTCCTAATGACTGTCAAATGAATAATAAATGTCATGACTTTTATTTGCATGAACTCTTAATCCTGAGAGAATAATGGACCTGATCATGACGTGTAGGTTGCTTTGATATATCAAGAGTGAGATTTAAAGTAACGGTCAAAACCTCAGTATGTTGGGCAACCACATTTAGTGTTGATGGAACATATATTCTCAAGATGAAATTCATAATCTCTTAATGAAGATATAAAATATTTCCTTGAGATAAGTTTAATGGATTTTGTTATTCAAAGTGTTAAGCCTAACCGCTTTAATAATGAGTTACTAAAGTATATATTTATGAAATTGGATTTCATAAATATACGATGAATAACTTTAAAGGATTAAACTGAGTACTCAAGGATAAGATGTAGCAATTTTCAAAGTGACAGTCTATATTCATGACTTTGTTTTACTACAAATATTTTATGAAGGAGTTGCGTGTATAATAAAGTCTTGGAATATAATTTATTAATAAGGCCTAGAGTACAATTATATTTATATAGTTGTATTAAATATAATTAATGGTAACTTTGAACTTGTCAAGAGTTGACGGAAAAGCCTAAGGCCCATTAGAGCTAGTGTCTTATTGGTTCCTTTTGGTCCCACTCCAAGCCGCACACTAAAGCCCAATTGGAAAGGCCCAATAAGCCAGCCCAATTAGATAATTAGTTAGTTATAAAGGGAGAAACATATAGATTTTTCTTTTTAGGAAGTGTAGAGAAAAAGAAAAAGAGAGAGTGTGAGACACACTTTCATTCTCCCTTTGAAAACTAATTGAGAGACCACACATCTTGGGCGTAAAGTAGAATTGAAGTGAAGATTAAAAATGTTCCCAAGTGCTTCTAATCTTTCTTTTGAATTTCTCCACACCAAGGTACTCTATCCTGTTCTTAAATTCTGAAATTTACATAGTGCATGTTGTCAATCATGAACGAAATAGATCCTTATTTGTTTCTTCCACTGTGTGTTTTGTATGAGATACAAAACCAGATTTTTTCCAACACTAAACACATCCTTAATCTACCCAATTACAAGTAAAGTGCATTTTGTCAAAGCATTAGCCAATTCTAAATAACATATATTTCTAACATGAATCACATATGTCCTAACAATCTCTCCCTTTGGAAATCAGTGACAAAACCACGACAAACAAATAAACATATGAGAGAAGTCATAAATCACTCAACTTATACTCACTTGTTGAATACAATTAAATCTATCCTAACACAAACTCTTGAAAAACTTTGCAAGAATTGAGTTTATGGCAAGAAAGACTTTGACAATATGTATTTCTAAAACACTTTAAACAAAACTCCTTACTACATTTTAGTGCGAAACAGAAATAAAAAATTGCATACAAGTAATAAGAAGCATGTGCATAAAGAGAGAAAAGAAACAACACATGAAGAGATAGGTGAAAATGTAATAATAACCTTAAATATATGCATCAATAAAGAGTACAAAGTTTGCTATCACAAAATGGTCACAAGACCAAAAGTACATGAACTAAGTATCTAAAAGATAAAGAAAAGAAAAGATGCATAATTCCTTACTACATCCTCAAAAAGTATAGACACTCCCCCTAACAAAAATCTCCTACAATTACTCTCTCCATAAATACATGACTACTCTCATATCCCAAAACTAATCCCCCTTTTTGTCACGAATGACAAAGGGCAAGTAACTCAAGCAGTCATCTCATTACCGTTGGAAGAGCTAGTGCCATCATCCTCATCACCACCACCATTAGAGCCACATCATCATCCTCATCCTCAGAATTCTCTAGAGAAGGAGTGGGAGACTCAACGAAGCCACCAAGGTGAGCTTGTCATCGTGCAATACAACCGACACGAGTGTTTACCTAACACAACTCATCACTGAAAGTGTCAATGCAAGCATCCATGAGCTGAAACTGCGCCATAATCGCCTTGAGAGTCACACCACCTGCGAAAGAAGAAGGAGCAGATATGGATGGAGTTGAAGAAGCTAGAGGTATTGCTTTCTCAGTCCATGGCCATTTCGGTCAAAGTTGGGCTCCCTCCATCTAACAGCTGCCTCATCAATGGCATACATGATAGGAAATGATCAGAAACAGGAAAGGAGACAGAAAAATGGCAAAGGATCCTTGTGATGGCTAAAGAAAAGATGAGCTTATCATGGGGTCATCGTATCCTTATAGACATCTATAAGAAAGAGGATGAAATGAGAATGGAAGTCAATAAAGAGATGCTCTAGGAGGGATAACAAAAATCGAGCACGTGGCTCTATGATAGAGTTATAGTGAGACAATGGGTGGAAAATGATTGTCATCACCATGTTAAGGAATCTTGGACCTTTAGCAAAAGTTGAGCAACAGGTGTTTTAATGATCACCCCAAGACGAATGAGTCCCACAAAATAAAGACATGAGCTCGTCTTTAGACACAATCCTAAGACGATCACAACCGGGGTAGTTAGGATGTGCTACTGTTGAGACATGGGGCACCTCGGATACAATATCCAGAGTGACCATAATGCGCGTACCTTGAACGCAAGTAGAAAAATAAGGTATTGAATAATCGAATCCGTGCATATTGGAGTAAAACTCTTGTATGATCATGGAAAGACAAGTGACCGAAACACCACACAGTGATTCCCAATCCATATTGTAGATGACAGTGGGAAGGTCAGTATCGGAGAAATCCAATAAAATGACTTGGTGTTCCGAATGAATGCGTCATCGAGAAAAGTTCTCCAAGAAGTTTTTGCAGGCTTTCTCATCACGGAACTAAAGATGAGAAGGAGTAGAATCAAAGGAAGATGCCCTGGAATGAAGAGGATTCTAGGACGAAGTGGATTTACGCTTAAGTGCCATGATGACACTGAAAGAATGAGAGAGAGGGAGACAAGTAGAAGAGCTCCAAACAATTCAATATAAGAATATAAAGAAATGAAGGTATGTATACATGAAAAATGCATGAACATATGACATGCAAACTTAAAAGCATCATGGACTCAGCCTAATCCAAACCTACCAGCACATAAGTTTGCAACAAAGTAAACACACATCTAAAATGCATGAAACATTGTTAAAATGCAAATGTGATGCAATTCATGATCATTTAGGATCAATTATACAAAACCCATCCCCAAAATTTTGCAAAAACCTCATCACGCCAACCCTTTATATAGAAATCCATAATTCTCGACAGATCGAAAGGTATCAAGAGGTGTCAAGGTTTAAAGTATAGTAGATACATCTATCGAGAAGCTATCTAGAGGTGTCTATAGCAAAAGGGGCTCGATGGATCGAAAAGCTATCGAGGAGATAGAAACTTTCTCAATGTATTAAGAAGTTATCAAGATTGCGATGAAAAGAAGCTAACGAGCTCGATAGATAGCTTAGCTATCAAGAGGTGCCCAGTAGTTGTCGAGATTGCTTAAAAATAGCTTTTCAAGAAGAGAAAAACATAGATATGAATGCATTCAAGCATGCTACACAACCAAGGATCAAAACAACATTTTAAACACTCAAAATCATCTCTCAACCAAAAAAAAAAAATGTCAAGCATTTAGGTCCAAAACATACACACACACTAACAAGTCTAACCAATTTTATATTTCAAAAACAAGTTAAGACAGTTTAGTGGATATACATTAACACATGTATTCCTTGTGATGGCCAAATCACATTGTACCTGCACTTGTATCAAAAGTAGCAAAGAATATTGCGTGTTATCTGTAAGAAACATCATAAGATTGCATAAGCATCTACATATTATGATCATTTGAGATATGGGCAACTCAATTAAACTCACACATGATCATAACTACTTGATAGGAACTATCACCTTCGAGGTACATTATATAACTCCTACATCTCCTAGAAGACACGCTTGCAATCATATATAAAGAATTTTGATTCATTTTGCTTTTAATTTTCTTTGCATATTTTCTTTTAAGCATATCATACATGGGCATATAAGAGAGAGAAAAGAAATACCCAATTATGTTTAGCTTTTGACATTGCATTTTTGCTATGCCGAAGCATACAAATGTCAATTCATGATTGGCGGGCAATAGTGGTGAGATGGTTATTTATACCTTTCTCTTAAGATTTTTTAATCCTACCCGTCAAAAAGAGTGATACAAGTGTTAAGTACAAAAGAAGACTTAATCTTAGTCACCATAAACATGAGCCACAAAGCTCACTTGCTTAGTTGTGCATAGAGATGCTCATCTAAGTTACAAGAGATACAAAATTTAAAAAACTTTGTTTCAATGGTCATCCAAGTTACACAAATACCAATGTACACAAACACACACTGTTTTTGTATTTTTCTAATTTTTCAATTTTTTATTTTTATGAAAAATGCAAAATAAAGCAAAACTGAAAACAAATAAACAAAAACATCTTAAGCAAAGTAAAGCAATGCATAAAAACTAGGCTGACTCAAAACAATAAAGCAAAACATGCAAGTAATGCAAACAAAAATAGAGGTAGAGAGAGAAAAGTGACTAAATCACTTAAAGCCTTTTTGCTTCCACACCTTGGAAGAACCTGTCCTTCTAGAGGACCCTTGAACTGGTAGTGAGGGGGAAGAATTGCAACGTTCAAGTTCTAAAAGAATATGAGGGCTTTAAGGAGATCTCTAAGAGGAGCAAGAGAGGATGAAAACTAACTCTGGTTTCCCAATGAGACCATGCTATTGCTTTGTTGAGTGGCTAGCTACTTATAGCAATTTGGTCCAGTATGTCCTATTGCTCCACAGTGGTGGCAGAGATGCTGCTTCTTCTGTTTAGGCTTTTAAGTATTACCCTTCTTAGCCCTAGGGTTTTTAGTATCTTTCTTGGAAAACTTAAGGGGTGCTCCTAAGATAGATTTACCCTTGTCTATGTTCTCACTAGCTAACACAATTTTGACATCATTGTTCTTAGATTCAACATTATTAGCAAGAGAAACCAAAATAGCAGTACTAGAGGAAGCAGTTTTGGGAGAAGAGAAATCATACCCTAAACCAGTTCGATTAGAAGCAGATTTTTGAAGGCTAATCATCTCATCAAGCTTTGCACTTGAAGTCCTTTCCAATTGAGCTCTGACTTAAAACAACTCTGCTTCAAGCTTCTTGGTCTTCTTAGCCATGAAATTGTTCTCAAATCTTAGTGCCCCAATAGTCTAATTGGCTTCATCAAACTTTGTGGAGATTTTTTCTTATTCAAGCTCCACAACACTGAGCTTCTTGATCACCAACCTATACAACTTCTCATGCTTTTCGGAGACCTTGTATAATTTTACATAGGCTGTATGGATGTCATCTTATTCATTTATCTTCTCAAACTTTGACTCTGAGTCCTCTTCTTCATCCCATCTTCTACAATCCCTTCAGTAGAATTGACAATGGTAGTAAAGGAATTTAGGATTCCATTATCCTCATTTTCAAAATCATCCTCAAGTTCGGTGTCCCTCAATGTAGCAGCAAGTGCCTTGCTTTTCTTAATGGTCTTGAGATATGTAGGGCACTCCTGCTTCATGTGTCCAAAGCCTTGACACTTAAAACATAGGCCTTGATGGAATAATATATTGACTTCCATCCTTAGCATCCTTCTTCCCTTTGTCTTGGCTCTTAGACTCAAAAGAACTAGATTGCCTACGGTCCTCGTCAAAGCCCTTCGCATTGGCATTCGTCATGAACTTTTTGAGTTGCCTTGTGATGTAGGACTTCATTTTAGAATCTTCATTGTCTAATTACTCATCCATGTCACTATTCTTGGCCTTCACTGCTATGCTCTTACCCTTACTTGATTTCCTAATCCTTGTCAAACCCAATTTATAAGTCTGCAGATTGCCAACCAGCTCTATCAAATGAATTTTGTTGATGTCATTTGATCCCTCAATAGCAACGATCTTTGTATGAAATCTCTCAGGTAGAGATCTGAGTACCTTTCTCACAATCTTGGGTTCAAGAATAGTTTCCCCAATATTAAAAGCTGAGTTCACTATGTCCTTAAGCTTCGCATAGAACTCATCGAACGACTTATCCTCCTCCATCTTGATCTCTTCTAAGCTTGTAGTGAGCTTCTGAAGCTATGAATCCTTAACAGCCTTGGTTCCTTCATAGGTTGTCTAGAGGATGGTCCATGCTTCCTTCGTAGTTTCAGTGGAGGATATCTTATTGAACTCCTCATTTGTGACCACATTGAATAAAGAATTCAATGCCCTGATATTGAAGTTTTCTGCCTTGATCTTAGCATCATTTGAATTAGCCAGCACTTCCTTTGGCTTGGTCCAGCCTATCTCCACAGCTTGCCACACTTTCTCATCTAAAGACTGCAAGAAAACTCTCATGCGTACTTTCAAGTATGCATAGTTAGTACCATCAAATAAAGGAGGTACAATGAGTGACTGTCCTCTATCCATGACAAACAGGGGTCAATGTATCACACAACAAAGATTAAAACCTAATTAGAGTGTGTCTGCTCTTATACCACTTGATAGGCTAAGAATATATTGACCCCTTGTGATGAATTAACCAATTAATTAGCCAAATTGATTAATTAGTCAGGTTAACATACAATATGCGTAGTAGCATAAACAAATCACCAAAAAAAAAAAAAAAAGTGCAGTGGAAAATAAAGTTGACACAGTGATTTGTTTAAGAATGGAAAAAACCTCCAAAGCAAAAACTCCACTAGATGAGTTTAAAATCACCACTCCCGAGAATCCACTATTATTTCAACAATTAGTTAAAAGTAAAGGAATCCCAGTACCTTATACCAACATGCAGTTAAACCCTTACCCTAATACACAATTGGACTTGTTTTGTAGTGAAAATCTCTCTTTTAATGCACGATTCCCAATACGTGACTAACCAATAGATGCGCAGTTCCTAGTACGTGACTTAATCACTGACTTGAGAAATATGTTGACTACAAAGTTTTTCAGTTCATTAACATAATGAAGATCACGAAGTAGCTTAGTCACAAAACCCAACAACGTACAAACGCAGTTGCTTCTTCAAGACAAAGAACTAGGGCAAATTAGGTTTTCGATCACAATTTGCATGAACACAACCTTGCTTCACACTCGTGAATCTGTGCCACCTTTGACAACCCTTAAAATAATCCTTATATATGTTTAGGGTTGTGAAAAAAGAAAGCCCAAACATCTATTCATGGATTAGGTGAAAATCAAAACTGAAAATTTGTTTTTCATAAATCTCAATAGATAGCTTATCTATCGAGAAACTGTCGAACTTTGGGATAAAACAGCTTTTTAAACCTCACTAGATACTAGCTGTCGAGTTTTAAAATCCAACACTTCTTCACTTATTTCTTGAACAAATTTGCATGGTTTTGACACTTGATCTTGAAATCTTGTTCCTTAAAGTATTAAACACATCCTAAATCTACCCAATTACAAGTAAAGTGTGTTTTGTCAAAGGATTAGCTAATTCTAAATGACATATGTTCCTAACATGAATCACATATTTCCTAACAAGAAGAAATAAAGAATAGCAAAAGAAAAAGAAGAAAGGGAGAAGCAGATGCCGAAGAAGAAAAAACGCAGAGGAAGAAAGAAGGAGAAGAAGAAAGAAGAAGGAAGAAGGAGAAAAAGAAAAAGAAAGAAAGAGAGTGCAGGTGGAGTGTGTGTGCGGTAAAATGGTGGGGCCCTAAGTAAGTGAAATAATAATAATAATAATAACAATAAGGCGAGAAAGCATTATTTAAAAAAAAAAAAAAAAAAGAGTGTATTATAAATAATATGATGCAGGTGCTTTTGCAAATTAGTTATGTAAAAAAGAAAAAGTAAGTTTGTATTGTAAAATAGATGGAAAATTTTGCACCCACTAGTGTGGATGCTCTAATGGGAGGGTAGTATTAATAAAAAGTAAAACATACTAGAATTTGGAAAGTGGAAAGTGCAAGAATAAGGGATTTGGATCTAAAACCACGAAATTAGCCATACCTCATAGCCCATAGCCATGGCTGCTGCCAATCCCAACAAGTTAATGGAAAAAGTTGACAAACTATATTACTTTTGTATCTCTTTTTCTTGATGATTATGATTGGTGATTCTTAGTGTTAGATTTTTCTCCATTATTCTCAAACATTTCTTATATTATTATTATATAACTAGTCGCTAACCCGCGCGATACACATAAAAACTATTGACTCTGGAAAAAAAAATCAACAATAAGTAAATAGACATTTTGCTAGTTAGTATTTTTTTTTTTTAATGAAGAAATATTTAACTTCTATACTTTTCCATAGTTTAGAAGTGTTATCTAACATTGAATGTTATCGAGTTGCAAGTGCAAAGTTATCGAAACTTACAAAGTAATTTACCATTCTTAAATTAATAAAGCAAAATTCTCAATAATTATACACACACACACACACACACACACACTCAAAACTAATATAAACTGTAAATATATAGGCAAAGATCATGATACAAGGAAGACAAACCAAGTTTCAAATTTGAGTAGTAATATAACTTTCTCATAGTTATAACAATATAGACAATTCAAAACATGGAACAATATCAAAATTATACTTACCTACTTCCATTATCTTTTATGTTGAATCCAAATAAATAATTAATCAACCAAAAATCATAGCTTTTAATAAGAAAACAAAAAGTCACATAAACCTAAATAAAGAGTATTTAAGGTGAAGAATTAAGATCAACCTACTGAGATGCAAATACCAAAAACTCCAAGACTTAAAACTTCAAAATTTATAGAATCCCCAAATTCTACTTCAAAACTAAACCAAATTCAACAAATTTATATATAGCATACCAAAAAAAATTTATTGTTCCCTAGGTTGGAAGACATAGGTTGCAACTTTGATTTTTCTCCAAAAAAATAGAGATGTTTTATCAACCATGTACAATATAAAAAAATAATTAGTAAAAATTTCAACCCAAAAACCAAACCCACAAAAACAAATGTCAATATAAATATGGAGATTAACCCAAATACTCAAAAGAAAATCAATCCTAAACATAACAAAAGAATAGATAAAAAAAAAAAAAAAAAATCTCAAGCACATATAAAAGCAAATAAAAAATTCGACATGAAAGATAAAATTCATTAATAACAATATAAACAAATATCCACATACGTTGAATTGAAATTTTATTAATAATAACAATATAAACAAATTTGACATAAAATCCATTAATCAAAGAAGAAAGTTGAATCAGATTGCTTGCGGTTTTTTTTTTTTTTTTTTTTTTTTTTTTTTTTATGTTAGTCTCTGTTTTTTCTTTTTTTAATCCTAAAGTGAAGTTAAGTTAGGGCTGTTGATACCGTATTTTTTCCGCACTCGATTTGCATGCTAGACCCCAAAAAATCCAAAAATATTATTTCTCTCCACAGGGCCGTGAGAACATCCAGAATGATGTTGCACAACCTGTTCCGATACCTAAGCACTCAAAATGCCCTGTTCAGCCAAAATGACCAAAAACGCCCTTGGCCAACCTTAGATTGACCGAAAGTCGAACGAGGTCAAAACCCTCACAAAACAACCCTTTTCATAGTTTTACATCAAACTTGAGCTTCTTGGAGACTTTTAGCAACTTTGACCAAGTTTGACCTTGAGTGAGCCCAAAAACCGTAATTTTGATCTAGCCGCCAAAACGGCTTGAAGCTAATGCTATTACAAAGATTATTAAATTATCATTCCAACAGCTATTCATGGGCCAAAATCGGAGTTAGAACGAACAAGATATCATGAAAGCCGGGATAACGCATCGATCGATGCACCACTAACTTCTAGGAGCGTAACTTTTAATCTGACTGTTGGATTTTCAAGTTCCATACATTTTCAGAAACAAGAAGTCAAAATCTGTCCAAGGACACCAAGATCAACCCCATCCATGACCGTTTCAAAGCGACAGCCCTTGAAAGGCCACCGCCTCGAAATTCACGCCAAGGCTATAAATAGCCCCAAGCACCCTTCAACCAGAGGAGGATCTTTTTTCTTTTTTTTTCTTTTTTTTGAGTTTTGCTCTCTACCTAGTTTTTCTACACATTTTTCCCTTTCCAAACACAGTAAACACTCAAAAAACACATCAAAGTCTCTTGAGTCTCGCTTCTTCACCAACAATACAAGGTAGTGTTCTTGTACCCAATCTTCTTCACTTTAGTTCTACATCTTGGATTTGGGGGTTAGGGGTGTGGATGTAGCTTTTTAGATATTATCCACACCCGTAACCTTCTAAATCCTTTTCCTAGCATGTTTCTTACTCTTTTTGCTATAATAATGTGTTTTATTTCTTTCTTTGACATGTTTCTTGGTTTATCTTGTTTCTAGAATATTTTTAGCTTAGATCTATGTTCTTTTATGCTTGTTCACAAGTTTTTTGTCCCGATATATGTGCTTTATGCTTTTGCTAGGTGTTGGTGCTTAAATCTATCTTTTCTATTTGTTGTTTGGCTAGATCCGCATATTTCTATGCTCGTTCACATGCTAGTTGTCTCAACCTACATGTCTTCACATGCTTATATCCTTGGATTCTTGTTCTTCCATGTTTAGGTGTTAGGATTTACATGTTTACATGCTTGTTCCTATGCCTATATGCCTAGATCTATGTTTTCACATGCATGTGTGCTTGGATCTTGGTTCTCTACATGCTTTATGCCATCTTCCATGGGCTTGTGTGCTCCATGCAATGTTTGTGTGCCTAGGCCTAGGCTATGTTTGTCATGCCATGTGCTATTGTAGCCCTTTTATTTCTTTTATCTCATTTTCTTGCATTTTGGCCATTTGGTAGGATTTAGATCTCAACCCTATGGTCTTGGTCCTCATCCATACACCTTGGCCCAATCAAATGGTTTGGATCATCCTATTTGCATGTTTATGCTCACTTGCTTATATGTTTTTATGCTTGTGTTAGCCTCTCTAGTTCTAGGCTCTACCACGCTTGACACCTTAGCAGGTTTGTGGTTGTGTGGTTACATCCAACGCCCATGACGCCTTGTTTGGGTTTAACCATTTGGGAGGCATCTCTAAATGCCAGGTTGCTTTATGCATACCTTTCCCCTTTTCCACTCCGTGTGATGACATGCTTACCATGCTTTTTTGTGTCACTCGTTGGCTTTCTATGCATCTTCACACGCTTGCTTACATGTTCATGCATAAGTCGTGCTTATTAGTGTGTCGTCCATGCTTCAACACAATAAAGCTATGGACATTCAATCCAAACCTACACTTGTCCGTCGCATACACCATCTTTTGTTTGCTTTCTTGCTTGTTCACCTTCTCGCTTGTTTACTTGCTGCCTCACTCTCTTGCTTGCCATGTCTATCATGCTTATCTACTTTATGCCTCTTTGCACCTTTTTCCCTTCCATTACTTGTCTACTAGCTTCTTGTCTTTGCCTTTGCATGTATACATATGGAGCGAGGATGCTTGGAGCTAGGGCACAATCTCCCAAGCGCAAGCAAAAGGGCATGGAGTCAAACATGTAGATTTGAGCCAAGCGACTATATTCAGTAGGTTTAGGAGCCTAGTTTATCCCTTTTGGTTATGAACTCTTTTAAATCTCCTTCCTTCATCCCCCCTCCCTTTCTCTCTTAGATGGTTTGTATTAGGTTTATCATGTTGTGTACCATTCATCCTCATCTCTAGAGTATGGAGACCTTTGTTTACTTTCCTGCACCTATATTTTAGGCCATGCTCTAGTGATGTAGGCATTTATTTTCCTACTCCATGTGCTAGCATTGTGTATGATGTATGTGTGTGTGTGTATATATATATACTTGCTCCACCCCTTCCAGTGTGATTGTCACAGTCCATGTCACTTACGGCAAAGCAATGCCTAATTTTTGCCGTGAAAGTAAGGTGACATATCACCAGATTTTTTCCATGGACATCTGGTACTTTGTCCAAATGCCTTAGGAAATCATAGATTGGGACCACACCCTTTCAAAAGCCAAACCTCAAAACCCCCATGCATGCAATGCCCCGAAAGCCAATACCAAAATCATGTTTTTTACTACCAATCTCCGAAAATTAAGGTTTTGTCATAACAAAAGACTATTCTTGGATAGGCATTGTGGGGAGCCTAACACCTTCCCCACACGTAACCAAACTTCCGGACTCAAGAATCAAGATTTTTTGCCATCCATGTTAGATTAGGAAAAATTTCCTTTTTCTTAGCCGAGGATCGGTGATAAAATCAACTAGAAATAGGCGATCAATCACACCTTAGAAAAACCCAATGATTGGTGGCAACTTCATTTACCTTTGGTAATCTTGTAAAATATAGCCCAAAATCTTGACACACCACCAAAAGTAGAACACCTACCCTCCTCCACCAAGAGAGAGAGAGAGAGAGAGCACCCGAAGCTCCGTGTGAACCATGCAAAAAAGTCATTTTGAGAGGGACCTCCAATGGGCCCCGTGAGCACTGGAGCATTGCCATGGCAGGTGGCCGAACGAAGGCCTAGCGACGGTTTCACCATCCGCCAACAACCCGACGTTGACATGGATTTTGAGGAGGGGAGAAAGAGTCCGAACATGAGTCTCTCTCTTTCTCTCTTTTTCTTAATGTAAAGTGAGTCTTTTTTTCTTCAACGTGAGTCTTCTTTTTTTTTTTTTTCTCAGTCCTATTTTCAACGTGAGTCTCTTTTTTTTTTTTTTTTTTTTGAGTCCTATCATAATTTTTGTTTTTATATAAATTATCAAGGTTTGAGTTTGAGTTTAAGTTGGACTTGTTAGAAAGATAAATTTTCACTCATTCTTAAGTTTTGATTAAACAAAAATAATTTTGTTTTAAAAGGATGCTAATGATGAGTTTGAGTTTAAGTTGAACTTGTTATAGAGATAGAGCTTTACTCCTTGTTAAATTTGGACTAAACAAAAATAATTTTATTTAAATATTGTGTTGATGTGAAAAATTGTGAGAGTTTCAGAGGTTTCGCAAATCCATGCTATGCACGGGTACCTACCTATTTATGAGGTAGACTAAAATAATTTAATAAAAAATTTAAGAAACTACACTCTTGCAAGATTTACTCTTGTATGACTTCAATTTATGTTGCAATTTGATGAAGAAGCTATTGCTTGAATGTGCAATGAAATATAAAAAATTTGTCAGACAATTTCAGATACTACAAAAAATAACTCAAAAATCCAGATATCAAAACTTCTGAAAGACCAAAAAATATTAAAGAATCAAGAACTCCTGCAACTTTATCAATCTCGCAATGAAGCTTCCCAGCTGCAATAAAACATGAGAGCTCCAGATCAATGAACTCCACAGTTCAGAAGAAAATACTAAACTTGTCCATTTTCTATCCTTTTCCTACAATTTCTTATCTACCAAACAAAAATTAAAACAAAAGGGTCTCAAAGTGCAGAATTACCTTCCAAAGCTCCCACCGATTCCAACTCACAAATTCAGGCACTAACTCAGTCCTAAACTGTTCCAACTCACCCCGACCTTTGCTGACCCCTTCCTTAGCTTGCCCCACAAACTCACCCACCTTCACATTAGCATCTTCCAAGCCAACCCAGTTTCCTTCTTCCCTAACTCGCTGAGTTTCGACCATAACCACTCAGATCCACGCTGGACCGACCGAGTCAAACTTAGCCATGAAAACCAATCAAACCCATTTGTGTTTGCAGAAGCTAGAACACGAAAATTGGGTCTGTGGTGGGATTTGGTTTGTATGGGCCTATAAGCTCCATTGGTGGGTTTTGATTGAGGAATCTGTGGCCATGGACTAGATGAGACCCACGGCAAATGGGGTGCCATTTCTGAGTTGTAGAAGTTGGATGTAGGTGGTTTATGGCAAATGGTGGTCTGAGGAAGGAGATCAACCTCTGTTCTGAGGAAGAAGATGACTGTTGGTTTGTGGGTATAGTGGGCATGGAAGGTATGGTAGGTCTTGATTGAGGAATCTGTGGGTCTTTATCCAATGCAATGTTTTGCTATAGGTTTGCCGGGGGTCTAATTGAGGAGGAGCTGGTAGAGGAAAGCAGAGCGTTGTGAACGGGAAAGGCAGAGTATCGGAAGGTAGGGCATCAGGTTAAAAAAAGTTTTGTTATGTTTTTTTTTTTTTTTTTTAATATTGTGCTGATATGAAAAATTGTGAGAGTTTCAGAGATTTCGGTTTTATATATATTAGTAATAAAAATAATGAAGAATGAATATTTTATTAAAATATTTTGTAGAATAAATAATTTGATGTAAGTGTTTTCAAGAATTGGTTGTGTAAAATAGAAAAATGTAATTTTTATTATAAAATATATGAAAAATTTTACACAAACTGATACAAATGCTCAACAATGATGATTTAGAGAGACAAAGTTTCACTCATTGTTAAGTTTTGATTAAACAAAAAAAAATGTATAAAAAAAATGATAATGATGAGTTTAAGTTAGACTTGTTATAGAGATAGAGTTTCACTCTTTGTTAAATTTGGACTAAACAAAATAAGTTTATTTAAATATTATGCTGACGTGTAAAATTGTGAGAGATTTAGAGGTTTGTTCTAATATATATATATATATATATATATATATATATATATATATCAGAACAAAACTAAGTCTTACATGGCGGAGTGCCAATTGGAAATCTGCTGCTCAATTATTAATAGGTTAAGCTATGGGAGGGTGGTGTAGACACTGCATTTTGTACCCCTTACTACTCGGGCTCCCATCCCCATATGATGCCCAACAATGATGCCTAAACTCTAAGGCTTAAGACCAGTTTAGAGCCCAATCAGATATTAAATTGACTTGGAGAGTGTTAAAATGAAAAATATAACCATTTAAATGAGCAAAAATTTATTTTTCGAAATAAAATGATCAAAGTGACCCTCGGCCCAAGTACTTTCACAGCGGCCTGCGTACATTGGCCAAAGAACACATACACGGGCACACTCCTGTGTACATAAAAAAGACAAGTTATCTGTAATAATGATTGTGGTTTGGAATTAATCCCACATTGTCTAGGAGTCGTTCCAAACCCGATTTTTCCATTATATAAAGCCTCAAATGGTAAATTTTCAAAACACACAAAAAATCCTAAGGGAAAACCTAAGATTCACTAGAAAATAGTGAATCAAAATAGTGTTTTTTACAAAACATCCTCAAGTCATTTTTATCTAATTGGGAGCTTTTCTAGCCTCAATCTTTTGAGTTTAAAGTTTCTAATCATTGTTTTTTTTGAATTGTGATAGTTTTGACTAAGGGGAAAAATCAAAAATCAAGCCTAGGAGCTTTTTGCTTTAAGTTATTCATTCTAGCTTTCCTTTCTTTTCTGTCTTTATTTTGTCTTTTTAATCTATTTTTCTTTTCTAGTTTATGTTTATGTATGCCTTTTTAGTTTATTTTTATGCTTGTTTGATGTGTATAAGCATGCTAGGTTGTTAGATTTATGTTTTTCTTTTATGCTTTGTTTTTTTATTTCGTGTTTCTAGGATATAGTTTTTGAACAATCCTATGCATGCATGTCATAAGTAGGCTTACGTAGGTCAAATCCTGCGTACGCAGGCCTCAGTCCACATACGTAGGCATTCGCCCAAAAACCCTAATTTGAATTTCTAATTTTTTTAGTATGCTTGTTTGATTTATCTTGCCTCTGTTTAAGTGCTTTTTACATAAATATCTATATCTAAGTTCCTGTTTCACATGTTTTATTTGCTTATTTGCTTTTAACTTGTTAGATTAGGGTTTTCTTGCTTAAGATGCTATGTTCATGCATTCACATGCTCATGCATGATGCCATGGGTGCTGTGTTGCTTAAAGGTAAGTAAAGGGACGTCATGCATATGTATGAACATGCATTTGATGATGTATATTGTTTGAATATCTTTTTTATGTCTTCTAATTCCAATTACACGCTTTATATAATTTTGTGATTTCCATGATAGAATTGCGGCCTTGTTTTAAATGTATGATTTGATAGGGTTTTCACATGCTAGATGAATGCTACGGTTTGTATATATGCATAGGTTTGCCTCTCTCTTGTTTAAGGGTAGATATGTATGTGTTTTGGGATGATGATGTCATGTTGTATGCTTGGATGTATGCTAGTTTGTGTATGAGTATAGATACAAGTGTTGAACATGTTTTAATGAGGTCAAGATGTAAGACACAATGATAGAAAGCCAACCTTAGGATTGGGCGGTCTTGAGTGCCTAACACCTTCCCAAGAACATACCTAAACTCCGAACCCATATCTCTAGTAGTAAGATCGAAAGGTCCTTCTTCGAAAGGATGCTATATATATGGTTCCTAGACCATTGCAAAAACTAGGTGGGGATTCCAACATCTCCGTCATGTCCACAATGGTGACTCCACTGGAGATTGTGAGTTTAATTCCTAAGTGTCTTGTTTCTTATCCTTGATAAAAAACAATTTCAATACTTGTTTGCACATACATCACTTGACTTCTTTTGTCCCTTAACCTCAGTTGGTGATGAGTGGGAAGATATAGGTTCCATTCGAGCCCAAATCTTTCGGAGTTTATCCCACCAACTCACAATCGGTGCCATCGCCTGTAATGGGCTTTGAGTAAGTTAAAGGTTTGCTACCAAACCACTATGGGGTCCACTTAAGCCCTTGGTTGGAATCATAGCCCACCAAGTTGTAAGTGATGTAGTTATCTATCTCTTTTTCCTTTGGGAGCCTACCCACACTAATGAGATCCTAGACCCTATCACAAAGAATACCCTTTATATCTCTTGTTTGTTCAACTATATATCATGTGTTCACATAATTCTAAAGAACAAATAAAAGATGAAAAATGGAAGGGATGATCCTAAAGTTACGATATACCCTAAGATGTTTTGGGATAAAAGAAAAGAAGTTCTCACATGTAAGAGGTTTCTCCATAAATCCAAAGGAATATCTTAACTTGAAAGGTTCATAAGACCATAGCCTAATTGCTATCATGGGCCTAAGTGGAAAAGGCCATTTTGAAAAAAAGGACTTTGGGCCTAAGGTAACAAATATCCTATGGACTTTGCATCCAAAATCCTTGAAATCCAATATAAACTTCCCTAATCTTAGGCCTCCTTATTGTATGCCTAAGCCCAAAATGATGAGAACTTAATAGACTTTGAGAGGAATGCTACAATATATTAGCTAAAGGGATATTTCGAAAAAAAAAAATGGTGAAATGATGAATAAAAATGAAAGCCCAAAGGTGATGAATATAGTGTAAGCCCATGTTTGAGACAAAGGGTTGAAAATTTCTAAGTGCATTCTATTGGGGTTTATGCCCTAAAATCCAATTTATTGGCATGTCATAAATAATTAAATTATTTAATTATATGAGACTATCTATAAATGAACTAATGAGACATTATCTTACTCCATGAGATGTATTGTATGTGATTTATGTGATTTAGTCACAGAAGATGGAAATTGCAAGTTCCTTGTAAACTCAAAATGTAGTTTGCAGTCGGTGATGAAATTAGGCATTTCATCTATGAAGATTATAACATATCAACTAAGATGATTTGTCTTGATCATGGCAGTGGTGACTTTTAGTTGGTATGTTGATATGTTTTAAGAGTTAAGACATATTGAACTGCACCGTTGTGACATTTATTATTCTCCTAACGATTGTCAAATGAATAATAAATCTCACGACTTCTATTTACATCAACTCTAAATCCTGAGAGAATAATGGACCTGATCATGAGATGTAGGTTACTTTGATATATCAGGAGTGAGATCTATTAGTCATAGTCAAAACTTCAGTATGTGGGGCAGCCGCATTTAGTGTTGATTGAACATATATTTTCAAGATGGAATTCATAATCTCTTAACGGAGATATAAAATATTCTTTTGTGATAAGTTTAATGGGTTTGGTTATTCAGAGAATTGGGCCCAACCACTGTAGTAAGGAGTTACTAAAGTATATATTTATAAAATTAGATTTCATAAATATATGATGAATAACATAAAGGATTAAACCAAGTACACAAGGATTAAGATATAGTAATCTTCAAATTGGCAATCTATATCCATGACTTTGTATTACTACAAATATTTTAATGAAGGGATTGCATGTATAATAAAGTCTTGGGATATAATTTATTAATAAGGCCTAGAGTACAATTATATTCATATAGTGCTATTGAGTATAATTAATGATAGTTTTGGACTTGTCAAGAGTTGACAGAAAAGCCCAAGACCCATTGAAGCTAGTGTCTTATTGGTCCCTTTTGGTCCCACTCCAAGCCACACACAAGAGCCCAATTGGAATGACCTAAAAGGCTAGTCCAATTAGATAATCAGTTATATATAAGGAGAGAAACATACCAAAAAAAAAAAGTTTTTTCATGTCTTTTTCATGAATGGTTTCATGAAGAACATATAAAGATGAAATGGTTTGTATGTGAGTGTTGGACACTCTTCTATTCTCTCCTTGGAAACTAATTGAGAGACCACACTTCTTAGGCATTAAGTGGAATTGAAGTGAAGATTAAGAGTCTTCCCAAGTACATCTATTCAGATTGTTTTGAATTTCACCGTTCCAAGGTACTCTCTCTTGTTCTTAAATTCTAAAACTTACATAGTGCATGTTATCGATTATGTATGAAGTAGATTCGTTAAATTTCCGCTGCGTATGTTTTGTATGTGATACAAACACGTGATTTTCCAACACATTCTAATGAAAGCACGTGAGAGTAAGATGAGAGCTTTATTGTAAATGAACCAAAGCTCAATGAAACAAAGGGCAAAAATCCATAAGAGGGAAGGGAGTGATATTGTAATTGGGCCTTCATTAAAATGAACTTAAGGATTTTCTAGGGACATCTAAAAAAAAAAAACCTTTAATTAGGACATGAACTTAATGAAAATGGGGCTTCTTCTTCAGGCATTGCACCATCAAGGTCAAAAAAGCACATTCCCACTCCCATTTGGATTCGAGAGAAAGGAAAACGCTTGATCAAGATTGAGGACACACACCAAGAAGAGGAAAAGGTCCCCTAAGAAACAATGACTACCTTTGTGGAAGATTCAATGGCATAAAAGATCCTTAAGGCTTTAGATAAACATGGACAGGCCTTTAAGAAAATGGGAGGGCGTCTCACTAGGTTAGAGGAATCTAAGCTCAAGAAATTTGCACATAAGGAAATCCATGAAAATGAGAAGGGTAGAAGAATGGGACGAAAAGGAAAAAGCGGAATATAAAAGGAACAAGCTATTTGAGAAGCTCACTGCGAAAACTATAGCTATGAGGGAAAAATGGAGAAAATGAAACTCGCCTTTCGCAAGGCACAAGGGATGGATGATTACCTTTATAACATGGGTAGAGTGAGTTCAAAGCCTCCTACTGCATTGCCTCCCAAGTTTAAGGTCTTTGATGCGAAAAAGTTTGATGGGACTGGAGATTTGAAGTAACACATAAGAAAATACCAAAGCATCACTAAAATGAAGGGGCTAGATGAAAAGAAAACTTTGCATGCACTTTCCCTCTCACTCACAGGAGGTGCATCAAGGTGGTTCTATAACCTTGATCCAAGCAAAAATAAGGTATGGAATGAACTAGTGGAGTTGTTTTTGGACCGATTCATCTTCAACACCATGATTGATGTGACTCTACATGATTTGGAGACTACCAAACAAGGTGTAGGGGAGACATTTTTCGAAAACATGACTAGATGGAAGATCAAGGCATCTGGAATGGTCAATAGGCCAAATGAGAATGACCAATCAACATGATCATCAAGAACTTGCATTCGGCTTATAATAGTAGGCTTTTTTCATTGCCTATTAGCTCATTTGAAGATTTATGTGATTGTGGGACAAGAATTGATGATGCCCTCAACAATGGACAATTGGAGAAAATTGAAAGTAAGCGTCTAACCAAGAAAACATATGGAGGGGGGAAACCACCACTAAAGTTCCCAATCCCATAAATGTGAGCACCATCATACCCTAACAAGCATTAGCCTACCCAAAGAAAGCTTGTCGAGAATTCTCTGATCTAGGATTGACCCTCACCAAAGCATACAGGAACCTATCCTCCAAAGGATTCATCAAACCTTTACACCCTACACCCATGCCTAATCTGATACCTCCCACTTGGAACCTCAATGAATATTGCCACTACCACCAAAAATCTGGCCACAAAATCGACAATTGGTTAAGGCTCAAACATGAAATACAAGACTTCATAGACAATAAAACCCTCCTAAATCCCAAGATTATCACCAAATCCAACATAAGAAAGAACCCTTTTCTTGATTACCATAGAGCTCTTCCTCCATATCAAAATTGGGAGCAAATAGATGAGATTGAATGGAATTGGTCAAAGTTGATAGAGACAACAAATGTCGATATCACTATGGAAGTCTAACGATTATAGGATGAAGAAGACGAAGCCTTACAAAAAAAGATTACTAAAGGTAGCGATAGCGGTGTGGGGAATACTTCCTAAAGGAGTGATGGAATTAAAGAAAAAGGTCTTAGAGGACAATGTAGCAAATATCACTAGAAGTGGGAAGCACTATAAGCCATCCTTTTTGGAAAAGGATCACCCTGGTTTTAGGGGAGGGGTTTAAGCCCACAGAACCTAAAGGAAAAAAAGACAAAGAAGAAGAAGATAGGGCCTTAATGTAATTGAAGAAGACCCAAGCTCATGTGTCCATATGAGGCTTGCTCATGGCATCTCAAAAACATTGTAAGACGCTCTTGGATGCCTTGAATGGAAAAGAAGTACCTATAGAAACTACACCACAAGAAGTTTTATCTCTCATGGGAGTTGAGGGTTCCTCACACCCCCTCCTTGCCTTTTTCGATGAAGATCTCCCTCCCGAAGAACAACTCACACTAGACCCTTGCAGAGCAACTCACACTAGACCCTTGCAGATCACCATTGAATGCATGGGTGCCAAGGTTCCAACGGTACTTACTGACAATGGATCCACCTTGAATGTTTGTCTTTTTAGGACTGCCCTCACTATTAGCCTAGATATGGATACTATCATCCCTTCTCCCTTAACCGTATGGGCATGTGACAACAAGGAAGGTCATGGGTACTTTCAAGGCTCCTTGCAAGATTGAACCAATAGAAACCATTGTGGAGTTTCATGTCATGGACATCACCCCAAATTACAACCTTCTCTTCGTAAGAACTTGGCTTCACCCCAATAGGGCAATCCCCTCCTCACTACACCAAAAGATAAAGATCCTATGGAAAAAAGGGATTGCCATAGTGCTTGGAGATGGTGAAATTCTAGCACTAGATTGTGAATTTAAGGAAGGAGGAAGTGAGCTTCAAATGAGTGGCTTTGAGTTTATAAACATGGCTAACTATGGGTTGAAAGATGAAAGGTACACCACCGACTTGTTCCTATATTGTATACATAAGGTGATTACAATGATGAAGAACATGGGATACATGCCTGGTATAGGCCTTGGGAAAGAAGGAAGAGGGGTAGTCGAGTTCCCTGATGTCAAGACTTAAGTGACTAAAGAAGCTTTAGGATTCTTTGAAAGCTGCAACGTGATAGGCCAAGAATGTATTAACCCCTTGTGATGAATTAATTGATTATTTAGACAAGTTTATTAATTAATCAAATTAACATGCAAACACGTGGTAGCACAAACAAATCACCAATAAACTAAAGTATACAGCAGAAAATAAATTGACACGGTGATTTATTTACGAATGGAGAAAACCTACACGGTAAAAACCCCACCAGGTGAATTTAAGGTCACCACTCCCGAGAATTCACTATTATCACAACAAGCGGTTACAAGTAAAGGAATCTTAGTACCTTCTACCAACTTACAGTTGAACCCTTACCCCAAAACCCAATTGGACTTGTTCTGTAATGACAATCCCTCCTTTTAATGCACGGCTCCTAGTACATGACTAACCAATTGCATAGATCCCAATACGTGACTTCAATCACCAACTAGAGAAGATTGTTGGCTGCAAAGTTCTTCAATTCATCACATGATAAAGATCGAGAAGCTCCTTGGTCACAAAACCCTACGGTGCACAAACAAAGCAGCTTCTTTACAAGAAAGATGAACTAGGGCAAATTCTGTCTCTAGTCACAATTTGCATGAACAAATTTTTTTCAACACTTGTGCAACTTGTGTCACCTTTATTGGCCCTTAAAATAATCTTTTTATATGTCTAGGGTTGTGAGAAAAGAAAGCCCAAATATACAATCATGGATTGGATGAAAAACTGACCAAAAATTTTGAGTTTCATAAACCTCGATAGATACCCTATCTGTCAAGCTGTTGTTGAGCCATGGGCTGGAACAAATCTTCAAGGCTTGATAGATACTAGCTGTTGAGCTTTATTGAACAACACTTTTCACACTTGAATCTTGGACACACTTGTATGGCTTTAACACTTAAACTTGAAACAAGGTTTCTTGAAGTATCAAACTCATCCTAGATCTACCCAATTACAAGTAAAGTGCATTTTGTCAAAGGATTATCCAATTACATAAATAGTGACATATGTTCCTAACATTGAACCACATATGTCCTAACACGACGAAATCAAGAAAAACATTGACACTCTCAATGAAACTTTGTGAAAGAGGGAGGAAACTTCCCCTATTATGGTCTTCTCAAACCTTGGGTAGGTACGGATGGAAAGGTGTATTCGAGTTGGAAAATTTTCTTTTATATAAAGCTCACCTTTAAGGGATGCCTAGCGTGGTGATCAAAGAGACACAAGAAGAGGTCGATTGGGTGATCTACATAAACGCTGAAGCAATGAAAACCATGAGAAGGGAGGTGTTCGCCATTACCAATGGAGAGCCAAGTGATCCTTCCAAATTCATCATGCCTATTGTGGCGCCTATTAATAATTGGACTTGGGTTAGGTTTTTTGAAAACATGGGGAAAACGTTTTGTAATGCAAATTCCAATGTACTTTTCAATATTTTTAATAAGATGAATTTTGATTTAGCTTAATTTTATGTGTCTTATAACATTGAAATTTTACACTTGCATGATTCAAATGAATTTCAAAATGAACTTAACAAACAATTGGAAAAGAAAATTGAACCTATGGAACCAACTCTTGAAAATATTAATTTGGGCAATGATGAGTATCCACGCTTAATTAAAATTGGCTCAACTTTAAATGTGTTAGAACATATGTGATTTAATGTTAGGAACATATGTCAAGATTTTATGTATTGGCTAATCCTTTGATAAAACGCACTTTACTTGTAATTGGGTAGATCTAGGATGTGTTTAATACTTCAAGGAACAAGGTTTCAAATTCAAGTGTTAAATCCATGCAAGTCTGTCCCAGAATCAAGTAAGGAAGTGTTGGATTTTAAATCTCGACAATTAGCTCGACAGCTAGTATCTATCAAGGTTTAAAAGTTACTAAAGCTTGGGGTTCGACAGCTATCTCAATAGATGGCTATCTATCGAGGTTTATGAAATTCAGTTTTTCAAAGCTGTTTTTCATCAAATTCGTGAATATGTGTTTAGGCTTTCTTTTCTCACAATCCTAAACATATATAAGAATTATTTTAAGGGCTGTCGCAGGTTACACAGTTGCACAAGAGTACAATTGCACAAGTATGAAGAAAAGTGTGACCGGAAACCTAGTTGCCCTAGTTCATCTTCAAGAAGCTGCTATGTTTTGTACACTGTAGGGCTTTGTGACCAAGCAACTTCCTGATCTTCATCATGTGATGAACTGAAGAACTTTGCAACCAACATCCTTCTCAATTTGGTGATTAAGTCGCGTATTGGGATCCGTGCATCTTTTAGTTAGTCACGTACTGGGATCCGTGCAATACAAGGAGAGATTCTCACTACAAAACAAGTCCATTTGGGTATTAGGATAAGGGTTCAACTGTAGGTTGGTATAAGGTACTAGGATTTCTTTACTTGTAACCGTTTGTGTTTAACAATAGTGGATTTTTAGGAATGGTGACCTTAAAATCACCCCGTGGGATTTTTGCCGTGTAGGTTTTCCCCATTCGTAAACAAATCACCGTGTCATTTAATTGACATTGCATATTTAGTTATTTGGTGATATGTTTATGCTACCACGTATTTTGTATGTTAATTTGATTAGTTAATTAAACTTGGCTAATTAATCAATTAATCCATCATAAGGGGTCAATACGTTTTTGGCCTATCAAAATGAAAAAGAACGAAAAGATCTCCAAGAACTCCTCACGGAATTTCAAGAGATGTTTGCATAGTCCTATGAAGATATGCTCGAAATTGACCCCGAGATAGCTTAACATCACATTGATACTCATGATCATATGATGCCTGTCAAACAAAAGTTGAGAAGAATGAGGATCGAACAGCTCTTAAAAATTAAAGAGAAAGTCAGTAAGCAATTAAAAGTAGGGTTCATCAAACCTGTACACCAAACCAAATGGATAGCCAATGTCATGCCCATACCTAAGAAGGATGGGAAGCTGAGGATGTCTGTGGATTTTAGGGACTTGAACAAGGCATGCCCTAAGGAGGAAAGTCCCTCACATTGATGTCTTGGTGGATGACACAACGGGAAGTGCCTTGACGTCTTTCATGGATGATTTTTCAGGGTACAACCAAATCAAGATGACCCCCAAAGATATGAACAAAACCGCTTTCACTATCGAATGGGGAATTTATTGTTACACGATAATGCTGTTTGGCCTCAAAAATGCCAAGGCAACCTACCAAAGGATGGTCGCAGCCTTATTACATGATATGATGCATAATAAGGAAGAGGTATATGTTGATGATATGATAGTGAAATCCGAGGATAAAGAAAGCCACACCATAAACTTGAGGAAGTTCTTCAAAAGGGTTAAAGAGTATAGGCTAAGATTGAACCCACAAAATTGTACGAAGTAACCACCAAAAAATTGCTAAACTTCCTAGTGAGTGATAGAGGGATAGCAGTTGACCCATCCAAGATCAAGCTATATTTGAGATGCCTCCCTCCAGAAGTAAGAAAGAGATACGAGGTTTCTTGGGTCAATTACAATACATTAGTTGATTCATTTCCAAGCTCACCTCCACTTGTGAGCCCATCTACAAACTCCTAAGGAAGAATGGTCCATATACATGGAACAATGAATGCCAAAAGGCCTTTGAACTTATCAAGGAATACCTCCTCCACCCACTTATCCTAGTGCCTCCATAACATGAAAAACCCTTACTCCTATACCTTTCTATCATAGGGGATGCAGTTAGAAGTATGCTAGCACAAGAAGATAATGACAAGAATGAAAGGGCCATATACTACTTGAGCAAGAGGTTCCATGATTATGAGACTAGGTACACTCCTATAGAAATGTAATGCTTCGCACTTGTTTAGGTCGTACAAAAGTTGAGACATATCTTCTTACCTTTCCAAATATGGATGGTAGCAAGAATGGATCCATTGAAGTATCTCTTTAAGAAAGCAACTTGAGTGGAAGATTGTTATGATGGTTGATCTTATTGACAGAATTCAATTTGAAGTATGTGGCTAGAAAGACTATCAAAGGAAGCATCATGTCGGATTTTTGTACTAAAATCCTATAAGGGGGAAGATAGTAAATAGACATTCCAGATGAGGACATTTTGGATGTTGAGTTAGGGACATGGAAGATCACTCCCGAGGAATCTCACATACCTTTGGCTATCAAGTTGAACTTTGAAGCAACAAATAACATGGTTGAATACGAGGCATGTATTGCCAAAATGGAAGCTATTCGAGAGTTGACGGTAAAGGAGGCCAAAATCTTCAGAGATTCAACTTTGGTTATAGCCCAAGCACAAAGGTTGTGGAAGGTGAAGTAGGAACACTTGAAGCCTTATCAACAATACTTAGAGGACATGACCAAGACCTTTGACAAGATTAAGTACACAATCAATCCTAGAGCTCAAAATCAATTTGCAGATGCCTTAGCTACCTTAGCCTCCATGGTTGAAATATCCGAGGAAGTATGGACATAACCCTTGAAGATTGAGCAAAGTTATGAGGAAGTGTACAAAGGAAAGACAGAAGATTCTGTAATGACCATAGAAGAAGAGAAAGGTCCATGGTACTATGACATCATGAAGTTCTTCGAACTAGGGGCATATCTGGATGGTGCTAAAAATAGAGAATGTCGTTCATTAGAATGATAGCAATACAGTACATCCTATGTGAAGGAAAACTCTATAAAAGGTCCTACGATTGTATAAACCTTCGTTGCTTAAAGAAGGATGAAGTTGAGAAGGTATTGGAAGAAATTCATCAAGGGATTTGTGGCCCTCATATGAATGGAAGAATGTTAGCTAAGAAAATTCTAAGGATAGGATACTATTGGAATATGATGGAGACCAATTGTGTGGACTATGCGAAAAGTTGCCATGATTGTCAGACACGCGCCAACTTGAACCATGTACCACATAGTGAGTTGTATGGCATGACTTCTCTATGGCCGTTCTCAATTTAGGTCATAGATATGATCGAAAGGATAGCGCCTAAGGCTTCAAATGGGGATGAATACATTTGGGTGACAATTGATTATTTCACCAAGAGGGTGGAGGCAGACTCCTATTCTGTATTAAAGGCAAAGCATGTAGCTTGCTCGGTTCTTAGAAAACAACATCATATGTCAGTTTGGGGTGCCCCAAGAGATCATCTCTGATAATGATTCCCACTTCGAGGGGGAGGTTTGAAGCATCATGGAATTGTAGAATATTGAGCATCACAACTCTTCACCATATCAACCACATGCTAATGGGGCCGTAGAAGCAACTGATAAGAATGGGATGAACATCCTAGCCAAGCTAGTAGTCACATACAAAGATTGGGCCAAGAAGCTTCCATTCACCTTATGTGGTTATAGAACTTCTATCTGTGCGTGGACTGGGGAAACACCTTAGTCTATGGTTTATGGTAGTAAGGCTGTGCTTCCTATTGAGGTGGAGATACAATCTTTGAGGGTATTGGTGGAAAACAAGGTCCTAGAAGAGGATTGGGATAAGGCGAGATATGAACAATTGGCTTTAAAGATAAGAAGAGGGCTAAGACACAATATCAGGCACAAGGGTACCAAAAAAGGATTGCTAAAGCATTCAACAAGAAAGTAAAACTGAGAAACATTAAATAAGGGGACTTGGTCCTAAAGGTGCTTAGAGATGAGACTTTTGATCTGAGAGGATAGATGAAGTCAAGGTGGTCTAGGCCTTTTGTCATTAAGAAGATCATGCCTAGAGGTGCTACAAGGATCACAGATTTGGATGGGGAAGAGATGCTTCACCCAATTAACATGGATAGACTCCAGAAATACAACATTTATAAAAAATAAAAAAATAAAAAAAATAAAAACCTACTAGGTTGAAAACCCAAAAGGGAGGCCTAGGCAAAATTTAAGGCAAGAGAACCCTATTAGATTGAAAGCCTAAATGGGTGGTCTAGGCAAAAGTTAGGGGAAAAGACCATGGGTATGGCCAAAATTCCCGAAGGGATGTCATGGACAAAAATTACATGGCAAAGGAGAAAAAAAAAAACCAAAGGAATGAGATGACAATAAGCAATGATAATAAAAAAGTGATTCTTTTATTTCCTAAATTAAAAGACAATAAAATTGTTTTCATAAGGGATTTAGAACACTCCAATCCTTTATTAAATTCAAAAACAAAAACATAAGAATCATAAAACTGTAGAAAAGTAAAATATAGGGCATATCAAGGTGGTCAGTCAGCCCTCCTTGCTTTCTTATTAGTCCTCATGTAAGTTTTCTCATCCCACAGAATCCACTTCATGTCATCCTCTAACAATTATTTGTACCTCACAGTGGGATAGATGTATCGAGGGGGAGCAATACCTCTAGTCACTCTACTATGTGGCCAGGCCTCACAAATCCTACCCAAGATCCTGTTGATAAACACCTCGGTGTGGAAGGCACCTTCATCATTGGGAGCTCCCTAACACTATCCAAATTGCCTTAAGATACAACAAGTGGAGTAGAATGATCAACAACGAAGTCCAATTAGAGGCACACAGTAGTCCTTGCAACAACTATGAACCATGCTTGAGATGTGCCACCAGTCCATGACCCATTAAATGTCAGTCTCCTAGATGTGACCCATAAGCTCCATGTACACCTCAAAGTTCATGTCATTTTGACAAAGCCAGCGATCCCTAAGATGCCTGGAGAAGTATGTGCTAGGAGGTACAGTAGGAGGTTGAAGCAACTGAAGCCTCTCTTATAGCCATATTTGAAGAAAAAAAAAAAGAAAAGGTGAAAGCACAAAAAGAGAGTGAGAAGAAGAGAAGAAGAAAAAAAGAGAGCACGAGTGAGAAAAAAAATAAAAATAATGATGAAAGACAATATAAGGTGTCTCAATGCATTGAAAACCAAAAGGCAACCCATGTAAAATTAGAGGAATCCCACTAAGTTGAGAACCTAGGCAAAAGTTCGGGATTATACCTGAAGAAGAAGAGGACTTTCTGCAAAGAAGCCTGCTTCCTTCCTATGAAAGGCATCCAAACCATTGAGGATTTCCACCAAGATCAAGCTCACCAAGTTACCTCTCTTTAGCTCATAAGCCACCATGCACATCCAAAGGTCCACAAAATATGACCTTTGGACCAAGAAGTACCTTGCAAGAGCACATAAGCAAAAGGCACGAAAAAAAGTATGAACATGGTCTCTTAGCCATTGGAAAGGTCGAGCTGGAAAAGTACATAAAAACCAACCAAAGGTTAAGTTTGCCAAAGACACATCACCCATTTGCTGTAGCAAGAGGGAAGCCCAACACAACTTACAATAAGGAGGGGAGATCCCCACCCATGGCAAGGAAGATGAGATCGTCAATCTCTAGTTCACCCATGATAGCACCAAATTCTTCGATAGTAGGGCATAGTTTTATTCCATTGAAGCAGAAAACATGTCAAGTAGGAACCCAATAGTTGGCAGCAACAAAAAAGAAAAGGCTTTTCCACCTTTATCTGATGGTATAAAAAGACACAAGAAAGACCATAAGGGGTGATGGAATCCTTGAAATCAAGACCAAGACTCGTAATCCAAGCCGAGAGATCAAGTGGAGAGTTTTCTGCCATCAAAGGACCTCAAAAAGGGCTTTCAAAGTAGGAAATACATTGGTGAGAGTTTTGGGACCCAAACGACAACTTTTATACTTATTTAGGGAGGCGGTTAAGGTTTCCTCTAAATCTCAGCTCACGAATGTTAGGATTAGTGTCCTTAAATCCTATTGTATGATACTATATATGACATTTTGTATGACTTAATGTTATGATTAATAAAGTTTTTTTATTATCTAAAATAATGGAAACATGAATATTTGAATATTATCATATAGTCTATGAAATGCATAGTATGTGATTTAGTCAAAGAAGATATAAATCACAAGTTCATTGTAAACTCAAAATTCTAGTTCATAGTTGGTGATGAAATTGGGAATTTCATCTGCAAAGACTATAACATATCAACTAAAATGATTTGTCTTGATCATGGAAGTAGAGACTTCTAGTTGATATGTTGAAATTTTTAAGAGTTAAGACATATTGAATTGGATTACTATGAGATTTATTATTCTCCTAACGACTGTCAAATGAATAATAAATCTCACGACTTCTATTCACATCAACTCTTAATCTTGAGAGAATAATGGACCTGATCATAAAGTGTAGGTCGCTTTGATATATCAGAAGTGAGATCTAAAGTCACAATCAAAACCTCAATATGTTGGGATGTCGCATTTAATGCTGATAGAACATATATTCTTAAGATGAAATTCATAGCCTCTTAACAGAGATATAAAATATTCCCTTGAGATAAGTTTAATGAGTTTGGTTATTCAGAGTGTTAGGCCTAACCACTTTAGTAAGGAGTTACTAAAGTATATATTTATGAAATTGGATTTCATAAATATATTATAAATAACTTAAAGGATTAAATTGGGTACTCAAGGATTAAGATGTAATAATCTTCAAAGTGGCGGTCTACATTCATGACTTTGTATTACTACGAATATTTTTATGAAGGGTTGCATGTTTAATAATGTCTTAGGATATAATTTATTAATAAGGCCTAGAGTGCAATTATATTTATATAGTGGTATTAAATATAATTAATGGTAACTTTGGACTTGTCAAGAGTTGACAGAAAAGCCCAAGGTCCATTGGAGCAAGAGTCTTATTTGTTCCCTTTTAGTCTCACTCCAAGCCACATACTAAAACCCAATTAAAATGGCCTAGAAGGCTAACCTAATTAGATATTAGGGAGAAATATACAAAATTTTAAATGCACAAGAGTGTGAAATGAAATGGTGTGTATGTGAGTGTAAGTCACTCTCTTATTCTCCCATAGAAACTAATTGAGATACCACACTTCTTGGGCATGAAGTGGAATTGGAGTGAAGATTAAAAGTGTTCCCAAGTACTTCTAATATTTAGTTTTGAATTTCACCGCACCAAAGTACGCTCTCTTGTTCTTGAATTCTAAAATTTACATAATACATGTTATCAATTACGAATGAAGTAGATCTGTTAACTTTCCGCTGCGTATGTTTTGCATGTGATATAAACTATGTTTATCCAATAATTGGTATCAGAGTAGTCTTCAATTTCAAATTTTTATAACATGTTTTGTGAGTTTTGGAATCAAAGATAATAATTTCAAGTTGTTAGAAGACTGTAAATTCAATTTTCTGCGTGGTTATTGAAATATTGTTTGATAAAAACTGATATTGATGTTATGATGTTGTTTAAGTTTGATATTAAGTGTGTTAGATTGAACTTTAAAGCCATAACATCAATGGAATTCCATTTTGGTTTCAAACCCTATCTATTATGTTCATATAATGGGAGTTTGTTTATGAAAACCGTTGAAAATTGCTTTAGAAAAATTTTGGAAAATTCGAGTTTCACATGTTTTGATTGATCGAAAATTAGTTTCGATCGATCGAGTGAAACAGGAACCTTCTATCCAATTTGATTGACTCTCAATTACTAGTCGATCTATCAAATATTCTTTTTCGATCGATCAAGCACCGGTCGAGTACCGATCGAGCCAGGCAAAAAGTTTGGTACGAATTTTTTTAATTTTTTCAATCTATCGAGGGATACATTCGATCAATCAAAAGTTGTGAATTTTGAAATTTTCTAAGGGTTTTGATACTTTAAAAGTGCAAGGCTATGTGAGATGAGATTACACATGATTTCTAATTAAAAACTTTTCTTTTAAAACATCTAATGAGAGAGAGATACAGGGGTTGGATCTCACGGCCTCCATTGTCAATTCATAGTTGTATGAAATATATACTTTGTCTTTGCTACGAGCTTAGCATTCCATGCAGAGAGTATTTATTTCATGGTGGTACAAGATTGAACTTCTTGGTTTATAGTGGTTTGATCAAACACCTTGGCTTAGCCTTGAGTTTTGCAATCTATGCAAAGGGTGTTTTGTATCATGGTACTACAAGATAAACCTGTTAAGGGAGATGAAATGTGGCTACACATGATTCTAGACAATGGTATACACTAAACTAAATATTATAGTATCTTTTATGTTGAGTCCTTACTATTATTATTTAGAGGCTAAATGTATAATAGCATATTATTAGTGTTTGATAAGAGTTATCATAATAACACTAATATTGAGAATAGTTCTCAATCAATCATAGTATTTAATGTTCACTCTATGCTAAGGGATATTGAATATGGATTGGGTTGCCATTGCATATTTTATGTTATGGTTTTATTAAAGTTCCATATCATATGTTTATATGCTAAATTGATAATGTCCGGTTCACTTATTATAATCATGTTTGTTATTTTCATATTTGAATCATCACATCTTTTAGCCCACTTGTTGCTTTTCTTAATCAAAATAAACTGACTGGATCCAATTATATTGACTGCAAAAGAAATTTGGACATTGTTCTTACTGCTGAAGAGCACAAGTATGTGCATAGTCAACCTTGTCCTAACTTTCTATCTTAGATGCGCCATTTAAGGAAAAACAGCGATATGATCATTGGCAAAAATCTAATGAGATGGCCAAGTGTTGTATCCTAGCATCTATTTTAAATGTTCTACAGCATCAAATCTAGGATGTAGAACTAGCCTTGGACATAATGTTAAGTCTGAAGGAGATTTTTGGTAAGCAAGGCCATTCTGCAAGGCAAGAAACTATGAGGCAAGAAACTATGAGGCAAATTTATAATACCAAAAATGCTAAAGGTACTCCAGTAAGGGGACATTGTCTTAGAATGATCTCTCATCTAAATACACTGGAGGTCTTAGGTGTCGATATTGATGGAGAATCCCAAACGAATATGATACTCTAATCACTACCAGAATCATTCAAGGAATTCAGACTTAATTATAATATGAATAAAAAGATTTATACATTGTCTAAATTAAGGAATGAATTGGTGGAGGCAGAAGGAATTCTTGGTAGAGCCAGTGTTGATGCTAATATGGCTGAAGCTTCTACTTCTTAACCTAAGTCAAAAGGCAAGGGTAAAAAGAAGAAGAAGAAGGACTTCACCAAGTAAGATGGTAAATAAATTACCTTAGGAGGTTCCAACAAGGGAAAGAAGAAGGTCTGCGCCAAAGGAAAGTATTTCCATTATGGTGAGAAAGGTCATTGGAAGAGAAATTGTCCAATATTTAGAGCTGTCAAGAATAAAGGTGTGAAAAGTTCATTTCTTCTTGAAATATGCTTAGCACAAAATCCCACGAATTCCTGGTATGTGGATTCAGGCTGTACTAATCATATCTTCAATTCTTTACAGGGGTTTTAGGAAACTAGAAAGCTGAATGAGCGAGAACTGTTTCTTACTTTGGCTGATGGGAGCAGAATTCCAGTTGTAGCTATTGGAGTGTTTAATTTATCTTTTGGTTCTAAAGTTTTAATATTTGAAGACTATTTGTATGTACTTAATGTACGTAGGAATTTAATTTCTACAACTTATTTAGGTAAACATGGATATTATGTTATCTTGAAAGACAATGTTGTAATAAAGAAGAATAAAATGTTTATCTATTCTGGTAATATTGTTGATAGTCTTTATATTTTAACTCTTGATAAGCAAGAATTATACAATTCTGAATTAGATAATAATTCACATTTGAAATCATTAAAGAGAAAGTTTCCTTCTACTAGTGATGCATATCTTTGGCACTTGCGTTTAGGTCATATTAATTCAAACAAGATCCAAAGACTAATCAAAGATGGACTCTTCAAGCCATTGGACTTTGATGGATTTCCAGTCTGTGAATCTTGTTTGGAGGGTAAAATGACCAAAAGACCTTTTGTGCAAAACGTAGAAGAGCCCAAAAGTTGCTAGAACTAGTACATTCTAATGTATGTGGTCCTATGTCAATCCAAGCAAGAGGTGGCTATGCATATTTCAATACTTTCACTGATGATTACTCTAGATTTGGTTATGTATACCTAATGAAATGGAAGTCAGAAGCTTTTAAAAGGTTCAAAAAGTTTAGGGCTAAAGTTGAGAATCAATCAAGTAAATGCATAAAGGCCATTCAATCTGATCGTGGTGACGAATACCTTCTTGGGGATTTCAAGAATTATTTAACTGAAAATGGGATTATATCTCAGTTGACTACACCTGGAACACCACAACAAAATGGTGTAGTAGAAAGAAGGAATAGGACTCTTTTAAATATGGTTAGATCCATGTTGAGTTATTCGACTCTATCAATTTCCTTTTGGGGATATGCCTTAAATACTGCAATGTATCTTCTAAATGTAATTCCTTCAAAGTCTATTCCTAAAACACCTGTAGAGTTATGGAATGGGTGTAAGCCTAGGATGAAACATCTTCATATTTGGGGTTGTCCAGCACATGTGTTGCAAGGAAAGTCTAACAAGTTACAAAATCTAAAACAGAAGTGGTTTTCTTTATAGGGTATCCAAAAGGAACTGTTGGAGGTTTATTCTATAGTTATAAAGATAATAAAGTGTTTATTAGTACAAATGCCAAATTCTTGGAAAATGACTATATGAATGATCACAATCCTAGAAGTAGAGTTGTTTTGGCAGAAACGAATGAAAATGTAATTGAACAACCAATGGATGAAACTAGGGATGATGTGGCTGTATTAGGTACACCATGTTAGGACATATGTGAATCATGTTAAGAACATATGCCATTTAAAATTGGTTAATCCTTTGACAAAACGCACTTTATTGTAATTGGGTAAATCCAGGATGTGTTTAATACTTCAAGAAATAAGAGTTCAAGTTCAAGTATTGAAGCCATGCAAATCTGTTAAAGAAACAAGTGAAGAAGTACTGAATTTTTAAGCTCGACAAATAGCATCTATCTAGGTTAAAAAGGTTGCTTTAGCCTAATGCTCGACAACTGCTTGATAGATACCCCATTTATCAAAATTTATGAAAATCAGTTTTTCAGATATGATTTCACTCCAATCCATGTGTACATGTTTAGGCTTTTTTTCTCACACCCCTAAATATATATAAAGATTATTTTAAGGACTGTCAAAGGTTGCATAGTTGTGCTAGTGTGTAGCAAAGTTTTGTTCATGCAAATTATGACCAGTGACAAAATTTGCCCTAGTTCATCTTTCTCATGAAGAAGCTACTGCGTTTGTACGCCGTTGGGTTTTGTGACCAAGGAGCTTCATGATCTTCATCATATTGATAAATTAAAGAACTTTGCAACTAACATCTTTCTCAAGTGGTGATTAAGTCGCGTACTGAGATCCACTCATCCATTGGTTAGTCACGTACTGAGAGTCATGCATTGAAAATGAGAGATTGTCACTACAGAACAAGTCCAATTGTGTATTAGGGTAAGGGTTCAACTGTAGGTTGGTATAAAGTACTGTGATTCCTTTACTTGTAACTAGGTAGGCCCTCACTTGAGAGAACTCCCTCAAATTTAGATCGGTGCCCAAAGCAATAAGGCCATACCTAAAAACCCACTGTTGCAAAAGGAAGCACAAGCCATAGTTAATTTGCAAGATGATAGTTGCAAGATGATAGTTTACAAGATGACAATTTGGAATATGATACAGTTTGCAAGACTATAAGCTACAAATGAAAATACAAGAAATGGAAAGAGAACTAACCTCAAGGAGCATCCAAGGCCCCACAAGCTGCCTCAAGGTGCCCTGGCTAAGGGTGTTAAGGGTGGAGTAAAGATAGGCAAGACATGCCTGCCCCTAGTTAGCCCTCTATGCATTTCCAAAGTCTTGAAAGAGGGTTAACCACCTTAAAGACACCATTTGTCCACCATTAGTGAAGAGATATGCTCCCTATAAGTGTAAGAAGAAAGGCTCTAGCCATACGAATGTGCTTCTCCATAGTCCTTTGCAAGAGAAGTGTGTAATCTGACACCAAGTCAAAGTAGCGGATGGTCTCAGTGGAGTACATCCTCCCCAACATGTCAAGACCTAGCTAGATGCTCGACATGCCATCCAAATTGATGATGGCCCCTTCTAAGCTAAGGCTAGTCATGTGGTAGAAGTTGTAGGGAGTCATCATCATATCCCACTCGACAACATGAAAGGTGTGAGTAGCATCCCACCACCTCTCGATGATGCACTGCACCAAGGTAGAACTTGTGGAACTTTCTGGAAAAAGGCCAATGATAAGCTCAAAGCCCACTTCTCGGATATCAGCCTTAGTCTTAAGAACAAGTAGGTTATACCACTCCACCACCTTGTTGGGCCTTCCCCTACCAACATAAGGGGATGAGGACTGCAAAAGAAGAAGATAACATTAGTTTCTTGATTCAAGTGGAAATGATGAAAAATAGTGATTTCAATGCAGATAAAAAGAAGGACGCAGTAATTTTCAAGTACAAAAATGACAAAAATGGATGTTAAGCTTGCATACAGAAGTGAAACAGTTGAAAAAGAAGTGAAAATGGGCAGAGTAAGGCCTCTGCCAAGCGTCTCACGTACGTGGGTCAAAGCCCACATACGCAGACAGGACCTCGTGTACTCAAGCCCATCCCCACGTACGTAAAGGCTCAAAAACATACCTACGTATGCAAAAACAGACCTACGTATGCATAAGTTCAAGCTGCATACACGGGCTAGAGCCCACGCATACAGAAGCATAGACAGAAATAGTCCTTCGACATTTTCAAGCATATATCACTTAAAATCATTCCTAAATATGTTCCTACCCCACCTAATGTGTTAGGTTTTCATCTAAACCCATCCCATAACAATATTCAAGAATTTACATAACCAAAAACACATAAAAACGGAAGATCAAAGAGAAACTTGAAAATGAGAAAAGTTTGAAAAGTTAACAAATTCAGCCACGGGAATGTGATTCTGTGGCAGGTATGTCCATGGAGGAGGCCCTATAAATCTCACTGCTCCACTCTAGCAAGTGAGGAGAAATGTGTCAGAGGAAAGGATGTAGGAAGCCTTCTTGACCTTGGGTGCCATTGGAGGAGATGAAGAGAGTCTAGAGAGAAAATAAGAAAATGAGAGTTTTAAGAGAATGAGAGAATTAAATGGTGTGAAGAAAAGAGAGAAGAGGGAGGTTTTGTAGAGAAAAGATAGAAGAGTTATGAAGAATGTGAAGAGATGAGGGAGATGAAGAGAATGGAGAAAAAAATGGTTGGTAACCGTTGGGAAAATGAAAAGGCAAGAACACACCTGATGGCTAAACTACATGTAGTTTAGGCCTCACCACTAAACTATGTGTTGTTTAGTCATGAACAGTAAAAAAAAATAATAAAAAACTATATTTCAAAAAACAGGAAAAGCATCTCAAGATTGCCCCAATAGGCACAAAGTCACCAAGGACTCCTTAGCGAGCAGTAAAGGAAGCAAAAGACTCTTCCCCTAATGAAGCATGTTCATCCCAACACCATTTCTAGCAGATCACATAAATTCAAAAACACTATCCCACGTAAGGAAGCAAAAGATTCTTCCTTAGTGGATCAAGCATATCTAGAACATCATCCCCATGGAGGAAGTAGAAGATTCTTCCCCGATGACCCAAGCATATTTAAACAATTCCGTAATGAGGAAGTAGAAGATTCTTTCTAAAAGTCCTCAACATACCACGAAGGGAGAAAAAGATTCTTCCCCAATGGATCATACATCTACAAAAGCTACACTACTCCTCAGCAAGTCCATTTCTTTTACTCCTCAGCGAATTTCTCATCCCCTAGTAGACCCTTCCCCTAATAAAGCATGTTCATCCCAAAACCATTTTCAGTAAATCACATAAATTCAAAAACTCTATCCCTTGTAAGGAAGCAAAAGATTCTTCCTTAGTGGATCAATCATATCTAGAACATCATCCCTATGAAGGAAGTAAAAGATTCTTCCCCGATGGACCCAGGCATATTTAAATAATTCCTTAATGAGGAAGCAGAAGATTCTTCCTAAAAGTACTCAACATACCACAAAGGAAGCAAAAAATTCTTCCCCAATGGATCATACATCTACAAAAGCTACACTACTCCTCTACAAGTCCATTTCTTTTACTCCTCGAGTTTCTCATCCCCAAGTATGTCATGAAAGAGGTAGAAGATTCCTCCCCATACATACCTACTCCTCAAGGAGTTTTCACCACCCTCGATGGATCCAACAATCAAGACTACTCATGCACATATCCTCCAAGAATTGAACATGCAGGTACAGTAGAAACAGATAGAGATAGCGGTAGAGAAAGAGACCAAGGTCAACCCAAGGCAAGAGCCTCACCAAAAAGGTAGAGAAAAAAGTGAAGAAAACAAGAGAAGCAAGTCACCCAGAGAAGTTTGAGGCAAGAGCCCTGAATGGACACCACAAAGATTGTATCCTTTTTTTTTTTTTGTTGGGTTAGCTTGAAGAGTGCCTCTTTTTTTCTTTTCTTTTCTTTTCTTTTCTTTTCTTTTTAAGTGACTCTAGGATAGTGAGTCACTCGCCATTTGCTTGCAAGTGGCAAAACAGGTTTTGGGATAATGAACTTAAGTTCCTCGTTTCCTAAGTAACAAAGGTGGGACTTTAGATATACAAATCCCACACAACTCTCTAGAGTTGCACCCCGCCCCATGTATGCATGATGTGTGTCATGTGCATGGGTTAGGCCCGAGCCATACATTGAAACAAAATTTTTTGTCTCTTACTCTTTACTTCTATTAGTGAAGCTCACGAATCAAAAGAGGGCCATCTGTAGACATCACATTTTGTACCCCCTACGACTCAGGTCCCCATTCCCCAATGATGCCCAAACTCTTAGGCCTAAGGCCAATTTAAATCCCAATCATATTTCAAACTGACTTAAGGAGTATTAAAATGGAAAATAAAACCTTTTAAATGAACAAAAATTTTTTTTTGAAAATAAAATGACCAAAGTGGCCTTTAGCTCACGTACGTGGGCAACAGCCTACATATGTGGGTCAAAGCATGCACACGCAAGCACATGTCAGCATATGCAGCTAGAGTTTCAAAAACATCAAAGAAAAAAATGCAAGTTTTCTGCAATAATGGCTGAGGTTTGGAATGAATCGCACATTGTCTAAGAGCTGTTCAAAACCCCATTTTTCCACTATATAAAGCCTTACATGGTACATTTCCAAAACAAACAGAAAATCATAAGGGAAAAACCTAAGATTCGCTAGAAAATAGTGAATCAAAAGGGAATTAAACTCTCAATTTGTTTTTCATTTTTTTTTTATTAAATCCATATTTAGGTTGATGAATTTTTGTGTTAATAAGAATTCTACTTTGGGTTGATGGGATTTAGTTTTGTGTTTTAAGTTGTTTTCTTTTCTATTCTATTTGATTATAAAATATTATCCTATTACATTATACATATAGTATATAATAATATAATGTTATTATATTACATAGAATAATTTCGATAATTTGATATTTATTGTTATATATTTTATTTTTTACTCTTTTTTCTTCTTATTCAACATTTAAATTCAGTCACATCCTCCATACTTATGAAACACAAATCAAGAAAAAAATGGCTAGACGCACACTTTCCTTCCTTTACCATACATTCGGTGAATTAACATATTTGTGTGATAAAGGGTCATATAATTGATAATTTAGATAGAAATTTTTAAATATGTCTATGACTATAGATCGAGCAATTTGTAGACTTAAAAGGCTATTGAGAATGATCTTTTTGAATCAAGACTAAAAAATTATGGGCTGCTATATCATTTAGATAAAAACCTTTGTCACAGATATATTAATTTTTTGCCACAAATTTTAATCATGCAAACTTAATAATTTTATATTATGTGTTAGCATCGTGCCTACATCTTCTTCTTCTTCTCAAAAATATTATGAATCATCTTTAAAGGATGGCAAAAATATATATCTTATAGGAAAAGTTACATAAAATATTGAAAAAAAAATTATTTTACAATCTACTAAAAATGCTTTTTAAAAATTCAAACATTTCTATTTTTCATATCACTGATGTGTTTTACGACTACCACATGTGATAACTTAAGTCTTAATATTCTTAAGTTGTTTCAGCAAAAAGAAAAAAAAAATTAAAAGGTTGTCACACAACAGGAGTTCATGTAAGGCCATCAAACTTGATAATTCGCAAATAATGGAACCACTCGCAAAATATTTGCATAATTATATAGTTCCAAGTAAAGCAATCAAGCAAACTTTTAGTTTTCAAAAAACACATATTTACCAGTGGTTAAACGTTCATCTTGGGTAATTTTAACTTTTCATATAATTTTACCCCTACATATTCATCTATTTTAATTTAGATGTTAAAAAAAATTAGACATTTATAAGTAAAAAATGAAATAATGATTCATAAATAATCAAAAACAAATATATATATATATATATATATATACATATTTATCTTTTGTGGTTTACTATGATTTAGATGTTTATAACTTAATAATGAAGTCTATAAACAATGTAATTAAAAAAAAAAATCATATTTCTACAATTCAAAAAGTTCCCATTTTTTCACCCCAAAAAAAAAAAAAAATCCCATTTCTTTTTTTTTTTTTTTTTAAAAGACCTTTTACATTTCTTTGGAATTTTTTTTAATTTTTTTTTTAAACTCTGACAATTGACATACTACTAACCTAACCGCTTCATACATTAAAAAAATTTAAGGCTCATTATTACTTCTGTTAAAATATTATGGATGTCTTAATTGATTGAGACCAAACTAGAGAAAAGCTTTTCATATTTCCTTGAAAATTCAAAATGAAAAAAAACAAAAACAAAAACAAAAAAAGCCTTTTATATACCACTAACGTAACTACATCTATAAATATTTTAGTCATCCATGATATCTATTTCCTATTGATAACCATAAAAACTACAACTAGCAAGAAAACATACAAAGTATTCAAGAATAAATGATGGAAGAAAAAAAATGAAACCAAATCAAATGTCAATTAGGCTGTATTTGGCTCAATGTAAAATGATTACAGAAATGAAACTATTTTGAGGTGTTTGGTCGCATAACAAAAATACTTTGGAAAATATTTTGAGGTGTTTGGTTGTGTTCCTGAAAATCCTATAGACTGACAGGCCACAAACGCGTTGACCCCTTGTGATAAATTAGATTGATTAATTACCCTAGTTATTAATTACTCAAATTAACATGCAATATCACATGGCAGCACAAACAAATCACCAAAACTAAGTTATGCAGCGGAAAATAAATGACACGGTGATTTGTTTACGAATGGGGAAAACCCAATGGCAAAAACTCCACCGGGTGATTTAAGGTCACCACTCTCGAAACTCCACTATTATCACAGCAAGCGATTACAAGCAAGGAATCCCAAGTACCTTACCAACCTACAGTTGAACCCTTATCCCAATACCCAATTGGACTTACTCTGTAGTGACAGTTTCTCCTTTCAATGCACGGCTCCCAAGTACGTGACTAACCAGATGCGCGGATCCCAGTACGTGACTTCAAACACCAACTAGAGAGAGAGAGAGTTGTTGACTGCAAAGTTCTTCAAATCATCCACACGATGAAGATCAAGAAGCACTTGGTTACAAAACCCTAAGGCGCAAAGACGCAGTAGCTTCTTTCTGAGAGAATTAGGCTTCGGTCACCTTTTGCATGTGTTCTCCTTGTATTCTCTTATGTGACGGCCTCAAAAATAAGCCTTATATATGCCTAGGGTTGTGAGAAAAGAAACCCTACACAAATACAAAAGCCTGGCCCAAAAATCAGATCTGGAAATCTAAATTCCCGTAACCTCGATAGATACCTCGATCGAAAGCTGTCGAGCCTCATTAAACCTCGATAGATACCTCGATAGATAGCTATCTGTCCAGCAGCTATCCACAGGTGTCCAGCAGGTGTCCACAGGTGTCCAGCAGGTGTCCAGCTTTAGTACACACTTTTTCTTCATTTGTTTCTTGGTCCAATCTTCATGGCTTTAATATTAGACTTGAACAACATGTTCTTTGAAGTATTAAACACATCCTAGATCTATCCAAATACAAGTAAAGTGTGTTTTGTCAAAGGATAAGCCAATTACATAAAATAGCGACATATGTTCACAAACTTGAACTACATATGTCCTAACATAGACAACACATTTTCTCTCATTTTCTCAGCTTCCAAACAAATATTATAATAGAAAATCCAAATATATAAACCAAATCAACAAAAAAACATAAGAAAAAATATCTAACTTTCTCAAAAATAAGCATCGATCATAAGAGAGGGAAAGAGAGAGATAGATTGAGAAAAAGAGAGAGGTAAAGGACCACAAATTAGTGGGTGGATCTGAAGGAGGCAAGATTGGTGGCTAGGTTTGACAGCGACGAGATTAGTGAGTGTGTCTAAAGGAGACAACGACTACGAGATTGGTTTGTAGATTGAAGATCATGTTAGCTTTTCAACCTTGATTGGTCAGAGGAAAAGAAAGAGGAAGGAAGAAAATAAAGAGCTTCCTTGATCGATGATGTAGATCTGTAGCGATGACAATGACGGTCCGGTGAGGCTAAGGCATGAATTTGACGACGTCAAGCTTGAGCCAACAACAACAATGAGGGTTAGGGAGCCATGCTAGAGTTCAATTGAGTGGTCTCTCTCTCTCTCTCTCTCTCTCTCTCTCTCTCTCTCTCTCTCTCTCTCTCTCTCTCTCTCTCGCATCGGCTAAAAATGGGGGTATAAGTGGTTTGAAGGTAAAATAGAAGTGTAAACTATTTTACACTTCAGGGGTTGATATTTTACGATCAATGGAAATCATTTTCCGTTTAACTGAATTTTCCAGCCAATCCAAACACTCCCCATGGTGTAAAATATTTTCCGTATTCCTTTCATAACCGAAACAATCACAACCATAGTAACCATTATTTGGAAAATAAAAAAAGTGGCCAAGAGAAGTAAAAAAATAAAATAGAAATGGTTACACAGAGGACATTGAAAAATTTATAGCACAGTAAAATCAACCATTACATTCACCTAATTAAATCAATAATCAACAATTAAATATAATAATACAAAATTTAAACTAAAAACTAATCAAACTCTTACTAAGGAAATTATAATTCCTATCATAACTAAAAATAAAATGTTCTTCAGTAATTTAGAAATTATATTAGAAATAAAATTGGAAAATTATATAATCTCATTTTTTGACATTTCATTTAACCTCTTTATATATATATATATATATATATATATATATATATATATATATATATATCAATGTTATTAATACCGTTTTGGAACCCGTTTCGGTTGTCCATTGAAATGGAATATTTCGATACCGGCCTATTTCGGCGTACCATTTCGGAGTTACCACTAATATATATATTTGTATGATGTTGATTAAATCTCATATAAATTATTAATGGTATTAAAATTATAAGTCTATATTTCAATAAGTAAGATCTTTAGTCCAATATATATCTAAAGTTTTAAACTAATATTAACCATTTTTTAGAATATTATAAGATTAAAATGTATATAAATAATGAAAGAGAAAAAATAAAAACTGAAATTTATTTTTATAAAAAAGCTGGATAACAACGCGAAGTAGAGGAGGGCAGGGTGCTAACAAGTCAACATAAAAAGCTGAATTAAAGCTTCCCTTTCAAGTACTAGCCAGGCTAGTCATGTGAAGGCTCACAAAACTAAAAATAATATTACAAAAAACAAAACTAAGCACAATAAAAAGTTGAACTGGCAGACAATAACCACAGCAAGAATTAGAAAGAAGAGTTGCAAAGGATGAAACGCACAGAAAAACTGAAGAAGAAGAAGAAGAAGAAGAAGAAGAAGAAGACTGCTATGATGGGATGCGTGTCTTTAGGTGACCTGCGCTATGACAAGATGGGTTGATCAGGTCTAATTTCAATACCGGCTGAAATTGCTATACTGGCCAAAACTCACCGAAATCGACCAGAATGACCAGAACGGACCGAAATCAACTTAAATTTAACCCGAGGTGGAACAAGGGGGTGCTTCGTGCCAATGAAGTGACTGGTACGAAATTTTCCGGCCGTTCCGGCTAGAATGGTACGGAATCAATAACAATGATATATATATATATATATATATATATATATATATATAGACACACACACACATATACATATATATATATACACACACACACACCATGACTTAAAAAGATCTAATGAAGAGTTCTATCTCTTATTTAATGTCTATGTTATGCAAATCATCAACTATTAAATATATGATAATAGTAAGAAACATTATAAACAAGATTATAAAAAATATGATAAAACTTCTTCTTTTTTTTTAATTATTTACAAATTCTGGGACTCAAATAGTATTTTACCTAACAATTATCACACATAACGCACAAGTCTGTGACTAATATTATTAATGTTGAGAACCTTTCCAAATATTTATGTAAATTTTAATGTATTCATCCAAATTCCAACCAAATTAGGAATTTATTGAGATGTTAGGTGTGGTGGGATATATTGAGTTTTAAGTAATAAAATAAAATAAGAATAGGAATAATAATGTAGAAATCTCTTATGAAATGGTGTAAAATTTAAGTTTTACTTTTGCACCCATCCTTACAAATTCAAACTCTATACTTATACTTTAACCTCCTAAGAGCATCGCCATCAGCATGTGCAAAGATGTGCAAAATGAAAAAAGTAACTGATTTTACACATTTTGAGCAAAAAAAGCACCCACATCAGTGGGTGTAAAATTATGCATAAATGCACAATTGCTACGCTAACCGTGCATATATACACGGTTACTATAGCATATGCATTTAATATTTTAATAATTCTTTCTCTCTCCTTGTTTGTGCTATCACCTCACCTCACTCCCCCTTTTCCTCATTTGCTCTCACTCTCACCCCTCTCCCTTTTCCTTATGCCCTCTCCCTTTTCCTTATGCCTCCACTACCGCCGGTCAAACCATGCCTCCATTGCCACCAATCATCAAACCCTCACTCTCACCTCTCTCCCTTTTCTTCATGCCTCTGCTGCCGCTGATCAAACCATGCCTCCATTGTCGCTGATCATCAAACCCTCACTCTCCTTTTTCCTCATTTTATCAAATCATTTGATAAAATAGAGAATAAATGCCATTCAAAAAGAGAAAGCAAAAATTCATTCTCTTCTCTCTTAGGTTCTGTAGATGTGGATCTCATTGGGCATGGTATTGATTGGGTGACTTTGTCCCTTTTTTTTCAGGTATGGGAGCAGCGTACGGAACAACGAAGAGCGGAACTGGGGTGGCATCGATGGGTGTGATGAGACTAGAGCTAGTGATAAAGTCGATCATGCCGGTGGACATGGCTGGGTTTGGGATTGAATGGGTTTGGGATTGAGTGGGTTTTGGAGTGTTTGTTTCTCAGATTGAGTGGGTTGATTTTCCTTGATGATGCTAGTTGGGTGGGTGATGATGGTGGCTGGGTGTGAAGCGATCATTAGTATTGTTGAGTCTGTGAGAGAGAGGGGCAGCGAGGGAGAGAATAATAAAAAATTGTAAAAAATAATATTTTATTCAATAAATGTGTAAAATAGATAAACTGATATGGGTGTTTTGTATAAATAGATGTGTAAAATAGAAAAACTAGTTTTTTTTGTGCAAAATAGATGGAAAGTTTGCATCCGCTGATGTGGATGCTCTAAGTGCTCTGTTAAAATCCTGAGTCTATCTCTAAGGAGCAGTCATACGAAAGAGTTGTTGGGTTTGTTTTAAATGTCAAGCTCAATAACTATAAGTGTACGTTTGGGAAACATGTTTTGCGCTTCCCATGTCTACGTTTCCATGTTTTTTCTTTTTAGCCGCAATTGTTGACTTTTCTTCAGTGTACAGTGCACATCAATGGGTCTCGTGCACTGTTCATAGGACCCACAAACTTCACTTTTCAACAACTTTTTCATTAAAATGGGTCTTACGGCACTATTCACACATTTAAAGATTATTTTGCTATATTGTTTTCAGTTTTCAGTTTTCGGCTGTATTTAAACGACCCTAAATTGAAAGAGGCACAAGCCCATATTCTAGAGTCTTACTTCTTCAGTGGAAAAAAATCAACTTTGCTTCTTTCGAATTTTGCCTCTGGCAACCAGCGGCTTCACATCACAGGGATGAGGTGGAAAAATGAAAAATACCTCAAAATCCTCTCCTTTCTTTTCAACAATACCCAACCACCTCTTCAATTTATTCTTATATGTTTTCCTTAGTAAGAAGATTGAAATTATTGAGAAGATTAAACGCTCAAATCCCTTGAAAATTTTCCTTTGCATTTGGGGATTTTCAATGAGAGCACTCCGTACATAAGTAGCCAAAAAAAGGCTTGCTTATTTCCTACTTTATGGACACTGGTTTTCTATATGAGATCAACCTCAAAAGATGAAAAGACACTATTATGATTTTTTCCCTCTGTGTCTTATAAATGAAAAACTTTTTTCTTAGGGCACGAGTTCGAAACCGTGGCTATGAGTGCACACTAGCAGAATTGTTTGTTGTATCCTGAAAATGTGAGTACCTAAGCCATTTGCATCAAAGGGTTTCCTAGTGGGGGAGAAATCCATTCTCAAAAGGATAGCAAATTCAATTCCATGCTTCATGATACGACCCCCTCCACGGCCGCATGCAGATCCTTTTTTCCCTCAAGAGGCTATGGTTAGATCTAAGGATTTTCAGAAAACAGTAGACAAGAGGAAATTTATAGTTGTACTTCGAGCAATAACCAAGACCTCCTTAACAAGCAAAGCTTGATTTTTACTAAAATATTCTCATACCTCTTTATTAATCATAATAGGCCTTATATAGACTAACAACTAAACGTAAAAAACAAATCCTACACCTAAATGATAGAAACAATTCCTACAATCTAGCCTACTAATCTGATACGGATAAAGGCAATTGTTATCCCATTAAATAACAAATACTTGAAATATTAGATAACAATCAATAACTAAGATTAAGATAAACTCCTAAGCAAATTCAAAAGCTAGAATCAATCTAGTAGGACAGCTGGTACGTAACATATCATCTCAACAATTTGATTAGTTCCTACTCTAATTCTCAATTTTTTATACTATACTGAAATATCTCTTAGTTTTGTTAATTAATTTGAGCAATGTTCATACAATATTTCCAACAAAGTGTTATGAAATATAGTTGAACATAAATCACATAGAATTATAGTTTCATCTCTCACCTCATTGTGCACACAACCATGAAGCAGTGCCGGCCCAAGGCCTAGGCAAGTTAGGCCTAGGCCTAAGGCCCCATCCAAAAAAAAAAATTTTGCTTAAGAAAAAAGGCCCCACTTTTTATATTTAAAGGCCTAAATTTTTATAAAATTATATATATTTTCTAAAGGTTATACATTTTTTTTTATTAGTAATGTTAAAGATACTACAAATTTTACTATTGGCTTACAAATTTCCATGTTATTAATCACAAATTGATAAAGTTCATCAATGAAAGATAATGTCACGTTATAGTTTGACCATTTTATAGTGTTTTTAATTAGCGCATCTTTTTCATTTCTATTAGGACTCTCAAAGTACGAGACCAATAGAACATTAACTCAATTGAAATCCTAAAATATTTCAAAAAGATGTTGCAAATGTGTTAAATCATCAATTATAGATTAATCTCCCGGGATAGTTTGAGACTTTGATTTTTGTAAACTAATATCCTACAAAGCCACACATCAAATAATATTTATCTTTCTCTCTTGAAATCAAAATATAAAATTAAAAATTAAATTACAACTTTATTTAACTATGCATCGTCTTATATCCAAAATAAAGTATCTTTTTCAATCGCAATATATTTTTATTTTTTTTTATTAATATTTATAGTTCAACTATGATATTCAATTATCTATATGAAATTAACATTAGTCTAGTTGGTATTATTTATGTATTTAATGTATCAAATTAACATTAATTTGATTAGTATTAAATAGTTTTATTTAATTAATATTTACATATTAAAGGCCCCGCGTAAATTTTTCGCCTTAGGCCCCAAATTATGTTGGGCCGCCCCTGCCATGAAGGTGTTGCGAATGACTTTGTTCCTATTCCTATGAATTTCTTTTAGTCTAAGAAAATATTAAGGAGAAGACTTGGCACAAAAAGGAGGAACAAGTTTGCCAGAAACTGTGGGATTAACATTTGCACATTCGGATAACATTGACATCTTTTCTATTATATGTCAATTTTTTTTCCTTTTTTTCTTTTTTTTTTTTTTTTTTTTGAGGAACTATTATATGTCAAGTTAATGTTGGTAATTTTCACATTCTGGGAAGGAATGCCCGTGCTGTAAGCAAGTTTCACAGCAAGCTGCGTTGCCGACGTGCCCCAAATGTTTTTGATGCTAAAATTGCTAAACTGAACACGTGAGGAACCTATATGCAAAAGAAACTGTCAAATCAATAAAACTTTTTGTCCAAGCTAGCTTGAATAAATAAATAAATACACCAAAGCTTCCGATGTACTAGATGGGATACAAGACGAATATTTGATTGTAGAGACTGTATTTTGTACCCTTATGACTTGAGCTTCCGTTCTCCAATGATATCGAAATTCTAAGGTCTAAAGTTGGTTTAGGGCTCGATCAGATTACAAATTGAGTTGAGAAATATTAAAATGGAAAATATAATTTTTTATGAGTAAATAAGTCTATTTTTGGAAAATAAAAGCCAAGAAAACTTTTGGCCTACATACATAGGCAAGGATCTGCATACACAGGTCTAATTCATGCGAATGCAGCGTCCACAATTAGGGTTTCAGAAATCTATGAAAGGTAAGTTTTCTGCATTAAAGAATGAGGTTAGGAATGAATCTCACATTGTTTAGGAGCTGTTCCAAACCTCCATTTTTCAACTATATAAAACCTTACATGGTATATTTCAAAAACACACAGAAAATCCTAAGGGAAAGCTTAAGAGTCACTAGAAATAGTGAATCAAAGATGGAGTTTTTTACAAAATATCCTTAAGTCAATTTTATTTTGATTGGAACCTTTTCTAGTCTTGATCCTTGAGTTTTGAAGTTTACTAATCATTTTTGTTTGATTGTGAATATATTTGACTAAGGGGAACGGTCAAAATCAAGCTAAAGAACTTTTTATTTTGAGGTATATGTTCTAACCTTTTTTTTTTTCCCTTTCATTTCTACTTTAATCTTGTTTTCAATCTTTTTTATTTGCTTTGTTTGGTTTAGATATGCTTCTTTAGCCTAGGATTTAGTAGATTTTTTGTTTAAAAGCATGTTAGGTTGCTAGACTTGTCATTTTAAAGTTCTGCTCTATTTATGTTCTTATTTTCTAGATTAAGGTTCTTCAGGGTGTGTCTGCATATGCATGCTTCCTACATGCATACGCAGACTCGAAATATGCGTATGCATACTCATGCTCAAAAACTTTAATCTGGGTTTCTTGCTTCTATTTCTTCTTCTCTTTTACATCATATGCCTATGTTTTATTCCTTGTTATGCTTATTAAGTCTCTTTTCCTCTGTTTAATTGTTTGTTTGCCTTTAACATGCTAGATTAGTGTTTTCCTCATATTTCTTGCTTTGTTACAATGAGCATGCATTCACATGCCCATTCATTGATGCATTGGTGCTAAGATGCAGTAAGGTAAGGTAAATCATACATTCACATGAACATGCATTTGTTTGTTATAAAAGCTTTATCTTCCTTTGATAAACATGTATATGCAAGTCTATATACCATGCTTTGAACAATAACATGATTTGTTGCTGCCTATGTTTTTGCCTTAATATATACATGTTCTTTCCTTGGATGTAATGTGACGATATGTATGGTAGATGTATGCTAGGTTTGATGATGTCATGATAGATGCACGCTAGGGTTTGTGATGGTGAGATGCCATGATAGATGTATGTTAGGGTTATGGAACGTTTGATGCCATGTTGATTGTTAGAAGCATGTTAGTGTGCGCACGCATGTGTGTGTGCGCATGCGTGTGTGTAGGATACAATGTTGAACATTCCTTTAATAAGATTAAGATGTAAAACACAATGACAAGAAGCCAACCCACGAGTTAGGTGGAGTTGGGTGCCTAACACCTTTCCATACCCATACCTAAATTCTGAACCCATACTTTAGTAGTAAGATCGGTCCTTCCACGTAAGGGCTCTACATTCATGATTCCAAGACTATACAACTAGGTGGCGGCTCCTTTGTTTTTCAGTCCCAGTCCACTCGGTTGAGGCATTCTCCCCAACACCACACAATGATCATTTTTGGACATATGTTATGTATGTGTTGGTTTGCACTAGATGCAAGTCAAACCCAACACAAAATACTACTGAACCACTGAATTACTTCTTTTTTCTAATATTTTTGTGAAGTACCTTTGATTGGCATTGATTGTGCGGGAAATACTATTGGTCTATAAAAATGGGCGTGCAAACATTGTTCATGATAATATCCTCAAAATGCAAATCTGAAGCCATACCACAAGGAGAAGCTGGCCAAGTTTTAACCCTAACACCATTCAGTGTATTTGTAAGGGTGCAATTTCTCATGACTCCTATAACAGGCTGTTCATTATGGTACTTGCCTAGGCAGGGGCGGACCCACACTAGGGCAGAGGGGGGGCCATGCCCCCTCCCCTCCAACCCCCCCCCCCCAAAAAAAAAAAGGTAATATATGCATATAAGCTAAAAAATAAAAAACAAAACTCGTATACAAAAAATTAAAATTTGCCCTTAAATATATATATATATATATATATATATATATTGTCTCTCCTCCTCTAAAATATTTAGATATTGACCTACAAGAAAAGAAATAAATAAATAAAATTCATGCCCCTTTAACTACAAAAACAAGATAAAAAAAAAAATAAATATGGACTAAATAAAAATCGCACACAAAATAAGAAACACTTATTTTGTATGTTATACTTTGTTGATGTGTTTTATAATATAAAATGTTTAAGAAATACTTATTTTGTATGTAGTATTTTGTTGAATATGAAATAGATTTTAGTTTCTATTTTCATAATTTTTTTTTGGTTTTAAGTTTTGCCCCCCCCCCCCCCCCTCCCCCTACAAATCCTGGTTCCGTCACTATGTGTAGGTCCACAGGTCACGTTTTTAACATTTATTTGTTGGTTTCCATGACCAAGGAAGACACTGTCATTCCCAGTTTTAATGTCTGCGTGAGTAATATTGATCCTACTTGACCGGCCAATGTGAATTCCATCAGTGTTTAAGCTTTTTCCGAGTGCATTAATGGTAATATTTTGTAAGGTCACATTCTTGCTGTTCAATATGTTCATGTGAAAAAATTTGCTATTCAGTGATGTTATCATTGTTATGTCTTGAATCTTCGAATTCGTAACCCCAGTAAAATCGAAATATATACAATGAATCACATTTCTGGCGTATTAAATTTTCAATACAAGGAATTAAGCAAAAAGAAGTCAAAATTGAAAAGATAAACAATTACTTACTAAGAATCTTAAAATTCAAAGTCTAAGAATTATGGACATAAACACAACACAACACTACACAAGAAATACTGGTACGACAATTCTTAAAAAATTAGAACAAAGAAATGAGGATATAAATATTAATTAATTAAATATCTTTTGGCCCAATATATTTATTTATTTATAAGAAAATTTTATATTTATTTTTAAGTGAATGACCTTTGAATCTTGATATTTCTAGCAAAAATATCTAGAATTTGTATCTCCCTCCTCACTTAAGTTGTATTATAAGTTTTCATAATAAATAAAAACTATCAAAGTCTTTAAAAACATATAAGAAACAAAGGAATGTTTTTTTTTTTTAATAATTTAAAAATTGAAAATAACTTTTTCTTCACAACACACCAACAACATAAATGCAAAAGTGTCTCCAATGCCTCTAACACGGAACATGTCTGACAAAACAGGATCCTCTCTAACAGAATTCATTTCACAGGTAAAATTTTATTCTTTGGGATCTAGCAATCTAAAGAATGTCAAATCATTTAAATTTGTAAATAATGGGAAATTGAATAAAACCTTGTATTTGTAATATATTTAATCTATACACATAAAATAGATCCATTTAAAATGGAGAGGATCCTATTATATGTGTTACGTTAGACAAACACGCTAGAGATTTGGGAGTGTCATACGAGACAATAGCACATACTATGGGCAGTGAATCGCATATCCCAGTTTTTGCACAATTATATTGTGACCAAGCAAGTGATCCTTGGCCATCAAAAGTCCCACCTCCTGATACGATCAACCCATTAATATTTTGGAAAACAGTCCAATGGTCCTACGGGTTGAACTTGTTGAGGTCAATTGGAGCCACCATGCATGTTTCCTTGAACCAGAATACTGACTGATGCCTTGCAGGGTCCTTGGAAATTCAATGGACCAACCATGCACTTTCCCTTTGGTATCACGAAAGAGTGCTAGGATCTGCAGATGTGCATGCCTCTTTCCAAGCACTAGTAATAGCCTAAACATCAATCATGCACAAAACTTCAGAAATCAAATGCAAAAGGCATTAAATGAAAACATGTTAATAAGTAAATCAATTTCAATGAAACTCTCAAGAATGAGAGAACATTTGTATACCATCCGACTTGCCATCAGCCTTTGCTCCATATTTTATTACGTTGATAGCTGCACCTTGGGATTTTCTGATTAATTCCAATCCAGATTATCATGAAGCATACTGCTCCTATGGTAAATTTTGAATCTATGTTGTATTTCTCTTCCTCTTCTTTTTATTTTATTTTATAGTATCTATCTTTTTATGTAACTTCTTTTAGTTTGAATCTTTTAAATAACGAAGATGTAAGTCACTCTTAAGGGCTTCATTTTATGGTGTAATCAAGGATGCTCAATAACCACAAGAACTTGAACCTAATATTAGGTGGTCTTATATCTTTGACTTAAAATATATATATATATATATATATATATATATATGTATGTATGTATGTATGTATCATGCATGTATGTTGGTGGTATTTTTCGTTTCTTTAGAGTAAAGTGATCCTCCATTATTAAGGTCATTGTGCATGCTTAATTAATTTACCAGCAGGCTTTTCGGCTCTAAAAGTTCACATGCATGAACAATCACATATTATAAGGAACCACTTGTGATGTGTGGAAGCTTATTTGACCTCCAACCGTTAAAGCCATTAATTCTTGCTATTTAGATTTTATGTTACATTTGAAAGATCATGTATTGTGGACAAGCTATGAAACTATTCATTTAGTCAAACGTTATTAATAACATAGGTGGTGATAAAAAGAGAGTTTAGATAAGATGGTGGGGTCAAACTTCCACATCAAGATGCAGTATATTCTGATTGCATATCACACTGGCCTATAAGAAGAAAAAAATAAAATAAATAAAAAAATCCAAACCGATCACAAAAGTTGGCATTTTATCTTTAAAGACATTAGGTACTTTCCCTATAGCTATATAGAATAGGGGGAGACAAGATGATCTTTTAGTAAAATTTGTTAAGCTACATATATATTAGAGAAATTAATGGACCTAATCTTTTTCTTATATATATTTGGCATGATTTTTCTTGAAATAAAGGATCGAGTTGGATTCGATATTGCCTCAACCCTCAATTAAGAGGTGACATCATTCAACTTTGACTACAACAATAAATTCGAATGCAGGTGAAATCAAAATTTAAGCTAAGACTTAACTTTAATTTCAAATAATTAGTAGATTTTAATTAGTTCAACTAATAAAGTTTTTGATGATTAAATAAGAGATTTGAGGTTCAATCCCCACCTATATCAAAAATTATTTAGTACCTTTTTTTTATAATAAAGATTTATTATTATGAACGAACGCCATAAATTAAAACTTTCTTTAAAAAAAATTAAAATAAATAAATAAATAAATCACTCACTTACTGTATCAACAGAATGAACAAGTTCTGAAATGTATTGAAGATCCCACTAACTTCAGTCTCAAAGGTTGTCACCGACGTATATATCCTACTACTTGTCTTCTTCTCTTTTTTCTTTTTTTCTTTTTTTTTAATTCAATAGTTAGGGCCACGACAATTTCAACCTCAACATCTCCATTGAAAAAGTAAGCCATAGGTATGGTATATTAGATTTCCCAATTAAACCTTATATCTAAGTTGGAAAACCCATTCTTCTTCTCAACAACCAAAAAAAAAAGTTTGATAAACCAAAATATATAAGTTAAACTCGGTTACACTGTTTGATATTAACTAGTATGTAAACTACGCTTATGCACGAGAATGATGAATTATAGTAATGCTATTAATGTTAATTTAAGTTATTAAACATATAGCTCATAGTTCGACCAGGACATTTGGAGGTACTAAAATAGTTTTTCCTTGCAATTTACATGATATTACTTACGCCAAGTTTTTCGTTATCTTGCTATTACGTATATAATTTTGAAAATCACTATTAGATACTACATATACAATATCAATTCACAATTATTGTCTGTGAAATTCTACTAAATACAACACACAATAAAATAATAAATTGATCAAATAATATCTCCTAAATTTGAATTGATTTTAGCTATACAACCAAAAAAAAAAAAAAAACTCATAAATATAAAATCGTTCAAACTCTCTTCCTCTAGTTTTATATATAGAGTTAAATATATAATTAAGTTTTTTATAATGTGTGTGTGTGTGTGTGTGTGTGTGTGTGTGTATAATAGACTCCTTATTTTCTACACTAAATTAACTTATTTGACACAAAAATTAAAAAACTTAAATTAGATGGGAGACTTAAGCACAATATTAAACTCTAATTGAAATCCAATTTTTATATTGAATTAACCCACTTGCCACAAAAATTTTAAAATTTAGATTGGTTGGATGGGACACGTGCAAAATTAAACTCTAATCGAATTTCAATTTAAAATTTAATTAGATTTTTTTCGAGTTTTGCCTCTCTCTTTCTATAGAGAGAGAGAGAGAGAGAGAGAGAGAGAGAGAGAGAGAGAGAGAGAGAGAGAGAGAGAGAGAGAGAGAGAGAGAGAGATAACTATTTACTTGATTTTACCCATGCTATTTGGAGCTGGTTTGGATAGAGATTAAAAAAGTTACGTTTTTGCGTTTTGCGTTTTTTTTTTTTTTTTTTTTTTTTTTTTTTTTTTCTTTTCAACGTGCATGAACAGTAACCGGTACTGTTCATGTTTTTTCACTGTAGCGGCACTGTGCAGGAGACAAAAACACTGTTTGGCACTGTAGCAGACTGTTCATGCACTGTTCATGGGACACATTTATTCAGAAAAAAATATTAAAAATGGGTCCCACAATACTATTCACACATTTAAAAATTATTTTGCTACAGTGTTTTCAGTTTTCAGTTTTCAGTTTTCAGCAAAACGCTCTATCCAAACGGACCCTTGGTCATATAGTATCCAGAGAAATCTTGACAGATGCATTTCCACTATAGACGTGCCTTTCTTTGGTAGGCCAATTTTAAAGTTAAGAATAGACAGCATTTACTAGGGATACTCAAATGGAGATTTCATTTCCAGATCGATGTTATCTAATCATGATCAGAAAACCATGTGGAAATTTGGTGCTGCTATAACAGTTTGACAAATCAAAATAGTTAAGAATCTTTTTTTTCTTTTTCTTTTTCTTTTTTTGAGTTCTTCCATGTACTGTATGAATAGTTAATCCCTTGCTAGCCCAGATGTAACGTACATAATTGTAAAAATTACTATTAAATACTACATATACAATATCAATTTAAAATTATTGTCTATAAAATTTTACTAAATACAACACACAATAAAATAATAAATTAATTAAATAATATCTCCTAAATTTGAATTGATTTATGTATGGAGGTATGTATGTACATACAAATGTATTATCTAGTTAGTAATAGACCATATAGTTATAGTATATTACATAAATAGCTTATAAATTTGAATTGATTTTAGCTATACCAAAAAAAAAAAAAAAAAAAAAAAAAAAGACACACTCATAAATATAAAATCATTCAAACTCTCTCTTCCTCTAATTTTATATATAGAGTTAAATATATAATTAAGTTTTTTATACTGCGCTTGCGCGCGTGTATATATATATATATATATATTGGACTCTTTATTTTCTACACTAAATTAACTCATTTAACACAAAAATTAAAAAACTTAAATTAGATGGGAGATTGAAGCACAATATTAGACTTTAATTGAAATCCAATTTTTATCCTAAATTAACCCACTTGCCACAAAAATTTAAAAATTTAAATTGGATGGATGGAACACATGCAAAATTAAATTCTAATTGAATTCCAACTTAAAATTTAATTAGATTTTCTTCGAGTTTTGCCTCTCTCTCTCTCTCTCTCTCTCTCATATATATATATACATATATATATTAGAGAGAGAGAGAGATTATAACTATTTACTTGATTTTACCCATGCTATTTAGCCATCTAGTATCCAGAGAAATCTTGATAGATGCATTTCCATTAGAGCATCCGCATTCATTTTTTCCAATTCTATTTTACCATCCAAAAAGCTACTTTATTATTTATACCATACCATTTTTCAACATACCCAACATCCAAACTTTTATTCTCCTATTCTACTCTTTAAAATAATATATCTACTCAATAAACTAATATATCCTATTCTCTCCTGTCTCTCTCCTCTCTCTCTCATTTTTAACTCTCTTCCTCTGTCTCTTTTCCACTGAAACCACCACCACCACCTCCACCTCCACCTCCACCTGCTTCAGTGCCCATCACCCACCACCGCCAAAACAAAACCCACAAAAACCCAGCAAAATCTCCATACCCACGATCAACAAAAACGCCGATCTCCATGACCAACAAAATCTCCGTGACTAACAAAAACCCTGCAAAAATGCCAATCTCTACACCCAACGCCGATCACCACACCCAACGCCCAACGCCGATCTCCACATCTCCACATCCCACGCCCAATGCCGATCTCCACATCCCACGCTCAACGCCAATCTCTACACCCAAAGCCGATCATCACGGCCAACGCCGATCACCACACCCAACGCCCAAAGCTGATCTCCACATCCCACGATCTCCATGCCCAACGCCGATCTCCACATCCCACGCCCAGCGCCAATCTCCATACCCAACGGCGATCTCCACACCACAGCCAAACACCGATCCCTACACCATGGCCGGTGACAGTGGGTCAGGCCATGGTATGGTGGCTACAGGGTTGAGTCTAAAGAGAGGAGAGCAGAATGAGAGAGAGAAGGAAGATAGTGAAAAGAAAAGAAATGATGAGGGAGAGAGGAGAGAGACAATTAAAAACTAATTTTCAGAAATACCATTGAGCTACAGTAGGATCTTCTTAATAAGATGCTACTGTAGCTCAATGGTAAATCTTCTTACAATTCTGATTGGTTACCACTTTCAATGTGGGGGTGTTTTTGGCTCTAAATGGGAAAAGAGCCTTACATTTGACATATCCCACTTTCGGTGCTGATACTCGTAGACATGCCTTTCTTTGGTAGGCCAATTTTAAAGTTAAGAATAGACAACATGTATTAGGGATACTCAAATGGAAATCATTTTAACATCGATGTTATCTAATCATGATCAGAAAACCATGTGAAAATTTGGTACTGCTATGACAGTTTGACAAATCAAAATAGTTAAGAATCTTTTTTTCTTTTTTTTGAGTTCTTTTATGTACTGTATGAATCGTTAATCCCTTGCTCGCCCGGATGTATGCTAATGTCTGTCTGGTCTAACTCACTGTTGTAAAAAAAATTGTGATAGCAGGGGACAAGAAAGCTGGCAACGAACATGGAAAATTGAATGAAAGCATTGGTATGTAAATTAAAATTGTAATGATATTTATTTCCCTCCTAAAACAATTCTATCCCCTCCAGTCCACATTCCAACCAAAAAGATTACTAAAGAACATTTGGACACAATGATATGGTGCTCCAGTATATATATACTCGTGCAAAAGAAAACCTACATCATAAAATTGTTCCATCTTTGTCTCTTTTTCTGTTGGCATAGACATCTTTAAAATAAGTGGAACACCATCTTTTCTCAGCTAAGTGTACCTCAAAATGAAGTCCTATTCTCAGTAGCAGTCTTGATTCTGCTTACAAAATCATCAATCGTCATTGTTCCAAGCTCTCCTCCAAACCTAGATCTGACTGTAACAGTTTGAGTTTCAGCTTCCTTGGGGCCCACAACAGCCATTAATGGAATTCTTTGCTTCTCTGCATTTCTAATGAGTTTTGGCAAACGCTCGCCATGGCTAACTTCAGCTCGAATGCTGTTTGCTTTCAATTTTTTTGTCACCTCATTGCAGTATTCTAGCTGTTTAAAGACATGCAATTATTTCCTTTCAACTCATTTCACAGTTAGTTTGGTTACCCATGATAGTTGGGTTGGCTCAAATCGAGCATACCATCTAATGCACAAATTCATCATCTTAAATGGAGCCATTGGAAGAAATTAGTCATCACCAGACTGATAGGATAGAAAAATTCCTCAGAATTTCATGAAACACCCCATTTCACACTGTATGATGATGGCTGCCATGCTTAAACTGTCCCATTTATTATGATGAACTTGTGCATTATATTCTACACAAAATAAAAAACGGGCTACACAAATTGTTTAGACAACCAAACATGCTCCATAAATCTACCTAAGAGAATATATACCTGGATATCTGTAACTGGTAGAACTCGAGCTTGGATAGGTGAAAGCCACAAAGGAAAATCCCCTGCATAATGTTCTATGAGAACTCCAAAGAATCGCTCCAAGGATCCAAGTACTGCTCTGTGGATCATGATAGGTCGCTTCTTTTCTGAGTTTGAGTCAACATATGTGATGTCAAATCTCTGGGGCAGATTAAAATCAACCTGCAAAAGTTGAAAATAAATATGAAATTAAACAATCAGTGTTTTTTTATATCATTCAAAAGAATGCTTTGAACCTGACCAAACACTTTTTAAGGACTATCAGAAGTGTGTGCATATATATATAGAAAGTGAGAGAGAGGGAGAGATGATTTAGACAGTCTAGCTGCACCAATCTAAATGCACATCAAATTCTGCAGATTTTTCAGTTTTGAAATTGCCTGTATGGTTGAACATTGCCACTTCCTTCCAAGAGCATCCTCAATCTTGAGGTCAATCTTTGGGCCATAAAAGGCACCACCACCTTCATCAAGTTGATAGCTCCAACCTTTATCATTCAAAGCATATTTAAGGGCAGATGTTGCTTTCTCCCATATATCATCACCTCCAACAGCTTTCTCTGGTCTTGTAGAGAGATTGACTTCATACTTGCTAAAACCAAATTGCAGTAATATTTCTTCTGTAAGATCTAGGACACCACTGATTTCATCTTTGATTTGATCCTCTAAACAAAAGATGTGCGCATCATCCTGCAAAAGGGATCCTGAGGTTAAACCAAAAACCAGGTCATATATGCATGTTGTGACAGCAGAAAGAGGGCCAACTTCTATACACCTGTTCTGCTATGTTATATTCACTATACAACACCGTGAAGACTGACAGTTGACTTTGGTCTTCCTATAATTATGAAGATCATATGATTGGAAAAACATTGAGAGCATTTGAATGCATGGAGTGACAATTACAAAATAAGAAACAACAATATACCTGGGTGAAACCTCTTACACGGAAAAGGCCATGTAAGCTTCCAGATAATTCATATCTATATACTGTTCCCAACTCTGCAACTCTAATAGGAAAATCCCGGTAAGAGTTAAGCTTTCTTTTGTAAACTAGAATGTGGTAAGGGCAATTCATTGGTCGAAGTTGATAAAGTTCATCCTCGATATTCATCTGATCATACATATTCTCTTTGTAGAAATCCAAATGGCCACTGATCTTCCAAAGGTCTGCCTTGGCCACATGTGGAGTATACAACAGATTATAACCACGTTCAATGTGTATTTTTTTCCACGAATCTTCTATTATGTGCCTCACAATAGCACCCTTTGGATGCCAGAAAACTAAACCACCACCAGCTTCATCCTGCATAAATGTAGCCAATAAGCTAAAGTATAGAATGAAATCGGCAATCTAACAACAAAAACAAATTAGATAGAAATTCTAAATAATTAATCTGTACAAGCAGCATAGAACAGTATCAGTTCAATGTGGAACGAGTACCTGTATGGAGAACAGATCAAGATCTTGGCCAAGGCGTCTGTGATCCCGGCGTCTAGCCTCCTCTTTGAAATAAAGGTATGCTTTCAATTGTTCTTCATTTTCCCATGCAGTGCCATAGATCCTCTGCAGCATTGGTTTCTTTTCATCCCCTCTCCAGTATGCACCAGCAACAGATTCAAGTTCAACAGCTTTCCTGTTAATATTTCCAGTAGATTCAACATGAGGCCCAGCACAAAGATCCCACCATTCATTACCTGGAAAGAAAATAGAATAATACAATCAGAAGATTTAGATAAGTTCACATCTAACTGCATACTACTTCATTTAGAATCAAACTCTACAAAGAAAAATTGTTACTTGTCCTGCTACAATAATGGTTAAAAAATGATTAAATTCACAATTTCCTAATAGCTTACACTTTTGGGACAATTCATAATTTATCATGGTCTCAGAGCAAGTGGTCTTGAGTTTGGACTGTGACTTTACTCTACCTCCCATTTTAAAATTTAAAATCCCATATGTTGGGCACCACTTATTAAGGGGGAGTCTAGGCGCACAAGTGAGGAGTATTTAAATATCGGTTAAATGTTTAAATTCAGTATTGTTTTAATAGCTCAAGCTTTTGGGGCTATTGGTAATCTTGCTTTTAACAAATTAAAAAGACATTATAATTAGACAAGAAGTATAGCAAAAGGGATGCGCATGAAATGACAAGCTTTAACAAAAGCACATAAGACGTGGGGAACAATAATTAAAAGGCAGTGACAAGTCATACCAATATGATAGATGGTAATGGGGTCCTCCTTAATACTGTCCAAAATCTCTACTTTGTAAGGTTCATTGATAGCCATTATTCTTCTCTGAGCTTCATCTCTTGAAACTTCTTCTCTTATAAGTGGTAAATTTCTAGCAATGATCCGATCCTACAGATGGATGTAAGAAATAAATTCTGTACCCTGAAACCATAGGCTAATGAATAGTTTCCAAAGCTCGTAAGCCTCCATTCTAAAATTTCAAAAACAAGAAAAAGTTACTCATAAAAAAAAAATAAAAAAAAGAGTATACTTACCATCTCTTTCTTGATCCTCTTCAAGTCTTTATCCGTTAAAGGCTCAACATCAAAATCATAATAAAATCCACTATCTATCCACGGCCCAATCGTCACTTTCGCATCCGGGTATAGCTTTTGAACAGCCATGGCCATCACATGTGCACACTATATGTTGATGCAAATAAATCAATCAGTCCCCCAAAAACAGGGTACCAAGAGTCATAGTCCCACTCGATGGCACACATACATACATATATTACTTAAATTCATAGAACAAAGTAAAGATGTAAAACAGTAAAATGAACTGGTATCTTGCTGGGCTACTAATGCAAAGAAAATTGAACTAATTACAATAAAATTTAACACTAGCATATATTTTGGGCATACAAAAGCAAAAACTCATTTGTTTAGATACCATTTTGTAACATAAAAATCAAGAAAAAAAAAAAGAGCCATAAATAACCCAAGTTCACAAATCAATTGCTTTATCTACCAATGACAATAAAGATTAAAAATTAAAAAAACGTAAGAATTATTAGCTTTTTGACAAAATTAAAATTACCGTGTGGCGGATTCTGAGTAGATTCTGAGAGGATTGGTTGGTGGGAAGGACGAGTCTCTCGGTTTTCTCAATCTGGGTTTCGTCGTTTAGGGAGAAAGTGGCAGTCTGAGCGTGAGACTGAGAAGAATCGGTGGCAATAGCACAAGCTGGTGTTGCGGTTGAAAGTTTCTTCTTGTTGTTGCTGCTGTTGTAGAGACAGGTGGGAATTGAAACGAGGCGTTTTAAAGGGAAGTGGGAGAAGCTGGGTTTGAGGAGAGACGTGGATAGGAAAGAGTTGGAAGAGGAGACTGCCATTCTCACACCGTGAAGAATGACGTTTGGCATTTCAGCTTTTGAACGTTTGTGTGTGGTGTGGTGGAGGTTTTGTTTTGTTGGGGGTGATGCACCACTTATCTATGTAATAATTAATATCCGAAACATTTGAATTTAGACATGGCAAAACGGGCGGGTCGGGTCGGGTCAATCGGGTCACAGGTCAAATGGGTCACGGGTCATCTTAAGCGGGTTAAAAACGGGTTCGGGTCAATTGGGTTGCGGGTCGGGTCGGGTTGACCCGTATTTTTCACATGATTTTTTTTTTAATTTTTTTAATTTTAATTTTTAATTTTTTTATAAATAAAACAACATGTATTTGTCATTTGAAAAGTTATGCAACAAATTATTTTATGTAAAATGTATTATTTTGACTTCACCACTTATATCAAAAATGAATTCAGTTAAACTTATTAATACTTATTCAATAATTTCAAAATTATACAAATCCTAAACATTGCTATTTAAAACAAAATAACACAAACATAAGTAAAACAAATACACATGTTTTATTTCTACACAATATTAACATTCCAAAATATAAAACAAAATTACAAATGACTTATTGGATAACTCATTTGATAAAGAATAAAAACATATAAGAAATTTACAATCTTGAAAATTAATTTTATATTCTATTATCAATTGTGGTTGGCACTCTATTTCAATTTGAGATATACATTAAAATTGGATTGCTTACTTATTTATACATGGTCTCTTTTATGAATATCATATCATTGTTAAGCAACACACACTCTAGAAAATATCATAGTTTATTTTGAAAAGCCATTTATTTTGGACATAAATTGTTAAAAAATGAGTCTAAGCATTCATAATTTATGCTAATTTGATACTTTGACTTCACTATTTTTACACTTGTAAATGTTTCTCACGCATGTCTACAATTTTAAATCTATATTTTTAATTCTACTGTAATCATATTATCTTTGCATGTACTTTGTTATTTAATATTAAATTTTTTTTATTCATTACAGAATGCTCAACCTTTTATCTTTCAATTAATTTGCATATGTAAATGTATCAATTGTTTCTTTAAAGTTCATAATAAACAATTAAACTACTATTGTCTTAATTTTAATTTTTTTTACCAAAAAAAAGAAAAAGTTTTAAAAAAGTGATTCGGGTTCGGGTCGGGTTGCTGGTCGGGTCGGGTTGACCCGCAAAAAATACGAAAAACTCGGGTCGGGTCACGGGTCAACCCGTTTTTGTTTCGGGTCAAAAAAATCGGGTTCGGGTCAAGTATTTTTCGGGTCGGGTCGGGTCAGGTCAGAAAATTTTGACCCGTTTTGCCATGTCTATTTGAATTTTTGCTAACTAATTTTTATTGCGCTAGGCAGCTTTATAAATTTGTGATATATTTACATTTTAAAACACCAAAAAATAATGTTTTTTCATTTGGTGGATTAAACAAACTTTTTCAATACAATTTTACGACCGGTACTATATCTTTTAACTCTCTCTGTGTATTTACATTCTTTACATTCACTTCTTATTTCTCCTGGTTTCTTTTCTACCAAAGGAGTACACAAATAAGAAAACAACATTATTGGCGCTATATTCCCTTGATGAAAAGGTTAGAAAATATATCGGTCAACCATGATTGAGAAATTGCTCTAAGTATTAATCATGGTGTTTTGCTATTCTTTTTTTTTTTTTTTTTTTTTTTGAGAAGATGGTGTTATACTATTCCGTTACATACTTTTTGCCTTACTTTGTGTGCCAAAATTACACAACATATTGTTATTTGTGCACCAGTTGACTTTGTAAAATGAGTTTAAATTTGCATTTTTTTTGACTTAATGGCTTCGATTATTTATTTAAGCATATTTGGTTATTGGCGTTATTGTTTTGTATCTACTCATCTCCATTTGAATTTTAACATTTAGGTTTGAATCGGGTAGTTGCAATGGAGATTTGGTTTAAAGCAGTATTACGTGTTGTTTTAATATTTTCTTATGGCCATAATATAGAGCGAGATTGTATTATTATTTATGAAATGGCCATGACTTCGACGCTATAATCAAGAAGTAGATACCTCTTTATACTGATACTTTAATTGTTGGCCATTGTAAAAAATTGAATCTTGCGTATTTGCTTTATGTTAATATTTTCCTCTAAGAATGGTATTGTGTATTGCTATTAGTTGAAACATTGTCTTCAATATTCATATATACCCTATTAACTATTCTGTGTTGTAGGCAGTTTTATTACTTGTGTTCTAATTTGCAAAAGATTGTATTACCATGCTTGGAATGACCAGACTTTGGTGGTAAAATCAAAGTATAACGGCAGTTAAAATCAAACATGTGGCATTTAATGTGTGTTTGGCATATTTGCACTTCACAATTTATTCTACTTATTGTTTCATCTTTGACTATGTAATAAAAATATTTTTATGTTTTAGTTGAAATTTATTTTGAGTTTGAATTAGGTTTTCGCACCATATAAATTTATAGTTTATATATAACTGTTCTTAGTCCGATTATATTTTTTGGCTTTTTATGTGCAATAGTGTCTGGGCACAAAATTCTCCCCATGACACAATCAAGTTTATTGGGTTCTATAAATAGCAATTTTGAAGAAAACCTACAAGTTTCTTGTGTTTCTAAGAAAGATGAAAAAGAAGAAGTTGAGAAAAAATTACCAAATGAATATGAACCACTATTCATACCAAAATGTTTATGACTCTTCAATATGCACATTTTCATTCAGTATGGATATTTTCAATCAATAGACATATTTTTATTCAATAGGCACATTTTCATTCAATATGCACATTTTCGTTCAATAGACACATTTTCGTCCAATGGGCAACTTTTCGGTTAATACGTACATTTTCATTCAATAGACACCTTTAATAAATATCCAATATAAAGAGTTATGACCTTCCAATAGACACATTTCGGTATATCTAATGTGAAAGGTTATGACTTTTTTTTCCCCTGAAATCATCAAGTAGTTATTCACGTGCATCACACGGGTTAGCGACTAGTTACTCCTAAATATGAATTTTACTTTCATTCTTAAAAAAAGACACTAATATTTTTCTCTTATCCGTACAGATTTTCCCCAGCGTACAAGCCTCCATATTGCCTTTTATTTATACTGCTATTTAAGAGACTTTCCTTGTTTGGATTCCTATTTTTTTAGTTCAAAAATACCCTTATGGTCTTATGTTTAAGTAGAGACAAAACTAAATAACAATCTGGTAAAAATGCAACTCTAACTCCCACTAAAATATTGCCTAAAAAATAGAACCACTCTCCTGTTAATTTTCAAATTGTTTTATCCACTTATAAATTAGATTTTCAAAATAAAAATTATATATATAAAATAAAATAACACAATTTTTTTTCTACAAAATAAGACCACTGAAAAAAAACCCCATTGCACAAGCGAAGCGCGTGTGATGAGGCTAATATTAAATAACTATTGTAATTAACCCATTAAGTTGCTAGCCTAGTAGCTTTTAAATGCAACAAATAAGTTCTTCTTCATCCCGTCTCAAATGGTTACTTTCGTAACATAATATTCCTCCATACAAGAATGTTTAGGCTAAGTTTGTTTCAATGTAAATATTTTCAAGAAAATATTTTCCAATTTTATAGTGTTTGTTTTGTAGTAAAATATTTGGTCAAAAGCAAAATATTTTCAGTCAACCAAATCAACCTGGTATTCATTTGGATTACGTTTTTTATCCTATGCGTCTGCGTTTAGCTGAAATATGGTAGGTCTCGTGCACTGTTCACAAGACTCACAAGTACCTTTTTCACTGAAAACAACTTTAAAAATGGGTTTCACGGTACTATTCATACATTTAAAAATTATTTTGCTACAGTGTTTTCATTCAATTTTTTGCAATAAGCAATATCCAAATACACTCCTAAGCAAATTTATGTAAAATATTTTACACTTGAATTTTTGGAAAAACATTTTACATTTGCTCAATCCTTCACACCATAATACTTATCACTCCTGCAATTACATTCGCACTAAAACTCGGTTTTTTTTAAATAACTATAAAAACTAAATAATTTTATTAGTTAGCAACGTTTCTAAACTATTTAAAAAGCTAGCCACTCGAGTCTTTTAGATTAAAATACAGTATTTTATTGTAGCAAATCAAGTTTAAAAGACTCAATTTTTGTGTAACTCGAATTCCAATACATTATCCTCCTTTCTTTTTCTCCCTTTCGTTTTCCTTTCTCCATCTGCCATCCCAAGACAGTTCTTCCTTCTTCTTCTTCTTCTCCTTCCTCGAACATCCAAACCCTTTTCTCAAAATCTCAAACTCAAAAATCACGATCTCAAAATTGGAGCAAAAACCCAAACCCAAACCCAAACCCAAAATTCACGATCTCAGCACCAAAGCGCCATGGGTTTGACAATCTTGGCACTAAAGCGGCTTAGGTTTGTTGATCTCAACACCAAAGGTCCGTTTTCTGTGTTTTCTGGTTTGGTTTGTCTCTTGATTCATTTTATGTTTTTTCTAGGTTGGTTCTCCAATGGAATATTTTCTGTTGTGGGTTTGTGTTTTCTGGGTTCGTCTATTAGTGTTTTCTAGGTTGATGTTTTGGGTTTTTTTTTTTTTTTTTGGTTGGTATATCTGTGTTTTCTAGGTTGCTGTTTTGGGTTGTTGCATTTTTTAGTTTCTAGTTGTTGCATTCTATGCTGTTTAGGGTTTCTGCGTTGGTGATATCTTGCTTTCTGGATTTTCTGTGTTGGCCTGTGATGGGTTTTTTTAGGAGGGAGTTCCCAGTGGATTTTTTTAATCCACCTGGAAATCGAGAAATCGAGTCTTTTTGTTAGTTTCCTAAATAGTTTGAAAATGTTACTAACTAACAAAATTGTTTGGCTTTTATAGTTATTTAAAAAATAAACCCTGACTTCAACATAAGCAAAAAAATATTATGATTAAAATTGTGAGACACAGGGACTCGATGATTGTTTAAAACAATTCCCCACAACTAGGGATGGCCATACCTATCAGGTAATGGATATCCAACCTGACCCGATCCAAATGTTTCGGGTAATACCCGGTTCTTCATGGGTAGAGCTTAACCTTGTAGGGTATGGATATTACCTAAATTGTTCGAGTAGGGTATGGATATTATCCAAGCCCGACCCGAAAAAAAAAAAAAAAAAAAAAAAAAAAAAAAAAAAAAACAACAACAACAACAACAACAACAACTAAACCTCTTTCACTCACCTGTGTTGTGCATAATGCCAAAAACGCTGAAGCAGAAAACGTAAACCGAGCCGGCGAGCCAGAGCTTTGGATCGTGAAGTAAAGAGCCTTTCACAATCTTCTTGATAGCGAAGGAGATCCAAATCAAGGTCGCAACCACGATGAAGCCCAATTACCTGGTGAAGAGGAACAAAGGTCGGTAAATCGGACCGACGGTAAGCTTGGCTTTTGGCCTGGATGAAATCGGCCATCGACTCGGCGAGTTGCGAGCAATTGCCCTGGTCCATCTGCTCCGATTGCTTGAGGGACTGGTGTGGAGCGACGAGGTGGATGCGAGGGAGGGCATTGACGCTGAAGAGAGCAAAGCTCTGTTGAGACTCTTTGAACAACTACGACTGCTGCGAAGCGACTTCTTCGTCAATGTTGCAAAAGAAGAGGTTATGTAAACTTATTTTATTTTATTTTTTTAAGTTTTTATCTAATAAAACTTCAATCTCTATCTAAAAAAAAATAGAGAAAAAAAAAAGAAAAAAGAAAAGCAGATACAAACTAATCAATAATTTTTTTTTAATTTTTTATTGATTAGTTTTTTCATTTTTAAGATAAAGTTATTGGTTAGTTTTTAAGTTAAAACGTTTTGGATTAAGAAAAAATTAAATGGGTTTCGGGTAGGGTATGAATATCCATGGATAATAAATCCGGGTAAGATTCGGGTATGGATATTAATAGGTATTGATTTTCGAGAATCTATAGGCAAATTTTTCGGGTAGGGTATGGGTATATCCGATCCATACCCTACCCATGGCCATCCTTACGGCCACAACCATGTTTAACTAATGGCCCTGAAGCATTGTATATTTGTATATGAGATCATAATCATGTTAATCAATTTACGTAAAAAATACTAATAGTTCTTATCTTGGTCAATTATTTTTGTTTAGTTTTATTTATTTTCCAGAATGTATGCACAAGGGTGTGAAAACTATTGACTACATCAAAATAATGAATATGATAGCACCATTCACTCCTGCGTAAATTATAGCCGTTGTAATAGCAGGAATAATAGCACCTCCTGTTCTAGCCTTGAGGGACTTAGCATGCCATGCATAGGTGGATTCATTAGTATTATGATAATGTTATATATTGTCCAGAAATATTTTGCAAGTTCTGCTGTATTGGTTGAGAAATATTTTGCAGGTTCTTTCATTTTGTAACAGGCCATTAAGGACAAGATACTCTCCTTGGATTACATGAACTATCAGGTTGAAATATTGACTGCTGATTCTGAGCTTTCATTTAACAATGGGGTGATTGTTAAATGAAAATACTAATAGATACTCTCTCTCTCTCTCTCTCTCTCTCTTCTTTACTACTGCTTTATTAATTTTTGTAGGCCATTGAGTTGGTTGCAGAAATTTTTTACAGATTGTGGTTTTGGTGATTTGTCACTTACCTTCTATAAAAGTAGTAGGAGGAAACCCTTATGGAGGGGCTCGTACCTGGAATGGAATGCCTTTGCCAAGCAATAATTATATTGAGTTGAATTCTGCTGGTTCATGGTCTATAGAATGTAGAGTTAGTATTGAATATTGTTATGGTGTAGTGGGTGAAGGTCAAAACTAGAATGGAATGATTGAAGTAGTTTGACTTAAGGGTGGGAGTCAAAACTCAAAGGGATTTAACTTTTCCCTTCCGTCTTCTCTTATCTTACCAAAGCAATAGGAATAAACATTGTTCCAAAGGCTACATGTATTGGAATTATGCCCAAGTGATGATTTTGCTAAGTTCATCACGCAGAATAGAAACTGAACTCTGCCTCTTCCACCTATAATCTGGGGAAATCGGGGTTTGGGTTTAATATAAAAGGGCTAGAGATAATTATAGTTTGCTAGTGGAAATTATCTGGAATAAAATTAAGAGTTTAATTGACTTATAATTTGTTCACAGATCTGATTTAATATAATCTTTAGATTGATGAGAGAGAGAAAGATTAAAGGGGCAAGTCAGAGTAATAGAGAGATGGTAAGGAAATCATATGATACCCTGAGCAGTCAATTCTCAATAATCTATCTACCACATACAGTCAGTTACCTTGGAGGTTCATTGGACCAAATAGTCTTATTGAATTGAGTAGGGACCAAAAGACTAGTTTTGAGGTACAATTGTGCATAATTCTTCTCTGTCTAGCCCATTGGTGCAGCATCAGTTGAGCTAAACTATTCATTTTTAATAAGTATAGAATTTATCCAGCCAACTCCAATTTCTTATTGTTATACCACTCAAATAAAAAATGTGGCTAGAATTATGATGATGCAAGGATCCAACAGCTAATGGTCATTTTGTGGTCATTGTTTTGATTGTATGATGCAACCTGGATGCTAGCCTGAAACTTACACATTTTTTCCATATATATATATATATATATATATATATGTATGTATGTATGTATATTCATTGAAAGGATAATTAGTGATATGCTTAATATAATTGTGTGCTTGTCTCCTTGTTTTGATCAATTGCTTATTGCACAAAATTTTGTGCACTAGCTAATTACACATTTTCTCTACGTAGCTTTCTATAACAAAAGAAGTTTACACGATGATTTACAAACTTCAGCTTTTTAACCATCGGTGATGTCTCAGTACAATTTATCATAGTATCCCTTAAACGATCATGATGTTATTCATTATTTTGAAGTTGTGTAAGTAGATTCAACCTTTTTAGCCTTTGGTCATGTCTAAGTACAATTTTAAATTTCTACTAGTTTTTTTATTTCCATTTTACGTTGTGCCAAACACTGAAAAATATTGTACACAACATTTTCATATACACTGCCAAACACCGTAAATGAAAATATTTTCCTTCAAATATTTTACATGTAAAATATTTTACTTTTGCAAATATTTTATATCCAAACAAACGGAGCGTGCATATATATATATATATATATATATATATATCTTGTTGGGGGTGGTTTTTTATTGCCAATAAAATATTTGGGAAATTAAGAGTGAGCTTAGAAAATGACTCAAAAGCTATCGGTGAAATGGGAAATGCCAATTTCTGCTCAAGGTCTTGATTATATCCCTGGATTATAATAAGACCATAAGAATACCTCTTGCGAAGATAAACTAGCACAAAAAATGGTCCATCACAACAAGTGCTCAAATAAATAGTCCAACAATGAAACAAGAGAAAGGCCCAACAGGTAGATGTTCAACAGATTGAGAAATATGTTCACATCATAAAAATCATGTATTATTATTATTATTATTAAGTGAACAGGAGGATATAATTTCATAGTAACATTATAGCATTCAATGTAAAAGCAATATATAAGGACTAAAACTCCATAATTACAAATAAAAAAGGAAAAAATATGGTGGAATAAAGGAAGAGAGAGAGAGAGGTTCGCGCTAATGCAGCAAATATTAAAACAATACGAGAGATGTTACGTCCATAACATTTTTACAATATTTTCACAACAAATCACAAGAGATTAGTTGTTATTGGTTTAAATTTAAATCTAGCATGAAGATTACTTTTTTGCCCCAACAATAACAACCAGCAATAATCTACCACTTATGATTTGTTGTAAAAATATTGTAAAAATGTTATGGACATATCATTTTTTAAACAGTATCTATGTGTCTTGCCATGCTAATAATAAGGTGTTTATATATAGTAAATGATGGGAGTTACTTTGTGTAGATTGATGAGTAGGTATCTCAATGTGTAAATATAGAAGATGGATAAGCTTCTGTTTAGCTCTCTTTAGCCATGACATTTAAGGCTTTTTATGCTACTGGAACTTTTTGATGAGATGGAAGAAAGTGTTTATGGGGATGCGTATAAAGATGTTTATGGACTGAAAGATATTTTATGAACTCTAGAAATTACTTATGAGCTAAGAATAGCATGATTTGATGAAGCATTTATGAGAATATAATAAGGAGATGTAAGATAATAGTGTTGGTGGGTATTGTTGGAATTATCTTGATGAAGTGGGGAAGAATGCTTGTGGGTAAGTGTATGGGAGATATTCATGAACTAAAAGCTAAAAGGCTAATATATGAACTAAGAGACTAATTTATGAGCTGAGAATACTAACTTCTGAATTGAAAATAAGATAGTAAGTGGAGGATTTATGAGAAGATGGCATATTTTTAAGAGTTGATGGTGGGTTCATTTTATAATAGAGTTTTAGGGAGTGATTAGCAAAATCTAAGAAGATCAGGTCTAATTAGCAAGGGAATCTCAAATTATCTATCCTATGATTTGGTTAAAAATAGTGTGATTTGCTTTTGGAGGTTTTTGCTTCTTTGGGTAATGGCAGCTAGAGGCTAAGATTCAGCAACCTTGACATTAAATGCTAGGATTTAGGAGATTATCCTAAGCCCATGGGACTAGAGCATGCATTAGGACCAATGATCTTGTTAGCTGCAACTAGGATCAAAGTTCATTAGTGTTGGTTATCACTCTAAGCCACTTGCTGAGAACTCTACTGGAATCTCCTAGGGCCCTCCAAACCACTTTTCCCAAAACTTTCCCTTTTGTGATTCATGGGCTTGGTTCATGAATCAATTACATATTTTTTTAGTAAGCAATAATCTGATTAGTTGAAGCACTAGTCATGGCTTCCTTGAACTGTGACCAGAAAGTGAAGAATAAGAAAAACATTTATTGCTCTCTAGCTTTTTAGCTTTTAGGTGCCAGCCCACCTGTTGGGTACCATTTACGTCAGAGGTGGTAGTGACAAAGGGGCTGATATGACCTTATTTTAACATGTGATTTGTTCTCAATTTGGTTTGGGCACTTAGTTGCTTTATAGTGTTGTCCAGCTGGCATTCAGTCAAGGCCCAGATGACTTAGTTTCAAATTTGGGCTTCCTCTGCTATGGTTTATTGCTGGGCTTTGCCATGCGGGCTAAACTTTTCAGGTTGGGCCCTGTCTTGGGGAGTATTTCACTTGGGCTTGCACTTGGGCCCTATAATATAAATAATATTGTCATGGGTTCATAATCTATATGAGCTTTTTTTGTTAGCAAAAATAGTGTACATGTTAGGCTTTCATGAATATTTGCCATAGATTTTTAAATAGTGATTATCATTATCTTTCATAATATTTTCCATGAGTTTTTATATAATGGTTTCCATGGTCTTTTATAAATAATGTGTTATGGGCTTTGATATTGATAATATTCGTGAGATCTAAATGCTAGTGAGATAAATAATAACCATGACGAAATGATAAATTTTTCATAGGTTTTTTTGCAAATGATTGCCATGGGTTTTTGAAGATATATATAATTGCCATGAGTTTTGAATATAATTTCCATGGGCTTAAGATAAATAGTTATAACTTTCCATGGAATTTTTATATATAGTTGCCATGGGCTATTAAATATTAGAGAGATAAATATTGTGACCTAAGCTAAATAGTTTGAATGAGTTTTTAGAGAAAATTTTATGGGTTTATAATATGGTATGAAGTAACTAAGTGCCCATTTCTCCTGTTTGTAGGATTCTAAGTCAATAAAATTAGACACCTCTCATGTCTTCAACGTGATGTATTGATATTAACCTTACCTTTGGGCATTGTATGTTAATGAGTATATTAATTTCTTTCATCTTAAATCACTTCTTTTTTCTTTTCTTTTTTTCATTTTTGGTTTTGGTAGCTATTTGTTGCAAATCAATATAAACCCCCTGAGATTATCGATATACTAGTTAAAATAGGGACAAGTTTCTTCGATTTTTGGTGACTTCAACATTGATAAAGGTAAAAAAACACATTCTGAAATCTACAATTCAGTACATTATCTTTTAATTACATAAAATACAACACTGATTTGTTGCAGAGGATGAAAATTTTGAAGAAGGTCAAGTCATTAAAGAGAATTCTATTATTGAACCTAAAGCTCAGTCATGTTGTGTGTGTATATAACTAGAGACCTCACGTGGGAGTGCATAAACTTCTGTCATGTGACACTCTAATATTACATTTAACCTTTTTATCCTCATTATATAAATACCTCAACAAAAACATGTGTGGGTGCTTATTTTGGACAGTATCTAGGCCCAAGTGGAATCAAGGATCTTGGGCCCCCAAAGAGTTTTATACTTGTTGTTTAGTGCACTGAGCTTGGTTTACCACAGTTATATTGAGCTAATTACGAACCAAATTGTGCACAAAACATGGATCCTACAATACATATATATATTCATACATACATATATATATATATATATATATATATATATTGTAAAATAAATGGCTAAGGAATAGTAGAGAAAAAAAAGCAAGTAAAGATGTCAGAAATCCTCAAAAAATAAATTGATATGTCACTATATTGAGTTTTAGTACATTAGACCTTACTTTTCACTGGGAAATGTCACAAGATTCAAATAAATCCAAAAGTCACAGACTTAGATAGCTCTTTGTATGCTCCAAGACTTATGAAGTTTGAATCCTCTTGAATCCAAGTGTATCCTCTAGTACTTATGTCAAGATCCCTTATAGTGTTTTCTCCCTTTTTTTTTTTATGAGGTTTAAAGAAGTCTCTCAAAGGCTCTTTTTGCTCTGATTAGTTATTGCTATATGATTTTTGTTGATGGCTTGATCCCATTTTATAGTACCTTCTTAAGGTTTTTGGTATGTCATTAATTCCCTCCATTTGCTGCCCTGAATAACAAAACCAATATTATGTCAGCAACATTGGTGGCTAGTCATTTCCTCATTTTTTCGCTATATTCTTCTTTTGAGATTTCTTCTTAAAAAGTTCTCAGTTAACCTTCCTCTTTTGGGAAGTCCTGAGAACTAACTTTTAATTTCCTTTCCCAAGCTTCTAGAGAGACCGTTTCAGACCCCTTCTTTTTGCTGCTTCACCCTTTGTCATTTTCTCTAAATAAAAAGATTCTCCCTTGTCAAGCTGAAAGATCTCCAACCACTTTCTTTCATGGTTCACCTTCCTGCTTTTCCTGAGATACCAAACTTCTTTTTACCAAGTGCTAATTCCTAAGTCATCAATTTTTTCTGAGTCATAGGCGACTGATGGGACATGTCTATCTTCCTTCCTTTTATATATAAGCATGCTTCCTTGAGTTGTCTAAATCCCAGCTGATTCCTTCTTGCATTTCTCGAGGATCTCCCTTGTTCTGACAGTTCCAAGGTATCTTAATCCAGTCTCTTTCTGGGCTCCTTAGGAGCTCTTTTCACAAAAGTTGGGTCAAGCTTTTTCTACTTTTTTTTCTTCCTTTTCTAAGGCACAGGGCTTGCCCATTCATGGGCTTGGGCTTCATTTTACCCATTTTAAGTTGGTCTTGGCTAATGGATTGGACCTTCTTTATCTTTAAGGGCCCTTAGTTTTGAATTTTAATGCTTATAATGTTTTTGGACCTCAACAACATGATTTTGGCTTGGCAAGATTTGAGTAAGACATGTGCCAAGAACACTGTGCCCCCTAACTAAACATCAACGCTTAAAGAAACAAACCCCACTTCACTCCTTTTGGAAATGGTCCTCAATTCTTATTATGTTTTCAATACCTTTTAATTGTTTAACGTAGAATCAACTGAAACTCAAACGCAAAGTGACACAGTACATCCATGATTCACGCTTCCTTTACAATCTTTTACATTTATTTAAAGGCAGTGACACAGACACAGCCTGGTTAATATACATTCACTTAGGACATGTACCCGTCCTTAGTAGAACATAAAAGACTTGGTCTTCCCTTATGTCCAGGCTCTTTCTTTTTATTTTTATTTTTATTTTTAAAAGTTGTCAAATCAGAAGAACCCCATACGGCCATACCCTTAGTAAAAGCTCCAAAATAATTGAATTAAATAAGATCAATCTGAAAACAAATAACAAAATAGGAAGTCAATCTACATATACTGCAATAAATTACACCCTATGACTCTCCAAACATCAACTACTAGGTGAAAGCTAAAATCAAATAAAATAAAAGTAATAAACTCTCCCAAACAAGTGGGACATCCAAATACCCTCACCGATGGCATCCAAGAAAGATGTTCTAATCTAAAAACTACACTCCCTGCTGTGATCTCGCACCATACCCATTGGCTCCGTTCGCTCCATTCTCATGGGAAGGGTACTTGTCAGAGCCTGTCTTTTTCCTTTTTATGACAATGTACCAAGTAAAAGCTTCCAACATAGCTGCATTGAAGCCCAAGAAAATTAGAATCGCTGTATATATCTTCTTCCACTTCTTGTCAGGGTCCAAGAGGTCAAGTCCCTTAAAGACATTAACAATGCTCAGAATAATGACAGTGTATCCAATTGTATGGTGGTAGATGTTCCAATATAACCTATATTTGTGATCCTTCTTTGGCCGCAAAAGCAGGGCAAACACCTACAACCATTTAACACAGTTGTAAGTAAACTACAATAGACACATTATGAAGTGTGCAGGAAAGGAAATTGCGTAGTTGATATAGCTTTAGTAAATGGGACTCGCTTAAGATGATTTAGTCATGTTCAGAAAACATTAGAGGCAGAGCCAGTTAGGAGGAAAACAAACATAATAAGGATAAGCTGAATGCTATTCAATGACAAAGAGGAAAGAACATTGAACCGTTGATAAATTGCCTCATAATATGACACTAAATAGTTTAAATGATCAAGATTGATAATTTCATCTCATAAGCAATGAGTTAGAGTTCATGTATGGATGAAATAATGGAGTACCTGAAGTGTTCCAAGGCAGAAGAGAGTTATGCCAATGTTCCTATGTGGATAATTGTGAATGCTAGCCTCGCTGCCTAGTTTCATACCCGTTGCCCAGCCAGCCACCCCAACCACATAGGCAGAAGTTTGGCACGCAATATGCAGATAAAACCATGCTGGATCTGCTGACTTAAACACCTTCAGGTACCTAGCAATGATCACTCCCAAAGGCATCAATGTTCCCCAACTAACAGCGTTTAGTACTCCATGAACCTGAAAATATTCAATCCAATATTGGAATAATTAGACCCTTGAATATAGAGAAGATGTTATTGTTTCTTAATTATTCTTACAAACAAGTAACACAGACAAATGGTTCATGTTATTGAGCATGTGAAAAAGGGGTAGATATTTGTTTTTAGTACTTGTCTTTATTCAAGAAAAGAATCTTAGAAGTATTTGTTTTACCACCCCTTACCTTTACAATGGTCACTCTATAAATATAAGTATTTGTGAAATTTAAGGGCAAAGGCCAGAATTCAGGGAGACTCACGCACTTACACTTAAACTATGTTTGGTTTGAGGGGAAGAGGAGGGAAAGTAAGAGAAATTAACTCTTTTCCGCTGGTTGGATACATACACTTACACTTGGGCCTACATTTTTCCCTTCTCCCTTATTCTTTTTCTCTTGTTTTCCATTCCCTCAAACCAAACATAGCGTTAGATTATAAGGGAAAAAAATACATGTCCTACTGAGACAGAATCTGTCTCTTGCTGTAATCTTGCCTAGCAGGACAAGATTCGAGTACAGCTATGAAAGAACTAAGGTTGAAAGGTAAAAATTAAGACCAATTAAATATTTGCCTCTATAGGAACCATCACAAAGATGTCAATTTATAATCATACAATAGAATTAATCAAGAGGGTATCTATTATTTATGGTTAATTTTGAGTTTCTAAATAGGTATCAATCGCCCGAAAACTCATCAAAAGAACCCAGAAGATTGGTAGTTAAGATGGAAAGGAACCCTCTAACCAATTTAGCAACAACAACAATCATGTAAAACTAAGCAAAAATATGATCTACTTGCTACAAAAAACTTGAAGATTGAATCACTTACATTCTCTCTTCGAAGCTTTGAACCGGCTCCTCCTCCTGAAGTTGTTGTTCCATCAAGAAGATTCAAAGTGCCCACTGATCGCATGTTAGCACTGGAACCGCCGGTAGGATGCGGTAGAAGATTATCTCCACTGACTGGACCAACTTGCCAGACTTGGTTTACAGTTGTCATGCTACTACTAAGTGCCAAAGTAGCGAATATAGTCATTTCATTGCTCGCAAATGATCCACTGAGATTAGACACCCCAAAGCTCAAATTACTGCCTGTCGTCGTAGTAATACCACTACCTGTTACTGGGGATGTAAATGCCCGAGGGACTCCAGAAGAGTTTTGATAGGCCACAAGGGCTTGTGACCCATCCATTTTTTGAGCAGTAGGGTTGATAGCCCAAGAAATCCAATTTGAAGCTGTGGCTCCAGTGACTCTATACGCAATATCAAGTGTGTTGGCTGAACTGTTATAGGTATAGTGAAGGAATGCATTCAAAAAAGGAAGGTCTTGGCATGAGGCATATACTTTGTTAGAGAAAGTGTAGGAGTTACAGGTCTGAGCATAGGATGAAACAGAGAGAGAGAACAGAATACAAGAAAACAACAAAGTTGCCAAAGCTTTACTCATGGTTGGTGATCACAACTATAAAGTTTTGAGGGTTTTTGAGGTATATATGGCCTAGAGATGAACACCTCAATAGAAAAACAAGTTTTCAGTATATAGGTATGTTCCAGATGATACTGAAATTGTTTCCTAAGGTATGTTCTCAATCTTATTATCAAAGTTATGGATCAAAATTCAATAATTTATAGATGTTAGAGGAAGCATGGAGGCAAGAGAAGGGAAAGTGGATGTTAAAATATTGTTGGAAGAGTTGGGTTTGTTGACTTGTTCTTGTTGTGTGTAGAATATATACATGCATGACTGTCGATTTGCATTGCAGACAATCCAATATAAACTATAAGAAATCATTTTCTTTGTTTTTTTAAAAATAAAATAAAATATTTTTGGAAATAAAGAATTGGCAAAATTGATGGGAAAGATTTCTGTTTCTAAAGCAATATTGGAAGAAGCAGTCATGGGCTTCAGTTTGCTTCCTACATTTCTAACTTTTGAAAAGTACACATTGGTTTGGTCATACAGTCCAACCACTATCCTTGTTCACACCTGCTTTTGTACACGTATAGGCGTCCAAGAAATTAGTTTGTATGGAATAGTCACCAAGAAAGTAAATATATTTATAAATAAAATAAAATAAAATATGAACGGCCCCACATGTTGAATCAGCAATGAGCAAACAAAAGTCTGCATCATTATTATTTTGTAATTAGTCATGGCCGAAGTTCAATGCTGAGCACCTACCACCGAAGAGAAATTGTCTCCAACGCTTAAGATCAAACAAGTATGATTAGGTGATTATGGACCACGGCAATTCACATATTGATATTACTTCATTGCAATTGGAAATGTATTCAGCTACAGTATTCTTTCGTGAAATTAAGAAGACTCAGCAATCTTTTTTCAAGACTGATGATGCCATATGACATAATTAAGAGACTAAATCTGGTTATTGATTATGACTTTTGAAAAATAAACTTTAAGTTAATTCTCAAATTGACGTACAGAACATGGTCATGGTAGTGCCAAAAAATATTAAATAAACCTTTTTTTTGTGTATTATATAGGGGATAAAAAAAGAAGAAAAAAAAAATTATCTTTTAAACCTTAGAAGTATCTTCTTTCAACCTACTAAGTGGTAATGATTACCGTATATAATTTTAGTCATATAATAAAATATAGTAATTTTTAAAACAAAATTGAAGAGACAGATGATTCTCAAAATAAAATTAAAGAGACAGGCTATTATTGATTTTAATTTAGTCATTATTGATATTATTTTTTCACCTATAACTTATAATTTACTATAAAAATTTATTATAAAATTGTTATAAAAATATTATAAATTATCCAACACAACACAATATTACTACTCTTAATTAGATCTATAACTTGTTTACATAATATAAATAAATAACCTTATAAACCCCTGTGTAATAGTCAGGAAAAATAGCTCTAAACTGATTTGAGCCGAACTTCGTAAAAAAAATAAAAAAACGCGTTGACTCGGGTCCTGCCGTCCCCCCTTTTTTTTCTGAGGTCAATCCGTCCCTCTTTTATGTGAAAAGTTCAAACTTTACAGTTACACCAATAAGCCCCAGTCTATCCCATTGACCAAACTTAAAAGCCACGTTAATTGGGGTCTACATGCCGTGTCGGTTCATCAATCACCACGTGTCAAGATTTAGTGGCGTTAATCAACGTCAGCTCTACGTCAACACGTTCTATGAATCATGAATGTGTGTTTTCCATTTTTGGCGTTGAGATGGAGTTGGAAATTTGTAGTTCAAACTGGCCGGTTTTTTTTTTTTTTTTTATAATATTATGGGGGTGTTCGGTAAACTATAATATTGGCCTATTGGGGGTTTGCCTTGAGTCCAAATATATATATAGTTGGGTTCAAATTATACTTGGTTTAACTCTAAATAATGTTATATCATCCAATAACTTGTTAATGAATTTATATTTTGAAAATTTCACTGTTGAATTACATATTCTATATGTTCTAAACATGTATGTCAATTTGCATGCCAATTCAATGTTATTTACCATTCGATCCATAAACTCATCTTTTATACATTATTTTAAACTACAAAAACTTGAATTTATACAATTGATAAATGACATGACTATTAATCTTTGATCACCTTGAAATTTTGCAAGCATGTAGAATATACAAAGATAATGCAATTCAACAATTGATTTGTCAAAATTTATATCCAATTAAAAAATATTAATTGGTGTAACATTTCTTAAAGTTAGGTATAACTTGAACCTAACTCATATATATATATATATATATATATATATATATATATATATATCAATTCAATTTTAAATTAATTTAAACTTTGATGCAATTACGATTGGAGTACATGAAAAGCTGTTCTCCGTGTTTTGATAAAGCAAATATCTAATTCAAGCCTGTTTTGGTGTGAAAAACATTTAATTTAATTTTTCATAATTTGATAGTTGCAATTAGAGTGGGGATTTGAATCATAAATACTATTTTTTATGGATACATTACGAGATGCAAGTTGAATTACAAAACTCTTCACATGAAAAATATTATTTTTAAATTTTTTTTTTACCTTTTTCAATTTTTCCTATTTGGTAAGAAGTAGACATGTACATCTAACCCACCAACGGTACAAAACCAATCAAACTCAACCCAACCCAACCCAAATAGACGCATCGGATTAGTAGGTTGGGTTGAATTGAAATTTTATTTGGAGTCTTAGTGATGTCGCAGAAGCCTGAATAAACCACACAGGATACTTTCTTTAATGGAATAGAAACTAAACTATTAGTTTTTGGTTTTAAACCTCGAATCCACAAGAGTTCCTTCAATCTACAAAGTGATAGGCCTAAAATCCACTAGAAAAAACAACAGACAAAAATTTGAATTTTTATTAATAATCTCTGAAAAAATGTTTACAAACTTAGGAGCTTATTTAAAGGCTTCGTAAAATTTGACAGACAATAAAATAAGTCATAATTAATACCTAACTATAACAAGAATCAAATTTGACGTAAGAAGTATTAAAAGCACCTAAAACAAGGAAATAAATGCTCTAAACCTCAAATAACAAAAAATTACATAAAAATGCAAAATTAATAAATTACAATAATTAAATAGTAAATTGTGTCCTACATCACTCGAGTTGCGTTGTGTTCGAGTTGATAGTTTTTTAACCCATTTGACCCAACTTGACCCACAATATATATAAGTTTATTTTATTACCCTTATTTTAATATTTTAAATTTGATTTGTTTGGCATTTTTAAGAATTACTTCTAATGAATTTGGAAAATCAATGGTAGGAAAAGGTTAAAAAGTGTACACTTTGGTAGGAACTACCATTCTCAAACTTATTTTTAGAATATAATCATAATGTATCCCTATAGTTTTGCCATGTCACAATTTAGTCCATAATCTTTTATTTGCTACATTTATACTTCTAAATTTTGGAGTAAAAAATAAAACCATTAGCATTCATCCAAATCAACAGATTTTATATCTTGTGGATTCCACAATTTCTAATCTATAAAAACACAACATTACACAAATTTTAAAATAAAATTATAGAAATAAAATTGCAAATTGAAGTCCCAAAATTCAATTCCCACAAATTACGATTTCTTCATTAACCAATACAATAAAAAGTAAACTAGAAATTAATATATTCCAATTTATTTCTATTGTTTTAAATTAAAAGTTCTTGATTGTTGATATCAGTAAGTAGCATAATAGGGAGCTTATATATATAACGCACTATAACAAGGAGAAAAACGTGTGGCGCAGAAAGGCCAACATCTATCACAGTTCTAGCCTATGCAATAGTGCATGGAACAAAGACAAGTGGCATCGAAGCAATCATAGGAGTCACAATCAACACTAGCAGCGCGATAAGTGTCAAATAGGTCCAAGAAAAGAGAGCGTGGAGAAAACAATTGTTAGCAACTAATGAAGGTCTCAAGTATAAATTGAGGATTCATCTCAATAAAAAGAGACAACTCCATTGACAAATTTGTTGATAAAGAGATGATTTTCTTATTATTGTATTTCTTTAGTAGTTTCTCTTAGTTCGTATGGTTTTAGAAGGTGTTAATGCCAGTAAGTAGTTCTCTTGTAGCTTCTCACTTTGTTAATCTTGTTTAGGTATTATAGCTTCATTCAGTCTTATCCAAATTCTTAATTGTTAGTCTTATTTGATCTATAATCAATTATCGTTGATCTCATTTAATATTTAGTGTGATGTTTCAGATTTAATTGAATATTGATTAAAAGTGTATTGTGTGGGTGTGTGATGAGTCCCATACTAGAAATATATTGATCAAGACTTTATTAACAATTACAAAAACCTTCAATTGTGACTAGATTAATCCTTTTAGAATATAGGGCATATATGGCTAGCGTTTTTTATTAAGTCATTACAAACAGTATCAAAGCCAAATTCAATAACCTCATATGGGCTTAGAGACATTGATCTACAAAGCGAGACCTGACGAAGAAGTTAGGAATTTAATTGGGGGATTGTATTGCCCTAGGTTTGATTGGATATTGATTAGTTGTGTAGATTTATAATGAGTCTCACATTGTTCATATATTGGGTTGATATGAGCTTTCTTAACAACTTCAAAGAGATTTAATTGTGACTAAGCTATGCCTTTTGGAGTATAGCGCGAATATGACTTGCATTCTTCCTTAGATCATTACATTTAAATTGTTTACTTAGGCATTCATATGTTTACTATTCAAATTACCCACACCTTGATCTATTTACCTATCTAGGAAATTTAAGCATTGATCTGTTTTATTTGCAATGAAATTTGGCATAATTTTGAACCACTTAATTTCCTAGTACCCAATGGCATCGGATCTCACTTGGAATTGACTTCTAGTACTTGATAACTTAAATTTTAGGCATCTGTACTCCATAGTTTGTCATCATCTCCATCAGTCTTGAAATGTTCTTTTATTTGAGGCAATACCAAACCACATTCCCTTCAAAAAAGAAGCCAAATAATCAAAACGATGCAAGTCCATAAACAATGGTAGGAAAATGTTAAAAAGTGTACATCTTGGTAGGATCTACTATTCTCAAACTTTTTTTAGAATAAAATTATAATTTATCCCCATATTTTGACCATGTCACAGTTTAGTCCATAAACTTTTATTTGCAACATTTATACTTCTAAATTTTGGAGTTACAAAAATAAAATAAAATAAAATAATAAAAAACAAACAAACAAAACAAAACAAAACAAACAAACATTAGCATTCCATCCAAATCAACAGATTTTATATCTTTTAGATTCAACAATTTCTAATCCATAAAAACACAACGTTACACAAATTTTAAAATAAACTTATAGAAAAAAAAAAATTGCAAATTGAAGTCCCAAAATTCAATTCCCACAAATTACGATTTCTTCGTTAATCAATACTAAAATAAACTAGAAATCAATAGATTCCAATTCATTTATATTGTTGTTAAATTAAAAGTTCTTGAATTGTTGATATTAGTAAGTGGTAGAATAGGGAGCTTGTGTGTGTGTGTGTGTGTGTGTGGGGGAGGGGGGGAGGGCTCCTTGACTCTCTTGGACTTAAAATGAACAATTGGTTCTTCATTGGTGATCATCATCAGAGGACTTCAAAACCAAATCCCATCACAACCACAAAAAGAGGGGGGAAAAAAACATTTAAGGAACTCTCAAAACCTAAACCACATCCACTTGTTGCCATAAGCGACAGTTCATTCCCTCCAAAAGATCTAGTGACATAACCCAATCAAAGATTGAGTCCATCTCCAACCTCACACCAACCAGATTCAAGTAGAGTATTCCCAAAGGTGGAGCCATTATCAATGAACGAAAAATTATTATAGAGAAAGAGAGGTGTTAGAGAGACATTATGAGAGAAAGAGAGAGAGATGGGGCTAACTAGGACAAAGATTAGCTCCAAACCAGCTTGGAGAAATTTCCTTTGACCTATTTCGTGACAATTTATAGAACTATCTATACGTATTATTTAAACAAATCATATGACTCGTTCAAAAATCATGTGACTAAAATTATATGTCGATGATGTTTTCAATAGTCACATAATGGATTGGAGGGTGATAGCTCCAAACTTGTTTGCATCTAAACTTTTTCTAGCTAAAAAATAGTAGAAATGATAGTTTTAGGATAAAGTTTAGCTACAAAATTTATTGTAGCCTAAGACCACAACTTCCTTTAAAAAAAATTGGCATTATTACATATTTTGAAAATCTAACTGTTGAATTGAATATTTTTTACACTCTTAATATAGATGTAAAATTTTAAGCTAATCAAATATTATATACTATATAATCTATAGGCTTATTTTTTACGCATAATTTTAAATTGCAAAAACTTATAATCTAAACTACAAAAACTTGCAATTTAAACAATTTATTGATAACATAACTATTGATATTTAATTTTCTAAATTTTGTGCAAGCATGAAAGATATAAAAAGAAAATGTAATCCAATGGTGAATTTGTCAAAATTCACATCCAATAAAAAGATATTGAGCAGGGCTATAACTTTAGGCTACAATTAATTTTGTAGCTAAACTTTGTCAATAGGTTTAAAGTTATTTTTTCAAGTCACCATTAAAAATTCCAGCCACACATTTCTCATATAGACTAATGCTTATTTTTAACCGGATTCATATTACTTCAAATTTAAGGATAAATCATAAATGTAACCAACGAAATTTTGTGAACTAAATTGTGACATGACCAACCATGGGAAGTAAATGGTAATTTAAACCCCCCCCCCCCCCTCCCTCCTTCCCCTTTTTTTAATATTGGTATACTCATCGTATATAGGGTTTTTTAAGCTTTGTATAATATTCCTGCATAATTTTTTTTTTTTTTAAGTTTTATAATTGCAATCATCCTAAAATGATTCCCGATCAACCTTTTTAAATGGTCACTTTCAGAATGGGAATAGAGTAATTTGAGTCCTAATTGTAAACTTAAAAATGATCGAATCTTATGATCATGTCAAAACAGAGGGCTTGAAATAATATGGGAAAATAGCGACAACACCCATAAGATCAATTTTTTTATACATTTGATCATGTGAAAAGTTATAGGCCTTACGTTAAATTAAGAAGCAAACAGGAAACAGTCAGAAATGCAATATCTTACGAATAGATCAAAGTCGGTGAAAAACTTGAGATTTTTTTTTTGAGAAGGTGAACTTGAGATTTTTAAGAAGGAATAAGTGAGAAGAAAAAAAAGACTTAATTAAGCTGCAAATGTTGACCTAAATGGCGTGCTCTAATGTGAATGATATTTTAATTTGTTGTATAATGCTTATAAGCTGTCTCTGTACGTAACTGAGATGGTCACGCGTAGAAACGGAAAAGTTGCTTCGTCGGCCGTTGTGTGATAATCTCTCTCTCTCTCTCTCTCTCTCTCTCTCTATATATATATATATATATATATATATATATTTGTACTATTATTTAAGGGTTTCTCATGTTTGAATTTCTCATTTTTTAATTAAAAAAATACATTTACACTCCTATGTTTAAGTAGAGACAAAACTAAAGGACAATCCAGTAAAAATATAACTCTAACTCTCATTAAAATATTGCATAAAAAATAGGACTACTCTCCAATTTTTTTCAAATTGTTTTATCCACTTAAAAATTAAATTCTCAAAATAAAAATTATATATATAAAATAAAAACACAGAGTTTTTTTTGCTAAAAAAAAACCTCATCGCATGTGTAAAGTGCGTGTGATAAGGTTAGTACTATTTAACAAAAGTTGGGCTTAGACGTCATAGTTGCGCCATATATCTTCACCAAATTGCAGAAATTTTAATAAATTTTAATATTTTAAGAATAGATATATACATATTTTTTGGATAAATATGACAAATTAAGTAATGAAAGAAAGTAGTATTTGATCTACAACTATAATAGTTGTGTATATCTAAAATATTATCAACAAAGCTTAAAATCAATATAATAGAATTACTTGAGGAAAGAATTTAAATAAAAAAGAGAGATAAAAAAACGTAAAAGAAAGAAAGATCGAATTTGCATTTTTTTTTGTACGTTGCTTTAAAAAATGTAAAAGGAAAAAAAAAGATAGAACTTGCAATTTTTTTCCTATGTTTATTTTTTTTAGTGGATAAATTTGCATCTTATGTCATTTTTTCCTAATAATAAAGTTTTTTAAAAAAAAAGTATTTGAGTTTCATCTAAACTACTTCTTGTCCATATCATCTTCTTTACAACCTAAAATTCTCACTATATATACACAAAGTTTTTGGTGTTTCATTATTTCTACTACGTACTTTACAATTATTTGATAGATTCTTCATTTCTCCTCTCTACCCTACATACAACCTTGCAGGTATTTTTTTTTTTCCCATCAAATTGAATAGATTTTGTGTATTTGTTGCCTTTTTATTATATATAATATGATTTTTATCATCAAGTCTTATAGATAGGCTGAAATTCTATGTTTGATCACACATTTTATTGTTTTTTTTAGAAGTCAATATAGCAAGCACTATATTTGTATTTTTTAATCTCTTATTACATGATTATTTGTTGTTGACATCAATAGTTTATAATGGATTTAATTTGTTCTGGTTTTTGTTTGGTGCTTTGTTCTATGTAATCTATATTCTTTAGTTAAAAGCAAAATTTGTTGTCAAACACGAAATTGGATACGAGAGAATCCATCCGTCAAAATTTCTATGTAAGTCTATCTTTACTTAACTCCGTTTTTTTTAGTTAAAAAATTTGGATATTTTTTCATTAATGAATTGAGTTTTTGGCTTAATTTTGTTCTCAACCGTTTCAACTATTGAATTTATTATTTTTTCATGTATAATATTAATATCTGTGTTTTTATATAATAAAAAAAATAATATATGTGTTCTTAAAGGCTAAAACACAATACAATTACAAACATTACCTTAAGTTAGGGCGTAATATTTATTTATTAGTAAGTTAGAATGTTACATTAAGTTAAGAGTATTATATTTTTATTTATATTAATTTAGAATGTTACATATGGATACATATGCTAGTTCAGGGTTGATATAACTTATAACCATTTGAATGAAATCAACACTAAAACAAATTCTTTAAATATCAAAATAAGAAATAAAAATTAAATTTCTTTTAAGTGTACCAGTACAATTTATTTTTTAATCTTAAATTTTGAATTAATTCTTTTTTCATTTTCTTTGTTATTAAATTTAATTATATTACGAAAATAATTAATATTAAGTCGTGCATTGCACGGGCATAATAATAGCATATATATAAAACTGAAGCTTCTAAAACTCTTATAATTTTTCACGTCAGCATAATATTTAAATAAAATTATCATTTTATTTAAATAAAATTATTTTTGTTTAATCCAAACTTAACAAGGAGTGAAACTCTATCTCTCTAACAAGTTCAACTTAAACTCAAACTCATCATTACCATTTTTTTTAAATAAAATTATTTTTGTTTTATCCAAACTTAACAAAGAGTGAAACTCTATCTCTCTAACAAGTCCAACTTAAACTCAAACTCATCATTACAATTTTTTTTTAAATAAAATTATTTTGTTTAATCCAAACTTAACAATGAGTGAAACTTTATCTCTCTAACAAGTCTAACTTAAACTCAAATATTGATAATTTATCTCCAAATTTGTGAGGTTAATCATGAACGCTATAAAAGCAAAGCAAACCCCAATTTTTTTTTTTTTTTAAAGCCTAGTAGAGGTCTGAGCTCTTCTTATATTATTTTCTTCTCCTCTACTATGTTACATATATATATATATATATATATATATATATATATTATGGTTTTTCATGTATTTTTTTAAAAATTAATTTTCATACATGAACCACCAAACCCTCTTTAGCCGTTTTTTACAAGATAAAAAGCTTGCAATAATTGAAATTTTTCTTTTGTTTCAATAATATTTCTAAGTAGTGAATCACCTGATATTTTAATATTTGTTGGTCTTTTTGAAGTTTTAATACCTGAATTTGTGAGTTATTTTTTTGTAGTATCTGAAACTGTTTGACAAATTTTTTGTAAGTCATTATACGTTCAAATTGTAAAACAAATTGAAAGCATACAACAGCAAATCATACAATAGTATAATTTCTTAAATTTTTTATAAAATTATTTTAATCTACCTTATAAATAGGTAGGTTCCCGTGCATAGCATGGGTTAGCAACTAATAAAACATTAAAATGTTTTCCTACTATATAATCATATATGATATCACATCTCTCTCTCTTTTCTCTCTCTTCTTTTTTTTTTTTTTTTTTTTGTTGATGTGAAGAATAAGAATATATCACAACATATCTTTTAATTTTGCTTTTCCCCTACTGAAAGAACATCCTCACCGTCCTTTGTATAATCTTATGTTGTGTTTGTGTTGTATTTGTATCTCATTTGCAAAATTATAAGTGCAAGTGGAAATTAGTTAGGTATAACAAATTGTTAACATATGTTCTAGCCAAATGACATTCATGCCAAACAAAATCCTAAAAACCATTAATTTGTGGATTTTAATTAGTTTGACTGGTAAAGTTTCTAATGGTTGAATAAGAGATCTAGGGTTCAATCCATTCCTACGCTAAAAGCCGATTACACTAAAAACCCATTAGTATCTTGATTTAACGGTATAGAGTTATTATCAAGAGTAAATGTTTTAGGTTGAAACTCTCTTAAATAATAAAAATAAATAAAAAATAAAAAACCATTAATTTTGTTGAGCTAATTCCAACAGTTTAATTTTGGATATTTTATAGTTACTATTTCCTTTTCTTTCTGATTTTGAATCACCAACCCAACTACCCAAGCTAATAAGAGATAGAATCCCACACACAAGAGTCGAGAGCTTCTTTTAGGACATAATTGCATATTTTGGCGCACTAATCCACCATCCTCCATCAAATAACAAGTGTAATCATTAATCAATCCAGAATATTCTCAGCCTAGGGTATGATATAAAGCAACCTTGTTCATGTGATCATGTCAACAACAAAATCCCTTCCCTTCGATCACACTTTACATATATGGATTTGAGGCAATTTTATCAACTTTTAAATTTTGTAATTCCAGGCTTTAGTTCTAGCGCAAGAATGTTTTTTATTGTGATTTTCCATATTGTTAGCAATGAGGAACCTTCATAGAGTGTGAGCAATTTGAGGGACAAATTTCCAGATATTAGGCAGATGTAAGTATATATGTTGGTGAATCCCATAAAAAATAAGAAAGTATGCCTGTGAAACTAGTATTTGATTTTGATACTGTTAGCAATTATGAGCAACCCTCAGCAATTTCAAGGACAAATTTCCAGAAATTAGGCAGGAGTCAATGGCTCATATGTAATACTGTTAATGCACTCCTTCATATAAAATAAACTACCCCCAACTGCCCCCTCTATTGACTATTATGTTTTTTTTTTGGATGAATGCCTCTATTTTATGTTTCTATATGCTCGCCAACTTGTATTTATAAAATGCACGATAGCTCTAGTAAATATAAGTTCCACCCTATATGGTTTTCTATTTCATTTTTAGGCCAGTTATAATCAAGAAATGAAATTATATGAATCTTCAAAAACATATCTCTTTTTCGCTTTCTGTTAAATTTGTCTTTTATCTTAAATATATAACTCATTGTAGTCCCAATGAATCACCAATGATTAATATTAGGTTTTAAAACTTTAGGAACTAATATATTAGAACTTCAATATGTATTATGTTAGCAAACCATGATCAAAACACAGAGTCTAGATTTAGGTTCGCTCAAAGCGTGTTTTTATGTAAAATTGGAATTGAGTGATTGCATGATTTATTGGTTAAAATCTGCAAGGCTCGATCGATCAAAAATTAGACTCGATCGATCGAATCTCATGCAGGTTTAATTTTTTGCAGAAATTCCAATTCAGCCCAAGCCCATATAACATGTAGGGTTAAGTGTTTTACTTCACATATAAAAGGAAAAACCCTAACTACGTTTTAGATGTCTTTGAAGTAATTGTGTGTTAAATCTTCTGTGAGATCTAGAGGTATTTACCTTCATACACACACTTTAAACTATCAAGATCAAGATTCACATCAAGAACTTGATGGTTGTTTTAGTTGCTACATAAAGAACTTTAAAGAAGACCTTAAACCTTTGAATGAAGTCTCAAAGTCACAAATAGGTGAATTTGTGATTGTTGCAAATCAAGGAAAAAAGTAGTCTATGAACTCAGAGCTGTCACATAGTCGTGGTAGTAAGTTTTTAACACGAAGTAGCAATAGGATGTCAGTAGTCTAAGTCTTATTGTACAAATCTTTCATAGTAAATCTGTTTTTACCTTGAGGATAGTTAGATTAAATTCTCCCCAAGTTTTTTACCAGTTAAGTTTTTCTAAGTTTTCATATCGTTGTGTTCTTTATTTTTCCGCATTATTTACATGATATGATATTATTGTGTTAACCTAAATCTGAATAATTTATCTAAGTAATCTCTTGGCTAAATAACTAGGTTAAACAATTTGTGTTAAGGGGTCTAAAAACGTACAATTAACTTAAACCATCTATGCCAAAGTCTCACTTCAAATTTTTAACCCACTATTCCCCAAGTATAAAGTTCCTTCAAGAATAAACAATGAGACCCACTAAAAATTCTAATAATAAATAAATACCCAAAAGCTATCAGTGCAAACACACCAAACATACACAACGTAATTAAGAAATTGCTAAGAAACACTAGAGGGATTCTAAAAGATGATGATTTCGTATAAGCCAAAACAGTGTTTGACTTAAGTCGAAAGTGAGTTGCTACTTGCTAGGTTACCTGATTTTTCACTAACCCACTTCTTAACATATGCTAGTCCATTCCAGAACACCTAACGAAATCCTTTTCCAACAGCCACTATGAGATCAGTGAAACTCTACCAAACTTCAGTGTACTAGAAGTCTAGCAGCATGGTAAAGTTAGCAAATCCTTCTGTCCCATGTGGCTGAGCGGCACGAAAGTATTGAGAAAAGAGATGCCGATGGTTGCTGTCTAATGATAGAAGGGGACTGAGAGGGTATCTTATGAGACTATTCTACCATATAATTTTTTCAATGTTACACCATGGATTAGGGGTGGCAATTCATTAAAAATCATGTCATGACTCTTTGACCTTAACACGACTTGTTTATAAAGAGAGTTGACACAATACAACCCACTAGACACGCTTTGAGTTGGATTGACACAAATATAACACGACTCATTTTAACCCACTTGATGTTAAACAAGTTGTATTAGTTGACACAAATATAACTTCTTTAACCCACTTCAAACGCAATCCATTTCAACTTGTTTGACCTTATTAATATTGTTTTAAATTTAATAAACAACAAATTTTATACAAAGCCATAACTCATAACATCAAAATAACTATAACAAATAATATCTAAAATAAAATTACTATTTAATTGTTATATGGGTTAAATAGGTTGTGTGAAAATTGGTTGATGCATGTTGACACAAATAAATAACAATGTTTGACGTGGGTTAAGCGGGCCAACCCATAGTTGACAAGTTTCCTATTATGTCGGTTATGGGTTGACCCAATTATAACCCGAACTTGTTAAGGCTAAACCCTAACTCTCAAATACCTATATTGTGTTCATGTAGTGCTTGTGAGTTGTGTCAAATATTGCCACTCCTATTGTACATTACACAAACCAATGCAAGCAAACATGCTGACTTGGTTACATCACGTGGACAAATTGTGAGGTACAAGAGAGAAGTGAAGGTAAGGGAAGCTGGGCCCCTGGCTCATGCCAACAACGTGATCACCATTGGGGGAAGTGATATGCACAGTCTAGCATTGATACCGAGCACTATCATAAAAGGGAATTTGGTCTTTATTGGTTAGAGGCTATCGAACACCTCTCATTGGATAGTACCAAGCTAGACCACTACCAATGACATGTGCGAAGCCCTCAGCTTCCATGATTTCCTTTTCCTTGTCGATGCTTGTCCCTCACGATGTAGTAGAGTTGCCTTTCATCCCACTACCTTTACAGTGGCGGTTTTTCTCTCCTCCGGCCATGGTATAGTACAACAATTGTATTAGGGTTTGTGAGGAGGAATGAGAGTAAGATACCTATTATTGTCCATCTAGCAACATTCCTCGTACTATAAGAGAAGAATGTTGCTGATCAAATAGGGTAGAGAGGTAGGAAATCTGGGTAGGAAAGAAAGGCAAAAATAGTAGGTTTTTGGGAAGAACAACACATTGTGTAACCTTAAACTTTTCATATATTATACAGCTTTTAAGAGTGGAGGATATTTTGCCATTCACTTGCTGTGGTTTTTCATCCCTTACACAAGGTTTTTCATGTACATTCTCTTTTTTCTTAAATGTGCTTTGACACCCAAACGTGCTTTTAGGTCACCTACATTGAACACCTAACATCTAACATGCACGTATCTACCATGGATGTCGTAAAATCAATATAACCATCCTAGCCATTTAAGTCATAGTGTGTGTGTCTATATATATATATATACATACAGAGAGAGAGAGAGAGAGAGAGAGAGAGAGAGAGAGAGAGAGGAGAGAGAGAGAGAGAGAGAGAGAGAGAGAGAGAGAGAGAGAGAGAGAGAGAGAGAGAGAGAGAGGCATATTACATCTTTTGTCCCTCAAATTGGGACATGAGCAATTCCTCAATTTTCAAATATTTAATTATAATTCTTCAAATTTCAAATGTGTAACAATTTAGTATTTTAGTCAACTTTCCTTCCAATTATGCTAATATGGCTAATAGATAGTCACAATGTACGGGATTTAAAAAAAAAAAAAAAAAAAACCTCTCTCCCAACCTCCAAAATGCAAGTGTCTTAATAATAATAATAATAATAAAAAAGTCCTAAATATTAAGGTCACAATAAATTTTTACAACCATTTTACTACACTCTTAATTTTGTCAAACACTTCATAAATTGGCCATTGATAGAAAAATTAAAATTGCAATACGTGGTAAGTCTAGGTGTGAGTTGATAGACAAATTTAAGAGGGGTGTGAAATTTTGTTGCTTCCTTAACTTTACTGTAATAAAATATGTAAAAATAATAGCAAAAATAGTTGAGTTAGTAATATCCCTCATTATTAATAAATAAATAAATACTAATAAAGTAAAACCGAATTTTTCTTATCTAAATTCTAAACACATAGTCGAAATTCCAATTTGTCTCAACTCTAACCTTCTAGACCTCCAACTTGACAAGGATCCAAAGACCAATACGATGCATATATTCTCACCTAACTTCTCCATGTCTATTTTGCATTGCATTATCAATTTTTTGAAAGTCCTAGCCTCCTTTGACTTTTGATATAGGTGGTTCGTCCTATTCTTCCATCCTTTAAACTCCACGAATCCCTAAACTTGTCAATTGGCATCAGGAAACCAAGCGTACGATTGGAGGAAAACAATTTATTTGAGAAAATTGGGAGGACAAGAAATCGAGCAAATTTCTCATCTTTGCAGACAATTCAAAGAAGGATTTCTAGTTTAGGTAATCAACCGAAAATAATGGTCATATTTACATCATTCTATAAAGTTTTATATAGATAAATTTTCTAATTTTTTTCTTTAGAAAAAATAAATAATCATAGGTAGATAATACTAACATCGCTAACCTTAGCTAAATAAATTTTCTATTTTTTTCTTTAAAAAAGTATTATAGATAAATGATACAATATTAAGAGTTTTGTAACTTAACTAACATTTTCATGTATTTACCAAATCAAACCACATGTTTAACTAAAATTTATATAAAAATTAACAATATTTTACCCAACAAAAAAATCTATAAAAAGGGTTAAAATTTGATAGACCAATTTTAAAACATATTATAAATATATATATATATATATAATTAATATATTTAAGCATGTAATAGCATGCTTTACGCAATAATAATTACTGAGCACTCTTTGTCTATTCTCATCCCATTTTTTTGGTTTCATTTTATACTCTACCAATTATGTCAACATAAAGAGTCAACTTTCTTAAAAAAAAAATTTAATAATCTAATTAATTTTTTTTTTAAACCACACACATAGTGGAAAGCGAATGAAGTTCTAACATAAAAACATACCACAAACTCTATTAGAAAATTATGGTAATATATAAAGAGTCGATATTTAAACATTTACCTAAATCATAAGACATGAAAGAATATTAAGTACAATTAAAAAAAAAACTTATTAAGAAATATAATAAAAAGATACAATTTTTACCAATCAAAACATATAAATGTTAAAAATAAAAATAAATAAATGCATATGTTAAGAAGTTTAACACAGACGAAAGTATAAATAACTAAATTAAAGTAAAATATTGAAAAAAAAAAAATGAATGAGAATAACTTAAGCCATTTTGAAAATTGTAATTTTCTTCATAATAACTTTATAAAAATTAAGAGATGTAATTGTGGAAATAATTGTAAATAAATAATGGAAGATGTTCTTTTCTTAATATAACATTTTTCTTTTAAAAGACCAAAATGTCAAATTATTTGTAATAAAAATTAAAAAAAATAAGTAGATAAGTGATTTAGAGTACATGATTAGTTCTTTCTCAAAAAAGAAAAAAAGATTACATGATTAGTTTTAAAGAACCTGTTCGGGTTGAACAAGTTAGAAAAGAACTCATTCGCGCTGAACGAGTAAAAAAGAAAAACCCACCAGGTGCGTGTGACTAGGTTTAATCGGGTCATAGGATTAAACAGCCGATATAGGATTTGAATCATCAAAATTTAATCCCAGGAATTTAATAACTATGGATGTTGGAGTTGGAGCACAGTGCAATTAATAAGTTTAGTTACCTACACATTTAGAGAGCAATTGGTAGCAGTGTTTAAGTATTGTTATTCAATTTTTAGTGTTGTTAAAATATGTGTTTAAGTATTATAAAAATACATATCAGAAGTATTATTGTTGTTTAAAAACTAAAAACTATTATTGTTATTTAAACAACAAACCAAGGGGCTGCAGCCCCTTGATTGCAGTCTATTACTGATTGCAGTCTATTACTATAAAAGTTACCTCCTCCGCTCTACTCCACAAGACTTTTTATTAATTATTAATAAGTTGTCTCGCTAGCTTTCTATTACTTATTACGTTCTGCATTCTTATATTATCTTTTTGTTTTGGCTTCATAGACACGCACCTAGCCCATGTTGTTCGTGTGAAGAACAAAGTTTAAAGGTTAATATATAAATAAATGCTACTTCGACGTATCAAAAAGACTGTCTAAAGCCAAAAAACTTGTATTTCATTTCACCAATAAGTTCCCATTAATCCCTTGTTGGTTTATCAAACAATTATGCCCACTTTTTAGGACTAGGCTTTGTTGTTGAATTGGTGCAGGGTTGGAAAAAAGCAGTTACAACATAGGAGAAATGTCAACGAAAAATTCATGATATGCTATAATGAAGACAACTCTCATGACTATTCTACTTCAATTCATTGAGTTCACACTGAGATTGCAAAAATTCACAAAAGTTCACACTCCAACCATATTTTACACTTCAGTAAACACTTATATAAAAAAAAAGAGAGACTCTTTTACGCTTTTATCAAGACAGCCGCTAGCTTTTACAAAATCAAGGATTGAATGCTTGTCTAAATTTGAGTTTTTAAGACTGGAAATTCAAATAATTTCATCTTTGATAAAAATTTCTTGTTTCCATTCAAACTCTTTGGAAAATATTTCAGCATTAAAGCTTATTTGACCCAACAGTTTACTCCAAATCCTCAAACCCTCTCCCACAGCAGAAAATCATTGTAATCCTAAGCTCCTAGATATTCATCAGTATTCCATGGCATTGACCTCAACACCCATCGTGATAATTTGCATTGTCATCTCTATAGTCTACATTTCCACTGCTCAAACCTGCTCAAACTACACCTTTCCAACTAACCAAGTATTCAATTCCTGCATTGACCTTCCAGTATTACAGAGCCATCTGCACTGGAACTACATTCCATCCACCAGAAGTATTCAGATTGCTTACAGAGCAACTCAAACTTCTACAGGATGGATTGCATGGGCAATCAATCCAACTGGAACAAGCATGATTGGTTCGCAGGCTATTGTTGCTTTTCTCAATCCTAATGGGACTATGACAGCTTATACAACACCAATAACCAGTTACAACCCTTCAATGAAACAAGCAGCTCTTAGCTTTCGGGTTTCAAACATCTCAGCAACATATGCCAAAAATGAAATGACTATTTTTGGTGTTGTGGGCCCACTAAACAATGGAACAACTGTTAATCACGTCTGGCAATCTGGAAGTTCAGTTGTAAACAGTATCCCTCAGATGCATCCAACTTCAGGCCCCAACATTCAATCGGTAGGTATTCTACACTTTCTTTCAAGGTAGAAACAAAAATTAGACTGTAGAATGGCTGTCCTCAAGTTTGCCTACTTCAATACTTTAATTTTGCTATGAATATGCTTACCAAAATTACATATTTTCACATGATCGTTAATGTAGACTCTGCAGATACAAGAATATTCAGTGACGTCTACTTTAATGTAACTGGCTGCATTCTACTACATCTCACCATCAACTACTAGCAAATATTCTTATCCATGGATGCTCCACATTTTGCAAACGATTTTTACATATCCAATAAACTCACTTGGTCTATACAAAAAAGAATCAAAGGGCCAAAAGATCAGGAATTACAAATCTAGCAAAAATAATCTATCAAAACATCTTTCTTCTTTTGTTCATGTCTAATGAGATGACATCCTCAAACCATAGTTAATCCAATATACTTGCTTGGTCTACACAGATAAAGTTATGCATGAGTAACTACATTACCCAGCAAATGCAGGAGCTCCTCATGCTTGGGCTTTGTTACTTGTAACTCCAAAGTCACCTGTCAAATAAGGAACAATATACCCTAAGTGGCAGGATTATGAAGAGGACAGTCAAAGCTATATTTGCCAATGTAAAATTTTGATATCTTGGATGCTTATGAAAAATAAGGCAACTAGTTCAGCCAAAACTTACAGCTCGGCCTGTTCATAATTATAGAAGTCTTATTCCCCACTAGAACAATGAAAAGAACATAACTAACCACATAGATCCAGCTCAATATTTGAAAACTTTCCTGGTAACTGTCAATCAACCAGTTTGGACAATTTTTTTCCCTTAGAATTTTCCTAAATAGTTTTCCTCTTCATCTATCTGTATAATTTGATAAAATTAAATGTCAAAATAATCCAATTAAGCTGATTTCATCAGATTAGATAGATCCAACCCGTTAGATAACAGGATCCCGAACTATTTACCAAACTAACATGGTGTAAAATTACTAAGAATTATATACTAAACGGGCTGGAGCAGCCAAATAATCCGTAAGCTCAACTGTGTACAAATTCCATTGTTACCAGGCTGCACCATTACAAGGTTGATGCTGGGGGAAGAATATTTCCTTACATTAATATCAAGATCGAGCAGCTTCTACTTCTTCATAAGCCAATGACAAAAAATGCATGAAAAACATTTGGTGATATAAATGATCTGGTTGTAGTCTATTTAACTTCTTTATAAGCCAATACAATTACACAACTGCACGGTTATGTGTACTGGTGTTTGTAAGGATCGAAAATCTTACCTCTTTAAAGATTTCACTATAAGAAGCCTCTTTGAATCCCTACACCAATCACAATTGAGTTTAGTTAAGGACAAAGCGTAAATGCAAGTGTCATCTGTCGTGCACACAAACAAGAAAAGTGTTGGGGGTGAGGAGGGATAAAATGCAGACCATGTAAGTACATATGGGTGTTTATAAATAAAAAATAACAAAAAAAACCCTAACCAGAATTTTCGGTTTTGGCTTTTTTGGGTATTGATTCTCAAAATCACAAAAAATTCGTTTTTGGTATCATTACTGGAATTCTTTATGCCAACACCAATATGTATTTTTATTTTATAACCATAGCACTTATATCCTTAATAATTATCTCATGCATTGGATATATGCATCCTACAAAGTGAGAGGGAGGAAAATATATCCCACTCATGAGTACCTTCTCCTATATTTCAGTGGCTCTGTCACAAGTATCCTAATCAAGAGTCCTTGGTTTGAAACACCACCCACCCCCCCCCCCCCCAACACAGGTGCCGGCATAGACCTTATATATTAACATTCCAAAACCTTAATCCTACTTCTCATTTCTCCTAGCATCACAACCCTTCCCCCCCAAACATGGACGTTAAGCCTCTCTCTCTCACTCTCATATGAACATCAAGGGAGTACAATGAAACAAATTTCATATTAAATAGAGTACAATGAGCCAACATGGACGTTACTTCAAGTACGAAATCAGGGGTTTGAGAATTTTAATGATAGGTCTTGGGCTTCTGCTTCTCTATGGGATGTTTGCTTTGGCTCAAGGTAACATACATTACTCTGACTTTGCTGTACCCTCTCCCCCCCCCCCCCCCCCCCCTCTCTCTTTCTCTCTCATTATTTTGTATCATGCTCAGGTTTGACTCTTTTTTTCCTTTTTCCCTATTTCAGTGGTAGTGGTGGCGATTGATATGAGTGAAAACTATCTTCTTTCTAATTTATAGTAATCCAGGGTTTCAATGTTCAATGGATTGAATGAGGAGTGATTTCTTTGATCCATTAAATTGATGAGAAAATTAGAGGAAACCAGAAAACCATATTGAACCAACTGAAGTTCAGTCAGCCCAGTCCGGTTGTCCTTTTTAACAGTTCAATGTTGTTCCCAAATATTGCAAAACCGACAGCATTGGTTCAGTGCAAAAAATGCTCTCAATACCGAACTGATATCAATTCTAAGTACATGTGCACCAATTCATATGTAGGCAAGAGCAAGGGAAATTTTGTTCAAACAAATGGCCAGCATTGCATGAATGTGTAGATATGAAATTAAAAGCATGCTTCAGAGAGAGAGAGAGAGAGAGAGAGAGAGAGAGACCAATTTCCGGAACAATGTAAGAGATGCTCCATTTGATTCCCCAATTTTAGCGCGGAAGATGTGTATCCCTAAGCTCTCAACTGCAAAGTTCATCATTAACAAGACAGATTCCTTTCCAAGTCCTTTCCCACGACTATGCTAGCAAGAGCAAAATGATAAGATATAAGCTTGAGAACTATATTATAGTATAGGAAAGTAATTAAGCTTTTTCCCCATTTTTTAATAGGCAAAGGAGTTTATAGAGTTCACAGTCAATCAAAAAGAAAATTGAGCAAGATGAAGTTTAGCATTCATTTCAGTCAAAACATTCAAAATGGAGTGTCAATAATCAGACTATCCTAATGCACTGGCCACAGATTAATTGACAAATATATTTTAAAGTTGCTGAGTTGTTATCACTAGTCGATGATCTGGTCTGGGTTAATGTAGAAGGGTCAATCCAAAACACAAATTTGAAGTGATGATATTTTGGAGCCAGCCAATGGCCCAAAAGGCTAATATAGCAAATTCCGCTTCCCCATCTATAGCTGTATCTGCTATGATCATAAGACTGGATCTACATATACTTGGATGACATTTGTGTTTCTAAAACCTTGAGAATTTGACTTGCATAGACAAGATAATAACTACAATCATGATTATTAAATCTCTAACACAAATAGTGATAATCACTGAAGGGAAGTCGAGGACTATAAAAATGTCCTCACACCCTCCCTTGAGGAATTAAGAAACAACACGCCCTCCAACTATTAGAGAACTGACATTCAACATTAAAACCAATGTTTGACCTAACTTTGTCAGGACATTAGATTTTTTTTTTTTTTTTTTTAACCCTTGGTTAAAGTATGGGATCTATGTTACCTTTACCTTATTAATGAAATCACCATTTTGCCCTTCAATAACTGCAACCAATTATAAAATCACCAGCATCATTGACATATGATAAAAGGGTTGAATTTGAGTTTCCTTTCTTTTCTTTGTTCCTTAAAATCTTGATGACAGTGGAACATCTTTTTCTCTAGTGGGATTAAACATTTTAGGAATTACAAATTTAATAATGGGAACCATCAGTGCAAGTGACACATCCTTACTTTTTATGAACATGATGAAGTATTGGAAAAAGCTTGTCCATCTCTTTTATCTTTTCTTTCACGATGATATCTTCTTTTGTTTTAGCTTTAGCTTGTTATAGAAAAATATGAGTAGCTTGCTAAGATGTATTTGGCACAACTATAGTTAAATAGTAGCTGGTTTTTCGAATTATTTTTCCACATTCGAGATTTTCAAAACTTTCCTCCATTAAACTTTCAAATCGCTTGTTTTGACTCATCTTCAAGTTGTCTTGGCACTTCAGCTAGCTCATTAGGTTCTCTTGCTTGTTTTCCGGCTGTCTAGGATTTTTTGAATATTTTCTGACTCTTGAACTTTCCATTTAGAGTCTACTATTTGCTCCTCTAGCTGTTCTACCATTCTAGAAAGTTATTCTGATTTGTCAGCATCCTGTTGTGGCTTTCCAACTTCCTTTTGTGGCACTTTAGCTGCTCTAGCAATCTAGCAAGTCAATCCACTTGTATATTATCTCCCATGGTGTGGAACAATCATGGAAAAACCTGCTCTAATACCAAACTGATGCAATACAAATATTTAAGTGGGCTTTGATACCAAACTGATACAGGATAGAGGACTTAATAGGCTCTGCTACCAATTTTGATGTAGAATCTTTAGGAATCATCACTGTTCTTGATGAGATCTTGAAGGTTTCTTGAATACACTTTGATGTCTAAGGGTTTAGGTATAATAAAAAGATTGGATTTTGAAGAAATTTGATGGCTTCTTAGGGTTAAAACAATGAATAGACATAAAAACAAAGAAAGATAAATCCAAGGCAATCACACACTCATAACTTAAAATATATTGCTTGAATTTTATTAAATTCAAGAACTCTATGAGTCTTATTGACTACAACAAAGACTTTATACAAGCTATTTCTAAACCTTTTTCTAGTCGAAAGACTAGGAGACTTAAATAACATATTACTACAAAGATTAGGACTCCTAATAACAAAGGAAACTAACCAAATATTAAAAAAAGAAGACTCAAAACTTTGAATAATACTCATGGTCCTTTCCTACAGCCAATGACAGACAGCAAGTTCCAGAAAATATGAAAATTGCCAGATTGCTCTCATTCTAGTTAAACTTAGTGTCTGTTTGTGTCCAGCTTACTTGCTAGCTTTCAGCTTTTATGTACAGCTTTTTAAAACTTTACTTTTTCTCACTTTAACAAACTTTACACTAGAACAAGACCACACACTATCTCCGGTCATAGTTCACCGAACAACTCAAATTTTGCAGCTCTCTACATCCTTTGTTTTTGGACTTAGCCACATTTTTGCTGCCCATTTTTTTCCTCTGTAGCACATTGGCCGCCTCCATCTCGGATTCTAATCTCTGTAAGAAGGCTATGCATAACTTCTCATGTCGAGTCGTAGACAACCCAACCAATTTGCTGAACCCAGGGATTCTGTGTTTCACCCACCCGGAAACATCTACCTTACTTTCATTACCCTCCTCCAATTCTGCCAACTCCATCGACTCATTCGGACCAATGATTTGCAGAGGAAAACAAACTGACAGATCAGAATCACAAGGGCCCACAGAAAAGGTAGGTACATCCTCCTGGTGGAATTGGTTGGGGAAGCACTCTTCTCGGATTTGGAACTTAGTTCCGTTGGGTATCCTTTGGTGTGTTTGGAAGGAGCGTAATCGGCGGACTTTTGATGATATGGAAAGTACCGGTGATCAGCTGCTTGCTTCTTTTAGCGGGACTCTTTATGATTGGTCTAGGGCTTGGAGACTCACGACTAGTGACTCTCTCCCTTCCTTTCTTAGTTCCCTCTCGCTTTTGTAATTTTCTGTTGTTTGGTTCTTTTTCCTTTTTTGGTTTTGGTTTCTTTCTCTTGTATTCTCTTGGGTTGCTCTTTGTTTTTTGCTTAGAGTAGCCCTTCGTATATATATTAAGTCTTACTTATCAAAAAAAAAATGCACACTTACAATTAAGACTGAACCAACAACTTTCAAGAGCATAGTGGGGTTGAAATAGTAGAGAGAGAATCCTAGGAGTAAGAATAGTTTAAGGGTTAGATATAATCACAGTTCAGAGTAGAGTTAGTTTGAGTAGGAATCATTTTTTGAACTATTCTGCTTAAGTAAGTAATGGCGTCAGAGTGTAAGGACTTATCTATTAACTTCATCACAAACCTCAAGGGATTGAGTACTATTTTTCAATAGTTTCAAGGCAGTGTCATTTCTTGAAACCTCAAGGGAGGTTGGTGTAATTTACCCCCATCCCTCCCTTTTTTTCTGTAATAAGTATAAGAATAGGATGCGTGAATGTAGTTCATAAAACTAAATGTATATGAAATTCATATGCATAACCCTGAGCTCATCACGAAAAACACACAAACACACACACTAACTTCATTTATATGAAGTTCGTGCGTATAAGCTCACTCCACTAGCTGCAATCCTCAATTCATTATATTCATATGTTATATTCACAGCTTCACTTTTGTAAAATTGAATATGAAGCAAAAACAATATGGAAAATGAATGAAGCCCAAATCCCAGCAAAAGCGGTGTTAATATGCATATAAATGAAATAAAAAATAATGAAAAGAGGCATTTGGCAATCACACAATCCTCCACCACTAAATGAAAATCTGTTTATCATCAGAATTTTTGTTTACTTATGTTAATTGGTAAGTTACACACACCTGATGGGTCTCGAGCCCACAACCTCAGGCTCTACCTAAAACTTATAAGTGGAGGAGGTGTCAGTAGAGGTAGAGCTCATTTGAAATTATATCCCCAAAAGTAAGGGTAGGTGTACCTTTTGGGTTCAGCTATCATTATCTCAATCTCTGCCATATTGGGATCATCGAAGTTGTTCATGTATAAGTTCACATCTCCGACCATGGCTGGAAAAAGGCATGCTGTCAATCCCTTATAATAGATTAATAGAGACCATCATGGAAACAAGCTATTTAGAGTTCAAGTGAATTTTACTATATTTGTATATGGGAAGCTAAATTAATTCTGTTTATTTATTTAAAAAGACCTTGTATCCTGCTTATTATTATTATTATTATTTTCCGACCGCAATTTTCTCAGCAAACGAACTACGGGTTATTGATTAACTGACCTTCAACATGGGGATCTCCATGAATGAACTCTCCAACAACCATCTCCCTATCCAACACAATGAAAGTCTGCTCTGCAAAACCCACCTCCAATTTTAGTTGGTGCCACAAGCAGATACATATATGCATGTACAATCAAAACTGAACAAACCCCACTGAAAAATTTAGAAAACCATATCCAAAACCTTAATAATTCATCAAAAAATTGAGTCGGTGCACAGAAAGATCAAATATGACACACACACACACACACACACACACACGAAGGGGGAGAGAGAGAGAGAGAGAACTGTTAGGGTCTTGGGTCCAGGTCAGCTGCATCTGGAACTCCTGTTGAAGGGTGAGGGGTTCAGAGGCAGTGGCTTGAAGGAGAGCCGGGTCTTGCATCCACTCATGGTACTTTGGCACATGTGCCTCCATGTACGGTACCATTATCACCTTCTTTCCTTCCAAACTCACTCTCTTTTTCTCCATTTTTTTCTTGTTATCTAACACTCCCCCACACTCACTGCCAACTCTGTCTCCCACACCGATTGATCTGAACGCCAATCTTCACTCTTTGCCTCTTCGCTACTGTCTCGTTCTCCCCAAAACGACTGCCGTTTCAGAACGAGGCTAACTTTTTAACACTTTCTTTTTCTTTTTCCTTTTTAAATACATACTTGCCAACTCAAGGGCCATTTGGTAATATTGTTCCCGGTAGCATTATCTAAGTGTTATGAAAATATATGTGAATAAAAAAGTATTATAGAAATATGTATTGTGTTATTTAAATAACGAAAATTGGTGTTTAAACAACACAACCAAACATACCCTAATTCTCTAGTCACGATGAGAAAGAAGAGATAAATGTGTAACGGTTTAGGTTCCATGTTGAGTTTATGACCAGGATTGTCACTTTTAAAGAGGCTAGCATTAGTTCAAACCTCAAAGGTATTAATTGAATTTTACCATTTTTTTACTCTGGCTACGTTTGGTTTGACTTAAAATATTTTCAGGCCAAAAAATAATTTCAAATGAAAATATTTACAAGTATTTGGTTGCATTACAACAAATATTCCAAAAAATATTTTCAAGTATTTGATAGTATTTAGGAAAATGCTATGGAAAACCGATGGTCGACAACCAATGGTGTTAATTGTACTTTACCCTCCTCTTTCTTTACCCTAGCTATGTTTGGTTTGACAGAAAATATTTTCGGACCACAAACTAATTTCAAGTGAAAATATTTTCAAGTATTGGGTTATATCCAACAAATATTCCCAAAAATATTTTCAAGTATTTGATTGTGTTGAGGAAAATGCTACAAAAAACCGGTGGCCAACGACCAATGGTGGTGGAGACTCACAACCAGCGGTGACAATGACTAGCAATAGCGGTGGTTGGCAACTTGAGATTGGAGACATTAATTAGTAGGGGTGGCGATTGGGTGGCTGATAGTGGTGGGTAGAAGTTTTGTTGATCAGTTTCATGACTCTAACTGCCACTAGCAGTTTTGAAGTTGGCATGTTATTGTATAATTGTGTGTTATCAACAAAAAAAAAAAAAAAAGTTTTGCTGATGAGTTTTGGGTGATGTGGAAAAAGTATTATAAAATATAATAGCGTAAACCAATTTCCATCATAAATGCCAGTATTTTACAATCAACCGGATTGAATAACATTTTCAATCACCCCAAACATCCACAAATGCGTAAAATATTTTCCTGAAATCAATTTCCGTCAAACGAAACACATTTCATACTTTAGAAAAATTATTAAAGAACAAAGTTTGCCTACAAAGTTTGTAGGCAATGGATACAAAGTCCCACTAAAAACGTATCATATTTACATATTTTTAAAATCTACTCGTTGGATTGCATAGTATTTATGTTCTCAGCATGCATGTCTAATTTTGTTCAGATCTGATATTATTTATTATTTGATTCATAAACTTATTTTTATGCATAATTTAAAACTAAAAACTAAAAAACTAAAAATTTGATAGATAACATAGATATAGATTTTTTATTTTCTTGAAATTTTACAAGCACAAAATATTTAATAAGAAAGTGCAATCTAATAGTGGATTTGTCAAAATTTACATCTTATAAAAAAAATAAAAAGAGTTTGTAACCATTGGTTTGTAGGCCAACTTAGTTTGTTATTTTATGAAACTCTTTTACAAGCACTCTGCCTTTTGGATTAAAAAAAAAAATCCAATAAACCATTTGCACCCTCGACTATTTAACACATTGATGTAAGTATAGTTGTCAGTATTGTATGATACGCGATACGTATCACGTATTATATGATATATATTGTATCATGTGTAAAAAGTTTCATATTATATCAATGCGTTGTAGGTTTTCATGAATTGTATGAATCATGTCATATCATAAAATTTTATGTATTGTACGATACATAGATAAATGTTTTTAAATGAGATTTTTTGTTAAGATTTGTACTTTTATTTGAATCTAACAAGTTGTTAGACTTGTTTTTAACACAATTATTAGATTGCTTAATTTAGCCTAATAAAATATCATATTCATAAGTTTTGTTTTTCTCTCTTTCTTCTACAAAATCTGGACTACGCAATACACACTTACACTTCACTTTAATATCTACAAATTTATTTTCTATTCTATGAATAGATATTAATTGAAAATATAATTATTTTTTATTTCTGTCATTATTGTTATATGTCCAAGAAACTAGAATGCCAAGAAGAAATTTTTTTAAAAATTATTAAAATAAACAAAACAAGAAGAGATAATAAATGTTAATGACGATGAAGAAAATTTTAGCTAGGAAATAAGTTTGCAAAATGATAAACATGATGATAGTATTGACTTAGATAGGGTTGATTAGGCAGTATGATGAATATGATGAAAATAAATTATTATTTTTAGGTCATTTGTAGATATTATCACTTTAAATTTAAGCAATTTGAATGTGTATGTTATAAACACATGTTAGTTTGATTTATTTAGTTAGTTTATTAAATATTATTACATAAGAGATGAATAAATTAGTCATTTGTTGAATATATTCAAAAATGATAATAAATATACCTTTTATATATGTATATCTATAATTTTTTAATAAATTTTATTAAATGTTTTTGTACCTTAAGATACACAATATAATTGCCACTTTTTTTTTTTTTTAAATCACACTCTAACACATTTATCTCTTTAGACCCCACCACAATACAAATATAAAACCATGGTGGGATTTTTTTTCTGTGAAAAAATTGGAGGCAATAGCCTTTCTAATTTGCTATTGAGAAGTCCCAAAATGATGCCGTTTTTAATAGGAAAAATATTTTAATAATTTTAGGAAAACAAAATAAGTATAAACTATTCTTTATCTCACAGCCAAGTGACCAACCAAAACCTTAGTAAACCATGAATCTAGAATCTTCTCTATTTCATTTTCATATAGACTTTGAAGGTCATGATTCATTTGAAAGAAATCGAGAGTTTGGAATATGAAAATTCATTTAAAAGCCTTTAACTTGACTTAATAGAAAATTTAACAAAACTGGCTTTAGAATTTTTATCTTGTAAAAAAATAATTAAATAAATAAAAGTTACGTAGTAAAATTTATAGTATATTTAACATTTTTCTATTTAAATTACTTGTGATTAGTAACACGTCTATTTATAAAATCTATTTATTAAAATTTTTCTTATCTCTATCTTTAACATTACTTAATTCTTTGAGCTTTCTTAATAGTGAAAAAAAATGTAAACTAATGTTTTAATATCTCCCAAAAATATTTATATGTAAAAAATAAAAATAAAAATTTGCCCCTAAATTTGGGGCCTTCTCTAGTAAGGGGGCCCTAGGCAATGGCCTAATTGGCCTAAGCCTAGGGCCGGCCGTGGTGTTGTTGTGTTGTTGTACAATGGTTTTGGCGTGGTGTTGGCACATGGTGGTGGCATGGTGATGGTGGTAGTTACTTTAAGGAAGAGAGAGAAATAGGAAAAAAAAGAATATTCAAATAAAATGGCAAAAAAAAAAAAAAAAGTTTAAGATGTTAGGCATGCTGTTAAATGGTACAGTATAATAAATAAAGTAGTTTTTGAAATAATAGAAAAATGGAATAATTTGTAAAATGGGATAATTAGTATGCAAGTCAATGGAAATGATAACCTCAATTTTACCAAGCAAGATCACAATAATTATTTGTGAAATACTAATAAGCAACAAAGAGCCTTAAAGTATGGGGAAGATATTAGGTCGGAAAGAACTTTTAGTCATCAACTTAAGGAAAACCCTTCATATTCTTACGCTATTTAATTGGATTGTAAAGAGTTGATCACTAATATAATTTGGGCTAATGCAAGAATGGTCATTGACTATAATCACTTTGCTTATGTAATAACATTTGATACTACATATACAAATTGAGATGCAAGACCACTTGGTGTATTTTTGGGACTCAATCGCCATAAAGAAATTATAATATTCGGAGTTACACTTTTATACGATGAAATAATTGAATTTTTTGTATGGTTATTTAAGACCATTCTTGAAGCAATATCCGAAAAGAAACCAATTACTATTTTTTTTTTTTTTTTTTAATTAAGATAGCAATGTCATTTGCAATTCAAGTAGTCATGCTTGAAACATATCATGCATGACGTAGTTCGCACATGTGGCATAATGCTAATAAACACTTGGGTCATTTATTTAAAAGTGAACCTCAATTTAACCAAGATTCTTAGCATTTATTAGTGGCATGATGATAAGGATACATTTATCACTGCCTACAATAAAATGCTGGAAAAATTCAATGTTCATATAAATAAATAGCTAAAGAATCTATTTAAATTGAATGATGAAGGAAAAAGCATATGAATGTATTCTCATATGAAAAACTTAGGTAATGTTTGGTAATAGTATTTATTCTCTATTTTTAAAAACTTATTTTTGGGAGTACAAAAGAAAAAACATTTTTTTTGTATTTTTTAAATAAAAAACATGTTTGGTTAGTTGAAATTTAAAAAATAGTTTTTTGAAGGAAAAAATATACTGAAATATGTTGTTACTAGAATTTAAACTCTATTACTAACTCATTAAATAAAACAGATTCATTAAATCAGATGCCTATATTCATTACTTTTGAAAACTAGAAACTAAAAATAACCTTTTGTATATTTTTAGTTTTCTTCATAAATTGAGTTTTGAGAATAGTTTTTGTTTTCTATCTATATTTGGTTGCAAAACAAGTTTTTTAGTCTTAAAAATAAATTTTTTTTTTTTTTAAAAACAGAAAATAAGAAAAAAAACAGTTACCAAACATAACCTAAGAGTTTTAATTCATATCACTTGGGTTTACTATTAAACCGTAAATAGGGTTTTCTACTCTTTGTTCACAGGCCAAGACTCAAAACTCATGTGTGGAATCTGGAGACTTGAGAGTGCTAATGAGAGTGTGTGTGGTTCTTTAGTTTCTAAATGAAACGTATATTCGGAGAGCTATACACGCTCAGGGATTATGTACGCCTATATAGTTGCACACAAAAAACCCTAATGTCATTAAGACACGTTTTATAGCTTTTGATGATAACTCTTTATCATCAGACCAAGACACCAATTAGTTTTAGGTGTAAGTAGGGACTGAACCCTAGACCTCTTATACAACTATCAGAGACTTTACTAGTTGAGCTAACTGAAACACACAATATAAAATAAAATTAAAAGAGAAGAAAAGGCCCATCTTGATAAGCGCATAGAATATGTGAAGAGGTTAATATATATTACGAAATTATAAGCAAGTTGAAGAATATAAATATACTCTAGATCATTCTAAAAAGTATTTTCTGCCAAAACAAATTAACGCAACTCCCCTCTGTTCTAGCTGATGTAGTGCAAAGAAATTTTTACGTAATTATTCTTCTCTAACTATAGATTATGTACGCTTTGAGTATTACCTTTCATTGCATCTATCATTTGAGCCAACTTAACTCTGGCATAACTAATTTATTTAAAAGCGTTTTGAACATCTTTCCTCAACCTGGATCAATATAAAACCCATTAATAAGATACAACCCATAAATTAATCCATTTGTAAGTTGTAACCAAAATATGTTGGTTATATATGATCATTGTTCCTTCTAAAATAATTAGAGTTGGGCATCCCTTGGCACCCATTCAGTGTTCCAATAAAGGTTTATTATTATATCACTATAACTAAGACGACCTTAAAACAAATAATCATAAAATGATTAGACTTGAGCTGAGGTTAAATCCGGCATACAAATTAACTGCAACAAGAATTTAATTACCTTGAAAATTATAAGATAATGAAATATTAGTAAGTACAAGTTAAGCAGTGTGCGGTAATTGGTAAGAGTTCCTAACTGGGCATCTATCACTGCAAATGTTCATAGACATAATCTTATTGGTGAGAACTACCCCCACTATAGAATCAAGACTTGCATTATTTTACTCGCCATCGATAACTTAACTTCAAAGCCAAGCACAATATATTGAGAATCTTCCACTACAAATTTTAGCCAACAAAATATAGAAAGTTACATCTCTTTAGTCTTTAATAAGCAGGAGTGCAAAGGACAAACCCATGTATAATCACATCATTGTATTATCACATGATGTACCCACTACTTAAAATCGATTACAACACAGAACTTTCATTCCTATTTCCACCAAACAAACACTAAGTACTGCCTTTACTTCAAAGATAAGCACGCACTTTATTCTCATAAAATGCATAATAGCCATAATGACCCATCACTCTCCTTCCCTCCGAAAAATATCATTACCAAACTCATAAATGTTAACAAAAGCAACCCACCCCATTCAAGCCACTTCTACTCCTCACTACTCTTCTAGCTAGCTACCATCACCATGCTTTTCTTCCTCTTCCTCTTCCTCCTATCTTCTAATCTTCATGTTGCATTTTCTGCCCATTGCACCACCACCACTGCCACCAAAACTTTTCAAAAATGCACGACACTCCCTACCCAACAAGCCTCTATAGCATGGACCTTCCACCCCCACAATGCCACTTTAGACCTTGTTTTCTTTGGTACCTTCATTTCACCCTCAGGCTGGGTTGGATGGGGCATCAATCCTAGTTCCCCTGAGATGACTGGAACCCGTGCCTTAATCGCCTTTCCAGACCCAAATTCCGGCCAAATTGTCCTACTACCATACATCCTAGACCCAACTGTAAAGCTCCAAAAGAACCCACTCCTTTCTCGGCCCCTTGACATCCACCTACTCTCTTCCTCCGCCACCTTATATGGTGGGAAAATGGCCACAGTTCACAATGGTGCCACAATCCAAATCTATGCCACATTCAAACTTGTACCAAATAAAACAAAGATCAACCATGTGTGGAACCGTGGACTCTATGTCCAAGGCTACTCACCAACCATTCATCCAACTACCTCTAACGACCTTACCTCCATTGCCACTATAGATGTCCTCTCAGGCTCAGCTACTGCCCAACATGACAACATCAAAACACTCAAAACCGTGCATGGTATCATAAATGCAATCTCATGGGGCCTTATATTGCCTATTGGAGCCGTGACTGCACGCTACCTTAGGCACATTCAGGCACTAGGCCCTGCATGGTTTTATGCTCATGCAGGCATGCAATTGTTTGCATTTTTCCTAGGAACTGTTGGGTTTGCAATTGGAATTAGGCTTGGGGAGCTGTCACCTGGTGTGGAATATGGACTTCACAGGAAACTTGGGTTTGCAGCATTTTGCTTAGGAGCGCTACAAACACTTGCACTATTGTTTAGGCCTAAAACTACAAACAAGTTTAGGAAATATTGGAAATCTTACCACCATTTTGTTGGGTATTCTTGTGTGGTTCTTGGGGTTGTGAATGTTTTTCAAGGATTTGAAGTAATGGGAGCAGGGAGGTCTTATGCTAAGTTGGGCTACTGTTTGGGGCTCTCTACCTTGCTTGGTGTGTGTATAGCTTTGGAGGTAAATTCTTGGGTCATTTTCTGTAGGAAATCGAAGGAAGAGAAGCTGAGGAGAGAAGGGCTAATTGGGGGATCTGATAAAGGGAGTGGAATCCACAGTTGAGATTACAAGAATTTTTGTGTGGTTGAAAAGGTTTCTTTAGGTAACGAGGAACAGTTTTCGAGTTCAATATGTAGGGGTTTTTTCTTTGTCCTTATTCTTAATGCCGCTTGATGTCACAGTTTCATGGATCATAATATTTATAGCCAAACTACAAATTAAAACAATATTGTTTCTTAGTGTTGCAATACTGCCCTTGTTTATCCAAATTTATTCAATTCAAATTTGGAATTCTTGTTAAATTGCAAATTTATACTGTCACCTAGCAGATTTGATAGTTTGGGAATTGCTGCAGCTAATAATAGTAAAATGATATTTTAATAAATTAATTAAATGGTAAGTTGGAAAATTTTATAAAAAGATATTGGAGTTTAATTAATGTGACAAACGAGGAGGAGTTAGTGTGTTATCAAATTTGGAATTCCATATTAATAAGAAGTAAGACTGAGAGTACATATTAATTAATTTATAAGCATGAAGATATATATATTGGACTTAAATGTAATAATGTAGAAGAAAATGAGTCAATCAAAGAGAAAGCTTAAAGGAGGAGATATTTCTCATGTGAGTCAGTCCAAGTCCAACTGGTTTGTTGATATTCTTCAAATAAATTTATTGAAAAATTTGTATTCTGTTTCTTTTGTATATTGCACCAACAGGAATGTATGAACTACTTTAGGATTAGAAAATTTTCTTCTTTTGCTTATAAAGTTGCGGTGAGATTTCTCACAAACAAAACAAGATTGGTCCCAATTCATGATTATCTTCTTCTATAATAATCGCCTTGATTCGAAGATAAAAACTATCAAAGCGATGTTGGTTTAAACAAAACAATATTTTGTTTCTAAAAATATAGATGTCAAGAATGGGATTCGAACCCATGCCCTTTCGGACCAGTACCTGAAACTGGCGCCTTAGACCAACTCGGCCATCTTGACTTTGTTGAAGCTTGAGGCAAATAAATAATTAATCTATACGATAACAGATAGCAACATGAGGAACAGAAGAAGAGATTAACAAATGTTGGGTGTCAATATCTCTTTGTTATCTTAAGGCATATAAGGCTTTGTCTGAAATATCTCTACTCATTAATTCTTCAATATAAACAAAATTTATTGTCTAATTAATTGACTTCGTACCCCTACCAATTTGGGCGTAGCTTTTGCCGCGGACAAAACTTTACCATATGTCTATTGGCTGCTGCAACTGTCTTCTATTAATCCTTTTTTTTTTCCCCTCATGATGATAGCCACGTAAGCAACACTCCAAGTGAAAGTTAACTGAAGAACTTATATTGCTCATCTTGAAAACTTGAGGGACTAATTACGCTCACTTGAAACTTAAGAGGCCAATTACACACATAGAGTAAATTTCAAGGATTAATAATGTAGTTTCACCTAATAACTATAATAAATACCCCTTTTAGTCATAATCTGTCTAAAAATATAAGATTGTGCTTACCAATATAGTTTTGTTATTTTTCTAAAGTTACTCATAATCTCTCCAAAAATATAAGAATGTGCTTACCAATATAGTCAATTTATTTTTTCTACTACTATCTTTAAGGAGTGTGAAAATGTGTCTTTGTTTCATCTACAATTGGAATCTTGATTTGACTTTAGGTTAGGGTTAAGATAGAAGACAGTCAGGGGCGTAGCCAGGATTTTCCACTAGGGGGGAGGGGGGGGGGGCGAATTATATATTTATATGCTAGTCATAACTCATAATTATTACAGTAATTATATTTTATATATAATAGTCAAATTTAACATATCAATGTTGGTAAAACTTATAAGGGACCTGGATTCAAAAGGAAAACAAAAAATCAACTAAAAATTTATAAAAATGAGATGATGATAATGAGAGAAAAACATATGAGGAAAAAAAATTGGAAATATGAGAAAAGGATCAAATTTTGAGAAAAAAAAAATGACGATGATGGGACCTAAATGAATGAATTTGAAGGCTAAGAATGAAAAGAAAAGCACACCAATTCAAGCAACGCTCATTGCATTTAAAAATTGAAAACAATAGGAAAAACGTCCTTTTCTATTCTTAGAAAAAATAAAAAGAAAGACACCGGGAGATTAGGGATTTATAAGATTTTGGTAGAAGTGTGTATATTGTTTGGGTAGAGTCCACTTGAGAAACCAACTAAATATTGGAATTGTAAATGGCTAAATGCAATCATTGTTATATTTTAAAGGGAAATAACATAAAAACTAACAATGAATAGATCTCCATGACATTTTTTTTAAAGGAAAGTCAATATCCAAAATCAGAGTAAAGAGAAAACTAAGCAAAACAACAATAAAAAAAAAAAAATAGCATGAGTTGTGAAGATGATGAATATTTATAGCTAATTGGAACTCTAAAACCAGAGATTATCTTCTGTTCAATAGTTTGAAAACTCCAGGTTCTTGGCATGTTCTGCAAGTAGGTGGGCCACTTGGTTACTTTCTCTTTTATTATAATTTAAATTGAGTTAAGAGTAGTCTAGACTCAAGTATTAGATGGCCTATCCAACTATGCTGACCAATTTTCTTTCATTGACAGCAAGAAGGTTCTGTGAAATTTTTTGGAGGGGCAATCATTATAATTTATAAGGGCCCAATTTATTTTTATATAGCACTATATGAGGATTTCAATTTTTTTTTGGGGGGGGGGGGGTGGGGGGGCGGTGCAAGACTATATGTACCTTCGCCCCTGAAGATAGTTAGCACTTGCAGTTTGTAGTCAAGGTTGGTAATGGCAATGGGTCAAGGTTTAATGGGTTGTTCAATCCAACCCGATCTTAATAATAAGGGTTTGAGAATGTTTTAATGGTTTTGGGGTGGATTTGAGCTCATATATTTAAATCAGCTTGCAAGTTTGGGAAAGATTTAGGTTTTCTATCGTGGCCCATGAGTACCTGAACCCAACAAAATTATGCTTTTAAAATACTAAAATACCTTTGTTATTATATTCTCTTCACAAAAAATAAAATAGCATTTTTATAAATAAAAATAACTAAATACGTATGTGCCTCTTTCTCTTTTAAAATATGATTTACTTTATTATAAAATTACTTAGGGCATGATTAGTAGACTGTAATATAATAAATATTCCTATAGTTTAGCTATTCTATAATTTGGTTATGTTTTTATTATAAGAAATAGTCAATCCTTATAAATAGTTATTCTTTAAAATGAGGAGGAATAATTATTCCTCTCTAAAAGGATTGTAATAGTAATACCTTATTAAATTTAATAATTTCTAAACTAATATATTTCCCAATAAACAATCTTTCCATATGTATATAGCAATTATGAAAATAAAAAATTATCAAAAAATAACTCATCTCTCTCTCAATTTAAAAAATATTATTTTCTACAAAATATAATAGTATAAGTAAGATATTTCCTAAAATATATTTTAAGTTATTCTAATGTTACAACTCACAACTGAATTTATGAATAAGTTCAATTATTCTAGTACAACACATTTTATTTTCCATAATAAAGATTATATTCCTATCGTAATCCACATTTATTATACCAAACGTAGCCTTACTAAATTCTTAAATTTTATTAATTAATATTGTTGATGTTTAATTTTGGGTTAATCCACCCATTTGTTTGGACTTATGGTAAGATAGACAGGTGGGTTTGGAAATGAGTAAAGTTTTTCAAATATAAATAAGATATGTTTATGATACATTTCCCAATATTTAATAGAGTCTGGTATGCAAAATATTTTGTAGGTTTGATTTTGGAAAATTTTTGTGTCCCAAAACCCATTGTCATTCCTACTTGGTGTGTTTCAAACAAAATCTTATCTTTGTTTCGAGTAATTCTTAGATACTCCTAGAACACAAAAAAATGGTACTATCTCCTCTCACATTCATGGCGGGGTCTACTCATTAAATTTGTGATAAAACCTAACATGAATATAAGAGGAAGGAGCATTATTTCTCCACATTCTGGGAGAACCTAAGAATTTTCCCTTTGGTTAAGCAAAAGTTAGAATCTTGAGCATTGGCATTTGGTCCATTACTTTTGGATTTTTGGTTCTAAATACATTTTAAGTTATGCTACAGTTACAAACAATTTTACAATATATTTACGAACTATTGTTGCGGCCAACTTTTTATTGATTCTTATTTAGGCCCATAACTAACATTTTTTTTTTCATTTACCAATAACTACTCATCACATCAGCGGTATGTAAAATTCTGTGTAATAAAATATGTATCTTTAGCATTTTTCATGCATTTTACTTAGCAGTTATAATGAATTGCAACATGAACTTGTAGGTACAAACTTAAAAAGTTAAAACGTCTTGGGTAGCATTGGTTTTGTTTAAATACCAATTATGTGCATTCCTTTTGTTTTGAATCAAAGTGAACTTGCTATCAAAATAGAGATGGAACTATGTGTTGGCTGGGGGGTCAGGCCCCCTCCCCCAGATTTTGAAAAAATGTGTAAATGGACTTCTAGTCCCTATATTTTGACTTTTTTTTTCATTTTGGTCCCTACATTTTAATTTCACCACTATTAATCCCTAAATAAATTAACACGTGTTATTTTGGTCATTTCCGTCAATCAACAGACGGAAATATCTGAGGTGGCTGACGAAAGACTTAAATATTATTAAAAATCCACATCACACATGACACATCAGCAATTTTCGAATCCACATCACCCATCACAGAATCCACATCAAATGCCATGTCAACATTTAAATTAATAAAAAAAGCCAGTTAAGAAAATTTTTATAAAAAAAAAAAGTAAATAAAATTTTTTTAAAAAAACCTTAAATCTAATTTAAACTAAAATCATTTCTCAAAAAATAAAAATTCATAATCGTTTTAATTCTTTTTGTTTTTGTTTTTGGTTAACCTCATCAGCTTAAAAAAAAAAAAAATCTTCTACACTCTCTACCACTAATCTCAAACTCTCTCTCTCTCTCTCTCTCTCTCTCTCTCTCTCTCTCTCTCTCTCTCTCTCTCTCTCTCTCTCTCTCTACCGCTAAGCTCACAAGCTCATAAGCAGACCAACGGCGAAAAGATCAATGTGAGCAAATCAAGGCAGTAAGTCAAGCTTCTCTTTTGATGCGGAGAAAACAATGGGAACAATGAATTTCGTTGGAAAAATGAACTCGACCTGGGTGAGAGATAACGATGTCGTTGGAGCCCCAAATCGGAGTGGTCGAGGTTGCTTTGCATAAGGAGTTTTCCGCCAGAGAAGGAAGGTAGAGAACATTGGTGATTTTGTGTTGTTGATGGCAGATTTGGGTTTCTTGATGGTGGATTCGGTGCTGTTGAAGGCGAGTTAATGGTGGATTTAGGTAAGTTGACAGTGGATTTGGTGTTGTTGATCGGCAGGGTGTTGTTGTTGATGATGAATTCTAGGTTTGTTTGTGTTTTTTTTTTTTTTTTTTGGCCCTTGATGTTCTGGGTTTGTATGTGTTATGAGTTTGTTTGTGTTCTAAGATTTTGCCCAAACTGTTCTGGCTTTATTTGTTTGTTCTTTTTTTTTTTATACGGATTTGTATATTTTTCTGGATTTATGGGTTTGATTTCCTAGAGGTTTCAATGTTGATTGTATTGGGATTTTTTGTGCTAAGATTGATTTTGAGTGGGTTAGTCAATTGGGTTTGTCTTGATTTGGAGAAGAACATGAAGAATGAAGTTCATGCTCTGCGTTAGAGGTTTCTAGGCTTGACATTTTTCAGGGTTGGAGGTTTGATGATTTTTTTAGGTCGGTTTTCTCATGTGGGTTTGGGTTTGATGATTTTTTTCATGTTCTGGAGGTTTGGTGGAGGATAGGGATTTTGTATGAAATTTTGCATTGTTCTAGGTTTGATTGTGCTCTTATTATGGGTTTGATTGTTCTTGGATTTGGGAAGAACAAGAAGAACAAGTTCTTGCGTTCTTACCTAAAAAATAATGAAAGCAATAATAATAATAATAATAATAATAATAATAATAATAATAATAATAATAATAAAATTAGATTTTAATTGGTCATGTCAGCATTTGATGTGCCAGCAGTGTACTCAGTTTGCCACCTCTAATACTTCTGTCTGTTGACTGACGAAAGGACCAAAATAACACGCATCAATTGATTTAAAAACTAAAAAATGGTGAAATTAAAATATAGGGAATAAAATAAAAAAAATAAAAAAATAAAACCAAAATGTAGGGACTAAAAGTGCATTTACGCCTTGAAAAAAATAATGACAAGCATACATAGCTACACAAAAGTTCTAACTTTTGACCCTAAATTCTATATACTTGTCCTTGCCCTCTCCCTCCCAAATATTTTTACAAATTTATTTCCTTGTATTTTGTAAGATTTTATTTGATTGAATTTAGTATTAAGTTGGTGAAGAATTGAGCATGAAATGAAGATTAGTGCAGTTTCGCGACTAGCTCGCCAGAAGCTTGCAAGTAAAGGTTCTAGCGAAAAGGCCACATAAAAAGCACATGTTGGAAGTTAAAGAGTCAAGTGCTTGGTTGCATTTCGCAAGTACTTCGCGAGACAAGCCATCTCGTGAGGTACCTACGACACTCTTTGCCTAAAGGTGTTTAAGTACGACTTTCTTACCCTTCACCCATACTATATATACCCTCATTACTCCCACAAAAGTAAGGAGGCTATATTCATAGAGAAAACCCTAGAGAGGTTTCTACAACACATCACACCCATCTTTTTGAGAGAGCTACTCATCCTTTAGTGAGAAATCCTTGTAGCCTCTTCTCCTTCCCTCTCTCATTGTCATATCTTGAGAGGAAATTTGTACCTAAACACAGCTCACACCTATTTAGAATGTAGTGAGTGTTTTGGAGCTTGGGAAACTTTGGGAATTTGCCAAAAGAAGCCGATGATTTTGGAGGATGCAATTAGGCGATATTGCAGGATTCGAAAAGCTAGTGAAGAGAAGACTTCGAGAAGTCCGGTGGTAGCAAGAGCTTGGAGGGTCTTTTGTTATTCGTGTACTTCAACTTATTCACTAGTGGATTGATTTCAACTTGGAAGGTCATGCAGAGGTTTTTCACTAAATTCTTCAGTTTCCTCTTTTATAACACGTCTTGGTGTTATCTTGTGTTTGCATCTCTCTTCCCTTACTCTTGTGCTTTACATTTATTTCTTATTGTTCATGTTTGTGCACTAGATTTGTTTCGGTGATTGCATTTCATTTACTCTTGTTCAGCACATAGATAAGTTAGAGTAAAAGCAATCTAGCCGTAATTTTAAAATTGGGGTCTAAACAAGCTCATGTATTTTCACACAAATTTGAGCCTTCTAAAAATATAACATTTCTAATGAGCAAAAATCTAATTTAGAAATAAATTGACCAAAGTGACCCTTGGCCTATGTATGTGGGTTGCAGCCTGCGCATGTGAGCCACTACATGGGTGTTCGCGGTGCGGTGCGGTGTGATTTTGGGCCATTTTTAGCACCGCACTTTGCGGTGCGGTTTATCTAAAATCATAACTGCACCGCACCTTATTTTTGCGGTCACATGTTCGGTGCGGTGTGGTGTGTTGCGGTTTAAAGTTTAGCCAAAACCATAACTGCACCGCACCTCATTTTTGCGATCACATATGCGGTGCGGTGTATAAAATGCGGTTTGAATGATTTGAAGTTGGTATATTTTTTGAATTGTGGGCTTTTTCTACCCAGCTCAAAACTAATTTTTCCCTTTGTTTTGGTCTAAGTTTTAAACTATTGAGGTAGTTTTTCTTTATTTTGGGCTGACTTTCCCAATCAACAATTGCTAGGATTATCAAACCATTTTTTTAACTAGAGTTATTAAACTATTAATAATATATTTAATATTAAAAATAATTAAATATATTAATATATATACAGATGGTGCGGTTTGTGCGGTTTTCTTATTATAAAACCGCAAATCGCACAGCACCATGTGGTGCAGTGCAAAATTACTTGCGATGCGGTGTGGTTATACCATTTTGCGGGCGGTTTTGGTGCGGTTTTTGTGGTTTGTGCGGTTTATGCGGTTTGGTGAACACCCCTCTACATACGTACGCAATCATGATTCTGCACACGCAACTAGGGTTTCAGAAACATAGGAAATGCAAGTTTTCTGCAGTAATGGCTAAAGTTTGAAACGAATCCCACATCGTCCAGGAGTCGCTCTAAACCCTATTTTTTTCGACTATAAAAAGCCTTGCATATTACATTTTCAAAAACACACAAAAATCCCACGAGGAAAAGCCTAAAATTCTCTAGAAAATAGTGAATCAAAATGGAGTTTTTCACAAAATACCCTCAAATCATTTTTATTTGATTGGAGCCTTTTCTAGCCCCAATCTTTTGAGTTTAATTACTTTTTCCTTGAATTGTGATAGATCTGACTGAGGAGAACGGTCAAAAATCAAGCTTAGGAGTTTTTGCTTTAAGGTACTCTTTTAAACTTTTTTTTTCTATATTAAATCTTTGTTTTAATCTGCTTTTGTGTTTAGTTTACATTTATATATTTTTGTCTAGGTTAGTTTTAGGTTTTCTTTATGTCCTTAAGCATGCTAGGTTGTTAGATTTTTCGTTTTTGCTTGTTGCTCTGTTTCTATGTTGATTAGGGTTTCTGGGTAAGGATTTGCTTACGCATGATCTAGCCTACACACGCAGGCTAAACTCATGCTTACGCAGACCAATTCTAGTATGCGTGATGCCGTTACCTAGAAAACACTAATTTTTTTGTTTGTTTTTCTTTTTCTTTTTGTCTTCATATGTTTGTCTGCGTAGCCTCCTTTTCAAATGTTTTAAGCCTCATAAAATGTTTACTCACCTTGTTAACATGCTTGTTTGTTATCACATGTTAGAATTAGGGTTTGTTTAGTTTTTTTTTCCTTGTTTTGATGACATGCCATTCATTCATGTGCTCATGCACTGATGCCATATGTGTTGTGTTGCTGAGAGGTAAGTAAAGGGTAAGTCATGCATTAACAATGGTCATGCATTTATGTTAAGTTTTCTTAGGTGTTCGATTAGGGTTTTTATATATATATATATATATATATATATATATTTAAATGTTTTGTATGATGGAATGTTTGATGCCATGTTTGGGGCTGCTGCCTTGTTTAGATGCATACTAGGGTTTTGTGTTAGATGAATGCTAGGGTTTTCTTGTATGTGTTTGGCTCTCTTTTGTTTGGATAGATGGATAAGTATATTTTGTTTGGGATAACAAATTCCATGTGTTTGTTAGATGCATGTTAGTGTGTACGTGAGTCTAGAATACAAGTGTTTAGATTGTTTTTAATAAGGTTAAGACATGGGACACAACAATGGGAGGCCAACCTTAGGGTTGGACGATCTTGAGTGCCTAACACCTTCCCAAGAGTGTACCTAAACTCCGAACCCAAACTCTGGTAGTAAGATCAAAGGTCTTTCCTTAAAAGGATACTATATTCATGGCTCCAAGACTATATAACTAGGTGGCGACCTCGTTTTTCGCTGTGTCCACACTTCTCTCTCTTTTGGAAAATATGGCAAAGATGGCTACATCTCATTGTGGTTCTTGTGGCCAACATAAAGCCACGTTCACTTTTTATTTTATTTTTTTTGGTGGTATAAATTTTTTTTTTTTTTGTTTTTTTGGTGAAAAGGAGATAAACTAAAACTAAACAAGAACATGAATATCAGGGCAAAGCCTGTTTAGGTGCATCCCATGGAGGTCATCCTCAAAAACAGAAAGCAAGTCCACAGGCAAACTATCATAAATAACAAGATCTAAACTGTGGCTAGATCTTATCCTGGCAAGTTTATTAGCACAGCGATTTGCTTCGCGGTAGCAATGATTAAATTGAACCTAAGGAAGATTGGAGATTAGCTGCCTACAATCATCCAAGATAGGAGACACAATATTATTTACATAATTAGGATTGACAAAGACATATATAATATCTTTTACATCTAGTTCAATCTCAACACAATCAAAGTCACAGTTGCTACAAATGGGAAGGCCATCTCTGTTACCCCAGAGCTCAGCAATAAAGCTATTAGTTATCCCAATTTTTCTAGCATATCCTTTAACCTAGTGACCATGCTCGTCTTTGATAATACCTCCACAACCAGCTAACCCCAGGTTGCCAATAGTGGACCCATCAGTGTTTAATTTTTTCCACCCCGCTTGGGATTTTTCCCATCTGATTTGCCTCATGACTAACCGGTTAGCACTTCTGGGAGAGGATGCACAAAAAGATACTCCACAACTTGAATCTTGATTTTTGTTGCCAAGCTTGGGTTTTGGCTTTTCCCTTTAATGACCACTTAGTTCCCATTCTTCCAAATAACGAAAATCAAGATAAGTTTCTAAGGAGGGTTTCGAGGGAGGAGACATTCTACTACTTTCCCATTAGATTCCAACCAATCTTGGAGATCCTTGGTCCAAAAATAGGGATCTGTCCATTTAATCCCCAATTGGATCCAAACAGATTTAATTTTTTCGCAATCACAGAAAGCATGAAGGACTAATTTAGTATCCCTATTGCATAAGGGACAATTTATTTCTTCTAGAACTCCCCCTCTCCTAAAGCATTCCCTAACTCCAATGCTATTGTGAGCACACATCTAGGTGAAGGTTTGGATTCTTGGCAAAACGTCAAATTTCCAAATCTAGCTGGCTGAGAAAGTTGCCTTTGAGTTGTCCCTCATGGCCATCCTATAGGCACTCTTGAGATCAAAATTTCCTTGAGGATGTCCTGACTAGGCTAGCCTGTCTTCACCTCTCCAAGTCAAAGCAATTGGGGTAGCTTGGATTATAAGTTTGATGTTTGGGGGAAGATCGAAGCCTAGCTGATTCCAATCCCAACTGAGTCTTCTCGAGAGAGAGGACCTTGGATCATTTGGCACACCATTCCACGATTTATCCAAGGGTCAGACCAGAAGTTAAGATTGCTATTTCTTTCCACTGCCCATTTAATACCTTTGTTAAAATTTTCCATTCCTTTGTTCATCATAGACCACGTTTGAGAGCAAGGGAGCCTATTTGCATCGCTCAAATTCATCCTCCAGTTAGTACAATATTTTGACCTTAAAACCCATGCCCAAATAGATTCCTTTTCTACATGAAATCTCTAGTTCTATTTCTAGAGAAGGGCAATGTTTCTGCCTCTTATTGCTTGTAATCCCAGAACTCCTTATTTTTTGGTTTGACTACCTTCTACCAGCCAACCCAATGAATCTTCTTCACTGACTCCGTAGTGACCCAAAGAAAATTTCTATTGACCCGATCCATTCCTTCAAGAATTTTCCCAAGGAGATAGGAGCATTGCATGACATAAGACGGAATGGTGGATGACAAAGCCTGAATTAGGTCTGCCCTTCCTGCTAGGGAAGCAGGTTGGCTTTCCATCCAGCAAGTTTTTTCTATACTCTGTCCAGAATAAAGTTAAAGTCTTGTGGAGAGGTGTCAACTTGTTTAATGGGAATGCCAAGATATCTTCCTTACCAGGGTGTGGAAGCAAACCCAAGAATATCACATAGGGACTCCCTTGTATCTCTATCCATGTTTTGGCAAAAATAAACTCTAGATTTTGCATCACTTATTGTTTGGCATGAGATTTCACAAAACTCATCAAGAACATCCCTAATGGTGGAACAATTATGGTGGGAGAAAGCCAGTCCACTTTGAGAAGCTTTAATTGGATTCCACAGCTTATTACTACATTTTTCTTCTATGAGTTAACCAAGGAAATCAATAAAAAGGTAGAGGATTAGGGGATCTCCTTTTCTGATTCCCCTTAATGAGAAAATTGGCTCTAAGGGTACACCATTAAATAGAATCGAGGTGGATACCAATGAAACACAACTCATAATAAGATCTATAAGGTCCCCTGAAAGATTAATCCTCCAAAGCATGTCCCTGATAAAACTCCACTCAAGTTTGTCATATGCTTTCTCCAAGTCGATTTTAATTGCCATATAACCCACCTTTCCCTTCTTTCTATTGATGAAATGGATAAGTTCTTGCATGATTATGGCATTATCAATTCCTTTCTGCCACGGCACAAAAACTGTTTGAAGAGGGGATATAAGTTTCCCTAGATGAGGCCTAAGTCTGGCTACTATGATTTTTGTCACCACCTTATAAATTGTATTACATAAACTGATCGGGCAGTAATTTCCAAGAGTCTTAGGCTCCTGAACTTTCAAAAAAAGGGCAATATGGGTCTAGTTGAGGTAATCAGGGATTTTTCTTTTCGTGAATATTCTTTTAACTTCCTCCAATACAGTATCTCCCACTATTGGGCAAAATCTTTGGAAAAATCTTGTATGCAAACCATTCGGACCTAGAGCTTTAAAAGCTTTTAACGACTAAAGGGTCGTTCTAATCTCTTCCATTGACACTTAACCTCCTATACTCTCTTTTAATTTCTTCCTCATTTAGTTGAGCGTATCATTGGGAGTAAGGAGACATAGCTCTAGAAGAAGAGGTAAAGGAAGAAGTATAAATGTCCCTAAACCTGTTCTTGATAAACTCTGCGATTTCATGTTCCTCTTGGATCCATTTCCCAATAGAGTTTTTTATGGCTAGGATTTGCTTCCTCTTCCTCCTGACTAACGTAGACACATGATTGAATGCCGTATTTTGGTCTCCCTAAATCAACCAATTTACCAAGGACTCAAGAGCCCATAAATCCTCCTCTTGCCCAATGATCACATTCAACTCGCAAAGGAGCTCATTTTCAAGATTGAGGAGGAAAGTCGAAGGTTTGATAGCAGTAGCACATTGGATCCCATTTGGCCTAGCCATAACTTTCTTTTTCTTAGCAAAAATATTTCCAAAGTGAGATTTATTGCAAAGGGAGGCTTCCTTATGAAATGGCATCACAAAGAAATAGGGCTTGGTTCCAAGCATTAGCCACCACTATGGGAAAGGTCTGATCAGAGAGCCAAAATTGTTGGAATTTAAAAGGCTTGACCCAGAATGAAGGGGCTCTAGGCTGCATTTCAAGAAGCACCAAGCAGTGGTCTAAGTGACATCTAGTAAGATGATTACTCTTGCTTCTGGGTAAAGCAAACACTAGCTTGGATTGACAAAAATTGGATTAGACCCTGAACTTCTCTTTGATTTGTCCAAGGGAAACGTGGTCCTGAAAACCCAAAATCAATCATATTACATTTATCCAAGCACTCTTTCAGAAGTAAGGACCTATTCATACTCATATGTCTGCTTCTAAACTTATCCTCGCCAATTAGGGGTTTGTTAACCTGCTATGACCCACAGCATATTATGTAGGTCTACAACTTAAAAAAAAAAAAAAAAAAAAAAAAAAAAAAATTGGTCCACAAAATGTGCCTTTTGACACTCCTAGGACTAGCATATATGGCTGAGAGAATCCAAGAAGAGTTAGAGCTTTAAACCATGATGGTGACTTGGATTTCCTGCTCTGCATTGGAGAGAGAGCTGAACTCCACCTTATTGAAGTTCCACAGCATCCAAAAACCACTAGCATACCCAATAGTATCAGTATGGATCGCTCCATCAAAGGGAAGCCTACCTGTTATTTCACGAGCCCTATTTCTTCCAATCCTGGTCTCTATAAATATTAGAATCGCTAGTTCGTGGTTGTTCACCAGATCTCTAACATGATTTTGAAAGAAGGGCTTCATAGCGCCCCTATAGTTTTAGACGATAATATTCATGACTAGGGTATGGATTAGGGTAGGGCCCTCATCATAGGGAGGAAGTGACTTCGCCTCCTCCCTTAAATTCAGTTCGATCCTTCTTAGCATCTTTCTTGTCTAACCCCTCCCTGGAATCAAAGTCAGGTTGTGCTAGAGTACTCTCATCTCCATCTTCTGAGTCATCACATGGAAATTGAACTCCACCGTGGGTTGAAACACCTATATCAATTTTGTTGTGGATTGTTCCCTATGATGAAGGATGAGATTTGTTGATCCTCTAGCATACACTGCCCTGAAAAAGCCTCGCTTGAATTCACCTTGCATAGAAAGGAAACTGATGATATCTGGGGCAATGTGTCCCATTTCATTCTCCATTCTTCCTCCAGAGATGGAACATCTATAGGAAGTGCCACTAGGGATTCAGGGCTTCTTGTCATGCTAGGTCTGTCAACAGCATCGATCCTTCTCTAGTGCTCGCTATCATTAGTGGAAAAATTAATTTTCACGCTTTTCACAACTTGTCATTGAACCATCTCATTACATGGCTTGGACTCACACGGATTTCAGTTATTACCACCTTTGGAATCTCTATCACAATTCCCTCTAAATTGATAGCCCACCTCTGGCCAGGAAGGGGTTGAGAGCTGAAACTCATGAGAAGTTCTCTGTTGTGGCTTGACATTTCAACAGGATACCTTTGTGTGAAACTTTGATAGATATTGTGGGGCGACAACATCAACTAGTTGTAAACATCATATTTTGTACCCTTTACGACTCGGGCTCCCGTCCCCAATGATGGTAAAATTCTAAAGCCCAAGGTTGGTTTAGGGCCCGATCAGATTGAAAATGACTTGAGGAAGGTTATTTTATGGAAAATATAACTCTTTTATGAGCTAAATAAGATTATTTTTGTAAAATAAAAGCCATGAAACCCTAGGGCATGCGTACATAGACACACGTATGCATACGCATGCTCTAGACTTGAGTATGCATGTGTACACATATACGGGCATGCATACGCATGTTAGGGATCCAGAAACTATGAAAGACAAATTTTATGCATCAAAGTTGAGGTTTGAAATGAATTCTACATTGTCTGAGAGCCATTCCAAACCCTTATTTTCTCAATATAAAAAGCCATACAAAGTAACTTTTCAAGAAATACACAGAAAATCCTAAGGTAAAACCTAAGATCCACTAGAAATAAAGGATCAAAGAGTGAGTTTTTCACAAAGCATCCTCTAGTCATTATTCTTTTGATTGAGACATTTTCTAGTCTTGATCTTTTAGTTTTAAAGTATACTAATCAATTTTGTTTGATTGTGAATAGATTGACTGAAGGGAATGGTCAAAATCAAGCTTGAAAAGCTTTATGTTTAAGGTATTAAGTTCTAACATTTTCTTTTTCCTTTCTTTGTTATAATTCTTCTTTTGATTTGTTTTCTTGTTTTATTTATGTTTAGGTGGCCTAGGGTTTAGTATTTTTTTGTTTTAAAGCAGATAAGTTGTTAAATTTATAATTTTTAAGTTTTGCTCTGTTTTTTTGTGTTGTTGTTTTTGGGTTAGGGTTTAGGCGTGTATGCATATGCACACTCAAAGTATGCGTACGCATACTTCTGGGCTATGTACGTAGGCCCTATGTATGCGCACGCATACTTAAGCCTAGAAACCCTAATTCGACATTTTCTGCTTTTATTTCTTTATTTCTTTTGTTTAATATGTCTCTATTCTAGCTTATTTCCACATGTATATGTCTCTATTTCTCTATTTTTTTGCTTAATCATCCTTAACATGTTTGATTAGGGTTTTCCTTCAATGCTTTCTTTGTTTTACCATGAACCTTCATATGATATAATCATGCATTGATGCATAGGTCATAGTTGTCAGTATCGTACGATATGCGATATGTATTGTATCATTTGAAAAAAGTGTTGTATCGTTGATACATATCATAGGTGCTTATGAATCAAACGATACAGTTGTATGCATCGTACGTATCATATGTATCAGTTGTATCAGATGATACATAAACAATTGGCTTAATAGGCTTTTTTAACCAAAATTTGAACCCAACGTTTTTCAAGTTTAGCCAAAAACGTTTTTCTATTTTTTTAAAACAAATTGGGCTATTTTGGTGGTTTGGCCCAATACCAAAGCATTATTAAATTTTTATTTATTTACTTTATTTAGCCCTAAAATATTTGAACCACAATTAAGTTTATTAACCCACACCACACAACCACACCCACACATTTTTTATTCTAATATTTTCCTTTGTATCTCAAGTTCTCAACTTTCCCAAAACCCTTTCGCTTACTCTCTCTTTGTTTTCATCTTTTTAGTTTTTAGATCATCAACTTTCAAGAGATCTCTCATCAAGGAACCACAAGCTCCACAAGGACCAAAACTTGTCTTTTTCTTCTATTCCTTTTCCTAACCCAAAAGTCCCACACTCCCACATGCTACTAGAGCAAGACAACAACAACAACAAGTGTTGCCTCACCTTCGGTCCACTATGTGTGTAAGGTTAGTTTTTCTTTTTTCTTAATAAAATTTTTTGATTAATCCTTTCTAAAAAATTATTGTAATTATTTATTGTTAACCTATTATATTAGTTAATTTAGTTTAATATAGCCAAGTGGGTTATAAAAAATTAGTTTAGTATAATTGAATATGTATCAATGTATGTATATGAGTGTTTATATATAAATATTTTATATTTATATATGTATTTTGCAATGTTAATATTGATACTGTGAATCTATGATAGTGTGACTGTGATTCTTAATTTGTGTACATAAGAGTTATTCATTGACTATAAATTCATGTGTTCATATTTGTTTTTAGGTATATAAAAAAATGGGTAATAGGAGGAAAAGAAATAAGGAAAAAGATCCCACTTGGGATCATTGTTTACATATTAATGATGATAAGACAAGTAGTCTTAATCTTAAATGTAATTATTGCTCAAATGAATATTGGGATGGAGTCATAAGAATGAAAAACCATCTGGCACATGCTCATAAGGATGTTAAACCATGCTTGAAGGTGCCCGAAGATGTTAAAAATTATTTTGCCAAGCTTTTGGAAAACATTAAAAAAAAAAATGAGCAACTTGATGGTGAGTTTGATGTTGAATGTCTTCAAGAAGATGAATTACAAAAGATTGGTGGTGATGATACAAAAAGGGGAACCATGGATGCGTATTTAAAAGGAAAATCAAATCCTAAACAAGTGACTTTACCTTCCTTGGTGAAAGAAAGTACTGCAACTTGTTTGGCTATTTGTAGAATTTTTTTATGCCCATGCTATACCTTTTCATTTAGTTAAGAGCCCTTTGTTTAAAAAAAGATGGATTCAGTTGCTAATTATGGCAAGGGATAAAAACTCACTACTTATCATGAAACAAGGGTGACTTTCTTGAAAAAGGAGGTAGAAAATATGCACTTCACATTGGATAAGTATAAAAATGAGTGGAAAAAAACAAGTTGCACTTTGATGTCAGATGGATGGACGGATTATAGAGAGAGGTCTATCACAAACTTCCTTGTCAATAGTTTGAAGGGAACAGTTTTTCTTAAATCTATTAACACCTCTGATATTTCCAAGAATGCTAAAAATTGATTTCAATTGCTTGATTCTTTGGTGCAAGAAATTGGAGAGGAGAATGTGGTAGAAGCAGTGACAGATAGCGCTTCTGCTTATGTTTCAACTGGTGAAAAATTAATGGAAAAAGAAAAACATAAGATCTTTTGGAACCCTTGTGCTACCCATTTTATTGATTTGATGCTTCATGACATTGGTGATTTGCCTGTGCATGCAAATACTATTAGAAAAACAAAGAAGATCACTGTTTTTATTTACCGTTATATTTGGGTGCTTGATTTGATGAGAAAATATACAAAAGGGATGGAATTGGCAAGACAAGGTATCACAAGATTTGCCACTGCTTACTTAACTTTGAGGAGTATACATCAACAAAAAATTGGACTAAGGTCTATGTTTGCATCTGAGGAATGGGCTAAGAGTCCCTATGCAAAGAAAAGTGATGGCATTAATGTCTAATAAATTATCTTGAATGATCCAAAGTTTTGGCCTACTATTAAATTTTCCTTGAAATGTGTGATCCCTTTAGTAAAAGTTTTAAGGCTTGTAGATGGTGATTCAAAACCAGCAATGGGATACATATATGAAGCTATAGATAGAGTAAAAAGCCAAATCCAAAAAAAATTCAATGATGTACAAAGGAGATATAGACCTATATTGAGAATTTTTGAAACTAGATTGGAGCTTCAACATCATAGGCCTCTACATGCAGCAACTTATTTTCTCAATCATAAGCAAGTTTATTATTTGAATTGTTATATATTTTAATCTTAATCTTTATATTTTTTCTACATATTTATTTACAAGATATATAATTGTGATAGGTTTCATTATGATCCCAACTTTGCTGCAAGTGAAGAAGTGAGACTTGGACTTTATGAAGTGATTGAAAGGATGTGTCTTATAACTTTGGAGAGATGTAGGACTGATCTACAATTGGAGAAATTCGATAAAGCTAAGGGTTTACTTGGAAACGAAATGACTATACTTATGAGAACAAAGAAGCAGCCAGGCAAGTGCTATTGTTATTATTATTATTGATTATCATCATCATCTTAATGCAGCTTTTTATTTGTTGTTATCATAATTATATTGTAGCCCTTTACAATTTCTCTTGTTGGCAATATAGCATTGTGGTTGCAAAATTATGGAGCACATTGTAAAGAGCTTCAAAACTTAGCTACATGTGTCTTAAGCCTAACCTGTAGTGCAACGGGATGTGAAAGAAATTGGAGTACTTTTGATCATGTACACACTAAAAAAAAGAAATTGTCTTGACCAACAAAGAGTGAATGCTTTGGTGTTTGTAAACTATAATATTAATTTGGATTTGAGACAAATAAAGAGAGAACAAAATGGTGAATCATATGATCCAATTTGTTTATCGGATATGGAATCTGATGATGAATGGATTACTGAAAATGAAGAACCTTGCTTGCCAGAAGATACTTCATGGATGGACATTCATGAATGTTTTGAAGCTAATGAGGAAGGATGTAGTACAAAAAGAAAGAGAGGTATAGATTTATATTAAATTGAAATTTTCTTTTCTATATTATGAATAGCATGTTAATTTTGACAATATATATACATATATTTTGTTATTATTCTTATAGGTCCAAGAAATTTGAATGCCAAAAAGAAAAGTAAAGAAAAAGTTATTAAAGTTGAAGAAGCAGAAGAGATAGTGGATGTTGGAGATGATGAAGAACATATACAAGAAGATGTCAATGATGAAATGTTTTTGCAAGATGATGAAGACGATAACTTTATTGACTTGGACTATGGAGATGATTTTGATTAGGCATTGATGAATATGATTAGGAAAAAAAGTATTTTGACTAATATAATATGTAGTGACTTTACTCTAATGAATTTGGATATGGATGTTTTTATCTTTTGGATATGGGTGTTAAAAATATATTTCCATTTGGTTTATTTGGTTAGCTTAGTCAAATACTATAACACAAGTGATAATTAAGGTAGTCATTATTTGCATATATTTCAATTTTATAATAAATATATGTATATGTATAATGTTTTATAAATTTTATATAGTGTTTGTGTATCTTACAATACACGATACGATACGATACACGATACATAAAAATTAAAAAATGATTCATGATATGATTCACAATTTGACAACCATGACATAGGTGCTTTGATGCAATGAGGTAAGAAGGTAAGTCATGCATTCACAGGAACATGCATTTGGTTTGATATATGATCTTGCTTTGCTTTGTTGGAAATGAATATGCATGTTTATTTGCCATGCTTCAAATATGACAACGTGTTTTATTTGATTGCTGACATAACCATGTTTCTGCCCTTGTGATATATTGTTTATTTGCTGCCTTGAATGGGATAATATGGTATGCATGATAGATGCATGTTAGGGTTTTGGGATGATTGATTTCATGTTGATTGTTACTTGTATGTTAGCGTATGCGTGAGTATAGAATGCATTATTGAATATGGTGTTAATGAGATTAAAAAGTTAGACACAATGAATGGAAGCCGACCCACAGGTCGGGTGGGGTTGGGTGCCTAACACCTTCTCATCTCATACTTAAACTCCAAACCCATACTCTGGTAGTAAAATCATTCATTTCACGTAATGGTGCTATGTATATGGTTTATAGACCTAAAATATGTGGCAACTCCAAACATCCTTTCTTCGCCCCGATCCACTCGGTTGAAGCGTACTCCCCCCCCTGTGAGAGGAAAGTGTTGCGCCCATACTAGTCTCTTAAAAGAATACTTTTCTGCCCTTGATAAATGGGCTAGCATTAGGCTTCAGAGAACCATGATTGTTACCCAATCTTATTAGGGCCTTTGGCTTTTGGGCCTAGGCCAATATGTCTCAAGTCCAAAGAAGGTATATCCTTAGAAATATTCTTTAGGGCTTCTAATAGTTGAAGGCCCATTGGTGCCCTGATGGGGGACATTTTCCTATCCCCTCTCTTGGGGATCCACTACTAAAAGCCATCTTGCCAACGTTTGCACCTAATCTTATCTCAATCACTAATACATCACATACCTTCAAATGGTAGCCTTGTGTGTTACCAAGTTCAAGCCCACTAGCTCTATGGATTTTTGTCCTATTCTTTTTCCATACAACCACTATCCATGGCCGTAGGCACCCTCAGGCACTCCCACTGTGGTCCCCTCTCCCTACTCAGTATTGCCAGGTTCATGGTTATCACATGCAAGAACTACTCTATCTCCTTCCAACTTTGCAGCTTTATCCCACTCCATTTTCCTAGCTCGGATGGTGTATGGACAGTTTTCTCACCGGTGGCCAAGAAAAACAAAGCTTATGGATTACCTTATAGCTCATTGGTTGCTCAAACATCCCAATCATTATAGCAATAATAAGCAGCTTATCGATGTCTATCTGAACACACAGATGTGCAAATCTACCTCTAGCCTCAGTTGTTGGTGAGTATCCACTCTCAGAACATTACCAATGGTCTTACCTATCTGTTGCAAGGCTTCAACATTATAGTATTCAATGGGAAGCTCGTAAAGTCTAACACAAATCACTACTAATGAAACATTTGTAGTGCACAGTTTAAAGTTAGGCTCCTAAGTCCTAATAAAGAGGAAATGCTCCCCAACGAACCATGGGCCCTTCTTCAAAATAGCTTCGAGGTCTTATTTCAGAGAGAATCAAATGAGGAAGAAATCATGACATAGGTGACATCTAGCTAGTTTCCACAATGAATGGATTCTTCAATGCAAAAAGTTAAAGCCAATTATTCTGCTATTAACTTTGACAATAAGGGCTTTCGACCAAGGAGTTCGAATGTGCTGCTTGAACTCCTTGGAGAACTTCACTACTGCAAGCCCTTATTGAAGAGATTCAACCTCGTCATTCGATTTCACATCATCCTCCATGAGCTCTGTGAAGTTGAAAGCTTGAGTATAAGCTCCAAAATTTTGTCCCACTAGTTTGTCTTTAAAGGACAATGGTGGCATCCGAAAGGCAAAAGTCTGATCTAGGCTAGAGGAGCTTGAGCCCTGATCCTCCATAAAACCAGCATGGCTTACATCCTTGACCTTTTTGTTACTCCTGGCAAGCTCAGCTTCCTTCTCCCTAGAGAGGGTAGGAGTTGAATGCGAAGCGATCCGAATGACATATGTGACATACAGACAAAAAAAACCCATGTGTACGAAGAGAATTTTCTCTCTCTTATAGATTCATTCATTCACCGAAGGCATCCTCTTGGTCGTCTGATCATATACTACCTTATATTCATAAAGTTATCTTAAAAAGAATGTACTTGTTTTTTATTTCTTTAGGCTAAGCTTTTAAATTTTAATTCCTACTAAACTTTTTGGGCTGGTGAATGATTGGGTAATAGACTTGCATTTTTAAGAGTTTTCAAATGTTCTTTGGCTTTTGAACCTTTTACAAGTTCTTTGATTATATCTATAATATATAAATATTCAAAATTATGTAAGTTTATAAATAAATGTAATATATATAATCTAGAAAAGGTGCACTAGTAGTGATCGATACATACATATTTCATTTCCTTTCCTTGACCAAAGCAAATGACCTCTAGAATGGTATTCACTCCTTAAAGTGAATAACACAATAAAATGTAAAATAAATGGTCACTAGTTGTTAATTTGTTGTGCCAATGATTATTAGCATTAATTTTGTTCTAATTTTATTGTGTTAATTTCATTAAAAAAAAAAACTTTATTGTGTTAATAAAATACTAATAATAATATTGTTGTGGCTTGTGGGTTTTTCTTTTTTAAAACTAAAGAAATACATATTGGAATCAAAAAAAATATATATTAACTTTTATATAGGATAAAGATTCTTGACTTTACAAGTCAAGAAATAATTTGAATCATTATGTAGGATAAATTCCTAAAAAAAATATTAAAATACATCCACAAATATGACATTATGATGTGTATGCATGTTTTAGTCAGCTGAAATTAATGTTGGCAAAACTTTTTTTTGGTTGTGCTTGCCCCCTTAGGTTGAAATCCTAATTCCATCCCTATATCAAAGAATCCCTTATAATGTCAAATCCCGGAGTGTGTTATCTTGATATAGATTGTTGGGACTATAAAAGAATTTGGTACATGTGTTTAAACACATGTTTTCAGTTTTTAAACAACACTAGTATGTTACCTATGCTACCGCACGGGAATGGATATAATTTAATAAAACAATGAAAAAAAATTCATTTTATTTTTTAAGTGATACTATTGGTTTTTTTTATTTATTTATTAATCATGAGTATATTCATGTTTAAAATGCTTAGTTAAGTCTAAATTCATGTTTAAATATTAAACGGGAATGGATATCATTTAATAAAATAATGAAAAAAAATATTGCATTTTATTATTTAAGTTATACTATTGGTTTGTTTTATTTATATATTAATAATAAGTTTATTCATGTTTAAAAGGCTTAGTTAAGTCTAAATTCATATTATTAACCAGAAAATTTCATTAACAAAACTTAGCATTATGTATTTTTTTTACAATTGATGGATATACATAAAAAATACACATTAAGATGTATAGTATAATTATTATATATATAATGTAAATACTATTGATAAATAGTCATTCTTATATTTTGTTAAGTCTTTACAAAATGTTGTAAGGATATTATTAGGTAGATTTATTCATGTTTAAAAGGCTTAGTTAAGTCTAAATTTATATTATTAATCAGAAAATTTTGATTAACAAAATGTTGCATAGATATGGCAAAACGGGTCAAAATTTTCTGACCCGACCCAACCTGACTCAAAAAATACTCAACCCGAACCTGATTTTTTTTATCCGAAACAAAAACGGGTTGACCCGTGACCCGACCTGAGTTTTTTGAGTTTTGTGCGGATCAACCCGACCCAACCCGTGACCCGACCCGAACGCGAATCACTTTTTTAAAACTTTTATTTTTGGTAAAAAAAAAAGTAAAATTAAGACAATAGTAGTTTAATTGTTTATTGTAAACTTTAAGGAAATAATTGATACATTTACATATGCAAATTAATTGAAAGATAAAAAATTGCACATTCTGTAATGAGTAAAAATTTTTAGATATCAAATAACAAAGTACATGCCAAGATAATATGATTACAGTAGAATTAAAAATATAGATTTAAAATTGTAGACATGTGTAAGAAACATTTACAAGTGTAAAAATAGTGAAGTCAAAGTATCAAATTAGCATAAATTATGAATGCTTAGACTTATTTATTAATAATTTATGTCCAAAATAAACAGTTTTTCAAAATAAATTATGATATTTCCTAGAGTGTGTGTTGTTTAACAATGATATGATATTCATAAAAGAGATCATATATAAATAAGTAAGCAATCAAATTTTAATGTATATCTCAAATTAAAATAGAGTGCCAACCACAATTGATAATAGATTATAAAATTAATTTTCAAGATTGTAAATTTTGTATATGTTTTTATTCTTTATCAAATGAGGTATCCAATAAGTCATTTGTAATTTTGTTTTATATTTTGGAATGCTGATATTGTGTAGAAATAAAACATGTTTATTTGTTTTACTTATGTTTGTGTTATTTTGTTTTAAATAGCAATGTTAAGATTTATATAATTTTAAAATTATTGAATAAGTATTAATAAGTTTAACTGAATTCATTCTTGATATAAGTGGTGAAGTCAAAATAATGCATTTTACATCAAATAATTTTTTTTATAACTTTCCAAATGACAAATACATGTTGTTTTATTTATAAAAAAAAAAAAATTCATGTGAAAAATACGAGTCAACCCGACCCAACCCGATTGACCCGAATCCGTTTTTAACCCGTGACCCGTTTGACCCGACCCGAACCAGAACCGACCCGCCCGTTTTGCCATGTCTAACGTTGCATTATGTAATTTTTTTTACAATTGCATGGATATACTAAAAATACACATTAAGATGCATAGTATAATCCTTATATATATATATATATAATTTAAATACTATTGATAACCGCACGGTAAATGGTTAATTGTAGTGATACTATTGGGCAATTTCTTTTTTGTCTTTTTGGGTTTATCAGAAAGATAATAGAATTAGATAAAACATTAAAAATATATATTGCATTTAACTACAAATTTTTGATAATCACAATGATAAGGTTGATTACACTTTGAATTTTCCACAATCTATAATCATTGATTTTGGCAAACCATTAAGGAAATCTTAATTGTAAAACTTTTGCAAAGCTTAACAAACAATTAACAATGGAACAGAATATTGCCTCTTGTTATTTAAGTGATGCTATAATCAGAGTAAAAAAATACAATAAAAGAGACTTAAAGAAGCCTATGCACCAGCTTAAACATTTCAAGGTCGATTGAGCATCTTTTGCACGTCACTACAAATTCTTCATAACTGTAAGGAAAAGGTTCATCTCAGTTCCAATGTCCCATTCCAATTTTGTGGCATGCTTGAAAGTTTGGAATTATATACATGTCGGCTCCTACAGTAAGTAGTCAAAGCATTTTCGACATTTGACAAGCCAATACTTCCCATGTTCATCATTTAAAATTTCCAAAAGGTTATCAATGCCTTCATTATTTGACTCACAAAGTAGCATGAGTCCATAAATATAAGGTGCAATAAAATTGCCACGTGGAAGAGTTTTTTCAATTATTTTTTTTCCTACAACGACTTCTTCATTCAAAAAATACTGGTAGCTTCCCACTATCAGTAGCGCATAAGGATTTTCTGCTTCATAACATGAAAATATTAAGCTTTTTTCTTTGTCATGTAGTAGAGCTAGATGATTGAAATACAGAGTCAGCTCAATTTGTTGGAGAACTAATTTCTTTTCTGTTAACTTCTTGAGGCGTTTGCAACTAATTAAGACAAAGGAAAAAAAATTAAATTAATAGACTGAATTATTTATATAGAGGGAAATGAATAAGTAGATACAAATTGAAGAAATAGTTTTTTTACCTTAACTTATTGTTTCCTAAGAGTTTTGCCGAATCTTTGCCCACTTTTGAAAAAATTTCAACCCATATGTCATTAGGAAGGTTTTTTAAAGTTTTCATATTGTTGTTTTGTTTGAAACAGTATTACAACATTTCGTCTACTATTTATAATAAAATCATTTTTTAAGGTTCATAGTACGATATTAAATAACAAGACATAATAATCACGTGTTTAAGAATTTTGAAATGATTATATATGAATTTGATGGTGAAATGGTTCAATTCGTATAGAATTTTGTATTGCAATTGGTTGTTAATGAATTTCATTGTTTCTATCCGTTAATATTAATACTTTACAGTTAATGTTAGTGGTTTATTAGGTTAATTGAATTGCTATTTTAGTTCCCTAATGATTCACAGTATTAAAAAGTGGGCAATGATTCGGATCCCAAGAATATAACACAAATCAGTTCAATGAATCAAGAAAAACAAAATCAATGTAAAACATAAAGGAATTGAATTTGCTTAGAAGGAAGGGAAAAAATTCATAACATAGAGAAGAAAATTGATCAAACTTATTAATTATTACTTATTAAACCATACAATGAGAAGAATCTAGAAACAACTATAAAGATAGATTCAGAATTGGGTCACTGCTTTCTTCAAATTTATACTCAAATATTGGTAAATTATTAAAGAGTGACAAGAAATGTGATTCATTTAAATCACTCAACATATTATGTATTCAATGTTAATTAGTATATATCTAGTCATTATGAGTTTAGTCATGGATGTTTATGTGTGATCTCATTATTATATGTTTAAAGTGACAAAAAAATGAAAAAGAAAATAAATACGAGTTATTATCATATGATATGGTGAAACCTCCTATCGAATTTGACTCTTGAAATAGTTTATAGTTTGGAAAAAAATTATCAAAGACTTGTAGGGTTACTATTCAATGTGACATGAATTATTAATTGATATGATATAATTCTTGACATGTATAAGTATGTATAACTTTGTTAGTTTCTGTTCAAAGTGACAAAAATGAAATGAAAGAAAATAAGAAATCTAGCTTTTTACAGTGCAACGTGACAAACCTAATTAACTACTATTTAACTATGTTATGGTCTAACTAAAAATATAACTACGAAAAAAATGGTGGAGTTATTACTTGATTTGTAATGTTATAGTCCGACATGAAATAGAAAAAAAATAAATAAATAATTAAACTGAAAAAAGTTGTTTAGTTACCCACTTGATTTAAGGTTATTAGCAAATATAACAAATTAAGTTACTATTACCTTCTGTTTCTCAAAAAAAAGTTACTGTTACCTTTTTATTAATTAACTATTTAAATACAATATGATTGGAATATATAATATTTACTTTATAATGATTATTTTTTATCATTAGACCAAGATATTAATGAATTAAAATAATTTATTTAATCAGGGCTTTCATGCACTAAGAAAATAATCTTTTTGAACATAGATCTTTTCTATAATTTTTAAAAAAATAATTGAATGGTTATAAAAATTATGAGAGATTTGAACTATGATTCAACTAATTCAGGAAAGGATGCTATCCATTGAGTTACAAAATACTCCTGACTTATCTTAAAATTAAAAATTATGTTCCATCTAATGCCAATGCCTTTGGTAAGGAAATCAGTAATTCTAAAGACTCAGTTCGTTGGCAACAAAGTTTCCAATATTATGACAATCCCCTGTGGGGGGGAAAAAACACAGCAAATAAGAACATAAACTGTGAAAACATAAACGACCTTTGTCAAGAAAATAAGTTGTTTATAGCATATACCATTACGCAATCAGGGGATACCTGATTAACATAGGCAAACAAAAAAACTTTTATGAAACATGAAATAGGAAATAAATATGTAACATCAATCATAGGCAAACAAAAAACTTTTATAATTAAAGAATAAAAATTGTTCACAAAAAGGACAGAACAGATGAAAGAAATGAGTAATCAAACCTTGGAAATGGTTGGAATTCGTTTTGCAGACCATAAACCAGGACCATTAAAATTCTAAGTTTCCTTACAACTTGTTATGAAACAAAAAATAAACATGCAACATCAATAATAGGAAAACAAAAAAAAAAATTTATAATTAAACAATAATAATTATTCACAAAAATGAACGAAAGTATAAGCAGATAAAAGAAAGAAGAAATCAAACCTTAGGAAACATAAACCAAAACCATTAAAATGTGAGTACAATTCAAATCTATGGAAAACCTCTTCTTATATAAAATACAGAAATACCTAAATACATGCAACATTGATATCGAGAGATTCTTATCAAATTCCATATCGTTCATTGGACAACAGGGGAGCTGTGTACGAAGGTTATTATTGGAAAAGGGGAGATGAACCTTGAAATACGCATGTGTGGGGAGATGAACCTTGAAACACACAGGTGTGGAAAAAGAAAAAAGAAAAAAGGAGCACACCGGAATTACAACTGATTGACCCTTAGAGTAGCCTTAGTGCTTTGAAAGATTTATATCTGGAAATGTCTGTTGTTGTTGTGGATAAAAAAGTTAGGATTTCTGATATGATTGATTTTGCACCTGATGGGAGTGGTAGAAGCTGGAACTTACTTTTTCGTCGTGAAATCCAAGACTAGGAGATGACAATTTTTTATGATTTCTTTGTACATATCTCATCCAAGTTACCTAGGGGGGTGATGATACCATGATATGGCAATTGAATCATAGTGATGTTTTTTATGTGTGCTCTTTCTATATTTCATTGTTGGAAGCTCTATCGATGTCCCACTTAAATTTAGACAAATGAAACCACATGAATCTTGACACATGTCACAAAATTAAGATTCTAATTTAAAATTGCAATTGAAATTTCTCTCTGTTTCACCTATTATATATATATATATATATATATATATATATTACATGTATTTTCATATACTTTTTTACCTACACATTTTCAAAAAATACAAACAACGTTACTAGAACAACATTACCAAACAGCCCCTTAAGCTTTTGAGATTGATGGGCATTCAACATTGTATGGGCTTATGGACTATAGAATAGCTTAAGGGTGTTTGTCGCTGGTTGCTTTCTTATCAAGGTGCTCGAAAAATTAAGCTCAAAGGCCTTATTGTCCAATACTTCTTTTTTTTAGCAGATATAACGAATATTCCTTCTGAATTTACTCCTCTCCTATATTGTTGTCTTTGGAAACATAACCCTGTGCCTCACTAGTATAAAAATTTCTTTCATGCTAGAAAATTGCAATCAAAAGCCTGTTGTGGGTCATCTAGTCAACAGACAACATTCATTGTTATAGTTTATTCTTGTCAATATTTTGGTTGATGATGTACAAGGTACTTAGCAATTTGACAAATCTGATATCACAACCAACACGCTCTCTTCTTTCATATATTTTTCTTTGGAGTGGGACATCTATTATTTGGTGCATAGGCAGGCCAGTCAAATGGAAAATTTTCCGCTCACCGCTCCATTGATTTCTCATTATGTGTCATGTGTTTGCTTGTGTGGGGTTGAGAATTTGAGATCTTCAGAATTTACAGCCTGTAAAAGTAGGACTTCGATTGTCACTACCATTTCATAGAGAGAGAGAGAGAGTCACAGCACAGGTAGGACGAAAACAAAGTCAAGAAAAAGGCAATGTTCCAACCCTTTCTTTTCTTCACTTTTGAACTTTTGGGCCATTAGTTATAATATATTCCAGTTTCTTCCCACTTATAAATGCCTTTCATATCATCAGAAATATCAAAGAATCACATAAAGCAAAGGGGTAGCCAAATGAGAGCACTAGGCAAACTGGTCTCTCTTTAATGTGTCTCTATCATTACATTGTGGTTTTCTTAATTAAATGCAGTTAGTGAGGTTGCTTCCTTGAATCATGCTACTTCAAGGCACACTATGCCTGGTCTCTCTCAGACATCCCTGTCATGGATCTCTGTGTGTGTGTTTCTACAATGCAAAATCTGCCATCTTATTCAAAAAAATAAATAAATAATGTGGCCGTCTCATTCACCCTGACTTTTATGATTTCGTTTATATCAACTCTATATAATCAAACAACTTTACCTTACTTTCCCTCTTAATCTTCAAGCTAGACAGATAAAGAGGATACCTACCACATACATACACAAACGCAAAGTGGCCTCAAATTCTGTAACTATGGGTTGTAACTCGTGACTCGTGAGTTCAACTAATTACTACAGGAAAGAGTGACTCTTGACGTTGGCTTTTGTTGAAAATTCTGCATACCATGATAGATAAAGCAAATACGGACAGCCTGCCCTGTCTCCCTAAAAAACCTTCATTGTCGAGTTCAAGATAATTTTTTAATACATCTTTTATTCATTTGAAATCAGGGAGCCTGAGAGAGAGTTTCTTTGGGGAAAACAATATAAGCTGCTTATATACTGTGGTTAGGCCAAATATATTGATGTGCTAAGAGTCATGAACCATCCATATATATACAACAGAAATCATCCTAATCCGAGCTACCAGCACAGTTAAAATAGATATTGCCAAATATACAATTTTGAAAATAATTTCTTCCAAATACAGGTAAACTAGATGAAATGGATGATGGACTTTACATTTGATGGGAAATATGAAAAGCAATTTTCCATTTAATAGTGCAATGTGATGATGGCAAGAACATGGTGGAAAGTGCAATTATCCACCAAGTTTGATCAGCGTCCTTATCTAAGTTGTCGAAAGAAACCTGAACACTAACGTTACCAGTCATTAACACAACATCAAATAATTGAATGTGTTTATCTGGTCTCTTCCATAAAAAATAAAAACATTAAAAATTATATTCCATCACGAAAAGACCAAAGAAGAGTTCGAACTTGTTGCATAAAATATTCTCATGGAAAAAGAATCGGCATCTGTAGTAACTTATTCATGGGATTCCAAGATAGGTGTCCCTTAAATGTTTCACACTAGGAAAACAACAAAAGCCTCAGTACAATCTGCCCAAAAACAAACCAAAATGATGGAAACAAAGAGAAAACAAAGCATCCCTGACCAGAACCCCGCAACTTTTCCAGAGACACCATATCAAAATCTACGAAACAAAAAAATATCATGTCTATCTTTTTATGTATTGCCGCCTCACCAGAGATGCATGATACACTTCTGACTATATCCCGCAATCTGATTTTACATCTCACTCAAGTACCAAGAACAAAAAACCTAAAATGGTAACTCAAAACCCAAGTCTTAACACAAAATTCCTGTAACTTCTATCTCTAAATTTGATTCTTCGACAGAGGCACTCCAGTTAGATCTAGATAACCGAACTTCCTTAAGTTTTAACTGAAATATATTAACGAGGAAGGTGTGTGAAATTCACAATTCACCTGCTTCACCTACAATGTTGTGAAATCCATATGATCCTCCTACGCAGCAATTCCTGAAGCAAGTGGGAAAAGGAACTTGTAAGTTTCAAGATTAATCAAAAGAATATCATTATTGAAAAGGAGAACTTGAATACACATATAGTGAGATTGTAAGGCTCACCAAAATATATGTAATTATATATATATATATATATATAAATATATATGTGGGTGTGTGTGTAAAGAATTTCATTAAGAAAATAGGAAAACAAAAACACTAAGTACACAGGAGGAATATAGAAAGACTACCCCAGTTATAATGATCTAACTTTTAATACATAAGTTTGCTGCAAAAACAGTGATGAGAATGCCTCTGTAAGTACATAAAAGAGGCACACATCGTCAGTCCAAACTCTTTTCTTTCCAACTTAGCTTTTATGTATGGAAAAGGTAAGTCATGGCAAAACTAGTGGATATATAGTAGAGCAGAGCCTAGACCAACCAATTTTGAAAGGGACAAATTTATAATTCGGAGAGGGAGCATCAGAACACCAAATTTAGCAATACATTTAATTCAATGCACCAAAGGAGTGACTATTGGTGTGTGTGAAAGATAAAAAGTTCACATTCAAGTCTACACTGCCAAAACAAAACAGGCTATTTACTTAAGCAACTATTATAAAGTTATGCAAAAGGAAAATAAAAAATAAATAAAAGATAAAAGATCATAAATATGGTGCTTATTAACCTTCAAAAGCATATGTTGCAGGGTCGGTGCAAAGACAGGGTCAAGGATTTTCATGCATGGGCTGTCAACTCGAGACATCAACCTAAGGAATTGCAGAATAAGTGATAACCAGCACAGAAGCAAGGAAATAATTTTTAAAAAGAATAGGGAGCACAACCCAAGTTCACAGTGTGCACAGGAGGAATCTTATCATAAAATAAAAAGTGAAAGCATAGAGCACCACTTCAAAAACAACTCATCCAAAAATATCTAAGAACAACCAAGAAAGGAAAAGATGCAATGGCCAATCCCAGAAGCTACTGAGTCAAAATTTTCAAGACAACAAACTCAAGCTTATTCGTTGGGAGCTCCACCCCTTAAAAAGAGCAAAAAAGCACTCTTTAAGGGGCGTCCACAGCCTATAAATTCCCATAGGGGAGATGGGGTTAGGGGTAGGTTCTAGGTTCAAGTTTTACCAAACAACAACAACAACAACAAACAAAGCCTTAGTGCCAAAATTTTGGGGTGGGTTATGGATCCTTGACAAATTTGTTAAGGTCAGCCATATTTTCTACTAGTCTACTCTCTATTACTCCCTTAATTGACATGTCATTTTCTATTACTTCTACTAATGTGATTTTTGGTCTTCCTCTACCTTTTCTCGTTCCCTCAACTTAGATAAACTTTCTCTTTCTCATTGGTGCAATGCATAATAATCTAATATATCAACAGACCAGACAATCCTAATAATCTAGGTCCAACGCAATGCACTTCTAGGTTGACATGTACAAACCACCACTAAAGATGCCACAGCTTCAGTAAAAAAAAAAAAATTTCTTTTTAATATAAGGATTTTGTAACAAACAAGCAATAATCCATAAGGGGAGAATGAAGATGATATGACCTAGAAATTAGAGAACAGAATAAATAAAGAATATATATATTGTTGCCTATCTATATCAATATCAGCATGTATCTGTGTGACAAGCAATGCTTTGCATTGTTATTGAAGAGGGAAATAGTTGCAACAATCCAATTAGTTGGAATATAAGGCTTTTGTGAGCAACTGGGTGAAGCATACATGTGCAGCAGAAGTGCAAGGACACAAATGGTTGAGTGGATGAACATGTTCCAATACCATAGAACAACCTGAAGAACATATTTGGTATTTCCAGCTGTTCAATACCTGTTTATGATAGCATAATTATGTAACAATTATCCCCAATCATCACTAGTACACTAATTGTTATCTTCGACCTTTAGGTCCAAGTTTGAAGATATATCTCGAAATTTCTAAGGACTTCTATATATTTTATAATATTCTGCTTAACTAATTTGGTACAAAGTGTGGAGGTCATCTGAAAAAAGCCAGGCAACACTATCAATCTTAACATCATTTTGCATCCCATGACATTAATATGAACCTTAGAACACGCTAATATTTATGTATTTTATCTATGGAAACCTTCAATTTATCACATTACTGATAATGTCCATTTATCCATTATTTGGTAAGTAGTTATTAATTTCTAAGAAAATGCCTTCCAGATAATAGCTTTGGATACTATTGGCCTAAGATAGCCTATTTGGGGCAATGCAAGAATAGAGCTACTTATAAAATAATGGTTAGAAAACCTTTAAATGGAAATTTCATTAATGGGTATTAATCCAAGGTACTTTTTTTTGCCCCTGAAAAACTGTTTCTTTTAAAAAAATAATAATAATAACTCGATAGTTCCCGGAAAACTGTTTCTTTAACAATTAACCAAAACAAATTTCTGTTAAACCATTCTTATTTTCGTTCTTTTTATTTTATTTTTTTTTTTTTTTGATAAGCTGTTTTTGTTCTCGTTCTTAAAAACAAGTTTCAAAAAACAATTTTCTGCGAACAGAACCTTAGTTTTATATTTCTAAACCTTGATAATTGAGGTTTAAAGAAAACGATTTGATGAAGAGAATTTAGGTTTAGAGTAGAAGAAGGGTTTAACAAGAAATTTCCAGCAATAGGAACAAGATTACAGCTAGGAGAAGAAAATAGGATTCAAGTTGGAACACTAAAACATCAACAACTAGGCTCAAGGTCAGCAAATATTCAAAAGAGACTATTTATGATAACCTTTAGTAACCTAGAATTGTAGTCCATCTTACATATAACAATGACTAGATGTTAACCATCCAACTTCATTTAGTGTCACATGCTAGTCCATGACCTGTTAAAACACTCAAAGCATAATAATCAATTAAACATATCATAATTATAAATAAATAAAACAGAGGATAGACTAATGCACCTTTTTTTTCTTTTTATTTTGGGTTTAAATGCTTCTATGTAGCTCACAGCTTGACTAATCAAGATTTTGAAAAGAACAAGTGCAGACAAAATGTAGGAAATACAAAGCATCAAGTTACATACAACAGCATGCTTGTTAAATCCATTGAACAATGTGCTTGAACCTGAACCATTTTATTTGGCTGGACGTTGCACCAAAACTATGGGCTTAATGGATTTTGGTATACACATTATTCTGTAAATAAAGTAGTCAAGTAGTTCCCAGTACACCAATACACCACACTTTAATTTTTCTCTAGTATTCTATAAGAAGCTACTTAACTTATGGTCCAAAACAAAGTAGTCAGCTAAAAGTACTGGTGGTAGAGGAAAAAGTTTCTCCATTTATAAATGAGGTGAAGCTTTTGAATGTTGCACAAAGACAACCAAATTCATCAAGTGAAAGGCAAGGATGTAGATAATCATGCAAAAATATTAAAAATGAGCCAGATTCTATAAACAGCTCCCACAAGATATTTGTTTCTTTCTACTATATGTCAGAAACATATTTAGTTTTATTGTTCAATATAGTAAAGTTTCCGAACTTCATAATATTTGAGTGAGTGACTAAAAAAAGGATTATTGAGTTTGTGTGAAGATATTAATTAACTGGCTCTTACCTCTATTTGACTGTCTCTTATTAACACTATAACCACCAACATAACTAGGTGAAGTTTTAGCAGAAACATCAGGAGCTGCACTGCCAAGTCCATAACCAAAGGGACCAGACCCATCTCGTTCAGCATTTGATGATCGCCAAGTGGTGTCCCCATATACAGAACCACTATTATAGAAGTCTGCAAAGTCCCCATCAAAACCACCTGTTGATGCAGCATAAGATGATGTTGGGGCTGTATTGGTACCACTGTTTCTTCCATACCCTCCCGTTCCCAAACCATAACTGTCCTCACCACCTCCATAACCAAAATTTCCACTATTGTTAGGGGCATTGTTACCTCCACCTTGAGCAGAGATTCCCAAAGAACCCCAATTAACTCCAGTATTACCAAATGTGCTTCCCCCAATGCTCCCACTTCCTGATCCCAGGTATGCACTGGAACTTGCAGAGCTTGTGCCATAATTAAGCCCCCCACTCCCCCACAGATTCCGAGTCATAGAGCTGAAAAAGGAAGTGCTTCCTCCATTACCACCATCATATGCAAGTGGACTAGTAAACCTATTTGAATTACCATAATAAGGGTTCAATCCCCGTCCATAGCTGAGATTACTACTAAAATTTGCACTCCCCCCAAAACCTGGGCTCAACCCTGGCTCAAAATTCACACCCATTCCATAACCAGAACCAAATGGAGGAAAACCACCACTTCGGCCACCAGCAACTGGACTGAATCTACCATCCATCCTAAGTCCATATCCTCCAACTGTAGTTGGAGTATATCCTTGAGGGTAGCCATTAAGTAAGTTATTGACCCTATTCAAACCATAGTAGTTACCAAGTGGGCTGCGACTGGGACCAGGTGATAACTCTTTGGGAACTGCACGCTTGACCTCAACCATTTTACCATTTAGTTCATGAAAACTCTTGATCAAAACCTTGTCCACTGCTTCCTCTGAATCATAAGTGATGAATCCAAAGCCTCTAGGCCTCTGGGTGTTGTGATCATACATCACCACAACATCAGTGATTGTCCCAAACTGATCAAAATACTTCTTGAAGTCACTCTCTGTGACTGTGGATGCTAAACCTCCAACAAATATCTTTCTAGTGCGGCCAGGACCTGGAGAGCCATGGATGCTACCGCTGCTTCTACTCAAAATGTTTTGATCATCCCTAGGAACAGCCTTTTTTGCCTCAACCTGACACACGATCATGAAAACCCGATCAAACAGCAAAACTATGAATTCTAAGATCTAAACACAAGACAATTAAGACATACATGAACAAAACCGATTAAAAGAAATCAATGTGAGAAGAGAAGACATGATTACTCTTGGCCCAATTTGAAATTACCACAATAAAACGTATTCCTGCAATTACAATTCCGGACCCATAACTCGATAAGGAAATGGATTTTCCTTTCTATTTTGAGTAATTCAAATAGAAAACCTCAACGCCATGTGAAAATCTCATAGTATAATTAAGGGAGAAAACTTACCATCCTTCCATCTATGTTGTGCTTCTCCTTTATGACTCTATCCGCAACAGTCGGGTCAGCAAAAACAACAAAGCCAAAACCTCGAGCACGACCTGTGGTCCGATCCTTCATAATAACAGCTTCTACCACCTCACCATATGAACTAAAATACTCCTTGAGACGCTCTTCATTTGTGTCCCAAGATATCCCACCAATAAATAACTTGCCACTATCAGATTGCATTTTTCTACATGCCAAAGATACTTCCATCAGTTATAAGTTCAGAAACTCACAAATGCCAATGGCACTATTAAACATAAATCCTTATTCACAAACACTAAATTCAACTTTAAAAACATATTATATATTGGATCCAATCCATTAAACACGATTCTACAGTAAATAAAAAAACAGCATAGCCATCAAAATTATCTAAAACAATCCACCCCAGTGGATTGAATGAAAGGCAGATTAAAATTCCATGCTAGTGGATTGAATGAAAGTCAGATTAAAATTCCAATCACAACCCATAATTCAAAGCATTGCCAAGAATATAAATTATGGTTTACATCGACTATAAGAATCCAAGCAAATGAATTGAAATGCAGATGAATAACCAATCCAGATTCCAGGCAATAAAACCAATACCTTATTTGTATATTTATTACAAGCCACCAACTCTCACTCCAACACAATAATCAATACTATTGGATTCAATTCAAAAACATCGGATCGTTCATCGATCAATTAACGCACCAAGAATTAACCAAACCTGGAAACAAAAAAGGCTAAAAACCCAGATACAATTTCAATCAGTAAACTCATCAAGATTCAAAAAAAAAAAAAAAAAAAAAAGCAACAAAAATTTTAGAAAAGATCCAAACTTGGATCGAAATTTATTTCCACAAAACCCACCGGTTGAAGCAAAACCCAGATGCCAAATCTTACAGAAAACTAAGATCTGAGTGAGAGGGGAGGCACAATAATGAATAAGAACAGAGAGCAGATTATGCCTCCCCACAACCTTTTTTCTTTGTTCTTTCAATTGTTGTGGTTCTTATTGGATTAGCAAATGCAAATTCAGTTACAAACAGATTGGAACAAATATGTTTCTAACATATGTTTTAGAGAGAGAGAGAGAGAGAGAGAGAGACAGGTTCTAGAGAGAGAAAGAGAAGGGCTGAGATGTCTTGAGTGTGAGGATTATATAGCGGCCTCTCTCTCTCTCTCTCTCTCTCTCTGAGAATAGAAGTTGAAGATTTTCCTTTTTTTTTTTTTAATGTTTTTCTTTTTCTTTTCTTAATTTTTTGTAAATATCAATTTCATTTATGAAAATGGTTTTGTAACAATAGACAGGGATTTGGAAGAAAATTATGCTTTAAAATTTTCAAAACAAAATTATTTGGGTTTATATATATTGGAAATGTTTGCTGGTCATCCATTTTTCATTCATATATATATATATATATATATATATTTGTCCCTGCATGCATACGGATATTTGATCAAAATCAGATAAATTGGTCTGAAACCGTTTATTAGCTCGACTTTTATTTGATTTTATTACTAACATTGTTATCAACGGTTTTGATTGATCTATGAGTGTAAAATATAAATGTTGCTCGGTGCATTATTTATAGAAAATATATGGGTATGAATATTCTTTTACCTTTTGTAAACACATTATTGGAAACAAAAATAGTCAGAGTTGATTCTCTCACCACTCGACAAAAATGATGTCAAAACTCAAAACCTTTCTCAAATTCTCTGCAAAAATTTTAAAGTGAATGGAAGACAATGGTTTGAGAAAAAAAAAATTATTACAATTTTCCTTCACTGAAAGCTCAGAATATTTTTGTTTTCATAGATACAATATGGATTTTTTATTGTTCGAATTCTTCCAAAATTCAATTTGCAGGTCACACACACTCACACACACACACACATATATATATATGCACGTGTGTAGAAAAAAAAACTCAAATTAAAAATAAAAAAGCAAATTAAAAAAAACAAAAGTTCTAGTTAAACTAACAGGTAAACTTTATTATTCCCACTATAGGATATTTGGGGTTGTTTGGTAAAGGAGTTTGAGTAATATTATTTGTAATTTTTTAAAATATGTGTTGGTAAAAAAGTGTATAGAAATACGTATAATGTTGTTTAAAAACTGAAAATATATGTTTAAAATGCTCTATCAACCGCAGCCTTGAAATTTAATTTCCTTCTATACTAAAAACCAACATAGTTAAAAAACTATCTCAAAAAAAAAAAAAAAAAAAAAAAAAAAAACAGAACAAATGTCATGTAATTTTTTTTTTTTTATCATTCATCTCATAATTTTCTTTTTGGAATCAAAAAACCTTAGCATTATTGCATTAACTCTTATGAAGGCCTAGACTCTAATGATCCAATTGTACTCTAGTCTTCCGTTCCTCTGTTTCCTTCTTCTTCATCCAATCAAAGATAGAGAGACTAGGGGAGAGTGTAGAACTTAAAGCTTAGACCTTAGACTTCACTTTAGACCTTTTTTTTATAGTTAATACTTTGCAAAGTGGACAAATTGGTTAATTCTTAACCATTAAGCTTGTGTGGCACGTGTCCAAATGGGCCTTCTTCTCTTTTGTTTTGTTTTTTTTTTTTTTTTCCCCCTCATTTTAAGCGGTAAATGAATTATATTCCTGTAATTCTCAATTTGTTTAGATACAATTATTAATTATGGTTCAATTCCAGTTTCTAACCTCTTCCAGTCTTCCTTCTATAGATGTGACGTTAGAAGTTACAGAAATTCTACAGATGAAAAAAAAAAACTAACGTTGGTTGATGCAGCAAATTATTAGGGGTAGATAAAAACGTAATATCAAAAGTAGATCCAAATAAGAATTAATAAAAATTTATCAACTCAATAGGTATAAAATAAAAATTAACATTTGTTAATGTGACAAATTATTAATTGTAAGTAAAAATGTGATATCAAAGGTAAATTTAAATAATAACTAATAAAAACTTGTCAACTCAATAGATGTGAAAAAAATTGTCTATTAGCGTGTGAATATATTCTCTTATCTCATCCTCCTTCCCCTATATATATGTGTGTGTGTGTGTGTGTGTTAATCAAATAAAAAAAAGATACTCAATGTTGTCAAGCCAGCCCACATTGGTAAAGTGTGATCTTGAGAAGAGGTATATCTCTAGCTCCGCGATACTAACTGTCGTATGCAGTTTTGGTATTAGCGTATGAGTATATTCTCTTAGCTCAATCCCTTTCTCCTATATGTATGTGTATCTATCAAAAAAAAAAAAGATACTCAGTGTTATTGAGTCATTCCATATTCAGTAAGATGTGATATTGAGAAGGGGTTTATCACTTATTCCATGACACTAACTGTCATATGCAGTTTTGATATTAACATGTAAGTGTATTTTCTTATCTCATCTTTTTTTTCCTATGTTTGTGTGTTTGTCTTTATCGAATAAAAAAAAGATACTAAGTACTTTCTTGAAGGATTTCTTCAGCTTTGTACATGCCCCACTTAATATTTTGATATATGATATTCTTTTTCGCTAGTCATCTTCCTTGTTTTCCATATGTCTAGCTAACCCATCCCCACAACATATTTGAGCTAATCTTCTCTGATGATGCAATAAAATCGTCAGTAAGCCACACGGTCCACACGTGCCCCCGATGACGTACCTGCACAACAAAGAGAGTAAAGACCTTTGAAAGGGCACTGGCGTGGTACCGGCCAAGTACCCTCCGAAGGTTAAGTTAGAAACCTTTACTTTCAACACTAGAGTGCTAGAGTTGAGTTATTTGTGCGTACCTTACTTTGAGAGGGTCTTGGGGTATTTATAGTAGCGTTGGGCCGAGATTCAAGCCTTGGTCAAGGAGCTCTTTTCCTTTTAGGACAGTGATATTTGGATCCCACGTATCTCCTAGAATCCTTGTCCTTGTAGGAGTCTCCATACTTAGACGTGTCGTTCAAGAATCATTTATATATGCGTGTTGGTCAAGTAAGGTTGTAGACGGAGCCGAGGCTAACCTCGTCAGTCTGTCCCCGTCAGCTTGGCTACGCGTCAGGCTTGCTCGTGTCCTGAGACCGTCAGCTTTAGGTCTCCATATGCTTTGGGTCGTCAGCCTCAGGTGGCCCAAGAGTTGATATCGTCAGCCTTAGGGTCGTCAGTCCCAGGCTCGTCAGCATAATGTCATTGGGATAACCCTTATCAGCTGCCCCCTACTCCATAGCCTCGTCAGCCTTTCCCGACGTGCTATGGAGTACATATCTAAAACCTCACGCCTTTCATTAAATGCAAGGACACGTGGCTTAGCTTGATTCGCCTCGTTCTGCGACGAGCGTGTCGCTTCGTCTTTCGTGCCCCCTTTTTCCTATATATATCTCCTACTTTCCTCGTTTCAGACTTTCCAGCACTTGTATTCTTTTGAGAGCCAAAGCGTCAAGCTCACGACTCCCGTCAGTCTTTTTGCTAGCTTCGTCTTCCTTGATCCGTCAGCTTTTTTGGGACCGTCAACTTACATCAGACGACACTTAACTTGTAAGTTTTTCTTTTAATTCTTTTTATTTTTCCACCCTGTGCCTTTAGCGAAGCCGTTGGCCTAGGTTCTTAGAGCAACGACCCTCGTTTGTAGGTAGTCAGATGTCGAGTGAGCAGTCGTCAATCCGCGAGGGAGCGGGTTATGACGAAGTCTTTCCGTCAGGCCGTCAGCCCGAGGAGGGCTTGTCCTGGTCGTCAGAGAGGGACACATCGGCCCATTCTTCTGACGAAGTGGATAGAAATAGTAGAGAAAGTGAGGATGGGGGTGGTAGGGAGAAAAGGAGAAGTGGTGACGAGAGTGAGGATGAAGGTGACGAGGAAACTTTAGAGAGTACCTCTGGAGCTCCGGGTGATGACCGCCCCTTCATCCTTCCCCTTGAGTGGTCCGTCAATAGTTTTTTGCCGACGATGTCAGAAAACGTTTTCAACACTTTACGGGCCCGCTACCAGATCCCAGACGACGTCCAATCCGTCTCCCCTTGGAGGGTGAACGGTGTTACACAGGCCGGACAGCAGACGTGGGCATGTATGACGCCATGTTTGCGGCGGGCTTCAGACTACCACTGACGGAGTTGCACCGTCAGTTAACAAACTTTTTAGGCATCTCCGTCAGTCAAGTTGCCCCCAATGCGTGGAGGACTTTCATCGGCGCGGAGATTTTATGGGTCGTCTCAGCGGTGGGCACCGTCAGTTAACTCTAAACGAGTTCTTTTGGTGCTACCGTCCACAACATATTTCCTCGTCCAAGGGTTTCTATCACTTCTCCGCTAGGTCGAGAGACTTGAAATTGGTGTCGGACATGCCTGACTCCAATAGAAACTGGAAAGGGAGATACTTTTTCGTTGAGGGGACGAACTGGGTGTGTCGTGAAGAAGAGTGGCAGTTCATGCCATATGGTTCTTTCGACAATACTTGGGCGCATGTTAGGGATTCAGGTTGACCCCGTCGGCCCCTCTTTTGCCTAGATCTGATTGATTCCTAACCCCGTCTGTTTTTCTTTCAGCCAACGTTCGTCCAGACATAACTGCGGAGCAAGAGGAGTTCATTCGTCGGGTGACGTCGATCCCTCTAGACGAAAGGAGGTGCCGGGACCTAATTACCCTAGACACCTTGCACCTATATTGTGGTGGTCCCGAACCGTCAGACGAGGCTCGTAGGCTAAACGAATTATCCCGTCGACGTGAGTTTCTCGTAGTTACCTCCGTCAGTTTCCTTTATTATTGTTTTTACTCACTTTTTGTCTTTAACAGAGATGGAGACGGCAAAACAGAGAATCCGTGCCGCCGCGGCTAAGAAGAAGCAGGAGGAGGAGAGGGCAAGAGGTGAAGCGACGCCGTCGTCAGCCCCCAAGTCCGTCGGGAAGAAAGGCGTCAAAAGGAAAACCGACGGGGCTGGCGACCGGTCCGGGAAGAAGGCGATTCCCTCTTCTGGGGAACCTACCAAGGGGCCGTCGCCCCCAAGAGCTTCTCACGGGGTCGGCAAAGGCCTGATGACGGCGTCAGGGGTCGTCCATCCAGATTCCGTCCGTCACCTCCTTACCCACAAGGACTATGCCGTGGAGGTGACGGGGTCCATCCTAAAGGAGGAGGAGATGGCGCTGTGTGACGACGAGTCGACTGACGATCTAGGGTCGTCAGGGGTTTTCGACCTCACCCGGGTATACTATTCCTTCCTCTTATCAAGCCACATGGACGACCTTATAACGGACTGACGTTATTCTTACGTCTTGCAGGCCATGATCCGGATGAAGTACTTGTGGGACAAATGCGCGGATAAGGAAGCTGTGGTTTCCCGTCTGCATACCCGGCTAAGGAATGCTGTTGACGCCCAGCAGCAGTACAAAGAGGCCAACGTCCACTTAGCTAAGGAGGTGAAAAGACTGACGGACATGCTGACGGAGGAGGCCCGTCAACGAGGCCTGGCTGACGAGGCAAAGGTGGCGGCGGAGAAGGAGCTGCAAGGACTGATGAGCCAGGTAGAGACGGCCAGGAATGACGCCGTGGCGGAATTCAAAGATTCCCAGCAATTCATTGATTCCTGCGCCGTCTACTATGCTGACGGTTTTGAAGATTGCTTGAAGCAGATGAAGCGCGCCTATCCTGACTTGGACTTGTCGGGGATCAACATGGACGAGCCCATACCGTCAACTCCGGTGGGTGAATCTATCCTCGAGGGGGATGATGAGTCTACCGATCCTAAGGCAGACACGAGAGACGGCAGCTTCGTTCTTGCTCAACCTGCCTTGGAGAGGTCCGTCACCTTGGATCCGTCAGCCGGTCTTGATGCGGCCAAGTCTACTGCCGACCCTTCTACTCCAATCGTCGTCCTGTCCCCGTCGACGGCTCCTTCTACTTCGTGAACCCTTTGTAAACACTGTTTTGTAATGAATTTTTATGCTTGACGCCCGCGGTTTTGGGCTTTTTGTAAAGACAATTCCCTTTTGTAGTATTTTCACGTTTGTTGCTTTCAAAGTGTTATTTTTATTTCGCCGTTGGTTTGAATTTTTGTAATGTTTTTGCATCTTGTCCTGACGAGGCTACCTGCTTTAGTAAACTTTGTATTGGTTTTGCGCACTTAATGTAGTTTACTTCGTGAATTTTGTAGTGACTCCGTCTACTTTGTGGACTCCGTATCAAAGTCGTCCATTATTTTTTGAACTTCCAAGTTCACTTTATGGTCTTTGTAGTGACCCCGTCAACTTTGAGGATTTAAGGTTATCCACTTTGCGGACTTAAGGCTGTCCACTTTGTGAATTTAAGGCCGTCCACTTTGTGGCCTTAAGGTCGTCTATTTTGTAGACTTAAGGTCGTCCACTTTGTGGACTTAAGGTCGTCTACCTTGTGCACTTAAGGTCGTCTATCTTGTGGACTTCAGGTTGTCTACCTTGTGGACTTCAGGTTGTCCACTTTGCGGACTTAAGGCCGTCCACTTTGTGAATTTAAGGCCGTCCACTTTGTGGACGTAGTAGTAGTTCCGTCCATTTTTGTGGACTTAAGGTCGTCCACTTTGTAGACGTAGGGTCGTCCACTTTGTGGACTTAGTAGTAGTTCTATCCACTCTGTGGACTTAAGGTCGTCCACTTTGTAGACGTAGGGTCGTCCACTTTGTGGACTTTGTAGTAGTTCTATCCACTCTGTGGACTTAAGGTCGTCCACTTTGTAACAGTAGGGTCGTCCACTTTGTGGACTTGGTAGTAGTTCTATCCACTCTGTGGACTTAAGGTCGTCCACCTTGTGGACCTTGTAGTAGTTTCGTCCATTTTTGTGGATTCTAGCTTGGTCATCCCATTTGTTGTTCCGTCTATCTAATTGTTGCACAAGTTGTTTTACTGAATAAATTCCTCTTATTGTGTTGAAGGCATAAAATTGTTCAAAAATGAATAAACCCTAGCCCTTTGGGCTTTAAATGTATTGTAATGAACTAAAATAAACGATTAAAATAAATGACTGAAAAGTAGACTGGAGATGAGAAGTAGCGTTCTTTGTGTTGCTTTTTATTGGTAGTACTTTCTGAGGTGTTCGGCGTTCCATGGATGATGTAGCCTTAGTCCGTCCAGAGTCTCTAAGTGGTAAGTACCCTTCCTTAGCCATGATGTAATTCTGTAGGGCCCTTCCCAGTTTGGGCCGAGTTTTCCTTGTGTAGGGTCTTTTGCGGCGCCCATCACCTTCCTTAGGACCAGGTCTCCAACTTTGAAGTCCCTGTGCTTGACTCGGGAGTTGTAGTGCTTTGCCATGAGGTCTTGGTATCGTACGAGCCTCTGTTCAGCTGTCGCCCTAACTTCATCGACTAGGTCAAGTTCTAGACGCATGGCTTCGTCATTCCTTCCTTCGTCATGGTTGTCCACTCTGTAGCTCGTGAGTCCGACCTCGGCTGGTATAACTGCTTCAGTGCCGTATGTTAGCCGGAACGGAGTCTCTCCTGTGGGGGTTCTGACTGTTGTTCTGTATGCCCATAGTACGCTGGGTAGTTCTTCCGGCCATATGCCTTTTGCCCCCTCTAGCCGAGTTTTGATTATCCGAAGCAAGGATCGGTTCGTGACTTCCACTTGTCCGTTGGCTTGGGGATGAGCCGGGGAAGAGTAATGATTTTTGATCCCTAATTGTGAACAAAAATCCCGGAAGGCGTTATTGTCGAACTGTTTGCCGTTGTCCGAGATCAGGACCCTTGGAACTCCAAACCTGCAAACGATGTTCTTCCAAACGAAACTTCGCACGTTCTTCTCAGTGATAGTGGCTAAGGCTTCTGCTTCCACCCATTTGGTGAAGTAGTCGATTCCGACTATCAGGAACTTCAGTTGCCTTGCTGCCGTTGGGAATGGGCCCATGATATCCAACCCCCATTGGGCAAACGGCCACGGAGCAGTGATCGGGGTTAGTTCTTCAGCTGGCCGCTTGATGAAGTTACTGAACCGTTGGCATTTGTCGCATGTCTTGACATATGTCTGGGCGTCCTTCTGCATTGTTGGCCAATAGTATCCGGCCCTGACTAATTTGTGGACCAACGATTGCGACCCTGAATGGTTGCCACAAATTCCTTCATGTACTTCTCTCATGACATAATCCGCTTCTTCAGGTCCTAGACACCTTAAGTACGGCCGGGAGAAACTCCTCTTGTATAAGACATCCCTTATTAAGATGAATCTCGCTGCGCGGACCTTCAGCTTCCTTGCGGCTTCCTTTTCTTCGGGTAGAATGCCTTCTTTCAAATAGGCGACCAGAGGGGTGGTCCAATCGTTTTCGGATCTTACTTCCTGCATACTGATGACATCTATCAGTGGTGTGAGTTGAGTAAAAAATAGTACCTTGTCGGGGATGACCACATGTTCCGCTGATGCAGCTTTTGCAAGGCGGTCGGCTTGTTCGTTGTCCCCTCTTGGAATTTGAACAACTCTTGCCTGGAGTTCGTCCACCTTTCTCCTTGCTTGTGCCAAATACATCTTCATTCTTTCTTCCTTGCATTCGTAGTCGCTGTTGACCTGATTGGTGATTACCTGAGAGTCACAATGGACCACCGTACCTACGGCTCCTACGGCTTTTGCCAGATCTAAGCCTGCTATGAGGGCTTCATATTCTGCTTCATTGTTGGTCGTAGGAAAACCAAGTCGAATCATGCATTCGACCTCGTCACCCTCGGGGGAGCGAAGTACGACTCCTGCTCCGCCAGCTTTTTTGTTTGACGACCCGTCAGTGAAAACATTCCATTGGGAACTCCCCGCCCCCTGATCTTCTTGATATGCGAACTCCGCAATAAAGTCAGCGAGTACCTGCCCTTTGATGGCCGTGCGGGGGCGATATTTTATGTCAAACTCGCTCAATTCTACAGCCCATAAGGCCATACGTCTCGCGGCATCAGGGCTACTCATTGCTCGTCGTATGGGCTTGTCAGTCAGTACGACCACCGTATGGGCCTAGAAGTATGGCTTCAGCTTGCGCGCTGCCGTAACTAGAGCGAAGACCAGTTTTTCTAGTGGCGAGTATCTTACTTCTGCCCCGTGGAGTGCCCGGCTGGCATAGTACACCGGCCTTTGTACCTTGCTGTCTTCCCTCACTAGGGCTGCGCTGACGGCGGCTGGAGAAACGGCCAAATAGAGGAATAGTTCTTCGCCTGGTTGGGAGGGGGTCAATAGTGGTGGCGACGATAGGTAGGCTTTGAGGTCTTCAAATGCTTGCTGGCACTCGTCCGTCCATTCGAAGGACTTCTTCAGCGTGCGGAAGAATGGGAGGCACCTATCCGTCGCCCTGGATACGAATCTGCTAAGCGCGGCGACCTTTCCGTTTAGGCTTTGTACTTCCTTCACATTTTTTGGGGGCGTCATCTCCATTATAGCTCGGATTTTGTCTGGATTGGCTTCAATGCCTCGCTGGGACACCATGTATCCCAGGAATTTTCCGCCAGTCACTCCGAAGGCACATTTGGCTGGATTTAGCTTCATGTTGTAGGAGCGAAGGGTATCGAAGGTCTCCTTCAGGTCTTTCAAATGATCCTCCTTTCTTCGACTTTTTACCAGCATGTCGTCGACATATACCTGGACGTTTCTCCCGATCTGCTCCGCGAACATCTTGTTCATAAGCCTCTGGTATGTTGCGCCTGCATTCTTCAAGCCGAACGGCATGACCTTGTAGCAAAAAAGGCCTTGACTTGTCACAAACGAAGTCTTTTCTCGGTCAGCTTCGTCCATCAGGATCTGGTTGTATCCCGAGAATGCATCCATGAAGCTTAGCAGCTGGTGTTGGGCCGTAGAATCCACCAGGAGGTCGACCCTTGGTAGAGGATAGCTGTCCTTGGGGCATGCTTTGTTTAGGTCGGTGAAATCTACGCACATCCTCCACTTTCCGTTGCTCTTCTTTACCATGACGACGTTTGCTAACCAATCGGGGTAGTAAACTTCCTGAATGAAGCCCGCCTCTTGTAATTTACGAACTTCTTCTGCTACTGCCCGATCTCTCTCCGGGGCGAAGACTCTCTTCTTTTGTCGAACCGACGGAAAAGACGGTGATACGTTCAACTTGTGTACTATGACCGATGGGTCAATGCCAGGCATATCCTCGTGACTCCAAGCGAAAACGTCTCGGTTTTCTCTGAGGAAGACCGCGAGTTTCTGCCGTATCGTACTGTTCGTAAGAGTACCAATCTTGGTTGCCCGCTCTAGTTGGGAGTCGTCGAGAGATATCTCTTCGAGTTCTTCTATGGGCTCCGTCGTGGTGCGTTGTTCTTCAATGCTCATGGTCTGACGGTGGTCATCCATCTCCATCATTGCTATATAACATTCTCGTGCGGCCACTTGGTCTCCTCTGAGCTCTCCCACTCCATAATCCGTCGGGAATTTTATCATTAAGTGGTAGGTCGAAGTTACAGCTTTCCATGAGTTAAGCGTGGGACGCCCTACGATGGCGTTGTAGGCTGAAGAGCAGTCGACCACGAGGAATGCTACATTCTTGGTGACTTGCTGAGGGTAGTCTCCAATAGTGACCGCCAGGGTGATAACACCGAGGGGAAATACCTTTGTTCCTCCGAAGCCGACTAGCGGGGCGTTAGCCGGAGTCAGTCGTTCTCTATCAATTCCCATCTGTTGGAACGCAGGGTAGTAGAGGATGTCTGCTGAGCTCCCATTGTCGACAAGAACTCGATGCATGTTGAAGTCTCCTGCTCGTATGGTGACGACAAGTGCGTCGTCATGGGGGTGATGGAGGCGTCGTGCGTCTTCCTCCGAGAATCCGATGAGGGGGTTATCAGTCCGTGGCATCTTGGGTACGGACCCTGCCAACTGGATATTCTGCACCATCCTGAGATATGTCTTTCGAGCTTTCTTTGACGATCCAACGGCCGCCGTCCCTCCTACAATCATCCGGATATCGCCTAAGGGCTGTCTGGGGCGTTCGTTTTCCCGTCTGGGAGCTTGGTCTTGCGGCGGTTCCGTTCGTTCTTTGCTGACGAACCTCTGCAGCCTTCCCTGCCTTATTAAAGCTTCTATCTGTTGCTTTAGGTCGTAGCAGTCAGCCGTGTCATGTCCATGGTCTCGATGGAAGCGGCAATATTTGTCTCTTGGCCTTTTGTTGGGATCTCCCTTCATTTTGCCGGGAAAAGTCAAAGTCCCCTCGTCCTTGATTTGCATCAGGACCTGATCGATAGGGGCGGTCAATGGTGTGAAGCTCGTGAATCTCCCTGGGAGTGGTTTGGAGCGGCGATCATCCCGTCGTTCTTCAGTCCTGGCTTTTCTTTTGCCCCCTATCCGTTCGAGTATCTTCTTGCCTTTCCCTCTTCTTAGGCTTGTCTTCCCTTGCAATCAGCGCGTCTTCTGCGTTCATGTATTTGGTTGCCCTGTAAAGTACTTCGGACATGGTCTTTGGATCGTTCTTGTATAGGGAGAAGAGGAACCTCCCTTTTCGCAGCCCGTTGGTGAAGGCTGCTACTTGTATCTTGTCGTCCGCCTCATCTATAGAGAGAGCTTCTTTGTTGAACCGCGTTATGTAGGACCTTAGAGTCTCGTCTTCCCTCTGCTTGATGCTCATCAAGCATGCCGTGGATTTTTTGTACCGGTGGCCTCCGATAAAGTGCGAGACGAACTGAGCGCCTAGCTCTTTAAAGGTGCTAATTGAGTTTGGCGTCAACCTGCTATACCAGACTCTCGCGGACCCTTTCAAGGTGGTTGGGAAAGCCCTGCACATAATCTCGTCGGGCACTCCTTGAAGGTGCATTATAGTTTTGAAGGACTCTAAGTGGTCCAGGGGATCCTTGTTTCCGTCGTAGCTTTCCACCTGCGGCATACGAAACTTTGGGGGAAGTGGGCACGACGTAACAAGCGACGTGAAAGGTGAATCGGTCCGCTGTACCAGGTCGTCGAGATCGTTAGACACTCGTCCTTTGAGGGCGTTCATCATCACGTCTATTCGCTCACGCATCTCCTGCATCTCGGCGGCGATGTGAGGGGGTATGGCTTTAGAAGGGGTAGTCAGATTGGTATCCCGCCTCTCCGGCTTGCTCGGGGCGTTGCTGCCTTCGGGCGCTTCGGGATCCCTTCTCTCAGCGCTTGTCTCCTCCTGATTTTCCTCTTGTATTCTAGGATGCGCGTTCCTCTGACGCAGCTGCTCCTCTAAGTCGTGATTTTCCTTAGTTAGGCGCTCGACCGCTGCCGCGAGCGTTTGGACTTGCTTTTCCAGAACGGTTGCGCGCGGTTCGTTCTCCTGAACGTTGTTGGTGGTAGCCATTGAGCGGGTGAGTACCATGCAACTTTTTGTCCGGGAAGCGACAGCGTGGCGTTACCACTTCGTTCCCACAGACGGCGCCAACTGATGATGCAATAAAATCGTCAGTAAGCCACACGGTCCACACGTGCCCCCGATGACGTACCTGCACAACAAAGAGAGTGAAGACCTTTGAAAGGGCACCGGCGTGGTACCGGCCAAGTACCCTCCGAAGGTTAAGTTAGAAACCTTTACTTTCAACACTAGAGTGCTAGAGTTGAGTTATTTGTGCGTACCTTACTTTGAGAGGGTCTTGGGGTATTTATAGTAGCGTTGGGCCGAGATTCAAGCCTTGGTCAAGGAGCTCTTTTCCTTTTAGGACAGTGATATTTGGATCCCACGTATCTCCTAGAATCCTTGTCCTTGTAGGAGTCTCCATACTTAGACGTGTCGTTCAAGAATCATTTATATATGCGTGTTGGTCAAGTAAGGTTGTAGACGGAGCCGAGGCTAACCTCGTCAGTCTGTCCCCGTCAGCTTGGCTACGCGTCAGGCTTGCTCGTGTCCTGAGACCGTCAGCTTTAGGTCTCCATATGCTTTGGGTCTTCAGCCTCAGGTGGCCCAAGAGTTGATGTCGTCAGCCTTAGGGTCGTCAGTCCCAGGCTCGTCAGCATAATGTCATTGGGATAACCCTTATCATTCTCTATTTTCATTTGGTAAAAAAAATCTTCTCTATTTTCATTTAAAATTATTTATCATCTGACATTATTATTATTATTTAAATTTATTTTTTCATTATGTAAAATTTATCACACATGCTTATTATATAGGGCAAATTACAACTTACCCGTGGCCGAAATTTAAATTATCTATCTGTGATTTAAAATTTGACACTTTACTCGCCTGAGATTTACTTTGTTAAACTTCCGTAACCCACTTCTTCACTTTCACCGTTAAAAACACACAAAATAACATAAAAATCAAGATCTAAAAGCATATTTTTTTTAAAATTGTGAAGCTCTCAGATCCACTGGGTTTATTGAAATTTTGTGGTCGTTCAATCACCTTAGCTCCTTGCAAATCCAACACCTTGAGCAGCTTGAATCTAGCATGAAATAATTTTGAAATGGACAACTTAGATGGCAGATCTTTGACTCCAAATACAAGCGAAGAGCGAAGATGAGATACAATTATGTTGGTATTATGTTTGTTAAACTTTGTTGGTTTGTCCGCCTCTTGCAGTTTCTAGACATGCGAAACAATCATGAATGCAGCATTTCATGACTCTTGCGTCAACAGTTGTTATAGCTATTTGTATTAAGCTTCTATTAAGAAGTTAGAAACTAAAAGCTAAACCCACAAAATTAATCAAAACTAAAAGCTAAACTTAGATTTTTTGAACATAAACCTAGAAATCTTGAACATAAACCAAAAATTAAACCCATTAATTTTGAACATAAACCCACAGCCACTGCAAATAAAAATTAAAACCAAATCAAACACACATCAAATTTCTTTCTCAATCTTTTCTATCCCCTTGACAGTTTTGTTTGGATTGATAGGCTTGAGAATGTTCTTATGAAGACTAAGATTGTTCTTAAGCAAAAATATCACCATTTTAAGAAATATACTTTTAGATCTTGATTTTTACATTTTTGTTATGTTTTTCGTGTTTTTAATAGTGAAAGTAAAGAGGTGGGTTACGAAAGCCTAACGGAGTAAACTTCTAGTGGGTAAAGTGATGACTTCTAAACTACAGGTAGACTATTTAAATTTCGGCCAAACCATAGGTAGGTAAATTGTAATTAACCCAATTATATGTGACAATTAAACATAATAATCCAAATTATAGAAAATTATTAATATTTCAAAGAAAAAAAATGAATTATAACAAAAATATGAAAATGTTCATGTTTAAAATAAATAGTAAACATGGAACTAAAAATATTAATTTTGATCATTTTATTGTCATATATAATGACAATAAAGATACATATGGCCAACCATAATTAACATGTAAAAAATTCATAGTCGATTCCAAAATTTTAAAAACCGTAAATGTAAACAATTATACCGTCAATAAGAATATTAGTGTTTAATTAAGGTGAAATATTTTCGCACAAATATAATAATACATAGAGTGTTTAATATGTAAAGACTTTTGTGGTTGAATAAGAGATTTAGATTAGAATTTTATTTACACAAGAACTAATTGAATTCTTGGCTTGATGATAAAGATAAATTATCATGGAATGATTTTATCCTATATATTCCATAAAAGAAAATTAAAAAAAAAAAACTAAACAAAAAAATCTTTAGATAAATTGTTACGAAATCATTTTGATTTTGGCCACAATAAGTCCAGACAATCTTAGCGACAAATCCGCTTATTGCCTGTAATGTTTATCTTGGTAGAGGTAGGTGCTTAGTCTATGTTGATGCCATAGGCAAATGGTACATGATAATTAACTTGCATCACAATGTCAAAGTGATGGTTCTACCATTGTCTCCCCCTCCCCCCGCTTTAATGGTATTTGTGGTGCACAAAGTAATAGGTTTTGTCATGTGATGTCTATTCATACAAGTGATAATTATTGGGTATCTCAGAGTACTATAAATGCATACTTCTTCCTCTCACATAAATGTGAGTCTTACTAATTAAATTTATGGTGGGACTCACAATTCATGTAAGAGAGGAAAATATACATTTATGATACTCCCGAAGTATTCAATAATTTTCCTTATACAAGATTGATTATGTTCAATCCAGATTTAGAATTAACAATATTATTGGTACCAAACAGAAGAAGAACAAACCCAATAGAAAAGGTTTTCTTTTTTAATCTTTTACTAGAATAAATAAGGTCAACTAAGAACTTTGTCACGGGCTTCAAATCCAAATTCACCTTCATGGGAAGAGTCTGATTGATATGCCATTGAACCAAGTCCAAGAGGTTTTTGACAAGTTACAAAAACTAAACTTAATTATATACAGGATACACAGCAATTCAAGGTTATTTGATTTGGAGAATAATTAATAGTAGCCAATTAAGCATGTTGTTTAATGACTATTGATATTATTATCTTTTATTATAATAACTAACTTTTTTTTTTTACTAAAATAATAATAAAAAAAAAAACTATTTACCTTTACGTTCTGTTTGTTTCGATAGAACTTTGTGTAAAGATAGTTTTTTGTGTTTTTTTTTATTTGGTAGCATAAAAAAAATGAGTAAAATGAAAACTATTTTTGGTCAACATAAAAAGTATAACTTATTTTTAGAGATTATTTTCTACTAAATTTTTTTTTTTTGTAAAACAACTTTATTTCACAGCAAGCTAAATAATAGAAGTTAGGAGGTTATTTTTTAATTCATTTAAAGTTATTATTAAACATTAAAAAAGAAAATAATTTTATAAAAAATACTTCTTAGAAAATAACTCATTTTTAAAAAAAAATATTATTGAAACAATAGGAGCGGCAGGCTAGCGTCCACAAAGATTATCACATGCGCAAGACCTAAAGGCTAAAAGTCCAAAGGACTGAGTCACACACACAATGGAATTTATGGGGCGGAATTGCTCATGGAGATGGAGGGTAAAACTGGTGACATATATTTGATTTGAATATTATGGAAATATGAGTATGATTAGCAATCAGCATCTACAATCGTGCTCCTCACGAAAGCTAGTTTGGTCTTTCAATAGCTGGCCTAGGAGCTCCAGCTATTAAATTTATTAATATTTTCCTCTCTTTTTTTTTTCCTAAAATAAAATTATGACTTCTAATTGAGAACTTGTAAATAAGTCCTTTGTTATCGAATAAAATAATTAAGATTTGAGATCCGGTCTAATTATATAAAAATTAATTAGTATCATCATAAAACAAATGTTATAATTAAGTTGAAGTTATATTATAACTAAAATAAATAAATAAATAAAAGGAAAATTGCAATTGACCATATGGCACCATTGGTCCATGTGGCTATAGTTATAATGACATTTACATCACCTCCATCACAAGCTTGGCTATCTTTGAAACATTGTATAGGTTATTTTGGTCAGCCACTGGTTTTGGCTGGTGGGTCATATATATCATAAATGGTTGGTAATAGGTATCCAGCCTGCACAGGTTGGGCTGGTAACTGGTGATAATGGCAAAGATGCATCACATGCTATATATATATGACATGAGTATAAAGTGTGGAATGCTTTGTGTCTCCTTGATTCTAATCATCCAATCAGATGGCAACCATTATCTGATAAATTTTTAATTAGTTTAAAGTTAGGAACTTTGACATGTTGTAAGAAGTAAGTAGCAAATGATTCCTCTAAACCTGTGGTGTGCATTATTCCTTTATTGTTTTATATTTTTTATTTGTCCCAATTTACATGTTTTGATTTATGTTGTGAGATATTGCAAAATAGACAAAATTTATGTACAGTTGTTTAGGTGCTATTTTTTAGATTCCTCTTTTAAAATTCTGACATGTGACTTTTTCCTCATGGATGAAAGTGTATTTTTTAAATTAAGTAGCCACATGATAGAATTTTTAAAGAGGATTCTAAGGAACAACACCTAAGTACTGTACCTAAATCTTACTCTTACAAAATATATATAAGTTCTTACTTGTATGGTTTAATAAATTACCTGTGCTTTTTTTATAAAGTAAGCAATATTTTTATTAAAGTTAGACCCCATCATGAACGTGAGCGGAAAAAAACACTACAATTTTTCATACTCTGAGAGTACTTAAGAATTACTCTATCTTTAAAATAATTGTACTATAAAATGATTCTATTAGAAGTTTTAGAACTATATTCTTTTACTTTTCTTAAAAAATATTTGTATTATTTCAATTTTTTTTGAGAATTGTATTACTTCAAACTTTTTTTTTTTTTGGACGTATAGAGTATGCCATAGACTAACTATACGTTAATACACTGATTTTACCCTTTTTTTTTTTTGTAATATAGTACACTGATTTTACCTTGGTACGTACAAATGGCAAAATATAACATTGCGGTCCTACAAAGTTTCGAATTATTGTTTGCATGTTATGAATAAACCTAAGGTTAATTGGCATTTCTTTTTAATTGGAGGAGCATGTTTTAGTGGGTGAATCCCCTCAATAACTTTACCTAGTAAAATAAATCATTGTCTTCACGCTATAGTTACATATCAATCGACACAATTTGTTAATACAAATTTAAACTTTTCTGAAGGCATCTTTGAACTCATTTTGATCATGTAAAAAATGTCAAAAAGCAAGAAGGAAAAATTATTCAACAAACTATGGTATAATAACACATCCGTCATCTTCTAAAAAAAAAATGTTTACTTAAGTCCATTAACTCTTATACTATAGATCTTATTTACCGTAAATATCATATAAACTGGATTCAAGTTACATTTAATATAACCCTTAATAATATAAATCCACTCTATATTTTTAACTTTTTAACTGAATGTGTATTGTGACAAATCTACCATTTAGTTACATTTTCTCCTCATTCCTTTCACACTTTCAAATCAAAGATCAATAGTTATCTCATCTATAAAACATATAAATTTTAATGTTTTTTTCCCCTAAAATTATGCATTAAAGATAACTTTATAGATCTAGTAGTAAATAACATTTTATTAACATAAAATTTGACATGCATGTTAAGAACATAAAAAAACATATAATCCAACGGTGAGAATTTCAAAATATAAATCTCATTTAAAAAAAAAAAATTAAGGGGGGTAACATGAGAACGACACTTTGATTGAGTTATGTTTAAATTACAATTGGCATGACTCCTAATAATATTGCGCCACTTAATAATTTTTTTGTTAAATTGTGTATTTTGACAAATTCACTGTTGAACTAGATTTTCTACAAATTAATAATTTTTGTTTTATTGATGTTAATTTTGCAAATCCACTATTGGACTACATTCTCTAGTTATTTTTTTTTAATACTAGCAAAATTTTAATACAATCAAATTTCAATAACTATTGAATCTATAAAAACATTAATTCTAATATTTTTTTTTGTATTTTAAATTTTGCATAAAATATGATTTTATGGATTGAGTAATAGATAACATCTGATTGACATGAAATTTCACTTGTCTTAAAAGCATAGAAAATATGTAATCCAACAATAGGATTTTCCAAAAATATAGATTACATCATATCATATCTATCTATAATATATTATAGACGTTGGGTCTCAAAACTGGTGGATGCATGCTACAATGATACTTATTCATTTACAAAGCATACTACAATGACACATGACAACTATGTATATTTAACTGGTATTATTGGAAAACAATGCCGCGCGTTAAAATATTATTTGTACTTGTCAATGTATTTGCCATAGTACTAAACATGTGGCTTATAATTAAAATTTTGAATGAAATAATTACATTTATTTAGTATGGTATTAAAGTTCACATTTTTATTCTTATTTATGAGTACTAATTCTAAATTTGTCATTTGTCTATTTATATTCCTAACCATTCCCATTCCAAAGACTATTCAAGTATTTTGTTCTAAAAAATAAATAATTTGCTGAAAAAAATTCTTTAATTGAGTAATATATGTGTAATCTAATTAGATATTAGGTATTATATATTGAGATTTTTTAAGAAACTTACTTTAGAACCATAATTAAATACATCACAATTAGAAAAGAAGCCTAGAAGTCATTTTATTTTTTTTCATTTTTAAACACATGAAATTAAAATTGTTCACATGTAACAATAAAATGTATACAACATTCTCATAAATTTTAGCTTTTGATGTTTCTTTCTTTGACACAAAGGGGTGTGCGCGTGTGTGTGTGTGTGTGTGTATTTGCTTTGGGTATCAATAAGTAGTGCTTTTACTTTTATATTACATCATTATTTTAGCAATTATAATTATATTTACTTCAATTATCTACATGTGTTTCATCCTATTCCCCAACATTTCATCTTCCTCATCCCCCCCCCCCCCCTTTTATATAGAAATATGTTCTCTCTTTATCCCTTTTATAACCAACAAACTTATAAATTTTGATGAAAAATTTGTTTTGCAATTGTATTTTGTTTTTGTTCTCCACTATTAGAGGTACCCCTCTCTCTCTCTCTCTCTCTCTCTCTCTATGGAATTAAAAATTGAATAATATTTAAGACAAAAGATTGATTTATGTATTTTTATTGTTTAGAAACTGTTGTTATTATTTTAATGTTAATGCGAATATATTTTCTTTTGGTGTTTTGATTAGTGGTTGAATTTTTTATTTAATTTGGAGAATCAATTAGTAGGTGATGTTCAACTTTGTTATTTTGTATAACTTTTGTCCAATTGTAATCCAAATGTTTATTGGTATTTTCGTGATTGTGGAATTCATTGTGTATAAGAAAGTTTATAATAGTTATGTCAACATTTTTGTATCTAATATTTGGGTTAGAATTTTTTTTTATATTTATCCTTAAAATTTTTTCCTTCAAGTTTCAAATAAAAAGTTTTATCTCTGTTTTTATGCAAATGGAACCTCCTAATTAAAATATGGTTACATATTTTTATGTTCTTATTGAAACACACTACTAACATATATGGTAAAATTAACACTCTACATTTAAAAAAACCATTTTTTAGATGTTTTATTTTCCTCCAAATTTGTATCTCATTATCAAATAAATTTTACTATCCCATTTTTTATTTCGATTACATTAAGAATGATATAAGTTTTGTAATATAAATATTTTATATATCATAGTATAGTCTCAAATTTTATATAATAATCTTTCTAAGTGCTATATAAATAATGTTAATATATTAAGAGATTTTAATGGACTTTTTATATGTAATATTATTAATTCAAATAATAGAAATAAAAATTTTATTTATTGTTTCGTTGATAGTGTCTATTGATTAGCAACGATTGGAAGCAAAAAACAACAAATTTTTTTTTATAGGATTGTGATTATTTTTTTGTTAGATTATTACTTTTAATTAATATTTTATATATCAAGACTTATGATTTCCATGCATCACAATAATAATAATACTAATTTACCCTTTTTTAAAAAAAAAAAAAAAAAACATGCAATGCACAGGCCTTTCACTAGTTATAATAAAAGTTGGACGTAGAAGCTAAGGTTATGTCAAGTGGCTTCACAAAATTGTAGTAACTTTTTAGATAGAAATAAAATTTTATTTGCTCTTATCAATATCTCCTTAGTGTTTTAACAAATCATGCAACTTTATTGGTCATACCAAACTATTTTTTCTCTTCACTTTATTTTTTCTTTGGATAAACATTAAAACTTATAAGTAAATCCTTGTGGGTGCAAGCACCCGTGACGAGTGGTTTTCTCATGAGAAGTATTCCTCACCATAGAATGGACCAAACAGAGGGTGAAAATGGATTCGCCACCTAGTTTAGATCCAGGAACCAAATTAGGTCTTTTGGACCACTAACTTACATGCATATGTCTGTATACTAGATTATGCATTCGAAGTTTAGGTACGGCATCGGAGGGTGTTAGGCACTCAAGATCACCCGGCTTGTTGGTTGGCCTCCATTGTGTTGCTAGGCTATATTTAATTAAAAAGTTTATTAAGAGAGTCATAATCTTTAACCTAAACATGTATCATGCACTTAAATAAATAACACACACAACATGTTGAATATCACATCACAACATATAAGGAAACACATAAATAATTCAAACATTGCAGATTGACCAAATAAAATATGAAAGCAAATAAACATTAATAATAACCAAATAAAATATGAGTATGCATACACATAGTTGAAACCATGCGCACGCATCATTTAGCACAAATTTGAAAAATTACATTTTTATTGAATCAACCAAACACAAACTAAGTATGATCAACTACTAAAAATAAATACGATCAACTACTAAAAATTAGATTAACATGACAAGAAAAAGAGCATGGCAATTAAACAAATTAAACACAAATATATAATAAATTACATTAAGAAAAACATATGCATATATCGCAAAAATGAAATAAAGGCACAAACACAATAGGAACAGATTATAATCAACCCAATATCAGATTAAAGCATATCAAAAGAGTTTAAAATAACAAACAAAACAAATATAACAATTAGAGAAACGACATCAAGAAACTCATGTGAATCATAATGAGCAAAGGAAGAAATCATAGCTAGAAGACTCACCTTGCTTAAGATTATGAGTTTGAGATTATTTAACTAACCCCTTAGTGCCTCCTATACTAAGATTAGATTGAGATAACAATGATAATCAAATAACACAACAATACTTAAGTAATGAGTTTGGCTTATCTTCAGTACTTTTTTAACTGGAATCTCTTCTTATTTTAATGAGAAACTACCACGTCACCCGCTAACTAAATAACAGATGGAGATTAAAACATATTAACACTTGCCATTGTGTATTTAAAACAAAAAGAGACCTCTAATTAAAAAAGTACTAGAGGTAAGCCAGACCCTTAAGTAATCACAACTCAAGAACAATATTATTTTAAAAAGGTTTTGAAGACAAGATTAAGAACTAGTTTTTGCCTTAGTTTTGTGCTAGAAAGAGGTTTTGAATACTTAGAAAAAATGTGTAAAGGTGCTGTGGTGAGATTAGAAAAGGTGAACTAGGGTTTAGAAAAGATGGAGGCACTCTTTCTAGCTAGTGTTTTGATTGGAGTCATAAAATGAGTATTTATATGTTAAAATTCGGGTTTTCGGGGCTTTTTAGAGGTTTTTGGACATTTCCGTGGGTATAGAGGCCGGCCCATGTCAAAGAATGAAGTTTTGGGCCCTTAAAACTAAAGTTCTAGTGAACTAGAAAAGAGGGTGCTTACACATCCTTAATCCCACGCATACACATGCTTCTCGAAACCGTAATTTCGAATGCACTATTGGCCTGACTTCAATCAAAATAACTCACTCAATATAAATCTAATCATGCTAAATTTATGTTCAAATTAAAGCCTAGGATGTGTACTTTCCAATGAACCAAATCTCACTTAGATATTCATTTTGAATAAAAGATGTATTAAAAAATTATCTTGAACTCAACAATGAAGGTTTTTTAGGGAAACAGGGTACACTGTCCATATTTGCTTTAATACCATACTAAATTAATGTATTTATTTCATTCAAAATTTTAATTATATGCCATGTGTTTAGTATCATGGCAAAAACATTGACATGTACAAATGATATTTTAACGCGTGGCATTGTTTTTGAATCATATATTGACGTGTCTACAAACCTATCTCTATATTTAGTATTTAAATCAAGCAATTGTTTTCCTTATAAAATGCTACTTTAATTACATATTAAATTAATTTTTATTAATTTTGGAACTATTTTGTATGTGTTTTTGGGTTTTGGTTATTCTATGTATTTAGTTTGTGAGTGTTTTGATTTTTTGACTATTACTAGGAAAATTTTGGTTTTCACTTTTTAAATATTTTAATAAAGAACAATGACCAAAAATAACTAGGATACACTAAAAATATAGTGTATGAAGAGCTATTCAACAATCTCCATAAAGTAAAATTACTTCTAACATTTTTTTAATTATTAATATTATTGTTAACAATACTGCAAATTACTTACAAAACTCAAGTACTAATATTGTAGATCCATTAGATACAAAATCCAAACACAAACTGTTTGATACATGTAACTACAAATGTCATTATATTATAGTTGGTATGTTAGAAAATAATTTTTTATTGAGGTGTTATCGGCTTATCACTTTTTATATTTAATGATTGTTACACCAACGTAATTTATTCCTTTAGCTATAATAATTATTTATTTCATTATTTTTTATCAAAATAAAATATATATTTTATAAGTTTATGATAAAACTTTGCAACTCATGAGCCTTTAACTAGAATCTAATAAAAAAGTTATTTTAAGGTATAACATTGACAAAAAGTTATATTTAATATAACTTAGTCATTACCGTTTGATTTGGGTTTAAGTAGGGTTGGTTTCAATGCGCTTCAATTGTTGTAGAAGGGAATTAAAACTTTTATCCTAGATTGAGTCTTAATGTTGCCATTTTGGCAACTAAAGCTAACCAATACGTCAACAAAATTACACCATACTAACCATGAGAGCCACAGTTTGGTGTGATCATTTTATTTTAGTTTCTCTTAGCTATCAAACAAAACACAAATCTAACAAACACCTCACATATAAGTAGATAAGAAAAATGATAACGAAAAAAAAAAAAACCAAACTGAATAGATGGTAAATCTCATAATAAAACCCTTAAGATTAAAGGGAAAAAAAATTGAAATCACTGAGACAAACAAGCGAAACCACTCTTAAAGAACTAAAGAATTGATAGGATGAAAAAATTGGATGAAAATTTTCTCTCTCTAAGAGAGCTCTCCCCCTTTTAGGGTTTTCCGCCAATGTTTTGTATTCTAGGCTTTCTAGTTGCTCACCTCCTTTCCCTTCCAATCACCATACTTTCCATTTAGTTCTTCCATTATTTCTTTCTTAACTTCCAACCACCTTCTTTATTTGTTTTCGTACTTTGGTTTCCTCTACATGGTTAAGGCGTGGCCTAACCTCAGGTCTGCTATCAATCATCATCTACCCCTATCTTTCCCACGTTTTTCTTATCCTGGTTGCCTCTTTTTCAACTCTTTTCCTTCTTGTTCTTTTTGGCTTTCCCACGTTCTTCTTGTTCTTTTGGTCTTCTTGTCTCTTATGACCTATTTTTTGCTACTAGAGAATATGGTTGGACTGAAAGTAGTGATTCAAATGCCAGCATCAAACTTTTTGCTGATGAAATTTAATTTGACTACCAGTCGATGAGGAGGTTCCTTTCGCACGGCATGATCCCATCATTGAAGCCAAACCCTCTGATATTTCCACTCAACAGGATTTTAGAGTTGCTATATGATTGGTTTCATTTTAGACTACCGGAAATTCTCTGTAGATAACCTCAAGCACATCATCAATGTTGCATGGCACATCAGAGGCTGTGTGTCTATTATGGGTAAAGACTCCTACTTATACTTACTCCATTTTGAATTTCTGGATGATCTTAACCATATCAACAATGAAGGTCCATGGTTAGTAGGTGAAGCTCTCTTTGTTTTAGAAAAATGGCGGTCAAATCTGGTTCTTAGTAGATTACAACTCTGCTATGTCTCTCTATGTATATAATTGCATGGCCTCCCTTTGAAATACCAATACCCAGAACTTGTTGAGAAGATGGGACAACCTATGGGCATCTTTGAAAGAGTGGATTGGGAAGACTGCATGCCTCACAACATTCATTTTATGTGAATAAGGGTCCGCATGGATCCTTAGTTACCTATAGTTTCGAGCTTCATGTTGAAGCTTGATGATGGTTCCAAAGTTTGGATTCAATGCAATGTGATAGAGTGCAAAAACTATGTAACAGATGTGGTTTGATTGGTCATACCAGAAGCCAATGCACCTATTGCATGGATGACATCGAGATGATGCTCTTTCGACAATGGTATGGTATCCAGAGTTTGCACAAGGTACAATTTAGTTTTGATGCATTAGAACCCAGTTTGCTAATGATCTTAAAGCTTTTTATAATCTGAGGAGACATTGGACCTCCCAAATTCGGTTTGACAACATATATCATCATCACCACAACCATCCCCAACCACATCATCCCCTAAACCCTTCTAATTCAAGTACACATTCCTCAAATACATCCTCGCCTTCATATGCAACTAGTCATCCACATTACCTTGATCTTGAAACACCACAACACCACTTACCACCTAGCACAAATTCTATCCCAAACCAAATTGCAACCAACCAACCAGATAACGACCATGCAACCCTCAATTTTGTTATCAATTCCTTGCATCTTGATAGCCATTCTTTCTTGCCTACACCCTTCAACTCCCTTGTTTCATCTCCTATTCATAACCCCTTCAATGTGGCTAACCCGAATCCTACCCATATTCCACAACCCAACCAACAGTTTTTTCCCCCTTAGGAATCCATCAGATACTTTTACCATGCGACCTCCTAGGCTTCCCCCAAAGTCCTCAGTTAAGGTGGACTTGGTTTGGTGGCTCTAGTTTGTTTATTACCAATGGAGAAGTTAAGGAATCCTATCATTCACCTTCGGAAACAGGAAGTGACTCGGTCACAGCTATAATGTTCAACTTGGATAGTCTATATGCTGTTAGGCCAGAAGTCATGCAAGATACAACATGGGGTAGAGGTTTAACCCCTGAATCACTTGATTCTTTCATAGAATCTCTGGTGCAACGAGTGAATAGAGGAGGATTCATATTTGAACTGGGCAATTCTAGTACTGGACCTCGCTTTCAGTGTACAAGCCCAAAGCTATGATATGGATCGTTTATGAGATAATAGGAAGCACGTGACTATTGAGTCACCCCACTCGGCTCAAGGCCCAACCCCTACCATAAGTGTCATCCTAAATATCAATTTGGACACAAGTTGGGCTCTTTCAATAGCCCAGATTTTTCACTTAGCTTGGGTCCTCCTTCCTCAGACTCATCCCATTCTAACCCTGGCCATATTTCTAGTCTCCTCTGTGAGAAAACCTGGGAATCAACATCAGAAACAAAATCACAACTCTTGGGTTCTAGAAAGAGATTATGAAAAGAGATAAGAAAATTTGTGTTAGGTTCTAAGAAATTAGGAACTAATGTATTAGAACTTCAATATGTATATGTTATAAACCATGATCAAAACTTAGAGTCTAGATTTAGGCTGCTCAAAGTATGTGTTTATGTAAAGTTGGAATTGAGTAATTACTGAAAATTACTATTCAATTTCTGTAAGGCTCGATCAATCGAAAATTAGACTCGATCGATTGAAGCTTGTGCAGAATGTTTTTCTGCAAAATTTTCCAACTCAGCCCAAGCCCGTTTGACGTGTAGGGTTTTATGTTTTATATCTCATAAATAGAAAAACCATAGCCACGTTTATTGTGGTTGTTTATGCCGTATGTATGAATCTCTTGTGAGATCTAAAGGTGTTTGCCTTCATACATACTTAGGATTATCAAGATCGAGATTGATGTCAAGAGCTCGGTGATCATTTCAATTGCTGCATGAAGAGCTTCAAGAAAAACAAGTGGTATACTTGTGGATGTTGTAGATCTGAGAAAGAAGTAATCCGTGGATTCAGAATTGTCATGTGGTTATAGTAGTAAGTTTTCTACTCAAAATAGTAATAGGATGTTAGTGGTATAAGTCGCTATTGTAAAACTTTAATTCTTTCATAGTGGATCTTGATTTACCTTGAGAATAGCTAGGTTAAATCCTCCACAAGTTTTTTACCGATTTCATTTTCTTGGGTTATCATATCGTATATTCTTTATATTTCCTCATTGCTATACATAATATGATTTGTTTGTGTTAACCTAGATTTGAATAATTTACCTAAGTAATCACTTGGCTAAATAACTAGGTTAAACAACTGGTGTTTTTAGGTGTCTAAAAACGTACAATTGGAAGAAATATTTGCTAGAGACTTTTTTGTGGATTGTTTAGAAGAGAGGTTATAAGTGAGAAGCAACTAAAAGAAGTTAGTACTCTTGACAACGGTCAAGTTCAATCATCTGATCCTAATGCATATCTTAGTTCACCACATACTGAAAATCCAAATGGGTGTTTGAAAGCTGGCCCTCATCAGTTTCCCTAATAGCCATAAGGATACTCAGTTGGAACTATAGAGGTTTGGGAAAACCTTCTGCAATTCTACAATGTCAGAAAAAGGCCCTTGAGTCCAAGCCTAGTCTAATTTTTCTTATGGAGACTCGCTTAGTTAAACATAAAGGTAAATTGATTTAGGAAAAATGCGATTTTTCTGAAGGATGGGAGTTTCCAAGGGTCTTAGTGGTGGTTTATTATTGGCATGGATGCCTAGACAACATGTTTGCATCACCTACGAATAAAAAACTTAGTCCATATTAAGTTGTTGGATAACAAAGGTAACCCTTTGTCTATTACTTTTGTTTATGGGCACCCGGATCATTCCAAAAGAGAGGAAGTTTAGGTTAAACTTCGGGAACTTAAAAATCTTATACACCCCAACTAGCTTTGCATAGGAGATTTTAATCAAATTTTCACTAGTGATGACAGATTCTCCTTCAATTGGGGTAAATTTACAGGAGCAGAGTTGTTTCAACAATTGATATCAAATTTAGAACTGTGTGAATTGGCTACTTCAGGGAAAAAATACGCGTTGATGAATAAAATAAAGGAAGGTGATTTTGAAATGGAGAGATTAGAGAGGGCTTTTGCTAGTGTGGAGTGGATCAATACCTACCCTCTTATGCCCTTCAAAATCTCCCCGTTTTACATTTAGACCATGGTCCAATCATCCTTGACCTTGAATTCCAATACCCTTTTCTGCATAGACCTTTTTGATTTGAACATATGTGGCTTACTCACCCCTCTTGAAGAATGTTGTCCAAAGAGCTTAGGACACCCACACTATTGGCTCTAGAGCTTTCCAATTCAAAAAAAAAAAAATTCTAGAGTCAAGATATATCCAATTACTTGGAACAAGGAAATATTTGGAAAGGTTGAGCGTGAAATTCATCAAAAGCAACTCCAACTTCAAGACATTCAGAACTCCATTCTCACTGTTGATGATGTTAGAAAGGAGAGAATACTTAGGGAAGATTTAGAACTCCTAATGCATTAAGAAGATTTACTGTGTGCACAAAAGGCAAGACGTAACTGGATAGTTTTGGGAGACAAGTATACAAAGTACTTCTAGATTATGGTTAAACAAAGAAGGGCTAGAAGTCAAATCCTACAACTTAAAACTACAGATGGAAATGTCACTAAAAACCCAGGGGAAATTGAAACCACTTTGGAACAAGGAAATATTTGGAAATGTTGAGCGTGAAATTCATCAAAAGCAACTCCAACTCCAAGACATTCAGAACTCCATTCTCACTGTTGATAATGTAAGAAAGGAAGGAATCCAAAAGGAAGATTTAGAACTCCTGATGCATCAAGAAGAATTAATGTGAGCGCAAAAGGCAAGAAGTAACTGCAGAGTTTTGGGAGACAGGAACACAAATTACTTCCCGACTAGGGTTAAACAAAGAAGAGCAAAAAGTCGAATCCTACAACTTAAAACTACTATTAGAAATGTCACTAAAAACCCTATGGAAATTGAAACCACTTTGGTTTATCACTTTAAGAAATTTTATAAGGGTCCTGTCTCTGGTGATCTTGATTTCATTCTAGAAGAAAGCGCTCCTCTTCCTATCCCTCAACTTTATGATCAACAACTTACTCTACTTAACAGACCTATCACTAATGAAGAAATTGAGATTACCGTCTTTTAGCTAACCCACATAAAGTTCCTAGTCCTAATGGCATCCCTACTTTTTTCTACCAGGAATATTAGAGCACTATTAGGACTGATACCGTCAACACAATGCATGCTTTCTTTCATTCAAGTTCTCTCCTTAAAACCCTTAACCATACCTACAATAATCTTATCCCTAAAATCTTCTTTCCTGATGATGTTACCCATTTTCGGCCTATAAGTTTATGTTATGTTATCTACAAAGTCATTTTCAAACTCTTGGTTAGTAGACTTAAATCCTCTAATAGATAACCTCATTACCTTAAAATGCTTTCATTCAAGGGAGAAACATTACTGACAACATCTTAATTGCTCATGAAATTTTTGATTTCCTAGGCAAAAAGAAAGGTAGGAAAAAAAAAATGCTTTGGTGCCCTAAAAATATACATGAGTAAAGCATATGATAGGTTTGATTGGAAATTCTTGAAAGCTATCCTTATAACTATGAGCTTTAGTCCCAGGTAGGTGAATTGGATTATGGAATGTGTTACCACTGTCAGTATACCTTACTTATTAATGGTAACATAACACACTCTTTCACACCTTCAAAAGGTCTTAGACAAAGGGACCCCTTATCCCCTTATCTTTTCCTCATGTGTGCAAATATCTTATCCCTATCCCTTATGCAAGCTGAGAATCATAAGAAGATTAAAGGGATAAAGTTAGGAAGAAATGGATGTTCTTTCACCCACTTTTTCTTTGCTAAGGACTCTCTAGTTTTAAAAAAAAAAAGAAGGATAGCCATTCCCTAGCAAATATTCAAGAAATCTTGTCTTGGTATTGCTTTATATCAGGATAATGCATCAACATCACAAAGTCTGACCTTTACTGTTCTCCTAATATGCCTAGGGAGGAGCAAGAAGATTAGCCTTATCCCTCCAGGTTAAATTAGTCCAAACCCGAAATTGAGGGGAAAAAGAGTTTTTGATTTTTGATTCTTGGTAGATAGACTTAAATCTAAATTACAGGGTTGGAAGGCAAAACTCCTCTCTCGCGCTAGTAGAACCGCCCTAATCTCATTAGTCCTCCAAGCCATGCCCTTATACACCTTATCCCATTTCAAAGTTCCTGAGACCATTTGTAATAAAATGGATGCCATAACCAGAGCTTTGTGGTGGGGGCATGATCAGGGTGTGAGGAAAATGCACTTAGTCAATTGAGATAACATCTGTAAGCCTAAAAAAGAAGGGGACCTTGGGCTGAAAAAATTTATCCTCATGAACCAAGCCATGCTAGCGAAACAATATTAGAGAATCAACTAGAATCCCTAATCTTTCATTTCCAAAACTTTCAAACCTAAATATTTCCCTAGACGCTCAATACATAAATGTTTACCCAAACCTCACCATTCTTGGTTTTGGAGAAATATCATTGACCAAAAAAATAGTAAGCTAAAAGATGGTAGGTGGCTTATTGGGATAGGCTCTGAGTTCCTCCTAATCATTCTGCCTAGTTTCCTTGTCAAGCCCAACACCTAAACAATCCCAATCTGAGAACTAGTTCAATGGCAGATTTGATTGATAGTAATTCACATTCTTGGAAACCCAACTTAGTTAGATCACTTTACCCTTTCCCACTGAGCTCTGAAATTCTGAGACTCCCTATCTCTAAGACAGGAATAGCCTCTAATAGATTGCTTTGGAAGCATTCTTACTCTAGTGATTTTCAAATTAAGAATGTGTAGACACTTAGTTTTGCGCCCATGATTTAATCAAGGAAGATGACTGGAGTGACCATCCATGTACCAAAAAAATCATTCTTGCATTACATGCATCATTTGTCTTTCCATCACGTTCATCAATTTGTTCTTGCATTACATGCATCATGTCATTCATTACATATCATGTTAATGATTTTGAGATTCTAACGATTGCAATGGTATGTCCGGTTTCTAAATTGAACCTTTGGATCGAAAAAAATCGCATGGTCAAGTTTGCACGATCCATATGCATTGTGTCTAGGAAGAGTCAACCACACACAATTAATTTAAATTAATTCTAATTGATCAAACAATTAAAATTAAAATTAAATAATTTTGTGATTAGTTGATAATTAGTGTTTAAGGTAGGGATGCATGCATAAGAATAAAAGGGATGATTAGGTAACAATAAAATTGTAGAAAATATGAACTTTATCAAGATCTATTTAAAGGGATTTATCCACAAAATAATTGTTCAAGATAATGATTCAAGATAATTGTTCTTAAGAATCCTAAATTATCCAGAAAAGAGATAAAAAGTCATAGACGAAGGATGAAACACGTCTAGATACAAGGATCGGCCAAAATCCCCTAGAAGAGGAGTCTAAATGGCACCCAAACACAAAAGAACGTTCGGACTCCAAGAGCCAATTCGGCACATTTGAAGTGCCGAATGACACTCTAAAAGTGTCGAATTGCACTTGGTTGGGCTTTGGCCCAACGGCCTTTGGGTGACGATAAGGCACACCCTTTTTGACCTTTTTGCAAAATGATGCGTCCGAATTCAAACCCTATCATCTGTACCTATTTTTTAGAATCCTCTAACCTCTATAAATAGAGACTAAATCTCGTAAGGCACACCCTTTTTGACCTTTTCACAAAAGGATGCGTCCGGATTCAAACCTTAATCATTCGTACCTATTTTTTAGAATCCTCTAACCTCTATAAATAGAGACTAAATCACATAATTCAACACTTTTTTGCTACACTTTGAGAGGCATACGTTTTAGGCTCTAAAATCACCCATATTTTTTTATCCCTTCTTTGAGTATTGCTCTTAAATTAGGGTTTTTAGGTTTCAAAGAGAATTGAACAAATTTCTTTGAACCCTAAAACATCCTCTCAAGCACAAAGAGTGCTCATGCAAGAGGTAGTTTCTTAATCATTTTTCTTATGATGTGATGATGCATGTTATATCTCTTTCTTTTTCAAATAGTCATAATATGGATTGTTGATTGTTGTTATTTTCTTTTTATGTGATTTTTATAATCTCTTTCTTGAATGTCAATAATTTGCATGTAAATAATTCTTTTTAATAAAATAAAACATATCTGCATTTTTTCTAGATGTAGATCTAAATTTTTCTCAATATAAAACCAGATCTGCATCTTTTAGATATAGATCTGAATTTTTGTTAATATAAAAGCAAATCTACATCTTTTCTAGATGTAGATCTAAATTTTCTCAATATCAAAATAGATCTGCATCTTTTCTAGATGTAAATCTAAATTTTTCTCAAATCAAGATCGATTTGTATCTTTCTTAAGATACAAATTTGATTTTTTAATACATGCAAATTGTTGAAATAAAGAAAGAGATCATGTACTATGTTTGTGCTTGTTTTTATTCATAATTGCATAAATTCATATTATGAATGAAACTCTCTTCTTAAAAAACATTTTCCCTTCTTTTTTTAAAAACCATATAAAAACAGATTTGATTTTTCTGTCATTAAAATCCATTTTTTTTTAAGTTCTCAAAAATATATCTGAATCTTTATCTCCAAAAACCACATTTTTTTTTACATATACAAAACAAATTTGATTTTTTTTTTTTTTATATACAAACCAAAATCATTTTTTTTTTCTAATCATTAAAACATATCTGAATTTTTAAACAAAAGAAGAGATTTCATTTATAAATAAATTTGTGATTTTATGTTTAATCTTCACATGTTCAACATATCATTCATGTCATACATAAAATGGTACATTGGTCATAAGAGTCTAGAAGACCAGACTCTGTCTGGGCGGAATGGGTGCCCAACACCTTCCCATTTCATAACCAAGCCTCCAGATTTAGATTTTTGGTTAAGTAGATCTAGCTTTATCTTTATTTTTGTTTTGGGTAGATTATAAGCAGGACAAAAGACCATGTATTTTTAGTAAATTGTAACTAGGACCCAAAGCCATGTAAAGTTCAAATTCTCAAATTATGTATTTTATTATTCAATCAATGAGAGAACAATTCTGTAAAAAAGTGGTGACTCCATACCACTTACCTAAATAGAGAGGTGCCCTAAAAGGTACCTGAATCTCTTTTTCTGAGGGACACGTCTCTCACAGTGGCGACTCCACTGCGGATGTCGAGGACTAAGCTTAGTATTAGTCTTAAGTGACGAAATGTGTACCATTGTTTTGCATGGTCTTGCATGATATAGTTGTTTTTTTATTTACGATTGATGGGATGTTGCATGATATTTTGTTATATGTATTGTTTGTTAAAATCTTTCCCTAACTGTCATTGTGTGTGCCATCCAAACAACAATGTATGCACGCCTTTTTCAACAATTTTGTGGTGTTAGTAACCATGGATCATAGGTATTCATCAGATTCAAGTACCTAGTGGCGAACTCACCAACTTATAGCCCAAGTCATTGGATCATTTTTTGTTGACTGTAATGGACAAACCATGCCATTCAGACCAACATAATGTTCATTACATTACAAGTTGGGAGGTGTAACGTCCTACCTATGGGAAGCAATAAAACAACAAACCCACCCTACAACTTAATGACTTAGAACCTACCCTTAGGTCGGTCCCGGTTAAAATTGCATTACATATATTGGGTGTTTATTTTGCTTGGTTGTTTAATGCAGATGGTGACCTAGCTTAAATTGACCCAAGAGAGCCTGTTCCAGAAAGAGAGAGAAAGAGAGAGAAAAATCAAGATGAGAGAATTTGGTCAAGATCTGAAGGAAGGTTGCAAAGAGGACTTAAGGCCGACACTCAAGCCAGTAGCTCCAGCTCCAAGCCCATCACTCCCATCACAATACTGAAGCCCGTGAGCATAGAGGACACTCTACTGCTACAACATCACAATCTCATGTCCGACTTATGAGATACTTCAAACCCCAAACAAGCAACCCAATACCTAGAAATGGAGGGAGACACTTCAAACCCCAATCAAGCAACCTAATACCCACAAATGGGGGGAGATACTTCAAGCTCTAACCAAATCACCCAACATCCACAAATGGGGGGAGATACTTTAAACCCTAGCCAAGTAACCCAACATCCAAAAATAGGAGGAGACACTTCAAACCCCAAGACACCGATCCTAATGACTTGTCAAAAATTGCCCACATTACTAGGGGGGAGACACTTCAAACCCCCACATTTGAAGACAAACAACCTAAAGCCAAAGTTCATCGAGATTTCAACCTTTTGGATCATAAGTTCAAGCCCATCAAGCCCAAGGAAGGTTCAATCCTAATGAGCCAAGAAAGAATTGAAGCTGTTTTCAACTCCATTCTGGAAGGTCAAGAGAGGATAAATGAAGAACTAGCCCAAATCTCTTAGATTACCAACTCTGCATTACAAGTCAGCTTAGCCAATCAATCTATGCTCTCTACCTTGTACAAGGATAATTCACCAGAACCCGAAGAGATCCCACACTTCCAATTTCTAAAGAAAAGAGCTAGGGATTTCAATGCGTTATCTTTCCCACTATCCTCTCCAATTAAGAAGAACATGTCAATGGATTCAATCCCCAAGGAAGTAGTGCCTTATCACATCAGTAACGGTGCAATCAAACCATCAACTGGCAATTGTAGGTGTCAAAGAGATTTTTCAGAACTATGCATGACTTTGAGTGAAGCCTTGGAGAAACTATAAGCTAAGGGATTACTGAAGCCATTGGATCCCAAGCCAATATCACATCCCGTGCCTAGAAGATACGATCTTAATGCTCATTGTAGATATCATCAAGGGAAAGGCCATACAACTGATGGATGTCGTAGCTTAAGGCATGCCATTCAAGATCTGATTGATCAACAAGTCATTACTCCGCCTTCATCAGCCAGTAATCCTAACCTTGTTGGAATCTTATTTTACAAGTTTTTTTAGATTGACTCTTTCATTTTATTGTTTATTTAGGATTTACTTTCTAGTTGGTTATTTGCTCAATAAAGTCCATGTTGTGTTTGATGCATTTGATTCATCATGTTGCTCATATGTACCCAAAAAAAAAAAAAAAAAACGCAAAAAAACAAAGAAAAAAATTCAAAAAGAAAAAAAATTCAAAAATTAAAAAAAATAAAAACAAAACAAAAAAAAATTGCACTAGGGGCATTGGGCCTTCTTAGTGACCTTTTTCTAAAACCTTTTTTGTTCTTTCAAAAACTCCAAGATTTTCCCAAAGCCTCCCTCTTAAAGGCTCCAAAATATTTTCAAAAGCCTTCTTTTCAAGAGAATACAAGGAGATCCATTTGACAAAGCTTCTTCCAAATCACGATGATTAATTGCTCTACCAATCAATTTGTTCCAAAAAGGGATTTAACTTCATTCAATCCATGTAAGCACTTTTGCTAAACATTCAAAATATGATAAGAAAAGGTCCTAAAACCCAATCAAAGAAATAAATGCATTCACCCAGATTTCTCAAACCCCATACACTTAAGCCATTGTTGGAGCATTTGAACCCTTATTCTAAGAATAATTTATTAAAAGAGTTTAACTCATTGTGCTTATAAGAAAGCATCACTAGGGATAGGAGGCTGCCTTCAATAACTCACATTATTACTTGACACCTATTACAATAATCATTCATTGCTAGCCAACTTGAGCCTTTAAACAGTTAACCTGTTTTTCAATGAACCCACTAAAAACTTAAACCTTGGGTGGAGAAATTAAGTATGCGTGCTTAAATCTCAAGATGAGAAAGTGTTGACCTTATTGACCCAACACCACTTGGTAAGGTCCTCAATGAAGACAATATGACTAGTTCAAAAGAGGAAGATTCATCAAGTTCAGAAAAGAGAGTTCATCAAAGAAAGGGATAGCTCACTTCATCAAAGCTAGGTAGAAGGGAAATCCATCAAGGAGAGATGAGATTTTGAGAAAACATTAAGCTGTGAGCAACAAGAGAAGGCCATCAAGATAGAAAAGACTTCAACCAAGGAGGGAGAGAGAGAGACAGAGAGAGAGAGAGAGAGAGAGAGAAGTGAAGGCAAGAATTTTCATCAAGTTGTGGGAGAATACTGATTCATCAAAAGACACAAGAGACATGAGATTCCATGAAGGATCATTCAAGTTGAGAAGGATGAGCAAAAATGAAGATTCATCAAAAGAAGAAACTTAATCAATTGAGGAAGATGAGGAAAAGAAATAGTAAGATACATTTCATTAAAAAAAAAATGTGTGTTCAGTCAAGTCAAGAAAAATGAAAGTGCATTAGAAAAGATAAGAGGGTATCAGGGAAAAATGCAAAATCATCCAAGAAATATGAAAGTCTATCAAATTGAAAGAACCAAAAAAAAAAAAAATGCAGTTAAGTGAAAGCCAATAAAATTCCAAAAAAAATAAATAATAAAAAAAAACAACAAAAAAAGCTCACTAGGCTGAAAACCCAAAAGGGCAGTCTAGGCAAAAATTAGAGCAAAAAAAAAAAAAAATGGAGTTCACTAGGTTGAAAACCTGAAAGAGCAGTCTAGGCAAAAATTAGAGCGAACACAAAAAAAAATTATTTTACAAAACAAAGGAATGAGAGTGAGTGATTTGACTATAAGATAAGATGCTAAGAAGACCAAAAAGAAGGAGTTAAAAAAATCAAGACCAAATGAAAGGAATCAATGAAGACCAACAAGAAGATGATGAACATGACAAGGATTTTAGCACAAGAGTCAATGATGGGAGTTGTGAAAAAATCTTCCAATGCTTGAATTTAAAGTATTGTATACTTGGGGAAACATTATGAGGGTTTTTTAGCCTTTTGTATCCTTCCTTTTAATAACCTAAACCCGACCTACATTACAACCTTTGAATAATGCCCTCCTTGAAGTCCTATTGATTAAAAGCACACATTTAGCTCTGATGATATTTTCTCTTGGATTATGAAGGAAATTGCTCAAGATTATCAAGCCCTACTGGCTAATATCTTTAAAAGATAAATTTCACAAATTCTCAAGTGACCAAAATTTTTTTTCTAAGCCCCAAACAATCACTTTGTTTGCTCCCAACATAAAATATCTCTCAAGAGAAAAATTACCAAATTCTCAAAAATTTTCAAATCTTCAAACTTAGGATTTTTCCTTTTCTTACTTGTTCCCAACAAATGTGATTCCCAAGCCTTTCATTTCTTTGATTGTCTTTGAAGACTTAATCTAAAAAATTTTCAGAATGAGGAAGCAAATTTGATTACACGTGTTTAATGATTTCAAATCCATTCTAGCCAATGAGATCGAGTTAACAATTGAGCATTATGATTGGTTAAAGAGGTTGTTCAAAGGATCACCTTCTGTTCATTTGAAAAAGATAAAATTTCAAAAAATCTCATTCTGATTAAATTGCTTTCTTTTCAAAAAAAAAAAGGGGGGGGGGGGGGAGAAAGAAACTTATTACAAAAAATTCATTTAAAAAAAAAAAGATCTTTCAAAACTTTTTTTTTTTCGAACTACTTTTAGACCTGATCCTCTATAAGAGAGGTACGTAGACAGCCTTTTCAAAGGCCTGGTCCTAATTACCTAAAAAAAAAAGTCTTCATTTCAATTTTTTTTCTTTTTTAAAAGAACCATTTTTCAAAAAACTTGGTTTCGAACTACTTTTAGACCTAATCCTTTATGAGAGAGGTACGTAAGCATTTTCAAAAGGCTCGGTCACAATCACTCAAAAAACTTTTTTTTTTTTCTCAAAGGCCTAAAATCAAGACATTTTTTTGTGTGAATTTAGGCTAGGAGCATCTGTTTTGCATTAAGCATATCATCAATTTTATGTGCAAGCATGTCTAAACCAAGGGCATTGGCCCAAAACTTTTTTATAATAACTGGGTACTTACAAGTTCATGATAAGAATCTTTTGGAGGAGATGGACATGGAATTTTCATCTACTCAACAATCACCATCAATCTTCAGTTTAGATGTGCCAATCAGAACTCAAACAGAACCCATTGGCTCATCATCTCAGTAGTCCTTGTTTTGCCTAGTTTTGTGATTTTGATCTTGTTTCACTCAAATTTTTCTTTATTAAGGTCCCTGCACAATAAGATTTTTCAAAATTCACATTGATTTTTGAACTAAGGGCATTTGGCCATGCCTCATTCATTTTCATTAAAAAAAAAAGTCTTATCATCATCATCATCTTTTCAAAAAAAAAATCATCATAACCAAGATTTCCAAAAATCATGCATTCATTTTAAACTAGGGGGCCATTCGGCTCCACCTCATTCAAGTAAGTGCAAACTCCATCAAAGTCAATCAAGATAAGTTTAAATTAGTGCTACAAGATTTCATCAGGTGAATTCTAAACTTATCTTGGTTAAAGTCTCTCCATGATCCAAGAGACAAAGAGCTAAACATGGAAATTAGTATAGGATTATCTAAGGAACACTTCCTTTTCTTTTGCAGGAACATAAAAATACGAGTCATACATTGTTGGGACTCCGAGTCCTCCAATGTGAGGATCTTCTTGATCCACCTTTGGGGGAGCCGACTTTAGTATTTCCTTCCTGTCTTGCAAAATAGCGAGGATCATATTGACAATTTTCAAGTTCAAGGATCCTAATCCTTTCCTCTAAAGCTCTCCTAGTAATGTCAGTAGTTTCCATTCTATGTGCCTGAAAAATCAGCAGAGTCAAGTGTTAATTCCACCATCAAGCACAATTCAAGTAAGAGATGCTCAAAAGGAAACATGGCATACCCAATTCACATCATTGAGCACATATTGGGAGGATTGAGTATGAGCCAACGATTGCAAGCCTTCTATCATCCGCATGCTTTCCTCCACAAAATCCACATCAACCTGAAGAACAAATCCACTAGATCATGAACCATTCAATAAGCCAAGAAGAAGCAAGGTCAAAGAACTGAAAATTCAAGAACACACCGGATCAGGCCAAGGAATATTCGGCACGTGCTCTGGCCTATTCAAGGGCATGGAACTGTACGTTCCATTAGGATTCATCACATCATATTGCCATACCAAAAAATGAGGATAAGTCTCCGCAAAGGAACTAGAAGAACTACCAGCATGATAAGGAGAAGGAATTTCTTCCTCTTCATCTTCCTCTCCTTCAGAAGGTGGAGGTTGAAAATCCAACATGCAAATCGTGTCACCAAGTAGAAAAATGGTTTGCAAATGAAGATTTAACTTTAGAAAAGAAAAGAAGTACTGTTTGGCCAGCCAAGTAACCTTGCAAATGAGTTTTAATAAATTCAGAATAATTTCCTTCTATTCTTGGAACAACAAGGCTTGCATGAGCCTGAGCAATCTTTTCATCAGTCAGAAAGTCAGCTAACCGGATGGAGGAACAAGGAAGAATTGGAATTTTTGTAGGGGATAGACAAGTTCAACTTAGGGCAACACCCAATCACCAAGATACCAATACTTTCCAAGCCCATATTTAAACAATACTTGGTGGCCATTCAGTTCTAGAACCCGCCCACACTCAGCATACCCCTCACATCCAACCCAAGGATTTAAGTTTATCTGAAAAATCACAAAAAGGAACTCAGAAAGAAAAGAGAGTAAATCATAACCAAGTGCCTAAGATTTAAAAGGAGAAGGAAGAAGGAACTCACATCATCAATGGTCAGATTTTCAATCACTGAGCGCCAAATTTCCAAAGAACGCTTGGAGAGTATAGACAAACGATGTTTGGGCAACCGACGGAGAAATCTAGGAAAAATGCCAGCAACTTCCTCCTAAAGTTTTGGACCAACTCCAAAATACTCATACATCAAAACCTAAAAAATTCACAACATTATTACCACATAGCCAAAATAATTTTTCATAACCTACACATTGCCAAATAAATACCTCACCTGCCATACAAATGAAGCCCCACCCAAACTTGAAAGGCTCCGTCTAGAGAGTTGGGTCATGAGGCCATGCCGCCCTAGTCATAATTCCGGATTTGTTCAATTTTTTTTTAAGCTCCCTAAGTAGCGCAGATTCACAGTACTACCTAAATCTGGACACAAGAAAGTTCCAATAAAAAAAAAGCATGAACATGTAGGCACCCTTTGCCATAGTCTCACAATAAGGAATATTTTCACATAGCCAAGACAATGGGATATTGTTACTCCTCATTCTAGAAAAACAATACACCTAGAAGTTTTTTGAATTCAGCTGAAGTAAAGGAATCATTGACAAGAATTCTTTCACCACCCAACTTCAGACTAGTGGTAACAGACAAGTCATAAAGTATCAACATTACCTCCCCAAGACATGAAAAGTGGAAGGTGCAAGTAGTGTCCCAAAAATGCTCTACCAAAGTAAGAAGTAATTGGAGATCTTTGTATTCATGTATCTCATGATTTAACAGAGCTTCGAAGAAAGTACCAAAGCGTGCTTCATTGATAATGCTTTTGGTGCTAGGAGACAATGCTGCTCATGCACTTTTCAACATTTGGAGACTACCTCGACTCTTGAGACTCTGCAACATAAGAGTTCAACTCATCAATTTCCATGACCAGATCTGATTTTTTTGTCATTAAAAACCATTTTTCATAAGTTCTCAAAAACAAATCCGAATCTTTATCTCCAAAAACCACATTTTTTTTTTTACATATACAAAACAAATCTGATTTTTTTTTTTTTTATATACAAACCAAAATCATTTTTTTTTCTAATCATTAAAACAGATTTGAATTTTTAAACAAAAGAAGAGACTTCATTTATAAATAAATTTGTGATTTTATGTTTAATCTTTCACATGTTCAACACATCATTCATTTCTTGCATAAAATGGTACATTGGTCACAAGAGTCTAGAAGACCAGGCTCTATCTAAGCGGAATGGGTGTCTAACACCTTCCCATTTCGTAACCTAGCCTCCAGATTTAGATTTTTGGTTAAGTAAATCTAACTTTATCTTTGTTTTTGCTTTGGGTAGATTGTAACTAGGACAAAAGACCATGTATTTATGGTAGATTGTAACTAGAACCTAAAGCCATGTAAAGTTCAAATTCTCAAATTATGTATTTTATTATTCAATCAATGAGAAGAACAATTCAGTCATGTATTTGGTATTTATTTTTTCTTATTTTTTTGTATAAAAAAAAAAAGTGACAACTCTACGCCACTTATCTAAAAAGAGAGGTGCCTTAAAAGCTACTTGAATCTCTTTTTTTTAGGGACTCGTCTCTCAAAGAATGCTTACAACCTGCTCCATAGTGATAATAGCTCATCTCCTCCAAATCCTAATAGACATTTGAAGTTGAACATCCCTTTAGAAGATTGGTGCCTCGTTTGGAGTGTGAAAGTTCCATTGAAAATCTATAATTTTGTGTGGAGACTTCTTCATGGCAGCCTTCCAACAAATCTTACCTTAAAAGAAAGAGGGGTCCCAATACCTAGCACTTTCCCTCTTTGTAATGTAGAGGAGAATCCACCTCCCGCTTATTTCGTTTTTGCTCTCTTGCTAGAGCTAGTTGGCACGGATCTCCTTTGGCAGTTCACACCTCTGATTTTCATAATACCTTCGTTCAATAGTACATTGGAACTATTTTGCTCAGACATAAAAGACTGTACTAGGACATGATGCACTGTCTGCAAGCAATTTTTACGACTCTTTGGAACATTTGGACTCATAGAAACCTGGTGGTCTATGAGGGAAAACAACCGAATCCCTTGAAAGTAATTCTAACTGCATAATTCCTAAGTTGCAGGTACCAGGAACCTTTCAACAATTGCTCTAATTCTTCCCATCAAAATGCAAACTAGAATCGAGCTCACCAAAGAATTGAAGGTCCTTGGCAGTTGATCATCAAAGTTGCTGGAGCTAGGGGGAGTGGCTTTGCCTATGAAGCCGAAAACATGCAAGGAGACTTCATTTTCTATGGTGTTTCAAGTTGTGCAGTAGGGACAACTCTCAACACCATTTAGGAAGCAATGGTGGAAGCAGCTATAAAAGCTAGGATTCTTGACATTATACTTTGTAATGTTTGCAACCTAGCTAATTTGGCAGCTAGAATGCCAATTCACTGCTGTTGGGTCAATCCGACCTTTTTGTAAGACTCTTGTTTCCTTTGAATGGTATCACAAAAAAAAGAAAAGAACTAAAGAACCATTTCTTGTGAAAATGAAAAGAATGAAGTGGAATTATAAAATTAGATGACATGCCTATGAAGCTTTTAATGATATAGATAAATGAATAACAATAAGCTGTGATTAACAAAATTTCTTGTTTTTCTTTACTCCATTACTATCCATAATAACAGAGATGAACAAAAATTTTAAATTGAAATGATTTCATAAGTTTCAGACTCGAATTTACAAAATTAAAAACATGTGAGATAATCTAAAATATAGTATAAACTTTGTGCCTTTTATGTGATTCCCCCTATCTTTTCTTATCTTTTATATTGTATAAACTTTGTGACTTTGTGTCTTTGTTACAATGTTCACGTGATGAAACATTCTAACAATTTAATATATTCATTTTGTTAAACATGCTCTTGGTTGGGGTGAACATTGGTGTTTCCCACTTTCTAGATGAGGAGAGAAAAGGGAAAGGGCAAAAGAAAGTGGGTGATTTCTCCCCAGACCCACAAATATCTATCACTCCAAACCAGAAGTAAAATGGGGAAGAAAACCTACGCTAAAGATGCAATCATAACTTTGCCCATTTGTACCCATCCGAGTTGGATTGAGCTCGTTATCCATTTGCGTTGTCATTCACGTTTGCAGTTCGACGATTCCACAAAGGATCTATTTTCATGGTGTTTTGCCCAAATCACATCGTTGTCAAGTCGTTAAGAGAAAACCTTGGCTTCCGCCTCTGAAACTACCAATCCCACTGCTTTGACTTTACATAGCCACTAACTTACCTTTGATTTGACCACCAATCACTGTATGGGTTTGATTCTATAGCTCAATATTTTTTAAAATTTTCTTTTTGTTTTGTTATAGTAAGTATTAATTTGGGTAATATTTATAAGTTAGAACTAATATTAATTTGTTTTATTTTCTTAGACAAATTTAGGTACAAATATTAATTTGTTAATAGAATATTTTATGTGTATTATGAAAAATAATAAAAATAATTAAATAATATGGAAAAATAGTGATTTAGACATATTATAATTTATTTTCTCTTAGGACCCGTTTGGTTAGAGGAGTGAAAAAGTGGGAGGATAGAAAATAATGAGAAGATAGAAAAGTCGGAAGATAGAAAAGATTTTAATTTCTCTCATTTTTGTTTGGTTGGAAGTGAAAAAATGGTAGGATGAAAAAAGTAAGTTTGCATAAATTTACTCATATACCATTGTTAAAAAATAATGCCCAATTAAAACAAAAAAAAGTGACAAAAAAGGCAATCATCCAATTATGTCTCCATTAAATAAAACAGAAAGTAACACATTTATTTAGCAAAAATATTGTGTATATGCAAATGGATGAAGGGGGAAAAAAAGTAAACAAAGCAATTGGATGAAACAAAGAAGAAGAAGAAAAAAAAAAAAAAAAAAAAGTAAAGGCTACTAACGTGGACGAAGCCCATGTGTAAGTGCACATGGGCAATTTCGTCCATTAAGCAGTCTCATTTTCTTCCTTTAGTTTTCTTCTCATTTTGACGAGAAAAAGTTTTGGTGGGCTTAAGGAGAAAAAATTTTCCCCAAGTCCCACCATTTATTTTTTTTCCTCCTTACCCAACCAAACACACTCCAAAAATGTTTTTCTTCCCATTTTTCTCCAAAGTTTTCCATCTAACTTATTTCACCTTCAACAAACATACCCTTAGTTTTCTTTCTACTTTTCCATCCTTTGTACAAAACACACATGATGAAAAACTAATATTTTATATCCTCTCAACTAAACATAAATTTGGGGTTATTATACAAGAAATTTAAAAGAGTAATTCAAATGTTTGCAATTCCAAAAAAAAAAAAAAATGGTTACTTTTTTTGTTAATATATGCAAATTTCAAATTCAAGAGTAAAAGTAATTGATTTTTCTTTATCAATTCAAACCAATTGTAGAAGATGTTTATCAATAATTTATCCCATTAATATTATAATCCTATAGGGTAGCTATAATAATAAGTTGTTGTTGTTCGTCATGCAAGAGTTTACTCTAAGCTTGATTTGATCTTCAATGTTAAACAGATTGTTTTGTCTTTCCAATGTATTAAATTTTCCCATGTTCATCGTCAAGGGAATGGGGTGGCACATTCCCTTGCTCGATGGGCTACCCTCTCCTATTTATTACCCGTCTGGATGGAAGATATACTATTAGATATTTTTCATGTTGTTCAGACTAATTTGGCCTTTTTGTGTTAATGTAATCAAAGTCTCTCTTCTAAAAAACAATAATCGGTGTTTGTTGCAAGTTAGATTTGAACCCATATTCAAAATCCTTATTATTTTTTTTTATAGGAAAAAAAACCTTATCAATTAAACTAAATGATAAGAAAAAAAAAACCGAAAAAAAAAAAACCAAAAAAAATTCTTTGTTTGTGTCAATAAAAAACCTTGTATATAGTTTTTCATGTTTACCAATGTTTGGAAGCATGAAAAAATATGAGTCAAAAGATACTATCTTTGGTCAACTAAAATAAGTATGACTTATTTTTAGAAATTGTTTTCTTTACACACTTTGTTTGTTTCGGCAATAATGTTTTCTAGAAAATTGGTCATTATCCAAAAAAGTATTTTCTATAAACTATCTCATTTTCCTATATTTGGTAATAACCTTAAATGAGTTAATAAACAATATCTTAACAATCTCTAAAAATTAATCATACTTTTTTTGTTGATCAAAGATAGTTTTCTTTTTACTCCTTTTTTCTAATGTTACTAAATACTGAAAAATATGAAAAACTATCTTTATACAAGGTTTTCCATTGAAACAAATAGAGTTAAATAAGGAAAATTAGGAAAGTTAGGAGAAAACTCTATTTCATAGCAAGCTAAAATAAAAGAAGTTATGAGATTTTTTTTCAATACATTTAAAATTGCTACCAAACATAGGAAAATGCAATAGTTTTATAAAAAATACTTTTTTTTTTTTGAAAAATAACTCACTTTTAAAAAAAAAAACAGAGGCTTAAGAAAAAAAATATAAAGCAATTTGGAACATGCTAATAGAATTCTAATATGATGGTTTAGCTACAAAATATAAAATAAAAAATACATTTTACCATCCTAATACCTCATATTACACTTTACACCATAAATTTTTTAAGTACATGTTTTGCACCATAGACTTTGACATTTGTTGCGCTTTGCACCCCAACGTCAAGCTTGCTGTTAACTTAGATGGAAATTAAAAATTTAGAGTGTAAAGTATAATCCGCAGTATGGTTTAGAATAGTAAAGTTTAGTTTCTCTTTTATTTTTAAAGAATTGAGAAGTGTCATACTTTTTCGTTAAGTTAACGGTAAACTTGATGTCATAGTGCAATATGTAACAAAGGTTATAGTATAAGGTGTAAAATATACATCCAAAACATTTAGGGTACAAAATATAATAAAAAGTATAATTTAAGATGATAAAATATTATTTTTATTTTTATTTTTATTTATTTTTTTTATGTTTACCAAAAAAAAAAAGTATAATTTTTATTTAAGAGAGAGAGAGAGAGAGAGCGAATACAATGGAACTTCCAAAATAAGCAAACACAAAGTTCGCTCCCGTGATACAAGGTCCGTTGCATTTTCTCACGATTCACGACACACTCCCCTTTGTCAGATGTCATGGTGAGATCAATGTGCAAAAAGTTAAATTTAGTTTACAGTTTAGAGACCAACAAATGTATGTATTTTCTCGCGTAAACAACAAATTTTTGGATACCATTATTATACATCTCATTTATAATTAAACTTCATCATCTCTGTTGTTTGGACTTTCCAGTAAACTGACATGGTAGGGTAAAGTTGCAATTAATTGATTGCATGGACGGAGCCATGGTTTGAGTTGGGGACAATGGCCCCAAATTTTTCAAAAAATATATTATTATATATGTAGGTATTAATTTTAGCAATTTTATTTTATAAAATTACATTTTTCCCTCCTTAATAATATCATTGATTCTTTATGAGTATCGTTATAGTCACAAATTTTTCTACAACATTTTTATAAGTTATTAAGATAACAAATTTTTATTGATTCATATTTGGACCTAACACTTACATTATTTTTTACTTACCAATAATCATTCATTACATCACCAATTTGTAAAAAAGTTTGAAGCGCTAGCATTTTCCTCATTTTAAAAGCCAAATCTAAAACAAAATATATAAGCTCAAAAATATTAGTCCAACAACAAAATTACTAATAGTAAAACTAAACAAAATTAATTTGACTTTTTAAACAGCTAGCAGCTAAGCAGCAACAACAACAACAAAGTTAGAAGCCGAAGTCACTGCACACAACCAACAGCAAAACTGCCTCAAACACAAAGTTTTGACTCTGTCCCAAATTGATTGATTGGATAGTACTTCACATTGTAATTACAAAATGTTCTAACGTTTAATGACCATGGCTATATCCTATGTTAGGTCTAATAAACTTCTTCATGTCAAGGAGTTGGGATGGGTGCATTAATTCCTAGAGTTGGAACCCTCATTTTTCGTTGGTCCTTCGTTCTTCTACCAGAATAATTGCATGAAGCCTGAGTTTATCCATAATTTTTCTTTCGATGTAGATAATGAAAGTAAAGCTGTCTCAAAAAAACAAAACCCAAAAAAAAGACTAGTAAAGGGCTTTCCATGAGATGGGAAATGAAAACTTGATGGCAGTGCCGGCTGAATGATAGAGCAAGAAAGGCGGTCGCCTAAGGCCCCAAGTAAAAAAAAAGGCCTCCAAATTTTAACCAATAGAGTTATTTATAATCAATAAATAAAATAATATTTTTTTACCAGATAAAAAATAATTAAAAATAAGAGAAAAATGCAACTTTCACAATATTTTTCACAACACCTTTACAACTAATGTTAAGTAGTAGATTGTTATTGATGACAAAAAAATAATTATAGTGATATTTTCAAATAGAAAACAAAAAGTAACTTAAAACCTAAGATTTGTTGTAAAAAATATTGTGAATGTTGCACTTCTAAAAAAAAAATTATAATAAGAGTTGAGTTTGCAAATTTTTACTAGTTCTCATCTAAGTCTACCACTAATACCGCTCTTTTACTTATCACTATCAATTTGCCACATCAATCTGCCACATCAACAAGTATGAAAAATTTTGTCAAACTTTTTCTATCTATGAAATTTCTAAAAAGAAAAAATTCTACGTAATTCATATTAATTAATAAAAGTTTTGCATCTAAAATAAGATTATCAATTTTCACCTTAGGCTCCCAAATACATCAAGCCGCCCCTACTTGATGGTAGATTAAAGTAAGTTCTATTTGTCCATAATGGTCATCCATTACCAAACTACGTCCATACTAGTTCACAAGAAAGAGTGCCCTATAAAAAGTACCACAGATAAATAATAGGATCTGTCCACAAAAATCATGACCATCCAAAGTAACTTGGTCATCCATGTCACTTAGAGACATGGACAACCAAATAACACTTAACAAATTTCAGAAGATTTTTCTACAAACACCAAGCAATTAGACCACGATCTTTCATTCTAGAACGTGGGGAGGATTCCCCGAAATCCGCTCCATTTTCTTCACTAACTACACACATCTCCTATGATGGTAGTAAATCCGAACAAGTAGACCCACTAAAAACTCTCTATAAAAAAGATCTGACCCCATCAATCCAAGGTATGTTCCACTATTCACCTACTCATTATCTTTGTGTTCAAGAGAGAAAATTGACTTAACTGTCGGAAGATCCTTGGGCCGATTCACCCTGGTCACCCTTGACAGCCTTTTTCTTTCTCTTCGAGTCATCAAACTGTCATTGTAGCCTAATGATTTTCATACATCATAGAAAACTATTAGCCTCACATGAGGTTTATGAATAAGTGATTGTTTATAGAGAGTATGTCTATAAAATCTATAAAAAAAAAAAAAAATTAGATTTGACTTCCTTTTCTTTTTTATTTGTTCATACGATGTCTCTTACCATTAAAAAACTGCTTGATCTCTTATCCTCCATCAAATTGTAAAAAAAAAAAAAAACAAATACAGTTTCAGTTTACATTTCCATAGCCTTTCAACAAACTCAAATTCACTACAGACTTTCAATGCTCAATAGTCAATCCATTTCTATCCTCAAATCTCCTGGAAGTTACCTGAAAAAAGAAAATACACACGCACAAAGAGGCCAATCTTGCTATGTTACTCAAAGTAGTAAGCCAGTAACCATTTTCGCATTTTGTTAAGAGTGGTGACTGGCGAGGAGGAGGCAACCAGCCAAAATAGAGTTACAAGGTATTTTTCTCAAATATTTCTTTCTATTAATGTCATTTTCCATTGAGATAATTAAAAATAAAAATGCTCATAGGACTTCAAATTTTTTACAGAAGGAGCATTACCACCGTTTAAGTTTGAGTTTATCCAACTTTCATACATTGCTTCTATTGGCACCAAAGGATAGGCGGAGGCCAATGCTATTCCTCACAGTAATGATTAATGGGGCAGTAGGAATGGGTGTATAAGTTTTGTTTCTGATTGATGGGCATGGATTGATTGAGGGGTTTATAAGTTTTGTTTCTGGGAGATGGGCATGGATTGATTGCGGAATCGCAATTCAATGGCAATCACCAGTTTCATTCTTTGTTTCTATAGACTTATAGGACTCTCTTATCCCACTGGCAAAGTTATGGGTTTATTTATTTAATTTTTTTGTGATTCTATTAATAATTTATGTCTCAAGATGGGTTTATTGATGTGTAGGGATTTTTTAATTGCTGTGCATAAGATGTAATATGTATGTTGTTAATTTACTTATCGAAATTGTTTGCATTTTGTCTTTATCAAAATTTGTTTATATTTCGTCTATTTACGTTGAGAGAAATATGCCAGCTAAGAAAATCCTACAATCATAGTTCAGTTTCCACTCTCTTTTGTAAGCTTTTGTTACTTCTCAAATATCTTTTTTATTTTAATGCTCTGTTGTATTTAGTTAGACAATATTTTTAATTACTTTACTTCCAGAATTTTGTTTTCCCTTTATTTTGATACTTTGGATTAGATTGATTACTCAAAATCATTTCAATTTCTTAATTCAATGTTTGAGAAGTTGCTATCTTTTGAAGATGGTAAAAATTGGGGAATCGGTTTTGTCATTTTTTAATGTGTCTTCTCAATATTTGCTTTGGGGGTCGTTTTTAACAATGTCCTAATTTTCTATTTTGAAATATAAGAGAACGATTTCGAAGAAAATTTGTCCAGTCATGCTAAGAGTTTCACACATGAATTTCTAAAATTTGAAGTGCTTTAAGTTTTAACTCAACGGCTCAATTCTGGTTTTTGTATTAACTTGGTTATGCAAAATATGAGAATGTTTCAAAAGGTTTCCAATTATGAATTTAAATGGTTATCCAAAACCCTATAGTTTAAAGAAATGTGCAAATGTTGGTATGGCCCAAAATAATTTCTATTGTTACTAATATTTCATTGTAGTTGATATTTTTATTACTATGCCTTAGTTCTGTGATACACATTTTAGAAATTGTTTTTTGAGATTAGAGATAATTTTTTATTTATTCTAATTTACGATTTAGATGTTTGTCAAATAACATTATGCATTTTGAACTACTAATAAATCTAAGAATGTCATGAGGGATTTAGATAACCATTTAAATTTATATTAGCCTCTGAGTACATGCTTATATTTGTGCTAAGGCTCTTCTATTTTTTCTAAAGATTAATAATTTTCAATTCATCATAATTAAGAGTTACTACATTTTTTAATTACAAAAAATATTTAAGAGTGATGAAATTTATATGAAAAGAAATTCTTAATTCCTAATATGGTGTCTACAATTCTCCCTCCAAAATCACATTCCCATTCCCTCCAAAAACATATTCAAAACAAGCTCTCATTCACAATTCACAACCCTCCAAAATCGAAATTCAAACAAAGCCTTGAACCGCTATTTATGTCAACTCCTCAAACGCAAGAAACTCTCAAACTCACCGATCATTCCTTCACTGCCTTCAAATTCAAATTCCCATATTTCTCTTTTTCAAATCAAGAAGCCTAACTCTCTCTCTCTCTCTCTCTCTCACCACTTCCATGGCCTCCTTCAAGCCCTCAATTCCCATTACCAGAGACCGCTCTGCCCTGCCTTCTGGCGAGGTCCACGTCATTGTGGGCCCCATGTTTGCTGGCAAAACCACCGCCCTTCTCCGCCGGATCAAGTCTGAGGGCAACAATGGGAGGTATATATATTAGGCAATTGGGTTTTCGTGATTTTGCTCGAATTTTTACTTTGTCTGATGTTTGAGTATAGTTTTTAGCCTAGGCATAATAATGGGTTTTTGTCAAAATTTTATATTGGCATGATGATTAGAATGAAGTTTTGTAAATTTGGTCTAAGTCAGGGCTTGATTCACTTGTTTTGACCTTCCTTGGAGCAGAGGTCAGGAGTAGTTAAGCTTGGACTAATAATTGGTTTTTGTCAAAATTCTAGATTTGCATGGCTAGAATGTGATTTTAGCTGAATTGTTTTGGTTCATGGTTTTTTATTTGTTTAAGTTATATATAAAATGTGAAAACTGAGGCTTTTGAGAAGTGAATTGGCCTAATTTATTTATATAGTTTTAATTTAATTAATTGGGGATTATGAATTGTTTGTAGGAATATAGCAATGATAAAATCAAGTAAGGATACACGATATGCGAAAGATTCGGTTGTGACACATGATGGGATGAAATTTCCATGCTGGGTATTGCCAGATCTGTCATCGTTTAGACAGAAATTTGGGGATGAAGATTATGAAAAGGTAATCCTAGATTTGAAAAGTGTGAATGTTAACTGGGTTTTACTGTTTTTTTCTTTTTGTTATAATGGGGTGTTGACGTGTTGTTTGTTTGCTTGTTTTATTTTAAAAATCCATTTTTTTAGTTGATTTGAATGAAATTAAATTGCCATCAGATATTGGTGGTTATGTTGGTATTAACATACGAAGTTTACAAGGCCAATTCACACCAGTTTCGTTTCCCTTTTACTAACTATGGTGCAGTAGTTCCCCTTTTGCCCCTCTTAGTTTGATGCTCAACCTAAATTGAGTACATTCGATGAATAATGTATTCCATTGCTTTCAAGTAAGATTGGTGACTTTAGATACAATGATAATAATAATAATAATAATAATGATGATGATGATGATGGGTGTGATAAATCATTATAGTTTTAGATGTTCAGACTATGTAGTAGCTCACTGAAATGATCACAACTTTGTCTTTGAGATAATTTCTCTATAATCCATAAATGCTGTTATGTAAATCCAGAAAATATGAATATTTTTCCACCCCTATAACTTCATTTTAGTCCCTACTAAACCATGTCATCTCTTTGATGCCGAGGAGGAAGAGAAAAAGAGGGATGAAGCTTTGATGGAGTAAGTAGTATCATGTATCCTGTGAATGATATCTGGTTTATTCGCATATAGGAGGATTGAGGCAGTGTATGGTGAGGATGGTGGATGGGATTCAAGATTGATGATGTATTATGTTTGTGATTTGTAGGTTTTGAGTGTTGCTACTTTATACTTTAAACTACTGCTTTAAGTGTTAATAATCTGACATGTATAGTTTCATCCAACTGTCTTCGCCTTATTATGTACAGCTAGATGTAATTGGTATTGATGAAGCTCAATTTTTTGAGGATCTGTATGACTTTTGCTGCAAAGCTGCTGACCAAGATGGGAAAACTGTAATTGTTGCAGGCCTGGATGGTGATTACTTGAGGTGCTTGTTGAAACTAATTTTCAGTTTTTCCTATGTGACTGTATTGTGTAGAAATTTGTTTTAGAGCTTATGGCTCAGTACTGGTTTTTATTGTTTGCTTTGATCATTGTTGCATCCCATTTGATGTTCACATTACTCCATTGGCAGAAAGAGCTTTGGCTCAGTGCTTGACATAATACCCCTTGCTGATTCTGTAACCAAGTTGACAGCTCGTTGTGAACTTTGTGGCAAGCGGGCTTTCTTTACTTTGAGGAAGACAGAAGATACACAGACGGAACTGATTGGTGGGGCTGATGTTTATATGCCTGTCTGCCGCCAGCACTATATCAATGGACAAGTTGTCATTGTAGCGGCAAGGAATGTTCTAGAATCCCGAAAAGTTAAAAGTGAATCCTATCTTGAGGCAACTGTCGTTTAGTAACATATATGGCTTGTTTACAGCCAATAGTTTTTGCTTGGGCTTGTATTGTTTTTCAATCAGTTCTGAAGTCTATACAATATGGTGAACTTGGACATGTCCTTGGAATGTTTCTTTAATGTATTTTCAATCATTATGTATATAGAATGAAGTTTCTTCCAAGAATTCCATTATTGGTGGATGTATGTTATTAAGTTCCAGCAAGAAATCATATTCTTCCCTTTGTTGAAATTGTTCATGATTTGCATGTTGATGTAATGAGTTCACGGAGAGGTCCAATGCCTTGCTTCACATCTAATTGTGAATCTTGTTTGCAAGTATGTGCTGCTATGTGGATGTATGTATACAGAAATTCTTGGTTGTTATTGTTTACTTATTGTCATATTAAGCTCTAGTTGTAAACTTGTATGTAAATAACAACTTTTCTTTTTCTCAAATAAATCTCAGAAAGGAGCAACTTTGGCCTTTGTTCATTGTCTGGTTTTGATTTTCATACATATTGGGCCGATAATTATTTTGCTACACTGACTTTGACCATAAGCCAACAGCACCTGACTTTCTCTTTGGTTTCCTACTTCCAAAGAAAGTTATATGGCGAAAGACCTTCAGTAGTCGACTAGCATACTTTCTTTGTGAAGCAAAATTCACAGAACCAATGCAACTTGTCACTTGTCCTAGAGGGTTCCTCTTTTTGAATAGAGATCTACTTTCCATACCATATGGTTTTGTGCCATGTGCTTTGGTTGAAATTGGTTCTGTTATTTTTGAAATATTCTGCCATTGAAGAGTTCTCTTCATGGACATGAGCTCTTGTTCAAGAGTTTGAATTCTGAAGCTTGTGGACTCATATTCCTGTCTTGAGAAGTCAGGTCTCTGCATTGTGAGGTCTTTTTGTAACAAGAAGCTCAAGGGTCTACCGCCTGGCTCTGCTCCGTCTGTGTATGGGCTCTCACCTAGATTCTGGCTTTTCGAGTTTGGACACCTAGAGCTTGAGAGGCTTCCAGAGAACTCACCACAGTGTGCATGCCTAAATGAGTCTGAGCATTCTTTGAAAGCTTGGTGTGTATTAAGTTGCTGAACAAAAAGTGCCTGGACAATCAATCGCAGTGGCATCAATTCATTTTGAACAGCCTCAATGCATGCCTCTTGTGATAGCTTTTGGCAGTTGAGATATCTGCAGACTGCCCCCTTCTCTTCTTGTGATATGCCTGGGTGTGACTGAGTAGAAATATACCACATATGTAAGAGTAGTTTAGAGTAATGTTGAACTTAGACTGGATGAAAATGAGAACAGACTAGAAAAGATTTGTTGTGCAGAATCAGAAGTGAGATTGAGATTAGGTTGGCTGAGTTGAAAAACTAAGAATCAAGCTTATGTATCTCTGTATGCAATGATGAGTCCTACAAACTTTATAATTGTGATCTAAATGGTACCTAAAATTAAAAATTTGGCTTCAATTGCTTGGTTAAATATTGAAATCTATTGGTCTATGGCTCCAGGCTCATCATCTAAGTGAAAATCATCAAAAATCCTTTGATATGTGTTTTATTTCAAATACAGCCAACTTGTAGGGATGCTGAAGTTCATGAAAGCTTACCTGTAGGAAGGTGTCCATTGCTCTGTACAGTTGATCGTGGCTGTATCTCCAAGAGATTGGTAGTCTTTCAATGAGTTCCATGTATCTTTTAGGCCCCATGTCTGGATCAGGAGCAATGTGAGAGAGATATGCATCCCATAATTCTGCAACGATTGAGTTTCTTGTTGAAGGAGTATGAATCATGTCTGAGTTAGATGATACATATGATGAAATTATGCTCTCCATTGTAGCCAACTCTATGCTAGAAGAAATTGACTCCATTCCCATTTTTGGGTGGAAAAAATCTTCCACTTGAGCAAAGTGCAACATAGATGCAATCTGATCTTGCAACTTATCACTTCTCAAACCAACTTCAAGGGATCTAGAAAGCAATGCAAAGTAAAACCCAACAGGAATCACTCTACTAGCTTTCTCCCCCATGGGCAGCAGATCAATTAAACCTTGCAGGATTGCTGCAACTTTCTTATTTGTGTCATCATCCCCAATTCTCTCAGTGGAGTTCTCCCAAAATTGGTGTGTCTTCTTGGAGAGTACCCATTTGTTTGTGTAGAAAACAATGATGGGACTGACATATTTTTCTTTCATACCTTGTCTTCTCAATGATCCTGCTATTCTTCTGAAGAATACAAATGGTAAAGCAATCAGATCCCTGATCCAGAGGTCCTGGCTCACCATCTCCTTCACTGTTTCACAGCTCCAAGCTTGGCTAGCCAATGCCTCCAATGTGACTACGGGTTGGTCCCGTCTCCTCTCTGGGTCAAGAATCTCCATACAAGCCATGAAGGCAAGTGATTCAATGCAGCGGCTCACGAGTAGCAACTCCTCAGACCAGGGAAGCAATGTTTGGCACTTTTGGAGTACAATTAGGGTGTCATCCCAACTTTGCAGAACCACTTGGTTCAAATAGAGGTCAAACCGCTCACAGAGATTACCGGAGCAGTAATCTTCTGTCATCTCAAGAAACTCTGCTGCACATCGCAGTGCTGCTACATTGAAAGGGTCAATAAATGTGGATGAACCATAGATGAATAACGCAATCATCTCAAAGGTATCTGATCCTCCAGGGAAATCTTGTGGTAGCTCAAGATCGGTTGAGTCATTTAATCTTTTCTGGAAGTATCCACTCTTCAAAGAAAGTGGGTTCTGCAGCACAGCAAAGAAGAAAACTACAAGGTAAGCTTACTAAAAGATTTTACATTGCAAATTTCAGTCGTTTTCACGTTTCATGCATATATATAATCTTTGAAACAAGCAGGAAGCCCTGCCCTGCTGTCTCCAGTTAGATAAGGGGCATAGCAAAAGTCAGTAAAGAAATGCTTCATACTTTCACAAACAAAATTTTACCATTTTAAATGACACCTTTAAAGAGATTTCTTTTGGTATACGAGATAATAGACACAAACCTAGATTGACTTTTAGATTCAAGATTTGTCATACCTTGTGCAAGTTGAATATTCTATCACCAACTCGAACACGAACACAAACAGGGAAGCCAGTCTCTTGGCTCCTGAGACAAAGATCCACCCAATATCAGTAATTCAGAACTTTACCAAAGCATGTTATGAAACACAAACAACCCCAATGAACCAATAATCTTACCATGAAATAACCTTAATCTTGAGCAAGGCTCCTATGTTAGGTGAAGAGAAAGGACTTGAAGCCACTGAACTATCTTTGGGGCTTAAAACTTCCATCAATAGCGCTCATATGAGTGCTCTCAAACTGCTATTTACTGAAAGTGAAAAATGAGAAAGCAACCACAGTTGATTTCACTATAAGCATAAACACACATATGCTTCTGAATCTTTCTCTCTTTCAATAGCCATAAATGCTAGAAACCTGTCACAAGAATCGAAGAAAATAGTACTGGGGCTTTAAGAATTCAGAAAGCCAGTGGGAATAAAATACTAGAATAAAAGAGAAAAAAGAGGTGGTTTTAATATACTTGTCTACACACATTCGTGCAGTGTATTTCTGGTCAAAGTCAAATGCACACGAGTGAAACTCGATATCCAAATTTTAAGGCTTCAAAAACGTTATCGAGTAGTGTGAAGTTGAATTCTTGTGCTAATTCTTGGCCTCGGCCATCAAAATATGGTGCAGTCTCCACACTTTCATGTGTTCCTTGCACAACAAGCTTTGTATACAGAAAATGTAGTAATTCATAACAGCAAATGTTAGGGACACTGTGTATATATTACTTGTTAAGATTATACGTTGCAACTAAACTAACATCACTTTTAAACTTTTAATACTATTTTTATTATGTACTAATTATAACATGAATATTTTGAACATGTTATCAATATATTATACCCAAAAACAACATATAACATATTCAATAAATTTTTTTTTACAACGTTACGAAATGTGTTTTTATAAGTTGAAAACATGATTTTAAATCACATTTTTAGTTATAAATCACAGTAGTGTGTAAAACACATTTTTGCATTTTTACCATTTGTAAAAGTGATAAGTTAATAAAGTTATAATAAAATTAACATTAAATTTACATGAATGTAGTATAAATCATATATATATATATATTGATTATATATGATTTATATATATATATCATGAACTAATCACGTGTTATCTCAACAATTATGTGTCTAATGATGCTTTTTATAGAATTAGAAAAGTTAGTAATAATATAGGGTTTGGTGGCGATCTCAAGGAGAAATGAAACGGTGTATTGGGAAAAAGGAAAGAAAGAAGAATGAAAGATGGAAATATGAATAAAGTATGATAAAGGTAAAGGTAAAGTGCGGATGAAGTTTTGTAGCATATGGTAACAGCCAAGACGGCACGTCTTCTTAAAATTCGGGTTCTTTGGAAAGAGGAGTTTTGCTTGCTTTCTCCCAACAACAATTTTCAATCCCAATGATCACTTTTCTTTGTTATGGGAAAACATAAATAATACTGTTACACTAAGTTTTACTTTTATGGACAAAACTTAGGTACAGTACCTTAGGTGCAGTACTTTAGGTTTCCTACTTAAAATTTTAACACCTGTCTAATTTAACAACTCAAATATACGGCGTTAAAACTAAAATATCTTTTCTTTTTATATTTTTTTTCCGTCTTCCTTCTTTGTACCAGCAAACACTTCCCTTCTAAAAACCAAAACCCACGGACCTTCCTCTTCCAAACCCAAAATCCAGAAAAGAAAAAAAAATATATATATATATCTCATATCTCTCTCTCTCTCGGTGTGTATGTATGTGTACCTGTTTCTTTTTTCTTCTTTTCTGATCTATGATTCTTTCTTTCTCTCTCGCTCTCTCTGTCGGTGTGTGTGTATGTATGTGTATCTGTTCCTTTCTCCTTTTCTGATCTATCATTCTTTCTTTTCTGATCTATGATTTTGTCATTTTTTTTTCTGAACTGTGATTCTTTCACCGTTTCTGATCTATCCTTCTTTCTTTTCTGATCTATGGTTCTCTTTTCTGATCTATGATTCTTTTCTGTCTTCTTTTCTGATGGGATTTGAAGCTGTGGGTTCTCAAAGCACAGGAAAAAAAAAAAGAAGAAGGAAGAAGTAAAAAAGAAAAAATTTTAAACGGTGGGCTAACGCTGTTTATTTGGGTTATTAAATTGGACAGGTAAAATTTTAAACAGGGAAAGGCTACTGTAAGTTTTGCTTTTTTATTTATTTATTTATTTTATGTAGTAGTATTTACATATGGGTTATGTATGCACAAATGCAGGGCATATAGTTGAAAATTGTTTTGGCCTTTGGGTTTCAATGATTAAGTACATTAAGTACGTATCTGCATTTATTCATGGTGGTTTATAATTTATACAAAATTATAATAAACCAAGTGGGCCTTGGCAAATCTTTCACGTATTAGAAATTTAGAATAACATACCTTAGATCTTTAGAACTCAAGCATTACACAATACATTACACATACACACATATATGTATGTGTGTGTGTGTGTGTATATATATATATATATATATTAAAAAAGTAGAAGGATTCCTACTTTCATCTCAATCAATTATTATTTAATATTGTATCAATTCGAGAGGATCCTAAAGTAAGAAGCAATTTGACACCCACTGATTTTAAAACTCCAAAAGCTGTTTAGATAGCTTCCCCAGTGAATTAGTTTGCAATGAACTGCACAAACTCGCCTTGATACCAATTGTGCTTTCAGTGTTAGATGCTTAGGTCTTCTGAGAAATTACATTGCCTCTTTTAGGTTTTTAAATATTGATGTAAATCTGTTTTTATATATAAATAATTACGATAGGATCATAAGGGTGGAGGAATGATTGTTTCAAAGATTCTTGATAATCAACAAAAAAGGCTATTGTTGGAATAGGTCTAGAGTAAGTGTCAAGTTGGTGCTTCCTCACGACCTCGATGGACATCCTGATTTTGATGATGTTGATGAAGAATGGTTCTGTAAAGGAGGAAGTTTTTCTGCTAACTTTTTCAACTGCTGAACTGCTTCTGTATGAACAGGATTCCAATCTGGGGGAGATTTCTTCAACAATTGGGTTAAACAATTCCTATAACCATAATCCTTTTAGACCAAGAAACAAAATCTATCCTCTCCCTCTCCATGCAAACAATATCCAAGTCAAAACCATAAACCTCCTTTGACCCCTCCTTTGATCCCATACTACCAGAAAGTCCTCCCCCAAATACCAAAATGTCAGCCCAAACCATTCACTCAAACTCATGTTCAGAAACCCCTACCTTGCTACATGTTTGACCATGCCTCACCCTCATACTCACAAAATTTTCCTCCCCTTGAAAATTTTGACCATCCCCAAGCAAACACCAAACATGTGTGGAAAATCAAAAATCCTGTTGGAAACAACCCAGATGGAACCAAGAAGCAGGTTTCCTCAGCCGAGGCAACTTTAAATTGGCAAGCAGAAAATGCTGTGGTACAAAACTAGGTCCTTTCAAAGATTCTTGATAATCAACAAAAAATGGCAGAAGCAGTTGCTAATACCTTCTCGTCCTCAAACTCTCTTATTGAAGATTTGAAGAAAAAAATACGGTCAGTTGAGCAAGAATTGGCAACCATAGCCTCTACAGTAAAAGATTTCTCTGTCTCATTTCCACTCATTGGACAGAAAGAAAAAGAAAGAAAACAGCTGCTGGCACAACTTCAGTCTATGGAAAATCCAAGAAAAGAAGTGATCCAAGCCCTTCCAATGCAAGTATATATGCCTTATCAACCTCGCCAATCATTGTATAAAGACTTACCCATACCCCCAGCCTCACCCTTCTCCCCAGTTTCCCCTTACCAAAACCTCCAGCCATTAACCATGGCACATCCTGACCATAATCCTTTTAGACCAAGCGGAATACTTCCAAGTATAACATGTCCATCCCCACTCCAACCCCAAACCAAACCACAAAATCCTCCCTCTTTCATGAAAAAAGACAAAGAACCATTATACCAATCTCCAGATCCAATTGTTGGTGCTTCCTCACGACCTCCAGATATGAACATGTTGTCTACAAACCCTAACCCTACAAACCTAATATCATCATTCCTCAAATCCCTTACACTTCAAGACCCACAAACTCCTTTTGTGCTCCCAGTCATTGCTGACACAGATCTAGACTTGTCTGATCTTGGACTAGATGAAGTATTTATGACAGATCCAAAGGTAGAAGAAGATGATGATGTCCTTCACCATGACCCACCTCCACCTCCACCAATATTTCCTCCACCACCCATAATTCCTGACTTCCAAGCAAGATTAACCTACTCATCCACCACAGATTCAAAACATCTGTTCACCATTGACAATATCCGTCCTTCAAAATGGCATGATGAAATTTTTAACATGTATTCATGGTGCACGGCTGAACTCCAAGCCCCAAATAACACTGTTGCACAAAGAATTGCCAAATTTGTTGCAAGACTCACAGGAAGATTAAGACAATGGTGGCTCAACCTTGGAGAATACAGGCAAAGACAAGCAGCCCAGTGTCCCACTTTCGAAGATTCTTTCACGATCATTCATAGTAAATTTCTTGGCTCTGTGGCTCATTATACAGAAGTTGCACGAGAAGAATACTTGCTGATGAAATATTGTTCTTTTGAAAGAAAAGATTTGGAGAAACACTTTGACAGAATGTCAAGCCGGTACTACTCCTTCAATGGTATGGATGATGTTAATTCAAAGCACACCTTTTTGAACTCTTTTCCAGAACCGTTAGGAGATGAAACTCTTCGAATGATGAACCTCCAAAAAATAACTTTGCAGCAAGCCTCTTTAGGTGAAATTTATCAGCATGTACTCATTGCTCTTGAAAAGCTCTGCAATCAAAGAAAGTTTCTCTCAGAAATTGACAAAGTCCATAGCAAGCTCAAAGACAATTGCAAAAGAAAAGATTTACAGATAAAATGCTATGACAAAAGTTGTAATTGTTCCACAAAGAAAAGAGATCATTTCAAGAAGTATCCCTGGAAGAAAAGATACTATGCAAGTCAGAAGAAGAGATCCTTCAGGAAAAAGAAATGGAAGTTCCTCCGAAGAAAGCAGTTCAAAGGAAAAACTTCAAAGGTCTGTTTTGTATGCAGTAAACCAGGCCATTTTGCAAAAAATTGTCCAAAGAAAGAAAAAGCAATCAAGTTACTTGAACAAGCCCAGATTCATGCAGATGATACCCCTTTCTCAGATGTAGAATCACTCTTTTCATTAGATGATGACTACTCTCCCCAGGCCCTAGTGGTCATGGCTTATTCTACCTCAGAAGATGATTCAAGTTCAGAAGATTCAGACCCAGAAATCCAAACCATCTACACATCTCAGCCTCTCATAGCCCCCTTAACCAGCCCTACACCCATAGCCCAAGTGCATATCCTCCTTGACACTTACTCCAGACCCATTCCAGCAATAGCCTTGTTTGATACAGGTGCAGCAGCTACAATTCTCCACCCCAAAATACTACCTGACCAATATTGGCTACCCCATAACCAAATGTTCAAAGCAGCCAATGGAGAAACATTTATGATCACCTTGAAAAGCAAGCCTATCCTCATTAGAATCTTTCCAACCCTTACCATTAGACACCAAGTCCTTGGCTCTCCTCTCACAGGCAGAGACCTCCTTATAGGATTTGACCTTCTCCACCAAATACCTAGTCTCAGATGGTCAGCAAAAGGACTTTTGCACAAACAGCATCTTGTCACCTGGACTCAAGTACCCCATTTGTTCACAATAGACCCATTTGACTCTCTCAGAATCTAGATTATAAAAGATTGTTGTGCAACCACCCATTCTGAATTCCTCCTTAAAAATCCAAACCCTTTGTGGAAAAATCCATCCTTCTTCATAACCTTACCTTTCAAAAAGAATGAAGATGTCAATCCCACAAAAGCCAGTCACAGAGGAATGAACCCAGAACACCTGAACTTAGCCAAGCAAGAATTATCCACTCTTCTTTTAGAAGGCCTCATTGAACCCACAACCTCTCTATGGGCATGTGAAGTTTTCTATGTTAATAAGCATGCTGAGCAAATTCGTGGAAAACTCAGATTGGTAATCAACTACCAAGATCTTAACCATTTCCTTGCTGATGATAAGTTCCCTTTGCCAAACAAAAGTGCTCTTTTCCAGCATCTCTCACATGCTAAGATATTTTCAAAGTTTGATCTCAAAGCAAGATTTTGGCAATTAGGAATCCACACAGAAGAAAGGTACAAGACAGCTTTTTGCATTCCAGATCACCATTATCAATGGACTGTTATGCCTTTTGGTCTCAAAAATGCTCCATCCCAATTCCAGAAAGCAATGGTAACTCTTTTCCAGCCACTGTTAACAAATGCCTTGATCTATGTTGATGATATCCTTCTATTCTCAAAATATGCAGAATCCCATGAAAAATTGCTTACTGAATTTTATAATTTAGTAAAAAACCAAGGGATAATGCTTTCAGAAAAGAAGATGATCGTAGGAGTCTCCTCTATAGACTTCTTAGGAGTAAACATTTCAGATGGAAAATACACTTTGCAGCCCCACATAGCAATTTCTCTTGCAGAATTTCCAGATAAGCTCACAAATACCAAACAGATACAGCAGTTCCTTGGAATTGTGAATTACATGTCAGATTTCATTCCAAAGATCTCCAGATATAGGAATTGTTTAACCCAATTGTTGAAGAAATCTCCCCCAGATTGGAATCCTGTTCATACAGAAGCAGTTCAGCAGTTGAAAAAGTTAGCAGAAAAACTTCCTCCTTTACAGATTCCAGGACTAGGCAAAAGAATTTTGCAGACAGATGTAAGTGATGAATATTGGGCAGCAGCCCTCTTTGAAGAAGACAATGGCAAAAGAAACATTTGTGGATATAAAAGTGGTACATTTAAGCCTTCAGAGCTCCATTATCATTCCACTTTCAAAGAAATTTTGGCAGTCAAGCATGGCATTGAAAAGTTCCAATTCCACCTCCTCGGGCATAATTTTCTAGTAGAAATGGATATGTCCTCGTTCCCAAAAATGCTCCAGTTCAAAAGAAAAATGCTCCCACACCCTCAGCTACTTCGATGGTCAAATTGGTTTTCACAATGGTCTTTCCAAGTCAAACACATCAAAGGTAAAGACAATCTTATCACAGATTACCTTTCCAGAAAACCTCCAGTTCTTACCACCACAATCATTCCTCCACCCTTATGTGTATATCCAGTCACGGATCCATCCTCATCCTCAAGCTCCACTTCAACCCCTGATGATATTCTCAAAATGATAGAAACCCTTCCTCCAGAAATCAAAGACCAAATAAAGAACCTGACCCTTCAAGCCAGATCCAAAAGAATCATTAGAATCCTCCATGATTACCTCAAAGAACAACAGAGTCATTTCCTTTCTGTTTTCCCAGATATAAATGAACCATGGAAAACCCCTTTCGCCTTTTGGATAACCAGTTGGACAGTTGCTCATTATCTCTACATGTGGTACTTATTCAATGAGTACTACTTGTGTCTCTATTTCAAGTCAGAATTTTACTCATACATTTTCCCTCGTGAAAATAAGTATTTTTACAAGTTCTGGTCTGAAATCTTGAAAAATGATGCTCATGATGGTAATTAGTCCAAATATCCCAAAATAGAGCACCTACACTTTGGAGAAAAACTCACTTCTGCCTGTCTAGTTGCTAAGCTCAATTCCAAAAATGATGTTCGAGCACAAGGAATCCTTCACCCTGCAGACATGCATTGGGTAACTAATGCTGATGGTACCCTTCACAGACACATGGATGTATCTTGGCAATCTTGTCACTATTCCCTTACAACGACAGAATCTCTTAATCAAGGAATCCTCCCTGAAATAGTTCCTACAGACCCAGATATATGCAGACAACAATGGCCACATGAAGATCATTGGGAAATGCCAAATCCTTTGATGGGACATGACGACCCTTACTACCATAACCATGATGGACATCCTGATTTTGATGATGTTGATGAAGAATGGTTCCAAGGAAGAGATGGATGGGATGATTAGTGTATTGTAAAAGTTTATAAAAAAAAAAAAAAATAAATAATAATAATAATAATAATAATAATAAAAATAATAATAATCATAATAATAAAATATATATATATATATATATATATATAATAGTAATAGCATAATACTATACTATATGCATGCTTCAGAAGCTTTTGCTTCCAAAGACTTTTCCTACCAACTCCAAGACTTTGGCCACTAAAAATAGACTTTTGACTACAATTATATATTTTTGCATGCAAATTCTACACTTGGACGTCCAGCACTCCTCATCTTTTAATGCACCTGCAATTCTTGTCCCCGTCCACATATCCCTCTGGTGACATTTGTCACCCCTATGCATGCAACTTGCCAATTGGTTCTCTCCTCGTAAACAACTAATATCTACTGATCAGAAGCAACTCTGAATGAAGACAAATTGGTCAACTTATTTTGCGCGTCCCCCACACTTCTCTACATTTGTCATGGATTAAGTTGGCCCCTACCATCTACTGTACAAGGCTCTTATCTTCAGATTGTAAGCTATTGCTGTAATATATTGCCTATAAATAGGCTCTTCGTCCCCTCAGAAAGATAAGGAGTGAAAAGAGAGAAAAAAAAGCCATTGTAATATCCAGACTCTCTTATGCCTGATGTAAAAAAGTTGTTAAATCTAATAATATCCCTAAGTTTATTGTATCTTGTATTGTGTTCCATTCCTTACGTTCATGTAATCTTTTATACAATTCTAGCAATTTATGCCATAAACCAGTTTTAATCTTTTATTCCATAATCTTCTTACACCTCCGTCTTTATTCTATTCCTAGTCTGTGCACCATGAATACATGTTAAAAATTTCATCATGCCATTTTGAAGGAGGGATATTGTCAATGGTGAACACATGTTTTGAATCTGTGGTGGATGAGTAGGTTAATCTTGCTTGGTACATCCATGTGTCTGTGAAGGGTACCATCAGCATTAGTTACCCAATGCATGTCTAAAAAAGTTGTTAAATCTAATAATATCCCTAAGTTTATTGTATCTTGTATTGTGTTCCATTCCTTACGTTCATGTGAAAAGAGAGAAAGAGTGAGAAAGAAAGCCATTGTAATATCCAGTCTCTCTTATGCCTGATGTTAATAGTGGCTGGAAAAGAGTTACCATTGCTTTCTAGAATTGGGATGGAGCATTTTTGAGACCAAAAGAGAAGAGTGGATAATTCTTGCTTGGCTAAGTTCAGGTGTTCTGGGTTCATTCCTCTGAGGCATGGTCAAACATGTAGCAAGGTAGGGGTTTCCTTGTTTTTGCCATGGAATGACAAATTCTCTTGGAAGGGCTAAGGTAATAAAATTTTCATTTTCAGTGGCTGGAATAAAAGATTAAAACTAGTTTATGGCATAAATTGCTAGAATTGTATAAAAGATTACATGAACGTAAGGAATGGAACACAATACAAGATACAATAAACTTAGGGATATTATTAGATTTAACAACTTTTTTACATCAGGCATAAACCAGTTTTAATCTTTTATTCCATAATCTTCTTAGTGCTAATCTGACTCTCTTATGCCTGATGTAAAAAAGTTAGAATCCTCCATGATTACCTCAAAGAACAACAGAGTCATTTCCTTGCTGTTTTCCCAGATATAAATGAACCATGGAAAACCCCTTTCACCTTTTGGATAACCAGTTGGACAGTTGCTCATTATCTACCCATACCCCCAGCCTCACCCTTCTCCCCAAATGAAAATTTTATCACCTTAGCCCTTCCAAGAGAATTTGTCATTCCATGGCAAAAACAAGGATACACACATCAATCTGCTGGGAGGACTTTTTCTTTCTTCTTGAATTGCTTTTTTCAAAAACTAGATCTGTGTCAACAATGACTGGGAGCACAAAAGGAGTTTGTGGGTCTTGAAGTGTGAACAAATGGGGTACTTGAGTCCAGGTGAGAAGATGCTGTTTGTGCACAAATAATTGCCAAATTTGTTGCAAGACTCACAGGAAGATTAAGACAATGGTGGGAACAAGTACAACTTTTGTCATAGCATTTTATCTGTAAATCTTTTCTTTTGCAATTGTCTTTGAACTGGAGCATTTTTGGGAATGAGGACATATCCATTTCTACTAGAAAAACACTTTGACAGAATGTCCAGCAGATACTACTCCTTCAATGGTATGGATGATGTTAATTCAAAGCACACCTTATAGAAGAAAGGAACAAGACCAGGAATAGAATAAAGACGGAGGTGTAAGAAGATTATGGAATAAAAGATTAAAACTGGTTTACAATCTGAAGATAAGAGCCTTGTACAGTAGATGGTAGGGGCCAACTTAATCTATGATATTAGGTTTGGAGGGTTAGGGTTTGTAGACAACATGTTCATATCTGGAGGTCGTGAGGAAGCACCAACAATTGGATCTGGAGATTGGTATAATGGTTCTTTGTCTTTTCTCATCCTTCTACTGTTAAAGAATATGTCCAAGCCTCTAAGTTTGACCAGTACAATATTCCAACCACTGAAAATGAAAATTTTATCACCTTAGCCCTTCAGCAATGACTGGGAGCACAAAAGGAGTTTGTGGGTCTTGAAGTGTAAGGGATTTGAGGAATGATGATATTAGGTTTGGAGGGTTAGGGTTTGTAGACAACATGTTCATATCTGGAGGTCACTCCTTATCTTTCTGCGGGGACGAAGAGCCTATTTATAGGCAATATATTACAACAATATCTTACAATCTGAAGATAAGAACCTTGTACAGTAGATGGTAGGGGCCAACTTAATCCATGACAAATGTAGAGAAGTGTGGGGGACGCGCAAAATAGGTTGACCAATTTGTCTGTATAATGAGCCACAGCGCCAAGAAATTCACTATGAATGATCGTGAAAAAATCTTCGAAAGTGGGACACTGGGCTGCTTGTCTTTGGGATTCTAATGATTCTTTTGGATCTGGCTTGAAGGGTCAGGTTCTTTATTTTGGGTATATCCAAAGCAATAGGCTGGGAACAGAAGTTTATGTAGCCCATTACTTTTTTTCCCCCTTAAATAAGTAAATATGTGAATTAATAGACAAAATATTACACATGGATGATGAGGAAAGTATATATAGTTACTCAACCCATTACATGACTATGACTATATGCCATATATAATATATTCAACTGACTAGTATTTTAATCATACGATCCATAAAGTCATTTTAATAAAATAATTCACATACGTATTAAATAGATTATGTAATTAAAACACGTATGGATTGGATGGTCATTGGAATTAATATAGGTATAAAGAGATTTGGAAAAAGACTTGAATTCAAAGCTGGGACTTGACTTGTTAGTGTTTTACTAGACATATGCATCAATTCATGCGTAGGCACAAGGTTTGTTTTAGGGTCCAAAGTTCAACTGTTTTTTTTTTTTGATAAGTATCCAAAGTTCAACTTGAATGCATACATGTTCAATTCAATTTAGAAATAGCTAGGGATTTTACATGTAAGAGTGTGGTTGTCTTTGACCGGATTGAGATCAGCTGCACTACACCAGCAATAATATATTATTGGGCAGATTCCACGCATGAATTACTACCTCAACCTCAACAAAGGCATTTGATATTACTTTAGCATAAAAAGATCCTTCCAAAAGGAAATGCAGATGCAAAGCAAAGCATGTTTCAATTTGCAACTCATGTTTGCCTCCTCATTCAGCACTTGAAAATAAGCTTTAATAATCTAATTCGGCCTTATATGAGAAACATTATGCAGCAAGCACTAATTATTGGCTCTAGAGTTGCCTAGGCCTTAAGTCTCAAAAAAAGAAAGACTGCGGATACGATACCCTTAAGAAAAACCAATTAGAGACATTATGTAGTATTGATTGATTACAAAAGAATCTAATTGTACTGATCAACAAACAAACTAGACTAGACAGTTCTAATATTATTGCTTCAGTCTACTACTTATTTACACAATAGCTTTTAGCAACAATATGTCTAGAAGAGAAATGGTTATGGATAGTTCTAAGTTAATGGCTACCTCTAAGCATATCGTTCACTCAAGAAGTCATCAACCAGTTGACTCAGTCTCTTCATCACTGACTTCAGAAAAGAAGGGGTCTTTGAGAAGATCAGAGGCTGAAGGTCTTGCCCTTGGCTGGGCTAGGCACTTCTCAATGAACGCCTTCACTTCCGGATCCATCTCCTTGTTCAAAGCCTGGGGCTTCACTCCAGTTGTCACCTTCTTGTATATCTTGGCAACACTATCACATTCACTGTATGGGATCTCCATTGTCACCATCTCAAGCAAGCACATGCCAAAGGAGTATATGTCAACCATCTCAGTGTAGTCTTCCTCATACAGCTCTGGTGCCATGTACTCTGGTGTCCCTAAAATTGAATGTGCTGCATGGCTCTTTCCTACAATTGTTGCAAACCCCAGATCACCGATTTTCACCTATATGGATAAATAATACTGCTTCAGGGTCACAAATTCATAAAATGTCCATAGGAAACTAGATTCAACTGTGAATATGTTACCCGATTAAATAATTATTTTGGGGAGGACATAGGTTCAGAGATATGTGCTTCTGAGTAATGTTTAACACCTGAACCAAGGTACACAAGGCTCTGTATGGATACAGGAAAACCAGATCCCGGAGTGGTCATTGAAAAACCAGTAATTCTTATTTTTAGCATGATATGACATTTAGTTTTTTCCTCTCTCTCTCTCTCTCTCTCTCTCTCTCTCTCTCTCATGTAAGATGATGTGGACCTCCTCTGTCACTCTCCAGAAAAAGGATCACAGAAGGTTAATTTATAACAATCACTAGTCTTACCCAATATCCTTTTTCATCTAATCAAAGCCTAAACTACACTCTATAAGTAGCCATATCCAACCATTCATCTGGTATTCATAGCCAATCATCTAGTATTTATTAATAAGATATTTGGTGAAAAAACAAACAATTGAGATACACTACTGTAAAAAATATCATGCAAGTGTAAATATCTTGCCTCCATGTGCTACATATATATTCACCATTTATGGTATCTAAATTAATTAAACAGGATACAAACACAAGAACCAAGATAGTCAATTTAGGCTCATTAATTATTTTTTTCTTTAAAAGGAAACCAATTTCTTGATATTGAAAATGACTTAGTACCTGGCCAATGTTTCCATTGATAAAGATGTTACTGCAATTAAGATCTCGGTGAATAATACATGGCTCATGGGTATGCAGATACTCCAATCCCACAAGCACCTGCTTTGACCACTTCTTCAAGGCCTTAATGGAAACATGGCGATGCCTCTTCCTGTAATCCCTCAAATTTCCCGATGTGCACACCTCAGTAATGAAATTTAGAGTGTTACGTTCATCATCCTTCCATACACTGTAACAAACAATGATGTATTTGTTTTTCAATGTCCTCAATAGCTTAACCTCAGAGAGAAGCCGATTGATAAGCACTGGATCGTCACTGAAATTCCTCAACCTGACCTGATTCCAGGCCACCTCTATACCTTCCTCCTGATCAAAAGCCCTGTAAACCTTCTTCACAGCGCCAGAGCCTAGAAGATCATTGTACCTCCCAAAACGACCAGTGGGATCAACCTCAGCAAATGCTTCAGTTTCACGATCAGTTGTGTTTGCATTTTCCTCAGGCATCTTCAAAGATTAACAATTAGAAGTGTTAAAAACTAGGTGAACAATGGGTTTTCCGATATCTAATATCGTTTTATATTATATTTCTTTTAATTGGTAAAGTTACAAATGCACTTTTGAACCCACAATCTCACCATCCATCAACTTTCCTCTTCAAGGGGATGAGGTGTTATTTGTGCTAGAAGCGATGTCTAATAAGTTTCACACAAACAACGTACAATTACTACACACTACACAACAACATAATAAATATGACTCATAAAAATTGTACTAAATATTTGCCATATTGGGCGTGGGCGTATAATTTTTCAGTAATAAAATATTCAATTTTGGATACAGAAGTACAAAATCCACTATATATGCATTCTAAAATTTTGAGACATGCAAAATTCACATTAATGATTCAAACTTAATTAATACTCAGAAAAAGGAAGTACTTCAAATGAATTAATTACCAACCATTTGCACCTAATCCTCAAAAATTAGAAAGAAATGGTTTAGCTATTAATTGATCAAGTAATCACAAACGTACCTAGGGTTTCAGCTTTCAAGTACAAAAGTCTCAATCCCATTCATGAAAATTATAATTATAATTTTCAAAAAAAAAAAGAAAAAAGAAATCGAAAAAAAGCAATGAAGCGAGTAGTGTTTACTTATTTCATTATTTTATTCGTAAAAATTCGAAAAAAAATGGAGAGATTAAAATTAGAAGCAAATTATGCGATAAAGAAGCTGAATTAAAACGATAATGTGAGATATGAATCCGATTAAGAACAAAAAAGAGTAAAAATACAATCCAGTAACAAACTGAGCAAGCTAGGGTTTTAACAATCAGAGATACAATACTAGTATTATTACACGTAGAGAGAGAGAGAGAGAGAGTACCTTGAGAAAGGCAGAGAGAGAAAGAGAGAGAGAGAGAGAGAGAGACAGAGAGATAGAAGAGAAGGGCGCTAGTGTGAAGAAACGTAACGCGGAAAGGGAGTGAGTGAGCTAGCTTAGACTGAGACGGAAGGGGCGGCGCTATTTATGGGTGTCGTGCCCTCGGGATCTGTCTTCTTCTACACGACGTCGTTAAAATAATGTCCACTGCCATTAAGGATATAGTTATTTTTATGTTTGATTTCATTGGAAATTTAATAAAATTTCTAAAAATGTAAGATAATAATATTAATTTATTCTTAAGAATCTTAAATGAAAAATTTCGCTTACACCAAAAATTAATTAATGTTTTGGTCTGATAATAAAGAGTTATTATCAGAGCGGACGCCATAGGATGAAATTCTTTATAAAAAAAATATTATTTATTTCTTACATTCTATTCTTATATTTGAATGTGAATTATCAAGTTCTTTAAAAAAAATCTTCCTCAAAAACAAAATATAAATTTTAAATTATGATAAATTCATTAAAACTGTCATTATAAATTATAAATAATTTGTAATTATATATATTAGTTTATATTTTTTTGCGGGAAAAGATAATGTTAAGGGAAAAGATATTGATGATTTATTTTATATTTTATCTTAATTACTTAAATGATAAAGAAAAATAGTTAAAGTTGTCAATTTATAAAAAATATCATTTCCTTTGAGTTTGGGAATCTGGATACCCACTTGTTTTAAAGGGAATTCAAATTCCTACTAAAAGGGGAATCTAGATTCCTCTAGAATTAGATGCTAAGAGAATCTGGATTTCTTAGCATGATTTATAACCAAATATAAGAATCTTTAAACATTCTTGGAAATCCTAAAATATTACCATGTACAAAGCGCCACATGAGTCTACTCCACTCTCTTATCCTACCTTTTTCTCAACCAAAAAAAAAATCCTACCCGTCTCTCACCCACTCTTGACTCTACTTCTTGTTTCATAACTTGAGCCAACACAACGCAAACACTTGATTGATTTTTGCCATGTGTCAGAATTATGTATGCTCTACTATTTGAGTGCACACTGGAGCATTGGACTCTATCTTTACCCTTGACCATTAACGCTTATTTGCCATACTCATTTTAGAATTCTATTTTATTTTACTAAATTAGATTTTAACCCTAAGTCTTGGGTGTTTTTATTTTGATACTTTATATTTGATTTTGTTTTTATATTAATTTTGTCATTCATTTCTATTTAATCTCACTATTTATTACAAAATTTTCTTCCTACAACAATGAAATTTATACATTCCATAGTATTTTAGAATTAGTATTTTATAAAATAATTAAATATGAAAGACATTTTTTTGGGGGGAGGGGGAAGGGGGAGGGGGAGAAATATGAAGCAAATGGGTGATTAGATATGAATGTTTTTTGAGAACATCACATTAAATTTCATTCATAAATGTGAAGTTTATTTACATACAAACTGGCAAATAAAACCCATCGTATTAAATCTCATTTAGGGTAAACTATAGATATAGTCCTTGATCTTTTCAATGTATTTCAATTTAGTTCTTAACGTTTCAAAAGTATTAATTTAGTCCCTAACTTTTTGGTACCATATCAAATTAGTCCTAATCATTAAGTGAAGGATGGAAAATGCTAATGTGGCTAACTACTAAAATAAAAAAAATAATTTATATCAACTCAGATGCCACATGCACTTCTAACATGTATTAAACTTAAAAATAAAAAATACCGTAAAAACGAACAAAACCCAGCTTAAGGAAGATGGCAAATTATGATAAAATCTTAAATGAATCACGATCCCAAAATCTATGTGGGGGGTTTTGTTGTTAAGGTCAGATTGCTGATGGGGAAGGGGACATAGGGTTTGTAGTCATCGCCAGAGTGAGGTCCTTCGTTGGAGTGAGTGGAGGAGCTATATGGCTTGATTCGCCATGAAGCAGCTCGCGTCCTCTGGTGATATGGTTATGAGCTGCTAGATTTTCTAGCAAAATTGGAGGAATTCGAAACCGGTTTCATCGGGTTTAGGTTGGACGGGGTTGGATTTGGCCACACTTGTTAGATTTGGCTCCATTGAGATTTCAAATTTGAGAGCTCCGATTTCTTGGAATTTAAATCAAACACTTCATTAATTAAAAACAAAACCAAATAATGTTTACCTCTTGCACGTGAGGAAAATTTTGGGATTTATTTTATTATTGTTATTATTTTTTGGTTATAGAATTGGTGAAAATTTTGGGTTTGCAATGTCTGGGATGAATGAACTCACCTTACAAGCCAGAGCAAATGTTAGCATGATTTGGTCAATTTGGTGTTGGGTTTTACTCAGTTTACCTTGTTGCTGATAAGGTGATTGTGACAACAAACCACAATGACAATAAATAGTATATCTCTAAGTTGGTGGTTCATTCATTGTGATAAGGGATGTTAATGGAGAGTAACTTGGTAGGGGTAATATAAAACCAGTTATGATTTATGAAGTAGGGTAGTGCTTCAACAGCAAGAACGTTACTTGTAGTTCCAGATCCACAGTTTACTTGTACCTAATTATAATCTTTTCTTTACTTGATCGATTTGGTGTCTTCATTAAGCTAGGTTTTATTTTTATTTTTTAAGTTTAATCCATGTCCAGCAATACACGTGGCATCTAAGTTGACGTAAATTTTTTTTTTTTTTGGTCGTTAGCCACATTAACATTTTCTATCCATTATTTAATGACTGAGACTAATTTAACACAATACCAAAAGGTTAGAGACTAAATTAACACACTTGAAAGGTTATGGATTAACTTGAAAAACACCAAAAAGTTTAGGGACTAAATTTGTAGTTTACCCTTTCATTTATATGTTTGTAGTTTTTCCCATGTTCTAAAAACTAGTTTTAAATAAAATCCCCTACTTATATATATCATAAAGAAGAAGATGTTGTGAAATAATAGAAATAGATAAAACAAAGTAAGAAGAAAACATGAAAGATATATTGATAAACTCTTGTATTCAAGTGGTCATCCACAATCCTTTTGATATCTCTTAGATGTGTACAATAACAGTAAAGCAATCCCACATATATATAGAACTTTAGAATGCTTGTAGAGTTCATGGGATAAGGTTGCAATAATGAGTACAATTATGAATGTACATCTCCCCTATAGACTTAACACATTCCAAATAATCCTTTCATTACCCAAACTTTACACATTCCAATCAAACTTTATTTCTAATAGAAGAATCTTTTAATTGATGTTAACTAATTAGGATTCAGCCATGACATATGAGTTTTGGGTGGACTTGAGAATTATACCCATAAAGCTTTAATTTATTTAGGCGGATTTAATACATTTTGATGTCTAATATAATAAATTTTAATTTTTAAAAATTTAAATACCAATTAAATATTTTTTTAATTTAATTTCTTTTTTTATTTAATTTAAAAAGAAAATACAACAGCACTAATTAAGTTTTTGTATTTAAATTTATGTACATTATCAGCAAAACACTCACAAGTCATAACAACCTTTTTTAATGAAATAGTTTAAAATTTTAATTGGCATAATAGTTTAGGCGCTTTTTTAGAGATGGAAAAAATATTGCAAATTATATATATATATATATATATATATATTTCCATTTATAAAAAATCAATTGTCATTCTATAATTTTGGAACTTTTTGTTTATGTAATGTGAATCTTGAGACACTCTATAAATTTCTGGGATAGGCGGTGGAGCCTCAATAACTCTCTTATTCTCCTTTTAACTAGATTTTTTTTAATATTATATAAAAAAAACATAAAAATAAAAATTCATCTTTGATGTTGAAATATGAGATATGGTGTATCTTTTTGGTTACTCTAGAAAGTAGAAACACATGAAAGAAATCATGGACCGAAATATGAATGTGAGGTCCTGGCAAGCACATTGCCATCCCATTCAATTTGATGGTGAAACATGTGAAATAATGAATGGGGGTCATTACTTTCACTAATAAAGGCTCTGGAAAGAAAATCTGAGAACAAAGTGGTCAGTGCAAATAGCTAGATCCTAGATGGTTGAGCGGAGTGCTGATTCAACATGTAGACAATAGATGAACTATACTCTTCTTTCTAAAAAAACAAAAGAACTATATTCTTTATATATATATATATATATATATCCTAAAAAAAAAAAGAGAGTTCATGTAATAGCCGTGTGAGAGTCACAAACACTGAATCTCAGCATGGCTTTTCTAAGATCATCTTATTCATGGCAGGAAGGTGAAGCATTGGTAAGATATCTGCCATTAATTGATGTATGACGGATGAGGGGTCCCTTCTTTAACAACAACAAGTCTTGCGCATACATGAATTCATTTCGCATTCATTCTACACAACAAATCAGATTTGATTACCACCCTCGACGAAAACAAATCTGTTTACAATCTATTGTGTTAATAAATTGTTATTAACAATTTTAGGAGAGTTTTAACTTCATGATATATAAAGTCAATCAAAATAATTACTCCATAATTGTTTTATTTTTTTATAAAAGGTTTTTAAATATATTTTTTAAACCAATATTTTAAAGTATTTGTTAACTTTTCATTTTTACTAATCCATTACAGAAAAAGTTAACAGATATCTGTGGTGGGCCTTTTTGTGATTTTTGGGCTGGACTGTCTTTTACTGTACTGGACCCAAGTATTTTGGATAAGAGAGTTGAGACTGGCCAAACTGCAACTCACTTTAGTCCGATTTGTGCACAAACTATGCCTTTGTTTGCCGAAACTTTTGTCACATACCCATGGCAGACGAAGTTGCCGTAAAAGAAAGTTGCAGCAAAATGGGTACAACAAAATAATAATAAGCGAGATACATTTTCGTTAGGCAAACTAAGTAAGCAATCTTTCGTTAAAATAAAAGAAAAGAACAAGTTGTAAGTATAATAATAAAGCTTGGAAGAGAAACGATAGTAGTAATCAGTAAAGTTAAAGAAGAATATAACTAACTTGCCACATTCAATTTAGTCAGGGGTTTTGGCCAAAGAGGGAACCATTTCCTCAATGTGAGTAATCTCGCAGGAGGATCCTGTCGCGGAAATTACAAACTTTGAGGGAGCGGACCTGAATGGCTTGTGCCCAAAAGGATTCTTCCTTGGTCCAATTGCTTTATCTTTCATCCTAGGGGCTCATGGGCTTTTCCATTAACCTATTTCTTTTCTACTTTATTACTTTGAACCTGCTCTGACCCATTTTTACTTTTCTTTATTACATAATGTCCATGAGTTTATTACTTCCTCTTTTGGGCTCATCTGGACCCATTTTCTTTTCTCAAGACCCATTTATTTATTTTATGGGTCTATGATCCATTATTCCTACCATTAATGGTTCCTTCCCATCAATCCACTAACTCTCTCCTTGCCCATTAGGGGTGTTTCAGTTCGGTTTCGGTCGGTTTTTTTTAACTGGCTAACCGAAACCGAAATTTTCGGTTTCCAAAGTTATCAACCGAAACTAACCGAAATAGTTGAAACACCATCGGTTTCGGTTTGTTTCAATTTCGGTTGGTTTTTCGGTCGGTGTTCGGTTTTGGGCTTGGAGTTTGGGCTAGTTGGGCCTTTTGGTTTTTTTTTTTTTTTCAAAAAATTCTCTGTTTGGGCTTTTTAAAAAAAATATGCAGTATTCAAGCCACTTATTTTATGGCCCTTTTATGCTCTAATTAAGCCTATTTTAGAAACTTGTTTTGGGCTTATTTTAGGAACCAATTGTGGCCCAAATTCGGGCCTTATCTATTTTGGCCCATGGCCATCTTTAGGCCTTTTTTAGCTTTGTGTTTTGGCCTTTTTGGCCCAGATTCAGGCCTTTCCTATTTTGACCATTTTTGGGCCTTTTTACAACCTGCTTTTCATTTTACATTTCATAACTTGCTTTTGCTGAACATAAATCCAGAAATACACATTATAACAGATTCATCAAAAATAAAAAAAAATCACAACCTGTTATAGATTCATAAATCCAAAAATACAACACATATAACAGATTCATAAATCACAACTTGTCATAAATTCATAACCTGCTTTAGAGCTTCTATTATACTCATTAAAATACACATCACATATTCAAAAACCAAAAAATAACTTGTCAACATGATAAAACCTGTCAATAATACAATTGCATAAGCACAACCTGCCAACATAGATTCACAAATCCAGAAATAATCTAGAGCAATTTCTCAAGCACAACATGACAACACAGATTCACAAATCCAGATATAATCTAGAGCAAAAAATTGCTCTAGTGCTCAAAGCCTCAAATCTGTAACATTTTATAACCAGTAGGCACCCATCAAATACAAACAAGATTAAAAAATAAACTGTACAAGTCAAAATAAAATAACTAGTGTAGATTCATTACTTCATTAGTAATATGTCAATGTCCACATATTGTCCATGTGTCAATACTTACATAATAGCATTATAGCCAAAGACTCAAAATAAATTGGTCATATGTCAATGTCAATGTCAACATATACTGTCCATATTTAATATTTGGCCAAAGACTCAAAATAAATTGGCCATATGTCATTGCCTATTGCCTAATATGCTATATTTTCTATGTATAGGCCACTGCCAAAGCACAAAATAAAAGCCCATATCTATATATCTACAAGTAGGCCACTGTCTACTAGTGTCTAATAGCAAAAAGTGTAAATATCATCAATACCACCTGTCCAAAGAGCAAAGAGCAATCTTTAACCATCAACGTCAATAGGTGTTGGTGTGGACATGCCTAGTTCCGATGTTAATGCAGCATCACTCACAAGTTCTACAAACAAAAAATGAAAAAAACATAAAAGTCACTTGTACAATAAAACAATATATATGCCAAGAATCCAAAACATGCAATTTTTTTTAACAATAATAGACATGTATAATTTTTTTTAATAAATAAAGAAATAGAAATTAAAATTTTTTAATATAACAAATAATAGTCATACCTCCATCAAGCTTTTCAAACTCCTCAACATCATCCATGGCAGCAAGAAAGGCAGATTGGAGTCGATGAAGGACGGAGCCAATTTTAACCACAGATGAGGGCTTCCACCATAAGTGGAGACAATGAACTCCGAAAGGGATCAAGGACACGACCAGCCGTACTAAAGGTAGATTTCGAGGCCACAGTGGATACCGGAATTGCAAGAACATGTTGTGCAACTCTTGAAAGCACATGGTATCGTGGAGAATTAGCCTTCCACCAAACCAAAATATCAAAATTATCATCAAAGACATCTTCACAACTCTCTAACAAGTATTTATCAACCTCGGATTTGATATTTGAATAATCAATACCCTTCAAGTGCTCGTTAAATCCCATCATCCTGATTGCCTTCGCATCAACCACACTAAAATCATCTCCCTGCATTGATCCACTTGATTTTTGGCCTTGGGATTGTGCAGCAGCACTAGCACTACTACTCCCCACTTGATTTTGAGCATAAGCATTATACAAATCCACCAAAACAGCCTTTATTCTTTTTGCCATATCAATAGCCTTTTGGTTCTCATACAAAGTACCAAAACAGTACTCAAGATACCTCATCTTGTATCGAGGATCAAGAACTAACCCTACATACAACAAGTGATTCATATTATCAAAGTTCCCCCAATACTTTTCAAATTTGGTCTTCATGTAATCAGCCATTTTTTTCAACAAATAACTATCTTTTTCATACTCCAAGTCAATTGTGTCATGAATTGACATGAGCTCCAAAAAGAAAGAATTGCTAGTGACATAATTAGCACCTGAAAATCGCAAGGTTGCATCATAGAAAATTTTAAGAAATTTCGAAAAGATCCTAATCTTTTCCCAACCCACATCATCCATTCCCCAAGCAACCTCATGTATATCATTTCCATCTTCCTTTTCCTCCTCTCTAATTGTCATAAGATAATTTGGATCTTCTTCCTCCAATCTCTCAAAAACCTTTTGATACTTCTCATCCTTCTCCAACATAATATGGGTGTAATTCCACCTAGTGGGCACATCTAAGCACAACTGACCTTTTAAACTCAACTTTCTCCTTCTCCGCACATAACTTAAATGTGCTTTGTCTTTGTGGAGATGATCTTACATATTGCACAAATTTCCTCACCTTCATTATTGTCTCATCCATTTCAACTAATCCTTCACGAACAATTAAGTTCAAGATATGAGCACTATACCTCACATGCAAGTATTTATGCCCTAAAATTATTGCCTTCCTATGCTTATTCGTTTTTTGAATAAAAGAAATCAGCCCACTATTAGAAGCAAGATTATCAAATGTAATAGTTAAAATCTTGTCTATCCCCCAATCAAGTAAACACATCTCAACTGTCTTCCCAAGTGTTTCACCCTTGTGATTTTCCACTAAACAAAAACTAAGAATTCTCGTGTATTTTCCAATCACTATCTATAAAATGGGCAGTGAGACACATGTAGTTCAAATTTTGAACGGATGTCCATGTATCTATGGTAAGGCAGATCCGCTACTCTTTTAGGGCTTCTTTCAACTTTTGTTTCTCATCTAAAAACACCCTAAAGCAAGTTTTGGCAATTGTTGTGCGGCTAGGGATTGGATTGAACCTAGGTTGGGTTTTAGACATAAACCTCTTAAAACCATAACCCTCCACAAACCTAAAAGACAACTCATCTAAAATAATCATCTTTGCCAATGCTATCTTACATTCCTCAAAATTAAACACCCAAGACACTAGTTGACCACTACTTTCTCCTTCTTCTTTAGGTTTGAATGCTAGGGTTGATTGGTTTTTTTTTGTCTTCCCTATAAGGATATTTCAATCATTGTGATTGTATGTGAGTTCTCATGGTTGTAGTGCCATTTTGCTTAGTGTCACAAGCATAGGTTGTACCACAGTAGTTACAAGTTGCCCTAGGTTTTTCCCCCCCTTCAATAACAGTAAAATGAGCCCAAACAAAAGATCTTTTTTTTCCAGTATTTCCTGCATTTGGTGGGAATGTGGGTTTGCCTTTGTCTTCATGCACATTGGTTGTGCCTTGACCCGCTTCAAGGTCTTGACCCTCTGGGATTTCCATTGTCTCATTCATCTACAATAAAAAATAAAACACAATAAGTCAGCAACTATAAAAAATAAAAAATAAAAATTTAATGCCAATAACAATAAAAAAATAACACAATAAAAGTCAGCAACAAAACAAAAAAAAAAAAAGAAGAAGGAAAAGGACTCTAGCATATAGCAACAAGCTGACAATAAACACGTCAATAAGATAATAATAAACACATCAACTTCAAGGCAATAATAAACAAATACCCCAACATCATAGTCAACTATTAACAAATACACCAACATCACAGTTAAGCACATGGGGTAATTGATTTTCAAATCTATAACATCAATTAGAAAATAACAACTCAACATCACAGTCACAAAATCACAGCATGTCAACAACAATAAACAAAAATATATCAACAATAAATAAATAAATAGGCAGCTAACTTTATAAAAAAAAGGCAATCAGCTAACTTTAATATAAAAAAACCAACTAGCACAAGCAGCCAAGCACATGGGTTATTGATTTTTTCAAAACCCCAACTTTATTCGCATATAAAGCTTGAAAAAAAAAACATCTTGATTTCAAAACAGAGGTTCAGACATTCAGTATTTTAAAAACCCTAACTTTATTGATTCAGTGTTTTAAAAACTCTAACTTTATTGATTAAGTATTAAACAAAATACAAAATACAAAACAGAGAGGGGCTTATTGAGCTTTTCAACGAGCACATGAGACAAAGGCAATCAACTGAGCTAACTTTAACACATGGGTTATCGATTTTTTCAAAAACCCTAACTTTAGTTGCATATAAAACATTAATAATTGAAAAAATAAACATCTTGATATTATGTTGTTACTACAAAACAGAATCACTATTTTCAAAAACCAAAACACAAAACAGAGAAAGGGTCAAAGGGTAAAGAGATTTTCAAAATGGAAACTCACCGTGAGATGAGAAGTTGATGATCAAGCCGGCGTGGGGAGGGTTGAACGTGAGAGAGAGTGAGGGCTGAACGTGGAGGGCCAGAGGCTTTCTATTTTGAAGAGTGAAGGCTGAATGGAGGCTCACCGTGGGCGTGGAGGCTGTCTAAGTGTTTATTTTGGAGATGGAGTGTGACTGCTGAACGTGAGAGAGAGTGGAAAGTGTGAGTAGTGTGAGTGAAAAATGTGGGGTATGTAGGGTAGGGTTTTCAACTTTTGATTATATAGTGTAATTAGTTTTAGTTTAATTAGAATCATTAGATATTTACTTAGTTTAATTATAGGTGATTAATCTAATGGGTTTTATTTTAATTATAGGCCGGATCACTTATCAAACAAAAAAAAAAGCTAGGCCGGATCAATCAAGGCCCAATTTTGAATCACTTGAAATTTTGATGACTGATCTACAAGGCCCATTGGCCCAATTGTGAATAAAATGATGCAGGTGCAGGCCCAATATGGTGGAGGCCTCATACAAAACTGCCTGCCCCAGTCGAGTTCCAAGCATGTCACTTATTAAATATATATTATATTATATATTTAATATAAAATATAATATAATAATATTTTGGTTCGGTTCGGTCGGTTTGGTGTATAAAAAATTACCACCAAAAACCGAACCGAAATATTTGGTTTTTTATATTATAAAACCGAAACCGAAACCGAACCGAAAATTTTGCATCTGTTCGGTCGGTTTGAATCGGTTTTTTCAGTTCCTCAGTCTTTTGCACACCCCTCTTGCCCATATTGTTGGGCTTCCTCTTGCTGTTGGGCTTTTCAAAAATGAGCCTCAACGATATCTTAGAGACATTTTTAATAAACTATTTTAGAAAATACTTTATAGAAAAAAAAACAATTAATATTTTAATAATATTTTCTATTTTCATAAAAATTATATTAATTTATTAACAATTGTTTTTGACATGATCCATTTAATAAAAATGAGTATAAACTCTCAATAGTTAGGTGGCGTTTGGATTGCATCCACGTTTGGACATTTTGCGCTTCAAGTTTTTTTTTTTTTTTTGGACCAGCGCTTGGTGCACTGTTCATGGGACATAAATGGTACATCAATACATATGAACAGTATTTTTTAGTGTAAACAGTAACCAAAAATTATTTTTTTTATTATTTTCAATTTTCAGCAAAATACGCAGTATCCAAATACACCCTCAATCTCCCATGCAGACCAAATTAAAAGCCCAATCCAAATTTTAATCGTTTATGGCGTCACCTTGGCAGTTGGCAATAGTCTATCATTCCCAATGACCAAATTAGCCCTTATATTTATTTAATCACAAGTGTTAGGTATATCATATTTGCAATATGCCTCTGCATTCCACAACTGTGAAGCCACAACAAAACTAGACGGTATCGTTTCTCCAAACAAAAAAAAAAAAAGTAGGCAGTATTTCGTCCTCTTTCCAGGGCAGGAGTGGGATAAGTGGGGGATAAAGTAGGTTCCAATTTTCCATTTGTAAGAGGTAAAATCAAAGAGAAAGAGTAAGAATGTTTGAGAGAGAGAGAGAGAGAGAGAGATAACTGTTTTAAGAATGATAATAGAATAATATGTATAAAAATAAATAAATAAATTGCAAATAACATATAAATAAAAAAAATTTATATATAAATATTTTGAGAATATATTAAATAAAAACATATATATACCCATTTAAGACGAGACAAGACAAAACAAGCAAAGCTTGCCCGCCATCCAATCATCTCATTGGGGTAGGGTGGGAAAAATCCACATAAAATAAAGGAAGTGGGATGGAGAATTTTGCCGTCCCTTTACCCGAGAAACATATTATATATATCAAATGTATAGGATAATTTCATAGAACTAAATGGAGAAATAGACTATAGGCTGTGCCTATAACAACAGCTCACAGGTTCAATGAATGCATAAAGTTGACGACGCATCTTCCTGTGATTATGATATTCAAATGTCATTGTGACTCTAGTTATGACGATCTGATTGCATTGGCAACATAAAATGAACATAGACTACAGTAATGCTTTTTCTGTTCTTCATTCTCCGGAACACAACTATCAGATTATAAGGTAATATATTCTCAAAAAGTTCTATACCAAAAAAAAAAAAAAAAAAGATTCTCAAAAAGAGAATATAAGATAACTATTACGTGGTCATAATTCATACTCTTGAGTCTTTGCTGACAGGAAGATGTCATTACTTAAAGGGCAAAACTTAAATACAGTACCTTAGATACAGTTGCTTAGGTACCCCTTTTAAATTACTGCCACCTGTCTAATTTAATGACTCCACTAACTGACGTTAAAACACCGTCTCATTTTGTTTCTTTCCTCTACTTTTTCTTTTCTTGGCCCGCTAGAAATCCATTCATCAAATCTCTTAGACTCTCACACCAGATGGCTAAGGATGATCAATCTATGGAAATTTCCGATGACCAAAGACACATGCATTCAAGGGATGCACTACCTAATTTCATTTTTCTAGATGGGGTAAGTGAGTCTACATATCTACAGGGCAGTGCCTGACAGGTAGGAAAAAAAAGATTTCTTAGTGCTTTTGATTTTCTTTCAAAGCCAAATCTTGACACCGAATCTCCAGATTGGGCTTGCTGCGTGGAGTTTGGCAGGGAAGTGGTTGCTGGGTTTGGGTAGGAGTATGGGTTTGCAATGGTTTTGTTTGGGTGAATACGAATTGGATTTCAACGTTAACAACACTCAACTTCAAACCAGTTTTTTTTCCCCTTTTTTTGTTTGGTAACTGATAAATATTGAAACATCAAATAAAATGGAGGAAGAAAGAGATCTGGTTACTGGGTGAGAAGAAAACAAAGGAGCTGGTTTTTTTTTTTTTTTAAATGGGAAAAGGAGATGGTGTTTTAACTTTAGTGGTGTTATTAAATTAGACAGGTGGTAGTAATTTAAAAGGGGTACAGGAAGATGTCATTACTTAAAATGGCCTCATTTAATTGTAGCTCATTGCTGTTTGAAAAACATACGGTGATGATTTTAAAGCTTTCTAAATTGCAGTGTAGCCAAACTTAATTTTAATGAAGATAGTCCCAAAGGTAATTTACGTCACTCAAGTGAAAGTTGGATCATAAGTCTAATAAAGATCTCCATTTGATTAAACATTTATTCAAATCAAAGGAAGTATCTCACAAACTAATTTAACCAATGATAATTTATTAGAACGTCCTAGAGACATGAGTGGCAAAGAGGCAGATCGCAATTTGAACTTCATGATCAGACAGCAGGGATTAAATTACATACATCAATGTGTGAATTATAATTTGCCAAAAGAGCTATGCCAATTTCAAATTCAGAATAACTCTGACAAATGAAAGTAGAATTCTACATTCCATTAAACGACAAACCATATTTGAAGGTAATGGGAAATTGAACTTCCCCTGCGCCTTTAAGAAAAGCAAAAAACAAACTAAAATGAAAGAAACAACATTCACAAGCAAGCACCAAGTCACACGCTCAATATATATATAGAGACACACACACACACACACACACACACACACACACACACACACATACAACCAAGCTTCCTAGTAAATTACCCAAGCATTATGTAATTTCTAGCCAAGAGCCTTCTAGCTCAATTAGTTGGCACATTTTGGTGTTTCCATAACATCCAAGGTTCAAATCCCCCTCGCACATTGTAACTATTAAATTATCAACAACAAAAATAACGAAAAAGCATTACCTAATTTTTATGCATTGGAGTAAATGAAGGGAGGGGGAAAACAGACATTCATGGTCCTTCTGTTAAATCTAGCAAAATGAAGCCAATGAATATTGGTTCCATTCGTTATATTCAGCAACCTTATCAACATGTCAAAATAAATTCAAATTGGTACACAGAATCTGCCAGTTCATTGTGTCAAAGTAGTAAAACATTATACATGACAAAGAAAAATTCAGATCATTACCAAGGAGGATTAGAACCTTCTCTTACAGAAGGTGACCTAGAGACCACACTCCCATCAGTACCGAACCTTGAAACGCTCCTTACACTTTTAGGAGTAGCCAAAGCAGGGCTTGCACCTCGGTAGCTGGCACGGAGAGTCTCATCAACAGTAGAGGAAGACTTTGCGATTGCATTCCTTACAAACTTCTGGGCAGCAGGAGAAAGTGTTCGCACACTCGGACTAGCACTACCCCCTCTCACAGGGGATGGCAGCGGAGGCTTCTGAAAGATCTTTGACCTCTCCCTCAGCTTCCGTGCAGCATCCCTGGACAGTGAATGAGCCTTCTCGTCCCTTACAGGCGCTCTTGGAATCTTATAATGAGGACCCTCACCACTTCCCCCAATATCAAGCGGAGTGTCCTCAGTCTCCAACCTTAATGGTGTACCTTCAATTTCACCCCATGTAATAAACGGTGACTCATCAACCCCCGGTGCAGGCGATGGAGTTCTAACAAAACTATACCCATTTTCCGCTTTCTTCCCGGACTCAACATAAAACAGATTCGGGGTCTTCCTCAAATCCTCCAAATCATACTTCTTCAACTTATCCCCATCTCTATCAAACACCGGAACTGGGGTTGCCCCTGCCACCGGTGTATAAAGCACCTCAACAGTCCCATCATCTTTTGGCCTAGAATCCAACATTTTCCCATGAAACCTAGTATTAGCACGACTGATTTCCTTGGTTAAAGCCTTTAACCTAACTGCCCGTTCCTCCTCTGTCAACGGGGCTTCCCCCCTATCGGCCGGATGATACATCAATAAATTCTTTGCCGTATACTTCCAGCCTTCCAAAGTACTCACGGGTTGATCCGAAGTACCATACCCATCAGTAATTCTCTCCCTCTTGACATCCTCAATTGCTTTAACATCTTCATCTTCACCTTCTAACAGATACCCATGTCTCTCTTTCCTCTTCCTATTCACTTTCTCTAAAATCTTCGTAAAACTATAATTATCCTCACTCGTATGCCGCCTAAAGAACTCATCCAACGACAAAGACATATCGACCTCACTATTATTATCGCTACTAACACCGAATAATTCCCTATCCCTATCCGAAACGCTAAAATTCATGGTGCTTTTCGGGGTTTTAGCATCAAATTCATCGAGAGGTGTAAAATTTCTAACAAATGTGGAACCGGGTGTTTGAGTTTTCCGATCAGTATTGGAATTATTTACCTTTGCAGCACGGCGCTCCATGATCTTCAACTGGGCGTCTCGGATTTGAACCGGGTCACCCGTCCTGATCGCCTCTAGCCAATCGAGCCGGTCCCGGAGCTTCGAGATGTCAGGGAAGAAGTCACGCTCGATGATCTTCTCAATTGCAGCGACATAGGAGTCCTCGTCGAGGACCTTGGGGTGGTTCCTAGGGTTTCTGGGAGTGATTTGATTGGAATTCTTAGGGGTTTGGAGGGCATCATCGGAAACTGGTGTCGAAGGCGATGGGGAAGAGAGATGGCGAGGAGAGTGACCTGGAGAGAGAAGCATGTTGAAGATTGAAGAATTAGGGTTTTGGATTTTGATGAAAATGAAGATGAAGAATGGGATTTTGGGGATTCTTCTCTTCTGATACGAAATCGAAAGGGAATTAGGGTTAGGGTTTCAGTATGGCCGTGGAGGCGGTGGCGGTTGTTCGACTGATTTCGATTCGGATACTCGTACTAATTTATTAATTTAGTTTAGATGGTACAAGTAGTGCGTGTTTGTGTTTGTGTTTGTGTTTGTATTTGCTTTTGTGTTTGTGTTTGGGTTTGATTTCGTGGATGTTGCAGTTATGTCCCTGTACTTATAGGATTTTTCAATTTTTGCCCTCGAGGCTGCGTCATTTTGCAGCGATGTCGCTACACTTTTCTCCACCTTCTTTCAATGTTTGACTAATCAACCTCGAAAAAGTTTATCACATTCACACCACATATTATTATTATTATTATTATTATTATTATTATTATTTAATCAAATAATCCTAAATATTTTAGATCATACTAACCAATCTATAAAAAAGAAAAAAAAAGGAAATTTTTATTATTATTTATAGATATGTTCAATAAATATAAGAGGATAGGTTTTTTTTTTTTTTTAATTGTCTTAATTAATTAATTAATTAAAGCTATCCATGTATTTACTTACATATTTATATGGAGAATAATATTGAATACATGAATAGAAACCATCTTTATTTTCCATAATAAAAATAAAAATAAAAATAAAATTTTACTAAAAATTTTTATTATATCATTAGAAAAAAAAATTATATTAATGAATTTTTACCATAAAATTTCAAATTAATATAAAATATGCCAAAATTTCCAATTATTAATATATATATATATATATATATATTATAATAATGATTGGCAATTTTAACAAAATTTCACTATATATACATATCACATATGTAAGGCGTGGTCTCATGTCATCAACTTTGATGAGGTACCATCCTACCGTAATTTATCTTATAGTTTAATGTGATATAAGTTGGAATTTTTTTTTTAAAAGTAATTTTTTAGTGCAAAATTTATTAGTAAATATAATAATTTTAATAAGCTTAACAAGCCAAGTATTAGTTATATTTTTTTTTTTTTTATTGGTAGTATTAGTTATATTGCTCTTACCTTACTTAACTTGTATTAGTTATATTGCTCTTACCTTAACTTATATCATTCATGACACAAGAAATAAATAGTATTTATGAAATCTTTTTAAGGTAGTGTTAACAGGTGCCTATTAAGAAACTACTTTATGTTAATAAAGTCAACTTTTTGTCAAATTGTTTTACCAATTTTATAAAGTGTAGAGCCAATAAAGCCAACATTTTGAGTTTCACTTGTCATTTCAATACTATTTTCAGTCATTTCATCAATTTATATATAAAAAAATTTTATTAGGTAGACCCATAATAAATTATCCTTAACGGACATCTTACGGTGCTTGGTAACATTTCCCATCTTTTTATAACTATGATGAAATTTCAACTTATGATGTTTACTCTATAATGATTGCTTTTTATTATTAAAATAAAGGTATTGATTGATTTTTTAAATAGGCCGAATTTGAACTCCAAATATCTTATTTGACATTAATAGATTTTACTAGTTGAGTTAACTAGAACATATGAATTTTTCTCAAAGTTATAATTGGCACGTGGTAGGTATATATGAAAATTCTTTACAATGAGATTACCCAATTTATAGTATAATACACCTTTTATGGACTTGAGTTCAATGATTGGTGTAAGGCCCTGATTTTGGTGCCTAAGCCTAAAGGAAAAAGGATTTAGGCCTAAAGAATCTAATACAATAAATTTCTAGAGAGTGGGCTGGGAAATTAGGCTCTAATAAATCAGACAACAGTGGTAGTTAACCCAGATAAAAAGAAAATAAGAATAAAATAGTTATGCTAAAGGTAAATCGTTATCGGCACAATCTGAGGAGACTGAATCTTTTATTTATTTCCTTATTGAAGTTAATTACAAGTCCAGTTCTTGCTTCTACAGTGTTTTCTTCTCCCTTTTCTCCCCCCTTTCCTCTAGAGGATCCCTTACATTATATATCTCCCCTTAAATGATCTCAGCCCTCATTATGTTGATTATCCAGACCACTACTTGAGTGTCTATCTCATCAGACGCCTTCTTAAACCCCTTGTGAGTTTTGGTAGCCAAGACAACACTGTTCAAGGGTTTTCTCCACAAAAATGTAGCCAAGAGGTTTGGTGGGATACATTAAATGTGGTGGCAGCCACCAACTCTTCAGTCATGTTAATGCTAGCCTTTTCCCCGAAGCTCTTTCTCTACAGTACAACCTCCATTGATGACGTGCTATTGACGTGACCTTACAGTTTGAGGGCGTGACTTCCTCAGTAGGATAATAGTCCTTCTCGGGCATGGGTATGACACATGACGCAATTACCTTACTCGAATTCCTGTACCCCACAATTGGTTTGAATTTTATTTATTTTTTGGGGGGGTTTTGATCCAAATAAAAACATTTCAACTAGCAAACAATAAAATCTAATTTATTTGTGTATATATATATATATATATATATAGCTTATTACCATTTTTTATTTATTAAAAAGGATAAGAGTAGCTCCCATGACTTTAGAAGGATTGTGCATATCATTAAGGGTGTTGGCATTATTAAAAGATTTTAGGATGAATTACATCAAGTGCTTGTAATGTTTAACGAAATGACACTCTCTTAGTGGTTAAACCAAAAAATATTTGTTGGGATCACGATTAATTTTAATCTTATGGAGAGATATAAAAAATTAATCACTATATATACTTATCCTTTATAAGCTGAATCGTATCACTATATATCTATCATGACTTCTGAGTAGAGTTTTTAGTGTGTCATTGTGTTATAACCATTTTTTCCCTCTCTTTTTCCCTTGTAGTGTGTGTTTGTTTCTCAAAAAAAGAAAAAAAAAAATTCTATATATCCAGAGAGCACAAAACTACAAGCTTTATATATACACATGCACACATAATTGCCATGTATATGTATAATAATTTTGTTTTATTTTGAAATTTTTTAGATACAAATATCATATAAGTGTATAATTTTTTTTTTCTAGAAATCACATATAATGTGCTCAATGATGTATAAGCGACATTAATATAATATGAAACACTTTCTTTAACAATTTGCTAATAGCACATCATACTAAGTGTTAAGGTTTATATAAAACTATAAATGAGGCATATAAGTCCATGCTTGACTTTCCTAATAGAATATTTCATTTTTCAAAAAAGATTCATACCCAAAATTATGGATGAAATTACACTTATCCTTAAGGTTTGTATAAATGACGCTCCCTCCTTCAGGACAGTCTAAATAATTTTTCTTTTAAATGTATATCTTGTTGGAAAATAACAATGTAAGAGTGCATAAATTAATATGTTGCATTTATAAAAATATCAACAGAAGAGTCATTTATATGAATGTTTTGGGAAGTATCATTTTGATTTTTTTTTTAAAAGTCAATGTTTTATCCTAAATTTTAATTCTTATAAAGCCTAAACAAGTGATACTTCTCATTTAGTCAAAATAAAAAGAGAATGATTATCAACTATAATTGAGTTATATGTCAAGAGTTTTGGAACTCAATGACTAATTGTTTTCATAAGGGAGAATTTAGATTAAAAAACTCTCCATAATACTAGTACTAAGAACATTTAATTACCTAATACTAAAAAACTAAAAGAAATTATTGTGATGTTTTATTTTCATTGGTGAGATAAGTCAACTGTAACTCTGTAAGTGACCTAAGCACAATAGGAGATTATTTACAAATACAGTCTTTCCTTTTCCATCCCTAATTCCCTACATGGTTGATTGAGAATTGAGATTAGAACGTAGATAAGAGTGTAGGAATATTAATTGCTTGAGGTGGATAGAATCAAGTTAATGGTTATCCTAATAGAGGCCATCTATTTTATTAAAGTTTCATTAATGCCCCTTGAAATATTATGATTAAATAAAGTACATTACCCGTTTTTTTTTTTTTTGGGGGGGGGATGTGCATGAAACTATTTCCAAAATTTTAATTTAATTTTATCAAAATTATATTTGAAAAATTCTTTTTATTATATTATATTTGATTGGAAATAAAAATTCTTTTTACAAAATTATTGGAAATTACAATAAGGGTGCTAAATCACAAGAAAAAAAAAACTATTTAAGCACCCCAAACACCATAAAATACCTTACATTTGGAGTGTCAAAGCCAAATTTTTGTTGGCAATATGCTACATTGAACTGCTACTAGTAGCAACTTATTATAGCAAGCTGCTACTTTTTTTTATTGCCCTTTTATTCTCTCCTTTATCTCTCTCATCTCTCTCTCTCTCTCTCTCTCTCTCTCTCTCTCTCCCCCCCCCCCCTTTGCCACCAATGCCTCGCACCTATCATTAGTCTTTGCGGCGGTGGCATGATGATGGTTTCTCGGTGCTTGTGGGTTTTGTTGGAGTTTCAGTAAGTTTTTTGTTGGGTTTTTGGGTGTTCTATGTTGTGTTTGGGGAAGGATTTAAGGGTATTTCGGTGCTGGAATTATGGGTTTTGGGTATTATTTATAAAGGGTATTTTGAAGGTTTTTTTAATGATGTCTCATGGGTTAATTTGTTGGGTTTTTTTTGTGATGTTTGCTAAGTTTTTTGTGTTAAAGGTAGAAGAAGAAAGTGATGTAACAAATGAGGGAGGCAAAGATATTGAGGGACGTGTGAGAGGGGATTTTGAGAGGTGAAAATCAAGCAAATTAAAGTTTTTGCTTGGGGACTAAAAACGAGAGTCAGAAAAGTGGTTGGTTTGTTGGGTTGTTTCAAATGGAGAGAGAGAGAGAGAGAGAGAGAGAGAGAGAGAGTGAGAGATGAATAAATAAATGAATAGTGTTGGTTACAATGTGAAAAATAAGAGATAAGATGTAAGGTGAATTGTGAAATGATGTGTTAAAATAGATAAAATAGTTATTTGGGTTGGAGGAATGGAAATGTGAGAGGATAGAAAATGGTGAGAGGACGAAAAAAATGGGAGGTTAGAAAATATTTTAATTTCTCTCATTTATGTTTGGTTGGAAGTGGAAAAGTGGAAGGATGGAAAAAGTGAATTTGTATAAATTTACTTATACATCCTTGTTAAAAAATGATGGCCAATTAATAAAAGTGACAAATAGCCAAATAAAAAAAGAAAAAACAATCACCCAATTTATTAAAAAATAAAAATCATGTCTTAAAAAAATCATGTCTAGTTAAATAAATAAATAAAATAAAAAAAAAAAACAAAACAAGACAACTATCAAACCTATAGCCTAGGAGTACATAAAAACATGCATAGGTGATCTGTGGGTGTTTAAAAAAGATGAACTACGGTTTAGAAGAGATGAAAACACTCTTTTTAGCTAGGATTTTGATTGGAGACATAAGGTAAGTATTTATAGGAGCAAACTAGGGGTTTTGGGTCTTTTAGATGTTCTCAAGGGTTTGGGGGTTGCCGCTTATCAAAGAATGAAGTTTTGGGGGCCTGAAATTGAATTTCTAAAGGCTTGAAAATTGGCTTGCATATACAGGGCCAGGTTTGTACGCATGCTTGCCGAAACCCTAATTCTTAACAACACTGGTGATCTAACTTCAAATGGCCATGACTCACTCATGTTAAATCCAATTGCACAAAATTTATGTTCAAATTGAAGCCAGAATGTTTACTTTCTAATGAAATAAACATCAGAAAAAAAAAATCTTTGTGAATCAAAAGTTATGTTTAAAACAATGAGAAAATGTTATTTTTCAGTATCGTTTATAAAGTGATTTAAGCACTCTTGAGTTGTGATTACCTACGAACTATTGAGAACTCTATAATTATCCTTGGTTGACGTATTTCAAGCTTATCATTGAGGCCAGGGATCGAAGGTTATTAACATGTACAAGATGAGGTGTCTATAATATTGATAGACCAATCAGGAAGCATATTAGGTGAGGATAGAGGATCACAATAGGCCGTGGCATCGCCTTTGAAGATTACTTGTTGCCAATGCTCCCAAACTACAATTTCAATTGCCTATTGTATTGGAGGGCAACTGCTTCAACTTGGAGGGAAGAGCAAAAAAGACTACCTTTGCCGCACACTCTAATTACCTCACCTTGCCTCTAATTTTATTTTAACTTTTCATGTTTGATTCTATTTTCATATTTACATATATATTAGAATTACCGTTGCCTATTTCAATTAGTATGATTGTCCATAATTGATTTGTTGCTTACAATAATAAAATTACAACATTTTAAAAATTAGTATTTCCGGAAATAGTTAAATATGAAGACACTAAAATAATTAACGGAAATAACGACAAACCAATAAAAAAACAAGATCAAACATTAAAAAAAGAAGAAGATGGTGAAAATGAAAATTGAGAAACATTGAAGGACCAAAAAGCATATGTTTGGTTAGTGTATTTATTTATTACCATCCATATCGAAGCGCAAGGATGTAAAAAGAGAGCACAGAACGTGTCGTGGCCACAGTCAATAAATCTCCTACTCCGCTCCCTCATCTTCTCCTCCTCCCAATCCCAACTCGATATTTTTGGGATTAGAATTGGAAAACCTCTTTCTTTCTTTATTTTTATCTCCATCTCAATCTGTAACTGGACCCCACACGATCGACGGTTAGAATCCCGAGAGACTTGATGATCGACGGCAGTGATTAAATTAAAGTTATAACAAAACAAAGAAGAAAGTCAAAGAGAAGAGACGGTTGCACGTGGAATTGGAGCAGCTGATCAGGAATTGCAGTAGTTGGTTTAGAACTCCGAGGACGAGGAGACGAAGGTACCGTAGTAGTAGTAGTAGTAGTAGTATAGACTATAAATATAATAGTAATAGAAAAGAAAAGTTTGATTGTATCTTGTTACTTAACTAGTTACTGCTACGTCTTTAATTCTTCATATCTAAGACACGCTCGTTTTGTTTTTCGGAATTGGAGGGAGCTCTTTAATTTGTTTGGCTGCTAATTGAATTTCGACTTGAGGCATCTGATTTGACTTTTAGAGCAGCTCACTAGTTGGACTTAAATTTATCTAAACACCGTTTGAATTATCTTTCTTTTTCTTTAACAAATTTTAACTTTCGTTTCCGTTTCTCACCAGCCAAACGGTGGGTTATCTTGTATGAACTTTGTTTGGCTGGCTGCAGAGAAAATTCTCAGCACCCAAACGGGGGGATAGGTTTGTTTCTTCCTTCTGCGTCAATTAATTGTACCAACTTTTGTTTGGCTGCTGAGCAAAATGATAGAATTTGACCGAGGCTATTAGGACTGTTTGTCTAAGCTGCCGTGAATTACCATTTTGTTTTTTTTTTTCCTTTGTTTTCTCAGCAGCTAAACGCAGGGTTAGTTTATTTTCAGTTCTTGGTAGTTGATATATATATATATATGTATGAGAAGATTCTGAATTCTAGTTGTTCAAGTAATTGTTGCTAAATTGGTTTAACATATGTGGGAATTATGGTTTTTAGTAGTTGTTGTATGTATGTATGTATGTGTGGGCAAGAGACTAGTGAATAATTGTACAATTTTCGTTACTTTGGTGCGTAAACGTTGCAAACAGTAAAGGAGGAGGGTTGCGTTAGGACGATGGTCACTATAAATTTTAGTCATTTTATTATAAATGGATGATGATGGATCCTTGGTAGTGGAAGACTTAAAACAATCTAATCTAATCTAGGTAGAAAAGTTAAAAAAGACATGTTAATTACGGAGGTGACAAATAATATAATATATCCTCCCGAGCCAAATGGAGCATGCATGAAGGAGTCAGATGCTTCTTCTATTCTTTTACTTGGCACAGCTGGGTCATCCTGGACTTTGATAGGATGAATTAGTGGATGTGGCTGAATTCAATTAGCCTGTTGAGAATCCATAAGTAACTTGAAGTTGAAAGTTTTGGGACTATGGCTTTTTTGTTGGTTGTTTGCTGTTCTACACGGTAAATTCGAAGAATATGATTTGTTCTATGTTATTGCATTCCTACTATATGAAACTTCTTATTGATCGTAGTTACTTGTATGATATTTATAATCTTGTGCGGTTTATACTCAAATTACTTAGTTCTTTACAAAGCAAAATCATATGAATTGGAATGGTATAATTGGAAGATTTTACTGTCTTAAGAATGAAATTCTAAAAGGATGACATGAGTTATGAATACAAGCCATCTTCCATTATTTGTGCGGTTAGTATAATTTCCAATTGGGCCTCATTGCAAGTTATTAATATGTTATTGTTTATGTAAGTTTCTTTTTTATGGAATCTTTTCAGGTCTGAACAAATGGTAGCATGCGGGATTTCAATCACAGTAAGGACATCCTGAGTTAAATTGAGCTCTTCTGTTTCCACTAGCAATTATCAGATTCACATGATTTCTTCGGGGGAATGTGCACCAGATGAAGGTGCTTCAGATAAAATGCAGCATAGACAGAGCTCTGATGGTGGAATTGCTTTGGAGCAGATACCTGATGATGGACTTCAAGCAAAACAATCAGATCAAGAAGCAAGCACTCCCTCATCAATTCCTGAGAAAGCTTCACAGGCACCTGATACTGCAGTTCAGACGAGTCAATCAGATCAAGAACAAAGTCCTTCCTCTATAATTTCTGAGAAAGGATCACAGGCCCGTGATCCTAGTAACCTTGCATCACAATCGGGTCAGGAAGGAAGCACACCATCTGTAGTACGTGAGAAAGTGGTGACAGAAGATGGATATAATTGGCGGAAATATGGACAGAAACTTGTTAAAGGAAATGAATTTATACGGAGTTATTACAAATGTACGCATTCAAGGTGTCTGGTGAAAAAGCAACTGGAACGGACACATGGGGGGCAGATTATTGATGCTACCTACTTTGGTCAGCATGTTCATCCCAAACCTGAACTTATTGTCCCTGGATCTGTTGGTTTAGCCTTGTCCATCGTAGATGAAAAAGCAAATGAGCCTTCTTCAATTGGTGCGACAGGTGAGAAAGAAACTTATATCTTCTATATCTAGTTTTGTTCCATTAATGAAAAATTGCTTGATTTATTTTGTGACCTCGTATTTTGAAGACAAATCATTGGTTGGGTACGGCCAGACACCTCATCAAATGAAGCCAGTAGATGCCTCTCCATCTCGGTGTTCAACAGTTGCAGTAAGTGATGATGTGAAAGGTGCACTTTCACAAAAAAGTAGGATAAGGAATGATGTTGTTGTTGATGATGATCTAGACTCAAAAAGACGGTATGTTAATGAACTAGCTACTTCAAATTTCCTGTCTACTAGTAGATATTTGAGCTAACCCTTTTGAACTGCCAAAAATTGAAATTATTAAACAGGAAAAAAGAAGAGTGTAATGTTGCTGTTTCAGTGGAGAAGCCTAGTGGTGAACCACGTTCTGTTGTTCAGACTTTGAGTGAGGTTGATATTGTAAATGATGGCTACCGCTGGCGCAAATATGGGCAGAAAATGGTGAAAGGCAATCCAAACCCGAGGTAATTAACAATTTCAATGTTTATATACAGTTTCAGACTCTTTAAATAATTCCTGCTTGTAGATTTTGGATTACTGGAAATTGAAGATCTTGTCAGTGTGGTTTGCCTTTCTGCTCATGGGTTTTGGATTGTTGGAAATTTAAAACTCTTGTCACTGTGATTGTTACAACTGATATCGTCACAACTAATGTATATCATGCAAATATCTAGGCAGGAGCAGAGATATAGTTGGTGATCCTTTTTTGTTGGATTGATATAACACCCCATTAATTTCCTCTATTGTAATTTTCATTTCTTAACGAGTAATTTATCATGCCTTGGTTGAAAGATTAGAAGGATAAGATTATGGACATTTTAGAATACTAGTCTTTTTTAGAATGGGGCAGCTGCAAATTCAGGCCACTATGGTATCTGCAAGCTCTCTCCAATTTAATATCTTGCTTGTGGTTTTGATTGGTTGTCTTCTTTGGCGTGTCTTTCAGAGAGGGCTGAGAACCTAATGGCTTCTTTATGGTTGTTTGCTATTAGAGCTTCTTTGGTATTTTGGGTTTGTAATCCTCTTTGACTTACTGGAAAGTGTTTTTTTGTCGAACTTTTTTTTTCCCAAAGATTAGGTCATTCTTGGATGGTTTCAAAATTAGCACCTTTAGTTCCAATGCCGTTAGTCATAGAAAGTTGCCCTTTCTTTTGAATATAAGGGTAGATTAGTGATAAATCAAATGTGAAAATATAGGTAAATTAGTGATAATACTTTGCAATCAAGTTTTATGCTGACTCTAGTTTTGCAATCGGGTTATGCAGGAGTTACTACAGATGCTCAAATTCTGGATGCCCCGTTAAAAAACACGTAGAGAGGGCATCTCATGATCCAAAAGTGGTTATAACTACATATGAGGGACAACATGACCACGACATGCCTCCTGCAAGGATTGTTACCCATAATACAGCTGGATCAAATGTTCATACAACAGCCCATAATGGTGAGGCAGGCACTAAATCTGAGGACGAGAAACTGAACGGCAAGCGTAGTAGAACTAAATCAGAAATGAATGGCAAGCCGGGGATTGAGACAAATATAAATGAGCGACAAACGCCAAATCCAGAACCTGTCCAAAGCTGATTCATGATGCTGTTTCTGGTTGCGGCAAGTCAAAGCCTGTGTGGATGATGTTAAGATGTTTATTCACATGGATTGGGATGGACATGTAGCTTATAGGAATGCTAGAAGAGCGCCAACAGGTGTTTTAAAATATGTCAAATAACAACAGTACAACACACAATTTTTCTGAATTTATAATATATATGATAGATATTTTTAGTATTTTCTTGTTAATAACATTGATGCATATTTTTAATTTTTCTGTTTTTTCTTCTCCTGCTGTTATTGTGTGTTGCTATGTATCTTGACAGGGAAGATAGTTTCAGTATATCACTGATCTAACAATAACTATACATTATTCCTTTCAAGGATTATAAGCACAAGCCATAAGCAATGCCTGTGAGTTGTTCCATAACTAAGTGCGGCCAGTGAATTGATTGTTTCCACAACTACGTACGGTCTTCCAAAAACATGCTTAGGATTGGTTTGCTTATGATGCGGTGACTTGACTAACGCGTATTTCCCCCTGCTAGTTTTAGAGAAACATTCAGTCATGACTCATAATTTAATCAGCACAAGTAAAGCCGTTTCAAGCACGTTGAGGGGGCTGACTTATTGAAGTCCGCCTCTTGCTCATGCCCAAGTACCTTAAATCTGGACTTCTTCCAAAATCAATATTTTATTTTCTTGAAAAAGACATAAATTTATGTCAAAGCACATCGATGATTAAATTCTGCAATTGCACCAGAATGCCATTCTCTCTGAGCCAGCAAACCAATAACTTTCAGGGCATTAAATTGGTCTAAATGAAAATGGCCAAATTGGGTTTATAAAAGAGTACACACGTTGACAGCACCTTCTTTAGAGTTGTTGACACAGTTAAAACACAACAAAAGCACAAGTTCTACTTCAGTTTTCGATGCTGATTCCTACAAAATGTCTCAATTGTGCTCAGTAGTTTCACTTCCATGCACAAGAAGCAACCAAGTCTCTGTCCATCCAGCCAAGATACAGAGCTCCATCTCGTTCTTGAAGCCTATATTTGTTACAGTAGTTCTCCAGCAGTGTTTTAATGGTAGCATTCACCAAAGCGCTTAAAGGGTAAGGAGTAAATCCCGCCATTTTGAACCGTGACCTCCACTTACCAAGAAGCTCATGGCGTTCCACCCTCTCAGGCCCCTCACATGCTAGTATGTTAACCACCTCCCTTGCCAAGCAGTGCTGCTCAACATTAATTCGCTCCTTGTGCTCCCTTGGAAGGGTCACATCAATCGACTCAAACATAGCTGTGTAGTAGTTCAGCGTTTCAAGGAACCGCGGATAGAATGCAGCAGTATTCGTGTTAGATTCTTGCTCAACAAGGGTAACCACCTTTGGAGACAGGCTCTTGACCAGCCTCAGCAGCCTGTCCCGATGATTCTGGGTGCTGACACTCTCGTCTGGCATGTGATGTAGCATAAAAGCGAAGTTCACAGCCAGAGCTTCCCCTGTTTGAACCCCAAGATTTTCTAGCTGAACCTCACAACCAGACATGGCCGCAGCATGGAACTCAAATGGCACCTTAAAAGACCCCGCAAGCTTAGATAGCCTCTTTCCCACAATAGTTAGACCTCCTCCACGAGCATAAGCTGACATGGAATCATCGATACCTGTTATGCGGATGTGGGGTGGCCCACCAGGTCTAGATGCAAAAGCCTGGATTAAAGTGAGCCATTGACTCCCCTGAGCAATTTGGAAATCAATTATGTGAACTCTCTTTTCATCCTTCATGGCTTCTGCAATAGCTCCATTTGCAGACATATACCCAAATTTGAAGTAAGGGCAAACCTCATAAAGAATGTGCATATAAGAGAGGAGTTCTGCGCTTGCTGGTTCTTTACATTTCAATGCCTTGCAAATGGTACTCCCTGAAGAGGCCAGCCGCGCAACAAGCCCTTCCAACATGTATGCTCCCAACCTTTGAATCGGTTCACCAGTAACTGACACCATTTGACGTAATTCATCCATCAACCAATGCGCCATTAACAGATCATTATCTGATACTGCTTTTGCACAGAAGATAAGGATCTGCTTTAAGTTCCTATTAGAAATTGCTTCCATTACTTGTCTACAGCTGTCCATTTCCAGTGAAGTATTGTTTATACCATTCTGGAAGGAACTATCATAGCTGTCAAGAAAATTGCAATCAGGACCCAGCATTACATTTTCCAGTTCTTTCAGTTTGTGCTTGAAATCATTTACATCATCAGTTATGCAGGACCCACTTATTGGAGAGCCATAGGTATTATCAGGGGAATAGTGTGGGTCGGCAGGGTATGAATGAGAATCTTGCTGAGACATCGGGCTACCATTGGGTGAGAAACTGACAGTTGATGGGGAATTATGAACAGCGTAGCTATGATTTGCCGAGGATGACTCCAAAGTGCAATACCGTTCATAGGAATTCTGAGCCAAGTAGCTGTTGGATGATTGGCTGCTATCATTGTAGTATGGCTGACGGTCAAATGTTTGAAATTGAGGCAAGCAGTTGGCCTCAACTTCTCGAATTGGTTGATAGTACAATCCGTTGGACATGCCTGAAATTCTGAGCCGTTGTGATGCTTGCATTGAAGAATAACTTGCTCACAGAGTCTGCCAGGTCCCTCAACAGAGTCTGTACAGGGAGTCTTTCAGGGTAGGGTTGTTTTGGAACTCAACTGAAATCAACCAGCCTGAAGTTGGCCTCTTATTCACTGTTATTTGGTGTTCATGGCAGCAACATAGAAAGCCTTGAATTTTCTTTCGTAGTGCAGCTCAATATCTGTATCACAGTAACAGACATCAGTTACACTTACACAAATATAAGCAACGTCATAAAATTGTCTAAATTTTCAAATGAGTTCTTCTCTGTTGACAAGATACATACAGATTTGAGTAATTTGCATAAATAAGTAACAAGATCATATGGTAACTTTCAGAGAATGACCAAACACACACACACACACATGGATGGGATTCTGTGGCAGCATTTGTAAGTAAGTATATCCTAATTTACTTCAGAGAGGAAGTGGCTTTTAAATTGTTCATCTCAACAATCCACAAATATCCAGTACTTCTAGGGCATATAAATACCCCTAAAATATTTTTCCTTCTTCCTTAAATTAATTCAATCATATCAATTCTAGACAAACTACAGAAACTGTAATATCTGCATTTTATTAATCTCAGTTAGATAGACTCGAATACTTAAGTGGTCAAAATTTGTAAAACATAGAATTCCAAATGCAAGTCAATATCTCGTGCTCTTCAATTTTATAACACAAATATCACAATCGTCCACGTTCATATAGTGCCACACCAATTAGTCAGTAATTTACCTTTCTCCCTTCAAGGTTATCTTAACCCTGATACCAAAAATCAAGGAGTAATCCACTTCACAGATTTATTCAAATCAAGAGGTAAAGACTCAATTAGGAACCACCCCCCCCGCCCCTCCCCTTCAATTAAAAAAAAAAAAAAAAAAAAAATCTAATCAGAAAATTGCAAAAACTTTCTTTAAAAACGAAAGAGTTCAAGTGGCCATAATTACATGATAAAATTGTTTAGAAATAACAAGTGAAATTTCCAATAAACATATATATATATATATATATATATAATGAGAGTAAGCTCAATTCCAACATAAGTAGATACAAAGTTGAAGAACACTGCATAAGATGTCTCATTCTCTAGAACTAACTCACAAGGAAAAACAATTAAGGTTAGACAGTCTTATATTCTCTTTACACCTACAACCCCCCCCCCCCCCCCCCCCCCCCCCCCCCCCCCCCCCCCAACACACAACCTTCTCTGCATTAAAAGTTACTAAATCTTCCCTCAGCTCATAAAATTCATCCAATTTGATCACGATCTTAACAAGCAAATAAATTATAAGGAACTGTCCAACTAAATGCGTACAATTCTGAAAGAAATGGTAATTTGAAAGATCATAAGATGTAAAAAAGGATCTGAAGTTCAGTATACAATTCAACATATAGATTAACACCCACAAGAGGAAATAAACCATGAACCACATTTCACCCACAAAGTCATCAGCAATCCTCCTCTGACATAAAACAAGGTATTCATCCCTAGCACAGCACCACTACATTGGAATTGGTTTAAAATCAATGAAACAAAAAAGAAAAAAAAAAACAAATGAAAAACTTGTATGCCTCAAGCCAATGATATCCTTCATAAACATGCGAATCCTACTTCGCAAAAGGAAAACCATACAATCAACAAATAAGTTCAGTTCCAATTATCTCATTACTATAATTGGTCATCAAATCTCTCTCTCTCTCACACACACACTGGCATTCCAAGTAAGAGCCATTTAGAGAGGAAAAATAAAAGGTTCAAGCTTCAATCTTTGAAATCATGAAACAAATATAAATAATAAAAACAGAGCAAGAACCCAAAAGAGAAAAAAAAAATGCATAATAGCTTTTAAAGATCCAACACCGAACCATTTTAAGAAATACTGAAACATGTTTGAGAAAAAGAGTTGGGCCTCAATAATTTGCCTTAAAGAAGTGATTTTTACATACCCAGTAGTAGTAAAATCAGAGACAAAGCAGAGAAGAACTGAAGGAAAAGAAATAAGAGCAAGTGAGTTATTAATAACAACGATTGAATAGTTTCAGTTTCAGTCTCAGTTTCAGTTTCAAAAGAAATATGAGTTGCTGACAAAAACCCACCTTGCTTCAGAGGAAATTTCAAGGTTGGAATTCCACTTTCCACCACAGACCAAAGTCTTTGAGTCAGATATAGAGAATAGTCTTTCTGGCCAAAACCATCTGTTAATGGACTCTCTATAAAAAAAATAAGTCAATTAGCAAAGGCCCTGTAATTACTCGAAAATACTAATCTACCACTTGTACGTGCTGATCTTTTAAGGACATATTTGTTTTAGCTTAAAACTCTTTATTCAATTATTGTCATCATTTTTTAATGGAAATTATTGTGCACTTTAGCATTTTACGCTCTTTTTAATGTATAATTATGTTTTTTTTAATAATTTATTTCTTTTAAAATAAGTCAATAAAATTAAGATCATGATGGCATTTATTATGATTTAATTAATTCAGTTTATTTTTTGGATATACATTTTTTAAAGAAAAAAACACTTTTATTTATTTATAAGTATATATACCTTAAACTCAACTTATTTCTATCTCACTAAAATAAATTATATCAAACACACACTTACCTTTTCCTTTTCTTTCTTTTTTGTTGATAAGGACACACTTACCTCTTAATCATATAAATAATAGATAATAAAAATTATATACGTGCTATATTTAAGTTCATTGAGTTTTTTTAAGTGATAGTTTTTTTTTTTTTTTTTTTTTGAGAAAGAAGTGAGAATATCATGACAAAAATGTGTATAGGTATTAAAAAATGAGTTGATCTTTCATAAAATTATATAGTTGATAGAAACTTGTGAAATAGTATGTTTTATATCATTACGATGTGGGGTTTTTGGATAGATATAAATATATTGTATGTTCTCGAATAAACGAAATAATTATTGATTTGTTATTAATAATATTTTTAGAATGAAACTTGGGAATTTTTATTAGAAAATCAGTCAATATTTGCTAACAGTACAGAATAAAGATATGGAGGAACATTCTCCATCCACAACGTGTAACCACTAACATGTCAAGCATGTTGTGAGGGTCCATTTTTGACAAAATGTCCAGGCTCACAATAGAAGCGAGGACCTTGGGCTTTGCTATTGTGTTAAGGAACTGGGCTTGGTTCACTGCATCTAAAAGAGCTGTTTTACGAACTAAGTGGTGCACAGAGTGAGGATCCTACAATATATATATTCTAATAAGCAGGGTTGTATATATGTGTATGCATGTATGTATATATATATATATATATATTGAATAGTAAGCAAAACAGTAAAGGAACAGTACTTAAAGGAGAACATAACACAGAAAGTTAAGGATCCTTAAATCAATGAGGAATATTTCGTTGCTTTTAATTGAGGAATCACAAAGCGCTCATTAAGACATGTTACAAGGTTTAAATGAACTCAAAAATTATAGACTTAGATGGCCCTCACAGCCTCTAAGACCTACAAGGTTTGAGCCCCTGTGAATCTGAGTATGTTCTATAGTGGCTGCCTTGGTACATCGAGCACTATTTATTTTCTCCTTACTACTTTCTTTTAGTGTTTTAACAGAGTTTTTTCAACGATTCTATTCTAGTTCACTGTTGCTGAATGCCCTTCACTATTGCTGCTTCTTCCTTTTATAGCGTCACCTTAGGGCTCCAAGGAACCACTGGTCCCTTTTCTTTGCTCCTCTAGGTAACAGAGTCGGTAGCGTGCCAGCAGCTTTGGTGGCTGGTCCATTCCTTGTTTCTCAGAGTTTTCTTCTTTTGGTGCATTTTCTCCAAAAGCCCTTTACTGACCTTCCATTCTAAGGTGTTTTCGGGGGAGCTGACCTTCAATTTCTCTTTCTCCAAGGCTTCTCTATCTTCCTTTTCTAGACTCAGCTTTTTTGGTCGCCCTTCCTTTTTGTTATTTTTCCAAAGTGGGCCGATTCTATCCCTGCTAGGTTGAAAGTCCCCCTAGCTACTTCCCTTCATAGTTCTTCTCTCTAGGTTCCCTGAGGTACTAGCCTCCTTGTTCATAAGTTGTTACTTTCCAATCCTTTTGGTTCCTTTCTGCATCATTAGGTGATTGGGAATGATGCTTTTGCTCTTCGTTTCTCGTGTTTCTTGGTACTCCTCTTGAGTTGTCTTAATCTTATTCTCAACTATTCTGCACGTCTCGAGGACCCCTAGCCCCTAATGGCCTTTGGGTATCCCGGCTCAATACTTATTGTTGGGCTCTATTGGTTTTTTGATCTTGATAAGCTGGGTCCTTTTTTCCCTTTTGTTTGATAGGCCGTTCGTGAATCTTGCGCTTAAAATCCTTTTTAATGGGCTTGGGCTTACTCCCTTCCCTGTTGTGGGCAGGTTTGATCCTTTTATTGTTATTTTCCATGGGGTGCATTTACTGTGCTACTTTAGGCCTTGGTGTCGTGACTTTTTGTACCTCAACACATGTTTAGCTACGTTATGAGTAACAAAATTACCAAGTTGACGTACATAAGAAAAAGAAATACAGTTGGCTTCTGTCATGGCTTTTGTTGACTTAAGAATATAACCAAAAGAAGAAAGGGAAATCTCTTTACTGCTAAGGATGAATCACCTTCAAGTATAAAGGAGGAACATCCTATTTCCAGATCAAAAGAACTAGCCTTCGCTGCTGCCAAGGCTTCAACCATGTTTGAAGAAAAAAGGAGAGGAATCTGTTCCGACAGTGAAGCTATAGCCTAACCTTGGCTATCTTGTATCACATCCAATCTTGCTTTATCAATACCCTTTAATGTTGCTTCATCAAAGTTTACCTTCCAAGAGTTTGAGGGAGGGAGAGACCATTTGCTTTGTATGGGAACGTGAGTGGAAACTAGTGATGAGGCTATGTTGTTTGCTATGCTGAAATCCTAGAGTGCTTGTTATGCATTCGAGGAAACTGTGAAATTGGGTAATCTGAATTCTTCTCTTTTATCTAATTTCTTTAAAACCAGATAGTCCACAGCAGCATTGCCATTTTTTCTAGATTTTTTTTCCTTCTTTCTAGGCATGTAGAATGAGTTTTGAGATGGTGGAAAAGTAATGATAGAGATGAAAATTGAAATCCAGGGTAGAACTTCTTCTTCAGAATTAAGGCAATATGAGAAGTATTGGGATTACCATCACTCTTGGGGAGGAATAAAAAGGCAAGCCTCTATTATTAATTGATCTAATGATTTTACTTATCTATATTATATCTAAAAACTAAAGCGTAACTTTTAATGTTGCTGTGCTCTTGTTGAGCCATATCAGCATCACATCATCAACCTATTTTCAATATTTTCTCTCTCATTTTTAATTATTTTTCTCTTTATTAAATTGCCATTTTACAATTACATATTCTCCAACGTTGACTTACTTTTACCTTTCTATCGCCCCACTACTCTATAGTTTATACCTTAACCTTATAATTTCTCCATTCCTTCATCATCTTTTTACTTTGATTTTTCTTCGCCCCATTTTTTTTATTATAAAATTTTGTTATTTTTCCTTCCATTCAATCCATATTTTGTTCACACAAAAAGGTGAATACTCTCCCTCTCTCTCTCTCTCTCTCTCTCTCTCTATATATATATATATATATATATATTTAAAAGCTGAAGTATAGAGTTTAATGTTGCTACGCTTCTGTTGAGCTACATCAACACCACATCATTAACCCATTTTCAATATTTTCTATCTCCTATTTAATTAATTTTCTCCTTATTAATTTGCCTCTATCCCTCTTATAGTTTTGGTTTGAGTTAATTTTTAGATACTCTAGAAGTGAGATGATTATATATTTGAATGTCTCTATAAATTATTTGAGTAATATTAATTGTGAATTTGTGACGAGGTTTGGTTATCATGATAATTTTTTTAAGAGAATGAGAAATTCAAATATTTAATTTTTGAAATTTAAAAAATTTAGTTGTAGAAAAAAAAAACCATATCACATTGTACAAAAGTTTGAATAATATAGATCACTTGAAAAAAAAAATACTATTTCTATTTTTTATCTTAAAAAAATGATGAAATACTAATTGTATATTTTCTCATATTGAATGAGTTTGTTACTAGTATCTATAATTGGACAATCAATACATGGCCAAAAGCAACGCTATCCATAGTTGGCAACTACCTCTACCATAAATGTTTTATTTTTGTATTGATTTTTGGTCCTAAAAACTTCTGCCATAATTCATAATTGTAGTACACTATTAAGTATTAACTGATTGATTCTTAAAAGTATTAACTGATTGGTTATATTCACATCACTCAAGTCACCGGTATAGGAGGGGAGCTACAAATGAGATTAGCTTGTGACTTATGAGAGAGGTGTACGAAAAAGATCATTAATCATATAGAAATAAATAAGACCCATGGGCTACCAAATTTTTCACTAAGATAAAAGCTCGCTTGCAAATGTGTGTGAGAGAGAGAGAGAGAGAGAGAGAGAGAGTCATTAAAATATTTCAACTAGGATTTGTATGGATGCCAGGGCATCTTGATTTGAAAATAAGTTCAGTATATGGTTATTAAAAAATAATATGTTTTTTTTTTTTTATAGGAAAAAAAAATGGTTTAATTGTAGCTAACTACTACATCTACATGATGACACATTAGTGACTTGAATACAATAACCTTTTTATAATGTGTTTGCATGCGAGTGCCAACTACTAGTAGTACCTTAAGCTAAGTTTGGCTCACCTGCAGAGGATGAACTCCCCTGGGCTGGGACTCCCAAATCCCTATACAGAAAAATTAGGGGGGTGTTTGACATAATACTTTTAACGTATTTTAAACAATATTATACACTTTTTTACTCATACGTATATAAAAAACACTCAAATAACATAACTTAAATTACTCTCCCAAACACCTCCTTAATAACTAAAAATTTGCTTTCATGCCATTTGAATGGAGAAAGATACTAATTTTGATTAATTTATCAAATATTGAAATTTAATTAATTTATCTCCCTTGTACACACCCAAAATTGGGAATCATGTGGGACTATTGCTGTTACATTGTTATGAACTAATCTAATAGCTATTTTTTTTTTTTTTGGGTAAATAATAATAGCCAATTTTGCAATTGAATTGTGGAATTCACGCATTAACAATATAGGGCTGTACATTAACCAAATGGCTTATTAACGGTTTGGGTTGGATTCAAGAAAAAAAATTGTTTATATTTGTTTATTTAACAAATAAGTCAAGTTTAGTTTATGTTTAAGTTTAAGTTTAGGCTTAACTATTAACAAATTAAATTCAAACAAATAATGTACTTGTGAACAAATTCATGAACATAAGGCTCAATTAATATATATAATACTTTTTTTTGAGAAACAATATATATAATACTAGTTGTTAACCCGTGCAATGCATGGGAAAGGTATTAAGTATAAAATATGATTTAATCTTGATTTATTTATTAACAATTATATATTATAAAAGGAAAAAAAATTCTTGTACAATTATTATTATTATTTACAATGCATAAAAAAAACTTATGGAACATAAATTTTTTTTTTTAAAAACATTATAAATTAACAGAATTTGTTAATGCACTTGGAATTGAATTTGTTCCGCAAAATATGCAACTCTTTATCTAACTTAAAAATAAAAATCTACAAAATATGAATTTAATACATTAAAAATATTTTATATCCCTAAACTTATATTTAGGGGTTTTTACTGTAGCAACCGCACTATCATTTGTTCTGAGAAATTTAGTTAAAATCCATAATTCTTATTCCATAACCAAAGATTTTCAATTAATATAAAAAATAAAACAGAGCATCAAACATATCAAATTCTATACCCATTTAACAAAATTTGCTTCACATTGAAATATTCTCTAATTTTGTAGCAAATAGACAATCCTCATCTACAATATCCAACGACTAAACCTTAAAATGACCCAACTTAAAATTTGGAATGGTGAATACTATTAGTGGATAGCAATAACCACAAAAATTATATTTTCTGATTGCCTACAATAACAGGCTAATTGGCTATAGTAGATCTTTGTATATAGAGAACAACCTTGTTGTTTAAAACTAAATTAAATGAATGGGTTTACAATAGAATTAGGTCTCTTGGGCCTATACACATAAACCTAACACCTCTAAAATTTTAAACATTCTTGTAGGGACGTCAAACAATGAATAACCCACAATGAGAAAACCACAGCCAAAGAAATAATTGGTGCCATATTGAAGTACATGGGTTATGCAAAATATATGCGAGAAGTGGAGAGTTGGGACGAAGCAACATACCAAAAGCAACAGGGGGAAACTATTGATATATAAGAAATCTAGTATGGAAATATAGGTCATATTGAAGTATACTACACAGCCGCCTTGGAGATTCAGGACGAAGCAACAGACCAAAAGCTGTCTAGTTGGGACTCTAATTCAATGTGAAGGGATTGGCTTGGGGTGGAGGCAGGGAACATACAGAGAGTTGAGAGGAAAGCAACAACCTTTATTCATAGAGATTCATGTCTCTTTATTCACTTGGGACTCTAATTCACGGTGAAGGGATTGACATGTATGACATTTTTGTTTTTGTTTCTAATACACCACTTCTTCTTTGTACCTTAGAACTAAGAGCTCTTAAATAAATAAATAAATAAATAAAAAGCTGGAATTTTTGTTTTTGTTTTTTAATACACTACTTCTTCTTTGCATCCTTAGAACTAAGAGCCCTTAAAAATATGAGAATGGTTGGATCTGGAAAAAGAGGCGTAGGTATTTTTTTTCCTTAAGCATATCCAAATGAAAAGCAATTTATGATGATATGATTTTTTAGAAATTAATATTAATAATAAAAGAATTAAAAGAAGAATTTGGATTGTAATATTAATAATAAAATATATAGATAAATTAATAATAAAATGATTAGATAATGAATTTGGATTATGATCGAATTAAAACTTTTATCAACTTAGAAACAATAGGAGAAGAAGATAAGGACAAAAAAATATTTATTTATTTTTTAAAAATCTAACTTAATATTACTAAAATATAATATGGGTGATGATGTAGAAAATTGTGGAGCAGGTTAACAAATGGTCAAAGGTTTCGGTTATATATATGTATAAATTTTTAAAATATATTTATATAGACTAAGGCCTCGTTTGGAAGAAGGAAATGGAATGGAATGGAAATGAACGAAAAGAGTAATTTTAGAATATTCTTCCATTCCCTTGTTTGGGAGTTTTAATGGAGGGAATGGAAAGTTCATTCCTTTGTTTAGGTGTTTAAGTTGGAGGGAATGAAATGAGTAGAAGGGAATACTCATTCCTCTCTATTCCCTTAAAATCTCAAATTTTCATTCCCCCCAAAATTGGGAGGAATGAGAGGGAATAGAATTAGATTTAATGAATTTTTTACTAAAATTTTCAAAATACACCTATATATTCAACTCTTTATTTTAAAATAGGGGTCTAATAGTAATATTTTCATAAAATGATTTCATTCCATTCCCTCTATGTTATTCCCAAACAAGATTACTTACATTCCATTCATTTTCATTCATTTTCATTTTTTTTTTATTTTAAAACATCCAATTAAGGTTACTTTACTCCATTCCATTCTATTCTTTTCCATTCCTTTCCCTTACTTAAATACATTCCATTCCATTCCATTCTTTTTTATTCTCTTATGATTATTCCATTTCTTTCCCTTATGAACTTCCAAACAGACCCTAAGTTTGGACTATGTAAAATTGTAAAGAAGTTCATGCATCAAATTATTACTATGTAAGTTTGATGATAAGAATAGTTCATTTTGTAATAAAATTATAGGGAAAATTACAACTTACTCACTTGTGGTTTGGTTAAAATTTCTTGTGGTATGAAATTTCACACTTTACGTACCTGAAATTTGACTGAAATATAAGTTGTTTATCTTGTATCTTTTCTTAATGTTTTTGGACGAGAGGGACATAAAAGTGAAGCAAAATTACATATTTAGCCATGTTTTTAATAGAGATGAGTTATGGAAATTTAATTGAGCGAACTTCAGGTGCATAAAATGTCAACCTTTTAAATCACATGTAAGCAATTTAAATTTCGGCCAAACCACAGGTGAGTAAGTTGTAATTTGTTCAAAATTATATACAACTTTTAATAATACAAAGTTAGTGAATGAAATTTTCATAGATTCATAAAAAAAACCATTCAATATAAAATTATTTAGACAATATAGTTTCAATTATAATTTAGTTATTAATTATTCTTATAAGATTTGTGAAGATAAAGACAAAATTTTTAGTTGTAATGTTTAATATATATATATATATATATATATATATATATATGTATGTATATATATTATAAATAAGACTGATTTTTTTTTTTTGGAGAAACAGACACACACATGCACAAGGGAGAGGGAAATGGGTTCTAATACAAAGGCACACCATAACTCCACTCAAAAGCCATGGTAACTTTTAAGGAAGGGTGAGGCAAGTTATACTATATACAACACACTCTCTTAAGCAATATAAGATTGAACTTGTTTGACAAGAAAACATAAACATGTAATCTAGTTTGATAATAAACTCAAATTGAAACTATATGAACCAAACAAGCTCGTTAAATTCCATTCAAAATAGGCCAACTAAGACCCACCCACCCAACCATGTAGCATGTAGCTAATGCTAAATCGTTAGTAATTGTAATTATGCAAAATGCTAACGAATGCCTTTAGGACAATAAAGTTGTAAAACTTTTTTAATTCTCGATAAAACTTTTTTTCAAAAATGGTATACTATTGTGTGCCCTTAGAGCACAAGTTAGTAAAATCCATTTTAATTATCTCTTGAAAAATTGGTGAAGAATATGGAGGTCTTTTTGGTTGATGCGTTGCTTGGGGTCTACTACTCTACACTACTGTTTATATTACATAATTTTTTATACAAGATATAAATTCTACTCTAACTTAATTTAAGTGTATATATGTGTGAAACTCTCTTCTTGAAAACTTGAACCCCGATTTTTACTTCTTACCCCCTACACTTCATAAGTATTTATACTTATGAAGTGATCATTGTACCAATATTGTGTGGTTGTGTGGTAGTTACCGTACATGGTTTAGTGGATAGAACTAAAGCTTACGTTAAAGACATACATGACGTTGAAAGTAGTGCCTTACACGTCAACTAAGCTAACAATGCTCCATTTTTTCTCTGAATAAGTCTTGTGCCACGTAAAGTGGCACAACAAATGTCACAACTCGCGTATGTGGCAATTTTGGTTGGTGGAGGGGTGGTGGTGGATTCATGTGAGGACACCCCTCCACCAACCACAACTTGCCACATAGGCGAGTTGTGGCATTTGTCCTTTCACTTTCAGTATCTTCAATATTATAATTCCCCATTTTTTACTGTCTCTTCAATATCTAATACTATCCCAATATCCACTAGGACCTTATTGCCCTCGTATTGAATCCTTTTAATTTGACATATCAATTATCAATAAGTTTTTATTTTTTATTATTTTTATTTTTTATATATCTGTACTTCTTTGGTCAATTAATAATAATTTGGCATAGTAAAAATTTGTTTTGATATGATTTACATTGATTTTTAAGGTTAGATTTTATTGAAACTGTAGATGATCTTATCATCAAAATGATTGTCTGATCATCATGAGTGATATTACTTTTGCTATTACACATATTTAACTAGGAAAAGTTTTTTTATCTTCCTATAGCTATTATCTTGTTTTTAAACTTTTTGATATGCATGCCTTAAGCTACAAAGATCATGTCTTTGACTCCACATTGATTCAAAATTGAACAACCCACCAGCCTCAGTCTAAAGATGGGAAGAAATATATATAAAAAAAAAAAGAAGAAAATTGTGTTGAGAAAAACCCTTTTTTAAATTAAAAAAGAAAAGCAAAGAAAAAGGATTAAGCAACGTTAGGGAATAGTAGACATCCTCAATGTTGGACTTGGTATCTCATTTACTTATTTTGTCCCATCACTTTATGCGCATGCTAATATAAGATAGAATATATAGTACTGAATTTTGTGATATCCTATCCCAAGCTCAAATAACAAATCCGTTTATCTAGAAGAACCATAAAATTAATAATGAGTAAGAAGAATTGGAGGGGTTATTTGTAACTCAAAGATTTGAAAACCTTAAACATATCCATTCTTTGATGCTAATAATTAATGAGCATCCGTGTTTTGGGAATAAGAATAATAATACAACTTTGTGATCGTGCAAGTAATCTAACCCTTAAAAATAAAATGTTTATGGGAATCAATTGTGCAAAAGAACTGAGAAAAAGGTAATCTTGTTGCTATCTTGTCCCCTCCAAAGTTAGTGTACCTTATGGCCCACATAATTCTTATCTTCAATCTCCCTCTTTAATTCTTGATTGCACATTTGGAAATTTGTCTGTCCTTGTACCTGTTGTATGTATTTGCGGGAGACATTATAGTGCTTTTAGCTTTGCTTCAATTCTATAAAAAAAATAAAAATCCTTTGCTTCAAATTAATACAGCTTGCAAGTGAAAATGACCCACCGAAATGGTTCAATTTTTCTTGATTGTTTGCTTCTGCATATATATATATGACGGTTATTGGTTGTGGCTGACTGCTTTCTTAGAATCTTTCCCACAAGCTTATGCCAAGGTCCTTAGTATGCCTAAAAGACAAAAGGTTATGTGTGGTTCATACAAACACAACAATGAGAATTTCGAAAAGTCTACACACTGCTGTTGCCCATCGTACACTGTATTGTATTTACATGTTATGATTGATGTACAGGGTTTTATCTGTAGGTTTCTCATGGAAAATTTTAGTAGCGAATAATAATGACAAAGCGATATGAAATTGTTCATTTTCTTTATCACTGACCAAAAGTTTTCCTATGGCATTGTGATCTATTAAACATATTTAGGTACGTGCCTTGAAACTGTCTGCAGGATGCACGGAGAAAAGGAACAACTAGACATATTTTTGATGAATTGAATTCATGCTAAACAATTAAAATTCTTCACCCATTTTATTTGAAAATTAAAAGATTCTTTTTTCTTTCATCAGAAGCCTATTAAGCTTATAAATTGCATAACAGGAGGATATCATTTCTTTCCCTTAAACTTCCTTTCTTTAGGTGTAGGTCAAATTTGGTTTCAAATTCCTTATTTTAACAATTAATTTTAGTAATTAAATTTGTTGATAGCCACAAAAAACAAGACTTAAAATGAAAGCATTCGTAAAGTCTTCCATGTCCCCTCACCCTCTCACCAATAATTATTTTATCTATCCAATTTGTACATTTTTTTTTCTCATAACATGGAAAGGATTTTACTAACATGTGCCCTAAGGGCGCACAATAGTATGCCATTTTTGAAAAAAAATTTATCGGAAATTGAAAAAGTTTGAAAATTTTTTCATTTTTTCATAAAATGTTTCTAAAAATAGATGAATTCTATACTCTATAGTTGAATGGGATCGACACAATTTGAGAGAGATAATGCATATAAAAGATATCTTTTCCACGTTAAAAAGTTAATATTGACTCTAATATGACACATGTTGTTAAAAGTATATTAATTAATGAGATAATGAATAAAATTTTTTAATTAATTTTTATTTTAGATACATGAATTTAAAAAAAAAAAAAAGTATAATAACATTCACAACATCCCTATCAAACACTTCACACCATTGGGATGATAATATAATTATATAAACATGCGCATGTTCCTGCTCTGTGACTGTGAGACTAAAGGTTCGAGCAGTCCAAATTCATGTCTGAACTTTACAAAGTTCTATGAAGCAATTAGGAGAACCAAAGTCATAATGAGACCTTGACTTTGTATGCATATTTCCCTGTCATCACGCCGACCATGTTAGGGCTTTTGGGAGATTGGCTCCATTGATATATTTTTTTGCTTTGTTTTTTTTTTTTTTTTTTTTGGTAAACATATATTTTTTTTGCTTTGTTATTTGCAGGTTTTGTCCTTATCTTCCCAAAGTAGAAGCCCTGGCAGACTCTAATGGGTCCAATTACCCATTTTGTTATACATTTTGGGTCACACGTGGACCCTTCTTGGCACGTAGTGTATCTATCACGGTCCTCATTGTTGAATTCTTTGCTTCAAGTTTTAGGCTCTTTATTTTATTTATCAATAGCGTGGCAAAAAGCAACATGAGAGATGTCCATGTTTTGTTTCTTGGGCACAAAGATGTCTAGGAGAGAGAGACCTTTTTTTTTTTTTTTTTTTGTGGAAAGTAGACTTCTATTCATTCATCAAAGAGACATTAAAGGACAACGGAGTGGAGCAAATGGAAAAATAAAGACTGTTTCATAGCTTGCTTATAGAGGGTCATGGTCGAGTAGGGGGTGAGACAAAGGGGGCTCAGTTCCTTTCCAGACCTAGGTGATACCTGCAGATAGAGGTATTCACGGTGCGGTGCAGTACGGTTTTAGGTCATTATTACCATCGCATTTTGTAGTGTGGTTTAGCCAAAATCATAATAGCACCACACTTTATTTTTGCGGTCACATGCGGTATGATGTGGTGCGGTGCGGTGCGGTTATGCCATTTTACGAACGGTTTTGGTGTGGTTTTGGTGCGGTTTTTGCGGTTTGGTGAACACCCCTACCACTCCAGACTTTGCAAGCCAAGCAAGATCATAGACTCTTCTGTTGTGTTCCTTTTTTTAGGTGATGAAGAGTCTAGCTACTAAAGGAGGGTAGAATGTTAAGTGTCCCGTTGAAGATGGGGCCAAGTGACCCATCAGTCTTCTTGGCATTAATAGATTGCACACTAGCTAGAGAATCTGATTCAAAGATAGGGTAGGAGATGTTCATTTCTTGGGCAAGGACAATATCGCCTTCCAAGGCAATGACTTCAGCTAGAGAGTCTGATTCAAAGATAGGGTGGGAGATGTTCATTTCTTGGGCAAGGACGATATCACCTTCCAAGGCAATGACTTCAACTACATCGAGAGGGTAGTGTGCTAGGAGGATTTTGCTCATTGCAGCAGTGACATGCCTAGTGGAATCATGGGTGATCACTCCAATGTAGTAGCGCTTGTTATTAGGGCTTGTTGCTCCATCCACATTAATTTTGTGGAATCCAAGTAGGGTGGTTGTCTAGTGGTGGTTTGGCTCCTTGGCTATTGAATTGTGGATGACATGACACCCTTGTAGTCCTTGGCTAGTCTTATAGCAGAATTCTAGATTTGATCAAGGAGGAGGGAGGTGGGGTCATGCACTATTTGGTTTCGATTGTAGCAGAAAGACCAGGCTGTGACAAAGAAAGTCTTGAGGTCATGGGAAGAGCCTTGGCTAATGATTTGCAAGGACAAGTCTAATATGTCAATTGATATGCGTTAAGATTGACTGGGCAGTCTTCATAATAGCACCAGATACATTTGGGGATATCACAGGCAAAGAGGGCATGAGTAGTGTTTGCAGGGTAGTGGTCACATATTAGGCAGCAACCATTTGTGATGACACCCTAGGTCCTTAGATTCTGCATAGTGGGGATGGCGTTCATGCACGCTCGCTAAGCAAAGATTCTAATTTTTGCAAGAAGGTTGAGGTGCCACATTCTCTTTTGTAGTAGGGTTCGAGGGTCACTGGAGGATCTTTCTCCTTCATAAGTTGTTTCATCAATTGAGAGAGCAACATAGTAAGCACTCTTGACAAAAAATTCCCCCCTTTTTTCCCAAACCAAATAAGCTTCTCCTCTGGGAGGGAGTAGCTGAGTGGGATGTTTAGTCTACCATTTATTTTCCAAGATATAAACCAGTCTGCCATTGCCTACTCGCCATTTTTTGCCTTTACAGATCACTCCAAGGCTGTTATGGATGTTGCGCTAAGCATAGGATGGGTTGCTTCCTAAATTGGTATTGAGAATGTCTAATGATGGGAAGTATTTGGCCTCGTAGATTCTTGAGATCAGGGAATCAAGACTAGTGAGCATTCTCCATGCCTGCTTGGCTAGCATGGCCAAGTTAAAAACTTGGAGGTTTCGGAATCCCATTCCCCCATGAAGTTTGGACTTGCACATCTTTTTCCAAGCAACCCAAGGTATTTTTTCCTCTTGTTGGCGTTGTCCCCACCAAAAGTTGCGCATCATCCAGCCTCTCTTTATGTGTACGTGGCTTGTTCTTAAGATTATGCGTGCATGGGCTTCAACCTGAGTACGCGAGCTTTGTGTCTACATACGCAGACTGGCTCACGCACGCATATCGTTAGGCAGAATCCCCATCTTGACTATTTTGGACTCCTTTTTCATCTATTTCTCATCTTGTAAATCTTAACACTTTCCTTCATCATTTTTGCATCTGATTGTGATTCTAACACCACTTTGCACCTCATTGAAATTCTAAAATTTCTTTTTCGCTGTCCCTTGATCCAAATTGTGAATCTAATGTCATCATGCTCCTTTTTGTAGGCTTGGTCCTCGTACTCTGGTAAGGGCAATACTAATCGTGTGGTTGAGTGATTCTGGGGCCCTCATTGTGGAGACAAAGGCTCACATTCGTGTTGTGGGCTTCAAGCCCATCATCCATCTACTTTCAGAGAGGTTGGCTAGTGCCATCTTGGTGCAATCTCTTGCCGAGAGGTGGTGGGACATTACCTTTACCTTCCATATTGCTGATAAGGAGAAGACTGTGACTCCTCGTGATTTTCACCGTATGACTGGCCTTAGGTATGATGGTGGCATAAAAAATTTAGATGGCGAATTGGGCACTCGGCTGGCGATTGACTTGCTCAGGAAGAGGTACTTCACAGACACGATTCACTACTTCAAAATCAAAGCAAATTATAGGCTTTTGTGGACTAATTAAGTCACCACCTAGATTAAGTCTAGAAACCATATTGGGCCCTTTGGGCCAATCATTCACACACATGAATCTATGTGCCAGATTATGGGTCTGAAGTTTAGGTATGACTTGAGAAGGTATTAGGCACCCAAGACCGCTCGGCTTGTAGGCCGGCCTCCATTTTGTGTTGTTAGGCCATATATAATCAAAGAGTTTATTAAGAAAGCCCTAATCCTTAACCTAAATATACATCATGAACTTAAGGAAAATAAAACGCACAACATGTTAAAGATCACATCACAACATAAAAGGAAATAAATAAAACACAATCAGAAAAAATAAATTAAACATGGCAAGTTGACAATTAAATAAAACACATAACGAAAAAAATATCGAATAAACTAAACATAACCAAAAAAATAAAAAATACTCCGGCAAACATGGAAAATAATTAAACATAACATATTAACCTAAACAGAGTCAAACAGAATCAAATAACATGTTAAAAAGTGATTAAAACAAATAAAACAAAATTTTACCCTAATTCGGATCCAGGGTGCGTGTGCATACTCAACTATGCATATGCATGGTTGAACCACGCACACATATACTTGACGATGCGCATGCATCCTTTGACACGGTTTTGAAACATTACATATTTAGAGATTTAATAAAATAAAGGTATAATATGTGAGATCAAACAAGCATGTCAGAAACCCTAAAAACTAAACTAACATAAAACAAAAACACAAAGCATCAACATAAACAAATAAATATGAAACAAAACAAACAATTGAACTAAACAACATAAAATAAAAATACACGTTATACTTTACATGAAACTAAAATAACAAACCAAGGACAAAAAGAATAGATTATAAACAACCGAAAATCATATTAGAACATATCATCAAACATAATTAAAATACCAAAGACATCAAATATAACAAATGGAGAAACTATTTTAAGAAAAACATGTGAATCATATTAAGCAAGGTGGTAAATCAGAGACTCACCTTGCTTTAGAATCACAGGTTTGATGTTATTTGACCGGTCCCCCTCAATGCCTACAATCACAAAGGCTAGATGGAGAAGACAAAGATAATCAAAGAACACAATATTTGTTAGTAATCACAACTCAAGAACAAAAGGTTTTGAAAAGGCTTTTAGAAAACAATTTTGAAACAAATTTTCCAACTTAGAACTAACTAAAGAGAGCTTTTTAGTCGAGTAAAAAAAATGCTAAGGGGCTGCCCTTCAGTTTTGAAAAGGGAAAAAAAGAAGAAGAAGGTTTTAGAGAAGATGGAGGCCAAAAAATAACTTTCTCTCGTTAGCAATTTGATTGGAGACTAGGATAAGTATTTATACGTTAAGATCAGGGTTTTCAAACTTTTTAATGATCTTTGGACATTCTCAAGGGTCTAAGGAATGGAACACATAATAATGATGTTTTGGGCCCTTAAAATGAAGTTTTAAAACTCAGAAATCAAACTGACTAGTTGGTCCAACTTCAAACAGTCATAACTCACTTAATATGAGTCCAAATTAGGTAAATTTTATGTTCAAATTGAAGCTCAGGATGTCTAATTTCCAATGAAATAAATTTTACTCAAATATCCTTTGTGGATCAAAAGTTATGGTCAACATAGCGAGGAAAGGTCATTTTTTAGTATTGATTTCAAAGCAATTTGAGTACTTTTGAGTTGTAGTTACTTCCAAATGGTTGTGAACTCTTTAATTACCCTTGGTTGACATATTTCAAGCTCATAATTGGGGAAAAAGAGCAAAATTTATTAACAGGTACAAAAGATGCTGTTTATAGCCTCTTCCACTGAAGACGACCGAGGATTATGCTCAGATGGCTAGGGCATTCTAGTTGTACATTATAGGGGCATACCTCTTTGTCGATGGAAAATATTATTGAGATGGTTATCCCTCTTCCGTGACTTTGAGGATGCGCTAACTAGGGGCGGGCATGTCTTGCCTATTTGTACTCGTGCTTAGATACATTCAGTTGGGGAACCCTGCGCCAGCTGGTGGGGCCTTGGAAACTCCTGGAGGTTAGTTTCTTTCTCTTTTCTTTTTCAGCTCTTGTGCATGCTAAAGAAAATTATAACTCATGTTCCCACAGCCTGTCTTCGTACTCTCTTGTCCTGCAAACTATCATCTTGCAAACTGTCATTCTTACAAACTATTATTGCAAATTGTATTCACTTATATACTATATACTTGCAAATTGTATTCATGCCTCCCTTTTCTTTTTTAGCGTTGGGTCGTTCAATATGGTCTTATCGTCCGAGGGACAAACTTAAGCCTTAGGGATTCTACTGCAGTAAGGGCCCACCTCAAGGGATTGTCTTCAAAAAATTTAATGCCTTTTATTATGTTCTTCACATGCTTTTACTTTTTTCTTCTAACCTCATGTATTGTTATAGATCAATTGGAAACTGTTGGCCGGCATTCTTCTTGCTGCGACTCTCGACTTGGAGGCATTTGCTGTTGTCGCCTCCGGGATCATGCAGACTTTCAAGGGTCCGGTTTTGAGGGTGCTTTACTTGGAGAAGCAGGTGCGGTACCAATTGGTGGGTAAGGATGCCCCACAAGTGCCTATGGATCTACAAGAGTTCATGCTTGCCCCACTCTCCATGACCAGTGTGAGTATGCCTTGTGGAGTCTTGGCATGGCCTATGTCAATTGAGCTAGGAAGGAGTTGGACTATGATGAGTTCAATCGTACTTGCCTTATGCCCTCCCTTTCTGTCGAGGCATGTGCTCTTTCTTCCCAGCTTTTTCCATTCCTATTTCCTTCTTTTGCATTCTTGATCCTCCCCGTTTGCCTTGGATGATCTATCCTTATGGCCCTCGTATACACTTCATTTTGTACCTGGTATATAAACTTTAGTCCCCAGTCCCAATGATTAGCTTGAAATGTCTACAAAAGGTAATTGAAGTTATTTTGATAGTTTGGAAGTAATCACAACTCAAAAGTACTCAAATCGCTTTGAAAATGATACTAAAAAAATGACCTTTACTCACTATTTTGACCATAAGGTTTGCCTCATTGGAAAGTAGACATCCTAAGCTTCAATATGAATATAAATTTTGCGTAATTTGAGCTAAAATTGAGTGAGTTATAACTGTTTGAAGTTGTGCCAACTAGGTAGTCCAATTTTCTGGGTTTTAAAACTTCATTTTAAAGGCCAAAAACATAATATTTTGATGCTAGAGAGAACCATTTTATAGCCTCCATCTTCTCTAAAACCCTATTTCTCTCTTCTAAAACACACACACAACAGCTTTGCACATTTTTTACAAATTATAAACCTCTCTTTAGTTAGTTCTAGGGTAGAAAATATTTTCCCAATTTGATTTCTCAAAACCCTTTTCAATACTAATCTTGTTTTTGAGTTGTGATTACCTATAAACTATTGAAATCTTCTTTTACCTTGATATCTTATTGAATCTTGTTGTGTAGGCATTGAAGGGCTGGTTAAATATCAATCAAGTTTGTATTCCATAGCAAGGTGAGTCTTTCTTCATGACTTTTCCTTGATTTGGTTCTTGTATAATTTGTGTTTTTGTTGTTCTTAGTTAATTTATATGTTATTCATGCTTAGAAATATGTTTTGTTTTGTTTGAATTTTTTTTGTTTTGTCTCATCATGTTCTAATTGGAAAGTTGATGTGATTTGATACATTGATAATATGTTTTGATTTGTTAAGTGTTGCTCTTGTTTGTTGTTAGATCCAATGCATTTTTAGGAATATATTTTGTTTTGTTTATCTTTGATATATTTGTTATTAGTTTAGGTTGTTTAGTTTTATATTAGAAGCATGTTAGGTTTGATTCGGTTGTTTTTTTTATTACTTGTTTAAAACTATGTTTCTGGGTGTGTATGCTTGTGCATATTTATGTATACGTACGCATACTGGAGGCTTTTGTATGCATACTGGAGGCTTTCGTATGCATACTTGTACCCAGAAATGTAGATTTAGGGTTTTTACAATATTGATTGTTTTGCTTAGTTCTATATCCTCTGTTTAAGTCTCATTGAGTCTAATTTTCTCATGTTTAGGCCAAGGGTTAGTAGAATAACATATTTCACATGCTTCGATTGTTGAATAGATAATTAGGGTTCTCTCCTATTATTTTGGTTGAGTCACTTGAACATGCGTATAAACATGAGCATGAATTGATGCATAGGCGCTATGAGGTAAGTGAGATAAGTCATGCATAATTACATGAACAGACATTTGATTGAGATTATGAGCATGATATGGTTTATGAACATGATGAATATGCTTGGCTAATACCATGATGCTTGGCTAATACCATGATGCTATGCTTGGATGTTTAGGATATGCTTAATGTTAATGCCTTGTTAATGCTATTGTATTGTGATATGCTTGCTACCTTGGATGAGATGAGATAGATGTATGCTTGGGTTGTGATATGCCATGATAGATGAGTGATTAGATTTTGGGATGATTGATGCCATGTTGATTGTTAGATGTATGCTAGCGTGTGTGTGAGTATAGATGTAATGTTGAATATGCCTTTAATAGGGTTAAGACATAGGACACAATGAGAGGAAGTCAACCTTAGGATTGGGCAGTTTTGGGTGCCTAACACCTTCCCAAGACCATACCTTAATTTCAAATCAATATCTTTAGTAGTAAGATCAACAGTCTTTCCTCGAGAGGACACTATATATATGGTTCCTAGACCATTGCAAAAACTAGGTGGCGACTCCCCCTTGTGTCCACAACCTCGATGGCTTTGCTAGGGAGCGTCCCTTGCTCTATAATACAAGTGTTATGGGTTACCCCTTTCTAGACGACACACGAGCAGTGAGTTCTCTTCCATTTCTTTCTTTGCCTCTTCTTCTTTTACATCTTTCAACTACTCATCCTAATCCTTCTTCCTTCAAATTTTAGCTTATTATTTAGGAGCATGAGGAATTGGCTGGTGGGAACCTCAAGCTAGAGGTGACTCAGTATTCAAAGAACTTGTACCACCCCGAAGGACCAGCTTATCCCGGCAAAAATGATGATGATGATAATGATGAAGATGTTGATGGTGTTGGTGGTGAAGACCCAGAGGCGGCCCCTAGTTACCAGCCAAGGAAAAGGCGCTTCTGGTGATCCTTGCATGACAGACAGATAGCCAAACACACAACATATTTTTTTTTTTTTTTTTGCTTTTATTATTTTTTTCTTTTTAGAACACATTTTTGCACTTTGGAATACATTTCTTTTTAGAACACATTTTTGCACTTTGGAACACATTTCTTTTTAGAACACATTTAAGAACATCTTTTACATTCATGCTTTTATTTGGGATATGTACTTAATTTACAACTTATGGGAATAAATGCACAATTCTATGCTTCTCTTGTTATTAATGCTTGAAAATCTGAGCTTAAGTTATCTCTTGAATAATCCTCCAAGCCATAGGATCCACAGGAGAAGCATTTAGAAAAAAACCATACTCAAAACAGGGGAAAACCAATTCTCCGCCTCTCGCTATGCGTGCATGTATATGGGCCTGTGTATGTAACCTTGACCCTATGTATGCAAGTTTGGCCATGCATACGCATGCCGCGGGTTAGAAAAACCCTAGCTGCCTTCCTTTTCTTATAAAATATTCGTTGGGGACTCCTAAACCTTACCAAATGTATTTCCTTCTTAGAAAACACTCTTTTAAGGCTTTCCAATGGCAGAATTCTCTCCTCTCGAAGTCTTGACTTGGATCAGGAAGCTTGGCACTAGTTTCAAAGAGGCTATTATTCCTTTTGGTCTCTCTTGTATTTTTCCATACCGTCAAATCAAGGTGGATGAATCTTTTCTTCGTGTTGCTGCCAACTATTGGATCCCTACTCGGCATGTTTTTCAACTAAACAGTGTAGAGATATGCCCCACTATTGAGGAGTTTAATGCAATCATGGGTGAACTTTCAGTGAATGACCTTGTCTTTCCTAGCATGGGTGGTGGTCTTCCTACCTTGATTCAAGTTTTGTTAGGTGTTCCTCATGAAGAGGCAAAGCAGATGTGCATTTTTGGCAGGTTGAATGTTGTCTCATCTTTGCATACTTCTCTCGGCTAGCTATCTTAGCGATCGATATACCACGCTCCCAGTTTCTCAATGCTTTCTATCTATGCATCCTTGCAAGCTACTTGTTGGTTCATAGGACCTATTGTGTAGATCTTAGGATATTCTTGGTGGTCACAGACTTAAGGAACCAAAACCTTGCAGACATGATTTTAGCTGAATCTCTTAATGGTTTGGATGTGTTTCATAGGAAAGAAACAAACTTCTTTGTTGGGAGCCCTCTCCTCCTTCAAGTATGATCCCTAATTTTTTCCTAGGTTCTCAACCTAGTGGGATTCCTCTAATTTTTGCATGGCTCACCTTTTAGTTTTTAACTCATCGAGGCACCTTATATCATCTTTTCCAATTATTTATTTATTTATTTTATCTCTCCTTTTTTCACTCATGCTCTTTCTCTTTTCTCCCTTCTTTCTCTTCTTTATAGATATGGCTGCCTGAGAGGCTTCGTTTGCATCAACCTCCTATTGTTCCTCCAAGTCAATATCTCCTCAAGCATTATCATGATCGTAGGCCCGAGCATGCTATGATGAGCTTTGAAGAGTTTACTAAGCTCATAGAGCACATTAATGCCACAAACATCTATTGGGTGGTGGAGTGGTGGCGCATCTCAACCATGACTCACTGTAGCCTCAAGGACAACTGTGTTCCTATGGTGATACTTTGCTATTGCTCTTACTACTCCACATGTTGCATTACTAGAGAGTTTGGTTACTGTCCAAGGGCTCTTAGTGATGATGGCTCTTTCCATACCTTAGAGTTCACTCATAAGACTTTAAGCAGAATCCGTGAGGCTTGGCCATGATGAAGGGTGACTAGAGGCATCTGTCCTCCTTAATTTCTTTATCCAACTTTGTGGTACTAGTGATGGAAAAATATAACATGCTTGTATCGCATCAGAGTAAATGCAGCGAAAAAATAAACGGATCTACTTCATTCATAAAAGTTAACATGTACTATTTAAGTTTCAGAATTTGAGAACAAGAGAGTGTACCTTGGAGTGGTGAATTTCAAAACCGAAGATCAGAAGCACTTGGGAATATTTTCAATCTTCACTCTAATTCCACTAACGCTCAAGATGTGTGGTCTCTCAATCAGTTCAAAGGGAAGAATGTCCAAAAGTGTCTAACACTTTTTACACCACTTCACAAGAGTGTTCATACAATTCTCTCCAGAAAATTCTGTATATTTCTCCCTTTGTATCTAACTGATTATCTAATTGGGTTGGCCTTTTGGGCCTTTCCAATTGGGCTTAAGTGTGTGGCTTGGAGTGGGACCAAAAGGGACCAATAAGACAGTAGCTCCAATGGGCCTTGGGCTTTTCTGTCAACTCTTGACAAGTCCAAAGTTACCATTAACTATATTTAATACCACTATATAAATATAGTTGCACTCTAGGTCTTATTAATAAATTATATCTCAAGACTTTATTATACATGCAACCCCTTCATAAAATATTCATAGTAATACAAAGTCGTGAAAATAGACTGCCACTTTGTACATTACTACATCTTAATTCCTTGAGTACCGGTTTAATCCTTTAAGTTATTCATCATATATTTATGAAATCCAATTCCATAAATATATACTTTAGTAACTCCTTATTAAAGTGGTTAGGCCCAACTCTCTGAATAACAAACCCATTAAACTTATCTCAAGGGAATATTTTGTATCTCCGTTAAGAGACTATGAATTCCATCTTGAGAATATATGTTCCATCAACACTAAATGTGGCTGCCCAACATACTGATATTTTGACCGTAACTATAGATCTCACTCCTGATATATCAAAGCAACCTACACTTCATGATCAAATCCATTATCCTCTCAGGATTAAGAGTTCATGCAAATATAAGTCGTGAGTTTATTATTCAATTGACAGTCGTTAGGAGAATAATATATCTCATACCAGTCCAGTTCAATATGTCTTAACTCTTAAAACATATCAACATACCAACTAGAAATCTCTATTTCCATGATCAAGACAAATCATTTTAGTTGATATGTTATAGTCTTTGCAGATGATATGCCCAATTTCATCACCGACTACGAACTATAATTCTGAGTTTACAAAGAACTTGTGATTTATATTTTCTGTGACTAAATCACATTCTATGCATCTCATGGACTATATGATAATGTCCCAATATTCATGTTACCATTATTTTCAAATAATAATAAAACAACTTTATTAATCACAACATTAAGTCATACATAATGTCATACATAATAAAATACATAGCATCATACAATAGGATTTAAGGACACATATCCTAACAATCTCCCACTTGGCCTAAAGACTATTGTGCACTAATCGAACTCCCATCCCCTCCAAATGTGACTCGAAAGTCCTTTGAGGAAAGGCTTTGGTGAAGGGATTCGCTAGATTCTTTGCACCATCAATCTTTGCTACAATCACATCTCCACGAGCAACAATATCCCAAATGATGTGGTACTTTCTTTCTATGTGTTTTCATTTCTTGTGATTCCTTGGATATTTGGATTGTGCAACAGCACCACTATTGTCCCAAAACAATATAATAGGAACTTGCTCAATTCTCACAACACCAAGATCAGAAAGGAATTTCTTAAGCCAAACAGCCTCCTTTGCTGCCTCACAAGCAGCAACATATTCGGCTTTCATGGTGCAGTCTGCAATACAAGATTGCTTAACACTCCTCCAACTTATGGCTCCACCTCCCAAGATGAAAATACAACCTGACGTGGATTTTCTGAAATCTAGATCCGACTAAAAATCTGAATCTGTATAGCCAATGGGAATCAAATCCTCACAACAGTAAACAAGCATATAATCTCTCGTTCTCCGTAGATACTTGAGAATATGTTTTACAGCTTGCCAATGTTTAGGTCCTGAATTTGATTGATATCGGCTAACCATGCCAACTGAAAAACAAATATCCAGCCTAGTACAAAGCATGGCATACATGAGACTTCCTACAGCAGAAGCATAAGGAACTTGTCTCATCATATTTTCTTCCTCTTGAGTCTTAGGCCTTTGGTCATCAGATAGAGGAACTCCATGTCCAAAAGGAAGTAATCCTTTCTTGGAGTTTTGCATGCTAAACCGTTCTAGAACCTTATTTATATATCTAGCTTGTGACAAACCTAACATCCTATTCTTTCGATCCATCCAAAGCTTGATCCCTAGAATATAGTTAGCTTCACCCAAGTCCTTCATATCAAATTGGCTTGACAACCAAACTTTTACTGATGACATTACTCCTACATCATTACCAATGAGTAGAATGTCATCAACATAAAGCACTAAGAACATTACTACTTTATCTTGATGTCTCTTGTACACACGTGGTTCATCAAGATTTTGCTCAAAACCAAATGATTTGATTGCTTGATCAAATCTGATGTTCCATGACCTAGATGCTTGCTTAAGTTCATAAATGGACCTTTTCAACTTGCATACCATATGCTCTTGGTTCTTTGCTATGAAACCTTCTGGTTGCATCATGTAGATTTCTTCTTCAAGATTGCCATTAAGAAATGCAGTATTGACAACCATTTGCCAAATCTCATAATTATAATGAGCAGCAATGTATAAGAGAATTCTGATAGATTTAAGCATGGCTACTGGTGAAAAAGTTTCATCATAGTCAATGTTTTCTTTTTGCGTATACCCTTTCACCACTAGCCTTGCTTTAAAGGTTTCAACCTTCCCATCTATTCCTCTCTTCCTCTTGTAAACCCATTTGCAACCAACATGTTTAATGCCATTAGGTGCCTCTACAAGACTCCAAACTTGATTGGAATACATGGAATCTAATTCAGATTTCATAGCTTGGACCCAATGATATGCATCTATATCATTTATTGCCTTCTCATAAGTGTAGGGATCCGATTCAGCCTCTTTTGAGATGGCCTCATAAGTTTCTCCTAAACCTATAAATTTCACAGGAGGCCGAACAATTCTCTCACTACGACGAGGCACTTGTGTACTAAACATTTCATGAGTAGTATCTTGTGGTGTATCTAATACAACTACTTTTTCCATAGTTTTATCCAATGGTTGTTGATTTACAGATTCATTCATTTCAGCCAACACAACTCTACTTCTAGGAGTAAAATTATTCATATAGTCATTTTCTAAAAATTTAGCATTTGTACTAACAAAAACTTTATTATCATTTCGACTATAGAATAAATAACCCCTAGTTTTTTTTGGATAACCCACTAGCAAATACACTTCTGATTTTGGTTCCAACTTATCAGGCTTCCCCTTTAGCACATGTGCTGGACAACTTCAAATAGGGAGATACCTCATACTAGGCTTATGCCTGCTCCATAATTCCATGGGTGTTTTAGGGACAGATTTTGATGGAACTAAATTCAAAAGATGTATTGCTGTATCTAAGGCATATCCCCAAAAAGAAATTGGTAAAGTTGAATAACTCATCATGGACCTAACCATTTCTAAAAAAGTCCTATTCCTTCTTTCCGCTACACCATTTTGTTGAGGATTTCCAGGAGCAGTCAATTGGGATATAATCCCATTTTGAATTAGGTAATCCTTGATGACAGGCCACAAATGCGTTGACCCCTTGTGATAACTTAGATTAATTAATTAGCCCAGTTTTTAATTAATCAAATTAACATGCAATATCACGTGGTAGCACAAACAAATCACCAAACTAAGTAATGCAGCGGAAAATAAAGAACACGGTGATTTGTTCACGAATGGGGAAAACCCTTATGGCAAAAACCCCACCGGGTGATTTAAGGTCACTACTCCCGAAACTCCACTATTATCACAACAAGTAGTTACAAGTAAGGAATCCCAGTACCTCACCAATCTACAGTTGAACTCTTACCCCAATACCCAATTGGACTTGTTCTGTAGTGACAGTTTCTCCTTTCAATGCACGGCTCCCAAGTACGTGACTAACCAATTTGATGCGCGGATCCTAGTACGCGGCTTACTCCTTTGCACGAATCCCAATACGTGACTAACTCCACAGCAACCCTTTGATTGTTGTAGTTGATTTGCAGCAGCTTCACATAGAAACACCAATAAGATCTTCAATGTTGGTGCAAGAGACTTTGCTTGGTTACAAAACCCTAAGGTGTACAAGAAACGCAGCAAGAACTCTTTCTTCTGTAGGAGAAGGCTAAGGTTTCAAAAAGAAAACCTTATGAAGCTCTCTAGGGTTAGGTTTTTCTTTTTCCACCTCCTTTTAAATAGGAGCTTAATGGGCTCTCCTATTCCAAATAGGTTTACACAAACCTTGAGTTTTCCTATTCCAATAAGAATTATACAAACCCATAAACAATTAGCCTTTTAGAATAAAAACGTTGCTGGCTATAATCTGAAACCCGTAAGCTCGATCGATCGGGACATCTGTCGAGCTTTAATGAATCTCGACAGATCGAGATTCTGTCGAGGAGGTATCGAGACCTGCAGTTTGCACTTTTCTTTCGTAGTTCTTGAGTAATCTTCATGTCTTCAATTTAACCACTTGTAATGATCATCTTGAACCTACTTAGATTTACCCAAATACAAGTAAAGTGCGTTTTGTCAAAGGATATGCCAATTACAAAATATGTCCCCAACACTTGAAATCCCCAAGAAGGTATTCGCCACCTTGATCAGATCGAATGGCCTTTATGCGTTTGCCTAATTGATTTTCAACTTCAGCCTTAAACTCTTTGAACTTTTCAAAGGCTTAGGACTTCCGTCTCATTAGGTACACATAACCATATCTTGAGTAATCATCTGTGAAAGTGATGAAATACTCATAACCTCCTTTTGCTTGGGTTGACATAGGACCACATACATCCGTATGAACTAATTCAAGCAACTCTTGGGCTTTTCTACCTTTTGCATTAAAAGGTCGCTTGGTCATTTTACCTTCCAAACAAGATTCACAAACTGGAAATTCATTAAAGTCCATGGGCTCTAAGAGTCCATCTTTGATCAGTCTTTGAATTCTGTTTGAATTAATATGACCTAAACGTAAGTGTCAAAGATATGCATCATTAGAAGGAAACTTTCTCTTTAATGATTTTACATGAGAGTTACTATCTAATTCAGAATTATGCAATTCATGCTTAACAGGAGTTAAAATATATAGACCATCTACAATATTGCCAGAACAGATAAACATTTTATCCTTCTTTATTACAACATTGTCTTTCAAGATAACACAATATCCTTGTTTACCCAAATAAGTTGCAGAAATCAAATTCCTACGCATATTAGGTACAAACAGACAATCTTGCAATATTAAAACCCTAGACTCAAAGCACAAATTAACAACACCAACAGCTACAAATGAAATTCTGCTCCCATCAGCCAAAGTAAGAAACAATTCCCCTTCACTCAACTTTCTGGTCTCTTGAAACCCCTGCAAAGAATTGCAGATATGATTAGTACAACCTGAATCCATACACCAGGAATCCGTGGGATTCTATACCAAACATATTTCAAGAAGAAAGGAAGTTTCATACCCTTGTTCTTGGTAGCTTAAACTTTGGACAATTCCTCTTCCAATGTCCTTTCTCACCACAATGGAAACACTTTCCTTTGAGCTTCTTTCCTTTGTCGGCAACCCCTAAGACAATTTGCTTACCCTCTTTCTTAGTGAAGTCCTTCTTCTTCTTCTTCTTCTTCTTCTTCTTCTTCTTACCCTTGCTTTTCGACTTAGGTTAAGAAGTAGAAGCTTCACCAACATTGGGTTCAACACTAGAAGTACCACAGATGCCTTCCACCGCCACTAACTCATTCATTAATTTAGACAAAGAATAAACCTTTTTGTTCATATTATAATTCAGTCTGAATTCCTTGAATGATTCCGGTAGTGACTGGAGTATCATATCCACTTGGGATTCTCCATCAATATCGGCACCTAAAACTTCCAATGTATTCAGATTAGAGATCATTGTAAGACAATGCTCTCTTACTGAACTACCTTCAGCAATCTTGGTATTATAAATTTGCCTCATGATTTTTTGCCTTGCTGAACGGCCTTGCTCACCAAACATCTCCTTCAGACTTAGCATAATGTTCGAAGCTAGTTCTACATCCTGCATTTGATGCTGTAGAACATTTGAGATGGACGCTAGGATATAGCACTTGGCCATTTCATTAGATTTCTGCCAACGCTCATATCGTTGTTTTTCCTTAAGAGGAGCATCTAATGAAGGCAAGCTAGGACATGGTCGAGTAAGCACATATTTGTGCTCTTCAGCAGTTAAAACAATGTCCAAGTTTCTTTTCCAGTCAACATAGTTGGATCCAGTAAGTTTGTTTTGATTAAGAATAGAAACAAATGGGCTAAATGATGCCATGTTTAAATCTGAAAATAATAAACATGAATATAATAAGTAAATTGGACATTATCAATTTAGTATATAAGCATATAATATGGAACCTTAATAAAACCATAAAATAATATATGCAATGACAACCCAATCCCATGTTTAAAATTCCTTGGAAGCAAGTAAATTATAAACACTATGATTGATTGAGAACTATTCTCATTATTAGTGCTATCATGATAACTCTTATCAAACACTAATAACATGCCGTTTTTACTTTAGCCTTTAAGTAATAATGACATAGCTCCGAAGGGAGATTAATATTAAACTTAGTCTAGTGTACACCATTGACTGAATTCTATGTGAGTCATTAAGTAACTCCACGGAAGCGTGGTCGTTCTTAATGTAAAAACACATATTATTCATCATTAAGAAGTTTAACCTGTATTACCATAAATTAAACACCCTCCGAAGGGGGCAAGGCATATACGCCAAGGCGAGGTGCTTAATCATACTACTATAAACCGACAATGGAGGCCGTGAGATACAATCCTTGTATCTCTCTCCCACTAGATATTTTTAAAACAAAGGTTTTTAAATATAAAACATGCATAATATAATTACACATAGCCTTGATCTTTTATATATGGAAAAACACTTAGAAAAAATTCTGGATAAATAGTTCTCGATCGATCCTCGATAGATTCTCGATCGATTGAGAAACAGTTCCGCAAAGCTTGATAGATCCTCGATCGATTGAGAAACTTTCTGTCTGCTCGATAGATTCTCGACAGATTCTCGATCGATCGAGCTTCGCAAATTTTGAATTTTCTAGAATTTTCCAAAAACAAATTTTCAACGTTTTCCAATACAAAACAACTATCATACGATCATTATGAACATAAATTGATATCAAAACTAAATTTCATTGATGTTATAGCCTTAAAGTTCAGTTTAACATACTTAAACTAAAGTCTAAACAACATCATAATATCAAAAACAGTTTTTATCAAGATCAATAATTTCAACAACCATGCAGAAAAACTAATTTCTAACAATATGAAACTATTGTCATAAATACCAAAACTCAAAACATGTTAAACATATGTAATGAAGACCGCTTTGATACCATTTGATGGAAAAATATAACATGCTTGTATCGCGTTAGAGTAAATGCAGCAGAAAAATAAACGGATCTACTTCATTCATAAAAGTTAGCACGCACTATTTAAATTTCAGAATTTGAGAACAAGATAGTGTACCTTGGAGCGGTGAATTTCAAAACTGAAGATCAGAAGCACTTGGGGATACATTCAATCTTCACTCCAATTCCACTAACGCTCAAGATCTGTGGTCTCTCAATCAGTTCCAAAGGAAGAATGTCCAAAAGTGTCTAACACTTTTTACACCACTTCACAAGAGTGTTCATACAATTCTCTCCAGAAAATTCTGTATATTTCTCCCTTTGTATCTAACTGATTATCTAATTGGGTTGGCCTTTTGAGCTTTTCCAATTGGGTTTAAGTGTGTGGCTTGGAGTGGGACCAAAAGGGACCAATAAGACACTAGCTTCAATGGGTGTTGGGCTTTTCTGTCAACTCTTGACAAATCCAAAGTTACTATTAACTATATTTAATACCACTATATAAATATAGTTGCACTCTAGGTCTTATTAATAAATTATATCCCAATACTTTATTATACATGCAACCCCTTCATAAATATTTATAGTAATACAAAGTCATCAAAATAGACTGCTACTTTGTACATTATTACATCTTAATTCCTTGAGTACCTGGTTTAATCCTTTAAGTTATTCATCATATATTTATGAAATCCAATTCCATAAATTTATACTTTAGTAACTCCTTACTAAAGTGGTTAGGCCCAACTCTCTGAATAACAAATCCATTAAACTTATCTCAAGGGAATATTTTGTATCTCCGTTAAGAGACTATGAATTCCATCTTGAGAATATATGTTCCATCAACACTAAATGTGGCTGCCCAACATACTGAGATTTTGACTGTAACAATAGATCTCACTCTTGATATATCAAAGCAACCTACACTTCATGATCAGGTCCATTATCTTCTCAGGATTAAGAGTTCATGCAAATATAAGTCGTGAGTTTATTATTCAATTGACAGTCGTTAGGAGAATAATAAATCTCAAACCGATCCAGTTCAATATGTCTTAACTCTTAAAACATATTAACATACCAACTAAAAATCTCCATTTCCATGATCAAGACAAATCATCTTAGTTGATATGTTATAGTCTTTGCAGATGAAATACCCAATTTTATCATTGACTACGAACTATAATTCTGAGTTTACAAAGAACTTGTGATTTATATCTTCTGTGACTAAATCACATAATTCACATACTATGTATCTCATGGACTATATGATAGTGTCCCAATATTCATGTTACCATTATTTTCAAATAATAATAAAACAACTTTATTAATCACAACATTAAGTCATACATAATGTCATACATAATAAAATACATAGCATCATACAATAGGATTTAAGGACACATATCCTAACAACTAGAAGTGGCTACAAGATGACATGAAATGGGTCCTCATAGATGAAAAAGCATACAAGAAGTCTAGGAAAAGAAAGAAGCTAAAGGAAAAACTTGATATGGCTCAAATTTTACTTTTTTGCACTTTATGATTCTCCTGTCTTTTCTTTTTGAATTTAATTTAGGATTGGAATGTTCCAAATCCACCTATGGAAAAAATTTATCTTCTTTTAATTTGAGCAATAAGAGAATCATTTTATTATTATCTTTGCTTATTGTCTTTATTTTTCTTTCTTTCTTTCTTTTTCTTTTCTCTCTTCCATGCCATGTAACTTTTGCCCATGACGTCCTTGAAGGAATTTTCACCCTGACCATGGTCCTTCACCCAATCTTTATCTAAGACCTTTGTTTCTACCAGTACTCTCAAAGATTGTATCTCCACCTTAATTAGAAGCATCGCTTCACTACTATAGATCAAAGAGTAAGGTGTTACCTCAGTTAATGCATGGATAAAAGTTCTGTAACCCTATAAAGCAAATGGAAGTTTCTTGGCCCAATCCTTGTATGTCACTACCATTTTGGTTAGGATGTTCTTGATGTTCTTATTGGTTGCTTCTACGATCCCATTAGTATGCGGTTGGTATAATGAAGACTTGTGATGCTCAATGTTGTACAACTCCATAATCCTTCGAACCTACCCCTCAAAGTGGGAGCCATTATCCGAGATGATCTCTTAGGGTTCCCTATCTCGACAGATAATGTTTTTCTCTATGAACTGAGCCATGTGCTTGGCTTTCAACATAGAGTAAAAGGCTGCTTCCACCCACTTGGTGAAGTAGTCGATTGCCACTAGGATGGACTTGTGTTCATTTGAGACTTTAGGGGCTATTCTTCTAATCACATCTATGCCCCAAAATAAGAAAGGCCAAGGAGAGGTCATGCTATACAATTCACTAGGTGGTATGTGGTTCAAGTTTGCATGCATATGGTAGTCATGGCAACTCTTCACAAAGTCCACACAATCAGTTTCCATCGTGCTCCAATAGTACCCTATCCTTAGAATCTTCTTGGTTAACATTTTTTCATTCATATGAGGACCACAAATCCCTTAATGAACTTCCTCCATAACATTTTTGGTTTTTTCTTTCTTTAGGCAATAAAGGTGTATACCATCATAAAACCTCCTATAGAGCTATCCTCGACATAAGATGTATTGCATTGCCATCATCCTAATGGACGACGTTCTCTCTTGTTGGCACCGTCGAGATATACCCCCAGCTCTAAAAACTTCTTGATGTTATATTACCAAGGAACCCCTTCTTCTTCTATAGCCAAAATTGATGACCCACTCTCCTTATGTACTAACTCATAACTCTATTCAATCTCTAAAGGTCATGTCCTTATTCCCTCGAGTATTTCAACCATGGATGCCAAAGCAGCTAAGACGTTTGCAAATTGATTCTGAACTCTAGGGACGATAATGTATTCAATTTTGTCAAAAATGTTGGTCAAATCCTATAGATATTACTAATAAGGTTTCAAATGTGCTTCCTTCACCTTTCATAACTTCTAGGCTTGAGCTATAACCAAGGTCAAATCTTGAAACACCTTCACCTCTTTTTCCCTAACTCTCTAAGAACTTCTATTCTAGTGATACAAGCTTCATACTCTACCACTTTTTTAGTCGCTCCAAAGTTCAATTTGATAGCTAAAGGCATATAGGATCCATTAGGGGTGATCAAAAGTACTTTTATCCCATTCCCATATTGGTTTACAATGTTAGGATTAGTGCCCTTAAATCCTATTGTATGATGCTATGTATGATATTATGTTTTACATTATGTATGACATTGTGTATAACTTAATATTGTGATTAATAAAGTTGTTTTATTTTTATCTAAAATAATTGTAACATGAATATTCAGACATTATCATATAGTACATGAGGTGCATAGTATGTGATTTATGTGAAAAGACACAGAAGATGTAAATCACAAGTTCTTTGTAAACTCAGAATTATAGTTTGTAGTCGGTGATGAAATTGGGCATTTCATTTGTAAAGACTAAAACATATCAACTAACATGATTTGTCTTGATCATGGAAGTGTAACCTTCTAGTTGATATGTTGATATATTTTAAGAGTGAAAATATATTGAATTGAACCGCTGTGAGATTTATTATTCTCCTAACGATTGTCAAATGAATAATAAATCTCATAATTTCTATTTATATGAACTCTTAATCCTGAGAGGATAATGAACCTGATCATGAAATGTAGGTTGCTTTGATATATCAGGAGTGGGATCTAAAGTAACGGTCAAAACTTCAGTATGTTGGGCAGCCACATTTAGTGTTGATGGAACATATATTCTCAAGATAGAATTCATAGTCTCTTAATGGAGATATAAAATATTCCCTTGAGATAAGTTTAATGCGTTCAGTTATTCAGAGAGTTAGGCTAACCACTTTGGTAAGAAGTTACTAAAGTATATATTTATGAAATTAGATTTCATAAATATATGATGAATAACTTTAAAGGATTAAACCGGATACTCAAGGATAAGATGTAGTAATTTACAAAGTGGGAGTCTATATTCATAATTTTGTATTACTACGAATATTTTATAAAGGGGTTGCCTATATAATAAAGTCTTGGGATATGATTTATAAATATGGCCTAGAGTGCAACTATATTTATATAGTGGTATTAAATATAGTTAATGTTAACTTTGGACTTGTCAAGAATTGACAGAAAAGCCTAAGGCCCATTGGAGCTAGTGTCTTATTAGTCCCTTTTGGTCCCACTCCAAGCCACACACTAAAGCTCAATTGAAAATGCCCAAAAGGCTAGACCAATTAGGTAATCAGTGATAATGAGAGAAACATACAGAATTTATGTGTATGAAAAAGAGAGACATCATTGTGAAATGATGTGTATGTGAGAGTGAGACACTCTATCATTCTCCTATTGAAACTGATTGAGAGATCACACTTCTTGGGCATAAAGTGGAATTGGAGTGAAGATTAAAAGTGTTCCCGAGTACTTTTAATCTTTGTTTTGAAATTCATCACACCAAGGTACACTCTCTTGTTCTCATATTCTAAATTTTGCATAGCACATGTTAAAAATTGCGAATGAAGTAGATCTGTTAATTTTCTGCTGCGTATGTTTTGTATGCAATACAAACATGCATATTTCCATCAAATGGTATCAGAGTGGTCTTCAATTCGAATCTGTATAACATGTTTTGTGAGTTTTAGAATTAGAGATAATAGTTTCTTGATGTTAGAAGATTATATATGTATTTAATTTTTCTGCATGGTTGTTGAAACTATGATTTGATAAAAACCGATATTGATGTTATGATGTTGTTTAGATTTGAATTTAAGTATGTTAAATTGATCTTTAAGGGTATAGCATCAATAGAATTCAGTTTTGATATCATATCTCATCTATTATGTTCATATAGTGGTTGTTCATTCATGGAAAAACCATTGAAAACTGTTCAGATCTTCCCTTTGAAAACTGAAAACATGGGTTTTTAGCAGGTAAGCTTTACTCGTGAAACAGTCACAAAAGCTTCTGTCTGAATTTTGTGTTTTCACAAAAATTTTCGTGGGTAAACTTTTCTTGCGAAACAGTCGCGAGACAGTCATGAAAGTTTCTGTCTGATTTTTGTGTTTTCATTTTTTTGCCTTAATTCATCTTTACAAGAAGAGCTTAGTCGCGAGATACTCACGAAAATGTCACTGAAGGGAATTTTGAACTTTTTCTAAGTGTTTTCAAATGTATAAAGTGTAAGGCTGTGTGTGATTAGATTGCGCATGATTACAAATTAAAAATCTTTAATTTAAAACATCTAGTGGGAGAGAGATACAAAGGTTACATCTCATAACCTCCATTGTTGGTTCATAGTAGTGTGAAATATATACTTTGTCTTTGCTTCAAGCTTAGCATTCCATGCGGAAAGTATTTATTTCATAGTCCTACAAGATTGAATTTCCTGGTTTATAGTGGTTTGATGAAACACTTTGTCTTAGTCTTGAGCTTTGCATTCCATGCGGAGGATGTTTTTATCATGGTACTACAAAATAAGCTTGTTAAAGGGATGAAATGTGGGTACACATGATTCTAGACAATGATATACACTGGACTAAGTATTATAGCAACCTCTATGCTGAGTTCTTACTATTATTACTTAGAGGCTAAATGTAAAATGACATATTATCGATATTTGATAAGAGTTATCATGATAGCACTAATAATGAGAATAGTTCTCAATCAATCATAATATTTAATGTTCACTCTATGCTGAGGGATATTGAATATGAGATTGGGTTGTCGTTGCATATATTATATTGTGGTTTTATTAAGGTTCCATACTATATGTTTATATGCTACATTGATAATGTCCAGTTTACTTATTATATTCTTATTTATTATTTTCAGATTTGATTATGGCATCATTTAGCTCACTTGTTACTATTTTTAATCAAAACAAATTGACAGGATCCAACTATGTTGACTAGAAAAGAAATATGGACATTATTCTTGCAGCTGAAAAGCACAAATATGTGCTTACTCAACCATGTCCTAGCTTTCCTTCATTAGATGCTCCTTTTGAGAAAAAAAAGTGATATGATTGTTGGCAAAAATCTAATGAGATGGCCAAGTGTTACATCCTAACATCTATCTTAAATGTTCTATAGCATCAAATGCAGAATGTAGAACTAGCTTCGAACATTATGCTAAGTCTAAAGAAAATGTTTGGTGAGTAAGGCCGTTCTGCAAGGCAAGAAACCATGAGGCAAATTTATAATACCAAAATGGCTGAAGGCAGTTCAATGAGGGAGCATTTTCTTACAATGATCTCTAATCAGAATACATTGGAGGTTTTAGGTGCTGATATTGATGGAGAATCCCAAGTAGATATGATACCCTAGTCACTATTGGAATTATTCAAGGAATTAAAACTCAATTATAATATAAAAAAAAAGATTTATTCATTGTTTGAATTAATGAATGAGTTGGTAGCAGCGAAAAACATCCTTGGTACTTCTAGTATTAATGCCAATATGGCTGAAGTTTCTACTTCTCAACCTAAGTCGAAAGGCAAGGATAAGAAGAAGAAGAAGAACTTCACCAAGCAAGAGGGTAAACAAATTGCCTTAGGGGTTGCTGACAAAGGAAAGAAAACTAAAGGAAAGTTTTTCCATTGTGGTGAGAAAGGACATTGGAAGAGGAATTGTCCAAAGTTCAAAGCTGCCAAGAAAAAGGGTATGAAAAGTTCCTTTTTCCTTGAAATATGTTTGGTATAGAATCTCATGGATTCCTGGTGTGTGGATTTAGGTTGTACTAATCATATCTGCAATTCTTTGCAGGGGTTTCAGGAGACCAGAAAGCTGAATAAAGGGGAATTGTTTCTTACTTTGGCTGATGGGAGTAGGATTTTGGTTGTAGCTATTGGAATTATTAATTTATGCTTTGAGTCTAGACTTTTTATATTGGAAGACTTTCTTTATGTACCTAATGTTCGTAGGAATTTAATTTCTGCAACTTATTTAGGTAAACACGGATATCGTGTTATCCTTAAAGACAATATTGTAATAAAGAAGAGTAAAGTGTTTATATGTTTTGGCAATATTGTTGATGGTCTTTATATTTTAACTCTTGATAAGCATGAATTATATAATTTTGAATTAGATAATAATTCACATGTGAAATCATTAAAGAGAAAGTTTCCTTCTACTAGTGAAGCATATCTTTGGCATTTACATTTAGATTATATTAATTCAAATAGAATTCAAAGACTTATCAAAGATGGACTCTTAGGGCCCATGGACTTTAATGGTTTTCCAGTTTGCGAATTTTGTTTGGAAGGTAAAATGACCAAACAACGTTTTAATGCAAAAGGTAGAAGAGCCCAAGATTGGCCAGAATTAGTACATTTAGATGCATGTGGTCCTATGTCAATCCAAGCAAGAGGTGGCTATGAGTATCTCATTACTTTCACTGATGATTACTCTAGATTTGATTTTGTGTACATAATGAGACGGAAGTCTGAAGCCTTTGACAAGTTCAAAGAGTTTAGGGATGAAGTTGAGAATCAATTGGGTAGACGCATAAAGGTCATTCGATTTGGTCGAGGTGGTGAATACTTTCTTGGGGATTTAAAGGATTACTTGACTGAAAATGAGATTATATCTCAGTTGACTGCACCTGGAACTCCATAACAAAATGATGTAGCAGAAAGAAAGAATATGACTCTTTTAGATATGGTTAGATCCTTGTTGAGTTATTTAACTCTACCAATTTCCTTTTGGGGATATGCCTTAAGTACTGCAATGTATCTTCTGAATTTAGTACCTTTAAAGTCTGTTCCTAAAACACATGTAGAGTTGTGGAATGGGCGTAAGCCTAGTATTAGACATCTCCATATTTGGAGTTGTCTAGCACATGTGTTAAAAGGAAAGTTGACAAGTTACAGTCGAAAACAGAAGTGATATTTTTTGTAGGGTATCCAAAAGAAACTGTTGGAGGTTTATTCTATAGTCATAAAGATAATAAAGTGTTTGTTAGTACAATGCCAAATTCTTGGAAAATGACTGCATGAAAAATTTTACTCCTAGAAGTAAAGTTGTATTAGCTGAAATAAAAGAACCTGAAGTTGAACAACCAATGGATGAAACTAGAGATGATGTGGTTGTATTAGATACACCACAAGATACAACTCATGAGATATCTAGTACACAGGTGCCTCGTCATAATGTAAGAATTGTTTGGCCTCCTATAAGATTTATATGGGAGAAACTTATGAAGTTATCTTAGAAGAGGCTGAATTGAATTCCTCCACTTATGATGAAGCAATGAATGAGGTGCCTAACGACATTAAATCTGAATTGGATTCTATGTATTCCAATGAAGTTTGGGATCTTGTTGAGGTGCCTAACGGCATTAAACCTGTTAGTTACAAATAGGTTTACAAGAGGAAGAGAGGGATAGATGGAAAGCTTGAAACCTTTAAAGCAAGTCTAGTGGCGAAAGGGTATATACAAAAAGAATGTATCGATTATGAAGAAACCTTTTCACCAGTAGCAATGCTTAAATCTATCAGAATTCTCTTATTTATTGATGCTCATTATGATTATGAGATTTGGCAAATGGATGTCAAGACTGCATTTCTTAATGGCAATCTTGAAGAAGAAATCTATATGATGTAACAGAAAGGTTTCATAGCAAAGAACCAAGAACATATAGTATGCAAGTTGAGAAGTTTCATTTATGGACTTAAGCAAGCATCTAGGCCATGGAACATCAGATTTGATCAAGCAATCAAGTCATTTGGTTTTGAACAAAATCTTGATGAACCATATGTGTACAAAAGACATCGAGATAATGTAGTAATGTTCCTAGTGCTTTATGTTGATGATATTCTACTCATTGGGAATGATGTAGGGGTAATGTTATCAATAAAAGTTTGGTTGTCAAGCCAATTTTACATGAAGGACTTGGGTGAGGCTAACTTTATTCTAGGGATCAAGCTTTGGCGAGATCACAAGAATAAGACGTTGAGCTTATCACAAGTTGGATATATAGATAAGGTTCTAGAACGGTTTAACATGCAAAATTTCAAGAAAGGATTGCTTCCTTTTAGATATAGAGTTCCTTTATTTGATGACCAAAGGCCTAAAACTCAAGAGAAAGAAAATATGATGAGACAATTTTCTTATGCTTCTGCAGTGGGAAGTCTATGTATGCCATGCTTTGTATTAGACTAGATATCTGCTATTCAGTTGGCAGGGTCAGCCGATATCAATCAAATCCAGGACCAAAAAATTAGCAAGCTTTAGAGCATATTCTCAAGTATCTTAGGAGAATGAGAGATTATATGCTTGTTTACCGGTGTGAGGATTTGATTCCAATTGGCTATACAGATTCAGATTTTCAATTAGATCTTGATTTCAGAAAGTCCACTTCAGGTTGTGTGTTCACCTTGGGAGGTGGAGCCATAAGTTGGAGGAGTGTTAAGCAGTCTTGTATTGCCGACTCCACCATGGAAGCTGAATATGTTGTTGCTTGTGAAGCGGTAAAGGAAGCAGTTTGGCTTTAGAAATTCTTTTCTGATCTTGGTGTTGTGAGAATGGAGCAAGTTCCCATCACATTGTTTTACGACAATAGTGGAGTGGTTGCACAATCCAAAGATCCAAGGAATCATAAGAAAGGAAAGCACATTGAGAGAAAGTACCACATCATTCGAGACATTGTTGCTTGTGGAGATGTAATAGTGGCAAAGATTGAAAGTGCAAAGAATCTAGTGGATTCCTTAACCAAAGCCTTGCCCCAAAAGACTTTTGAGTCACATTTGGAGGAGATGGGAGTTAGATTAGTGCACAATAGTCTTTAAGGCAAATAGGAGATTGTTAGGATTAGTGTCCTTAAATCCTATTGTACGATGTTATGTATGATGTTATGTATGATGTTATGTATGACATTGTGTATGACTTAATATTGTGATTAATAAAGTTGTTTTATTTTTATCTAAAATAATAGTAACATGAATATTCAGACATTATCATATAGTACATGAGATGCATAGTATGTGATTTATGTGAAAAGTCACAGAAGATGTAAATCACAAGTTCTTTATAAATTCAGAATTATAGTTCGTAGGCGATGATGAAATTTGGGTATTTCATTTGCGAAGACTATAACATATCAACTAAGATAATTTGTCTTGATCATAGAAGTGTAGACTTCTAGTTGATATGTTGATATGTTTTAAAAGTTAAAACATATTGAACTGGACCGTTGTGAGATTTATAATTCTCCTAACAATTGTTAAATGAATAATAAATTTCACAACTTCTATTTACATGAACTCTTAATCCTGAGAGGATAATGGACCTAATCATGAAATACAGGTTGTTTTGATATATCAGGAGTGAGATCTAAAGTAACAGTCAAAATCTCAGTATGTTGGGCAGCCACATTTAGTGTTGATGGAACATATATTCTCAAGATGGAATTCATAGTCTCTTAAAGGTGATATAAAATATTCATTTGAGATAAGTTTAATGGGTTTAGTTATTCAGAGAGTTAGGCCTAGCCACTTTGGTAAGAAGTTACTAAAGTATATATTTATGAAATTGAATTTCATAAATATATGATGAATAACTTTAAAAGATTAAATCGGGTACTCAAGAATAAGATGTAGTAATTTACAAAGTGGCATTCTACATTCATGACTTTGTATTACTACGAATATTTTATGAAAGGGTTTCATGTATAATAAAGTCTTGGGATATAATTTATAAATAAGGCCTAGAGTGCAGCTATATTTATATAGTAATATTAAATATAGTCAATGGTAAATTTGAATTTGTCAAGAGTTGACAGAAAAGCCTATGACCCATTGGAGATAGTGTCTTACTAGTCCCTTTTGGTCCCACTTCAAGCCACACACTAAAGCCCAATTGGAAAGGCCCAAAAGGCTAGCCCAATTAGATAATCAGTGATAAGGAGAGAAACATACAAAATTTATGTGTATGAAAAAGAGAGACATCATTATGAGATGGTGTGTATGTGAGAGTGAGACATCTATTATTCTCCTTTTGAAATTGATTGAGAGACCACACTTCTTGGTCGTAAAGTGGAATTGGAGTGAAGATTAAAAGTATTCCCGAGTACTTCTAATCTTTGTTTTGAAATTCATCACACCAAGGTACATTCTCTTGTTCTCATATTTTGAATTTTGCATAGTACATGTTAACAATTGCGAATGAAGTAGATCCGTTAATTTTTCACTGCGTATGTTTTGTATGTGATACAAACATGCATATTTCCATCATACAGCTCCATCGAAATACATTTTCCATGCCTCTAGCTCAATATCCAAGATGTCTTCATCTGGGAAGTCTACTTTTCCATCCTCTCCCTCTATAGGATTCTCAGCACAAAAATCGAACAAAACGCTCCCTTTGATAGTCTTCCTTGCCACATACTTTAAAATCAAATTCTACTAATAGGATCAACCATCTTGATAGTCTTCCACTCAAAGATGGTTTCTCAAATAAGTACTTCAAGAAATCCATTTTGGCTACCACCCATATCTAGAACTGTAGGAAGATGTGTCTCAAATTCTACACAACCCACACGAGTGCAAAGCATGACTTCTCTATAAGGGTGTATCTAGTCTCATAATCATGGAATCTTTTGCTCAAATAGTACACGACTCCTTCATTCTTATCATCATCTTCTTATGTGAGCATGCTCCCAACCGTATCTCCTATGATAGAGAGGTATAGTAGTAAAGAATTTCCTTGTTGTGGAGGTACTAGGATAGGTGGATATAGGAGGTATTCCTTGATAAGTTCAAAGGCTTTCTAACATTCATCATTTCATGTGTAGGGTTCATTCTCCCTAAGAGCTTGAGGATGGGCTCACAAGTGGAGGTGAGCTTGACAATGAATTGACTGATATATTGTAGTCGACCTAGGAATCCTTTTATTTCCTTCTCATTCTTGGGTGGAGGCATCTCCAATATGGCTTTAATCTTGGATGGATCTACTTCTATCCCTCTATCACTTACTAGGAAGCCTAGCATTTTCCCAGCTGTTACTCCAGAGGTATACTTTTTGGGGGTTCAATCTCAATCTATACTCCTTGATCCTTTCAAAGAAATTTCTTAAGTTCTCATCATACACCATAACCTCATTATGCATCATATCATGTAACAAAGCTATGGCCATCCTTTAATAAGTTGCACCTGTGTAGCAATAAATCCTTCATTTTGTGGTGAATATGGTTTTAGTCATATTTTTAGGAGCCATCTTGATTTGGTTATATCCTAAGAAACCATCCATTAAAACATCAAGGCACCACTAGCTGTATTATCCACTAGGATGTCTCTATGGGGAAGGGGGAAATCATCTTTAGGGCAAGCCTTATTCAAATCCCTAAAATCCGCACACGTTCTTACCTTTCCATCCTTCTTGGGCACAGGCACAACATTGGCTATCCACTTGGCTTGGTGCACGGGCTTAATAAACCCTACTTTCATTTGTTTTGTGACCTCTTCTTTGATCTTTAGAAGCCATTCGGTTCTCATGTGCCTCAAATTTTGCTTAATGGGTACCATGCGGGCATGGGTAGCAATGTGATGTTGGGCTATCTTCGGATCAATTCCGGGCATCTTCATAGGACTATGCAAACACTTTTTGAAATTCGGTGAGAAGCTCCTTGAGATCTTTTCTTTCTTCTTCATTTAGGGTTGTGCCAATTTTAATTAAGCGTGGATTCTCATTATTACCCAAATTAAGAGTTTCAGAAGTTGGTTCCATAGGTTCAATTTTCTTTTCCCATTGCTTATTAATTTCATTTTTGAATTCATTTGAATTATTTAAGTACAAAATTTCAATATTATGGGACACATCAATAAGCCAAATCAGAATTCATTTTATTGAAAATGTTGAAAAGTACATCGGGGCTTGCATTATAAAATTTCTTTTCCCCACTCGTAGAAAACTCAACCCAAGTTCAATTATTAAGTTACCCTACGGTAGTCATGATGAAGATAGAAGGATCACTTGGCTCCTCGATGGCGATGGCGAACTCGTCCCCTCCATCTTCAGCATAGTCTCCATTGCTTTAGCATCTATGTAGTCCACCTAGTTAACTTCTTTTTGAACCTCCTTGATCACCACAGTAGGCTTCTCCTTGAAAGTGAGCTTTTCTTTGAAGAACATCTCCCACCTCAGACTCACTTTTCCATCTTTGCCTACCCAAAGCTCGGGAAAGTCACAAAAAGGAAAGTCTCCTCCCTCCTTCACAAAGTTTCCATTGAGGGTTTCTAAGGTTCTTTTTGATTCCATCGCAGCCTTTAAAGAATCCTAAACCTTCCTTGATCAGTTGAGTCTTGAAATCGAAGAATTTAGCCACTCCTTTCCCTTCCTTTTCGAGACCCATACCAAGCATGTATCCCATGTTCATCATCATTGCAATCACCTTGTGGCTACAATATGGGAGCGAATTGGTAGTGTACTTCTCATCATTCAATCCATAATCAGCCATATTCACAAACTTGGAGCCATTCATTTGAAGCCCACTTCCTCATTCCTCAAGTCCACAAACGAGTGCTAAGATTTCACCATCACCAAGTACTATGGCAATCCCTCCCTTCCATGGAATCTTCATCTTTTGGTGTAGAGAAAAAGGAATAGCCCCAATAGGATGAAGCCATGCCCTTCCTAAGAGAAGGTTGTAGTTAGGGGTGATATCCATGATGTGGAACTCCACAACTGTTTCCAATGAGCAAATCTTGCAATGAGCTTTGAAGGTTCCCATAACTTTCCTTGAAGTGTTGTCGTATGCCGTAACAGTCAAAGGAGAGGGGATGATTGTCTTCACATCTAGGCTAATAGTGAGAGCAGTCCTATAAGGGCACAAATTCAATAAGGAGCCATTATCATAAGCACCAATGGAAATTTGGAACTCATGCATTCAACGGTGATTTGCAAAGGTCTAGTATGAACGGCTTTTTCGGGAGAAGATCTTCTTCGGAAAGGGCAAGTAAAGGGTGAGATGGAGCCTTGACTCCTATGAAAGATAGCACTTCTTGTGATGTAGTTTCTATAGGCACCTCTTTCCCATTCAAAGCATCCAAAAGAGCACTACGATGCTTGTGAGAAGCCATAAGCAAACTCCATACTGATACATAATTTTGAGTCTTCTTTAATTGAGTTAAAACCCTATCTTCTTCCTCATTTCTTCTTTTCCCTTAGGTTCCGTAGGCTTATACCCTTCTCCTATGTCCCTACCAAGATATTCCTTTTCTAAGAAGGATGGTTTGTAGTGTTTCCCACTCCTCGTAATGTTTGCCACATTGTCCTTTATGACCTTTTTCTTCAGCTCGGTTATTCCCTTAGGAAGTATCCCTCAAACCACCGCATTCTTCAGAACCTTATCTTCTTCATCCTATATACCCTGGACTTCCACAGCATTAACCTCTACGGTCTCTATCAACTTTGAACAATCCCATTCCATCTCTTCAATTTGCACTTAATTCTAAAATGGAGAAGGAGCTTGGTGATAATTAGGCAAAGGGTTCTTCCTAATACTAGGCTTAGTGATGATGTTGGAATTTGGGAGAGTTCCGTTGTCTATGAGGTCTTGTATTTCGTGTTTGAGGCAGAAGCAATTGTCGGTTTTATAGCCGGGTTTTTTGGTCAAAGTGGCAATATTCATTGAGGTTCCAGGTAGGAGGTACATGGTTAGGCATGGGTGTGGGATTTAAAGGCTTGATGAATCCTTTGGAAGAAAAATTTTCATATGCTTGGGCGAAGGTCATTCCTAGGTTGGAGAATTCTTGGTGGGCCTTCTTTATGAAGATTGGGTGGGCTAAGGTTTGTTGGGGTATGATGACACTTACATCTATGGGATTGGGTGCTTTAGAAGAAGTCACTCCTCCTCCATATCTCTTCGTGATTGGAGGTTTACTCTCACCTTTTTCCAATTGTCCATAGTTAATGGCATCCTCTGTCCTAGTCCCACGATTGCATGATTCCCCAAATGAACTAATAGGCGATGACAAAAGCTTACTATTATAAGTTGGAAAAAAAATTCTTGATGATCATGTTGATTTGATCTTTCTCATTTGGCCCATTGACCAGATTCAATGCCTTCCCCTTCCATCTAGTCATGTACTTGAAAAATATCTCATTTACCCCTTGTTTGGTAGTCTCCAAGGTGTGAAAATGAATTGGTCTACAAATAACTCCACTAGCTCATTTCACACCTTAGTCTTGATAGGATCCAAACTATAGTACCATCTAGATGCACCTCCTATAAGTGAGAGAGGACATGTATGCATAGTTTGCTTCTTATCCAACCTCTTCATTTCAGCAACGCTTAAGTACCTCCTAACGTCTTGCTTTGGGTCTCTAGTTCCATCAAACCTTTCCACATAAAAAATATTGGACTTTGGAGGTAGTGCAATAGGAGTTTTAGAGCTTATGCCCCCTTCCCCCCATGTTGTAGAGACAATCATCCATCCCTTGGGCCTTTCAAAAGGCTAGTTACATTTTTTTCTATCTTCTTTTTCATGGCTATGGTTTCTACCATGAGTTCCTTAAATTGTTTGTTCCTCTCATAATCAGCCTTGTCCCTTTCATCCCAATCTTCCCCTTCATCCTCATCAAGAACCTCAAGAGTATTTGTATTAAGGCAAGCATTCTAAGCCCTCTGTATGATTCCCTTGCATTCTTCCTTCTATATCCACAAAGCCTCAAAATGAAATCGATATTTCCTGGGGGGTTGGGTAGTCACCTTATTGGAGATGAGTGTGGGTGCAACGATTTTTTCTTAAGAAAAGGGAGTACGCCTCGGCCAAGTGGACCGGGGCAGAGAAAAGATAAAGTCGCCACCTAGATTAGGTTTAGAAACCATTAATATAGTGCCTTTATGTGGAAAGTCTGATTTTACTACAGAAGTGTTAGACACCCAAACCTACCCGACCCATGGGTCGGCTTCCACTTATTGTTTCTTAGGTCTTAATCTCGTTATAGACATATTCAACATCATTATTCTCAACTCACACACATGCTAACATATATCTAGCAATCAACATGGCATCAGTCATACCAAAACCCTGACATACACCTATCATGGCAACTAATATCAAACCTAGCATACATCTATCATATATATATATATATATATATATATATATATGTATATTATCATATTATCTCATCCAAGGCAACAAGTAAACAAGTTATCATAAGGGCAGAAACATAGGCATGGCAAGATCAACAAAGCAAGCATGTTCATATCCATCACCAAAGCACAAGATAATGAATGTTCATATGAATGCATGCCTAACCTCACTTACGTTACTACATCTCAACACCTATGCATCAATGCATGGACATTTGATTCTAAATTGGATTCTAAATTAGATTCTAAATTGGGAGAAAGTCCAATTATATTCTAAATTGGATTATAATTGTTGTCTTATTTTGCACTATGTGTCCAATCTCAGTTTTAAAAAATTTTTGTTCTAGGTGAGTTAATTTAGTGCAAAAGATGAAGAGTCAACAACAACAGCAACAACAACAATAATAATAGAGTAAATTCATGTGTACAACCATATTCCTTAGATTATAAGAGGAACATGCAACTGTATTTTTAGATTAAGAACTCAAGTAGATATTTGTAGAAGAGAGTAGAAAGTTGATAAGAAAGGAAGGTAGAAGACAAGGTTTCTCTTGAAGGAACAACACCCTTATTGTACAAGAGTAACCTCTTTTTACACATAATACAATTTGAGCAGAGTAAGAACATTTCATTCTTGCTCAGATCGTGGTTTTTCATCCCTTTTCTAGGGTTTTCCATATACATCTTGTGTCCTTTTACGTTCTTGCTATCACTTTCTTCTTCTTTTTTGTGTGTCATGTCAAAGCTAGAATATTTGTCACTTAAAAGCTTTTTCATGTATATGTACTGTTAGATATCTTATTTTATTCCTCTATATAAGCTTAAATCTAACTTGCACATACATTTTTGGCGACTCCATTGGGGATATCTGGTTATTTCCTTTTTAAGTGTGCCTTTGTTGGGTTATATACCTCTGTTTTGCTGTTACTTTCTTCATGCCTCTAAGGAAGAAAGTTACGGGGATACTGATTGGTGTGGGTGAAAACCATCAATTAGAACCAAATGCAGATCACATATCCATGCACTCTAAAGGCACAGAGTCCTTTGGTGAGGCTGGTTATCCTGAGAATAGGAATATCATGGCTGCCATTGTAAACCTTCAGCGTTCTCAAGCTACTATATGAGCAGAATTCCAGTCTTTGTGTCAGGAGATAGCCATACCTCAAGCCCTTCAAGGTGGTCAAGACCTTCAAGGTGGTCAAGACCTTCAAGGATATCCTTACCTAACCAAGGAAGATATATCTGCTATTTTGTTTGAAGCTAAGAAGTTGGAAAGTGATGTTTATGTTGATACCAAACCTTCTTATCCAAAGAGATAGTTGGAAAACCTTATCCTACTAATTACACTCCTCCTATTTTTCCCAAGTATGATGGCATGATAGGGAATGCTAGAGAGCACATTAGGCAGGCATGTAGATGCCCTGACAACTCATTCCCATGATCATGAGTTAAGGCTCAGGGAGTTTTCTAAATCATTAGAAGGTCGTGTTTTTACCTGGTATATTAGTCTTGCACCAAGGTTGGTTTTAAGTTGGAATGACTTGGCAACACAATTCATTAAAAAGTTCTTTTCTTTGAAAGAAAAGCTCACGCTGTCAGATCTACAACATGAAAAGCAAAGGGTATTTGAAGGATTGCTGGAGTATATTCGTAGGTTCAGAGTCCTTTCTTTGTTGTGCTATGACGCTGTGGAGGAGGAATAGCCGGTGGGTATTTGTATTGCGGGTATGCTATATGAATATCGACCTTATCTCGAAAACTTGCAGATTTCTAGTTTTACAAGGCTTGTAGAGGCTGCGAAAAGAACAAGTACATCTGTGAGGAAGCTTTCAAAGGGTTTGACTTCACAGGCTGTGAGTACGCCTAGATAGCCTTGGAGGAGAGAAGGTAAGAAGGTAGAAGTTGTTGTAGTAGAGGAGCCTAAGAAAGTAGTCAAAAGTAAGTAAAGGGAGAGAGGTGGTATTCCCCCTCCTTTTACTGTGTCCACTAAAAAGTTATATAGCATCCTAGAAGTTTGGTTGAAAGATGGTGTAGTGGTGTTACTTGAATGTAAACATGAACCCACAAAGGAAGAAAAATGAAGTCCACTTTATTGTAGGTACCACAGGAGATGTGATCACCATACCATGGATTGCTATGCTTTGAGGAATATCTTCCATGATAGGATAGCCAATGGAGATTTGGTTATCAGAGCTAGGAAGAAGGTTGACCCAAGGATGCATAGACCAGAGGTAGCAATGACTTTCTTTATGGGTCGTGAGGATCCCATGGAAGAAGAAGTAGAGAACATGGCTAGCAATAGCTCAGTGACCCCACCATTGTTAGATGAAGAAATGGTAACAAGAATTCAACAGGAAGATAAGATACATTCCTTTCTTGAAGGAATAGGTCCTAGGCCATTAGTAAGAAGATAGGAAGCCCAAGCTTTGACCAGGGTGATGAAAAGGAATCATGAAGTGCCAATTGTTGAAAGGAGTTTGATGCAAGTGGCATACCAAGAAGCAAATGATTCGATCACTTTTTCTAGTAAAGATCTAGCCAACCGAGTTATTAATAGCGATAGACCTTTATATCTCACTGCCTTTTTGGGAGCGTTTCGAATCAAAAAGTCCTTGGTAGACACTGTTAAGACATATGTGATTGCTTGTTAGGAACATATGTCAACATTTTATGTAATTGGCTAATCCTTTGATAAAATGCGCTTTACTTGTAATTTGGTAGATCTAGGATGTGTTTAATACTTCAAGAAACAAGAGTTCAAGTCCAAGTATTGAAGCCATGCAAGTTTGTCTAAGATTTAGGTGTGAAAAGTGTTGTTCATTAAAGCTCGACAGCTAGCATCTATCGAGATTTAAAGAGTTGTTCTAGCCCGTGGCTCGACAGCTAGGGTATCTGTCGAGGTTTATGAAACTCAGTTTTTCTGGACTGTTTTTCATTCAATCCGTGATTATTTGTTTAGGTTTTCTTTTCTCACAACTCTAAAGACATATAAGGATTATTTCAAGGGCTGTATTTCCGGTGACACAGCTGAGAACACAATTACACAAGAGAATAATTCCACAAGTGTGACCAGAAACCTAATTTTGCCCTAGTTCTTGAAGAAGCTGTTGTGTTTGTACACCGTAGGGTTTTGTGACCAAGCAACTTCATGATCTTCATCTATTGAAGAGAAGAACAACTTTGCAGCCAACATCTTCCTCAAGTTGGCAACTGAAGTCACACACTAGGATCCGCGCAATTGGTTAGTCACGTACGGCGAGCCGTGCAATACAAGGGAGAGATTGTCACAACAGAACAAGTCCAATTGGGAATTGGGGTAAGGGTTCAACTATAGGTTGGTATAAGGTACTAGGATTCCTTTACTTGTAATCGCTTGTTTTGATAATAGTGGATTCTCGGGAGTGGTGACCTTAAAATCACCCGGTGGGGTTTTTGCCTTGTAGGTATTCCCCATTTGTAAATAAATTACCATGTCAAATTTAATTTCCACTGCATTTAGTTGTTTGGTGATTTTTTTGTGGTACCACGCTTGTTGCATGTAATTGAACCTAATTAATTCACTTGGCTAATTAATTGGTTATCTTATCACAAAAGGTTAATACATTTTTGGCTTATCAAGTGGTATCAGAGTAGGCATACTTTGATTAGCTTTAATCTTTGCTGTGCTGATCCATTGACCCCTGTTGTCATGGCTATAACCGGCTTGAAGAGATCTTTGTTTTCAAATACATCTTGTTTTTCTAATCTCTTTTTGTTTGAGTGTCTCAAAAAATATAAGTTTAAAACTTATTTGAATTCTCTTATGATGACTATTGGAAAAGAAGAAACTAGACTATCTCAGAATGAAAATGTGCAAAGGAGTTCATTTGAGAAGAGTGAAAATTAAAGGCTCAACTCGTAAAAGGCAGATGAGAGAAAGCACCATCCCCACTGATCTGTCATCTAAGCACGAAGTGTGTTTTATGATGAAGTCCGCATTTAAAGTTATGGACATGTGTCTGTGGTACCTTGATAGCGGTTGCTCAAGACACATGACTGGAGACTGATCCTTCTTTAAGGTTTTCGAGTCTAAGAAAGGTGGCAATGTCACTTTTGGTGATGGGAGAAAATCATAGATTAAAGGGAAGGAAATTATCTCTCTACCTAGACTGACAGACATTGCAAATATTCTATATGTAGAAGGTATGAGGGTGAACCTATTGAGTTAGCATTCGTTTGCCAAATAAAGATCTATGGCATCAACGGATGGGACATGCTAGTTACAAACATCTCTCTATTGTATCTAAGCATGAATCAGTTTTAGGGATACCAAAGCTTAGTAGAATGGGCAATGTGGTGTGTGGACTATGTCAGCTTGGAAAACAGATGAAAGCTAAGCATCCGAGCACTCAGACATCAGCCACATCTAGACCATTGGAGCTTCTACGTCTGAATCTCATGGGTCCAACTAGAACCGAGTCTCTTGGTGGTAAGACATACATCATGGTTGGGGTAAATGACTTCACTAGGTACACTTGGGTCATTCTCCTACGATCCAAGTCTTATGCTCCTGAGCACATTGAAGCTTTGAGCACAAAATTGTAGAATGAAAAGAACCTGAAAATTGATCGAATTTGAAGTGACCATGGTAAAGAATTCGAGAACTCGTATATGGAGTCCTTTTGTACAAGATCAAGTATATCTCAAGAATTCTCTGCTTCTATTACTCCTCAGCAGAATGGTGTAGTAGAAAGAAAGAACAGGGTTATTCAGGAGATGTCTAGAGCCATGTTGCATAATAAGGATGTGGCTAGAAACTTATGGGGAGAAGCCCTTAAAACTGCGTGTCATACAGTTAATAGGGTGTATTTCAGACCCGATACCAAGAAGACTCCATATGAGTTATGGAAAGGAAGGAAGCCGAATGTGAAGTATTTCAGAATCTTTAGAAGTACTTGTTTCATCCTCAAGGAGGGAGAGAATGCAGGAAATTTTGACCCTCGAAGCGATGAAGGAATATTTCTGGGCTACTCCTCTACAAGCAAGGCTTATCGGGTATACAACAAAAGAACTATGAAGGTAATGGAGACAGTGAATGTTGTTATTGATGAGTCTTCAAATTCTGATTCTGAGAAAGGTATTGAGGAATTTTCCAAAGAAATTCTTCTTCCTGAGTCTAAGGAAGTTCAAGAAATTATTGAACAAGAACTTGCATCTCCAAGTACTCCAGGTACTCCTAGTGTTGTGGAAGATTCGACAAATATACCCACTTCACCAGATTCTGAATCCCATGAAGAGAAAGGACCTTCCACTAGGATTAAGCTAAACCACCTCCAAAAGTTATTGTGGGAAACATGAATGAACTTACATTAAGGAAACATACAGTTGATAATGTGTTGTTAACTTTGTGTCTTATTCTTGTTATTTGTAACAGGTTAAACCCACTAAAGTTGAGGAAGCTCTTCAGGATGAAAGTTGGGTTGAAGCAATACAGGATGAACTGCTTCAGTTTCAGAGGAATGATGTCTGGACTTTAGTACCTAGACCGGACGGTGAGCATATCATTGGCACAAAGTGGATATTCTGCAATAAGACTAATGAGGAGGACAATGTGATCTGCAACAAGGCTTGGCTTGTAGCTCAAGGATACTCACAAATGGAAGGAGTAGTCTATGGTGAAACATTTGCCCCAGTTGCCCGTATGGAGTCCATCAGAATTCTCCTTGCCTTAGCTTGCCACTTAAAGTTTAAGCTTTATCAGATGGATGTAAAGATTGCTTTCTTGAATGGGCTTCTTAAAGAAGATGTCTATGTGGCTCAACCAAAAGGATTCATTGATCTACACTTTTAGATCATGTGTTGTACCTCAAGAAGGCACTTTATGGGTTGAAGCAAAGGGAAGATGGCGAGCTGATAGTAGCTCAAGTCTATGTTAATGACATTATCATTGGATCGACTAAGGATGAACTTACTCATGGCTTCTCAAAACTCATGCAGGCTGAGTTCAAGATGAGCACGATTGGAGAGCTGACTCACTTCCTTGGATTGTAGATTCGTTAACAAGATTCAGGTATATTCCTATTTCAATATAAATATGCTAAGAATCTTGTGAAAAAGTTTGGTTTAGAATCTGCTAGTTCTGTTAGAACCCCTATGAGCCCAAATGCTAAACTCACTGTTAACTTGTTAGGTAAAAGTGTAGACTCATCTCTATATAAAAGCATGATAGGTAGTCTTCTTTACCTTACTACTAGTAAACTTGACATTAGTTATAGTGTTGGAGTGTGTGCTAGATATCAAGTTAATCCCAGAGAGTCTCATAGGACTGCTTTAAAAAGAATCATAAAATATGTTAAAACCATTGCTGATTTTGGTGTGTGGTACAGTAAGGACACTAATGATGTCTTAGCTGGGTACTCTGACGCTGATTGGGCTGGGAATGCTGATGATAGAAAGAGTACATTGGAGGTTGTTTTTATGTGGGTAATAATCTTGTCTTCTGGATGAGCAAAAAGCATAATTCCATCTCTTTATCCACTACAGCAGCTGAGTACATTACTGTCGGTAGCTGTTGCACCCAACTCTTATGGATGCAAAAACTCCTCCATGATTATGGTGTTTGTTAAGAGCATCTCACCATCTATTGTGATAATACCAGTGCCATTAACATCTCTAAGAATTTGGTTCAACATTCTCAAATCAAACACATAGAGATTTGACATCACTTCATTAGGGAGCTTGTTGAAGATGGTACACTTACTCTTCAATTTTTTCACATCGATGATCAGAAGGTCGACCTGTTCACAAAACCTCTTGACAGCAAATGTTTTGAATTTCTTCGTCAAAACATTGATGTTATCTCCATGGATTGATCTCCTTCTCTTCTTCTTCCTTATGCATTTGCATCCAGTTTTATGCATTGCTTTATTTTGTTTAGCATGTTTTTGTTTGGTTAACTTTTTTTTTTCAGTTTTTGCTTTGTGTTGTTTTTCATTCAAAAAAAAATTTGAAAAATAAAAAATTACAAAAACAGTATGTGTATGTGTACATTAGTTCTTGTGAACCTTAAAATGGCCATTGAAATAGAGTTCTCTAAACTTTGTATCTCTTGTAACTTAGATGAGCATCTCTATGCACAACTAAGCAAGTGAGCTTAGTGGCTATTTTTTTGTGATGAGTAAGGTTAAGTGATTGCTTGTACTTAACACTTGTATCACTCTTTTTGACAGGAAGGACTAGAAAATTCTAAGAGAAAGGCATAAATAACCATCTCACCACTATTACTCGCTAATCATGACATGACATCGGTTTGCTTCGGCATAACAAAAATGCAATGTCAATAATATCCATATGCTTCAGCATATCAAAAGTGCAATGTCAAAAAGCTTAACATAATTAGGTATTTCTTCTCTCTTTTATATACCCATGCATGATATGCTTAATAAAAAGAAAAATATGCAAAGAAAATATAAGCAAAAAGAAAAAAATGCTTTAAAACATGATTGCAAGCGTGTATTCTAGGAGATGTGAGAGTTATAGGATGTACCTTGAAGGTGATAGTCCCCATCAAACAGTTATGATTGTGTGTGAGTTAAATTGATTTACTCATACCTCAAATCGTCATAACATAGAGACACTTATGCAATTTTGCAATGTTTTCACACACAACACGCAAAATTCTTTGCTATTTTTGATACATGTGTAAGTACAATGTGATTTGGCCATCACAAGGTTTACATTCGTTAATATATGCTCACTAAATTGTCATGACTTATTTTTGAAATATAAAATTGGTTAGACTTATTTAGTGTATGTGTGTGTTTTGGATCAAAATGCATGACATTTTTCTTATTGAGAGATGTTTTTGAGAGATCAAAATGTTGTTTGGATCTTTGGTTGAGTTGCATTCTTAATTGCATTAATGTGTGTTTTTCTCTTCTTGAAAAAATGTTTTTAAAGCAATCTCGATAACTCCTCGACACTTCTCGAAACATGGCTTATCTATCGAGCTCTTCATCTTTTTCTTATTGCAATCTCGACATCTTCTCAATAGCTCCTCGATCCTTCGAGAATGTTCCTGTCTCCTCGACACCTGCTTTATAGCTCCTCAATTGATCGAGCTTATCTTTGTTGTGGACACCTGCTTGATAGTTGCATCTGTCGAACCTTTTAAAACTCGACACCTCTCTACATCTCTCGATTTGTCGACAATTACTGAAGGGCTATATAAAGGGCAATCACGGTTCAAACCTCACTTCTCTCAATATCTCTCGATCTCACTATCTTCAGACCTCTTTCCAAAGTTTTTTTGGCCTTAATCAAGTTTTTCTACACTTGGTATGTGTTCTAATTCCTCATATTCATGCATTTCATTTTTTTTAACCTAAGTTTTTGGGATTTTTGAAACTTTTTGGGGTTTTTCAAAATCAAAGAGGTTTTCGCCAAATTTTTGGGATGGGTTTTGTAGTTTTAATCTTAAAACTTCATGCATTGCATCTCATTTGCATTATAACTACATTATCATGCATTTTAGATGTATGCTATTTGTGTTAACTAATTTTGTGCTGATAGGATTGGATTGGGCTAAGCCCATTATGTTTTTTCTACTGCATGTCACATGTTCATGCATTCCCATGCATACATCCTTTCTTTTCAATATATTTTGATATATTTGACCTGCTTGGGACTCTTCTGATTGTCTCTCTCTCTCTCTCTCTCTCTCTCTCTCCTGTTTACGTTAGTCAGTTTCTATGGCACCTAAACGTAAGTCTGTTCCATCTCGGAATCCTCTTCATTCTAGGGCATCTACTTCTTCTGATCCTACTTCTTCTCATGTCCAGTTCCGTGATAATAAATCCCGCAAGGACTTTTTGCAGAACTTTTCTAGACAAGGCATTCATTCGGAACGCCAAGTCATTTTGTCAGACTTCTTTGACACTGACCTATCCACTGTCATTTACAGTAGGGGTTAGGAGTCACTGTGTGAGGTCCTGGTCACATTTCTATTTGTGCTGATCTAGGAGTTCTACTCCAACATGCATGGATTCAATTATTCAGTACCTCAGTTTTCTCGAGGTACACGCAATGTGGTCACTCTAGCTCTTGTAGCCGACATGCTCCATGTCCCTAAGGTAGCATCCTGACTACTCTGGTTATGAATGTCTTAAGACTGTGTTTAAAGATGAGCTTATTTCCACTTTTTATGAGCGACCTTCCAAGTGGGGTGATCGTCAATTCACTTCCTGCTCTCCTTTTGCTAAAGGTCTTAGGTTTATTAACATGGTTATGACATTTGTTTTGCATCCTCTTTCTCACTATAATTCTATTACAAAGCCCCATGCTTGATTTTTGTTGTCCCTTATTAAGCGTCTCATCATTGACTTTCCCTCTCATTTTATCCTTTCCATCATAGACGTGCATAAGGATACGACGAACCGTGATAAGCTCATTTTCCCTTCTGCTATCATGAGAATCTTACGCCACTTCACTGTTCCTTCTCCTGTTTCTGACCCCTTTCATGTATCTTGTGCCATAGACGCTGCTACCATTTAATAGAGCGAGGTGCAACTACGTTCGAGGCGGTTTGGATCGATGGCTCCTCCAGCTCCTTTTACACCATCTACATCCGCTCCTTTCTCTTCTACGAGCGGTGTGACTCTCGAGGACATCATGGCACAGCTTTGTGTGTATGGATGCTCGCCTTAATGCACTCGGTGATGAGTTATGTCAAGTGAACACCCCATGTTGGTCGTATTGTACCACGACAGGCGGTTATGGGTGGCTTCATTTCTTCACCTCCTCCCACTCCAAAGGTTTTTTGAGGATGAGGATGATGATAGTGATGCTGATGCATCTGGTGGTGATGAGGTTCTTCTAGTGCTGACGAGATGTCTACTTGACACTTTTACCCTTTGTCACTCATAACAAAAAGAGGGAGTAGTTTTGGGCATGAGAGTAGTCATTGTTAGAGGGAGAGTTAGTATAGGAGTTTTTTTGTTAGGGGGGTTGTTGATTTTGAGGGATGTAGTGACGTTTTTTATGTATCTTTTTTTTCTTTTCTTTTCTTTCTTTCTTAGATACATTGTTCTTGTACCTTAGGTCTTGTGACCATTTGACATACATTGTACTCATGTTTGCTTTATCTATATATTGATGTATGTTTTTCACCTATCTCTACATCTGCTATTTCTTTTCTCTCTTTATGCACATGTTTCTTATATTACGTATGCAATCTATTATTTCTGTTTCACACAAAGATGCATTGATGTATTTTGTTTAAGTATTTTAGAAATATAGGTTGTCAAAGTCTACTTGTCATGAACTCTCTTCTTGCAAAATTTTTCAAAAGTATGTGTTAGGATAGATTTTATTGTACTTAACAAGTGAGTATGAGTTGAGTGTTTTATGACTCCTCTCACAACCTTATACATATATAAGGATTATTTTAAAGGTCATAGCTGGTAACACAGCTGAGAGCACAATTAAACAAGAGCATAATTCCACAAATGTGACCTGAAACCTAGTTTTGCCCTAATTCTTAAAAAAGCTGTTGTGTTTGTACATTATAGGGCTTTATGACCAAGCAACTTCACGATCTTTATTTGTTGAAGAGAAGAAGAACTTTGTAGCCAATATCTTCCTCAAGTTAGTGATTGAAGTCGCGTACTGGGATCTGCGCAATTGGGTAGTCACGTACTGGGAGTCGTGCAATACAAGGGAGAGATTGTCACTACAGAACAAGTCCAATTAGGTATTGGGGTAAAGGTTCAACTATAGGTTGGTATAAGGTACTAGGATTCCTTTATTTGTAAACGCTTGTTTTGATAATAGTGGATTCTTGGGAGTGGTGACATTAAAATCACCCGGTGGGGTTTTTGCCTTAGAGGTTTTCCCCATTTGTAAACAAATCACTGTCTCAAATTTAATTTCCGATGCATTTAGTTGTTTGGTGAGTTTTTTGTGCTACCACGATTATTGCATGTAATTGAACCTAATTAATTCACTTGCTAATTAATTGGTTATCTTATCACAAGGGGTCAATACATTTTTGGCCTATCAGACACTGGTGCATCCACCAATATTTTGCCTCTCCCAACATTTGATGCCTTAGGTATTCCAAGAGAAAGAATCATTCTAAAGCCACTACAGGTAGCAGGAATAAGGCCCTTACAGCAGAGTGCCCTAGGGCTGGATCTTAGGGTTGGGCCAATTTGGGCACCCACTCTCATGCATGTAGTGAAAGGGAGTACATCTTATTACATCATTTTAGGCTGTCCATGGTTGAAGGCATATAAAGAGGTGTCTTCCACATATCATCAATGTGTGTAGGCCGTTTGGAGGAATAGGCAAGTAGTTATTGAAGCCACTAGGCCAACTTTTGATAGGGCAAAGCTCCATTTTGCTAAGGTAGTTTTATATTGAAGATTATAAGCCCAAGGGTGAGAACATAATTCTTCCTTTTAATCCTATTGCTTTGCAAAAAGAGGAAGAAGATGATGGTGAAGTTATAGAGCCAAAAAGGCCCTCTAAGATAAGAAGAACCACCGAGGCTGATAGCCGGGTGGTATATGAGTTCTGACGATTGAAGGGAGGGGTTGAGGAGGATGGCGAGCTTAATTCCCTTAATCTTATACAATAGCTAGAAGAAGTTCATGTAGCTGAGGTGCCTGTGAAAGAAGCTCCTAAGTACATGAATGAAGTTGTTAATAATGTGCAAGAAGAACTTATTGAGAATGATTTGAATGATGGAGAAGAAGGTGAAAGACTAGTGAAAATCAGCAAAAGTTTGTCTGAAGAAGAAATAAGAAAGTTGATAGCCTTCTTGTGGGAATATAAGGATGTTTTTGCTTGGAGTTACCAAGAAATGCTAGGATTGAGTCCAAGCCTAGTAGCGCATAAATTAAAGGTAGATCCTAATGCTAAGCCTTTGAAGCAACCGCCTAGGAAATGCCATTTGGATGTAGAGGAAAAGATAAATGCTGAAGTGAAAAAGCTTTTGAAGGTAGGATTCATTGAAGAGATTGAATGTCCAAGTTGGTTAGCCAACATAGTTCCTGTGAAGAAGAAAGGCGATCAAATAAGAATCTGAATGGATTTTCGAGATCTCAATAAACCTTGTCCTAAGGATGAATTCCCACTTTTTAACGTTGATATTCTGGTGGATGCAACAGCAAGTCATGAACGCTTCTCCTTTGCGAACGGCTATAATGGGTATAATCAGATCTTTATGAACCTAGCAAATGCCTTGAAAACTGCCTTCATGACACCTTTTGGGAACTACTTCTATAAAGTGATGCCTTTTGAGTTAAAAGAATGTAGGTGCTACATATCAAAAAACTATAACTTTGATCTTTGGTGATATGCTTCAAAAGCAGGTAGAGGATTATGTTAATGATCTCATGGTGAAGGCAAAGAATCATTTTGGGAATTTACTGCATCTGAGCTAAGTCTTTGAAAGATGCAGGGAGCACAATTTGAGGATGAACCCCTAGAAATGCGCCTTTAGGGTATCTACAGGAAAGTTGGGGTTTCTTGTTCATCACAGAGGGATTGATTTGGACCCTGCAAAAGCTAAAGCAATAACAACCCTTAGTCGGAGTTGTAGAAGGTTTATGGGAAAAGTTTCCTTTTTAAGAAGATTCAATCCAGGTATAGCTGAGATCTTGAAGCCTCTTATGGAGTAGATTAAGAAAGGAATGACTTTTGTATGGTGTGATCAATGTCAAAACACATTCAAGAAAATCCAAATGATACTAGCAGACCCTCACACAATGGTAACATGAATATTTGGACATTATCATATAGTCCATGAGATGCATAGTATGTAATTTATGTGATTTAGTCACAGAAGAAATAAATCACAAGTTTTTTGTAAACTCAGAATTTATAGTTCATAGTCGGTGATAAAATTGGGCATTTCATCTGTGAAGACTATAACGTATCTACTGAGATGATTTGTCCTGATCATGGAAGTGGAGACTTTTAGTTGATATGTTGATATGTTTTAAGAGTTAAAACATATTGAACTGGACCACTGTGAGATTTATTATTCTTCTAACGACTGTTAAATGAATAATAAATCTCGCAACTTTTATTTGCATGAACTCTTAATTCTGAGAGAATAATGGACCTGATCATGACGTGTAGTTTGCTTTGATATATCAGGAGTGAGATCTAAAGTAACGGTCAAAATCTCAGTATGTTGGGCAACCACATTTAGTGTTGATGGAACATATATTCTCAAGATGGAATTCATAATCTTTTAACGAAGATATAAAATATTCCCTTGAGATAAGTTTAATGAGTTTAATTATTCAGAGTGCTAGGCATAACCACTTTAGTAAGGAATTACTAAAGTATATATTTATGAAATTAGATTTCATAAATAGATAATGAATAACTTTAAAGGATTAAACCGGGTACTCAAGGATAAGATGTAGTAATTTTTAAAGTGGCAGTCTATATTCATGACTTTGTATTACTACGAATATTTTATAAAGGGGTTGCTGTAGTGCAGAGGATTATGAAACACTTTACTTCTATAGAATACAAAGTGATTAGTAGGAATGAAAACAAGCTTGCTGACTTACTGGCCACCCTAGCCACCAAGTCTGTACTGAAGAAAAGGAAAATGACACTGCAACTGGAGAAACAACCAGGTTTAGTCCAAGATGAGCTGTGTTTCCCTCAAGATTAGCAAGAACCCTTGTTGAAAGTAATGGCTCAAAAGAAGTATGTTGGGTCAGAGTTCCTTAGGATTAATGGGGATTTGTTTTCCAGAGGAGCGAAGGGTTTGCTGATGAAGTGTGTCTCAATGCAGGAAGGACTAACATGTTGCATAGGTTGCACTATGATATTTGTGGTTTAGATCTTGATGTCAGCCTGTATAAAAGACTACAAAGGCTAGGGATCTTTTGGCCAGAAATAGCCAGTGATGTGGAAGAGCACAGGAGTTGTAAAACTTATTCCATCATTCCCCCAGACCAAGCAAAGGTGCTTCATGGCAAATTGTTGGAAGAAGATTGGTAGGATCCATACTTGAGATACCTTTCACAAGGTGTACTACTTGCTTATCGGGTAAAAAGAGAAAAGTTGAGAACATTTGTGACAAGGTTCAAGGTAGTAGATGGGAAGTTATTCAAGAGAAGTTGCCAAGGAAGGTGGATGGTATGTATTCCCACTAAAGAAGTCAATGGTGTTCTTTCAGACCTATATGAAGAAGAGCCAGCAGAACACCCGGGTGGGAGAAACCTATTGCAAATGGTTTTACACCAGGGGTAATACTGGCCCACAATGCAAAGGGATGCTCAAGACTTTGTAAAAAAGTGTTAAGAATGCCAAAGTTGGGGGGATGAAATACACACCAGCCATTAAAGTCTTCATCCAACTGTGGCTCCATATCCTTTCCACAGCTAGGGGCTGGATTTTATAGGACCTATAAACCCCCCTCTAAAGGATGTACACGGATATTGGTAGCTATTGAGCTATTTACCAAGTGGGTAGAAGCTGTGGCTATAAACAAGGCAACAGGTAGCTCAGTGGCTAATTTCTTGAGGGAGAATATAATGTCATTTTAGGGTAACCAGAAAAATTATTTCTAACAATGGCACACCTTTTTTGAACAAGGATGTGCACCGTTTAACAAATTAGTACTCCATTTCTCACATAAATCGATGCCTTATTATCCCAAAGGAAATGGTTAAGCTGAGGCCTCTAATAAAAGATTACTGAAGATATTGGGAAAAATGACTAAAGAGAATGGAAAGGGATGGAAGGAGGAACTTCCTACAACTTTGTGGGCTCATAGAACAGCCAAGTCACAAGCTATAGGAGCTTCACCCTTTTATTTAGTCTATGGCATAGAGGCTGTTATCCTAATAGATTTAGTAAAGCTAGCAGTGAAACTAGCAGAGATTGCAGAGATACCTAGAGAAGACACTTTGGAAACTGTGAAAGAAATGCATGATAATGTTGCCTCTAATAACCGCCTTTACCAAGCTAATATGAAGGCTAGGCATGAAGGCCAAGTTAGGGAAAGAAAGTTTCAAGTGGGAGAACTTGTTCAAAAAACTGCCCCGCATGTGCTAGGAGTGGCTGGAGCTGTTAAACACAAATTTTCTCCAAAATAGGAAGGACCATATATAATGGAAGAAACACATACAACTAGACACTATTGGCTAAAGAATTAGGCAACTATAAAGGCGTATAGCCCCATCAGTCGAGCTCACCATAAGAGGTATCATGCTTAATCTTGTAAAAATATTTTTTTGCTGCCATCATGTCAAACTGATGTCGTGTTCCACAATACTTATACTATTATAAACAAAGTCTTTTATTCAACTATTTCATATGCTAGTGTTCATGATATGCATGTAAAGTCTAGATAACTTAATTGAGTAAAACATGGTAAAGTTTATAATACAACCACATAGCCTTTCAAGACCATAAAATATTATAACTTGGAAATCAGATAATGTTTGTGAGAGAACTAATATTTCAAGAGAGAAGTTTGGATTGCTTGGAGCTCCTAGTTCACCTTCCAGCTTTTCAACCTCTTTTCTCAAAGAGTTACGTTCTGCTGTGACACCTTCTAATTAAGCTGGAAGGGCAAAACTTGCTTCTTGCTAGAATGTTAATTCCACTTGAAGTCTATTGATAGATTCCTAGAGTTAAGTGATTGAAGTGCTACGTACCTGTAAGGCTAATTTTGTTTCCTTTGCTTTGTTGATACAAGAGTTTTCCTTAACTCTAAATTTGCAAAGTGAGGACAAGAAAGCATCAATCGAAGGTCCTGCCTTCTTTAAGTCCCCCAATGCAGTGACACGGCTCTTTAACCAGTTGACATTGACACTTATGCCCTCGGCCTCACTTTGTGTGAAAAGGAAATCATCAAGGGGAAGAGCTAGACAATCCTTTTTGCCCTTTGATTGCAATTGGGATATGATAGACCCGATTTGTTGTAAGAGAAAGCCCCTAAGTGACAAGGTCCATTTGCTGGTATCTTTCATGGTTTCGGGATATTTGTAGAGCAATTAAGAACAGATTGCTCTCAAATTAGGAGAAATCAATGAGAGCAGTGGATCAAACTCTATGTGGGTTCTTTCACTCTCTTGCTCTTTGGAAGTATCTTCTATTAAATCTTCTTTCTCTTAAGGATTTTCGGCATACACTTGATTCAAATCCTCCCTTTTCATTGTTAGACTTTGTTTCTTCTTTAAAAGTACCTAATGAGACGGAAGTCCGAATCCTTTGAAAAGTTCAAAGAGTTTAGGGCTGAAGTTGAAAATCAATTGGGTAAACGCATAAAGGCCATTCGATTTGATCGAGGTGGCGAATACCTTCTTGGGGATTTTAAGGATTACCTAATTCAAAATGGGATTGTCTCCCAATCGACTGCACCTGGAACTCCCCCAACAAAATGGTGTAGCAGAAAGAAGGAATAGGACTCTTTTGGAAATGGTTAGGTCCATGATGAGTTACTCAACTTACCAGTTTCTTTTTGGGGATATGCACTAAAAACTGCTATGCATGTTTTGAATTTGGTTCCATCAACATCTGTTCCCAACACACCCAAGGAATTGTGGAGTGGGCGAAAGCCTAGTATGAAATATCTCCACATTTGGGGATGTCCAGCACATGTGTTGAAAGAGAAGTCTGATAAGTTGGAAGCTAAACGGAAGTATGCATGTTTTTAGGGTATTCAAAAGAAACCAAGGGTTATTTATTCTGTAATCATAAGGATAACAAATTGTTTGTTAGCACCCATGCCAAATTTTTGGAAGATGATTATGTGAATAATTTTAATCCTAGAAGTAAAGTTGTCTTGGCTGAAATGAATGAACATATAGTTGAACAACCAATGGATGAAACTAGGGATGATGTGGCTGTATTAGATACACCACAAGATACTACTTATGAAATGTCTAGTACACAGGTGCCTTGTCGTAGTGGGAGAATTGTTCGGCCTCCTATAAGACTTATAGGTTTGGGAGAAACTTATGAAGCTATCTCAGAAGAGGCTGAATCGGATCCTTACACTTATGATGAAGCAATAAATGATATAGATGCACATCATTGGGTTCAAGCTATGAAATCTGAATTGGATTCTATGTATTCCAATCATGTATGAGATCTTGTAAAGGCGCCTAACGGCATTAAACTTATTGGTTGCAAATGGGTTTACAAGAGGGATATATGGAAAGGTTGAAACCTTTAAAGCAAGGCTAGTGGCGAAAGGGTATACACAAAAAGAAGGTATTGATTATGATGAAACTTTTTCGCCAGTAGCCATGCCTAAATCTATCAGAATTCTCTTATCCATTGCTGCTCATTATGATCACGAGATTTGGCAAATAGATGTCAAGACTGCATTTCTTAATGGCAATCTTGAAGAAGAAATATACATGTTGCAACCGGAAGGTTTCATAGCAAAGAACCAAGAGTATATGGCATGCAAGTTGAAAAAGTCCATTTATGGACTTAAGCAAGCATCTAGGTCATGGAACATCAGATTTGATCAAGCAATCAAGTCTTTTGGTTTTAAACAAAATCATAACGAACCATGTGTGTACAAAAGACATCGAGATAAAGTAGTAATGTTCCTAGTGCTTTATGTTGATGATATTCTACTCATTGGGAATGATGTAGGGGTAATGTCATCGGTTAAAGTTTGGTTGTCAAGCCAATTTGATATGAAAGACTTGGGTGAGGCTAACTTTATTCTAGGGATCAAGCTTTGGCGAGATCGCAAGAATAAGATGTTAGGCTTATCACAAACTAGATATATAGATAAGGTTCTAGAACAGTTTAGGATGCAAAACTCCAAGAAAGGATTGCTTCCTTTTAGACATGGAGTTCCTCTGTTTGATGACCAAAGGCCTAAGACTCAAGAGGAAGAAAATATGATGAGACAAGTTCCTTATGCTTCTGTAGTGAGAAGTCTCATGTATGCCATGCTTTGTACTAGACCAGATATTTGTTATTCAGTTGGCATGGTCAGCCGATATCAATCAAATCCAGGACCAAAACATTGGCAGGCTATAAAGTACATTCTCAAGTATCTTAGGATAATGAGAAATTATATGCTTGTTTACCATTGTGAGGATTTGATTTCCATTGGCTATACAGATTCAGATTTTCAATCGGATCTAGATTTCAGAAAATCCACTTTAAGATGTGTTTTCACCTTGGGAGGTGGAATCATAAGTTGGAGGAGTGTTAAGTAATCTTGTATTGCGGACTCCAACATGGAAGCTGAGTACGTTGTTGCTTTTGAAGCAGCAAAGGAGGCTATTTGGCTCAAGAAATTCCTTTTTGATCTTAGTATTGTAAGAATGGAGCAAGTTCCTATCACATTGTTTTGTGACAATAGTCGAGCTATTGCACAATCCAAAGATACAAAGAATCACAAGAAAGGAAAGCACATTGAGAGGAAGTACCACATCATTCGAGACATTGTTGCTCGTGGAGATGTTGTGGTAACAAAAATTGAAAGTGCAAATAATCTAGCAAATCCTTTTACCAAAGCCCTACCTCAAAGGACTTTCGAGTTACATTTGGAGGGAATGGGAGTTAGATTAGTGCACAATAGTCTTTAGAGCAAGTGGGAGATGTTAGGATGTGTGCCCTTAAATCTTATTGTATGATGCTATGTATGACATTATGTATAACTTAATGTTGTGTTTAATAAAATTGTTTATTTTTATCTAAAATAATGGTAACATGAATATTTAGACATTATCATATAATTCATGAGATGCATAGTATGTAATTTATATGATTTAGTCACAGAAGATATAAATCACAAGTTTTTTGTAAACTCAGAATTTATAGTTCGTAGTTGGTGATGAAATTGGGTATTTCATCTACGAAGCCTATAACGTACTACTAAGATGATTTGTCTTGATTATGGAAGTAGAGACTTTTAGTTGATATGTTGATATGTTTTAAAAGTTAAGACATATTGAACTGGACCACTGTGAGATTTATTATTCTTCTAAAGACTGTCAAATGAATAATAAATCTCGCGACTTTTATTTGCATGAACTCTTAATCCTGAGAGAATAATGGATCTGATCACGACGTGTAGTTTGCTTTGATATATCAGGAGTGAGATCTAAAGTAACGGTCACAATCTCAGTATGTTGGGCAACCACATTTAGTGTTGATGGAACATTTATTTTCAAGATGGAATTCATAATCTTTTAACGAAGATATAAAATATTCCCTTGAGAGAAGTTTAATGGGTTTAATTATTCAGAGTGTTAGGCATAACCACTTTAGTAAGGAATTACTAAAGTATATATTTATAAAATTGGATTTCATAAATATATAATGAATAACTTTAAAGGATTAAACCAGGTATTCAATGATAAGATGTAGTAATTTTTAAAGTGGAGTCTATATTCATGACTTTGTATTAATACGAATATTTTATGAAGGGGTTGCGTATATAATAAAGTCTTGAGATATAATTTATTAATAAGGCCTAGAGTGCAATTATATTTATATAGTGGTATTAAATATAATTAATAGTAACTTTGAAATTGTCAAGAGTTGACGGAAAAGCCCAATGCCCATTAGAGCTAGTGTCTTATTGGTCCCTTTTGGTCCCACTTCAAGCCACACACTAAAGCCCAATTGGAAAGGCCTACTAGGCCAACCCAATTAGATAATCAGTTAGTTATAAAGGGAGAAACATACAAAATTTTTTATGAGAGAGAAAAAAAAAGAAGCGTAGAGAAAAAAAAAAAAAAAGAGTATGAGACACACTTTCATTCTCCCTTGGAAACTGATTGAGAGACCACACTTCTTGGGCGGAAAGTGGAATTGGAGTGAAGATTAAAAGTGTTCCCAAGTGCTTCTAATCTTTGTTTTGAATTTCTCCACACCAAGGTACGCTATCTTGTTCTTAAGTTCTGAAATTTACATAGTGCATGTTGTCAATCATGAATGAAATAGATCCTTATTTATTGCTTCCGCTGTGTGTTTTGTATGAGATACAAAACCAGATTTTTTCGAACACAAATGAATTCAAACTCCTTAGTTCATCGAGTATAAAAGGCACGTTACTTCCCACAAACAGATTTCTTGCATGCTGAGTTAGGTTCACAACCATCGTATGCATGGCACAACATCCTTCTGGCTCAAACAGTTGTGAGAACAGGCTATCACTAGCAGGTTGGAGATAGGGAGTCCATTGCCATATGGATAGATTGTTGGTTGCCGCAACCTTCCATATTCCGGGTGTTGACACTTCCACCATCTCATGTGGCAAACACCAAGGTAAGCTCCCTCATTAACCCAGGCAGTGGTGAACTATTAGAGCTAACAGTCACCACGGCATGGAGTATTTGGTTTAATAGAAACAAAATCCGACTAGGAAATTCTTGCCAATTCCCTCACGAGATCGTCCATAAAGCCCCGAGTTTTGCTTCTAGAGTACGAACATGCTTATCTTTGCCCCCCACTGTTTAAGGATGACTCTGACACTAGATGGGTTCCACTGAAGTTCCCATGGTACAAAGTAAACATGGACACCGTGGTTTTCTCCAACCTCGGTGCAACTGGCATTGGAGTGATTATTCGTGATCATGAGGGTTCCGTGATTGCTCCCATGAGCAAACACCTTCCTTTGCCACTAGGGCCTTTGGAAGCTGAAGCCAAAGCCATAGATGAAGCTGTTCTTTTTGCATGGGAGGTTGGCATCAAGGATATCATTCTTGAAACGAACTCATGTACAGCATGGCATGCCCTTTAGGACCCTAATGCTGCACCGATCTCCATCTCTAGTCTAATTTTTGGGACCTGCCGAAGGCTTCATGACTTTCGTACTTTTGATTTTCTGCATATGAGACAACAAGCAAATAAGCCAACTCATACCTTAGCAACCTATGCTAAAGATATAGACTATTTTGTAACCTGGATAGAGGATTGTCCATCTTTCATTGAATCATTGGTGATTCAAGATGCATTTTTATTTTCCCCAATTAAATAAAAATTACGCATTTCGTATAAAAAAAAATTAATGTTTAATCTCTCACATGACACGCATTTGGAAAAAATTAACCAAACCCAAATTGATGAGAGAGAGAGAGAGAGAGAGAGAGAATTGATGAGAGAGAGAGAGAGAGAGAGATTGATGAGAGAGAGAGAGAGAGAGAGAGAGAGAGAGAGAGAGAAACTGAGGAGAGACAGGGAAAGAATCTCTATCAATTGAACCGCGGTGTCCCTCCTTCTTGCAACTGATCTCATCATTTGTGGTTTAGCTGAGCCGTTTGATAGCAACAGCCACCTAGCCTATTTTGACCTGGTTTACTCGATCCCTTTCTCTATCTCTTTTACTTTTGTGTCTTTCCCGTCAATTTTCCAATTTCTTATCCAATGAAATTATGATTGTGTTATGTGTTATTCTTATTGTTGGTTATTTGCTTTTAGATGCGGGGGTGTGAAAGGGGGGGCCTTTGCGATAGGGACGGCATTTTGAATGTTGGTCTTCTGGTTTTCAATTAATTAATTATTTTTTTATCATAAAGACATTTTATTAAAAGTTTAAGCTAAAATTTAACGGATACCATGAGGGTATTGATTTAGGAAATATTTTTATAAACTTTTGATGGGAAAATAAAAAAGTAACTAATTTTTTTGAGGAAAAAGTTTGGCTATAATTAAACTTTGTTAAAACCAATGGCTATAATTTTCACTAAATAAAATTTAACATGATTACATATTTTGAAAATCTAACCATTGGATTGCATGTTTTTATGTTCTTAACACACTTGTTAAATTTCGTGCCAATAAGATGTTATTTACTATTCAATCCATAAATTTATTATTTATGTATGATTTTATACTTTATAAAAACTTAAAATTTTAACATTTGATTGATGGCATAATTATTTATTTTTAATTTTATAAAAATTTTGCGAGCATGAAAGATAAAAGAAGAAAGGCGAAAATACCAATCTAGTTACTATATTTTAGAGTCACAATCAATTTGGTCACTACATTTTGGTAGCAGTCAATTTAGTCCCTATTATTTTTAACTTGCTGTCAATTTGGTCCCTACTGTTAACTCACTAGCAGAAAATTTTATATGGCAAATGGTTTGTATAGTTGGCTATAACCAAAATTCACAAATCGTATTATTTGTGGATTTCTCAAAATTCACATATAATAAAAAGATATTGAGTGGAATTGTAGTCATTGGCTACAATGAAATTGTAGCTAAACTTTGTCATTTTTTTAATAGTTTTTTATCTTTCTCATAAAAGTAATATCAAAACTTTCTTTAAATAGTCCATTAACAAATGTCGTAAGAGCACCCGTTAACTGAATCCAAAGTTTAAAACCAACAAAAGAAACAAGGGATACAACAAGTCAAGCGATTGATATTTAGTCTATGACTAAGTTGATTTGATGACAAGCTAATACAGATTTATGAACATAATTTGCTAGTAGAACACTCCAAACTTTCTTTTTGGATAATTGAATAATCCAAACTTAATAAATGTTGCTGTCAGTTTATTTAAATAGTAAATTTAGCAGAAGTTTTAATTTGGCACGTGTAAAGTTCAAGGAGTAAATTGGCTATAAAAAAAATATTTCGAGGATGTGATGGTATTTTTCTTGAGAATGAAATATCATGGTTCATGTATAAAATTTAACAAAAATGATTTTTAATTTACCTTGAGTAAAGTGATACATGGTGAAAGAAAGTTGAAATCTAATTTTCGAATTTGATTTTGGTGTTGAGAGAGAGAGAGAGAGAGAGAGAGAGAGAGAGAGAGAGAGCGAGAGAGAGAGAGATTTTGATGTTAGGTCATGTGAGAGTTGGTGGCTAATCTTGACAATCAACTATGATGAACCATTTGAAGGCACTTTGATTATCCAAGATGATTCTAGGCAAAACTTTCTTCAATTCCTAACTTTTTTTTTAGCCATTATGAATAGTGCATTCTTACGTATAGCAACTATTGTAGCATGTTTGTAAACTTACTTTAATAACTTTTTATTCACTCATTTTCTCTCTCTTTTTTTCGCTCTTTACTTCTTCATTTCTTTTCATTTTTCCAATTCACTCTCTCTCTCATCCCTTTCTGTGACTTACTCCCTCTCTTCTCCCCTCTCACTTCTCCCTCTCAAATTGTGGATTTGAGTGGGTTTGGATTTGGGATTTCAGTGTGATGGTTGGTTGTTTGGTGTTTTAGTGGTGGGTGGTTAATTTGGTGGTGGGGTGGTGTTTCAGTGGTGGCCTAGTGGTTGTTGCTTTGATGGTGGGTGGTGTTTCAACATTGGGTTGGTGTTTCGATTGTGCCTAATGTTTCAATGGTGGGGGTAGGTGGTTCTGTGATGGTTGGTGCTTTCAGTTGCTATGGAGAGAGAGACAAAGAGGGAAGAGGGAAGAGAGAGATGAGTAGTTTTTTATATTATTTGTTTTTGTAGTTTATACTTTATATTATTTTATTGTGTTGTATATAAAAATAAGAATTGGGATGTTGTGTATTTTTAAGTGAGTTGGTAAAATAGATAAAATAATTTTTCTAGAATATAAAATAAATATTTTTTTAGATACTCAGATGTCAATGCTCTTTACAAAAGAATATTGCATAGACTAATAACCAAACATGAGGTCTTTGCTTATATATATATATATATATATATATATATATATATATATATAAGCAAAGACCTCATGCGGGAGAGCATGAGGTCATGCCATGCAGCACTCTAATATTGCATTTCCATTTTTATTTCTTTTTATTAATTTTTTTTACTGTAACCCAATATATCATAGTAACTTTTTTTACTATTATATAAAATATGGGTTGCTCTATGGGTTCCAGTTAGTTCAACTGGTAAAGTCTCTGATGGATGTATAAGAGATCTGGGATTCAATCCCGCCTATACCAAAAACTGATTGGTGTCTTGGTCTGATGATAAAAAGCTATCATTAGGAGTGAACGTCATAGGTTGAAACTTTCTCAATATATATATATATATATATATATATATATATATATATATATATGGGCTGCTCTTGACAATTAGACCAAAAGTTATTCTATACAAAATAGGCTATCTTTTAAAAATAGATCAAACCTCATGAAAAGCTCAAGCCTAGTTATTACCTTACATATTATGACCCAAGTCTGACCCTTTGTAAATTAATGCCAAACTCTTACCCATTTACAAACTCTCTTCTTCCTTCCCCACGTATAGATGACTTCTAGAAATTTTATTCTCATGAAATCATGTCTTCATTTTTTTTATTTATTTCAATACCTTAGGAGTTCATTGTAAGATGTGAATTACTAGGGTACTGGAACAATAAGCAACATTAATACAATGAAGGGTTTGGTATTACATTTCGTGCGTGATTTGTGGAAAGAATATCAAACCAAAATCAGGATCATTTTGACACTCACATTAACTACATACTCTTCAAGTATTTATAATATATTCATCTCACTATAACTATGTAGATTACAAACTACTTTAGATACATGATCCAAATTGAAGTTTTTGATGCAACTGACAAAACAACTTTTTTTATATTTGATCGAGATACTAAGAAAATCCAAAATATATCTACAAGAGATCTTGCTAAAAATCAAACTGAGGTACAACTTGTTTAAATTATTAAATTATTGTAAAACTATTGATGTAGGAGAGAAATCTCACATGATTTGAAGAAAATTTTAGGAAAAAAAAATGTATTTTCCTACTTCAAAAAATAAAACAAAAAATGGTTTTGAAAATTTACACAATTGCTAAGATTTTTTATGCACCTACAAATGACAAAAAGGTATGGAAGAAAAATTATATACAATCCAATATGCTATATTAATTCTTTTGCTACACTATTCCAAAATTAACAAAAAAAAAAAGTATAAAAACATTTACAAAAAACTGTCACGTCATTGAAATTTAATATGAATGCAAATGCCTACGGAAAATCTTAGTAACAACAAATCCGCAAGTCCAAACTTTGTAAGATTTAGTCAAGAATCGTCCAATACCAATTCATTAATGATTAAACTAAATGATGCAACAAAAAGAAAAAGTGATGAAAGCTCAAAAATTGAACAAATAGGAACGAACTAAACTTTAAACGTTGAAAATGAAGAAACAGACGATGATAACATACCCCTTAACAAGCATTGCCATACCGCAATTAAAAAAAAAAAAAGCATTGAAGAAACAAAAAAAAAAAAAAAGATTTCGTAATGAAGCTTTTTATTACATTACATAATAAAAATCAATAATATGAAATTAATTAATATGTGTTTATCAACTTTTATTATACAATATTACTCCAAAGTTTTATTTATTTTTTATTGCTTATTACTTGAACAAAATAATTATAATAGATATGTGTGAGCAATATATAATTGTTATTTTTTATGATGAACTTATTACTAACAAAATTTTATAACAAATATGCTATAATATGTATAACATTCTCCAAAAAAAATTTACATTGAACATTACAACATTATCCGTGCATCACACACGAATAACTTACTAGTTTTAGATAATTGAAATATCTATACAAAACATCATTCATTACTCAGTCCTTATTTAAATTAAGACTATCGTGATACTGAACAAGGATACAGGGAACTTGAAGTTAAAGGCTTATTAGTTTTTAATTTTCATATCGAGTCTTAAATAAAATACCGAACTGATGCAAGCTGCATTGCAAAACAAGAACATGTAACATGATTTCGTAAGAAAAATTCAAACTTGTCATCATGTTACCATAGTTGCTTTGATCCTTCTTAGGCTAGACCTCTCATACTTTTAATATCAAAAGGCAAATTGTTGAATTCAAATGCACAAAAGTAAACGATTCAATTCTCTTAAAATATCGTGATTCTGAACAAGGATACAGGGAACTTGAAGTTAAAGGCCTTTCTCAACCTAAAGTCGTTGTTTATTAGTTTTCAATTTTCATATCGAGTCTTAAATAAAATACCGAACTGATGCAAGCTGCATTGCAAAACAAGAACATGTAGCATGATTTCGTAAGAAAAATTCAAACTTGTCATCATGTTACCATAGTTGCTTTGATCCTTCTTTGGCTAGACCTCTCATACTTTTAATGTCAAAAGGAAAATTGTTGAATTCAAATGCACAAAAGTAAACGATTCAAGGCGCCCGCTCTTGATGATAGCTCTTTATTATCAAACCAAGATACCAATCTGTTTTTAGTGTAAACGGAGATTGAATCCCAGATCTCTTATTAAACTATCAAAGACTTTACCAGTTGGGCTAGCTGAAACCCACCAGTTTCACTAGTCTTTAACAAAGAACAAAGTCTGATTCCATTCAAATTCAATATAATATATTGACTTCACTTCAATATTAGACCTTAATAAATAATTCTTTCGGAGAACATAAAGTAAAAAAAAAAAAAAAAAAAAAAAAAAAGAGGAAAGTTGACTTGTGTTGCAGAGCTGTGTAAAGTATTTTCAACCAATTAAAAAGGTTTGAATGAAAGGAAATTCCGTTTCTTCGAATGTGCATCTCTACTCTTTCCATATAAGTTCCATCCCTAGACTTGATTAAGCTAATATTAAGGCCAAAATAGGCATTAATGCCCTTTTCACCAAAACTTTCAAGCAAAATGCCCAATTTTTTAAACTATTTAGAAATGCCCCTATTCTGAAACTCGATTTTCTAAAAATCGAGTTCCAATTTAATACTCGATTTTTGGAAAATCAAGTTATAGGGAACTGAAACTTAAAAAAACAAAAAAAAAAATTGTGGAACTCGAATTCCATTCAAAGAACTCGAGTTTCTTGAAAAAAAATTTCTAGAACTTGAGTTCCCAAAAAAAAAAAATATCTAAGTTCAATTTCGCTATAACTCGATTGTCCAAAAATCAAGTTTTACATTTGAAACTTGATTTTCTAAAAATTAAGTTTCAAAAAAAGGCATATCCCTAAATAGTCCTAGACAAGAGGCAATTTACTGGAAAGTTTGTGAGAAATGAATAAAACCCCATTTTGACCCTAATATTAATATACCCTTTGGGAGAACTGAATAAGAAGTACCCATAAGAAAGCGTGGGTTATATTATGTAAGACAGACAAAGGGAATGAATACGAATCTGTTCTTCATCTCTACATCTTATGACTTTCTCAAAACTAAAAGAATAAGGTTTGGAGACCTTCTGGTGGTCTTTCTCCAACTCCAACTCACATGGCCCCGGCCAGAATCTATTCCCTATTTTTTACGTGTCAATGTTTTAATAGGGCTTTATGACCAAATTTTCTTGCTTAATGTTTATGTAGACTTTGCTTTTTAAAAAAAAAAAAAAAGTTTTTTGCTTGTTTATGCCCCAAAAAAAAAAAATCTTGCTGAAGTAATTCCATTGGTTTGTTAAAACTAATTAAACAATTAAAAAGACTTGACCAAATTAACATAGTTGAGCTTGCCATGGACAATGTTTCTACTTCAATCCATTACACGGCCACTCACAAAACATTTCATGCATATCAAACTATATAACGTTTTAAATGATCTAAACAAGTTATATGACTCATTAAATATATTATGTGACAACAATTACATATGGACATTCATTTGAATTATTATGTAAAAAGTTGATTTTTTTTTTTTTCCTTTGAACTATTTTGGAGACAAACTCTATTCTTAATATATAGTTTAACACACGCAAATTGCAACACATGAGATGAGTTTACACTAGAGATAAAAAAAAATTTGTAGAATGGAACAAGCCATACATTAATAAAAGCAACATATGATATATATTCTTTGTTAAAAAAAATTTAAAAAAAAAAGAAGAAGAATAAGAAAATTATTTCAGTTGCTCATAATCATGACTCCACTTAAGTGGTAAGTGCAAAATGGGCTCCTTTTCAATCACCACCTTCATTGGGCAGCACCGGCCTTGGGATCCACTCCTAATAATACCCAAAACGTGCAATAAGGGAGTTAGGACCACACATTTTTAATCATATTGAATGGTCTTTGAAATTGTGGACAAATGAAGCCGAAGGATGGAAACCTGACAACTTTGCCATAGACAACATCAGTGTCATAATCATGGTCATGGGGGGTAAGTTATCCCAGGTATTTACAGACAGTGATGGAACTAAGTATGCATGGAAGTACAAAGCCAACTCAAGTTCACCTACTTTGCCAACTAGAACACTAATAAGGACCATCTACCCTTGTCCATGCCCAACAAACACTTCTCTTCTATTTTTTTATAGTAAAAAGCAAAGGAAGCCCACCCCTAGTCCAACTACATGTACTCAAGTGAGAGCTAATGCCCAAGTCAACTTGGCTTTTCCAGCCCAATATATATGCAGCCCATTCTAAGTTTCTAATCCAAGCATGGTATTCTTGCATGTTTCACAATGAAATCATATCATAGCTATATTATTTGTCTTTTGGGATGATGTGGTTGCTATAAAGTTTCTACCTGTCTTCTCAAAACAAAAACGAAAACAAAAAAATAGAGCCCCTAACAGGCTTTACGGAATTTACATAAAATACTCTCACCGAAAGATCTTGCAGTTATTAATTTTGATGCTGGTCTACATTTGTTGTTTACTGCAACTATTTTTAAGGACAAACATAAATCTCAAAGAAAGTTTAAAGGTTTGTAACTCTTAAGGTTTTATAACACAATAGTGCTTATAAATACATTTGAAACTTTTAATAAGAGGCACTAGTAACTTTCATATTCAATAAATGAAAGATAATTTGTAAGTTATATTTATTATTTTGAGAGTTAGTTATATTTATCATTAGAACCGTAATATATACACACTTACTATTGTTACTCCATCCAAAACATAACGCCCTCCTCCTTTGTTATTACACAATATAGACTTTTGTCATAGGCTTGTAACACAAAAAAAGTACTCCAATAGTGACAGCATCTTTCAAGTGCTTCATCTTAGCTTTATTCATTGCAATGTTCATCTCGAACATTAATTTTAGACTTGCAGCTCGCCATCTTTTACAATCATCTCAACTTGTTATACCAACCTTGTCAATCATACCTACGTTACCTAAACTAACACTACCACCTCTGCTTCCATTTCCAAAACTATCATTTCCAACTTTGTCTCCATTGCTAGTGACAGGCCACAAATGCGTTGACCCCTTGTGATAACTTAGATTAATTAATTAGCCCAGTTTTTAATTAATCAAATTAACATGCAATATCACGTGGCAGCACAAACAAATCACCAAACTAAGTTAAGCAGCGGAAAATAAATAACACGGTGATTTGTTCACGAATGGGGAAAACCCTTACGGCAAAAACCCCACCGGGTGATTTAAGGTCACCACTCCCGAAACTCCACTATTATCACAACAAGCAGTTACAAGTAAAGAATCCCAGTACCTCACCAACCTACAGTTGAACTCTTACCCCAATACCCAATTGGACTTGCTCTGTAGTGACAGTTTCTCCTTTTGATGCATGGCTCCCAAGTACGTGACTAACCAATTTGATGCGCGGATCCCAGTACGTGGCTTACTCCTTTGCACGAATCCCAATACGTGACTAACTCCACAGCAACCCTTTGATTGTTGCAGTTGATTTGTAGCAGCTTCACATAGAAATACCAATAAGATCTTCAATGTTGGTACAAGAGACTTTGCTTGGTTACAAAACCCTACGGCGTACAAGAAACGCAGCAAGAACTCTTTCTTCTGTAGGAGGAGGCTAGGGTTTCAAAAAGAAAGCCTTATGAAGCTCTCTAGGGTTAGATTTTTCTTTTTCCACCTCCTTTAAATAGGAGCTTAATGGGCTCTCCTATTCCAAATAGGTTTACACAAACCTTGGGTTTTCCTAGTCCAATAAGAATTATACAAACCCATAAACAATTAGCCTTTTAGAGTAAAAACGTTGCTGGCTATAATCTGAAACCCGTAAGCTCGATCGATTGGGACATCTGTCGAGCTTTAATGAATCTCGACAGATTGAGATTCTGTCGAGGAGGTATCGAGACCTGCAGATTGCACTTTTTCTTGAGCAGTTCTTGAGTAATCTTCATGTCTTCAATTTAACCACTTGTAATGATCATCTTGAACCTACTTAGATTTACCCAAATACAAGTAAAGTGCGTTTTCTCAAAGGATATGCCAATTACATAAAAATATGTCCCCAAGTATTGCCAAAACCAACATTACCACCTTTGCCTCCATTTTCTCCATAGCAAAACTAGTATTGCCATCTTTGCCTCCATTTCCAATGGTTCCGAAGTAACCTTTGCCTTTGTTGCCACCTTTGCCTCCATTGCCAGTGTTGACAAAGTCAACACTTCCACCTTTGCCTTTGTTGCCAACGTTACCAAAGTCAACATTGCCACCTATGCCTCCATTGCCAACATTGCCAAAACTAATGGTGCCATCTTTGCCTTCTTAGCCAATATTACCAAAGTCTTATTTCCATGCATCCCCACTATTCCAACTTTACCAAAACCAACACTTCGAACCATGCCGTCAATCCCCAAAACCCCAATTACAAATGCTTAGTCTATTTCTCTAGGTATTTTAGTTCAATTATAGGCTTTGCAAATTGTAATACTAAAAATAAAATTAAAGGCTATTGTACTGGGTGATAGTAGTAAAATTGATGGCCTGTTGCTTTTTTAGTATCTCTAATGTTATGTGAGAATTCAATTTGTTTTTTAAGTGTTTATTATATACCATTTTGGAGTTTGATTTCACATTATCATCCTTAATATTGGGAAATTTAGACCTCGGTTGATAGAACTAACAAGTTTTAAACCCATGTTGTTAATTAAATTTATTATAAATAAACTTGTTAAAACAAACAAACATCATTATCATGTCAAAAATAAGTGCAGCGAAAAAGTAAATAAGATAAGATATGATGACCCAGGAAAACCAATGAAACCAACCAGTTTCACCATAAAAAACCTGGGGGAAAACCTTCCCAAAAAGCAATCCACTATAGTAAAGAGAAGTTTCAGATCTAGTACAAAACATTTGTCATTAGACTCTACAATCTCCGTAGATGAACTTACAGCAGAAACCTTCTATCGCATCAGAACCTCTGAACTCTTCAATATATGATTGCCACTCTTTGATGCACAGATCCTAGTACGTGACTAACTCTTTTACACGAATCTCAATACGTGACTCACACACCAACTTGAGAAAAAAAAATGTTGGCTGCAAAGTTCTTCACTTCATCAATAATGAAAATCAAGAAGCACTTGGTTAAAAACCCTAAGGCGCAAAGACATAGTAGCTTCTTTTGGAGAGAATAAGGCTTCGATCACCTTTTGCATATGTTCTCCTTATATTCTCTCATGTGAAGGCCTCTAAAATAAGTCTTATATATGTCTAGGGTTGTGAGAAAAGAAACCCTACACATACAAAAGCATGGGCTGAAAATCAAATCTGAAAATTCTGATTTTCGTAACCTCGATAGATAGTATCTGTTGAGCCTCATTAAACCTCGATAGATAGCTATCTGTAGAGCAACTATCGAGCTATCTGTCCGTAGCTGTCGAGCTATCTGTCCAGCTTTAGTGAACACTATTTCTTCACTTGTTTCTTGATCTAATCTTCTTGGCTTTACTACTAGACTTGAGCAACATGTTCTTTGAAGTATTAAACACATCTTAAATCTACTCAAATACAAAAAAAGTGCGTTTTGTCAAAAGATTAGCCAACTACATAAAATATGTCCGTAATGATCTCCTCCTTTGGCAATCCGGGACAAAACCACAACAAACAAATTAACATATGAGAGAAGTCATAAAGCACTCTGCTCATGCTCACTTATTGAATACAATAAAATCTATTATAACATAAATTCTTAAAAAATTTTGCAAGAAGTAGGGGTGTGCAGCCAACCTGCCAACCCACAAAAACCGACTCGACCCAACCCAACCCAACCCGAAGAGTTGGGTTGGTTTTTAGGCCTTGGTGGGTTGGGTTGGGTTGGGTTGGGTTACAAAAAAAAATTTTATAGCGGGTCGGGTTAGGTTTGAGTCATAAAATTTCAAACCCACCAAACCCAACCCAACCCACCCATATATTTAATATATATATATATATATATATATATTTAAAATATATTATATAATTAATAAATTTTTTAAAATAACCAACTCTTCCTATCCTATATGAAAGTCAATTAATTCACACAAACCCTAGTAAATTACTATTGTTGTTTAGTCATTAATGTTGTTTGCCTTTAAGGAGCTACATTGATATTAATCTTTGGGTTCTTTTAATATATTTTTATTTTTATTTTTTCTACTCAATTTAATAATAATAATAATAATAATAATAATAATAATAATAATAATAATAATAAAATAAAATTTGTCCAACCCATGGGTTTAACCCGACACAACCCGACCCATGTGGGTTGGGTTGGGTTGGATTGGACTATGTGATGGGTTGGGTTGGGTTGGGTTGGATTGAATTTTTCTTTTTAACCAACCATAGTGGGTTGGGTCAAAAATTCTCCTCAACCTGACCCAACCCGACCCATGCACACCCCTAGCAAGAAAAGAGTTCATGACAAGTAGATCTTGACAACTTGTATTTCTGAAATATTTTAAACAAAACACATCAAGGCATCTTTGTGTGAAGCAGAAATAATAGATTGCATACAAATAATAAGAAACATGTGTATAAAGATAGAAAAGAAATAACACATGTAGAGGTAGGTGAAGAAGATATATATTATCACATATATATCAAAGATAAGCACAATATATGTAAACATGGTCACAACAACGGTGAACAAGAAGAAGAAGAAGCTAAAAGTAGCTCCTACAACAACAAGGAGGTAAACATTCCCCCTAGCAAGATGAAACACATCTCCCCCTTACAAAGGCATGTATTTCTTCCCCTAACTTGTAGAATCTTAAAAAAAGAAATCATAAATTCTCCAATTTCTCCCCCTTTTTGTCATGATTGACAAAGGGTACAAAAAGCTATAAAGCTTTACCCGAGAAACAAAAGATGATCATGGATGATCAAGGGGTCACAAAGAATCCATAAAAATGCATGAATGTAATGAAACAAGATGCTATGGATAACAAGATCAAAGAAAGATGCAAAATATGTGAAAAACAATGCATGCAAGAGAATCTCGATCGATCGAGAGGTGTCGAGAAGCTATCGAGCAAACCTCAATGGATCGAGAAGGTGTCGAGGATCTATCGAGCAGACAGAAAAATTTTTGATTGATCAACCTAGCTATCGAGAGGTGTCAAGATTGTGATAAAAAAAAAGGTGAAGAGCTCGATAGATAAGTCATGTGTCGAGAGATATCAAGGAGCTATCGAGATAGCTTAAAAACTGTTTTTCAAAGAGGAGAAAAACACAAACATGAATGTAATCAAACATGCAACTCAACCAAAGATCCAAACAACATTTTGATCTCTCAAAAAAATCTCTCAACAAGAAAAAAAATGTCATGCATTTAGATCCCAAAACACACACACACGCTAAACACGTCTAACCAATTTTATATTTCAAAAACAAGTTAAGACAGTTTAGTGAGTATACATCAACACATGTAAACCTTGTGATGACTAAATCACATTGTACCTGCACATGTATCAAGAGTAGCAAAGAATATTGCATGGTGTGTGTGAAAACATCGCAAAATTGCATAAGTGTCTCTATGTTATGACGATTTGAGCTATGAGAAAATCACTTTAAGTCATACACAATCATAACTATTTGATAGAGACTATCACCTTTGAAGTACATCCTATAACTCCCACATCTCCTAGAATACACGCTTGCAATCATGTTTTAAAGCATTTTGTTCTTTTTGCTTTTATTTTCTTTATATATTTTATTTTATTAAGCAAATCATGCATGGGTATACAAAGGAGAGAAAAGAAATACTCAATTATGTTAAGTTTTTTGACATTACACTTTTGCTATGCCGAAACATACCGATGTCATTGACATTGCACTTTTGCTATGCCGAAGCATACAGATGTCATGTCATGATTGACAGGTAACAGTGATGAGATGGTTATTTATGCCTTTCTCTTAGGATTTTCTAGTCCTTCCCATCAAAAAGAGTGATACGAGTGTTAAGTACAAGAGATCACTTAACTTTACTCATCACAAACAAAGAGCCACAAAGCTCACTTGCTTAGTTGTGCATAGAGATGCTCATCTAAGCTACAAAAGATACAAAGTTTAAAAAATTCTATTTTAATGGTCATTTTAAGGTTCATATGAACCAATGTATACAAACACACACTGTTTTTGTATTTTTCTGATTTTTCAATTTTTTTTTTATTTTAAAAACAAAACAAAATAAAAACTAAACAACCAAATAAAAACAGATAAACAATCATGAAGGCATGAAAGAAAGATGTAAATACATGAAAGTGTGATAGAAAAATGCAGATGCATGAAATCAAGCAAAGAGGGTCCTACTTTAGATAGAAAGAATTAAACCAAATGACAAACAAAAAAGACAATTAAATCTTAGGCTCCTTTCTCACCCATACAGCATGAGTCTTTGGCTGTGACAATGAAAAGGCACATGTCCTAGTATGTCTACTAAAGGACATAGAATAATTAAGATTCTCCTGAAATTGAGTTAAAAAACTCAAGGCTTTTAATAACTCTCCAAACAAAGGTATAGGCCCTTGAGAGGAAACATGTGACCATTTGGACGCTTGCTTTTGATGATACAACTTAAAGCAATTAGGACGAATGTGTCCAGAAACACCACAATGATGACAAACATGAGGTCTAACAAAGAATTTCGAATTAGCAAAAACAGTTTTGGATTTCAAACCTTTATCACCTTTCTCAGATTGAGGCACAATGACAGTCCTTGATCCAGAAGTCATAGAAAAGGAGGGGCCGGAGGAAACAACATATCCTAAGCCAGTCTTACCAGAACTAGGCTTTTGAGCACTCAATATCTCATCAAGCTTTGCTTTAGACATCCTCTCGATTTGAGTTCTAGCTTGACTTAACTCAACTTCAAGATTCTTAACCTTCTCTTCTAACAAGGTTTTCTCCAAAACAAGAGTCTCAACTAACCTTGTAGTCTCATCTGAAGATCAATTTTTTCAGTTTTTACCTTATTAAGCTCTTTTCTACAAAGATGAGAAGTTTCTTCAGATTTTATGAATTCAATGCATAACTTATCATAGGCTTCCTGAAGGGTCAAATTCTTGGATACTTCTTCATTAGAAGAATCCTCATTGTCACCAGCACTCTCCACAACCGCCTTATCGGTTGAGGCAGCAAAGACCATAACATGACTACATTCATCCACATACTCATCAGAAGAGTCATTCTCAATGTCACTCCAAGTAGCAACCAACCCTTTATCTTCTAACTTCTTGGCTTTTTCCCTCATAAGGTAGTTTGGGCACTCTATTCTTATATGACCAAAACCCTTGCACTCATGGCATTGGATGAAGGGTTTCTCATCCTTACCCTTCCTAGAGGATTTAGATTTCCTAGGAAGTTTGTCCTTATCCTTTTTCCTAAACTGAAGAAGCTTGATAATCTCATAAGTTATGAAGGTTAGATCCTCATCCCCATCCTCATGCTCAACATCATCTTCATCTTCATTTTCAGAGTCCTCAATCTCTTCCTCTATACCCTTAAAAGCCAAAATTTTACTCTTTCCACCTTTTTCCATTGAGCCTAATCTCATCTCATAAGTTTGAAAGTTCCCTACAAGCTCAGTTAAAGGAAGTTGATCAATGTCCTTCACTTCTTCAATGACAGTGATCTTGGCATGGAATCTTTCAAGTAAGGACCTAAGGATTTTTCTAACAATTTTGGATTCTGCTATAGATTCTCCAAGGTCGAAAGCAGAATTTACAATATCCTTGAGTTTAGCATAGAACTCATCAAATGTCTCATCCTCTTCCATCCTTATTTCTTCAAAACTATTAGTGAGTCTTTGAAACTTCACAATCTTTACTGCCTTGGTACTTTCATAGGTGATCTCAAGATGGTCTATACTTCCTTGGTAACTTCTGTGGAAGATATTTTCTTGAATTCCTTATTGGTCACCCCACAAAATAAAGCATTCAAGGCTCTACTGTTGAAATTTGCAGCTATGATTGTTGCATCATCCCAATCCATCGGCGATTCCTTTGGCTTAAACCAGCTAACTTCAACAGCTTGCCATACCTGTTCACTTAGAGCCTACAAAAAACTTTCATACGAACTTTCCAGTACGCATAATTAATGCCATCAAATAAAGGAGGAATCAAAAGAGATTGTCCACGATTCATGACAACGGGGTTCAAGGATCACACTCAAGAAATTAATCTAATCAGAGTATACCCGCTCTGATATACTTGTTGGAAAATTTAGACCTGGTTAATAGAATTAACAAGTTTTAAATCCAAGTTGTTAATTAGATTTATTATGAATAAAACTTGTTAAAACAAACAAACATCAATATCATCTCAAAAATAAGTGCAACGGAAAAATAAATAAGACAAAATATGATGACCCAAGAAAACTAATAAAACCAACCAGTTTCACAGTAAAAAAGCCTAGGGGGAAACCTTCCCGAAAAGCAATCCACTATAGTAAAGAGAAGTTTTAAATCTAGTACAAAACCTTTATCCCTAGACTTTACAATCCTCGTAGATGAACTTACAGCAGAAACCTTATACCGCATCAGAACGTTTGAACTTTTCGATATATGAATGCCACCATTTGATGCATGAATCCCAGTAAGTGACTAACTTCTTTACAGGAATCCCAGTAAGTGACTAACTTCTTTGCACGAATCCCAGTACGTGACTTACACACCAACTTGAGAAAGAAAAATGTTGGCTGCAAAGTTCTTTACTTCATCAATAATGAAGATCAAGAAGCACTTGGTTACAAAACCCTTTTAGGCACAAAGACGTAGTAGTTTCTATTGGAGAGAATAAGGCTTCGGTCACCTTTTGCATATGTTCTCCTTGTATTCTCTTATGTGACAGCCTCTAAAATAAGCCTTATATATGTCTAGGGTTATGAGAAAAGAAACCCTACACAAATACAAAAGTATGGGCTGAAAATCAGATCTGAAAATTCTGATTTCCGTAACCTCGATAGATACCTCGATAGATAGTATCTGTTAAGTCTCATTAAACCTCGATAGATAGCTATCTATCGAGCAGCTGTCGAGCTATCTGTCCGCAGCTGTCGAGCTATCTGTCCAGCTTAAGTGAACACATTTTCTTCACTTGTTTCTTGGTCTAATCTTCATGGCTTTAATACCAGACTTGAACAACATGTTCTTTGAAGTATTAAACACATCCTAGATCTACCCAAATACAAGTAAAGTTTGTTTTTCAAAAGATTAGCCAACTCCATAAAATATGTCCTTAACACTTAATAATTTATCTCTATAATAATCTTTAATAATTTATCTCTATGATAATTCTTCAAAACTTGCAATTGTCATTTCTTCTTACTTGTTGTTGCTATTGTTAAGAAATGAGAATGATGCCAATCCAAAATATTCTGTCAAATTGGGAAACAATGAGGCAATGGTAACATTCATTTTGGCAAAACACTGACAATGGTTTTCTCTCCCGTGTAGGAGTTGTGTCTCTCAAGATCTCTCGAACTCTCTCTCTCTCTCTAATCTTATAAAGTCTTTCCTGAAGCATCAACTAAGTCTCTTAGGGGACTTATCTGGTGGCCTCTTAGAATAAATGTAATCTCACAAGTATGGAACAAGATCTGATAGATGGCTAAAAGCATATGCGGCTAACAAGGGACGAAGAGATACAAATATCAATCTCAGGAGGAAGGAAGAGCAAAACTAATAGAGGAATACTCCTTGAGTCTAATGGGAAAGATGTTATCTAACAGGAAACAAAACATTCAAGCCCTAAAGAATACACTCTCGTCAAGCCTCAAAAGCAGGCCCAGATCTAAGAATAGTTAAGGTGGGGAATGATATTCTTCAGTTCAAGTTTGCGAGTGAGTATCAATTACAATGGGTGGAAACAAACGGTCCCTAGAATTTTGAAAACATCCTTCTCCTTCTCAAGAGATGGGAAAAGGGTTGTCAGTAAACAACATCAACTTCACCCATTTTCCCTTTTGGCTTTAAGTGTGGGGTTTGCCTTTTTTATCTGAGAAAACAAGGAAAGATATTGGAAACAACCTAAGGAGTTTCTTGGCAGCTGATTCTAGATCATGGCCATCAGACCAGGCAAATTCATAAGGATTAGGGTGAATATTCCTCTAAATAAGCCACTAAGAAGATGCGAAATGGTAATCAATCCAAAAGGAGAGGCTTATCAAATTTTCTTTCGCTATGAAAGGCTTCTTGTCTTTTGTTTCAGATGTGGAATAATGGGGCATGATGAATGCCACTACCAATCACAAGCGAGCCAACCAAATGAATGAATGCAGTACGAACAGTGGCTATGAGTCCAGAGTGGAATTAAGGGAAGCGGAGCAAAGGAGGGGTAACCGCCGACGACACCATTTGGCTACTCAACATCAAAGACAACGAGGCAAGGCACAACATTAGAGGTGGCTGAAATGACCAATCAAGCCGTTGACAAGATGGATGGTGTAGTTAGTGGACTTCTCCATAGAAAAAAGCTGATGGAAACATGCTCAGGCTGTTAGACGATGGAATAGCAGGTTCGTAAAGTTTAAATCAAATTCAAATTCAAAAGGAAAATGATAGGACCACCGAAAATGGCACATCCTTGTGCCACAACTCACCAAGTGGTGAGTTTTAATTGGTGAAGGTGTGTCCCCACATGACCCACAAACACTCCTTCACCAATCACAACTTGCCACATGGCAAGTTGTGGCACAGAATTGTGCCATTTTTGGTGGTCCTAGCACAACTCAATTCAAAATATCCAAGTAGTAACAATCAGTAATGAAGGAGGGATCCCTAGGAGAAAAACAAGGGGTAGATAAGAAGGAAATGGGACTAGTCCACGTATATGATATACCAAGTTATAGTGAAAACTCAAAAAAAACAAATGGGCCAAGGGAATAATCAAGCTAAAGAAGACCATGAAGTTACCAGGACACTTAAAAACCATACTGGGCTTTTAGGAGAGCCAACCATAAGTGCAAACAAAGGACAAGACCAGCACAGGAAAGGAAAATGGAAAAAAAATTAGCCAAAGGCTAGCCTAAAGAAGGTGAGTTTGAGATGGAGATAATAGTCAGCTTTGTAGGATTAGAACGTAGCCTCTAGGTAGAAGAGGAGACCCCAAATGAAATAAGTATGAAAAGATTGTGTGGAGACAAATCTATAGCTTCCTTTCCAACGGCAGAAGTTGCTAGGTAGCCCCACTGAGAATCATGAATTCCATAAGCTGGAACTACCGAGAATTAGGAATCCCTAGACAGTTCAAGCATTGCACAGCCTTGTGCAACAATGGAATCCCAATATACTCTTCTTAATGGGGATTAATACTAGAGCTAAGAGAATGGAGAAAGTCAAAGAAAGAATAGGTCTTGCAAATAGTCTGATTGTTCCCAATGAAGGCAAAAGTGGAGGAATGGCTCTTGTATGAGTCAGAGGATTAGATGTAGAGATTAAAAGCTATACTGTAAACCATAGTGATGCTATAGTGACTAATCCAGTGTCAATTTTTAAATGAAGAATCACTAGGTTTTATGGGAACCCAGACACTAACCAAAGGAAAAAGTCTTGGAACCTACTCCACTTCCTTAATGCTTAATACCAGCTCCCATGGGTTTGTTTGGGGGATTTCAACGATATTTTTAAAGGCATCAAAAATATGGGGTGGACTTGAGCGACCCCAACAACAAATGGAGGGGTTCAGACATGTAGTGCATGCTTGTAGTTTTCAAGATATGGGTTTTGAAGGTCGAAATTCGGATGGAGCAATTGAAGGTCGAAGGGAGAAAGAATAAGATTGAGATTGGATAGGGTGTTGGCTACAACAAAGTGGAAAGAGAAATACCAATATGCTAAAGTTTTTCATGTGGTGGATTCTACATTAGATCACTGTGCTCTTATTCTAACAAACTAGCAACTATGCCACAAACACAGAACAAGATGATTCCACTTTAAAGCAACCTGGGTTAGGCATGAAAAATGTTGAGAGATCGTCCAAGATTCTTACAGGCTTGCAATCACCTGGTGGGCTAGTTGAAGGACTAAAGGATTGTGTAGAACGATTAAAAAGATGGAGTCGACATGATTTAGGCCATGTCACAAAGAAGATCCAAGAAAAAAAAGAAAGATACTACAAGATGTGGTCTAAGCTGACAGAGATGGTAGCAGGGGAGATGAGGTAGATATGCTATGTAAAGAAATAAATGAGTTCTTGGATGATGAGAAGATGAGATGGAACCAGAGATCAAGGGTTCAATGGCTGAAATTGGGAGATAGGAATACCCAATACTTCCACCATAGAGCATCACAGCAACAGAAAAAGAATGAAATCAAGGGCCTTTTGGACAAAAATGGAAGACAATGCGAAGAGTTTGGAGACATTGCAAAGATAGCAATAGACTACTTCAATGAACTGTTTCAAACATCCCACCTAACTAGAGTAATGGAGGTAGCTCGAACAATACCAAGAATGCTCACTGAGGAAATGAATGAGCAGCTAATAAAAGAATTCCAAAAAGAAGAAGTCATTCTAGTCATCCAGCAAATGCACCCGACAAAAGCTCCTAGCCCAAACGGTATGTCCGCTATCTTTTATCTAAAATATTGGGATATAATTAGGGAAGATGTTACCAATACAATGTTAAGTATTCTCAACTCAAATTCCTACCTAGTAGAACTAAATCAAACAAAAACAAATAACCCAACTAATATGTGTGAGTTTCAGCCAATTAGCCATTGTGTGTTATACAAAATCATCTCAAAAGTCCTACAAAATAGGCTTAAACCTATTCTTAATGCTATCATCTTAGAAAACCAAAGTGTTTTTGTCCCAAACCAACTTATTACTGATAATGTCCTTGTTGCCTTCGAAATTATGCACTATCTAAAGAATAAAAAAGATGGGAAAGATAAATACATGACAGTAAAGCTAGATATGAGTAAGGCGTATAACCGAGTGGAGTGGGGCTTCCTATGTAATATCATAACTAAGATGGGTTTTAATGGCAAGTGGATTAGTCTAATAATGAACTGGATTTCCCCTGTATCTTACTCAATCCTTATAAATGGGGTCTCCTAAGGCTGCATACCCCCTTCAAGGAGACTTCGCCAAAGGGACGCCTTATCTCCTTACTTTTTCTCATATGTGTAGAAGGACTCATAGGACTGATAGAAGATGCAATCAAGAATAACAAACTTTCTGGCATTTCTATTAGCAAGGGCTACCCAACAATTACCCACCTCCTCTTTGCTAACGATAGTGTTATATATTTCAAAGCAAATGGCCAAGAGAGCAAGGAACTCCAAAACATCCTTCAAAAATATGACGAAGCAATGGGCTAGAAAATAAATACAGTCCTCTGTTTATTTTAGCTAGAACACAAATGAAGAAACAAAAGCTGAAGTCCTAGATTCTCTTGGCTCCATGCAAGACACCCAACCAAAAAAATATTTGGGCCTCCCTTCCTTAATTGGAAGGTCAAAAAAGCAAGTGTTTATTGAAATAAAGGAAAGGGTTGGAAAGAAGTTATTAGGGCAGAAGGAGAAACTCTTGTCAATAAGAGGTAGGGAAATCCTGATAAAGGCTGTTGCCCAAGTTGTGCCAACTTATACGATGGGGTGCTTCTTACTCCCAAAAGGTCTGTGTGAGGATCTTAAAGGAATGATGAGAAATTTCTAGTGGGAGCAAAGGAATCACGAATCAAAGATTGCTTGGGTGTGTTGGTCAAAAATGTGCAAATCAAAACTTGAAGGAGCGATGGGCTTCCGAGATCTTCAAGCATTTAATTTAGCCATACTAGCCAAACAGAGATGGCGGATGATGTCTTTCCCTTCATCATTGATGGCTCAACTATACAAGGTAGGATTCTTTCAAAACAATGATGTCTTAAGTGCTAACCTGGGAAGCGATCCATCATTTTCTTGGAGAAGTATTCACCAAAGCTTGGAAGTTTTGAAACAAGGCACAAGATGGAGGGTAGGCAATGAAAAAACAATTAACATCTAGGATGACAAATGGCTGCCAACCCCTTCAACCTACAAGGTAATTTCCCCTTAGATAGATTTTGGAGATTTCCCCTTGGTCTCTACCCTTATTGACCAAGATATAAGAAGATCAAGGAGGGATAGATTGGAAAGGATTTTTCAATTGCCATTTGCTTGATGACCAACTAATATTGGTGGGCAATAAAAAAAAAAAGGAATTTTTATAGTGAAAAGTGCCTACTACGTGTGTAGACACTCGATTTTGTACCCATAATCTAATCTTGGAAGATTACTAGAATGACCATTCATATACCCTAAATTTAGAGTTGCATTACATGCATTAATTCATTCATTGCATATCATAAAAATGATCTTAAGGTTCTAACGGTCGCAACGGTATGTCCAATTTTCAAATTGGACCGACGGATTGAAAGATATCACATGATTAAGTTTGTATAGTCTGCATGCATTGTATAGGGCGAAGCCAATCACGTGTGATTAATTGAAATTAATTTTGATTGGTTAAGTATTTTTCTTAAAGTGATATTTGTTACATGGGATTAAAACAAATAAGTTGATAATATTTAAAGACTGTAGATAATTAGGCTTTTGGGATAATTATATTCAAAATATTATTTTAAAAGTCCTAATTATCACTTTGGAATTAGTTTTATCATGAAAATAACTCTGAAATTCATCCAAATACAATTTTAGAGTTGGAAAACACTTCAAAAACATGCTAATCAAGTAGCAGATTTCAGATTCACGTTCCAAAGTACTTTTGGCATGGTAGAACTCAAAATTCGGATTACGGTATTTCTGGAAAGGTTGTAGAGAATCAAATTTCACTTTAGCTATCAAAATTTCAGCTTAATCCGAATTTTGAGTAAAAAGATATGATCAAAATACTGAAACTGGTTCTGGTTTGAAAAATCAGCTTACTCTTATCCAAATCTCCTATTTTTAAGGATTTTCCCCATACTTTTTTTGTTTATTTTTTAAGCATTCCAACCTCTATAAATAGGGGATTCCTCTCAAAATTCAACACACTTTTTCACACTTTCTAATCCCCCCCCCCCCCCTTTTTCTAGCTCTTCTCTTCTGAATTTTCAATACCTCTTACGTTAAAGATGTTCTAGAGGCCTTTGCTTTAGGAACTTCTTTTTTTTTTTTTGGTTATTGTTTGATGCATATATATGTTTAGCATGCCTTTTTTTTTTTTTTGGTTCTTGATATATAATTGTCATGCTCTACTTGAATTTTCTTTAACATGTTCTTAGATGATTGTTTATTGTGATTCTTTTTCTTAAGTTTCAAAATCTATTGACGACTATCAAAGATCAAATTTCTTTAAACTCAAAAATTGATATGATTTTTTCAGATCTGATTTTCTTTAAACTGAAAAACTAATATGAATTTTCAGATCTAATTTTTTTTTTAACTCACAAAAGTTATCTGAATTTTTCGAATACGATTTTTTTAATAAAAAGTTTATCTGTATTTTTATTAAATACAAATCGGAATTTTTTAACTCTCAAAACCGATCTGTATTTTCATTAAATACTGATCTGATTTTTGTTACACAATTGCAGATTTTGAAATTTAAATGAAGGGATTGAAAATTAGGTTGAAGTCTTTTCTTTTTCTTAATATGTGATGCATGCATAATGAATTTATCTCATGAATGTAAATCCTCTTTCAAAAGTCTTTTTTATTTTATGTCCAACAACATATCTGAATTTTTTATATATATAAACCAAGAATCATTTTTTTTTTTAACTTTTTCAAAACAGATATGATTTTTCTTGATAAAATCACTCTTTTTTTACTTTACACAAAACAATCTAATTTTTTCTTGATAAAATCTTTCATTCTTTTTCTTTTATAAAAACAAATCTGATTTCTTTTTTACAAACCAAGTCTTATTCTTTTTACCCTCAAAACAAATCTGAATTTTCTTTGAAAAACAGGACACATCCATAAGGTAAATTTATGTAGATTAATTTTTGTCAAGTGTCTGTCATATGAGTCCAACATATCATTCAACATCATGCAAAAATGGTATATTGATCATTAGAGTCTAGAAGACCAGGCTTTGTCTAGGCGGAATGGATGCCTAACACCTTCTTATTCTGTAACCTAGCCTCCAAGCCTAGGATTTTTGGATAGGCATACTAGTTTTTTGTCTTTTTTTAATTTTGGATAAATTATAACTAGGACCAAGAGTTTTCTATTCTTTTGCATAGATTGTAACTAGGACCCAAAACTTTGTAAGATTTAATTTACCAAAATTGTACTTTTCTTTATTCAATCAATGATAGTCGAAGTATTCTAAGCACGTCATTTGTATTTATTTCTTTTTTTTATATATAAAAAATAAATGGCAACTTCACACTACTTATCCAAAAAAAGAGGTGTCTTTAAAAGCATCCAAATCCCTTTTTGAGAGCACCTAAATTTCACGGTCTCTCACAACGTGGCTAGGAAGGTGCTAGATGTTAGGATTAGTGCCCTAAAATCCTATTGTATGTCATGTATGACCTCATGTATAACATTATGTTTTATGTAATAAACTTGTTTTATTATTATCTAAAATAATGATAGCATGAATATTTGGAGATTATCATATAGTCCTTGAGTACATAGTATGTGATTTAGTTACAGAAGATATAAATCATAAGCTCTTTGTAAACTCAAAATCTTAATTTGTAAACAGTGAAGAAATTGGGCATTTCATCTACGAAGACTATAACATGTCAATTAAGATAATTTGTCTTGATCATGGAAGTGGAGGCTTCTAGTTGATATGTTAATATGTTGTAAGTGTATAAAACAAATTGAATTGGACCGCTGTAAGATTTATTGTTCTATTAACGACTGTCAAATGTATAATAAATCTCACAACTTCTCATTTACATAAACTCTCAATCCTAAGGGAATAGTGAACCCGATCATGAAATGTAGGTTACTTTAATATATCAGAAGTGAGATCTAGACAAATGGTCAAAATTTCAGTATATTGGGCAACCAAACATAATGTTGAAGGAACACATTCTCAAAATGGAACTTATAGTCTCTTTATAGAGATATATTATATTCCCTTGAGATAAGTGTAATGGGTTTGGTTATTCAGAGTGTTAGACCTAACCACTTTAGTAAAGAGTTACTAAAGTTTATATTTTATAAAATGAGATTTCATAAAATATATATGAATAACTTAAAGAATTAAACCGGACACTCAAGGATCAAGATGTCGTAATCTTCAAAGTGACAATTACATATTATGACTTTGTATTACTATGAATATTTTCATGAAGGAGTTAACGCTCTGTTTGTTTCAGTAATAACGTTTTCTAGAAAACGAGGCATTTTTCAAGAAGTATTTTCTATAAAACTATCTCATTTTCTAATGTTTAGTAGCAACTTTAAATGAGTTGAAAAACAACCTCCTAACTTCCGTTATTTAGCTTGCTGTGAGATATAGTTGTTTTCCAAAAAAATTTAATGGAAAACAATCTTTAAAAATAAGCTATACTTTTTATGTTGACCAAATATAGTTTTCCTTTGACTCATCTTTTTTTATGCTACCAAACACTAGAAAACATGAAAAACTATCTTTACACAAAGTTTTTCATCGAAACAACGGAGCGTAAATGTTTAATAAAGTCTTGGTATATAATTTATTAATAAGGCCTAGAGTGAAATTATATTTATATAGTGGTATTAAATATAATTAATGGTAATTTTGGGCTTGTCAAGAGTTGACAGATAAGTCCAAAGCCCATCGAAGCTAGAGTTTTATTTGTCCATTTTGGTCCCACTCCAAGCTACACACTAAAGCCCAATTAGGCTGGCCCAAAGGGTGACCCAAATAAATAATCAGCTATTTATTTAATAAGAGTTATTAAACAAAGTAACTGCCTAAGTGCAGAGATATATGTATGATTAAAAGGAGAAAATTTATCGGAGTTTTTCTTAAGAGAGAAACACTTGGTTATTCCCTTGGACAAATAAATATAGAATTGATTGAGAAACCACACATCTTGGGCACATTGAGGAATTGGAGTGAAGATTGAAAGGCTTCTCAACAAAGTCCAATCTTCATTTGTTTTGAATTTCACTACATCAAGGTACGCTTTCTTGTTCTTTGTTTCTAAAATTCAGATGTTGCAAGTTATCTCACATGAATAAAGTAGATCCGTTATATTCCGCTACATGTTTTGTATGAGATACAAAACTGTGTTTTCCACATCTTTTTCCTACACTAGAAGCAAGTGAACATGGGGAATTCTCATCAGGTGACGTGCAATATCCCTTATGGAAGAAAATGTGGCACTTGAACATCCTAGCAAAGGTGAGAATATTTACTTGGAGACTGTGTATGAATGTAATCCCCACTATGCTTAACCTAAGCAAAAGAGGAGTCCCAGTAGATTTTCTCTGTCCACTATGCAGTAAGAAGCCAGAATTTGTAGAGCATGCAATTCTAAAATGTGAAATAGCCAAAAAATTTTAGGAAAATTGGCTTCACTGCCCCATCAATATCTTGGAAGGTAGGCGAGACTTTTCTGATATAGCTTTAGACATGCTGAGTCAAGGGACCCAAAGGGACCTAGAAAAACTCTTTAAAGTGGCATGGATGATTTGGTATAATAGGAATGAAATGGTGCATCATACAAACAGATCCTCTAAAAATATCATTTAGGGGAATGCTATGCAAATGGTGAAAGACTATAGGGAGGCAAATTGTATTCGAGCAAAGTCCTTGTGTTAATGTGTAATAGGGTTGTGGGCTTTAGGCCCACCTTACTTACTTGTATAGCACACATATTTATACTACATACTCTACCTCCTATATAAAGGCACTCATGTATATTTATTCTCTAAGAAATACAATAATATTCATTTAGAATTTCTAACATGGTATCGGAGCCACTACTCTAATCATTGAGTGTGCTATTCTCAAGCAGTCTTGTCTTCTTGGGTGTCATCCACTGCAACTGTCGTTGTTAGAATCACCACTGCCACCGCCATGACTACTGTACATCAAAGACCACTACTTTGCCGCCACCACCGCTTCCACTTCTTCGATCAGACCACAGGTCACACCACTAAAAAGGACACTCTCCGATCTGCTCACCCATGAAAACTCGTCTCCATCGGACCACTCACACACCCTCACATGCCACTGTAAGTCTCAGTAATATCACCACGCGCCGCCACTCTTCTTCACGCGCTGACATGCACCAACTCTGCACCTGCTGATGTCATCGACTACGTCATCTATGACACGTCAACCCTAGGTAACGTCATCACTGCCACGTCATCCAAAATTCAGATGCTTACGTCATCCACATGTCAGCTGCTTACGTCATCTTTGACCTGTCACCATTGAATTTGACCAACATTGACTTTTCTTGTTGACTTTGACATGCATTGACCGTTGACTTTTTGTCAGAGTTGACTTTTTGCAGTCTAAGTGCTCCTTATCCAATTTTTTGCGTAAATTTCATTTTTGCACTCTATTTTTGCATATTTTGCTTCTAGATGAAGAATAAGGACAAGTCTTCTTTTTATTGCAACAATCATCGTCGACAATCCAACAAACGCTTTTGCAATTTTTACAAACATCTTTGCCATAATATTGAGACTTGCTACCAACGCAACAAATTAGTTGGTTCCATTTCTACTGCTACTATTGCTAACACTAAGAGTATCCAACCAATGGCTCCCTTCTCTACAAAGTCCAAGTCTTCTGGATCCACTATCACCATTTCCACAATTGACTTTCAAAACATCATCACTAATACCATTCGTGTGATTGGTAATGCATCTTATTCCTCTTCTCTCTCAGTTACATTTGGTATGTCTCCTTCCTCTTGGCTTATGGATTCTGCTTGTTACAACCACATGACACCTCACTCATCCTTTTTTTCTCAACTTGAACCAGCACCACACCCTCTTAATATTCACACAGCCAATGGTTCCACACTGTTTGGTCATAATATAGGTTCTATCTCGACTTCCAACCTCTCGGTTCCTGGGGTTTTTAATGTTCCTAACATTTCTTGCAAATTATTTTTTTGGGTCAAATTAGCTGAGTTGGGTTATCGCATTACCTTTGATTATTCTGGGTGTATTATGCAGGATCCAAGGACGGGACAAGAGCTTGGGACCAATCCTAGATTTGGGCGTATGTTTCCCGTAGACCACCTTCATCTTCCACCTGTTACTCCTATTTCAGTTGCTGCTACAGCTGCTGCAATTCTTCTATTCCTTCCCTTGCACCTTAGCATTCTCGACCTGGTCATGCATCTTCCTCTCAGGTACAATACTTGGCTTCTAGAGTTTTTTTAAATTCAGTATCTACAAAAAATTTTGATTGTATTTCATGTCAGTTAGGAAAACAACCAGCTTTGCCTTTCAATACTAGTGAATTAATGTCCGCTAATATCTTTGACCTAATTCATTCTGATGTCTAGGGGCCTTCTTCTGTCTCTAGTATGGGTGAATCTCAATATTTTGTTGCATTTGTTGATGATTATTCCCACTATATCTGGATTTTTCATATGAAACATCGTTCTAAATTATTGCAAGTATATTCTAATTTTGCAAAAAATGGTTGAAACTTAATTTTCCAAACGAATCAAAATTTTTCGATCTGATAATGCTCTTGAATACACTCAATATGCTTTCCAAATTATTTTGCATTCCTATGGCACTATTCATCAACTAACCTGTACAGGTACCTCTTAACAAAATGGTAGAGCCGAACGAAAACTTAGTCATATTCTTGACACTATTCTTGCTCTCCTTTTCTCTACCAAAGTTTTTGCTCCTTTTTAGGGTGAAGCTATTGTTCATGCTGTTCATGTTGTTCATGCAATTAATCGTATTTCCAGTCCTATCATCCAAAATTAAAATCTATATGAGCGCCTTTTTAGGTCACCTCTAGACTGTTGCCACCTTCACTCCTTCAGCTCTGCCTGTTTTGTTCTTCTTCAGCCACATGAGCATAACAAACTTTAGCCTCGGTCTAGAATCTATTGGTTTCTTGGCTATGGTGAAACTCAAAAGAGGTATCGGTGTTATGATCCTATCTCTCATTGTCTTCGTATCTCCCGCAATGTTATTTTTTGGGAACATCGCTCCTTTGTCAAGCTCTCTCACTTCCATACCTCCCTATCTACCTCGTCTGTCTTAGATATTTTTTCAGATGAGCCACATATTCCTTCTATAATTACTCATGATTCTCCTATAGACTTCTCTATCCAACCACCAGATATTTTTGATACCTCTCCTATATCACCCTCAAATGAACAGGTCAAAAACGAGCCACTGAACCCTGAGCTTGGGTCCCCTGCTCCTACTCTGGCTAAAGATCTTGCACAGGACATTCCACCTCATCACTCAACTCTGGTAAGATCCACTCCTGCATATTTACTTGACTATCATTGTTACACTACCCTTTCTACACTACACGAGCCTCGCACCTATCATGAGGCCTCCACTGGCCCTTTATGGTAGATTGCAATGAAAGAGAAACTTGATGTATTATATAAAAATCATACTTAGAATTCGGTAACTCTCCCCCCTTAGAAATCTGTGGTTGGTTGTAAGTGAATCTACACGATCAAGACTCGCTCTGATGGGTTCATTGAGTGATATAAAGCGCGTCTTGTTGCAAAAGGTTTTACACGGAAGTATGAAATTTATTATGAAAAGACAATTGCTCCAATTGCTAGAATCTCATCTGTTTGTGCCCTCTTAGCTGTTGCAGCTACCAGTAAATGGGATCTTTTTCAGATGGATGTCAAAAATACATTCCTTAATGGGAATTTATGTGAAGAAGTTTATATGCAACCTCCTCCTAGTCTCGTTATTGAACCGAACAAGGTTTGTCACCTTCGAAGTGCACTTTATGGCTTTAAACAAGCTCCACAAGCTCGGTTTGCCAAGTTCAACTCTACCACCTCTCACTTGGGTTACATTGCCAGTCATTATGATTCTGCCTTATTTCTTCGTCGTACCGACAAAGGCACCATTTTGTTTCTCCTATATATGGATGATATGATCATAACTGGTGATGACCTTAGTGGCATTCAAGAACTCAAGGATTTTCTCAGTCAGCAGTTTGAAATGAAAGATCTTGGATATCTCAGCTACTTCTTGGGTCTTGAAATCACTCATTCCACAAATGGTCTTTATATTACTCAGACAAAGTATGCTTATGAACTTTTGTCTTGAACTGGACTCACTGATAGCAAGACTGTTAACAATCCGGTTAAACTAAATGCGCATCTGACTCCCTCGGGGGGGAAACCATTGTCTAATCCCTTTCTTTACAGACGATTGGTTGGCAGCCTAGTTTATCTCACTGTCACTTATCCAGACATTTCCTATGCTATTCACCAAGTAAGCCAGTATTTGTCTACTTCATAATCGACTCACTATGCTGCTATTTTGCACATTCTTCTAAACCTGAAGAGCACTCTCTTCTATGGTCTTTTCTACTCTACTCGGTCTCCTCTTATTCTCCGTGCATTCTCTGATAATAATTGAGCAGGAGATCCTACTAATCACAAATCCACCACTAGTTATTGCTTTCTTCTTTGATTTCTTGACGAAGCAAAAAACAAACCCTTATGGCCCGCTCCAATATTGAAGCAAAATATCATGCCTTTGCAAATATCACATCTGAACTTCTTTGGCTACGATGGCTTCTTAAGGACTTAAGTATGTCCACATCCTCTGCTACTCCTCTTTATTATGACAACTAGAGTGTCATTCATATTGCTCACAATGATGTCTTTCATGAACAGACTAAACACATTAAGATCGATTGTCATTTTATCTGTTATCATCTTGTCCATGGTGCTCTCAAGCTATTCTCAGTCTCCTCTAAAGATTAACTTGTAGATATTTTCACCAAGTCACATCCTAAGGGACGCCTTTGTGCTTTAGTTAACAACCTCAAGTTGGTCTCACACCCACCTTGAGTTTGAGGGAGCTATTAATGTGTAATAGGGCTGTGGGCTTTAGGCCCACCTTGTTCGCTTGTATAGTATACATACTTGTACTACACACTCTGCCTCCTATATAAAGGCACTCATGTAGATTTTATTCTCTGAGAAATACAATAATATTATTTCAGTATTCATAACACCCTGGAGCCAAAAGAAAATAGTTTTGAACCCCACCCAAATGACTACTTTCTCATCAATGTGGATGGAGCTATTCCCACTGAATATGGCCACTCGAGTATCGACATCATTATTCGTGATAAGGACTTGAAGTTCACAGTTGCAATGTGCAAGCCCATCTCAGGAAGGTTTGGAGTAGAAGAAACTGAAACTATTGCAAGGGAACAAGGCTTAGTGCTAGCAAAAGAGCTTGGGCTGGAGCGAGTTCTTATAGTTGGAGACTCTCTTCAAACAATCCAAGCAATTGATCAAGAAGAAGTTAGAGGTGTAGTTGGCCATATTGTAGCTGGAATTGTGCAGGAAATGAGAAGTTTTGCTAATGTGAAAGTCAAGCACATTGGAAGAATGGGTAACAAAATAGCCCATGAATTAGCCCAGCAAGCAAAAAGAGCGAGAGATACCATGTGTTGGTTGGGAAGAGAGCCAAACATAATTGCAGATTTGTTAAGATATGAGGGAACGTTTCTATAGGGTCTTGTTTGTGGTCTAGATTGTTTCTGTTTTTTTCCTTTGTGTTCTAATTCTATTTGTTGCTTTGGATGGCAGAGCTAATTCTGTGTTGTTTAATGAAATTTCAGTCATTTTTCAAAAAAAAAAAAGAAAAAAGAATGATGCCTATCCATTAACATTGGCAATTAGATTATCTTCTATCAAGATTAAAGTTTAAAGACTTGAATAAGAGATGATTAAGAAATCGTATACAAAGTAACAAATTTAGTCAATAGCATTAACGACTATCACCAAGAACCTTATAGTTTAATTGGTAACTTATGGAAGACAAATTTACATATACATATATATATATATATATATATATATATATATAAGCTAAGAGAAAGTTAAATCATACAATGTCTCATATTCTGTCACGTAAAAAAAACAGGCACATATATACAGTTTTTAGTTACAAGGTATATCGTTTTAGGATTATTTAACTTTTATAATCGTTTACTATTTCAAATGTCATTATAATTCCCATCTGTTGCTTAAAAGTTAAAACCCACAGAGCTTTGCATCTTCAATGCTCCCAAACCATAAAATTTTAGGCTTTGGTATTTCAATTGAATTGCTTTTGATTTAGGCTTACGTTTGGGTAAGTTATTCTATAGGATGATTACCAGATAACAGTTATTAACGATAATTGTTAAGGTTTAGATCAGGTCTCTTTTTTTTCTTTTTTTTTGTCTTGACAACGTTTTTGAGTTGATCATTAAATAATTTATGTCTTCTGTTGGGTTCTAAGACTTTAGGTTTGAATGTATTAAAACTTCAATTTGTAATGTTGGCAAACCGTGATCAAAACGTTTAGTCTTGTTTTAGACTTGCTCAAAGTATGTTAAAGTTGTAAAGTTGGAATCGAGTGTTCCGTAGGATTTACTATGTAAATCTGACTGGCTCAATCAATTAAAAATTAGACTCTATCGATCAAAGGTCGTGCAAATTGTTTTTCTGCAAAATTTTCCAACTCAACCCAAGCCCGGTTTGACGTGTAGAGTTTTATGTTTTGTCTTAAGTATAAAAGGGAAAACCCTAGCCACGTTTTAAGTATGCTCTTTATGCTGTGTGTGTGAATCTTTTGTGAGATTTAGAGGTGTTTTTTTTTTACATACATTTAGGGTTATCAATATCTAGATTGATGTCAAGAGCTTAATGATTAGCTCAGTTGCAGATTCAAGAGCTTAAAGATATACAAGCGGGAATGCTTGTGCTTGCTTGAAATTCGAGAAAGAAGTAGTCCGTGGACTTGGAGCTGTCACGTGGTTGTGGTAGTAAGTTTCTTACTCAAGGTAGCAATAGGATGTTAGTGGTCTAAGTCGTTATTGTGTAAACTTCAATTTTTTATAGTGGATTCAGTTTATCTTGAGGATAGCTAGGTTAAATCCTCCCCTGATTTTTTACCGACTTGATTTTCTTGAGTTATCATATCGTTGTGTTCTTTATTTTTCGCACTTTACAATTATATGATTTATATGTGTTAACCTAGATTTGCATAATTTACCTAAGTTAATCACTTGGCTAAATAACTAGGTTAATCTGGTTGTGTTTTAAGGGGTCTAAAACTGTACAAGTGGTATCAGAGCGGGTTAGCTCTAGTATTTAGATCCTTTGATCTAAAAATTGATCCTTGACCCCTTTTGTCATGGAACACGATCGCTCTCTTGTAATCCCACCTCACTTTGATAGGAATAATTATGCTTACTAGAAAGTAAAGATGAAAGCATTCTTGAAATCTATTGATGAGAGAGTTTGAAACTCCGATGAATATGGATGGGAGAAGCCCACTACTCTAGTGAGTGAATGGCAAATCTCTCAGAAAGAAGCAGCCGCTTTTAATAACAAAGCTATGAATGCTATTTTTAATGTTGTTTTTATGGAGGAATTCAAGAGAATCTCTAATGTTAGGGTTGCTCACACTGCATGGAATATTCTCCAAACTGTGCAGTTAAGATCAATAAACTTTTGATGAATTTTATGCTAACTTAATGATATTGTTAATTCTGCTTATAATTTAGGTGAAATCTATGATCAACCTAAAATTGTTAGGAAGATACTTAGATCTTTAACTGAAGATCTTAGACCCAAAGTAACTGCCATTACTGAAAGTAAGGATGTGGACTCCATCCATGTTGATGAACTTGTAAGATCTCTTCAGTCCTATAAGTTGGACCTACCAAAGACTAGCAAATTCAAATCAATGGCTCTTAAATCTGTTGATGATATTAATGTGAGTGGATTTGATGATGAGCTCTCTACTACAAAGATTGTCTATCTTGCCAAGAACTTTAGAAACTTTCTTAGGAACAACAACAAAAGGGCAAGACACTAAGGATCCGTTCGGTTGGAGAGTGAAAAAGCGGAAGGATGAAAAATTATGGGAGGATGGAAAAGTGGAAGGATGGAAAATATTTAGTTTTTCCTCTTGTGTGTTCGGTTGGAGAGGCGGAAAAATGGGAGGGTGGAAAACTCTTTTATTCGATTGGAGAGAAAAATAGAAGGATAGAAAATTTAATTTATATAAATTGACTATTATACCCTTATTACATAATATGTAATAAATAGATTTATTTCTACTCATTACATAATATAAAATTTATCACATCATATATATAAATTTATATTATTATTTTTATTGTTATAATGTAAAAATTAGATTAGGTCACATTGAAAAAAAAAAAAAAAAAGAGAGAGAGAAGAGAACGTCCAGGTAATGTTGGGAGAGAGAGAGAGAGAGAAGAGAACGTTGAAAAAAAATAGGTGGGAAGAGGGTATTTTTGTAAAAGTGCTACCATAACACTTTTCTCTCTAGATTTTCCTTCCAATTTAGAAGGAAAAAAAATATGGGCCCAAAGATAAAACTTTCTCCCCAGTTTTCTCTCCTTCCTATTTTCCTTCCCCAAACGAACAGTGAAAAACAGTATTTTCCACCCTATTTTCCTTTCTTAATTTTCCATTCTCCCTATTTTCCACCCAAATAGACGGGCCCTAAGGTGGACAATAATGAGAAACCTAAAGAAAAAGTAAGTCAACTTTCTAATAATTTTATATGTCAACAATGTTTTGGTTGTCAAGAGTATGGTCATGTGAAATCTGAATATCCAACATTCTTAAGGTCCAAAGGTAAGGTTATGGCTATAACCCTTAGTGATGATGAAGTTTCTGACAATGAGTCTAGTAGTGATGAGGATTGAAACTTTATTGCTTTCACTGCTACTGTTGTAGTTGATGAAAGTGTTGTTGTTGAGGAGAACCCTCTGATGTGGAACTCTCTGAGGATGCAGATTTACAAGAAGCCTACAATAAGCCTACAATAAGCTTTGCAAAGTTGCTGCAAAAGGATACTATGAGTGCTGATATAGGCTTAAAGAAAATTGCATCTCTTGAACTTGATAAGAAAAATTTGCTTGTAAAACTGTTTGATGCTAATGAACTATTGAATAATGTGAAGACTAAGAACATGCTTTTGCTTGATAAGATTAAGAATTTGGAACATGAATTATCTGTTGTTAGAGAACAAACTAATAGGTCTGCCAGTTCCAAACTTGATCATATGTTGAGTGTTCAAAAGTCTCCTTCAAACAAAACTGGCTTAGATTTTGTAGAAGTTACACCTCCTAGGAAGATTAGGGTTGATCTTCAAAAGTCTAAACCTAAGACTTCTAATCCTCCTAAGGGCAAGTTGCATGATAGACCTACATGGGTTTGTCATTTTTGTGGAAAGTCTGGACACATTCGTCCAAACTATTTCAAATTGCAAGCTACTAAGCAAACAAATAAACCAAAAGTACCTGTGCCTTAAGCACATGATCCTATGGTACTTATTGGTGAGTTGGTAAAGGCTTTAAACCTTTATTCTAATGCTGGAGTTGCTCAGAATTCTAAATTGAATAATAACTCCAATGCTAGAGTTGCATCTAAAAAGCTTTAGATACAAAAGACTTGATCTAATTGAGTCTTTCTAACATGGTTCTTGTGCTTGATCGCTCTTTTCTTTGTAACCATTCTTCTTTATTATTTTTGTTTTCCTTTTTTTTTCTAGGATTTGCATTGCATAACATTCATGCATTTCATTCTAGGTTATTTTTGTTATTTTCTTCAAAAATATATAGTAAAAAAAAAAAAAAAAAGAGGAAAAGGGAAGCAAAATGTGTTTTGCATTATTTTTCTTGGATTTGAAATCAAGGTTGGCTAATTTATTTTTACATAACATGTTTATGTACTTTTTTTAGCTTGGATGAGCTTATTTTATTGTACTTTACTAGTTTGAGTTTTGTAGTACATGTTGTATGGGAAGATATTTATAGTTTTTTATCACTTTATCTTGATCTTGAAGTCACATGCCTTTGATTGTCAAACTTGATCTTAATGAGAAAGGCATAAATAACCATCTCACCACTATTTACTAGCCAATCATGAACACCTTAGTGCATATCGTAAAATTTTGTGCTCAAGAAAGTGTAGCACATGCACAAAAAGAATATAAGGTGTAGTCTCGGTTTAAATGATCAATTGGTCAATTTTTTGAAAATTGTACAAGTGGTTGTTAAAATTTTTGGGGTTTTTGATATAAACTCTATGTTCAAGCCAATTTTGTGATTTTAAAGTTAAATTGAACTTATTTTCACTGCACTAGATCATATATCATCTAATTATACTTTTCATGCATCATATAGATTGTTATTTCTCTATACTGTTTTGTGCTAACTTGCAGTCTACCCTTGGTTTTTATTTTCTTTTCTTTTGGTTCTTTTCTGTCTGTCTTATCTTATCCTTAACACCATGCCTAGGAAGACTAGAGCCAATAGGAAAGCCTCATCTTCTTTTACTCCTTCCTTCGAGAGTGATAGGTTTCTAAGTGAGAAAAACCAAGAAACTTATGAGACTTTGAACCTTTTTAGAAACGTTTGGGCTGAAAGAAAGGTTATTCTAGATGAACTTGACCCTAAGATTAGGAGAAACTTTGAGCGTAGGGATTAGTTACCGTTGCTGGATATTTCACATCACCCTCTGACTACCTTGATCAGAGAGCTCTACTTAAATCTCTCTGTCCACTCTTATGATTCCAATACTCTTGTGAGAAGTTAGATACAGGGTGACAAGTACACCATTACTCCTTTGGTAGTGGCTGCTGCTCTTAGGGTGCCACTGGTCCAGCATCCTATTTATCCTTATGATGAGTCTCCTCCTCTTAATGACATCATGTCATACATCACTGGTACTTTTATCCAGTGGGGTTCTGATCCTCGGATCACGTCTGCTGAGTTGATCGAGATTCATTATCATTTCTTTCGGATTGCTTTTCATTCTTTGTTGTCTATCTCTCATTTGCACACCATCCCTATCGAGAGATGTGCATTTTTGTATGCCCTTGTTACCGATGCTCCTATGATTTTTCCTCATCTTTTCATTCGTTCTTTGATTGAGGTTCATCAAAGTAGTTCTATTTCTCATGCTCTTTTCTTTCCTGTTTTTATACGTCGGATTCTTTTGCATTTGGGTTTAAATAACTTTCCTACGTTTGAGCCCATTCATATAGTTGCTCCTATAGGTGCCACCTTTCTTAGGCAGAGGGCTGTTCAGTTGATAGCAAGCTCTAAACGTCCTAGGGTTAAAACTTCTGGTGTCACTTCTCCTCCTCCCTCCTCTATAGGTGATACTTTTGTTGAGATGTCTGTCGATCCTGCTGCTACTGCTGTTGTTCCTCCCCCTTCTACTTCGAATGATTCCGACATTCGTCCTATGTTAGAGACTGTTATGACCGTTCAGGCGGCTCATAGTCAGCTTTTGGTGGACATGCTTGATGAGTTTCGTGCTTTGCGAGTGGATTTGGAAAGTATTAAACCGCCACCTCCTTTTGATGATGAGTGAGTGCTCTTTGGCAATTCGTCACAAAAAGGGGAGTACATATGTTGTTAGAGAGGAGATTTTGATGTTTTGGAGCTATGGAGTTTTTAGATTGCATCTAAGCGCTTCATTCTGTACTTACTTTTTTGGCTCATGATCTATTGTGTATGGGTTATCTATGATAAGGAGAGATACTCTGATTATATGATTCTTGTTTCACATTGTTTATTGATTTATATTTATGAGGTTATTCATGATATATGTCTTTATTTTGTGTTATGTGAAATCAAGAAGTTATATTTGATTTCTTGTATTTTTCACACGTGTTTATGTGTTTGTTAAGTGTTATAGGAATATACAGGTTGATTCAGTCATGCTGCTGTCTACACTTGCAACTGCTGGATAGTAGTTAGGTTGAATTTGTTGTGTTGGGCAATGATTTTGTATTAGGCTGTTTTTATTTGTAACTTTGAGCACTTTGTTTAAGTTTGTGTTTTGTCACGGATTGCCAAAGGAGAAGTTTGTTGGGTTCTAAGACTTTTGGTTTGAATGTATTAGAACTTCAATTTGTAATGTTAGCAAACCACGATTAAAACGTTTAGTCTTGTTTTAGACTTGCTCAAAATATGTTGAAGTTGTAAAGTTGGAATCAAGTGTTCTGCAGGATTTATTGTGTAAATCCGCCTTGCTCGATCGATCGAAGCTCGTGCAAGTTGTTTTTCTGCAGAATTTTCCAACTCAGCCCAAGCTCGGTTTGACGTGTAGGATTTTATGTTTTGTCTTAAGTATAAAGGGAAAACCCTAGCCACATTTTAAGTATGCTCTTTATGCTGTGTGTGTGAATCTTTTGTGAGATATAGAGGCGTTTGCCTTCACATACACTTAGGGTTATCAAAATCTAGACTAATGTCAAGAGCTTGGTAATCAACTCAGTTGCAGATTCAAGAGCTTAAAGATATACAAGCAGGAGTACTTGTGCTTGCTGGGAATTCCAGAAAGAAGTAGTCTGTAGACTCGGAACTGTCACGTGGTCATGATAGTAAGTTTCCTACTCGAAGTAGTAATAGGACGTCAGTGGTATAAGTCGCTATTGTGTAAACTTCAATTTTTTTATAGTGGATTCAGTTTACCTTGAGAATAATTAGGTTAAATCCTCCCCAAATTTTTTACCGGTTTGGTTTTTCTGAGTTATCATATCATTGTGTATTTTATTTTCCGCACTTTATAATGATATGATTTATTTGTGTTAACATAGATCTGCATAATTTACCTAAATTAATCACCTGGCTAAATAATTAGGTTAATCTGATTGTATTTTAAGAGGTCTAAAAACTGTACATCTTCTTCTAAATCTGTTATAGTGGCTATTGATTATTTTATTACGTTATGCGTAGTCTTGTATGATAGGTGATTAGAAATGGAATTCATAGATCGATGGGGTTGGAGGAGCCGAAGTGGGTTTTGATAATTCTAACCAATTATTAGCTTCTGTTGGTATTATTGACAAGGGTGTCTAATATTACATTATAATGCAATTTCATTATCCTTGTTTTGACACCATTTAGCCATTGATTTGCTGCAATAAGAACTACCCAAACAAGTTGAAAGGTCCGCATAGCCTAATTGTTTTACTCCTTGATTTCATTTTCTAATGCAGTTCTCTTTTTCCTTTTTTTTTTTTTTTCTTAGTACTCTATGCAGTTTGGGGTTTATACCATTTAGACAGTGATAAAGTTAAGCCAACATATTCACAACAAAAGATAAAAAGATACCCACAAAAACAAACAGACTGCCCACAAAATATATATATATCTCATCTGTTTAAGCAAAGAAATTAAAATTGATTTAAAAATAACTAAAAAAATAACTTACTTTGAGAATTTGAATATGAAAATTAATTAATTAAGTTTATATGTTTGCTTGAAAAAATATTATCAATTGCAAAAACATTCAAGAATTAATCAAAGACTTGACTTTAAAAACTCAAATTGTGTGGAAAAGTCAATGAGAAGGTTTCTAGTGATTTTTTTAATATTTCTTTGTCTTTTTTTATTCTTTTAAAATATAGATGTAAAGAGAGTACTAATTTGGAGATTACATAAGCGAAGGAAGATAGTGTTGAGTGGTCTAAGAAAGATAATATGTGGACATTTCGTGCAAGATTTTGTACTTTACATTGTGTAGATGGGATGTAGTAGTTAACTTATATTTTATTGCAAGCAAAACTCTTATAAAAAAAGTCAAGAGGTTTCTAGTTCCATAAATCTCTTATAAAAAAATATTCTTAAGGAAAACACGTGTGCACTTTTGTGTAGATACATACATCACTTAATGACACACCCTTATAGAAAATGCTGCTAAATTCATGGCTTCAATCCAATTTTTTGAAATAAACAAAAATTGATTTCAACCTCGCTTCTTCTTCTTTTCTTTTTTTCTTTTTTTCTTTTTTTTTTTTTTTTTAGCCTTTTGAGTTCGCTTCCATTAAGGAAAATCAAACGCACTGTAGTAGTACATGGGAAAATCTAGAAACAAGAAAATCCTCTCAAATCGTACTTACGTATAGGCATTTCGAATATTGATTTTCTTTTGAATCAAGGAAAATACTCGTAGAGGCAAGAGTTATGACCTGCAGGCAAACATTTAAATGAAAAAAATTTGATTTAGGGAAAAAAATAGAAATATTAAAGCAATAATCGTTACTGTATGACAAACTATGCAAATTGATTAAGATCACTTTTATAAGTGATTCCTTCCTCTAAATGGAAGAGATAACAGGGGCAGCACTAGTCTATTTTCAGGGGTTCAAATGAACCCGACTTCAAAATATATATATATATATATATATATATATAAAATATTTTTTGTTAGTTTAATACTTTAATATATTTTTAAAAATATTTTGCACATCCTGAATTAAATTTTGCACATTTTTATTACAAGTATTTCAAACTCTAAGAATAAAAAGTAAGTATTTGTGAATTGTAAGTATCACTTTTTTTATAAATTTATATTATGTATATGAGTGTGTTTAATATTGATTGTCTGGATTATTTTTTATTATAATATTATTTGTGTGAATTATGATGTGTGTTGACGTTTGTGTGTACAATATAAATATAATAAAAATTTATATAATTTAATAATTAGGAAATAGAAATGGTTTGTTATATGTGTGTGTATTGTTATCATGTTATAATAACTTTTTTTTATAAAATTAGTAAAATTTAAAAAAAAAAATTGTAAAATTAGTGTTTGTCCAAGCATTTGATTGATTAAGTAGACACGTAGTGTATAATTTTATGTATAAATGAATGTGGTTGCGTGCGTTAATAATTAATACAAAGCTAATGAGTTTAGTTTAGTCATTTAGTTTAAAATATTTTTATAAAAAAAATAACCAATAGATAATAACAATTGCATAAAAATAAAAATGTTAGATAAACTTAACAAAATAAAATAGTATAATCTTATAACTACTCACATTGGCAATAGATACTTATAATAAACTATCATATAACAAATAAAAATTTGAGAATTTGTAGAAGAAAATTGTAAAATTTCATGTATTAATTTTTTTTGTCAATAACTCAATATATTCAAGTTCTTTTTTTATTAAAATTTTTTAATGACTCCCTAAACAAAATTCCTAGAGATGCCACTGTGAGATAGCATTCATTCCATAATTTCCCTTACTTATTGAAAAACGAAATGTACAGCAACATAATTTAGTAGATCCCATGTGGGTTTTGCTCCTGATTTGTCTTCTTCAAGATCAAATGAAGGTTAATACCTCTAGCATCACATAGTTGAAAGCATTCATTAAAATTGATAAAGAAAAAAAAATTTAATCCATCGTGAACTCACGTGACTAGATTTTCTAGGCACATGGTATATGCACCGTTCTAGACTCAACTCCATGTGACTATGCATAGGCTATGCCAAAAATCCAATCCAACATAAAGAAAGTAAGAGCATAGTTATTGAGGGATGTTTAATGTTTATTACTTGGGTCAAGTTCTGTGATCATGGCAGCACCCTTGAAGTAGCAAGATCCACCTTTGTGCTTGAAATTCTGAAAGTAGTTATTGAAGGCATAGGAAGCATGGTCTTTTACGGTGTTAGGCAAATAGCAAGGTTGGTTCACCTGAATTTTACTACAATTTGCACCTCCTTTCCCACAAGCCCAATCCAAGGCCACCTGCAACTCCTCATCTGGGGTCTGTACATCGGCTACACACCATTGCTCAAACTCGCCATCTAATTTATGAACACACATTGGTTGAACAACAATATGAGTATAGCTGCATTTGCTAATATGGTAAGGGACAACAAGAGCTCCTAAAGTTAGAAATGTGTCTATTGCTCTCTATGTGATTCACTGGATAGAATTTTTCTTAACTCTGAATTAAGCAGAAATGCATAGAAGACTAAAAGATAGAACAAGCATGGGAATTAACAAATTTGTTCAATATAAAGTTGAAACTTAAGTTTGGCATGCTGCATTGGCTATATATATTTTTTGGAGTTGCATGAAACTGATAATTGATAAAAGATTTTGAAGTATTGATCAATTGGAAACTCTTGTGAGAATCAGATAATTTACCTGAATTCTGTGGCATTATAGACAGAAAGAGCAGAGCCAGGAATATGATCAGCAAAACGTTTGACATTGTATGTGTGGGTGTGAGATACTGAGAGAAAGAGGGCGCAGTGTGGATGAGTGATCTATCCTTAGAAGTTTTAGGGGCCACAAACAGTAACCTTGTTTTATAAGGGAAGAAAAAATTCTGGGTTTTTGTTTATTAATTAATATTCAACAAAGTAGGGAATCCTGTAAAGGTGGCACATGTTATGTAGGATTTGATGGTTAATGGGTTCCAGGTAAGTTATTACGTCCTAACAAAAAGAGGAAATGGGTTTTCAAACTAAACAATTATATCTTATTGAAAAAGAGCAGGGCTGCAAGAATTGATTTTTACCCCCTGCAGGGACAAAACTGCGTTGATAACCAGATCTAATGGTAATTTTCTTGTGGTGTTCCTATCATTAGCCATTCTTGCAACTCACTATTAGTGGCTGCCAGTTTTTGCCTACTTTTTACAATGACATAAAGAGAAGTCTCCAGCCTTGCTCCTCAATCACAATCTTGATTAATCCTCTCTTTTTCATTTCCTAATAAAAGCGGAGTTGGTGACCTTCATAGTTGGAAGGGGATTTGGGGTTTGGGTTTATTGAAAAAGAGAGAGATGATGGAATTTGAAAAAGATATAAAGTTTACTTTTGGGTCAAATTTTGCTTTTGCCAGCTACAGCTAGTGCAATATACCCCACTGGAGATGTAGGCTGCATTTGTTTTAGGTGTAATTGAATTCCTGAAATTGTTTTACAACGTTGCTGGTGTTTGGTAACACAGAAAATTACAGTCAAACTGAAAATAGATTTCAATTGACCGTAAAATACCCACCCCACAAGTGTAAATCATTTTACACTTTCATTTTACATTTAAACCATTTCCACTCTCCTCAGAAAATTTCTCTCCTCACTCACTCTCATCACTCATGCCAAGCCCAAGCCGAAGGATGGAGAGAGCTATCGCCGACGAAGACCAGATCCAGTCCCCGACCTGCGGTCCCGCCAATCTGATCGCGCCGCTTAAACCCATCGCCTATCTGATCACGCCGACTTAGCTCCTCCGTCATGCTCAAACCCATCTCCGATGGACTCAACTAAACCCACCCCGATTTCACCACATCCCAATCCCCGACCCACGGCCTCACTGTCGTGCCTGCAAGCCCCTATGCCGACGAAGGTAGTTTCTCATCTACTTCACCTTCGTCCTCTCTCTCACTCATCGCCGATCTGATCCAATCCCCCACCCACGCCGTCACTGCCTTAAATTTTTTTTTTTTTTTTAATTGTAAAATAACATTTTTGCTTGGGTTTTGGAGGATTGGTGGTTGGGGTGATTCATGGGTTTCAATGGCGGTGGGTTGAGGGTGAGTTTAAGCATTGATGGTGGTCGATTAGGGGTGGTGGGTCGTTGGCTATGGTGGTTTGTGGGTTTCAATGGTGGTGAATTATGGGTTTTGATAGATGATTTTGATATTGATTTTGAGATTAATGGATTTTGATTTTGATTTTGATTTTGATTAAAGTTTTTCAGATTAATTGGTTATGTGGTGGATGATGGTAGCTGGGTTTGTAGTGCCCGGTGGTGGATTATCGCAATTTTCTATTATAAAATTTGTTTGAAAGTTAAAAAAATGGCTGAGAAATTGGTAAAAAATTTGCATTTTCAAAATGTTACCAGGAATTTGAAATTATTTTCTAATATAATTTTTAAAATGCAACAAAACACTAGAAAATATTTTCCTTTCCTGAAAATATTTTCATCTGAAATTAGTTTACACTCGGAAAATATTTTACACTGAAACAAACGCAACCATAATTGTATTTGTTCAATTGTTCTTGAATGCAATACGTTCATATTGCACATTGAAATCGGATTACTGTTTTTTTGTCACCAAAAGCATACCATTGGAAGTATATTTGATTCTCGACTATGCACCCCCCTTGAGCAGTAAGTCCAACAAATCAATCAAACCAAAGAAAACGTATAGAGATGGAAGATATCGGGGTTGCAACAGTAACAATTAAGCTACTTATTATTTCACTATACCAAATATACATATATCTATATATACATATATATATATATATATATATATTACAATTCATTACACATTTTAATACAAATACTGTGAAGATGAGGGTAATAGATCATTCATCATTCATCTCACAGATTAAAAATTGGGTGATTATAACTTCATCATACTTTATCCTTAACATACCTACCTCAATAGACATGCCTAATAAATAAATAAAAATAAAAAATAGGGGCACTAACTTACAAACAAAGAAAAATCCTCTCCTGAGAGCTTCATGTTCCACCAATCACGGTATGCCATGCCTACTACAAGCAACAGTGGATATATACAGAAAAAGCCTCTCAAAATGTCCTTGGAGGGTGATCAGGCAATGTGGAATGGTTTAGGACAAGCTGCCAACATTTTATTGCTCTCCTCCAATATGCATATAGTTGTTAAACCTGTTACTTTGGTCACACGCCAAGATTCCTGAAAACAAATAACCAGTCAATGAGCACCCATGATAAACATTTTTTAGTAGGATAAAGTTAAAGATTGTGTGCAAACGTAGACACTGGAATATTACTCTGACATATACTGGTTTAAAGTATAGCTTATACGAAATTCTACATCATTGAGTCTTCATTATTACTAACGAAATAACAAATATAAAAAATGCAAAGTTAAAATGCCTCATGCAGTAGATAACATATATGATGCTGACATGCATGTCCAAATTCAAAACATCAGCTAGAGTAATGCTGAAATTACCATGTTTGTGAAGATGGCAAATGCAGTCGGGATTAGCCTAACTGCCAGCTCATAGCAGTGAAGCTTGTCATTAGCCAGATAGCTCTAATTTATGAGGGTCAATCCCGAATGTAACACAGATCAACCGCTTGGCTAAACCAGTAAAGAACCAATCGTGTTAGTTCAGTTCATCAACCAGACTCAAAGAAATGTGCCACTGCTGAATAAAGTTGTTCCTCTTCAAATGGTTTTGACACATAATCATCCATCCCACACTTCATGCACTCTTCATTTGTAGCCTGAATCACATCCGCTGTCATAGCTAATATTGGCGTGTGCCAATGAGCCTTATTCCCAAACATCTCTATTGATGCATCCCCTGACACAATTTCCTTATTAACCTTACTCTCCATGCAGCGGATTTGCCTTGTCGCTTCAAACCTGCATAATTGTAGACAGTACAAGAATGTAATCCATTCACTGGATGGGATTTATTAAATGGGCAACCTCCCATAAGATGCTAGAACTAAAAGCATTCTTAATCTATATCACTTTCCTAAACTTAGTATTGTAAACTTGAAGATCAATTGGCATAAAATCCAGTTAACAACAAACAAGTGAACAATAACAATAAATAAATAAAATAAAATAAAAACTACAGTTTTCCAATCAGGACTAAACAAAAAATTACAGAATTGACTAGGTCAACGATCCACTCAATACCCCACTAAACTGAAACATTACAATTTAAGTATTAACCATATTCAATGAGTACTTATATACAGGAATTAAATAACTATATCACAACCAACGTAACAAAGACGGCAATAAAAAATAAATCCTGGTGTGAAAGTTCTAAGTGAGATAGGATGACTTTTGGCCTCAAGAACCTCAAGCGAGGCCCCCCATCACATTCTTTATATGCTGTCAAACAAACTTGGTAAGGTCCTCAGTTTTGTCAGATAAGTTACTAAATCCCTTTGCATTTAAAAATTAAAAAGGAAATTAGGGACTAAAGAGCAAAAAGATTGATTACCCATCCATTTCAGGCATCTGGAGATCCATAAAGCAAGCATCAAAACTGTGGGGTGGCTTAAGCATTGCTAAAGCAGCCTTGCCACTCTCTACACAGGTCACAATTGCTCCATACTTTGATAGAGCACCTTCTGCAACTCTTCTATTAACTACATTGTCATCCACCACCAAAATTTGCTTTTGTCTTAGTAAAATTCCAAGTGTAGATGGTTTTTTTCTGCTTACTTGCCCCTGCTTACCACTTGCAAAGGCTTCTTGGAGGCAGGCAATTAAGACACCTAACCGAAGAGGCTTGATCAGTACGTTATCCGCAAAACCAGCAGATTTAATCTCAAAGCATTCTCTAGGGCTAATGGAAGTAGTCAAGAGAAATATCTTTGGAAGGTTTATAGAAATTTCAGCGCTGCTGTTTTGCCTGTGATCTTTGAGGAACTGATGGAATGAAAGACAGGTTTCTTTATCCCAAACATCTTTGTCAATAAGGACCATGGACAAATTTGTTGATAAACTGTAGACCAAACAATTAATATGTGTCAGCAAATCGAGCATGAGTTGTACAGTAAATTGTAAGAAATCTTTATAATTCATTTACCAATAATATGCTCCTTTATTTTCCTTAATTCTAAAATAGGCAGAGTAACTCTTTCTTTAAACGTCCAACATATGGGCTTTGAGAAGAAAAAATATTTGATGCAACTCTTAAACCTTAACAAATAAGCTTTTAGTTGAGAACGATACTCAGGATGAGTTCAGCTCACCAAACGAAAAAAAATTTTTTTGTCTTTTTCTAAAAAAATAGTATCCGATGCTCCAAAGAGCTAGCAAAGTAAAATCTACCTTGTTTTGCAAGCACTTGATAGATAAGAGCAAGCTAATTTCAAACTGAAAGCTATATCCGCGGTTATCCCCAACCTCTGCAGATGATATCTTGTAACCTCAGCTCTGATGCTGCTTTTATCAATTACCAATGCTCTCAATCCTTGGAACTCTGAAACAAAAGGATCACACTGTTGCCACTTTGTATCCAGAGAACTTATTTCTCCTTTCCTGAAAACTCCAGTAAATGAAAAAGTACTCCCAGTGCCAGGTTCACTCACAAACCCTATCTCCCCACCCATGAGATGCACCAGACGTTCACTAATGCTCAATCCTATTCCCGTCCCACCATATGTTCGAGAAGTGGAACTGTCAGCCTGCATGAAAGGCGTAAAAATACGGCTTTGTGCCTCCAGAGGAATTCCAACTCCTGTATCCTCAACTGTTACTAGTAACTTGATCATTTCAGATTCCTCCATTGAAATTGTATTGCCCAACTTTTTAAAAGATTTCCAGCTTTTCCATCTGTCAACCACAGGAATCCCACTCAATGTCTTATAAGTTCCATCAGACATGTCTTGAGCTAAACTCAAGCCTTGTCCCAGAACTTGGTCCATAATAACTGGTGTGCCCCTCACTTCATCTGCCAGATGCACTGAGATAAATATATGTCCTTTGTCATTAGTGAACTGCAGTTTAAACAAGTAAAAAGTCAGTGAACCACAAATTATGAAACCAGAAGCTTGATTTAAGAATGCATGACTATATAGAACAGACTATTCTAAAAATGATCGTCTGATTGGATGTGCAGCACAAGTTAAAACTGTGGATTTGCATGGAGTGTATAATCCAATAGATATATAGAACAGAATGTGAATGAGATTTTTTTTTTTTTTTTTTAAATAATAATCTTAAATAAGAGGAATCTTCGCAAGGCCTAGCAAGAAGCAATACTAACCTTAATTGAATTGCCAACAAGATTTGTAATTATCTGCCTGAACCGTCCAGGGTCACCAATGACTACTTCCGGTACTTGATTGGAAACATAAACAGCCAACTTCTCTCGCCCAAAGTAACACCCACATTCAAGTTTGTATAAGAACTGATATCAGCAACAACAGCAAAATAATAAAGTAAAGGAGTAGAGAGAAAATAACTTAGTTTTACCTCAATTCCTTTTTTGTTAGATTTGCCTGAGAGAAGTGATAAAACATTATCAAGAACAGCGCGCAGATCAAAAGGTACAGCCTCGAGCTCAAGCCTGCCTGATTCTATTTTAGCCTGATCAAGAACCTCATTTATCAGTGCTATGAGATCTTTTCCACTAGCATGAGCAGTTTGAGCATAATCCAGTTGGTTTGGATCAAGATCAGTGTCCATCAGCATTTGCAGCATACCTGTAACATGATTGGAAATAGTATCTTGTTAATTAATCTTGACAGAATTCACACAATATACTTTGTAATTGAAAGACTTATTATACCTAAAACACCATTCATTGGAGTCCGGATCTCATGGGAAACAGTTGCAAGAAACTGCAAGAAGCGAAAAACTCAGTTACAGGATAATTTGAAGAAAATTTACATCAGAAATAAATTTACAAGGAGATGGGAAAGAAAAATGAGAAATGTAAAACTCATGATGTTATGATCTTAAGACTGAATGTAAAACCCATTACTATGAGAAAAATAGAGAATCATCCTGCAGTTATGAGTCACCTAAATCTTTTATTGCTAATGACAAAGGATCTACTCAAAAAGAAGACCAGAATTAAAGTGCACCTGAGTTTTTGCCACATCAGCAGCTTCAGCACGAACTTTGAGCTTTGTCATTATACGACAAGCCTCCTCCACTTTTGCAATTCGATTTATGGCTGCATAAAAGATATGTCCAACAAGCAAAGTAATAACTAGGAGTCCAACTGATGCATTTATCGCCATCCATGGTAAAGGAGGTTTCTGCTTAAACCTGCACTCAAAGGAACACAATTAGAACCATGGAAAATATGTGACTCCTTATCTTAAGCTGACATGTAGACATGATAACATGTGGGAGCTAACCTGCAATGCATCTCATGCTTCCGTTGAGGATCCCCAAAATCAAGGTTGCTCGTTTGTAAGAGGCCAGTATCAGTAACTTCATCACCATACATGTTGATGGGAGCAGATGCATTAGTTGTATCATAAACATTCACAACAATCATTTGCTTGCTGGCAAGTTGATGAAGAAGCTTCTCCACTAGTGATGGGACATCATAAGAAGCACCCAGATACCTTTTTAATAAGAGACCCCCAGTATATGAATCAATTCCACCTCATTCATATTAACACAGTATAATTCACAACAGTGAATAGATGAGTTTAAGGCCACAAGAAATAAAGAAAATAACTGGAAGATAAAATTACCCCACAGTAGCTTCAGTACGTTGCTCTGGTGTAGCATCCGGAGGGAGGTCAGTGTTGTAGACAGCAAATGTAAGTACCACACCAAGGTGATTTGATTTTAATAGCTTAAAAGGAGATGTAAGCACTCCTTTTCCATTTGCTCTTGCTCGCAGGATGTTCTCACGATCTTCCTATATTAAAATTAAAAACAGAAATTCTTTTATATTGATGCAATCAAATTGATGGGTGGAAAATTATAAGTGCAGTTAAAGAGTTGTGCCCAAACATAAATCTTTTCAAAAGACTTGTAATCTTGATCCATAATGATACAATGAGATGGAGATCTCAAATAGATGTGCTTCAAAAGCAAGAGGCTGAGTACAGTTCTGCAATATTGGACCTGTAGAATTAGCTCTATAAGAACCAAAACTCATCATGCATACATACATGAACGCATAATTTTGACTAACTAAGCACATCACCAAACAGCACAGCACAAATCCAAAGCTTGGAATCAAACCCCAGTGACATCAATAAGTTAAATGGAAACAACATTAGATAAATCAAGTTCACCTTTCCAGACATCATGTCTATGGAGACAATATGGGAGACAGTTTCCTGAGAAAATATCACGGGTGCATATTCATCATGAATAGGTGCGGGATCCAGCTTTTCTGGAATACAATCTTGGACTAAAGTTTGGTCCTCGGTTTCCATTTTCTTGATTGTCCATCCATGCTGCTCCTCAAACAGCTCCCTCTCTGAGTGAGGAACTTTCAGAGCATAAGCAACACCACTAGTAAGCGGTCTCTCAAATGCTGTTCTCTCAGTATATGCACCGAATGTTTTCTGTAATCATAGAAAAAACTGAATTAACATCACTGAAATATCAAACTAGTATTGCACAAGGTTACAATTATGACTTGTTCCTTACATCAAAGCTATTTGAATTGTTAAACAAATGAATTATACATTAAAGCTATTTGAAATATTAAACAAATATATTTCAAACCTATAACAACAATTTCATCCTTTCAGGATGGTTTTGCCTGACTATCTACCCATTATTATATGAGGAAACAAATAGGCATTATCATGATTTTGCCTATTACGTATTAAAAACTATACCTTTTATATATGTCATTTATCCATGGCAGGAGAGTTTAAAAGTGATATGGGGTCATCTTTCTTCCTCATTTAAAGTTCAAATAACCATTAGTTTCCCATTAGTTTTGAACAAGCCAATTCCAACAACTGATTCTAAGGTAATACTTGAGTAAACTTTGTAAAGAAAGCTCCAAAATGTTTACATATAAGTGAAGAAGCAATAGACAAATAATCAATAATTAAGGCAGATAGGAAATTTACCTGATCAATGGCAGAAGGATGTTTCCCATGGTGAAAGGTGGAGACTAGAATAGCCAAGGCATGAACATGGTTCATGCTCACATTAAACTGGTCCTGCAACATTCGGGCTCGTTCATCACACATGTTGGCTAGTGTTTCCTCCCTCCTCAAAATGATTCCTTTGTTCAAGTACCAAAATAACCAAATTGACGTAGTAACTCCAAACAAGACAAAAATTAGTAGAAGCATCTTCCTCCACTTCCCAGCACCTTTAGGAGTATGGGCTTGCTGTTGCCACTTTTGCTGCTGTTGCTGTTGTTGCTGCTGAGCCACCAGCTGTTGCTGACCAACCTTATTCTTTTGGTTCCTCCACAATTGTAAATGCAAACCAGACATCTTGCAGCTCACTATAGCTACAACAAGGAGCAACCAACTTACTTTTATAATTGTACAGAAACTCTCGCAATGCTCTTTTACACAATCCACCAGTGCCCCTGAGTGCAATATGTTCTGAGTGAAAAATACAAAAACATTAATTCTTTAGATCATCACTCAAGAATATAAACTTTAACATTTTCCAAACATTAGCTCTTTCAATAAGAATCCTAATTCAGAAAAGTAATAGGTATAATGATATGAGAGTATTCATTAGCTCGTGTAAACCCCTTGTTCAAAATTTCATATTTAATGCACAATGCTCATAACTCTGATTAGAGATTGAAACATCTAATGGAGTTCTAAACCAAACCTATCCCAAAACTATCTCCCCCACCCCAAAAAAAAAAATGAAAACATTTTATTAACTTCCTTTTATAAGAAAGGTCCCATTTTTAAGCCTATCATAGTCCCTTGGTTCATGCATGAAAAAATCATATTCCTCTTACAACGCTGTTATACCTTTTCACAAATCTGATTATTAGCTGAAATTGAATAAACTTTAGATTGTGAGATAAATTGCACAGGGCTGTCATCTAGCATTGACAAGCTACGCTTCCTGGAGATGTTCTCATCTTGAACTGGGCATTGGTCCCTTGGTTCATCATTGTCTGCAACCCATCTATGCTGCTTGTGAAGCTGCTGCATCTCTGAACATGTTACACTCAGAGCACAGGTAATGCCATCACTTAACTGCACTTTGAATCCTAATTCTTTGGTACATTGGAGGGATGTCATCTGTGATACATTAACTAGTAAGAGGAACTTAAAATAATAATAATAATAATAATAATAATAATAATAATAAAGAAGCAAACAATAAAAATGAAACTATTCGTCCTTTTCATCTAATATGTAACTTTATAGATGGTCTCAGGCACTTTTTGCACATAGATTCTTCAAATTGTATATCAAATTAGAAGGAAGAAATTACATGTAAAAGCCAATTCAATGGAGAGATCTATCACACTCAGTGATCAATAGTTCAAAAACAAAAGCCTTGTAATGTATCTGCCGTATAGTGTAATCATAGAAATATGTGCTTATCTAACATAGAAATCTTTGTCTCTCTTCTGTCTATCACAAATCTTTATCACTCCTAATATATTCTACTTATATAAAGATATTATCTTTAAAACAAATATAATATTTTTTAATGACAAAGCAGCTAAGAATATTTCCATAACATACTTAACCTTATTTGAATTTCAAGAGGAGTGTGATCTTTTTGCCACTCAATTATTCAACTCTATAAAAAACTATAATCATAATAGCAAAACTGGTCACTATATTAAAATCCTATTTTCAGCTTCAAACCACCTTGCATCCCTAGTCCATCTTTCATTTCTGACCAATTTTTTCACCATAGTCCAATTCAAAATGTTTTTCTTCCTCTATTCTTTTTATTTTATGAGAACTTCAATTTTCACTACAGTCCAATTAAACTGTAATTTACTCAGAGATCATACGTTCACTACAAAACTGGTTCTACAAATACAAAATTTGTATTTAAAGCGACGCAAAAGACAATTCAAGTTATAATGAAACAGTCAAGACTAACACAGTAAGAGTCCAGGGCTATTAAAGACGCAATGTAAAAGCTATAAACACAGTACCTGATCTGATTCAGATAATAAGGAAGTTAAAGCATGAAGCTGGTTCTTGCTAAGATTGAAATGCTGTAGCAAGATTTGAGCTTTTTCTTCACAAAAGTTTGGAGCCTTCTCCTTCCTCCATAAAGTTCCATGATTAAAACTTAAGAGAAACCCAATGCTTCCTAGAACAACAGAAACAAAAAGACAGAAGAAAAACAGAAGCTTTCTTCTCCATTTTCTGACAGAATTAGGCCCATGTAAAGGTTCCTTTGCCTTCTTCAGCTTGGAACAGTTTGGTAATCTACCATTAAGGCCGGAGAGCTTACAATTTAGAGACATCCTAACCAAAACCCACCTATGTATCTTCACAAAGAGCCTTGACAGCTTGAGAAAAACCCCAGCTCCAGCAGAACAAGTCATCAAAATCAAACCTTGTAGAGAAAATTCCAAAGGAGAGTAAAAGTTTGCTGAGAACTAACCAAATTCTTAACCAGGCCCAAGTCAAGACCAATGGTTTGGCTAAGCAGACACAAGTAAGAAGTGAAATTGCAAGAAACCCAGTTACTATTTCAACAAACACAGCTCCAATTATCCAGCATGCTAAGAAAACAAAGTGGTTAGACCTCTTTAAATCCCTCCTGCACTTTTCCACTTAATGATCCAGTTCCAGGAACAAGTTTATTTTCTCCACAACATGTCAAGCATTATAGCCCTTCAAAAGCACACCTCTTTTGAAGCCAAACCAAAGAGTAAATAATCATGCCCAACTACAAACTGAACCAAACCCAGTTGTCATTTTGGCAAAGCTGTGATGAGAGTGTGAGGGAATCATGAATGAGATAAGAAAGAAATTGAACTTTTTCTAAAACTGGTTCTTTCTGCCTCCCACAGCCGAAAAGAAGCATCAAGAGTGTAACATTTTCAAAGCAAAACCCATCATCAACAAAGTTTGGATTAAACCCAAGCCCAAGTGGAATCAATGATCAGAGTGGGATAAAAAAGTGGTCCCTCTTTCTTTTTCCTCTTTAACCCAAAACAGAGAAACACACATACTCTCTCTCTCTCTCTCTACCTCTCTCTCTCTCTCTCTCTCACTGTTCAGTTTGGTGTCCAGCATTTGATATTCGAGGTTGGGTACATGATTATCTCATCATCTGTTGGGGGAAGTTAAACAAAACAAAAGCAAACGAAACCCAAGTTAAAAATAACACCAAAAACAAACAAACAAAAATAAATAAATAAATAAAACTTTAGTTTTGTTTCATTATTTTATTTTTGTTTAAGTTGTAATTACTTAGCTTTTGTTTTTTCTGTTACTTTATGTTGAGAGTTGAAAGAGACTGCACCATTCAGCGATTAAAGTTGGGGGGCATTTGTGTTGTTTTCTGCTTCTCTGCATTTGCTCTGCACAGCTGATATACGGATTTGGAAGGGAGAGAGAAGTAGAAGTTATTCATGTGGAGTATTGTAAAATAGCAATTCACGTGATGTTTGTAATTCTAGGATCGAAGGTTCTAACTTCTAACTAATTTTTGGATTTCTTTGATTATTCTCCATTATTATTATTATTAAAAGTATTTTAGTTTTGGCATGAATAACGTGGATTTAGATTTTAATCTGCCTCTTGTTTCTCAACAAAGTAAAAGATTTTAATTTGCCTCATGAATTATTCTATTAAAAAAAATATAAAAGAAAGAAGAAGTAAGAGCATAATGCAAAAAGTCCTTAAAATACAAAATACAGTACTTAGTCTCTGTTGCTTTCATACCTCTTGAACCGCATCCTAAATAGAAAAAACAAGCAATAGATAAAGAAAACATTCACTCAACTATTCCCATCACTACTCAATCCCCCTCCATACTACGAAAATTCTTAGCATCAACTGCCGTGGGTTTGTGGGCCAATAGGTAAATCTAGAATTTTCGCTATTTATCAATTGAAAAAAGTCCCCAAGTAAAAAAAAAAAAAAAGAAGTGAAAACTAAACTTGACAACCATAGATGACGCTTCCAAACACAACATAACTTCAACCTCTAATTCAACTGAATCATGTATACACCTGCGATGAGAATGTTCCTGTGCACAAGTCATTTGGCTTCATGCTCCTTATTGGAAATCATTAGGCCGGCCATGCATGTTTAGCTTATAGAAGTTAAATGAATTGATGTTTGAAATCTATGGTCTTGTACTACTATTTACACTATGGAGTTCATGTAGGTCCATACAATCAAAATTAGGTTGTGTTCTTTGGAAGTGGCGAGCTAGATCTCAGTGTAGTCGATACCGTACCGGCCGGTATATACCGTACTGGTACGTATATTAGTATCGAAATATCAACATTTCGTACCGGTTTAAATACCAGCCGTACCGACTATACCGGCAGATTTCGGGCAATACCGGCCGGTATAGAAAAAAGCCTTTTTTTTTTTAGTCTTGTAATTTTTGAATTTTTGTAAAGATAGAATAATAATTTATTAGTATTATTTGTTTTTTTAATATGCAATGAACAATTAAGCTTTTTATTTTTTATATTGTGCTTTTTTTCTTTTAATTGATGCTAAAGTCTAAAAACATGAATAATTTGTTTTGAATTGAGGTAATGTTTTATGGTAAACTTTTATATTTATTATAATATATATATATACACACACACACAATCACACACACACACACACACACACACACACACACACACACACATATATATATATATATATATTTATAAATATAAAAAAAAAATAACTGTAAACCTAAAACGGTACACTGGTATTGACCGGTATCGAAATATATCGTTCTACTGGTCAAATTGGTACAGCCTCCGGTACGAGATTTACTCCTTTTCTAGATCTTGAAGTATATTAAGTTGATTTGTGAACAATTTGTTAGCATATCTTTTTCTCTTTTTTTTTTTTTTAGATGTAATTATGTTGCTCTATCTCTTACTAGTGTTGCAAAAGAGAATGAAGATGTCATTGTTATGACCATGTTTTCTCTTTTCTATTATATAGCATGATATTAAATGAACAAAGCTTACTATCGTTTCCTCTAAAAAAAAAAAAAAAAAAAAAAAAAAAAAAAAAGAAGAAGAAAAGCATTGTTCAAAATTTTACAAAATGCGTAAAACATGCAAATCTTTCTTTTCTTTTTTTTCTTTTACTTGCCTCTCTCTCTCTCCTCTCTCTTTCTCATTCATCTAATTACACCAACACAGGAGAAGATGGGACTTTACATCATACATAATTGAGGGTTTTAGACGGTGAGACTAGGATTATGGAGGCATTGTGGTGGGTGTCAATTTACAAATTGATTTGAGTGTTAGGTGTGGGTTTGCAAATCGATTTGGCGATGGTTATTGGGCTTATTAGCGATGATTGCTTGGCTACGGGGTTGATGGGTCATAGGTGGTGGCACCAACGAGTTGCGTGTGTTACTAGGTTTTTGTGTGGCGCACTGGCGTTGCTAATTTTTTTTTGGTTGACGAAGTTGCTATTGGGTTAGGAGTTGAGAAAGAAAATTATTTTTAATATACTGTATTGCAAATAAAGTTTGGAATGTGGAATGTGTTTTGAGAATTGGTTGGTAAAATAAATAAATTTTTTTGGTAATGTAAAATAGATATAAATATTTTGTTTGACATTCCCATATGAATGGACAAAACTTTGATAAATAAGTGTCATTGCCGTATTATATATTTTCTTTTAAATAGGATAAAAGCCTTTTGTGACTTGAAATGAAAAGGAAATAAATTATTCAATTTTTCTTGAGTAAAACTAAAGCTTTACCCAAAACCATGAATCATTAAGGCTTTTCTATTTTAAATAAGTTTCATGCGTTAAGAACATTATATCATCAAGGGTGTAATAACATAATAACATCTCAGGAAAGTCTCTAAATTGAACTATAAAGTTTTATCCATACTTACTTTAAAAAAACTAAATTATTAAATTAATAAAGTGGATAAAAAATTAATTTATTAACTAAATATCAAAATAAATATAGTTATTTATATATTTTTTTTATAAAAAAGCAGAGACTTCCCTCAAATAATTGGATAGATATATAGTTTTCTTCACTAACAACATCATAGTACGAAATTTGACTGAAAACACGATGATGCAAACGACAAATAAATAAGGTACTTCTTCTTTTATTTATTATTTTGTATTTTATATTATTGTTTTTAATTTACCAAATGTAAAATGCAGATTGATACGGAAACAAATCGGCAATTTCTCGTGACTTGGGGTAATGGTTAACTCGCTAGCATGCACTCGTTGTTTAAGGTTCTTAACCTACTCAATGTGCTTGGATTATTGGAAGATGTATTGGTGATGTAGGCATCAATGAAAATATATGTCGGCTTTATTCCTTACCCACCAATTTAAAATAATGAAGAAACGAGAATTCACAAGCAATGGCCATGGGATGGGACCAAATAAAGCAACATTTAAGCTAATCACTTAAAATCATAACCATGATTAGGCTGACCATAATTGTTAGTTTTTTTTTTTTTTTTTTCACTATAAGAAATCTTCTTTTTTCTTTTCTTTTTGCTAGTTTATAAGCAATGCTTAGGTATTCATCGGATATGTGACAATCATATTAAGGTTCACCCAGTGGTAGTTTTAAGATTTTTTTTAGGGGGGTCAATAAGAAGATATTTAGGAATGACAACGGGTCGGGTTCGGGCCGGGTTTTTTTATACCCGGATCCGACCCGCAGGTCAAAACCTGCGACCCGAACCCGCCCTATTAGTAAACGGATTTTTTTATCAAAACCCAGACCCGCCCCGTCGGGCTCCGTCGGGCCCCATGGGCCCCGTTGCCCAATCAAAAAAAAAAAAAATTTGTTTGCCTGATACTGATTTTCTCAACAACCAAACAGTAGGGGACACTCAAGAAAATTCAAATCTGAACAGATCGGAAACCCCTTTTTTTTTTTCATTACAAAATTTTCCCACATCAAAAGTAAAAACAAGAATTAACATATAATCCATAGGTCCGAACAAGAAGACCCTACAAAATCAAATCAAACAAGCCAATCCTATTCAATAAAAAAAGCACTTAAAATAGAAAATACAAATTTGATTCAATGAACAAGACGAACGATTTTCAGTGCAAAAGCTTGAGTTCACATCAAGGTAAGAAAGATGAGAGAGTTGTGGCCTTGTGAGGTAGAGGAGGGTCCGGCGAGGTGAAGAGAGGTGCCTTTGGGCTCTGCTGGCTCGTGAATCTCCCATGCTATCGAACTTCGTGTACTAAGATAAATCAAAAATCCATCAAGTTTCGTTGTGGGTTGGAGCTGGGGCTACTCTGTTCAGACCAAGAATGCTTCTTTTAAAAATAAGACCCGCAAGAACTCCATGCCCAAGCCTAAAGGGATGAAAGAGGCTGTACTGGGAGGCGAAAAAAATTTCCAGATCAAGAAGAAGCTTCGTGAGCTCAAGCGCCACACCATTTGCGAAGAGGCCAGGTGTCCTAACCTCGGCGAATGCTGGTCCGATGAGATTGAGAGTGAGTGAGAATGGGAGAGGAGAGAGGCGGCTGGTGAGTTCAGCGTGTTTGTGAAATGAGAGAAGGTTAGATTAGGGTTTATAAGCACATATATATAGGTGGGTTTTTTTGTAATTGTCTTATCTTGTAACCGGGTAATATTCGGGCCGGGTTTCGGATTTTTTTATAAAATCCAGATCCGACCCGAACCCGCTTCGGGTTTTTTTTTAAAAACCCAAACCCGACCCTATTTTTTATCGGACCGGGTAAAATCCGACCCATTAGGATCGGGCCGGGCCGGATATCCGCGGGTCGGATCTAAATTGCCATTCCTAAAGATATTTCTTGAGTAAAAGATGAATTTTACGGTCTACATGATTTCCTTATTACAAATTTGTCTATAATATGTACTAATAAATAGTAATAGAATATAAAATAAACTATAGATTCATTTGACATATTAATTATTGTTAAGTAAATTTTAATTATTACTATTTAAAATACTTCTATCTATTAGTTTTGGACGATTATATGTTTACATTGTACTATTAGTATAAGATTTACATTGTAGACAATTATACTGTACACATTTGTCTAGAATCAATGTAAGATTTATATTATAGATAATTATACTATATACATTTGCAAAAAATATACCATATTGTACACATTTGTTTCGAAACAATATAAATATTATATTGATAGTACAACATAAACTAAGAATTTGTCATTAGTTTATTTCAAATTTGTTAAGATCTAAATGAGCTTTTTTTTTTTTTTTAGATTTAAGATGAGTGTTTTTTTTTTTTTTTACTTTCATTATTGGGCTTACTATTTCTCCCAGATTTTAGATAAAATTGGTTTGTTATTAGACTTTTTTTTGTGTTTAAAAATATCAACATATTTTTAAGAAGATCATAATTAAGCTTATTTCAAGTGGGTTTAAAAATTTTTATTTTAGGAGGGTCAAATAAAAGAAAGTTATTTTTATATATATACCCCTTGAACTGTACATGACGCCACCCATCGGTTCACCTAGTTCAACTAGAATCAATCATCTTAAGACTAATAAGTTCCAATGACAAATCCTATCCTTATAAAATAAAGTGATAAGGTGGAGGGTGAGGTTCTTCGTTCATTAGTTATTGGGTGTGTGCCAAATATATCAATAAAAAAAACATCAAACACCTTAGAATTGAAATAACAGAGCAAAAGAGAATTTATAACTTATACCGAAGAGTAATTATTCATTACTTCGAGAATATTGACATGGTATTTTTTCCTCCCATATAATAATAGGTCTAATTAATTAAATTTATGTTGAAATATACTATTCATTAGATAAAAGGGAGTACTATATCACTATATTCTAAAAGTACATAGTAATTTTCCTATATTGAAGCATTTATATAAAACGCTATAATTTTTTGAGTTACTTTGCATATCACATGGACAAACATTTGATTCAAGTTTTTCAATGAAGTTTGATCCAACTAGTAAATTTCTTGTCATTAAATAAAAGATATTCAAACCTTACTTATCTCAAAAGCTAATTCGTCTCTTAGGCTTGATGATAAAGAACAATTATCAAAACAGAAGTCATAAAGTTGAATTTTATCCTATATATAAAAAGTAAAAATCTATAAAATTATAGAGTTTGATTCAACTTGATTTAGCTACCATAACGAATTTGGTATCTAGTGATGGGGGTTCTAAAACCATCAAAAAAATTGGATTTATAAAGCTAAACACTATGCCTATTTAAGTATAATTGTAATACCTATGTGTAAGTACAAAATATTTACTATAATGAAGTAGATATAAAGTTCTTATGAGGTAGGGAACAAAGGTTGAAATTCAAGTTGTCATGAGAAAATTTCACACACATAAACACTTAGAATATTATAGCATAATCTAAGTGTATATGTGTGTGAAACTTCCTTATAGAGACTCGTACTCCTATTATTGTCCTTTATATCACATAAATACTTATACTTATAGAATGACTATCATACCAAGGGTGTGCAATGATTAAGCTAGAGTTTTAATAGTTTAGTATTTCGGATACTATAGATTTTACTCATTAACCTTACACATTGATATTTCACTAATTATAAAAAGAAAATTTAAATATTTATTTATGAATCTTACAAATGGCTTTTATTACTACGCAAGTATATAAGCTTTAACCAGTAAAATTAGTAATACAGGTGATCTTTGACCAAGTTAGTTGAGCTATAAATGTTCTTCGTTTACCAAAAGATGTACCGCTGACTTATGGGAACACTTTTAAGTCTAAATTGCCAGCTTATGGATGAGACAACGAGAAAAGACAATTTACCAAACATGGTTAAAAGAATAAGGTTCTTTTACCCAAAAACGAAAAAAGAATAAGAATAAGGTCCATTTTAACGTGCCTAAACGTTTGGCGTCACCTTTCGAGAGAAAAAAAAAAAAAAAAAATATATATATATATATATATATATATATATATAGGCCCAAAATATACTAGTAGAAAATAAAAAGAAATAAAAGGAAAGGTGACTTCCTTAGATTCATGCAAAAACATGTATAATTTGTAATTAAAAAAATATTTTACACTTGAAATTTCAAAATTTAGATTTATCACATTAAAGTTGTAAGGGCACAATTTGGCCTTCGGCCCAAATGGGTGACTGGGCCGGCCCAAGTGGCCTTTACAATAGAATTTGTAGAGAATGGGCTTAAGCCTAAACCTCCTGGTGCTTTGGAAGGACGCGGTATAAGGTTCAAGTCCACTTCTGAGAGACGGCTGGCTTATGGAGTGGCTTAGTCTTCTTCTCGGACGTGAGCCGAGGAGCTTCTGTGCTGGTTGGCGTTCTGTTCTTCAAGGAAGGGAGAGAGAGAGAGCCTTCTTCCTTTTCCTTTTTTCTTCTTTTCTCCAAAAAGTCCCCCCTTAGTGATTCTTCTTTCCCTATTTATACTCCCCATCCCTGAGTCCCATCTGTCTTTTCCCTGAAAACGCTCCCCAATGCCCTTCAGGCTGTTCCCCATCCTCTCAGTAGTCATTTCTCCATTAATGCGGCCAGTCGGGTAGGTGGGAGATCTTTAATGCGGTGGCAGAAGCCTTATGCCATGCACGTCTCCCTTGTCTCCCACCTCGGCGCCCTTCTGGGATCTGCTATGATTCACCGGGCTTTAGGAGCCCCTCTACCGAGTGTTTTGCCACTGTGTTCTGTTCCCGATACAACGTCCGAGGAGGCCTTGTCCTCGGATCATTTCCAACGGGTTGGCGGTCTAGTCGGCTGGCCCTCGGGCCCTAGTGTTAGGAGGCCCTGTTCCCATCCCGCGGCCCCCCCCTTTAGCAGAATCCTCGTCTTCGGACCTGACCCAGGCCCATATGGCCTTTTGGTGCTTCTGCCCCCCACAAAAGTTATATTTTGTTTACATCATCTATCTTTTGTTTCATACTTTTTTGTTAAGTCTACATAAGTTTGTCATGCTTGTTTAATTCATCCAATAAAATGACGTCTCATTATTTTATTTAAATTATTAAAAAAATTTTAAGCTAAAAAAATGAAGTGACATTCTTTAATTGAACAAAGTAAATACTTGTGACAAGTTTATGTAACAATTAACAAAAAATATGGACAAATGGACTACTGATGCAAATGAAATGTAACTTCAAGTAGTAGAAATTAAATTTTGAAATTTCATGGTGTAAAATTTAAACACTCACAAACTTTAAAGGTATGATTTGAAATTTACCCTTAAAAAAATATAAAATGAAATCTAGTTTTGTCTTGAGAAAAGTATATCTTTAAACTGATTTCAAGAAAACTTTCTCGAAAACATATCACTTGATAATTGATAAAAGGATTTTGGTAATTTGTGCTCTAAGGGCACATAATTATTAATCATTTAAAAAAAAAAAATTTGGGAATTGAAAAAGTATTAAAAATTTTTTCAATTTTTGAGAAAATTTTATTAAAAATAAATGAATTAATGTGTGCCCTTAACCGGACCCTTGATAAAACTAATAATAACCCATGGACAGTTTTGGAAGAAAATTTTGCCATCTCTTTATATCCTTCTTAATATTTGAGTATAGCCGTGTTTTGTAAGCTAATAGTATCTGTATCTCTCTCTCTCACTCATGCTATCCTAACCATTCATTTTCTAAGGTAAAAAAGAAGGTGACTAGATTTACATGATTTTTTGGTTGTGATACTAGGGGGCCGTTTGATAACATTGTTCTCGTAATATTGTTTGCATTTTTTGGAAATACATATGAGCGAAAAAGTATGTAAAAATGCGTGTAAAAAAAAGTGTAATGTTGTTTAAAAACTGAAAATATGTGTTTAAATCCCTATACCACTGTAATGGATCAGTTCAGGCATCTATGTCACAACAAATTTCGCAAGCGTACAAACCTGAAAAGGTCGAAGCCTTAGCTGCAAGGTTTGCTCTCCAGTTTGCTTTAGATATTGCCTATACCAATTTAATCCTTGACGGGGATTCAAAAAATCTAACGACATGGTTGTCCAATGATTCTGAAGTGCTATCTTATTGTGGAGTATTTTTAGACGACATACGTCAACTATCTACTTTTTTTAATCAATTACATTACTCTCATGTTAGGAGAGAAGGTAATAATGTTGCTCAGAGTCTCGGCAAGTATGCTATGCATATCTCAGACTTTCTTGTATGGATGGAGGATGTTCCATCACAATTTTCTGTTGTCATCCAAGCTGATTTAGCTGGATTTACTTAATAAAAAGTCATGGTTTGGTTTCTCAAAATAAAAGTGAGAAAATTATTAGGTACTCTTCCTTATAATTTTTTTTTTTTGGAGAAAGGCCCCTAGATTTTTGGACCATTTATTTCTTGCAAGGTTTAACTGAACCCTTAGTCTAAAGTAGGGCCAAGCTTTAATTGTATCCCACTTTATGATGATGGCATTGGAAGGGGTTTGTTGCTTCATATTCCCATCTTTTCGTTTCACTTGCAGCGATGGGAAAGGGGGAACTAACCCAACCTAAGTGCTCATTAAAAGAATGGCCTCCTCGCAATCGCATCGCATCACATGGGACCATATATATTTTCAGCTGATCGAGCAATAACACCGACTCAATCATTAAAATTATCCCCCGTTGGAATTAGACCCACCACAGACTATTATCAAAAGAAGATTGTTTTGAGCCGAATAAGCAATAATTATTTTCATTAATACAAAAATATAAATTTATTGAATTTACATACAATAACATATGATTCATGATAATGATTTATTATTACTATATGTTGAAATATTAATGTATTCCTTTTTTATAAGTGAGATTTAAACCAAACAAAAAATTTACCATTTGAATCGATTCAGTAGGAAATATTAATGTGCAAAACATCTTGTATCTCGTCGGATTTTATGACCCAAAAAGAAAAAGAAAAACAAAGTTAGCACATTCTTAAAAATCAAAAGAAAAAGAAAAAGAATCGGCACGATTTTTATATACCTTAACCTTATTATCGGGAGTCGTGAGGAGATGAGAATGGGATTGGGACCCATGACTGCTTCATCTGACAAATCACGTTTCACTTACTTTTGCCCATCACAACACAACACAGCAGAAGTGCAGAACACAACAATGTCATTCCTCATTATTATTATTATATAAAAATTTTACGCGCGAAAGCACCACAAATCGACACGTAAGCTACGTCAGGTAGGTCCCACTAACCTACCCCTAGGTTATAACCGTATATAATAATAATAATAATAATAATAATAACAACAAGGATAAGACTTAAAGTTGTATTTAAATATAGTTTATTTTGTGAAAATTAAAAAAATATTGTTTAAGGTACTATATATAAAAGTAAAAATTAGTTAAAATAGTACGATAGTACTTATGAATAGTACTAAAAAGTACAGTGAAACTCATAAATAGTAGTAAAAATAAGCTGAATGATGAAATAATTTTAATTTTTCATCATCATCCAAATGCAAACTTAGTTTTAGCATTTAATGCTCCGTTTATTTTGATTTAAAATATTTTTAAGAAAATATTTTCCCATTTTACAGTGTTTGTATTACAGTAAAATATTTTCAGTTAACCAAATCAACCTAGGAAAATTTGTGTAAAATATTTTACACTTAAAATTTTGGTAAAATATTTTACATTTGCTCTCGTCCCTCTTATCCAATACTTTCACTTCCTCACAACTCAGTCCCTCTCAATTTTTGCTTTCCCTCTCTCACGACTACTATACCTTCTTACTCTTAAGTTCTCCCTCATCTTTTTTCTTTTCTCTCTAGTAGTCCATTGGGACTCCTACCGGTGAGCGGTGAGGAGGTCGGCATCGATGTCTCCAGCATAAAGGTTGCAGCAATAAGTGTAATGCCAATCGTCAATCTGGGTTGTTGTGTCTCTCTCTCCTCCTTTCTACACTCTTCCTCATGTTCCTAATATCTTTCAGGCTGCATCTCTCAAATTTGGATAGATGGGTTGTCAGTAGTGGATTTGTTTTGAGTTTGGTAGGTGGGTTTAGTTTTGGGTTTTGGTTGTTGGGTTTTGTTTTGATTTAGCGGCTGGGTATGGTGTTGGGTGATCAATGGTTTGTTGTGGTAGTTGGGTATGGTTTTGGTGGGTTTTGTTTTGAGTTTGGTGACTGGGTATGGTGTTGGGGATGGGTTCCGATGTTGATGATGGCCAGTTGGTGGCAGCAGCAGTGATGACCTTTTATTTTCCTTCTTCCCAATCTAGATTTGGTACTGTTGTTGGTGGTTTGTGCTTGCACCCAGTGGTGGTTGATGGTGGCTGATTTGTGCTTGCATTTTCAAGTGTCTAGGACCATCCAAACACTTTAAAATGTTTTACTGAAAATATTTTACTTTTAAAATATTTTATATTTGAAAATATATTACTTCGAGACAAATAGAGCATAAGTGCTGTTGCTTAAATTTCCCTTTTAAAATACTGCTATGTCGATTTTTTTCATAAAATAAAAGTGTATTTTTTAATTAAGTTGCCACATAACTGAATTTTAAGGGAAGAACCTAAATAAGAATACTTAAAAACACACTAAACCCATTTACTACACGACAAAATACATAACACTGCATGAGTTTTTTTTTTTTTTTTTCTTACATTAATTGTTTCCAAAAACTACGAAAAAGACCCTACGATTCCTTGTGTTTTTTGGTGATTGTGTTGGCAATTTGGTGATTTAGTGAGAAAATTAAGGGAGTGCCCAAATCCATGTAAAAGAATAAAAAAAAAGTGGATGAAGTGGTGAAATTGAATGATGAGTATTTGATGGATGCACATGGGAACAAAAACAAATAGGCTTTGAGATTGATTTTTCCATTTAATTTAATTTAGTTCCCACCAAAATTCAAAAATTTTTTTTTTTGTTAGAACAATTTTTTCTTGTCGTACCTTATCAAGTTTACCTATGCCTATGGTACCAATTTTTACAAAGTACGAACATAATTTTGTTTCCACCGTGTCCACTACTATATACTTCGAATACAAACGATCCACTTTAATTAATATCCAGTTTTTACCATATTGTCCTAAAGAAAAATACATTTTTAGATTAGTATTAGTAATAATGACTAACACCTTTAGACTCTTTTAGGGTACATCTATTTTCTTGTTGATTATTGATTGGTATGGCTTATGAGAGTTGTATCTACCTAAAATCTAAGCCTCTTTTACTAATTAAGCTAAAGAATTTTCCATATACTTACATTGTTGAAACTCTATATTCTGGAAAACTTGATCATAATTTTGATTTTGACATTACAAAGTGCAAATTCATTTATGATCATTTACCTTGATTGACTAAAATGGTCAAGGCCACTTATCTTTTTTTTTTGTTGGGTAAATGAGGGGGATTAAACCCCCGAGCTATAGGAATACAATGATCATCTTTGAGTTTTGTTATATATATTATGTCATTACCTATATTTTATATATTTTTAATACGTGTACCTATATTTTATATATTTTTTGCCAAGTAAACCTATATTTTATGTCCTTTTTTTTTGTGATGGAAAGACCAAAATTTTATTAAACATTTGAAAAAGAGAGTGCATCGTGGATAAGATCTTACTCAATGTAGCAAGGGATCTTTTCAATCCAAACAATACAATCAACAATGCTAAATGCATGTTTTGCTCAGAAATGGGTTGGTATATTGCCCTGTCGTCTTACATGAGTGAACTCAATTCGTATGAAATCTTTGCACAACTCCTGCATACCTACAATTACCACAGCCACTAATGCAGGGGGTGGGGACTTCTCACACAAAGCATTATGAATAATCATTGAGTCCCCTTCAAGAGCAATATGATGAAAACCTAAATCTTTTGCAAGAAGCAGACCTGCCTCGAAAGCCTTTACCTCCGCCTCCACAGCCCCAAATGATGCCATAAATTTCTTCGACGGTGTCGCTTTGAACCGGCCATCTTCATTTCGGATAACCACCCCTATCCTTGCTGTTCTCTGTGCTGAAAAGATGGCACCATCTACATTTACTTTCAAGCAACCAATGGTTGGGGGGGGGGGGGACTATGAAGTTATCTGCTCTACCACCGGGTTTGAAACTTCAATAGCCTCCACTTCCATCCTATACTCCGTGAGATAGTGATTTGCCCACTGAGCCAAAGCTTGCCCCGATTTGCTTTTCCCCCCATGCGGGACTTCATTTCGATTGTGCCACAAAGCCCACGCCACTATGATGACCCGTGCTGCCTTGTCTTCCCCAACACCTTCAACCATTAACACGTTCCACAGCAGGTCCATAAACTTCTGGTGATTACCTTGTTTAGACCTTAGCACCATTTTCGAATAGGACCATGCTTCCTGTGCCTTCGGACAACTCCAAAAAATAAGACCACTGTTCTCTGAACCCAGACAATAGCTTTCACACGTCATCTTGAACAACCTTCCTCCTGGCTAAAATGCAAAATACATCCTCTATGTTTCAGTAAAATTTATTTTAATTCTCTAATTTTTCTTTTGTTCATTAATTTCAATCCTCTAAACTTCAAATTTATTCAATTAAAGTCTCTCCATCAACTTATGTTAAATATTACAGTTAATTGTCCAAATACTTATTTTTTTTTTTCAAAAATTTTAAATTAAAAAATCTAATTAATGATTGAAAAATATTTTCTATAATAGTTTTTTTAAAAATTTAATGGAAGTATGAACAAAAATAAATTTAGACTGAAATGAATTATTATAAAATTTAGAGGATGGATTTTCAATTGTAGTCTTTTTTCTTCTTTTTTTTTTTTTAATTGTGTGGGTTCTTTTATTGTCAGCATACAAGCCCAAATGGAAAACAAGGATTGTGGACCTCTGTACTTAAATTAAGAGACTGGACTTGGTTTACCGCAACTAAGTTGGGCTGATTTTGAACTAGGCTGTGTGCAAAACGTGGGTCCTACAATACATACATATTGACACATGGAAAATACATATATATTGCGTAATAAGGAACAATAAAGAAACAATATAAGTAAAGGGAGAATGAAATAAAACGTTAGGGATCATTAGGATAATAAGGAATGATTCATTATTTTATTAAGTTTTTAATACATCATGCTCTCATTGCACTAAGATATGTTACAAGGTCCAAATAAGTTCAAAAATCAAATGCTTGGATAGCTTCCATTTTAGGGTTTTTGGTGTAATACTGATTCCCTCCATTTGCTGCCCTGGGTACTAGAACCAATGTTGTGTTAGCAACATTAGTGGTTGGTCCCTTCCTCATTTTCTCATTATTTTCCCCTTTTGAGGTTCCCTTTCCAAAAGCCCTTAGCTGACCTTCCTCTTCTAGGAGGTCCTAAGGGTTGACTTTTGATCCATCTTTTCCCAAAACTTCTAGAGTCCACTTTTCAGACCTCCTTTTTAGCTGCTTTCCCTTTTGTCATTTTCTTTAAATAGGCAGATTCTTCTTTATCAGACTAAAAGATCCACAGCCACCTTCCTTCATGGTCCATCTTTCTAGGTTCCCCGAGGAACCAGACCTTTTTTCAGGCAACATTGGTTCCTAAGTCTTCTGTCCATTTTCTGCATCATTAGGTGGCTGATGAGACATTTCTGTCCTCGTTCTTTGTGTTTTTGAGCATGCATCCTTGAGCTGTCTTAGTGCCAACCTGGCACTGTTGCATATCCCGAGGATCCTAGGCTTCTGGGAATCCCCAGGTATCCTAGTTCAGTTTTCCCTCCAAGTTCCCCAGCAATTTTCTCACTTAAGGGCTGGGCTGGGCTGGGCTGAGCTTCTCTTCCTTCTTTGTTTTATAAGACCCGAGGCTTGTCCCTTCATGGGTTTGGGCCCTTTTCCATTGACGTTAATGAATTTGGGCCTTTCCTTTTCCTTCAAAGCCCACATGGTTCTTAGGTTTCAATTTTTTTGCATTGTTTTGGGCTTTAATAAAATATTGTGATATTTTGGACCTTAACATTAATGAAGATTATAATTTCAATGATTGACTTACATAAGTAAAAGTTTGCATTTTGCTCCAAAAAAACTCTTTTCTTCCTTCTCATTTCCATAGGTAGTAGATTTCATATGCATTTAGGAACACCATATTCTGAAAATAAATTTTATTGGCCTTGTAGATATGAATTCAAACAATGGGAATATAAAAAGATGTAAAGAAATTTTACAAAGAGTTAATGACAAAAATAAAGATATAGCCATTGTTGATGCCCATTTTTGGCAAAATGGCCTAATGGCAGAAAAAACCCAACAATATGAAAAAGTGAAGAAAGAAAATAGCACAAATTAAAAACCATTAAGCCTGAATGGTAGGAGTAATGGTCTGCGAGCCCACAAAATAACAAAGTGTCTCCAAAGAAAGCAAACGGGCTAAGGAAGCCCCAAAAAATGAAGTAGTAAGCCTATGAGAATCATGAGAAATAGAAAGAAAGCAAAAAAGGGGCCGGAGGAGTCCAAAGAAAGGAATTAGTAAATGAGATTGGCTCAAAAGGATAATGAACCCAAAGGTAAAGGATGTAGTGATTAGGTCGGGGAAGCCCAAAAGATTTAGCAAAAACTCATGAGAATGTAAGAAGCAGGAAAGATGAAATGGGCCAAGGATGCCCCAAAGAATGGAACAGGCCGAGAATGCCCCAAAGGAATAAAATGGGCTGGGGAAGCATAAGATGTTATATGAACTGACCCAGTAGGAATACTGGGCAATGTAAACTAAAGGAAGGAATAACACATAAAACTGGCATGGCAGGCACTTTAGCCTGCAAGCCCAGAAGTGGTTCAGTAAACAAGGGTAAACAACATCATAGTAGGAATAATGCAGTGGCATAACGGAAGTACTAGCTAGCCCACGAACTAGAAGTGAAAGGAGATAGGGGCTGAATTAAACAAGAGAAAGCCCGCACCCTAGCATTGCCCAGCTTAGAGAAGAAACGAGATGCAAAGAATGAAGACCTAAGAACTCATCCACACCACATAAGTTAAACAAGCACCAGAACATGCAATAGATGCAGACAAATTCGTAGGCAATGACAAACGCATAAACGTTAGAAAAGCAATGGACTCATATGGAAGTGGAGCACGCACAAGGCTTAAGCACTACTTACCTATACCCAGCCAATACAGGGGAGGTGAGCCACGGGTCTAAGGTTAAAGAGGGTGTGGTCTGGCGGTGGGGAGAAGGAGGAGCCTATTTTGGGGTTCCCGCTCAAGCTTTTTTGGGGAAAATGTCCTGCTGGGATGACATACCACTCAAAAGAGGCAAATATGAGCTGAAATCACTAGGTGCATGCTATAGGAGTTAGTAGGAGAGAAAGCCAGCTCTCATCCAGATGGGAGTGCCAAGGGAAGTAAAAAAAAAAGAAAAGAAAAGAATGAGGCATGGCTCAGCCAACGCTGTGCAGTGGTTGTGGCTGTGCAAACAACAGACCAATGGGCAGTTGAGAAAGGACACCCACAACATGCCACAAGTAGTTGAGGGGTAAAAATGGTAAATCTTATACTGCTTGCCGTGCACAGTAAACAACAACAAGGGAACATGAGAGAACACGGAAAACAAAGATGTATAGGAAAGGAAACAAAGAAGATAAACAAAGAAAATAAGATAACCAAGAGTGAGGAAGAAAAATAGGAGTGATAGGAGTGAAAAGCATGCACCAGTAAGCTACTCACTTCTCTCCCTCTCAATAGCCCACTCTCTAGCAAGTTGAGAATCTGAGATTAAGCCACTTAGGTCCATTTTCTAAAGTGAGTAATTTCTATGGTAGGATTCCCTTGTGAGTTTACTCACGTTGGAGATTAGTTTCCTTCTTGAGCTTGAATTTGCCAAAGAGCCAAGAATAGTAGACTAATCCTCTTCCTTCTTTTGTTATGATTGATCAAGGACTAATGCTATTTTCTTGTTATTAATTTACTCTTGTCATAATTACACTATTGTATTTTCCTTTTGTGGAATTGTTTAAGCATTATCATCGTCAGCAGTAAGTACTTTAATTAAAACATTTTAGTAATCCTGTTGTATTATGTTTCTTTTGCTATAACATTTTTTGTGACAGCATTTTCTACCATGGGCACATGACTCCACCAAGATTTCTTCTAAAGGTTCTAACTTGCGCACAAGCTGGTTTAAGGTGAGTTTCAATTAAGCCGGTCCTGACTCTCCTACCCCATAATTATTGGACCGTAGTATGGCAGGAGAAATCTAGCCCAAGACATAAAAAGGCCCACCACAACCATATATGCCACCAATCGTCTTCAAAAGATGGGAATATAAGGTGTTCAAGGTATTTGCACCAATGTTTTGTGGTTGTGATGTTGAACAATATGTTTCAAAAACTGCTTACTTTAGGGTCAATATTACAACAATGATACAATGTGAAAATGATAAAACTTAAGGAAAGTACTAAATATTAGATATCGTTCAAAGTTCTCTAATTAAATTTAATCATAATTGTAACTGTATTGACAAATATAATATCAAAGGTTTTATTTTTTTTCACGGTAATAAAATTCAACATTTTCATCAATTTATACAATTATATAGTTAAATATAATTTTTTAAATAAAATCTAAGATAAGACACCTAAAATATTGTACCAATATTTTTCTTAGTGAAAAATATTGAGATATGAAAAGCCACCCAACAAGTTTAATTTGTTTTCCTGGCCCTAAACTTGAAAGTATGGAAATTTGATGGAATAAAAAGTAATGGCATGCACTGACTGTTGAATCAATGTTGATAGCAATGGCAATGGCAATGGCACTTGGAAAGGGCCATTCATTGTCTTTGCCTTTAAAAAAAAATTGTAATCAACCAAGTAAGTCAACAGAAAATGATATGGTGGCATGAATCTTCCACAGTTCCACTTCGCCTTTTGGTGACAAACAAAGAAAAGGAAATTTTTTAATAAATAAATATGAACAAGAACAAAGTAATTAATTAATTAGTGTGTCCAGCTAAAGCTAGCTAGTACAAAATTACAATGCTAACATAAAATTGGCTTCGTATACAATATTTGTTTAATAATATGATCCAAACAGTCAGTGTATACCTATAGTTTGGGAGTTCGATCCCCCTCATTTACCCAGCAAAAAAAAATGATCCAAACAATGATACCTCTTTGAATGAAATGATTTGCTTTTTTTTTTTTTTTTTTGTGTGTGTGTGTGTGTGTGTAATTAAAACAAAAGAAAATAGGTTTTTGTGTGGCATGTGACAACTGGGTGGTGGTGGGGGGAAGATTCTCCACTTCGCCAAATATAAATATAAATGTTAATGATGATTAATAATAGTAGGGTAAGTACATAATTGAGTCAGCTTTTTAAAGTTTTTCAATCTCTAATAAATTAATTAGAAAGATGTCTTCGAGAGCACTGCAGTGCAAACAGTATCTACTTTAGCATTAGATTATTGAGGTAAATCTTATGCCTTAGCTTTCGAGAATTATGTTACTCTATAAATAGTTGAGTCAGAGCATATTTTGTAAAGATCTCTTTTCTCCAACTCCAAGTTTGCTAGGGAAGTTATTATTATTATTATTATGGGACTTTGCGTTACCCACAGAGAATATTAATTCTAGGTAGGATTTTTGTTCCTTCTTTAAAGTACCTCACCCAAATTAAAATCCCTTCTAAAATATATATTCCACGCACACTAGATAGATTTCATTTTATCATGTCAAATTCAACCCTATATATATATATGTATGTATGTATGTATGTCAAAACGAAAGACCGAGATGAGTATTATTAACTAATAATATGTTCCCATGCATAATAATAGTATTATCATTTTTATTAAATTATAGATTAACCAATCTTCTGCATTGCCTGTCTCAATTCCTAATTTCTCAATATGAAAAGTTTTCAAGGTCACTTGAAAATTGACATGTAACTTAACTAACCTTACGCGTAATTTGTGGCCTTTTCCCCTTTCCACGTGAGGGTACGTAGGGGGTTAAAGGTTGCTAATAGGCTATAGATGAATAAATTTTTGGCTACACTCTAGTCTAGTGCACTATATATATAAATATATATATATATATATATATATATATATAAATAAGTGCAAAATGATTTTTTTTGCTGCATGAGGATTTGATGGTGATTGGTGAGGCTACACGCATCTAGGAGAGGCCACTTATGAGATCATAGATCATTGCATCCTACTTCGGCGTGACCATAGTAGTACCCTACTCGCCAGGGTCCGGATCCCTGCTGAGATGCAGGGGGACCGATGAGCCATAGCTTCCCTAGCCCCACAAGGAGTACCAATGGTCTAGGCTGCCAAGGAAGGTGACCCCACGCAAGTCCATATTCGGACTCGAACATAGGACCTCACCTTGGCAAAGCTCTTTGTTCATCACCTAGAACCATTGAATTATTGATTGATTTGTGAAAAGTAAACTTGTTATATCTATTGAGATGGCATGGGAAGATTTTAATGCGATTGACCTTCCTTTCTTGAACTTGAAGATAAAAAGCCAAAAAAAAAAAGAAGAAGGAAAAATTAGAACTTCAATTAGATCAATAGCCACAATTCAAACATTTCTTTAAACAAGGTTGAAACTTTCTAAAAAAAAAAAAACATATTGGTTGCTCGAAATATATTGTCTATGTTTCTGTGACCACCTTTTCTTGTGAACTTCTTGTTGCTCCAATTAATTGTTCTATGGGGGCTTCGATCAGTAGTTGACTAGGTAAAGAATGTAGAGAATAAAACCAAAGTAGAACATAATTTAACCAATATTTGAACTTATTTAATTTCTGAAATCATATGCTAATTGGTTTATTTGAATTTTGATGATGATGATGGTACACGTCTAATGATTTAGTTACCTACATGCATAATGCATATTATTACTGAGAATTGAAACCGACCAAATCCTTGCCTCATAACATAATCAATTATTGAATTATATTTAATGCGATGACTTACGTTCGAAGCCTTTGTACTTAATGAACCAAGTCTTTTTCAGTGAACAAATAATTAACATATACATATATAAAGTTGCTTAATGAAATTTATAATATATATATATATATATATATATATTAACGAATGGTCATCAACTCTCGAATTATTCCTAAAATAATGACACTCTCAACTTTCACAATATTACTACCCAATCCTACACATCCTGACAAATATTCCGAGCATAATTAGCAATCATTCATTATGAAATCCTGATTCTTACTACAAGTCCTTTTCTAAACATGAATACTCACAATCATCTTATACATCTTAACATGCAATGCTTTTCTTCCCCTGCGGCTGTGTTTGTTTTAGCTGAACACTAAAATCTGAAAACATTATACACCCAAGTGTGTGTTTGGCACTACTTGAAAATACAGTCAAATTGAAAATAGAATTCAGTTTGACTGTAAAATAAGTTTCCCAAGCCTTAAATTCATTTCACTCAAACGTATCTTTGCTCTAACGGAATTCATATCCATACCAAGCTTTCTCTCTTCCCCCTCTCGGGGTTATGGTCTGTTCGTGCAGCTATATACGAAAGCTTCCTAAGCATTTGCTTTCTTCCTGAGACCACGCTTTGATGAACTTGCTCTAGGTTCGCTCGTGCTTCTTTTGAATGACATCGCTCGTACAAGTCAAGCTTTGCACCCCGATCGCCTTCCTTTTTTAATGTTTGGTTTTTCCCTACTTCAAGAGTAACAGAGGCTCGTTTAACGAGCTGGAGCCAGTTGTTTTACTACAATTATTCCATCAAGGATGGTGGGGTTCGGCTTTCGCCTCTAGGAAACCTTCAATGCTTGGCATATGTTTACAGATGCTTGGAAACCTTCAATGCTGCTATTATTTACGCTATTTTTATTGTCCGCCTACCATCTCAACCAGTATTGATGAGCTTGAGATCAAAGACTCTCACTTCCAATTGCCAAAGTTAGCATTTCTTTTTCTTCCTTTTTCTGCCCTATCTTAATAAGAAGCATTCTTATCCCTGCCTACTATCTTCCCGAAAAGACAAAGCGCATCGTTCTCACACTCGTTAGGAAATGAAGTTATTCGCCAACGAGTGTTGTGTACTAAAAAACTGGCTTACGGCTTCGCTAACTCCAGTTAAGCAGTAGTAGACCTAACTTACCTGATCTCCGAACAGTTAGTGAAAAATGCATCCGTTAAGCATATTACTTTGGGGGACTTGTATCAGGACGGGTTCATTATTTCTATAGCAGAAGATCAAGTTACACACACATCTGCTGATATAATCATATACTTCATACCTATTTATCACAACCACAAATCGCTCGCTGTTGCTAGCTTCATGCCCACGCTGCTCACATTCGAAAGAGCGTGACTCTAGGTTTGAAAGCACTGAGTTACTTACGTTATAGCACAGTCAGGCAGGCTTATACCATTACGCTCACGAGCAGAATCTTTGAAATTTGAATTTCTTCGCCGGGCTTGGACCATGTCTCCCGAACAATTTCAGTACATATGGCGCAAGACGATTCCACATATCGAGGTCGGAATGGGATCGGGTGTTTTCACGTCTCATCGTAGTGCTCAATTTGTCTTGATTTTCGATTGATGAACAAGAAAGAAAATGGAACCTTCAACAAATTTCTGAAATTTGTCACTCCTCACACACTTCTCTCGCACACTCCTCACACAGTCTGAAACCCATCTCCAAGCTCACCTTAGCCAAGCTCCCGCCAGCCCAAATCGTGCCTCCCCTACCGCCCAGATCATGCTGCCCCAGTGCCCAGATTGCGCCGGCCAAGCTTCCTCTTTTTTCTCTCTTCTTCCTCAAATCTTCTTCTCCCTCTTGCTTAACGTCACTGATTTGGCCACTATCGACCACCAACCCACTCCACTCCACCCCCAAACCCACCCGATCTGGCCGCCGCCATCATCCATCCACTCTGATCTCTCTCTTTCTCGATCTATCTCTCTTTCTCTCAATCTCTCACTCTTTCTTCCTCCTCTCACCGAGTATCTCATGTATATGTTGTGAATAAATGTTTTTATTTTGATTTTTGGTTGTGTTAAGTGTATATTTTGAAATTTTTTTGTTATAAAATTATTTTTGGAAGCTGAGAAAATGTGAAAATTTGTAGGAAAGTAGTATTTTCAAAATGTTACCAAACATCAGAAATCGTTTTTCAGACTATTTTCCATTGCAGAACCAAATACCTAGATTTCATTTTCCTCACAGGAATTCATTTGCCCCTACATTCATTTTACTCTCAGAATTTGATTTACATAGAGCCAAACGCAGCCTAAATCTCTCTCTCTCTCTCTCAAATATTTTTGTTGATTTTCCAAGGTTAACATCCAGATCTTACTTTAGTTAAGAAACAGGGTCTTCAAGATCGAATTGTAAAATTTTATGAAATATGAAAATTAGTTTTGAATTGTAGATATATATATATATATATTTATTTACGCAATCCTATCCAAAACTTAAGAATAACATTTCAGTACAAATTATTGCCATATAATAATAAATGACAAAATTTAAGTATAGTGCCTTAGGTGCTGTTCCTTAGGTTCTCTTCCTAAGATTCAGCCATACAGCTATTTAATTAAAAAATATACTTCCATCTCATGAGAAAAAATCTACATGGCAGAATTTTAAAAGGGGAACCTAAGAAATAGTACCTAAATATTGTACCTAAGTTTTGCTCAATAATAAATGGGAATGTAACTCAAAAGTGAGAGCCTTCATTTTTGACCTAGAAGTTGGGATAAATAAAAGCAAAAGCATGAATCAGTATTAAATTATTCTACAAAAAAATTGATATTTTAAATCTTCTTTTTATTATATTTTTTGTAAAGAAAAAAAATTATCAATCTCAACATTTCACAAATAAAAATATCAGATTCTTGTTTAATTAATATATATATATATATATATATATATATATATTAATAGGCAAAGCTAGGAGAAAATCTAATTAGATTTTAAATTAGGATTCAATTAGAGTCTAATTTTATACCACGTGTCCCATCTAATTAAAGTTGTACCAAGTGAGTTATTTCGGTATAAAAATTAGATTTCAAGTAGAGCTTAATTTTGTGCCACATATCCCATTTAATCTAAGTTTTTTTTTTTTTTTTTAAATTTTTATGCCAAATAAGTTAATTTAGTATAGAAATGGAAGATCTAATATAAATAAATCATAAAAAACATAATCACATATCTAACTCTATATATAAAATTAGAGGAAGAAATGGTTTGAATGATTTTATATTTAAGTGCCTTTCTTTTTGTATAACTAAAAACAATTCAAATTTAAAAGTCATTTATGTATTATATATACCAAGACTATTTACGGTCCATTACTAACTATGTAATATATACATACATACATATATACATATATATATATATATATATATGCTTTTTAAAACCAAATTTTAGAGAAAATTCAATTAGAATAGAAATTATATTTTGTTTTTGGTAGCTTTCCATTCAAATTAAATTGTTTAGATTTTTGTTGTTATTTTTTTTTTCTGAACTAATGGGCATATTTTTTTTATATTGTTTCTATTAAGATATTTTGTATGAAAAGATATTGACCATAACAAACTATAATTGAGCTGAATAATCTCATGCACCTATTCCCATTCAATTAAGGAGATACTACTTGACCAATTTATTATTTTATTTTGTGTTATATTTAGTAGAATTTCACAGACAATAATTGTGTATTGATATTGTATATGCAGTATCCAATAATGATTTTTAAAATTATATACGTAATAGCAATGTAATGAAAAACTTGGCGTAACTAATATCATGAAAATTGCAAGGAAAAATTATTTTAGTATCTTAAAATATCTTGGTCGAACTATATCCTATACGTTTAATAACCCAAATTAACATTAATAACACCACTACAATTCATCGTTCCCATGCGTATGCACGGGTTACATACTAGTTTAGTGTCGTAGAGTCTAAAACCAATTAAATCATAATTTGAACCCCTTTTAAAAAGTATAATTTGAACTGCATAATTGTAATTGTTTTTAATTGAACCAGTGCATATGCATGTTTACACACTAGTAATAATAATAGATTTATCAGGAATTCTAATCCTATCGCCTTTTTACTTGAATCCAAATATATAAATACCAATATAACATCATAATATTTTGAAGGCAAAAGGATATTTCATATCAATGTTATCAATTTTGTTTCGGTATCCGCTTAAATTTGTTTATTAAAACCAAATATTTTGGTATCAATCAAAATATCGCGCGCGCGCGCACACACACACACACACACACATATATATATATATCAAAAATACACATTTAACACTCATATTTACTCATCATTAATAAAATAATAAGAATCAAATCAAAACAACATATTTTAGTTTTTTTTTTTTTCAGAGATAAGCAAACTTGAATTTGATTGGAATGACAAATTGTAATTGACTGGAATGATGTAAAATGGATCAGAATTTAGCCCAAGGTAGAATGAGAGGATTTCTTGTTTTGGTTTGCTTACTAGTACGATATTTTTTGGCGATTTTGGTTGGAAGAGAATAGAATCCACGACAATGTTTCATACTATTTAAAATGTTAGTCAATTACTTACGTGCTGAAAACCAAAACTTTTTCAATTGATGAAGTTATTTTCCTGAACCTCTAACCAAAATTTTATGTTAATTAGTTATTAAATAGAACATACTTTTGTTTTGACTTATATTTTATTGTTTTTGGGTTTACTTAAGTTCATTTGGCATTTTGGCATACGTTTTTGGACAACTTTAAGTTTATGTGGCTTGTGGGTTTTTGTTTTTTGGTCCACTTTGTTAGGATATATGTGTTTCATTTTGTTTTGAACATATGTCATTTTTTTATGTAATTGGCTTATCCTTTGACAAAATGCACTCAGCTTGTATTTGGGTAGTTCTAGGATGATTTTAGTACTTTAAGAACAATGTTTCAAGATCAAGTGTTAAAGCCATGCAAGTTGTCCAAGATTCAAGTTGAGAAGTGCCAGTTATCAAAGCTCAACACCTGGCTCGACAGCTGCATCTATCGAGCTTTAAGAAGCTGTTCAGCCCCGAGGCTAGACAGCACCTCGACACCTCTAGCTGTCGAGATTTAAGAAAAACAGATTCTGAGTTTTGTTTTTTATTCTAATCCGTAGATGTGTCTTTGAGACTTCTGTCCTTCTAACTCTAGACATATAAAATGATTATTTTAAGGGTCGTCAAAGTGAACACAAGTTGCACAATCATTGAAAAACCCTTGTCCAAGCAATTTGTGACTTGAGACAAAGTTCTTGCCCTAGTTCATTTCTCTTGTGAAGAAGTTGCTGTGTAATGTGCACTGTAGGGTTTTGTAATCAAGCATCTTCTTGATCTTTATCGTCTGGATGAATTGAAGAACTTTGCAGCCAACAACTTTCTCAAGTTGGTGAGTGAGTCACATACTGGGATTCGTACAATTGGTGAGTCACATACTGGGATCCGTGCATCAAAGGGTGGTGTTCATGTATTGAAGAGTTTAGAGGTTCTGAAGCGGTAGAAGGTTTTTGCTGTAAGTTC